>JARHVA010004853.1:0-1413409 GCA_037957365.1 Torreya grandis
TAACTTGAACAAGATAAAGGTGTCTTTTTACACCTTGGATGTTAAAATAAACCCTCAATTATAGTTGAGGAACAAGATGAGATCTTAAGTGAGGTTGATGAGAAAGACATTTTGAGTGCTCAGGAAATGTAGCTTGATGAACCACCACCTTGTGTTATGGAGGAGAACCTTGAGGATGAAAAAATATTTCAATATGAGCATGTTATTCAAGAATAATATGATCTTACTATTCCTAAGGATCATAATTATGAAAAAACAAAGTGCAAGATTGAGGTAAAATCTAATTGCTCAATGTTTTTATTGATAAGATATCCTATCAGGTATGTATCTCAATTGGAATATGCCAAGGAGGAGCCATCATAGGTTTTGCTAAATTCAAAGAACAAATTTGAGCATCAAAAGGAGTAAGATCAGCTTGCTTATCCACTCTAAAATGTTTATATGTCCACTCAATCAGATTGGGTGGGTAAGTTTATTTTTGTTCTTTTTCTTAGAATAGTGTATTGTCAATATGTCCATTATCCATTCCTTCTCCATATTTGGTTGGTTGACCTCAAGCATGTAAATAATATTAAACTAGTAAGAAAAGGTAGCTATTATGTACAACTAGTAAATTGTTTTGTATATGTTCCATTTTGACTAGTTAGTTTAAGTAGGTAGATTTTTATGCTTTCTTCTAAGTGCCTTGTGCACATTTCTTTTTTGTTTAATTGTTTCCTTTTCTATATTACCTTGAGCACTTTGTTTTGTTTTATTTCTTTTGGTCCTTATTACTTCAAGAGGAAGTTACAAAAAGGGCCAACCTTATCAATTAGAGTAGATATTCCATGTCCAATGGATCAATCATGTAAGTATCTAGGTTCTCAAGCATAACAAGCATGCTTCCTTATGAGTCACTAAAAATGTTGTTCAATTTTAGCCAACATACAAAAATTTGTCTGGAGGTAATACCATGTGTTAGTTTTATAATCAGATTTGAAACAATCAAAAAATGTAACACAATGAATAATGAACACAACAATATACCCTAGGAAAACCCTCTAACTTGAAGGGAAAAACCCAGCAATAATATATCTCTTATATATTGAATAATAAGAATAGCAATCTACTTTACCATGAATTATCTTTCTTATTCTATCTCTTAAACAATGAGAAATCACCATATATATATATATATATATATATATATATATATATATATATATATATATATATACATACAAGTGAGAGTAAAGAGACGCATCTCTTCAATCTCCCTATCGGCCTCCACCAAACAAATTATGTCTTAAATAATACAATAAGTTGGGCCGAAAGTGGGAGCCCAATGCTACTCCTTCAACATCAACACTCCCTCTCAGCTAGGGAGGATACTTCCAGCTACATAAGACATATCACCTCATCATGATGTCAATCACAATCACTACAATAATGTATAGTATGTACAAGTGTTCATCACTTTACATGACATCCACCATAGTTTTCCTAGAGGGTGGAATCAAGGGATTTCACCTTGAAATTCTCATAGAAAAGAACTTATTATTAATGGATTTAACCTCAAACTTCTCTCATAAAGAACTCGTTATCAAAGGATTTCATCTCAAACTTCTCTCATAGAGAAGAACTCGTTATCAAGGCATTTCACCTTGAACTTCTCTCATAAATAACTCTTTATCAATGGATTTCACCTCAAACTTCTCTCACAGAGAAAAACTTGTTATCAAGGGATTTCACCTTGAACTTCTCTCATAGAGAAGAACTCATTATCAATGGATTTCACCTCGAAATTCTCTCATAAAGAAGATTTTGTTATCAAGGGATTTCACCTCAAACTTCTCTCATAGAGAAGAACTCGTTATCAAGGGATTTTACCTTGAACTTCTCTCATAGAGAAGAACTCGTTATCAAGGGATTTCACCTCAAACTTTTCTCACAGAGAAGAACTCGCTATCAAGGGATTTCAACTCAAACTTCTCTCATAAGAAGAACTCATTATCAAAGCTTTGGCAGCTTCTAAAATAGATCTATTTTGCCTTTCTAAAACACCATTCTATTGAGGGTTGTAAGGGACACAAAACTCCCTCTTAATTCCTACTTCAATGCAAAAGTTATGGAATACTTCAGTGCTGTACTCCCCTACATTTTTAGATCTCATAACTTTGACTCTTTTCTTAGATAAGTTCTCTACCTAAGATTTAAACTCTTTAAACCTCTCAATTACTTCTTTAGATTCCATGGCACAACCTTTTCAGGTACTTACATGCTCCTGGTAGAATTTTGGAAGACCCGTGAACATCTTCTCCATGATAGGTAGAGCCCAAAAGTGTAGGTGAGCCAATCTTTGATGTCAAAGATCACATAAACTTGAAGAATCATGTACTAATGCCTGAAGTGGACAAGTGATTAGCCTATAGAGGCTCTCATGTCTAACTCTAATTATAGGCACGGTGAGGCAACTGGAGACAAAATTAGTTGGTGATTAATTCCAATACTCCCCCCTTAATCACAACTACTACTATATATGATGCATAATATATCTATTTTTAGCTCTATGGAACTCTTAATTATTAAATACCATTCTATGACCATTAATACAACTTCTTGATGGCTATTTCTACCATCTCACAATGCTTTTCATCATTTACATCCTTCTTCAATACACAGCTACTCAACTCTTTTCAATGCCTTGGCTGCTTTCACACTTATGTGGGTTGTTACCACATCAACATACCTTCTACTATTCCCATGAGGTCCTTCACTTTAGCTCTCTCCAACCTCAATCTTTTCCATGCTTTAGAATGGTGGTAGGCTTGCTAGTGTTATTGATGTAAGCCTTAATTTTTAGTCTAGCCACAAAACTCACTCTAGTTTTAGACAGATAAGTACATATTAGTGTAGGCTCCTACACTCCAGAGTATTTATTATTAGCATGAATCACTCCAACTTCCCTAGTTTATTTCACCATGCTAATTGATTTGTATGAGTTCAAAACCCCTAAAAGATAAGGATTATCAACCTCTTCATCATAGAGCACAATCTTACATTTCGCCAGGTTGGATTGGAAAGTCCCTGCATGGCAATATCTAGAGCTTTTGTTGAGAGATAGATACACCAAAGGAAATCTTCTCACCACATTAGATTTATAAGTAGAAGAGGTGAATTTTTAGGTCTCTAGGTTGCCATAGACTTATAAGGAGTAGATCAAGTTATTTCAAGAGCAAATTAGATTTATCAAGTGTGATATTAATTATTATGCTTCAATAAGTGAAGCCATACCTGTAGGCCTTGGATTTGGCCATTATAATGTAGATTTTTGTTATTATCATTCAATATATAAGAGATATATTGTTGATGGGTTTTTTTCCCTTAAAGTTGGAGGGTTTTCCCATGGTATATTGTTGTGTTCATTGTTCATTATGTTGCATTTTTTGAATGTTTCAATTTTGATCATAAAAACTAACACCATGTTATAGAGATCAAGTATGGAGTAGGAAGGTGAGTAGGGTTTTCATAGTTCATTTGAGCCTTCAAAGATCTAGAAGCAGGGCAAGTTGCACAAGTCTAAAATAACCTACAAGCTAAGAAGCTAAGTAAAAAACTCTTTTTTGGCCAAGTCTTTACTTGGGAATTCTTTCAAACTTTGTGGGGATAAAGATAATTTCTTTCAGACCTTTATTTGACTAAGTGTTCATTCTTTTAGGGAATTTGTTTTGAATTTTTGGGTTAAGCATCAAGAATTATTTTAGAAATTTTATCTAAAATAAAAGGCCCAAAGACAAAAATTCTTCTGTATATTTTGTTTTAATTAAAATCTTAAAGGTCACTTCTTTCAATAAAATTGTCCAAATAATTTTCTCGAAGGGTCATTCTTTAGCAAAGTGTCCTGATACAAAAGTTATCAAGGGTATTTTTTGGGAAAGTGGTCAATATAAAAATATTGAAGGGTCATTCTTTAGCAAAGTGTCCCAATATAAAAATCTTGGAGAGTCATTTTTTCAGTAAAGTTATCCTATACAAAAGTCCTAAAGGGTCAAAAATGTCATTCAAAAGTAAAAAATCCTGAGGAAATAGTTTTTTTGAAAAAAATGTTATGTGAAAATGCTAAGTCTAAATTATTTTGGATAAATTATCCATGAAAAATCCCTCATAGGCTCATTCTCTTAGACACAAGGTCTACACACATAGGTTTCAAAGGCATAATTCTTCAAAGAGATTATTTTGTAAAAATCCCATAGAAAAAAGTACAAGGCAAAAGTCTTTTAGGGAAATTGTATAAAAGGTAGAATCTTGAAGTCATTTTCATTAGACAAATTATCTGATGTAAAAGGTTGAAACAAAAAATCCAAAATAATTGCTTGTTGCATGGAAAATGTATGAGAAGTAGATGAGATGTTTAAGATCAATAGTCATCCATTAAGGTCCAAAGATTGAAAATCACATAGATGCCATTGACATTCCCATGGAATTTGATTTATGGGTGCATAGACATCAAACTTTGTGCCTCATGAAATATCTATTTGCATTAAAAAATCATCAAAGGGGTCCCTGACTAAGCACATGCTTAACAAGTGCCCAAATCTTGGGTGCCCAGATAAAATCTAATGGTGAGTGGGTAAAGACAAGTTAATGGGCCTAGGAATATCAATGTCTCAGATTCAATCATGGATTCAAGATAAATGGCATGTGAGTAAGTCAAAGAGTCAGTGGATCTTGAGAATGGACACGTGGTTGACAAGTGGCATGAACATGTTCAATTTCGTAGAATATCGATGAACTACCTCTTATCATATAGATTAGTATTGATGGTATGACATGAGTTAATAGGTTCAATATCTGAGTTGATTTCAATATCCAGTTAAATAAAGATAAGCCCAAGACACTTTCTATGGAGGTTAAAGGGGAATATTTTTGACTTGAGCAAAGAAAATATAAAGGAGTTAGGTCCATATTGGATCCAAATTGAACCACCAAGACCAAGCATTGATAGTATAGCTCCACAGAGGTAAAATAGGTATTTTAGACCTAATATAGACCAAGGGGGTGGCATATTACTATCAAATTGAGAACATGCACCTGATAAACTTCAAATTAAAATTATGGTAAAACCGATAATTAGGATTGGTTTTTAGCTATAGTGGACCCAGGTTCAGTTTCCAATATAAGAAAAAATAAATAAGATGTGGTGGGGGCTTCTCATCCTTCATCAACAAAGCATGTACTAACCATCAATTCATAGCATGGATCTATTAGTTTCAAGATCTGAGGATTTGATCCTCATGAACACATCTAGTGGGCTTAGGGTCCCAAGGTGGTGAGCTAGTAGTTGAAGTAATTAAAAGCATTGATTCTGCTTAAATAGAATTTGTCATCATGTAAAGAAAACCCTTATCTTTTAGTCATATCTCTTAGCCAATGAAAGGAACGTGAAGGTTATTAGACCAAGGAAAGGCTAGTTGGTTGAAAGAAGACACATATGCAGAAAGTAATCAATGAGTTGCCACTGTATGACTAGTACTCTTTCTCCACTCTCCTATGTATTGTTCGCATTTCTCTCTTTAACTCTTCTTCTACATAAAGAGGCTTTTGTGCCAAAAAAAGGGGATCCTCTCGGTATCCCTCTGTTCCCTCTCTTTGGTATGACTAAACTTTGCCAAGATGGAGCTTGTAACTGTAACCTCTTGAAATGAATATAGGACTACTTTAAAATTTCATTTTTCTAGTATAGTGTGTACATGTCAATTGATTTGCATATGTGGTAGAGCTTTTCTCCCTTTGTCAAGTCTTGATCTCACCTAGTTACTAGTTTATTTTGTTAATCATATTATGTTTAGTGTTCTATATGCTTGATTAAAGCCTACATGTGGATACTTTGACTGGTTAGTGTCTAACATTAGACCTCTCTATCATTTCCCTTATCTCTTAATCATTTGGTGAACCTCTACATGAAATACTAATGTATGATAGATATTTGGAGTCCTAGATCTAGTCTTTTATTTTTTTCATTAGTGTTTAAGAGTTCAAATAGAGTGGATCAACATTATTTAGGTGCATCACCATTTTTATCTTAGGTTTCCCTTTCATGTTATCTATTTCTCCATTTTCCCTAGTCATTATTAGCTTTTATTAGTGGAAGTGAGCTAAAATGATGTATCAGAGGAGTTATCCTTGTTAAAAAATACTAGAAGTTTGACTTCATTATAGCATACCCACAACCTGGGGTTAGTCCCATGTTGAGCTAGATTTGGAAGTAGGACCTGAACACTTTTGTTTCCATCTAAGGTGAAATCTAGATCTCTAACACTAACCTCCTCTCTATTGTCAAATTCGAAGGATCATAAATAAAATTCCCAGTGGGACATGAATGCATCCCACATAGCAAGGATACCAAGATGTAACTCCAAAATTTTCAAATGAATGCTTGAATATATTCAAAATGGGAGTTTATCTTTATTTTGTGTATGTATTTTTGATTTTTTTGATAACTCAAATTTATACAAAGATCAACATCGATTAGGCATAACAGACATCAATTCTACCTAACCATCATCATTTTTACCTAACCAACCTAAGTTTTGGGCAACCATCATTGATCAAAGTGTATAGTAAATACACAACTTAAAAGCTTGCAATTTTAATCTTCTTACAACTCTTTATTATTATTTATAGGTTTCATTGATTTGTAAACTCTTTGTTTAATCGACTTGTTGCAGGTTTTGAGAAATTTTAATACTAACTTTGATTAACTAATTTTTTTGAAATCATGCTTATTTTGTCTTTGGTTTCATAGGTAATCAATAACAGTCATTATCGATTGATGTTGATTATTACCAATCGACATCGGTTCCCTAGTAACCAACATTAGTCACAGGTGACCAATATTAGTCTCTATGTTTTAAAAATAGGAAGCTCAAGAGATATGTTTTGAAAACTTGTTTTCTCATCCATTAAAGTGCTTCAAAGAAAAAAGAAACTCTCTAAACCTTGTAGGACCAAGGCAGGATTAGAACTTAAATTTGCAAGTTTAAATTCTTGAACACTTCATTTTGGTGCCTAAAATGAATTGTTAAGTCTTGAACATTTGGTGTTAAGTGCTTAAAAAAAACTTAGGTGAATTGTATTAAGTTATTTTTATGAAAATTATTACAAAGCTTTGAAAATTGAAGCCAAGGGGCTAAGGAACTTAATCAAACATTTCATTTGGTTCCTAAATAAACATTCATTTAGATTGTAAATTCTTGAAAGTGTTTATTTCTTATTTGTTTATTTGTGCAAAATGAAGAGTGAATGTATGCTCTACCCCCATCCCCTATAGGTAACTTAGGTGACCAAAAGTTTCTTTTTACTTACAATTTGTACCTAATCGAAGGCATGGAGATAATGTTTTCTAGGCTCTCCCCAAAACTCGTATGGTTTGGGTGATTTAAAAACAACCTCTAAAATCCTTCTACCTAGTCTTTTCTTTCATATAATTTATCTTGTGAAACGGAGTTCATAGCTTATTCATGAGTTATTTAGGGAAGTTTTGACCTAGATTTTTATCTCCTAAAATTATTTCAACCCCACTACATTTTGGGGTATACAAATTATGGTACACATACTATGAAAGCCAGAGGGTTAAGAGGTTAACCTCTCCTTTCATAATGAAAACCCAAGTCAGGTCTAGTTAACCAGGGGATTCCACTAAGTAATATATAGATGGAATATATATGCAAAGGAATAAACCCTTGAATATTAATTTAATTAGTATGAAATAAATTAAAATCAAGCATCTCTAGCATTATCCATGCTTGGAACCATTTATACGATTAAACATTTTAAGTTATAGACAAACCCCACTTGCCATAGAATATTGTTGATGTAGGAAAAGTAGCTTGAAGGTCCATGTCACCATAAAATATCTTGAGAGAAGGGGGTGTAAAAACCCTAATACTTCATGTGCTTTTATTTTTGGATTAACACTTAAAATCCTCCTGACATCATGTCTATAGATGGATTTCAATAATACAATGCAACCTTGTCAGTTTACAACTTAGGATGATTTACTTAGTTTTATTTGGTCTTTTTCCTTTACTTACTTGGTCTTTGAGTCTAAAAATTTGTTTTTATTCCATGTAAAAATGATTCTTGTGTCCACCTTACTCCATTATTTGAGGAGGTGTTAGGTCATTCATTTGACACCTTATTTTACCTTAAACTTTTTTGTCAAAAACATTGTGTGTATGTGTCACTTGATTGAAATGGGTAACATTATGCTACCTAAATCCTATCAAGTTTTGTACCTTGTAATCTTTGAAACCAACCATTATTTACATATTTAGATAGTGATATCATTATTGCACTGTGAAAACCATTTCATAGACTAGTCTTATCTTATGTCCAAGTTGTCATTTTTGGAACCAAAACATGTGTGTCTTTAGGGTCTTTGTCTGGTACCTTTATGCCATTCAATTTTGTCTATCTTATTTATTCAAAAGATCATATTTTTTCTAAGTTTATTTTTTAATTAACCTTGATAATTTTGAAATCAAACATTGATTGATTTTTGTTTATGCCTTATCTAATTGGGGCTTAGACACAAATCTTTCTCTTTTGGGTTGTGTGACTTAGGTTAATTCTTTACCCAAATTCAAAAACTATTTATTTATGACTTTATTTAGGAGAAATATTCTATCTCCAAGTGCATTTTGTTTCATGCCTCATGTGAATTTGACCAAGTTTATATCTAAAATCAACTGACTAGTTTATGCCAAAGTGTTTTAAAAATTTAGATTAAATCATCCTTTTATTTAAAGTCTAGATTTTGACACCATGTTTGGCTAAAAGTCATATCGCATGCCTTTGTTTGAGCCTAGATTTTGACATTGTGTTTGGCCAAAATAACTAAAAACCTTTGTTTTCCTAGATTAGATCTATTTGGAATACTTTAAACATAGATTTTGGCATTCTTATTTTATTTCATCCATTTGACCTTTTTGTGTGAGAAATTTAGCATTAGACATTTTAAGTTAGATTATTTAATACCAAGTTCAGTAGCATAGACCATTTTGGAGATACAAATCCAACCCTGGACCAAGTTAGACCAAGTTTAAACCTTTTGTCCTTTGGACATAATTTTTAGAGTTTGTATAACTCTAGGCCTTTTTGTAGAGAATTTATTATTTATGTGGATATGTCTAGCTACACTTATGGTGGATTCATGTATGATCTAAGTTATGATAGAATGGTCACACAAATTGAATTTTTTCAAGACTCTTATGGTGAAGAAGTGGTTTGTGAGATGGATCCATATCCTCCTTATAATCCTCAATCTGGGGAACAAAGGCAAGTGCCATGTTTAGTGATCCCTTCTTCAGGCTAGTTGATGTATGATACTCACCCTTTCATGACCACCTAGTCCCCCACCTATACCATTAACCCTCTTTTAGATTATGTGAGTCACCAAGCTCCATAGTGTCTAAATAATACTATTACCATTATAGGACCTCATCCTTTGGCTTGTGTGAGCAACCAATATCCATGACACCCTAAAATTTATATTTCAAGACCTCATCCTTTGGCTTATGCAAGTAACTAAGCTCTACAATGCCCTATCATTTCCATTCCAAGATCTCATCCTTTGGCTTGTGCAAGTAATCAAGCTCCATGATTCCCTATCATTACAATTTTAGGACCTTATCCTTTGGCTTGTGTGAGAAATACAGATCCATGATGTCCTATCATTATCTAATTGTCAGCCATTCTTTAACCATTTCCAACCATTCCCCACTTTATAAAACCCTACCAATCATCCAACCAAGACTAAGCCAATTAGTACCTATATAACCGATCCAATCATTCAAAGATTAATATATATTCAAAATTGGTATTTTACAACTGATTGTAAACCAAGGCCAAGAGAACCAACTAAGCCATTATGTATTTATTAAACTAACCATTTGTGATGATTCAACCTATGATGAATCACCTTTTGATCCTTTAGCCACTATTAAGGAGTCTCATTCTGACAAGCCAATCTATCACTTCTTAATAATTATAACCACCTTTGGGCAAATCATTATCTTGACCATATGCCTATTCTTCAAGAGCCTCCCTTTAATAAGCTAGTCTCTGAGGAGTTATCTCTTGACCTTTTTCCCATTATTAAAGAGTCTCACTTGGACAAATTATTCTCTATGGATCCTAGCATGCCATCATAGGCCATTACTTATCTAAAACTAAATATTCAACAAGACATCATTATAGTAGTATCCAAATTAGATGAAGAATTGACATTGAAGTTAGGGTTTATTTTTGAATTGACATCAAATTTAGCATAAGAAAAAGAATCAACATCAGTGTCAACATTGGATTTAGATTCATTTGAGTCAGACTTAGCTTTAAAATCATAATATGTTCATGGATATTAAAATATTGGTTATGCATACCTCATGGATCAATTTAAATACATTTGTGATCCTTTTACAATTGTTGAGGATGATTGCTTTAGCTTTGACACAAGATATCCTAGTGTATTTTACAAGGATTTTATTGCCTCTCCCCATTCCATTACCATTGCACATGCCATTACCACCAACCAACCTAGCCATTTTATTGGCATTCCACCTCCCACAAGTGCCAATTGGGATTGATAGAATCACACCTTGTTAAATTGCATCCATGGTGACATATCAGTTATAGAATATTATGGGGGCCAAGACCATGTTCATGCAAAAGAATAATAATATCCTATTAAAACCTTTATAAAGGCACTAGGGGAAATCAAATTCAAAAGTTAACATTACTTAGTGAAACCTTCTTGGAGGCATTATGGGACAATAAAGACAAATTCATTGGTGAAAACCTCTTCGAGGTGCCAATTGCTGAGCACAATAGTTCTTCACTACTTGATGAAAATATTATCAAATATAAAATTAGTATAGCTTTGAATCCATAATCTAATTAGATGTAATTTATTCTCAAGACCAAACAATAGAAAAAATTGGTGGTCCTATCGAGATAATATTCAAAATTCATCAACCCTGCCATAACCAAAGTTATGTCAAATCTTGAATCAACAACATTATAGGTGTCTACAAATCTTGATCTTCATTTGTTTCCCAACCATTATACATTCCATTATCATCCACACTTACACCACCAAATCAAACCTATCATCTAATATTTATCCATATTTATCATCCCTGGATGCACTTTCATTTATAGAGGCTACAAAGATACCTTGTATTGGTGTTTGAAGGAAACAAAATCAATGACCAACAAAGATTATGACAACATTATCACCATCCAAATATGTAGTAGGTTATTAAAAGAGTAGCCATTTAGAAAAGGTGTGGGCTAGAAATTTACTTGATTGATTATTTTATCTGTATCATGCAGACCAAGATGTGCATTTCCACATCAACAAGAGCAACATAAACATATACCTTGGCTAAAATCATTTACCTTGTAATTTTCATTTGTCATTCCTCTTGTTGTTATTGCATACCCTACCATTTATCTTACCTTACCACTTAAGAGCAACCCCATAACCATTATATCCAATTTTCTTGTCATCAACATCTAAAACAATGTAATATCATATGACATCCTACCATGCCATCCCTATTAGACCAAAGCCTATTTTTAGCCACCCTACCCAA
Organism: Torreya grandis; assembly: GCA_037957365.1. NCBI lineage: Eukaryota > Viridiplantae > Streptophyta > Pinopsida > Cupressales > Taxaceae > Torreya > Torreya grandis. The sequence goes on from JARHVA010004853.1 coordinate 11,637, forward strand.
CCCTTTTTAATATTGGTTCCTTTAGTTCTTCTCACACCTTTTGTGAGGGGATTTTGGTGTAGTTTTAGTAGTTTTAGAATTCTATGTTTAAATGATAGCTTATGAAAGTAGTATGATAATAGATCTAGCAAGTTATCTTTCACTTATGTTTGAATGGTGATATTTATTATAACCACCTATGGGAAAATTAGTATTCCACCTTGTGTTACTAATTATTACCTCCTATGGGTAAATTAATATCACTAACCTATGTCATTATTTCTTAATTATAACTACCTAGGGGAAAATTAGGAAAAATACCTTTACCATGCATTACCACATCACCTTGAGATTAATATTTTCATTTTCTTATCCATTTTCCTCATTTTTAGAACTTATTATGACCTAGTCAATTATCCCCATGAAAGATCCCTTTCTAGATTTGAAGACACAAAATATATAGGTTCTTACAAGACAAAGATATAAATCTAATTGTTTGCATTTAAAGTATGTTGATACAAAAATATATTGCCCAGATTTGCTTCAACAGTGAATAATAAAAATTTACAGTACACAACAATACTATAGAAAGTATAATGAAGCCCAAATAACCAAGAACCTGGAAGTATGTGCAGCTCTGGACGCTATGTCAAAAACATAGTCACCAACGTCGGTGATTCTACTGACGTCAGTGACTGTGTTTTTGACACAGCATCCAGAGCTGCACATACTTCCAGGTTCTTGGTTATTTGGGATTCATTATAATTTCTATAGTATTGTTGTGTACTGTAAATTTTTATTATTCATTGTTGAAGCAAATCTGGGCAATATATTTTTGTATCAGCATACTTTAAATGCAAACAGTCAGATTTATATCTTTGTCTTGTAAGAACCTATATATTTTGTGTCTCCAAATCTAGAAAGGGATCTTTCAGTGGTATCAGAGCCTTGATTCTACCAGCCTATTGGGATTTCATGTTGCATGTTAGTTTTTTGCAGTACAGGGTCAATTTTTGCTCTTTCATATTAGTTTCAGTTGGTTAGCTTGTAGTTCATTATGGCAAAATGGTTAAGAGATATAACCTTGTGGAAAGAATGTGAACAGTCACAAAAAAAATTTAAGCTTCAATTGCAACAGTTTAATGATTCTATGTCAAGGAAATTTGGACATGCTAGTGGATCATCATTTTCTTCTAGAAAGGATCCATTGCCACTAGACAAAAAAATGGAAGTAATTAGCATACTTGAGGAGTATAATACTCTTCCTCAATATGTTAGGGAGAACTTTCCTTTTAAAGATTACATTGACATGCATCCAAAAATTTGTCATAAGACTGAGCTTGCATAAAAAGAATACCATGCCATAGTTGATGATATGTTTTCATGTGAGAAAGAAGATTTGTGTTATCATTTGAGTTGTAGCCTAGGAAAAACAAAAATCAGTCATCATGTGGGAATCCTAAAGAAGAAATAACTCTAGAGACACATAGCACACAGGATTGCATGATTGACATAGATAGTGATTCCAGTACAGTTGGTCCAGATGAAGTTAAAACAGTTGAGGATACTGTCATGTTTGAGGATAGTACAGTTGATCAAGAGGTGAGCATTCATGACTTTGTTGAGAGAGAGTATCAGGCATAGTTAGAAGCTTTGACACATGAGGTTGTATTAGGGATCAGTTGTGATGCTGGTGAGCCAACAGTTGGTTTGGTTCTTGTTTATGATACTACTCCTTTGGAGGTGTCTTCAGAGGTAGTAGTTGGTTCAGGCTTGGTTAGTGATCAATTGTAGTTAGTTTCTTCTAGATTACAGTCTGAGCCATTGATTGAGAGTGGCACATTTTTTTGGCATTACACTATAAGTGCTTGTCATTAGTTATGGGATGGTTTGATACCATGGGATGAGATGTTTGGTGGTATCAAATAGATTTCATAGCTTAGTATTCAGATGGGGGATTTGGAGAGTATGATAATCAGAGTAGCGCAGCGGTCTTTTGTGAGGACTAAGGTATGTGATGTTGAGTTTGTTAATTACATATTGAGAATTATCGCATTGCTCTCTAGGAGAAATAACGAGAATTTATTCATAGATACTTTGCAGCATAGTGTTTCAGATAGTAGAGTTTGCAAATTTATGAGAATGATATGGGATCCTGGCAATTGGTGTTGGGTATCAGGGGTGAATTGCTAGAGGACAAGCAATCTCCAGGAAGGGAGGACTGTATGTCCCCAAATTTATGATAAAATAAATTAATTAATTTAATTAATTTAAGTTATTCAAAAATTAATATTACTTCAAAAGGATGACTTTAATTAATTAGTTTTAATTAATATGGAAATAAAATATTAAATAAGTTAGCTTCTTCTAGAAGTTTCTTGGGAGCCTTTAAAAGAAGTGGAGAGCAAAGCATTTGGAATATCTTTTGTTGCTAGAAACATTCTGAGTATTGTGAAGCTTGAATCTGTGATTCAACTAAAATCTCTGAGGATGCAAACCTTCAGCAGATTGGAGAAGAGTTGGATGAAAACCCAGTGCTTTTCAAGGGTGGATTTGTGACGGAATTCAGATTGTGCTTATTGATCAAGTCTGGGGCTTCAAAGGTCATTCACTGGGTATATTAGGTGTTCAGCATATGCAGAGGTTTCCAGGTATTTATTCATTAGATTTGATTTAAGATTTATATATATATATATATATATATATATATATATATATCTGTGTGTGTGTGTATATATATATCTTTAGATTAGGTACTATACAAAATCCACATAGATCAGTACCAGGCTATACCAACAAATTTAGAAAGGGGAAGAAGGGCATAGTTCACAGTTGCAGGCTGCAAGGTATTACAGAGGCCGACATAGGTAGATCAGTGACCGACAGTGGTAGGAAGACCAACATCAGTCGATCAGTGATCGACATCGACAGGTAGACAGTCATAAGCAGTCAAAGATCAGACACAAGCCGACGATGGCAGTGTATCGACTGACATCACTGGAATAACTGATGTCGGCGACTGTGTTTTTTGGACACAGTAGCCTGAGCCACATAGATCCAAGTTTTTTATTCTAGTTTGCTAGAATAATTTGGTTTTGAGACCATATCTGTATTATTTTATGATATCTAGACTATATTATCAATTGCATTCAGATTTATATCATTGTCCATTTGATTGAATGCCTTCAAGTAGTTGAAATCAATTTTGAAATAAATTTGCATCCAAATTTAGTTTGGGATATTTTAGTGGTATCAGAGCACTGAAATATCCTAAACTAAATTTGGATGCAAATTTCTTTCAAAACTGATTTCAACTACTTATAGGCATTCAATCAAATGGACAATGATATAAATCTAAATGCAATTGATAATATAGTCTAGATATCATAAAATAATACAGATGTGGTCTCAAAACCAAATTATTCTAGCAAACTAGAAAACTAGAATAAAAAACTTGGATCTATGTGGCTCAGGCTACTGTGTCCAAAAAACATAGTCACCGACATTGATTATTTCATCGACGTCAGTCGATACACTACCATCGTCAGTTTCCTATGTCTGATCTCTGACTGCCTGTGACTGTCTGCCTACCGATGTCAGTCACTGATGGCCGATGTCGGTCTTCCTGCTGCTATCAGTCACTGATCTATCGATGTCAACCTCTGTAATACCCTACGGCCTGTAACTATGAATTGTGCCCTTCTTCCCCTTTTTGAATTTATTGGTACGGCCTGGTACCGATCTATGTGGATTTTGTACAGCACCTGATTTAAAGATATATATATATATATAAATCTTAAATCAAATCTAATGAATAAATACCTGGAAACCTCTGCATATGCTGAACACCTGATATACCCAGTGAATGACCTCTGAAGCCCCAGATCTAATCAATAAGCACAATCTAAATTCCATTACGAATCCACCCTTGAAAAGCGTTGGGTTTTCATCTAACTCTTCTCCAATCTGCTAAAGGTTTGCATCCTCAGAGATTTTAGTTGAATCATAGATTCAAGCTTCACAATACTCAGAATGTTTTTAGTAACAAAAGATATTCCAAATGCTTTGCCCTCCACTTCTTTTAAAGGCTCCCAGGAAACTTCTAGAAGAAGCTAACTTATTTAATATTTTATTTCCATATTAATTAAAATTAATTAATTAAAGTCATCCTTTTGAAGTAATATTAATTTTTGAATAACTTAAATTAATTAAATTAATTAAGTTATTTTATCATAAATTTGGGGACATTACACCCCACCTTTTGTGTTGGTAGAATTAGTGTGACTTGAATTCTTAATGGGATTATGTAGGCCACATTTGTTTTACATTGAGGTCACTGTTATCACTCTAGAGTGCACCATGATTAAATCTATGTAAAACATAGCCTCACTCTAGCTGATATAATTTGAACTTCTTAGAGTGTGGGTGATTATATACTAAGAATAACCTCTCGAGAGGGTTATTTCCCTTAGTATTTATCTATTGAAACAAATCATTATTGTTTTTGGATGAAAATAGGAAGGGGAAACTAAAGGGAAATCCTATTTAAAGGGGTGATGCACATAAATTATTTATATCTTATGGAAGATTTTGGAACTAATGCATGCATATAAACCAATAAAATTCCTATATTTCCCTTAAGCATAAATATTTTAGATGAAGATTGAAAGAATTTTGGATTACAAGATTCTTTTTTACCTCTTCAAATGACCTACAAAAGGTGAGACAAAAGGAAATAGGTGAGGAAGGTACCTACCAAAAGGAGATATAATCCCACTTATATGTTGATACACAATCAATTACACTCTATTCTCTATCAAAACTTATATGCAAAATAAAAATATCCTTTATTAATGTATGGTTCAGATAGAATTTTTGCTTTAGCTTCAAGAATAATGAAAAATGGCTTGGAAAAATCCAATATATATGTCTCAAAACATAAATATAGCCAAATTTGCATTAAAAATGGAGAAGGATTAGTCTTGGTTGACTAACTCAAGACTAACTCCTTTTACAATGTTTAAATTATTCATCAAAAATCTTAAAACTCCACAAAATTTGCATGAAACTTCAAACTTTGGCATAGAAGGGAGATGGTGGGCCCATTTGACAACTAAAATATTCTTTCATGCATTATGATATGCAAAACTCCAAAATTAACTCCACTTGAAGTGTTTGGATGTTGAGTTGGAACATGAGAATGTCCCCCTTTGCATGGAAATCAAGGAAGATGCATGATAAGCTTTGACAAGTCAACTCCAACTAACTCCATATTGCATGAAAAGGGACCTTGAAGGCTTAAATATGCATTAAATATCCATATAATAGTAGATATGTAGAATGTAAATTCAAATTGAACTCCTTGATGACCAATTCCAATGCCAAACTCAAACTTGACAAGTTGATCAACAAGGCCATTTAGACCAAACAGGCTTAAAGGCTAATATATGTTCTAGTCACCATTAAAATTGAAATAATAATCCATGAAACCTGAAAAAACCATGAATTAGACTTGGAAAAACTTTATATATCATCAAATATGTGATTTTGATGAGAAAACCTTCATCATTCAGTTAACAAGGTTGACAAGGCCTATTTTGCTTCATTTTCTAGCAGATTGGCCATTTTTATCTAGTTTATGGGGGTAATTATAGAATGATTTCTGACAAAATTAATGTTTTAGGATGAATAACAAGTCTTATTCATTTATATCCATTGATTAGATTCCATTGAATTGCCTTGTACTTCATTTTACATTCTTTTTTCCATAAAAACATGATTTCTTCCCTCTTCTATAAAGATCCATGCATAAAATTGGAAGTTATATAATCCTTTATTATTTTAATTCATGTTTTAAAAAAATTATGTTTCTTCATGATGATTTTATGTCAAGAAAATCCACTTTTCTCAAAACTAGCTTTTTAGGGGTTTAGGAAGGTTTTAAAATTGAATCTTCAAACTGATGATTCATGAAATACAAACCTCCAAATCCTAAACCATTTCCATTTATAAATATCACATTTACCCTCCTAAAATCCATAAAAATAATGGGTTCCCATGAAAAATATATGAAAATTTACCACATAAATGAAATTTGCCTGTGGGAATTTGACTACATTATGGGCCTCCCACGCTCTTAGTGATTTTTCATAAATAACATCCCCTTAATTTATCTCAATTATTAATTAATTATAATTAAATATGGGTCCTAAAAACATACTAAAATAATTTTTCCAAACTCCACATGTGGTGAACAATATGAGAATTTGAACAGGAGGTTCAAAAGAGAGTCTACAACTGCAAAAGTGAAAAAACTTCACTAAGATTAAAATTAATCTTACCATACTTAAAAAATCCTTAAAATATAATTATATTACCTTTACCATGCTATAAAAACACTTTGAAATTTATTTTTGCTTAAAATGTCTAAAAATGCCTTTTTAGCTTATGTGCCTATTTGTTTGGATAAGCCTATATAAGCATGGTTTGCTTAGAATTTATAGTTTTTACATTATTTATAGGTATTATTATGATTTATAAACATCATCCCATGCTTTTCAATCCTTTACATTGGCTTAGAATCTTTTGTAGCACTCCAAAATGATGCCTGCTCCAATAGTGACCTCAAATAGATAGGTTGAGGTCTGAGACAAAATAACTAGTATATCCACTTTCCAATGGATAAAAAAGAATTCATATGTTTCTTCAACTTATTATGACTCTATTTACAAAAATTGAGTTCAAAATTCTACCTGTAGCTCCTAGAATTTTTAATTTTCCTTCAAATTTAACCCTTGTGCATGGATTGTCTACATCTTTTATTGAGTTTTGGATTTTTAGAGGTTATTTCATGGTTTTTATATGTTTTTAAGATCAAAATAATCTTAATATATTTCAATATACCTTTCAATAACTTGAAAATATATTCTACCCCTATTTCAAGCATATCAAGAACCTTCAACAAGTAATCAAGGCTCTCAAAATACTGTGTTTGGCTATTGTAATTATATATTGATCAAATTGAGCATATTTAGTTCCAATATAATTTTTAATATTTTATTTTAGAAAACATATACCAATTAATATCTCTCCATATATCTCATTCAAAGCAAATTGACTAGTTTCAAGCTTTATGAGACCTCTACCTAGGCATGGTCCATATAATGACATGTGTACTTGGGTGGATTAAAGTTCATAAGTTATTGTATAACTTATCATCTTGATTATATCACCTCACTATTATTTTCCTTATGATCTTCAAACACTTTGTGAAATTTTTTTGGTTAGACCATTAGCTTTGTCCTTTAATTAATACTTGAGGATCCTTTAACCTTCATATGACTATAGGTGTACTCACAATGTGATATAAATGTGGAAGTGTCTTTTTAATATATCTTTATTACCCTTATCTCACTCAAAATAATATTTCTCTAAGTGATATATATACTTCCAACACTTCACTTTCATTGTTTAGAACTTGTTGACCTAAACCTCATACTCCAATAGGCCCTCTTACTACTATAGATATTCTTTTGAAATTTACCTGACTGTAGATGGTGTTGAGAGAACCCTCCATTGACCTTGATATCTCTTATTTTATATGTTTCTCTAATTTTAAATTTTCAAGCCTAAATAATCCATTCTTTTATACTATGTCCTTAGAATGACTTATCCATTCACCATAGGTGAAAGGTCACTATCCATATAGGCTTGTGATAGGTATAAACCACCTAGACTTTGGATATGAAAAATATAAGGATTTCCTCCTGACTAGGTTCACATTGAAACCTCATAACCTTATTAAGAGTTCAAAACCCTTAGTGACTACTCCAACGTATGACTTTCCACTCCTTGTCTGTAGACTCTCATTAGGGTGTTTGACTGTAGATGCACATATAGGTTGTAGGTTAGTTTTGTGGTTCCTTAGACCCTTATTTAGACTTGGTATGCTTTTGTAGTATCAAATTTATATCACCATTACATGATGATCACTTCAATAAACATGATATATCTTCTCTCCAATTGATACAATTGGATCTTCTCAGAGTGTGGGTGACTCTGTATTGAGAAGAACCTCTAGAGAGGGTTGGTTCCCTTAAGATTTATCTATTAAACTAATCATTATTGTTTTCAGATGAAAAGAGGAAGGGGAAATTGAATGGAAATCCTATCTAATAGGGTGATTCACCTAAATTATTTGAATCATATAAAATCTATTGAAACTAATGCATGCATATAAACTAATAATAGTCCTATATTGCCCTTAAGCATAAATATTTCAGATGAAGGATTGAAAAAAAAATTGATTACAAGATTCCTTTTTACCTCTTCAAATGACCTATAGAAGGTGAGATATAAATCAATAGGTGAGGAAGGGACATTTTAAAAGGAGATATAATCCCATTTATATGTTGATACACTATCAATTACACTCTATTCTCTATCAAAACTCATATGCAAAATAAAAATATCCTTTATTGATGTATGGTCCAAATATAATTTTTGCTTCAACTCCAGGAATAATGAAAAATGGCTTGGAAAAAGCCAATATATATGTCTCAAAACCTAACTATATTCAAAGTGGCATTGAAAAAGGAGAAGGATTAGTCTTATTTGACTAACTCAAGACTAACTCCTTTTATAATGTTTAGATAATTCATCAAAAAAATGCATGAAACTTCAAACTTTGGTGTAGAAAGGAGATGGTGGGCCCATTTGATAAGTCAAATCTTATTTCATGCATGATGCTACACCAAAATCTAAAAGGAACTCAACTTGAAGTGTTTGGAAGTTGAGTTGGAACATGATAATGTCCCCCTTTGCATGAAAATCAAGGAAGATGCATGATTAGCTTTGACAAGTCAAGTCCAACTAACTCCATCTTGCATGAAAAGGTACCTTGAAGGCTTAAATATTCATGACATATCTATGGAACAATAGATATGTGGTGTGTAAATTCAAATTGAACTCTTTAATGACCAATTCCAATGCTAATCTCAAACTTGACAAGCTGATCAACTAGGCCATTTAGACCAAATAGGCCTAAAGGCTAATCTATGCTTCTAGTAATCATTAAACCTATAATAAGAAGCCATGAAAGCTTAAAAAACCATGAATTAGACCTGTAACAACATTCTTCATCATCAAATATGTTATTTTTATGAGAAAACCCTTGCCATTCAATTAATAGGGTTGACAAGGCCTATTTTGCTCCATTTTCTAGCAGACTAGCCATTTTGATCGAGCTGATAGGGGCACTTATGGAATGATTTCCAATCAATTTAATGTTTGAGTATGTATAAAAATTCTTAGGCCTCAATATTCATTAATTATATTCCATTGAACTACCTTGTACTTTATTTTACATTTTTTTCTAAAAAAAACATGATTTATGCCCTCGTCTGTATAGATCCATGCATAAAATTAGCATTTATGGAATCCTCTTTAATTTTAATTGACGTTCGAAAAGTTTTCAAATTTATTCATGATGATTTGATGTCAATAAAATCCACTTTTATCAAAATTAGTTTTTTAGGGATTTAGGAGGATTTTAAAGTTGAATCTTCAAACTAATGATTCATGAAGTACAGACCTCCAAATCTTGAACTATTTATATTTATATGTATCAAATTTACCCCCACAACATTCTTAAAAATATTGGGTTCCCATGTAAAAGATATGAAAATTTACCACGTAACTGAAATTTACCTATGTGAATTTAACTACATTCGAGGCTGCCCATGCTCTTAACAATTATTCGTAAAGCACAACCCCTTAAATGATATCCATTTTTCATTAATTCTAATTACATAAGGGTACTCAAAACATACTAAGATCATTCATTCAAACTCTAAATGTGGTGAACAATACAAGCATCTTAATCAGAGGTTCAAAAAAGTGTTTAAAACTGTAAAAGTGAAAAACCTCATTAAGATGAAAATGACTCTTCCTCTAATTTACAAAGCCTAAAAAAATCATTATAGTACCTGTACCATGCTATCAAAACACTCTAAAAGTCATTTTTTCTTGAAAAGTCAAAAATGTCTTTTTGGCCTATGTGCCCATTTACTTGCATAAGCCTATATGAGCATGGTTTACAATTTGGAGTTTTTACACTCTTTATATGTCTTATTATGATGTATAAAATCATCCCATTATTTTCAATCCTTTACTTGGGATTAGAAGCTTCTGTAGCACTCTAGAAGGATGCATGCTCCAATGGTGACCTCAAACATATAGGCTGAGGTCTGAGACAAAACAACTAGTATCTACACTCATCCAATGGATATGAAACTTTTTCATATTTTTATTTAACTCATGATTACTTTGTGTACAAAAATTAAGGTCAAATTTCCACATGTAGCTCCTATAATCTTCAATTTTCCCTCAAATTTGACCCCTATACATAGACTATCTATGTTTTGACTAAGTTTTGGAGTTTTGGAGGTGATTTCATGGTGTCTAGATGTTTTTAAGATAAAAATAATATTTAGTTAGTTCAATATACCTTTCAACAACTTGAAAAGATACTCTACCCCTATTTCAAGCATATCAGGAACCTTCAACAAGTAATCAGGCCTCTCAAAATATTGTTTTTAGCTGTTATAAGTATATGATGATCAAATTGAGAATTTTTAGTGGAAATATAATTTTTAATAGGTTATTTTAGAAAACATATACCATTTAATATCTATCCATATATCTCATTCAAATCAAATTGACTAGTTTCAAGCTTTATAGGCCTCTACCTGGGCATGATCTATACAATGACATGTGTACTTGGGGTGGATTAAAGTTCATAAGTGTTTGGAGAACTTATCCTCTTGATTATATCACCTCACCATGATTTGCCTTATTATCTTCAAACACTTTATGATTTTTTATTTTTTTTGGTTAAACCATTAGCTTTGTCCTTTACTTGATACTTAAGGATCCTCTAACCTTCATATGACTATAGGTGTACTCACAAGGTGATCTAACTATGGAAATGTCTTTTAAATCTATCTTGACTCCCCTTATCTCATTCTAAAACCATCTTTCTCTAAGTGATCTTTATACTACCAACACTTCACTTTCATTATTTAGAGCTTGTTGACCTAAACCTCATACTCCAACAGGCCCTCTTACTATTGTAGATAATCTTTTGGGAATTACCTGACTGCAGATGGTGTTGAGAGAACCCTCCATTGACCTTGATCTATCTTTTATATGTTTCTCAAGTTTAAATTTTCAAGCCTAAATAACCCCTTCTTTTATATTGTGTCCTTAGAATGACTTATCATTTCACCACAGTTGAAAGGTCATTGTCCATATAGGCTGTTGTAGGTATAAACCACCTAGACTTTGGATATGAAAAATATAAAGCTTTCCTCCTGACTGAGTTCACCTTGAAACCTCATATCCTTCTCAAGAGTTCAAAAACCTTAGTGAGTACTCTAAAGTACCACTTTCCACTCCTTGGTTATAGACTCTCATTGGGGTGTTTGACTACAAATGCACATATAGGTTGTAGGTTAGTTTTATTGTTCCTTAGACCCTTAGTTAGACCTGGTATGATTTTTTAGTATCAAATTTATATCTCCATACCATGATGATGACTTCAACAAACGTGATATACCTTTTGAGACCTTGATGTTCATTCAAAACCTGAATGACCTATTGATTGTTTGTCTCTTGCTAGTTGTAGGTATCCTGGTGTAGGTTGTTTATATCTTACTTAGAGACCTTTTTAATCCCCTCATGATATTTTACATTATTTTCCCATTTTTATCACTTCTTTAAGTCATCTTTCTCATAATTAATCTTATTCAAATAGTCTTCATGCTCTTAGGAGGGTTTCTTTGAAAATTACTAAGTCAAACCCTACTAGGTAGAGCCTAAGCCTGAAAAAATCCCTATAGGTGTTCTATTAGTATTTTTATGTATCCTTTATTCTTTTATCTTGATGATTGATATACTAGATGCCACATTAGGATGGTTTTCAAATCCTAGATTTAGGCATGCTATTCATATACCTTGATAGGCCTCTTGAAATCACTCAAAACCTACTTGGTTGTAGGTGAGCACTAATAGGCTAACTACATGATTCACATTCTATTATAAAACTTGTAGGGTTACATTGGGCTCTTAAACCCCATAAAAATCTCCTCTATATGATTGATCATTAACCATCTTCATGTTGTTATCCAATTTCTTGACTAACCCTACTAGTCACCAAGTATTTGGTATTTACAGACTACCAAAACAATTGACTATGTATGTTATATTCATTAGTCCTTATATGGACTATGAACCTATGTGAGTATTTGGAGAGTTTATCTAAAGTGAAAAAAAATCATGAGGATGTTATGACTTTCCAAAATAACCTCAAAATAATCTAAGAAAGATTTTAAATTTTTCTAGTCTCCTCAAGATCATGATGCTCACCCTTGGTTGTAACATGTTTAGGGTTGGTTGTAGGTCATCATGGCATGGATACTTCACTTGAAAAAAACCTTAAAATCATGATCTTTAACTATTAACAAAAACAATACCTTTTTTATATCAGTCCATTGACCTTACATATATCATAATGAGTTACACAAAAATAATGCAATTTCCCCATTGTCAAATGACTATCATAATTGTATTATACAAATTTAACCAAAATTAACCTTGAGGGAGGTCATCATTTCTGAACATATAAATATCCTTATTCCTTATATTATTAATGGAGTGAGGGTATAAATACCCTATTGGGGAGAGAAACCTCACTATCACTCCTTAATTATGCTCATGGTGGACTTCTTCATGATAGAGATAGATTGTTGTAGGGTGCTCTTTTGACTGAGTCATGACATTTGCTTGATTAATAAACCCTATTCATGCCCATATGACCCTCCATATCTTGCCTCTTATGGATTGATTCTCTTGAATACATCTAGTCCTTCAAGAGATATTTTTTTAACTTGAACAAGAATATGAACTTTCAATTTTCAACCTTTGACTATAAAACCCTGATGATAGGCTTTTTTTACTATATTTTGATTCTTTGATTGCCCATATACCCCTTAATCATGCTTTTGATGGATTTATTATATTCAACCCTTGGTTCTTTAGTTATGTAATATTTGATGGATATATGATGAAGGGTGATAGGGATAAAGTATGGTGAAAAAATAAAGGTAATTCATGGAAACAGGATGTGGAGACACAAAACATAGTGAAAAACTCAATGATTTGATAGTGGTTTGGAGTGAAAGAGATGGAGGTTATAAAGAAGAACCAAGAATCATGCCAAGACAACTTGAGGATAAATCCACAAACTTGAATATACATTCATCTTATTACATGATTTTTGAGACCATTGGAGGAGGGGAAGAGGGCAAAATTGAAACTTGGTTTTCTCAAAAAACCTTGAAATTTGCAAAATTTCCTTAAAGAATGCTAAATAGGCATCTTGGAGACACCTTTATAACATGGAGATGGGTTTATTTTCCATTATACTTTAATAATATCTAATATTTATGAATTTAAACCATGAAGACCTTGAAAGACACACAATCTTGTCAATTTGAGGCTAGCTTCTTCTTCTTGGACCATATAATTCATCCTTGCAAACTTGCCAATACTACAGATTGTCTAGATGATTTTGTGAACTTTTATTGACCTTGAATTGGATGAATAACACTTTTATAATTCCATGGAAAGGTACATAAAATCCTTAAGATTTTGGAACAAGTTTAATTTCCTTGAAACTCTACCCAGGTGAAGAGAAATTAAAGAAAACTAGTTGCCTTCCTGGATGCTAGGGAAAATAATTTGACCTATATTTAACTATATGGTTCATGATATTGGATAATACAATTTATAAAAAAATTATACCATTATGAATCCCTCTGAATTTTCTTTCTTCACCCCAAAATTGAGATTTGTACCCTGTTCCAGTAGACTATACCATCATAAAACCTTTAGGTAGGTCTATTTGTGTCAATTGAGAAAATAATAGAAGGCTGGTTTAGGGCCTGTATGGCCATGAAAATACATGAAACTCCTAATTAATCTTGGTAATAACTTTAAAATTTTAAACCCTACCTTGGATGTATGGATTCCATATAAATTATGTACTATTGCTTGCAAAATGGGTGAAAAGAAGCTCTTTTTTGCCTTTTAAAGAAATATTTTCACTTCCACCACTTGTAATTGAATATTGGAGAATAATTACATGCCTTAGCATGAAAAATACACATTTTCTACCTTTTTCATATTTTAATATTGTAAATTTTCCACATGAGAGGGGTTTTGGGATCTTTTGGGGCTATTTAACATACCAAAACATTTTTTCATGATTTGAAATTTTAGAATTAGGTTATTTTAACTTTTGAAAATATTAAAATGTCCTTTGAGATATTTAAATGACTTTTTAAACCTTTTTTATGATTTTTATCCCATTTTTGACATTTTTTATCAAAATTTGTATTTTTAGACCATAATTGACTGGTTTGACCAACTACAAATGGGTAAGGACTAGATTTTTGAAAGTTTCGAATAATATGGATAGAAATTTGGCCTTGATAGGCCAAATTAATAATAATTTTTGAAAATTTTAGGGGTTGAATATCTTGTGAATAATTCAAAAATTTTGGCAAGGATAGACCAAGATAAACACTAAAACTAGAAAAGATTGTAGACCAAGACATAACATGAGAAATTGACACAAACAAAAATAAACATGTGCACATATACACTTAGAGGAAAGGAAAACAACAAATGGAAAGGTAAAAAAAACTACTGAAATCATGTGTGTAAAATCACTTAGAGGAATGAAACTATGACTATGTACAAAGGAGTGACTCTCCTAATAGTAGTATTTAAGAAACATCCCATTCACAAGAATATTAATTTATTCTCCACTCAATTTGGATAATTGAAAATCATTGTTCTTTTTACAATCAGTCATAATATAAGGTCCACTTCAAAGGCTATCAAATTTGGAGTGCTTACCTGGCTTTGCACGCTCTTCATCCCATTTAAATACTATGTCTCCTTGATAAAATGTTTTTGATGAATCTCTCTTACCAAATGTCTTATTGACTTGATACTAATTTGACCACATGGTGTGCATAGCATCATTTCCTATCTCCTTCAATTCTCTTAGTTCATTCATCTTGACTTCCATTGCATCACTTTTGAGAAGCTTTAGCTAATGTGTAAGCTCCAAAGCTAGAAGTTTTAATGAGATAGGCATCCTTACTTCTCTTCAATAAAATAAGAGATAAGTTTAATGGCCAATGGAATTTTTATGGGTGAACCTATCATCCCATAAATTAGCCTTCAAATTTTTATGCCAAGATCTCTAATTATTTTCCATTGTTCTTTTGATTATCTGAATCAGGGTCTTGTTAGTAGACTCAGCTAGTCTATTACCTTGTGGATAGTAATTTGATGATGTAAAATAAATACCATGTTTAAGATCCCATTTACATACATTTTTACTAATAAATTCCAAAGTATTATCTGATATTATATTAGAAGGTACTCTAAAATGAGTGATTAGGCTCTCACAGAATTCAAGCACGGAGTTATCATTTGCCTCCTTCAAAGGAACTACTTCCACCCACCTAGTGAAATAATTTGTAGCTATCAAAACCCACTTATGACCAGAACTAGATGGAGGATGAATCATTTCAATGAATTCTAAACCCCATTTCATGAAAGGTTTTTCAACCTAAATTGGCTTTAGTGGTATAGCAGCTAGACTCTATTTTCCTATAAACATTACACACTTTATACATTTCCTAACCAATGCATGTGAATATATTAATGAATTGAGCCAAAAATAACCATATATAATTATTTTTATAGTTGTGGTCTTGGATACAAAATGACCTCGAGAAGGACTATCATGAAATTGCTCAAAAAGCTTGTCAAATTGACTAGTTTCAACACACTTTAAAGTAAACCTCCAATGTATTTTTTGAAAATCACTCCATCAATAAAAATGTATGATACTAATTGGAGACTAAATTTTCTTCTTTTGTGATGCATTAAAACCCCTTGGACATTCTCCAATTTGAATAAATCTAGCAATGTTTTGTGTCTAACTTGTAGGAGTTGTATTTTCAGCTTCATGCTAAGTGTCCTAAATTATAAAAATTGTCTCTTTTCCTTCTTTCACATTTTCTACAATATGTTCACATAATGTTTTATTTAGACCATATTTTTAAACTTGAATTAAATTTCATATTTCATGAATTTAGTGACCCATATAGCTCTCTTTTCACTCAAGTCTCTGTTGAGAATGAAGTCCTTCACACTTGTATAAGCTACCATTAGTATAATCTTATTGTTCAAAACCAAATGTCTAAATTTTTTCAAACCTCTTATAATATAAAGAACATGTTTTTATATAAAATAATACCTCTCTTCATAACCTTCTAAATATTGACTAAATAAAGCAATGGGTTATCCCAAACCTTTATCATTTTGTTGCATAAGTATGGTTGAAATAGTACTGGAAGTAGAAAAGCATACAAGAAGAAATCCTTATTACAATCCAGATTGAGAAAATTAGGAGCTTTTTTTATTACTTCCTTGATATCTTAAAAACTCCTTTTACATTTTTTACTCCAAATAAAATCTTGGTGTTTTTTTAGCATTTGAGTAAGTGTATGTACTAGTTCTGCAAAACTAAGAATGAATCTTCTGATAAAGTTTATCTTACCCAAGAAGCTCTGCAATCCTTTCTTGTGTTTAGGCAATGATAGAGAAATAACTAACACTATATTTTTTTTATCAATAGAAATACTATATTTGGAAACCACATGCCCAAGAATTCTCCTCTCATGCACTAAAAAAATGCATTTCTCTGGATTCAATGAGACTCCAAATTGTCTACATCTATCAAAAATAACTCTCAAGTGTGTTATATGATCATTAGGATTTTTTGAAAATAATATAATCTAATCAAGATATACGAAAACCATTTCACTAAAAATACCATGAAAAACAACATCCATTACCCTTTGGAAGGTAGATCCAACACTGGAGAGTCCAAAAGGCATATTCTTGTAAGCAAAAGGACCCCATTTGGTGGTGAAAGTTGTTTTATACTAATCCTGCTCTTTCACCAATATCTAGTTGTACCCTAAGTATCCATATAGTAAATAAAATCTCTGTGAACTTGCTACTATCTATAAGACCTGATCCATGAAAGTAAGTGGATAATGATCTTTCAAAGATACTATATTCAAATCTCTAAAATCCACACATAACTTTATCTCTCCATTCTTCTTTCTTACTAGTACAAGATTTGCTACCCATGTTGAATTCTTTATATAAAAAATAATACCTGATTTAATTATATTTTTAATCTCTTTCCTCATGAGAATATCAACCTTAGGGTTGATAGGCCTTTGCTTTTATCTTACCAGTTTTACATCTTATTGAAGCTCAATAGTATGGTGTGCCAATCTGGGGTCAAAACCTTTCAAATCATGGTATTACCAAGTAAATACATCCATGAATTCTTGACATAATGAAATGAAAGCTACTCTATTAGAATCAATGTTAACTTTATCCAGTTTGAGTAGCTTACCTTCAGCTATGCTAATTGACTCATAATGCTCTTTCTTGGAATAAATGCTCACCTTGTATTTCCTTATCTAATCATCTTCATTTAAAATGGTTTTTAAATTCACCAAAATTTTGTCATATTTTTTTATTTAAATTACACAATCTGATTTTCATATTGATCCTACAATTTATCATGATTTCTTTGGTAAAACTCTACCTCATTCTGTAGAAAATATGTTATTTGCTTATCAAAATCAAAAACTTGCTAAATTACATCATTATTTGGGACCAAAGGCCTACATAAAACCTTGATTTGGATCTAATTTTTTTTTGTCTTTAATCTGATCCAAAGTATCATATTGTGTTCCTATGGTAGCAAGTCTATTAGCATGCTAATTTGCTACTCTAGGAATGGAGTGAATGTCAAATGCAATGAAATATTCCATGAGATCCCAAAATCTATGTTTTTAGTCCTTCAAAAGATTATTATTTATTTCACTTAAACCTCTTACTTTATGGACTACTAACTCACTATCACCTTTCACCTACAAGAGCTTAATATCCCTCTTTCTAGCCCATTAGAGACCATAAATAAGAGCTTCATACTTTGCAGTATTAGAAGTAAAATTGAACTAGAATCTAAAAAAAGAATAATACCTTTGATTTTATGGTAAAAAAACATTACACCAGCCCCACTTCCATTCTTTGTTTTGGATCCATCAAAGAATAAATTCCAAACTCCTTCATGATCTTGCATTGAGCTAGTGAGACTAGGCAATAAGTCACCCTCTTTGTGCATATAGTATACTCCAAAACCAACATCTTCAATAATTTTAAATGGGTCATGTCCATGATTTTAATCATCCCACTTATCCAAAAAAATATTTTGTATGCCTTCAAGAGGCTTATAAGGCTCTTGTTCAATGATGTTATCATCTTCTTTTAAAATACTATAATTCACATTTGACATATTTGGCATATATGGTTCAAGGTGAAATCTAGAAATAGGCTTAAATATTATAGTAACTTAGGTTATATACCTAGTTATAAAAACCATATATGACCAATCTAAGGAAAGGTAACCTCTTATTTTGGTAGTGAAATCTCTAGATAGGCATAGTGCAAAATATGGAGGTAGATCAACAACAACATCTTGAAAAATGGTGAAATTTGGACAAGTATGATTTTCAAATATTTCAACACACCTATAGCCTTGGTATGAGACCCATCTAATTATAAGACACCTTTCTCATGGGGTTCATACTATAATCCTAACTTGTCAGATATTAATTTTAACATGACAGAGGTACTAGCCCCACTGTTAATCATACAGTTATGAACTATACAATCTCCAATGATAACATAAAGATAAAATGGAGGAGGCTTAGTCACCTTAAGAGGTTGAGGCTCAAAAACGGATTAAAATTAGTTATAACAACACTTAATATTTCATTTTTATGTGTTTTATCATAGATATTGAGCTTTGAAAGCTTCTTTTGAAAATACTCTTTTTGTCTCAAGATTAGCAGTGCGTCCCATATTGAAATTGATACTAAAGTCTTCTTCATGTGATCCAAAATATTGATTGGAGAAGTGGTTATCATCGAATATAATTTAGGATAATAAGGAGCTCCCAAATTTTTTATGAATTGAGATATCTAAGGCTCTTTCACATTCTTATCTTTTGGATCTTGAACTTGTTGATTTGAACTTTTTTGAGGCAGCTCATGTGTAGTCATCTTTTGATGTTGTTGAGAAGAAGGGGCTACCCTATCAAGACCTGAACTTTCACCAATTGCTCTTTTCTTGGATCTAGTATGGGCTATAATTGACTTATAAATATTAGATAAATCTTGAATTTGATTTATAGCCAAGTGCTCAAAATAATTCTCACCTTCCTGAAAGTTCACAAATGTAGTCTTAGTAGGTGCCTTACCACTACCTTCTCCTTGTTTTAGATTATGGTAAAAGCAAGTTTTGAAGGGACCCCGAAACCCTATACATCAAAAAAAGATAAACATTAAAGCCCAAAGAAGTTCAAAACACCAAAATAGGTACAAACCAAACCAGGTAAAATAGGAACCTGAAAACAGTAGAAAAGACCAGATGTTTCCACTGACACTACACAGAACGGACCATCGATAGACAGGAACAGCATCCTTCAACCTTCAAAAAATATTTAATTACCTTTTACACAAATGAAGGTTCATATATAGAGGGGGGACCAAAGGCTTAGACTTCTTCCTCTTCACAGCGGTCCATCCATCCTCTACCTTAGTTGCCTCTGTCATCCATACCTCAGAAGATGATGGTCCATTAAGCCCAAGGGATACAGATGACTCAGCAATCTCCTTATGAACACCAACCAAAATTTGTCTCCTAGGTGGATCCTCCAAAATAGGGGGAGAAACCAAAGCCTCCACGACCACTGGCTTTGAAAGATCTTTAATCTCAGTCTCCACAGGACCATCTATGGAGTCTTTCACCGGTGACTCCTCCTCAATCATCAGCTCGAAGTGAATGCTATCTTCATTCTCAGAATCAGCCAGATCTTCCATAGGTTGATTAGCTATATAATGTTCTGAGGAAGCATTGGCCCACCAAGAATGTGGTCTTTTGGACTTTGAAATCCCTGCCAAACAACTAGCGGCCAAATGACCCGTCTGGTGACATCTTCTACACCGAAACGGTACACCCTCAAAATCCAACATTTGTGTCCAAGTTCCCCTTGGGGAGTCTAGGCAAATCACCTCTGGTAGGCCTTTTGAAACATCCATTTCAACCATAAAGCGAGCACAGGTCGAATGGTAACCAACCGAAGTATTTTTATCCACAAACAAAAAGTCTCTTATTGCATTCCCGATGGTTTCAAAGACTGGTTCATGCCAAAGATGTATTGGCAGATTTGGTAGCCGAACCCATATCAAAAACTTGTTAAAGGTTTTGGTAAGTGGATTAAAATCCTTATGCCACCGTTTGGCCATGAGAGGATATTTGCCCTGCCATAAAAAATCACTGTTGTTCAAGATTATCCTCCTGTCCTCAAGGCTTTGGAAGACAGCAATAAAGAATCCTTTTACACAGGGGAAGATTTCAACACTGTCTTCAATAAGTGGCAACCAATTCTTGGATATCCATCCATGTAGATCAACCAGCGAGGGCCAAAAACCTCAAAAATGAAAAATAGCAGCTTGAGAGGAAAAAATTTCTACCCTTTCAAAGATTCCATCAACTATTTCCAGATCTAGATTTACCCTAATGGGTTTTAGAGCACTTACTGGCAATGTAAGGGATGGCCTAGATAATGCACAAGGCACAACTTCATGTATATTCACTTCGAATGCAGCCACATCCATGAAAGATCTTCCCCCTGCTTCATACCCTGATCCAGTAGTGTTGGCAGAATGCCCAGTCAAAAACCTTCCTCCACCCGCAGGAGCAGTCTCTTTAGGGTTCAGATCCCTCTCCATGCATGCTGATTTAGAGACCGTAGCTGATTTAGAGGCCGTAGCCACTTTGACCACCTGACAGTCGTTCCCCAAATTCAAATTTTTAGATAGCGTGCGCATTGGAAGCGGCATTTTTGGAAGCGGCAAATCTAGGCAAATAATCTACTACCTTCTCCTTGTTGATTTGGCACTTCTACTTTATTAAATGAAGGAATTTTTCTATAGGGTAGAGAGGATTACTTATTATAATAATGTGGCTAGTTTTCAAATGAAGCAAGAACTAAACTTTATTTCATAAAAGATTGATGAGAACTCTCACTAGTTGGAGCCATTGCCATGTTGTTTACTTGATCCCATTGATTGGTCCATTGTCATTCTTGAGTATAATTTCTCTAAGTTGGCACAATATATTTGGAATTTTTTATAGCATTATGATTATACTACCTTGATTAAAAATTATACCCTTGTCCTTGCTGATTGGATTGATAAGATGGCTGATTGGATTGATAATTTTGATTAGTATTCTGATATGGTTTTTATGGTGGAGATTGTTGCCTCTCTATTACAACCAACTTGTTAGTCTAAGCATTAAAAAGACTCTATATATTCCCTGATCTATCATTTTTATCACCTTTTTTTTTTATGAAACTTTCATGACTCTAGAATTGGAGCAATAGTTGGAGCAGGAGGATGGATCTCTAGAAAAAGAGGTATTGTGGCCTTGGAGATAACTTACCTACTTGTATAAGTCAATTTTTAGCTTAATTGATAATTCAAAATATTCAAGTAAAATTTTCCCTCCCGTGGACTGAATCATGATAGCCACATGTGAATTAAGATCCTTTAGATAGTACAAAAAAGCATAGTTGGGTGTAGGCTTGATCACTACATGAATTATATCCCAAGTCTTTTGGAATCTATAGTTAAAATCCACCATGAATTCATGATTGAATCTCTTAATTATTGTAAGATTCTCCACAAGTGAAATATGATCACTTTTGTCTTCAAAATGTTTGTACAAAAGTTCTCCAAATTCATCCTAGTTATTGATTGATGTAGGATCCAAACCTCTGTACCACTAAAGTGATTTCCCTTTGAAATAAGTTTCTAACAACCTCATTACTAAATTTTCATGTGTCACATGATGTATTGAAAAAAGATTAAAAATATCTAAAAAAAATCTATAGGGGTTATTGGATTTTCTCCTATGAAATAAGGAAGAGCCTCAAGTAGAAACTATAATATCATCCCATTGATTGAGATTTAGAGGACTACCACCACTGAATGAAATAAAATCCTATCTTCCATGAATATCCATTTGAGGTATAGGATTTAAAACAATATTTGGCTAAAAAATACTAGCTTGGATAGTAGGATTTTGTGCAATAGTAGGGGTAACAAAAGTTGTAGGATTTGGATTTGACTGAGAGGATTTATTCTTCTCTACTGATTGGAAAGATAGCTCAAAAAATTCTATTTCTTTCCCTTTTGTAGAGGATCTTGTGAAAACTCTTGGTGGCATTACAAGTATAAAAATTAAAATATGTAAATGAATAATATACTTAGATACACATATAATAATTCAAAAGTGTGAATAAGTTGTACCACCAGGTGTGCCAAAAACTATTACCACTCTAGAGTGCACCCTATTTGAAGATGTGTAAAACATAGCCTCACTCCAACTGATACAATTGGAACTTCTCAGAGTGTGGGTGATTGTATTGCTAATAACCTCTAGAGAGGGTTGGTTCCCTTAAGATTTAGCTATTAAAAGTCATCACTAATGTTTTTAGATGAAAAAAGGAAGGGGAAACTAAAGGAAAATCCTATCTAATGAGGCGATGCACCTAAATTATTTAAGTCCTATAAAATTTATTAAAACTAAAGCATGCATATAAACCAATAAAATTCCTATATTTTCCATAGGAATAAATATTTTAGATGAAGGATTGAAAGAATTTTGGATTACAAGATTCCTTTTTACCTCTTCAAATGACCTATAGAAGGTGAGATAGAAAATAATAGATGAGGAAGGACCTACCAAAAGGAGATATAATCCTATTTATGTTGATACATAATCAATTACACTCTACTCTTTGTCAAAACTCATATGCAATGTAAAAATTTCCTTGATTGATGTATGGTCCAGATACAATTTATGATTTAGCTCCAAGAATAATGAAAAATGGATTGGAAAAATCCAATATATATGTCTCAAAAAATAACTATAGCAAAAGTGGCATTAAAAGGGGAGAATTATTAGTCTTGGTTGACTAACTCAAGACTAACTCCTTTTACAATGTTTAAATAATTCATCAAAAATCTTAAATCTCCACTAAAATTTGCATGAAACTTCAATATTTGGCATATAAGGGAGATGGTGGGCCCATTTGACAAGTCAAATATTCTTTCATGCATGATTCTACACCAAAATCCAAAAGGAACTCCACTTGAAGTGTTGAAAGCTGATTTGGAACATGAGAATGTCCCCCTTTGCATGGAAATCAAGGAAGATGCATGTTAAGCTTTGATAAGTTAACTCCAACTAACTACATCTTGAATGAAAAAGGACCTTGAAGGCTTAAATATGCATGAAATATCAATGTAAAAGTAGATATTCAACATGGAAATTCAAATTGAATTCTCTAATGACCAATTCCAATGCCAAACTCAAACTTGACAAGTTGATCAACAAGGACACTTAGACCAAATAGGCCTAAAGGCTAATCTATGCATCTGGTCACCATTAAAACTATAATAATAAGCCATGAAAACTAAAAAAATCCATTAATTATACTTGGAACAAGTTTTTCATCATCAAATATGTGATTTTAACGAGAAAATCCTTGTCATTCAGTCAATAGGGTTGAGTAGGCCTATTTTGCTCCATTTTCTAGAAAACTAGCCATTTTGATCAAGATTATAGGGGAACTTGTGGAATTATTTATAACCAAATTATTTTTTGAAGATGTATAACAAGTCTTAGGCCTTAAGCTCCATTAATTATATTCCATTGAACTACCTTGTACTTCATTTTACATACTTTTTTCCACAAAAAACATGATTTATGCCCTCACCTATATAGATCCATGTATAAAATTTGCATTTATGGAATATTATCTAAGTTTAATTTACATTTGAAAAAATTTCAAGTTAATTCATGATGATTTGATGTCAATAAAATCCACTTTAATCAAAACTAGTTTTTTAGGGGTTAAGGAGGGTTTTAAAGATGAATCTTCAAACTAATGATTCATGAAGTAAAGGCATCCAAATCCTAAATAATTTCCATTTATATGTATCACATTTATCCCCCTGACATCCCTAAAAATATTATTTTCCCATGCAAAAGATATGAAAATTTACCAAGTAAATGAAATTTGAATGTGAGAATTTGACTACATTCTGGGCTACCCACGCTCTTAGTTATTGTTCATAAATCACATCCCATTAACTAATCTCATTTTTTCATTAATTATAACTACATATGGGTCCTCAAAAAATACTAAGAGCATTTAGCCAAACTCCACATGTGGTGAACAATATAAGCATCTAAACAGGAGGTTCGAAAGAGTGTCTAAAACTATAAAAGTGAAAAAATTTCACTAAGATGAAAATGACTCTTCCCCTACTTTAAAAATCCTAAAAAAATAATTATAGGACCTTTACCAGTCTATCAAAACACTCTAAAATTCATTTTTTCTTGAAAATTCAAAAATTACCTTTTTGGCTTATGTGCCTCTTTACTTGCATAAGCCTATATGAGCCTAGTTTGTATAAAATTTGGAGTTTTAACAGTCTTTATAGGTATTATTATGATGTATAAACATAATCTCTTTATTTTGAATACTTTGATTTGTCTTAGAAGCTTCTGTAGCACTCTAGAATAATGTCTACTCCAATGGTAACCTCAAACAAATAGGATAAGGTCTGAGACAGCAAACTGAGCATATTCACTCATCCAATGGCTATTAACCTTGGTAAAATTGTTATTCAACTCATGATGACTCTGTGTACAAAAATTGAGGTCAAAATTCCACATGTAGCTCCTAGAATATTTAATTTTCCCTCAAATTTGACCCCTATGCATGGACTATCTGCATTTTTGACTAAGTTTTGGATTTCATATTGTTTGGATGTTTTTAATATCAAAATCATCTTCATTTAATTCAATATACCTTTCAATAACTTGAAAATATACTCTAACCCTATTTCAAGCATATCAAGAACCTTCAACAAGCAATCAAGCCTCTCAAAATATTGTGTTTGGCTATTGTAAGTATATGATGATCAAAATTGAGAATATTTAGTGGAAATATAATTTTTAATAGGTTCTTTCAGAAAAATTAGACCAATTAATATCCCTCCATATATCTCATTCAAATCAAATTGACTAGTTTCAAGCTTCATGAGGCCTCTACTTGGGCATGGTCCATACAATGACATTTGTACTTGGGGTGGATCAAAGTTCATAATTTATTGGATCACTTATCATCTTGATTAGATCACCTCACCATGATTTTCCTTATGATATTCAAACACTTTATGATTTTATTTTTTTTTGCGTTAGACTATTAGCTTTATCTTTTACTTGATACTTGAGGGCCCTCTAACCTTCATATGACTGTAGGTATACTCACAAGGTGATCTAACTATGGAAGTGTCTTTTGACTCTATCTCGATTCCCCTTATCTCACTCAAAATCATCTTATTCTAAGTGATCTCTATACTTCCAACACTTCACTTTCATTGTTTAGAGCTTGCTGACCTAAAACTCATACTCTAACAGGCCCTCTTACTTTTGTAGATACTCTTTAGGGATTTACCTGATTGTAGATGGTATTAAAAAAACCTTCCATTGACCTTGATCTCTCTTATTTTATATGTTTCTCTAAGTTTAAAGTTTCAAGCCTAAATAACCCCTTCTTTTATACTATGTCCTTGGAATGACTTATCCTTTCACCATAGTTGAAAGGTCACTATCTGTATAGGCTTGTTATAGGTATAAACCACCTAGACTTTGGATTTGAAAAAATATAAGGCTTTCCCCTTGACTAAGTTCACCTTGAAACCTCACAACCTTGTCAAGAGTTCAAAACTCTTAGTGAGTACTCCAAAGTACCACTTTCCACTATTTGGTTGTAGACTCTCATTGGGGTGTTTGACTATAGATGCACATGTAAGTTATAGGTTAGTTTTATGGTTCCTTAGACCCTTATTTAGACTTGGTATACTTTTTTAGTATTAAATTTATATCTCCATGCCATGATGATCACTTCAATAAACATGAAATACCTTTTGAGACCTTGATGTTCATTCAAAACCTCAATGACCTATTGACTATTTGTCTCTTGCTAGCTATAGGTATCCCAGTGTAGGGTGGTTATAGCTTACTTAGAGACATTTTTAATCCCCTCATGATATTTTAAATTCTTTCCCCTTTTGATCACTTCTTGAATTCATGTTTCTCACAATTTATCTCATTTAAATAGTCATCATGCTCATAGGAGGGTTTCTTTGAAAATTGCTAAGTTGAAACCTGCTAGGTAGACCCTGAGGAAAGGCCTGTAGGTGTTCTATTAGGCTCTATAGGTCTCCTTTATTTTTTTATCTTGGTGATTAATACCCTAGATGCCACATTAGGATGGTTTTCAAATCTTATATTGATGAATGCTCTTCATATACCTTGATAGGCCTCTTGAAATCACTTAAAACCTATTTGGTTGTAAGTGAGCACTAATAGGCTACTATAGGATTCATGTTCTCTTATTAGACCTATAAGGTTACATTTGGATCTTAAACCCCATAAAACTCTCTGTTGACCATTTTTTGCCCAACAAGCCAAAAATCAGTCCCCTTATGTCCCTGCTATTCTAGGCCATTTCATTTTTTGATTTTTCATAAATCTGGCAATTTCTATGGACTCTGTAGAATTTATATGGACTCTACAGGTCCATTTCTATAGACTCTTCAGGTCCACTTCTATGAACTCTGCAGGTGTAGTCTTTTGGTAGATGAAGAACCAGTTCAGAGAGTGCAAGGTGTTATAAAGATTCTTCAGACTCTTATCTAAAGAAATTCACAAGGAAAGAGAGTTGAAAGTGGTTCAATGACATGATCTTTCCAAGAGTTAGCATCTTTGAACTATTGAACCATTGAACTGGTTCAATGCTTCTATTCAAATTAGATGGTTCAATCACTTGGTTCACTCAGTCAGTTCAACAACATGGTTTAACTACAAAGTTCAATCAGCAAAGTTTAATCAGTGAAGTTCATCACTTTGGTTCAATCAAATGGTTCATCACTTGGTTCAAAGTTTGGTTCAATGGTTGATTCAAAGCTTAGTTCAATGGCTTTGGTTCAATCAAAATTTCAAGTCTCTTGAAGGATAAATGCCCTTGCGGAGGGCAATTTTAGGTTCAAGAGCCCTTGCAAAGGGTAGGGAACACTTCAAAGAGGCCACAAAGAAGCGGCTAAGTTCTTTCAAAATTTTGTTAAGGTAAAAGCATAATTCCTTCAAACTTTTTGTTTGAAGGAATTCCTTTGGAAAAAAAGCCTGAAGGAATTCGAAAAGGATCTTGCAAAAGACTAAGGTAAAAGAAATAATTTCTTCAAACAAAAAGTCTGAAGAAATTTGGGAAGTCGCAAGCTCAAAGGGACCCTGGAAAAATTCCAAAGAAATCAAAGTGATCGAGACAATTCTCACAAACTTTTTGCCTGTGGGAAAATGTCTATGCAAAAATCCTAAAAGAAAATGTCCACAGAAAAGTCCGAAGAAGAAATCTGAAGGAAAGTCCAAGGGTGATGGGCCCAAGGACGTTAAAGTTAAACACATAAAACTAGTCGTTGGTTTTCAAATTGTGACGGGCTTGTGAACGTCAATTTTGAACCAAGAAATCTAGAGCACAGAAGGCACCAAGTGGAAACTATGGAAGGCTTTGACATGCTTTTCTAGGAGCAAGGGAATGTGCCACGTGTCCCCTATAAAGCTTAGTGGAAGCTGACAAGTGTCAGCCTCTGCGGTCTCTCTCTTTTGTCTCATGAGAACTATGGTGGGCCCTAGATGAATTGCTAAAGAGAGTAGAAGCTAACACATGTCCTCTTCTGTAGGACCTTCAAAGGGTGCCTAAAGCTTCCATGAGTCAAGCTGATGTTGCCACGTGTCCTACCCATTTCATAGTGGAACATGACACATGTCACATATTTAAAAATCAATAGAAAGTGGCCAAGGCAAGCAAAAAAGAGCCCAAGGAATGTAGCAACCCACCAGAAGATAGCCCTGAGGGATAAAGGAACCAAGATGAAGATGAAGTGTAGGAAAAGACAAAGCAATCCAAGTGGTGAGGAGAGGTGAATTATTGTTAGATGGTCATCAAATGGCATAAATAGTGAGTGGCACAGCCTACTTTCTCCATTTGGCATTTATGAGGGGACAAACCACAGTCTGTTTGCAAGAAAAGAGTAGTCTATTTGTAGAAAAGAGGCATGGCCATGTTTTCTTATTAATGTTGGGGTGCCAAAGTCAAAGCAGGAATCAACAATCAAACAGCTCCCTCTTCCCAAGGCTCAGAGTGCACATGGGTCAGCTTGCAAAAAGAGCGCTAAATTATTTCCCAGGAAGCACCAAGTTCCCTTCCTCTTTCTATATATTGTAAAAATTCTCATTTGAGAAAGGATCCATTCTCTCAGCCTTAAGGCAAAACTTTGCCCAAAAATCTCTTAGGCTTGTAAGGCAGAGCTCTGCCATATTTTACCTTAAATCAAGACTTAGCATTTTTACCTCTATCTAGACTTTCAATTTAAAGTATATGTCTGTGTTCTTATTTTATGTTAAGTCATTATATTTCATGCTTTTCACAGATTGATTATAGCATGTCCAGTGCATTGTGAAGTCTCCTTTCTGCAGGTCTGCCAGAAGCGTCTACAGCAAGAATATAGGCATATGTGAATAGGCTATCAAAGTGTGTCTCAGAACACCTTTGCTAGTTCCTTCCTCCTTGTATCTCTACGGACCCCTAACTCACTAAAACAAAAGATTTTTCCATGTCAGATGAAGTGTATGGGCATTTATTCCTGGTGAAAAGTGTATGTTCAGGCTGAGTGGGTCAACATTTTCCGGTGTATCACCTTTTCATTTTTAGGCTTAGGTTCTATTTTCAGCATCTCTCTCTCCCTTTTCATCCCCCTGCCTTTTTACATTTATTTGTTAGCAATAGGAGAAACCAGGGCCTAAAATATACATCAGAGGGAGCTAGCCCTTATCTATAGACTCTCCCCTCTAGCTTCGCCAGTCCCACAAGCAAGAGGGGAGTTTCCATTGTTGCATGTGGAAGGGTGGGAGCTAGGCCTCCTGCCCCTAGGTGTAATCCACTACGTCAACACTTTCCTTTGTATGATTTATCATTAACCATATTAATGTTGTTATCTAATTCCTTGACTGATCCTACTAGTCACCAAGTATTTGGTATTTATAGACTACCAAAACAATTGACTATGTATGTTATATTCATTAGTCCTTATATGGACTATGAACCTATGTGAGTGTTTAGAGAGTTTTTATAAAGTTATAAAAATCATGAGGATGTTATGTATTGTTAAAATGACCTCAAAACAAGCTTATAAAACTTTTACATTTTTCTAGTCTCTTCAAGATCATGATGCTCACCCTTGGTTGTAGCATGTTTAAGGCTAACTGTAGGTCATCATGGCATGGAGACTTTACTTGAAAAAAAACTTAAACTCATGCTCTTTAACTATTAATGAAAATAATACCTTTGTTAAAACATTCCATTGACCTTACATATATCATAAAGAGTTACATAAGAATTATGCAATTTCCCCATTGTCAAATGACTGTCATAACTATATTGTATGGATTTGACTGAAATTGACCTTGAGGGAGGTCATCATTTATAAACATATCCCTATCCTTCTTCCTTATGTTCTTAATTGAGTGAGGGTATAAATACCATAATGGTGAGATAAACCTCACTATCACTCCTTAGTTATGCTCATGGTGGACTTCTTCATGATAGAGATAAACTATTATAGGGTGCTCTTTTGACTAAGTCATGATATTTTCTTGATTAAAAAAACCCTATTCATGCCCATATGACCCTCCATCTCTTGTATTTTATAGATTTATTCTATTTAATACATATTTTCCTTCAAGATATATCCTTTTAAATTAAACAAGAAGATGAACTTTCAATTTTCAACTTGTTACTGCAAAACCCTATTGATTGGCTCTTTTTACTATATTTTGATGCTTTGATTTCCCATATACCCCTTAATCATAATTTTGATGGATTTATTCTCTTAAAACCTTGGTTATTTAGTGATGAAATAGGTGATAGAGATGGGATGAAAAGTGATAGGGATAAAGGATGGTGAAAAAGTGAAGGGAATTCATGGAAGGAGGATGTGGAGACATAAAACACAATGAAAAACTCAGTGATTTGACAATGGTTTAGAGTGAAAGAGATGGAAGTTGGAAAGGAGAACCAGGAAGTATTCCAAGAAAACTTGAGGATAAATACACAAACCTAAATATGCATTCAACCTATCACATGAATTTTTAGGCCATTGGAAGAGGGGAAGAGAGCAAAATTGAAACTTTGTTTTCTCAAAAAAACCTTAAAATTTACAAAACTTCCTTAAAGAATACTAAATAGGCCTCTTCGAGACACTTTAGATCATGAAGATGGGTTTCTTGGACATGATAATTTAATAATATCTAAGGTTTATGCATTTAGACCATGATAACTTGATGAAAACCCTATAAGACATAAAATCTTGTCAATTTAAGGCTAGCTTCTTCTTCTTGGACCGTACAATTCATCTTTGCAAGTTGCCAATACTGCAGATTGACTGGTTAAGTTTGTGACCTTGAATTGGATGAATAAAACTTTTAAAATGGTATTTAAATCTTATAAAGTCCTTAATTTTTTGTAACAATTTGTATTTCCTTGAAACTCTACCCAGGATAAGAGAAATTGAAGAAAGCCAGTTGCCTTCTTGGATGCTAGGCAATAAAATTTGACCTGTATTCAACTAGATGGTTCATGATCCTAGAAAATACAATTTAAAAACAACTTGGACCATCAATAATCCCTTTAATTCTACATTATTCACCCCAAAATTGAGAGTTTTACCCTCCTCTAATAGACTGTACCATTAGAAAACCTACAGGTAGGTTTGTTTGTGCCAACTAAGACAATAACAAAAGAAGGTTGGTTTAAGGAATATATGGAAATTAAAATACATGAAACTCCTGATTAATATTTTTAATAACCTAAAAATTATAAACCCTACCTTGTATTTATGGATTCTATACGAATTCCAAACCATTGCTTGCAAAATGGATGAAAAGAAGCTCTTTTTTTTCCTTTTACAAAAATACTTTCACTTCCACTGCTTGGAATGGAATATTGGAGAATAATTTCATTCCTTATCATGAAAAATACACAATTTTTACCTTTTCAATGTTTTAATATTTCAAAATTGGCATGTGGGTGGGGGGGGGGGGCGCAGGGGTTTGGGATCCTTTTGGGTTATTTAACATACCAAAACACTTTTTCATGATTTGAAATTTTAGAAATAGGCTATTTTCATAATTTTGAACATATTAAAAGATATTTTAAGACAATTCAATGAGTTTTGAAACCATTTTTGATGATTTTTACCCTATTTTTAACATTTTTGACCAAAATTTGCATTTTTAGACTATAATTGACTAGTTTGACCAACTGCAAAAGGGTAAGGACTAGATTTTTGAAAGTTTCAAATGATAGGGATAGTAATTTGGCCTTGACATGCCAAATTACTAATAATCACCTCAGTCCCTCTTTTCCATAGACTTTCACCATCTTACGAGTAACCTAAGTCACTTCTCTCTCCATTTTGTGAGTGATATTTTGTCAATCTCTAATGAGTTAAAATATCTCAAAATTCCAAAAATATTCAAATATTTCAAAATTCAAAAACATTTATCATATCTACGCCTAGTTAGTCATCCTCTATTTTCCCTATTGGTGCAAATTCATTGTTAGGATGTTTTCTTTTGATTTTACTTTTAGTTTTATGTGTGTATTTTTACTAAGTTATTTTGTTTATTTGTTTTCCTATTTATTTGCTTTCATTATTGTGCCTTGACTTAGTCTATATGTGTTCATTGGGTGATTCCTTGCATATTATTCTTGATTCCATCCATATTCATACTTTAGCATTTTCATCATGTTTTTTTATCATTGATACATTATTTTTAATTATTTATTGGATTGGGAGTCACTTATTATGTATATTTTCGAAAAGTTCTCATGGAGTTTTATCATGAGGCATACCATCATGTGCTACAACAAAAATCAGCTCATAAAGTCTTAAAAGCAATGGAACCACAAAATTTTCTCTTTGGTAACATTGGAAAATCCTCCCACCCTCCTTGATAAAATCAACCCATTGACCACTCTAGTTATATCAATGCTAATAAGGATGAGCATCTCTGCATTGGTAGGTACAACCAAAAATTTCATATTGATCAAATATTATTCTTCTATTAATCTCTTTCATCACTTCGTACATCCTTGTGTGCCTATTTATTTGTGTTTTTTTCAATCATTAGACCATCGCATCTATGTTTATGCCCACTCATATTTAATCTATGTAAAAGGTTATATCCTTGAGTTATGCTTATCAAAATTCCCTACTAGTGCACAATCAAAAATCATTTTTCAATCCAAGTCATCTTAATTATTATAACTACCTATGGTAAAATCATTATTTCAACTCATTATCCCTAACTGGGGGATATGACATTGCCACTGATTATAACCATGTCTGGGCAAATTAGTGCCTCCACCTTTATTACCAATTATAATTATTTTTGGGAAAATTAGTAATTTTTAAATAAATGCATGAAAGAATTTTATTTATTGGATTAATCTCACCCATGGTTTAGTTTCATTCTTCTTCTTTTTTCTTTTCAAGGGACCATTCATCCATCAACTATGATGGCCACTCCCTCAATGGGGCATCATTATAGGATTCCCATACATTATTTGGAGATTCTTATTCAATCATCATCTTATTTTCAACCTATTTCATTATTTGAGAATATATTACTGTGTTTATATCTTACAACATCTTTCCAAATAGGGGCAAACTATAAACACCTAAAATTGGCCACCAATGGCATTCGACCAGACCTCAGACTGATTCTTACCAACCATTACAAATTAAGCCTAAAAATCACTATGATGGCCCAAATTTTATTATACATAATTCATCAAATCTCAAAATCATATTTATAAATCCTTAGTTGGGATATCCTACCATAAGCAATCAAAACCTCTCACAAATTCATTTTTAATCATCTTGTGGCATCCTAACATGCACTTTGGCCTATAGACCTATTAAGTGGGGCACATGCACATAAAATCAAATATTAAAAATTCTAAAATCCTAAGTAGAATTAATTAAAAAGATAAACCAAATGAAATTCCTAATTAAATTATCCATTTGAACTTAATGAAATTCTAAAAAAGGAAATTCAAAAATATGAAATATCCTATATTTTCATGATTATCATTTGTGAGTTGTCAAGTCTTTGAAAATATCTCACTCATGCCTATTCATTTTAAATCATTAATTATTAACATGTTATAACTCTATTGGGGTTAATTTACTCACTTAGGTTATGTTTGAACTCATTCCATATTTAAACTACACTTTAACTCACCTTGAGTTGGGGTTAGTTTCTAAGCCTATAAATACAAGCATTTGCCTCTTCATTTAGAGAGATTGGATATTGTAGAGTTATAATGTAGTTTTTTCATAAGACTCATGATAATAATTTTATAATTACAAAATATTAAGGCAATCCATCATAATTAATAAACCACATCAAGCCACAAGCTAACCAATGGTGCCAAGGAGAGAAGGAGCAAAGAAAAATCCATTGCCAAAGACTCTTTGAGCACAAATCGAGAAAGCCATAAATAAATCATTTGGAGATATCAATAAGGGTAAGGATTGGTGTTATTTGCATTTTAGTTGGGTTTTCAATTGTAATTTGTCCATTATTCTCTCCCTATTATCTAAGCTTAGATATGTTAGCATGTTAGTATGTTGATTTCATTTGTTTTGAGAAACTAACACTTGATCTAACCTCCTCTCTATTATCAAATTCCTATGATCATAGTTTGTTCCTTTGAATGTAGATACTTGGTGACCTAGACGTGGGATGGCCCCAAAATGTACACCCCCTCCTTTATGTTTTGTGCTTTTCCTCCACAAAATTTAATTTTTAAGACTTGAAACAATGTAATTTTCCAATTATGACTCCTTTCTCCTTAGAGATGCCTTAGACCTCTTTTGTATAATAGTATACATGTTTAGCACCCATGAATGTAGAGATCTAGTATCTTGGAGGTGGGAAGCCCAAAATTCCCCCCCGCCTTAATTTTTGGTCCCCTTATACATGAGAGTGCTTTTGTAACATATAACTTAATATTTTTCACTTTTTACTTGTTTTTCCTTGGGAGTCCCTTTTGGGCCTTATTGGCTATCAAAAACTCCTAAGATCCCCCAAATGGACTGACCTAAAATGATACCCCTATTATTTTTGTGTACCCTTAAATTTGAGATAAAAATAAAAAAATTAAAGTAAAACATTTATGAAATTTCACCTTAAATATTGTAAAATAACCATTAATGGTTGTGGTGGAGCTTGAAGCTCTTGAGACCTATTTGGAAACCATGGGAGACTAAGACCTCCTATGACCTTTTTGTCAAACTGAGTACTTAAAAATAATCTCCCACATCTTTATATCATGTTGTAAAATTTAAATTGAATAAATAATTTTGACCAAAATCTCAAAGACTCCATGAAAGGTAATTGTTTAGGGATGAGGAAGAAGAGGAGGGATAACTATGGAAAAGTCATCCTCCAAAACCTCTTCTCTCCTTCAAAAATCTAGGTTTAATTTCATTGATTTATTTTTATACCTTGTGTCATCCATATTTTTTTTAGGTCACCTTTTACTTTGACTAAATTTGATGGTCAAGGTTGAATCAATCCAATGGTTAAGATGGAGTGATCCATCCTCTAAGGAATTATTTGGAATATTTTAAACCCCTTTACAAGTCATATGCAAACTATAAAATATTTAGTAGATGTATTTCCCTGACTATGACTTAAGTCAAAAAATGATTTTTTATTATTACTTAAGTGCAAACTAAGTCATGTGATTGGTTGGATTCCCCTAGAGCACTTTTGAGCATTGCAAAGAATTAGATAGTATAGTTAGAGATAATGGTTTCTCAAACCCACTTTTAATTAACTGAATGTTCCTTTTAGGCCTTGGGACCATAGATATAGCTATGTCATATTAGATATTTTTAAGCTTGTTTGATATTTTTTTGGCTAATTAGAGAAAGTGGGAGCATGGTTCTATAGCAACCATGCAACCACTTGTACATTTTCATCCATGTCATTTAAGCATGCAAGTTTATTTGGATGCT
This sequence comes from Torreya grandis, assembly GCA_037957365.1. Taxonomy (NCBI): domain Eukaryota; kingdom Viridiplantae; phylum Streptophyta; class Pinopsida; order Cupressales; family Taxaceae; genus Torreya; species Torreya grandis. Next base: position 47,138 of record JARHVA010004853.1, read on the forward strand.
TTATGCATTTTGTGCCACATATTTTGAAAATTATTGGTAGTATGAGTATGTATAATGTGTGTTATACATTTTCAATAAAAATATATTGTTCTCATGTGTATTTCATTGGTGTCAATTTTTGGGCATGACAACATATCCAATACTCATAAGATGTAATTCAAGCCACACATAGTTCTTCACCTTAATGTGAGTGTGTAATTATGTTCCTTTGTTATATGAATACATCATAAACCTAGTTTTCAATTATTTAAAAAATTATCTTAACTTTTTTTCTGTGATTTAGACTTGGCTAATGATTGCTCCTAGTGACTGATTTGTAATTTAGGAATAATAAGGTAGTTTTTCTCAATGAATATTAGTGTAAATTATTAATAGATAAGTTCCAAGTGAGTAATGATTATGGATTTTATTTATATTTATGAGTATGTTTGGGTAATTTATTATGCCACTAACCTAATATTAAAATTATTATACTCATAGGAATGATTTTAATTTTAAACATAGTCATTGTTGGGGGAGGGATAATAACATCAACCCCAAGACAATTTCATTGATGAAATTGTTTGAGCCTGATGTTAATGTGTGGGAGATAAGAATATATATCTGATGATATAAATATTTCTAAGTAATATATTTAAGTATTTTGACACATACTAAGATTTTCTTGAATGTGCTTTAAAAAAATAAGAGGATCAAACTCATAACAAGCATGTAGATGTGATAAAATGGAAAGTAAGAGGCATATATGTGGTCACAAGTCATGTCTGGTGAATTTATGTAAAAAATGATATTTAAAGTGTCTAATAATATATTTTGTATCTAAAATATGGAATATCTAGAAAAATTTTAAAATATATATATGAAGTTAAATGGGTGTACATTTTTATGGTGGGGGCTTGTGTAGATAGAAAGAGTTTTAAGAAGTAAAAATAAGATCAAGACTTAGGATATATTGGTCTCAAAACCAAATGTAAGTTTTTTTCCTTTTGAATACCAAATTAGTTTATTCAATTAATTACATAACTTGATAAAAAAATGATATTAGTGTAAGATATTACACTGAGGAATTTTATAGACTTCCTTTCAGAGATAGTCATAGTTAATATAACATTAATAAGATCTTTAGGTATGTGAATGGATTAATAATTTCAATTAAATAATATTATGGGATGATTTGGATATTTTCTACTGAATAATATTATTAGTACGCACTAAAGTTGAGTATAATGTATCCCAATGATAACAAGGCATAATAAGAAGGAAAGGAAAGTTCTCACATGGATAGTGACAAAGAAATAGTGGTAGAGGATACTATGCACAAGAATGATAAGAAAATATTTCTTAGAGTAATAATAATGTATAAATAAGAATAGAATATCCTAAAAAAGGAATTGGAGCCTATGGATGAGGAAGAGGTGGATAATTTATGGGTACATACTTCATAGTGATGAAATATATAGAGCATTTGAGTGCCCATATATGCATAATGATGGAATCAAAATAAATGTGATGAATAATCATATTATGAAAGAGAGTGTGGATGTTATTACATTAGTAAAACACACATGGTAAAAAGGATATGTATAAACTCTCATGATAAATAGGGTGATATTGAAACTAGTGAAAGATAAGAATGTTCTTGCATAGAGGAAGAAACTTTTTAGAACCACTTTCAAGTCTAGAAGTAAGTACAACAAATCTAATGTTGATAGTGGTAGCACTAAAATATTTTTTATAAATATATGGTATAAAATCTTGGTATAAATATTATTTTGAATCAAAATCCCTATAAGGTATATCAGTTTTGAAGGGACATAAAATTTATTGGAATGAACAATGTTTGGTAAGTTTCCAGATTGGCACATACAAGGAAAAAGTGGTGTGAGACATAATACCCATGGATGTATGCCATGTATTACTAGGAATAAATTTGAAGTTAGATAGGAAGGATTAGTATGATGGCCACACAAATACTTATGATTTGGTGAAGGATGGAAGAAAATACACTCTGAATAATTTAAAGGATAAGAGTAAAGAAGTGGAAAATGATCCAACAATTTTGCTAGTTTTAGAAAGTAATTCCCAAGATAAGTAAATAAAGAGAAGGCATGTTATGATTTTATTATTAATCCCACACAATGTTTCAAATTAGGATAAGATGAATAAATTCCATGTGAAGTGATATATATGTTGAATGAGTTTTAATAGATCATTTCCAATTATATTCTAGATGGGTTACCACCCATGCACAACATAAGTCATCACATGGATATGATTTCAAGATCAAATTTTGATAAAAAAAAGTAACATAAAGGCTTATAAATAATGATAATACACAAATACAAATTAAATAATAATATTTTTTTATATAAAGGATTGATAAGATAAATTTTGAGCTTATGCATAATTACAATAGTGTTGGGACTAAATAAAGGTGGAGAGTATAGAAAATACAAAAATTCCAAATCCATTAATAAAATAAATATCAAGTAAAAATTTCCATTTTTACACATATATGACTTGGTGGATTATTTCAGTGGAGTGGATTAATTCACAAATATTGAATTGAAGAGTGAATATCAAAAAATCTACATCAATGTAGTTTACAAGTGGAATATTGGGGTTAAAATGCAAGAGGGATTATATGATTAGTTGGCCATGCCATTTGGCCTTAAAAACACAAATTTTACATTCATGAGACTCATTAATGAAGTTATGAAACATTTTATTAGTAATTTTTTCATTTTTTATTTAGATGACATACTAATTTTCATTAGGACAAAAGAAAAACATTGAATGTACCTAAGACAAGTCTTGTAGCAATTGTAAGAAGAAAATTTGATAGATAATATCAAAAAATGTAAGTTTATGAAGAATTAATTAGTGTAATTAGTTTGTGATTTCCAAATAAGGATTGAATATGGACCTAGAGAATTTGAGAGCTATCATTGAGTGGCCATCACTTATAAGCATATTTAAAGCATTCATCATTCATGGATTTTCAATATTTTATAAGAAGTTGTAAATTTAATAGGGAATGCACACATATCACATAAGTGATGCAATGTGATATAAAGTAATTTTAATATATAAAATAAATTATATCATAGATTCTATAATTTGAAGAAGAAATTAACTAAATAGCTAGTGTTGGAATTACTTGATTTCAATAAAGTATTTTAGTTTTATTTTAATACAAGTGGTGTAATAATATGAGCTAGGTTGAGTGAATAAAATACATATTGATTAATTTGGTGATAAATTTAATGATGCAAAGAGAAAATATTTAGTTTAGGATTAGGAGTTATATGCCATAGTGAAAGAACTCAAGAAGTAGAGGAGATTTTTGTTTCCCAAGGAGTTTGTATTGTAAAAAAATCATCAAGTACCATAATTCATTAATATTCAAGGTAAGTTAAACCAAAGGCATTATAATTGGTTGAGATTATAAAATTTAATCATTTATATTAAAACTTATATGTGGAAAGTATAATAGAGTTATAGATGCATTGATTTGAATGTGTCTTTTGTTGAATGATATGTAAGTGGAGGTCATGTGATTTAATTCTATGAATGATTTATAAGCATAATATGAGGATTTAAAGAATGCAAGGAAAATATGAATAGAACCATTGAGTATGTATTAAACACCATGGTTATATTATTCCCTATAAGAAGAATTTTTTTCAAAGGAAAAAAATTGTGTATAGCCATAGGTTATATACATGAAAATTTGATCAAATAGAAGCATAGTGGAGGACTAACTAGTCATTTTCATAATGATAAAACATTTGAAATAGTTGGCATAGTGAAGGATTAGTTTTTTGCATGAAATTATGTGTAAGAGTGTATAATTTCTTAATTATATAAAGGAATAATTCAAAACATAGGGTTGTCTCAACCATTGCTTATTCTTGAGAGACCATGGGAACACATCAGCATGAATTTTGTTTTAGAATTTCCTGAAACATAGAAATAACAAATTATATTATTGTTATTATAGATATATTTTCCAAAATGGATAATTTTTTATGTAATAAAAACAATGGTTCTACACATATATTTAATGTGTTTTTTATGGAATTTTTGAGATTACATGGATTTTTATAAACATTGTATTTAATAGTGATAAGTTTTTGGGAATTTATATAGTATGTTGTGAAAGAATAAGAATAAAAATTTATATCTCAGTTTAGTGTATCATCCTCAAAAATATGTCCAAGTTTAGATTGTCAATAAGAGTATTTATAACATATTGAAATATTTAATTAGATAGAAGTTAGGAACATGGAATTTAGTCCTGGCACAAGCTAAACTTATATAAATTCAATAAATAAAAGCATTGGAAGGACACTATTTCAATTTTTTATGTTATACCAAAGAAAAGATAAGAAAGGATGTTGAAGAAAAATAATTTATTGAGTACATGTAAGACATACATCATCAATTATATGAATAATTAGAAATTTGTACTATGCTTTACAAATAATGACCATATTTAAAGAGGAGAGAAGAAGAGTATCAAGGGGGTGAAATGGTCTTAGCACACCTTAGGAAGAATATGTTCCAAAATGGAACATATTATGAGGTGAAGTGGAATAATATTGGACCATCTTGATTTCTAAGAAATTTTATGTTGAATGAAAGTGAGATCAAGTTTCCTTAAGGCATAGATATTTTTCCATTTTTTAATGTGTATGCTTTTACCCTTTCCATAAGGGGAAAAATAGTGATAAAATCACAAGAATATATTTTGGATAATTATATTAGAGATATCATATGCTTTATAAGGTTCATGAATAAATTCATAGAATAATTAATTTTATGGTTTGAAAGAGAACACAAGGAAATGATTACAATGAATATTTGGTAAAGTGGAAATCCCAAGAAGTTGAGGATGTGACTTAGATTAGTGCATCATAAATTTCTAGATATGGAGTACCTTTTTATGAGATCATATAATTCACGAATTGGATTTCATGGTTCATTTCACTTAGGTAGTATGATGCAGGAACATCTAGGTTCACAAGCAATCTTACATCAATAGAAACACTTAGTGTATAAATAAGAAGTTTTGCATAATATCCTAATTTGTGTGCAAAATTTTAAGATATTTTCACAGCCTTACACACTTAAAAAATTACTTCCATGCAATCCAATTTTATGCATCTAATAAAATATTAAAGTAAACAAGGACTTGAGTTTAGATAAATTTGTGAAGTCTTGTGCAAGTTGGTTCAAACATATCTATTAGTTATGCACATGTAGTTGAGAAGTTATAGGAAATATATGAAAAAGGATGAATTATTACAAGTTGGTGGAGTTGTATAACATTTTAGTTATTTTAAATCTATGATATTATTATGAATTATGAATCCTCACACATAGATTTATAATTGAGAAGTTCTTGTACAACCTTGTGTATTATCTTCTACACATAAATTTCTTCTATAAATTTTGTGGCTTGAGCTTTAAATGTCAAATATTCATTCATTTTATTTGTGTGTAATATATTTTTGAACCTATTTGTATGTATCATGATTTTACATACTGATTAATGTGTGATGGATTGAAATGATGGTTTTTGGAATTGTGACATAATCATCTAAATACATGTCAATTTTATTTTATTTATATTTCAAGTGAAAAGTGTCATAGAGGATTGAAAATAATGATCTTGACATACTAAAAATTGTAACCAAATGAAACACCCCATTCTATATAGACTTTGACTTGAGAATAATACTAATTATATCTTGTCAACCTTAAAACTAAGTTAATATTTACTTTGGTCAAAAAAATAATAATTTAAAGAATTAGCTCATATGGGATCAATTTATTTACCAATGAGTTCAATTGTGTGTGTGTGTACATGTGTTCATTTGTGTGTGTGTGTGTGTACATGTGTTCATTTGTGTGTGTGTGTGTGTGTGTGTGTGTGTGTGTGTGTGTGTGTGTGTGTGTGTGTGTGTGTGTGTGTGTGTGTGTGTGTGTGTGTGTGCGTGTGTGTGTGTGTGTAATTTGAAATTATCTTGATATGGATAATTTTTAGTATTGTTTATTATTTTTGGAATTGTTATGAAGATGTAGGAGTTATTAATAAATGTTATGTCACAAATTTAATATAGTCTCTTTGACATTTTTTTAATGAAATATTTCAAATATATCTATTAGAATATTAAAATAAGAAATAATAGTGTCAAACAATGACTGTGTGGACTCTAGGTTGCCAAGTTTTATTGGCATTTTTTATGAGATAAAACTTCTCACCAATAAGGAGTTTGGGTCATAAATATACCACTTTATTTTTGTTGCCATTCTTGTATTATTAATAATATTTTTTGAATAATAATAGTTATAATGGTGTTACAATAATTGAAGAATGATAATTAAATAAAAACATAATTTTTAGATGGCATGTGGTTTTTTTGGGAATTACATGGGATGGTATAGCGTGCCCATGCCCCATAAATTAATGCATTTAATGATATCACATTTATTATAGATAAAAATACAAAACCACACCCATGTGTATGGGAAACTAGTAAAGGCATAGTTAAAAGTGCATAGGGGTTGTGTAAGGGAGTGGTATGGACTCTAAGATTTATAATTGCCAGGTGTTCTTGATTTTAAATTTCAAAAATATGCTCAACAAATAGAATTTTGTGTATATCATGAAATTATTACATTTAATGAGATGAGATTCCTTGATTTAACATGAGGGAAAGGAAAATTAAAGGAAAGGATGAGTTGTAATACCTAAAGGATGGATAATAGATATGTGACAGGTGGATTTCTTTAGCATCAATTATAAGTTAGACTATGTTTCTCATCTTCTTTCACCCCTATCTTTTAAATAAAAATGAAATGTTATGTATTACCTTGTTATATTTTTTTCTCCTCATTTTTATAAGAGGAATGAAATATCTATATTTTATGTTGGACCATATTTTTGTTTATAAGAGATGAGCTTTTGTGTGTCTATCTTGTGAATTTTTTATATGTGGGTAAATAAAACTTTTGAAACATGATATATGAACAATACAAAGAGATGGATTTTATAATATGTCTCACAACATTTACAACATAAAAAAGAGGGTTTTGAAATCAAGTCCCATAACCTCTATAATGGAGTAGAAAAAAAGAGAACTAGTAAATACCTCTTTCAATTATAACTTTGAAACTTTAGCAAATTGTTAACAATGAAGTTACCTAGGAAATAATGCAGAGAAACAATAGTGGAGAAATGAGTAAAACACAAAAAACAAATTAAAAAATTTCAAAGGTTAGGCCTAATAAAATATCACCTAGTATAACTAAGGTCATCCTTAGAGAGCCCTTTGATGAAGCATAAGCTAATCCTCAACAATATGTTGTTGACTAAATTCAACCTAGGTTTACACAATAGTAAACCAATGTGAAGCAAACTTGAAATAGGACCACTCCATAGATTTAACTTGTAACATCACAATAATTATCATGAATATTCCATGACAAACAAAAATTATGGAAAGTTACCCACCCCAAAAACCTATCAAGATTCCCATAATCCTCAGCATAACTTTGGCAAAGGTGTCCAAGCCAACAAACCTTTCCCATATTCAAGATACTAGTTATGTGGATGTTGATTTTAAGTTGAGCCTTGACCATTAGACACATATTAATTAAGCATGGGGTAGAATCTTCATGAAGGTTAGTATTACCAAGACCTTTGTGTAAGAGACTATGATGGATTAAAACTTCATAATTATGAGACCAATCTTGGGACTGAGTTATGTCAAGCTTGGAGTAAGGCTAGAGAGTTTTGTAAAAAAAATAGTCAAGAACGATCCTTATCCATCTTCAACCAAGGGCTTGTCAACACATAGTCATCCATTTTTTTACCACATTAATTAGAAATAGGACAAAACACAAAGATAATTTCTAAAACATAGATCTCATACAACTTGTAACTAACAAAGTTTAAACTTTTTTACCAAGGGGTAGAGTTGGAAATAACTTCAACATGTTTGTGGTCTTTCCATGAATTCAAATTTTGAGACATGGGAATAGAATTAGATGTGGTTTTTGACTCACCACTCTATGGATTTTTGACTTCTTAGCTAGCTTTAGATGATTATAAAATACATTGGTACAATTCAAAGCCTTAAAGTTCCCAACATCCTCTCTCCCATGTTTCAAGTAAGAGAATGAAGGGGTTTGATTAGAATAGATCTATTTGGATTAGTAGAACCTCCCAAAAACTATAAAATGTCTAAATCCCAACCTTATCTCAATAATCTAGATCATGAACCTCAATTTAAATAGACTCAAGTTATCAGCTCCTCATAGGTGGATGTTTCCCCCTTCTTGGAGGATTGATATTGCATGTTGAATTTTGTAATAGAACTATTTTAGTAGATACCTGTTTATTTCAAATTAAATCCAATCCATAGCTCATTTAATCCAACCAACTTGGTATATGGGTAATTCAAACTCCCCATCTAAAACCAATAAAAACTTATATATCCATAAAGAGAGTCAGGCACAATGCTTCCATACAGGACTAGATATGGATCATCATCCTCACCCCCTTCTTACTTCCCACCTAACCACAATTTTGAATTTATTTATCCTAGTCCCTTTTACCATTGTATTGAGTGATGTTTTAAAGTGACTGTTGACACATGGAATTTTTACCTTGTATGACATCACATGGAATTTTCACTTTGTATGTCACCTTGACATTTTGTTGAATCATAATAATATAAGTTAGGGATGGTAATATAAATTTGGATGATGTTTTCCTTATATGTAAAATGAATAGGTCACATAGTAGATATAGACTTTATTTAACCATGGTCTCCTATGATAGTTGAGAATATATGGTAAGTCATACCTTAATCACATGTTACATACTTAGAATATATGCTTTTTAGTGTTAAATTTTTAGGGTGTACACTTTTACATATGTGATATGGACACTATTATTATATTATATGTGTTCCTAAAATAATATAAATGTGCATATGTTATGAGATTGGTGAATTCTTAACTAAAGTTAGATAATTTTAGTTGGCCTATGCAATAATATACTATTTTTAGAATGTCTCTCAACATCGACACTTTTTCCTCTTATTTGCTTTCTTTCAATGTGATTTAACACTTATTTATTCAATGATTAAATTTGTTCTTTTGTCTATATTAACACCCTTGTCATTTTAGTGCTACGTATTTTAGATAAAATTTTTGTATACCTTAGTGATCATAATTTGTTAATAACAAATACTTAAAAAAAACATAACCAAAAAATATAACTAACAGATATTTTTGTGTCCTTTACTACCTTCTCCTTATCTTTAAATAGATATTCAATTTCATTAACAATGTTGAGGAGGAAGAGCGTCCATTAGATATTTTTAGTTTATGTTATAATGGTAATACCTAAATTTCTTATATCTCATTCACAGATTATTAAAATTCTTATTTGTTTTTCATGAAAAATAATCTTATATATGTGTTATATTTTCAATAAATAGTCCAATGAAACTTTTTTGGAGTTGGAACAAAACAAATACTTATTGGTGGAATTTTTTAAAATGGTATTCAATCTATATTTGAAATAGCTTAAGATTAACAATTCAATACTTTTATTGCTAGTATTTGTGAATAAAATTGGTTAGATTCTAAAATGACTTCTACTAATACTTTTTTTAGTGTTTTATAGTTTTTAAAAGTTATTTCAAAATGTTAGATTTTTTTACAATGTAATCTCAGACAAAAAAATTAAATTGCCATCATATTTTCTCTAACTTATAAAATATGTTTGAACTATTAAAATAATTTACTACTTACTCTGGGAATTAGTTGAATAGTCATTTTGTACATGATTTGTATATCTATAAATGGTTGGAAAATGATGATTGGAATTATTTTTTACTTTTGGAGGAAAACTAGTGTGTATTTTCATAAATAAAATTGGTCGGTGATTAGTATGCACTCTTGATAGCCTAGGAAATGCATTTTAATTGATAGTTTGAATTATTTTCCATAAACATTTTTATTTTGATACTGTTTTAGTTACACTTTCTGAGGGTTCGTAAAAATACTTATTACTAATAATTATGGTGTTTTCTCTTGTGCACTATGCATACTTTCCTACGTTATTGACCATGTATATATAAATTCATTTAATGCATGATTTTTAATAATATAACTAGGTGATGACTTGATTTTTTATAATGTAACATGGAAATTAGTAAATAAATCATTTTTATTGATGAAAACTCTTTTGGAGGAAAAAGCATTCCTAGTTTATGTGAAATTAATTATTGTTACGAACTCTATAACCATTTGGTGATTAATATAATATAAGATTCCTTAATAATACTAATTGCCCTATATTATATTATTGTGAGATGGTACTTTTTTTAGACCACAATTAACTTAGGATGTTGGAGTTCCTTGTATATCACTCTCACCAACATTAAAGGATGATTAAAAAAAATGTTGATATATAAAAAAATCAATGTTTAATATTCTAGTTTACTCTTATAGAGCCTATATAAGTTTATTTTAATCATCATAGTCTTATCACTTGCATTGGATTATATATCCAACCCCATTTTCAAGATGATGTCTCTTATAGGAGAAGGTTCACTCATAAAAATGGAGCACTACATTTGACTCTAATTTTGTGGAGTATATATGTAGAATTCTTAGTTAATGTGGCATCGGCTCTTAGGTCTTATGTTAGGTTAGTGTTACCATATATACAATCATTGAGTTAGGCCAAGACTCTTTTACAAGGATCATTGGTATAATAAGGAAAAAAAACACTTATGTTTAATCCAAGATATGAGGATCATTAACCTTACTATCATACATATAATGATATGATGATAAAATGCTAGCATATATGTTTATTTTAGGATAGTAACACCTTTCCTATTGTGATTTCTTGAAGTGATTTTTGGACAAGGATTGTAATTATACCTTTTTATATGGCTACCATGGTGTGTCAACTCTAATGAAGATTGACTTGTGTGTTGAATGTTGTTGTGAAATGATTTCCTTGAGATAATCACAGTTTATTTTACATACACTTAATATTGAAGCTATGAAAGAAAACTATGTTTGAAAGAGACCATTTCTACGACATTTTATTTATATTTTTTTTCTTGTATGTTTTTCTATGTGAAAATAATGATATGTGATGCTTAAAATAAGTCCTTATGTTGTGTGTAAATTTCTAAGAACCCTTTAAGGGTATAAATTCTCTAGAGTTTTTTGTATCAATTAAATTTTCATAGTTTAGTAAGAGTCACTAATACTTTAGTATAGTATCACACTTCCCTTATGACATATGTCAGTATGAAAAAAAAAATTAAAAATGGCATGTTTTTATATAATTTTCTTCATGCTAATGTTTTGGGCATAATGGTGTATAAATAAGCAATATTGCATAACATATTAATTTATGTGCAACCCTTTAATTTATTTTTCACAACCTCACATGCATATATAATTACTCCCACACAACACATTTTTATACATCTAATTTTAAATCATAAATTAAACAAGAATTTAAACTTAGATCAATTTTTGAATTTTTCAAAAGTTGGTTCAAACATTTATGTTAGTTCTTCATAAGTAATTGGGAAATTCTATGAAAGATATAATAAGTTTAAACTCTTATGAATTGGTGTATTTACACAACATTTTGGTTTTCTAAACTCTACAATTATATTAAATTTTTTGAATGTTCTCACATAAATTTATAAGTGAGGTTTTATGCAACCTTGTGTATTGTCTTTTATATACAAATTGCATATATGAATGTTGTGACTTGATATTGTGATGTGTAGTATTCGTGCATTATCTTTATGTTTAATGTAATTATGAACAATTTTTTTTGGTATCATTATTGTTCATAATGAGTGAGTGCTTGATGGATTGAAATGATGGTCTTTTTTCATTGTGAAATAATCTTGAGACACATGTCAATTTGATTTTCATTTTTTTTCAAGTGCCAAGTGTCACATAAGATTAAGAATAATGGTCCTAAGAGAATAAAAATTTTAATCTAACGGAAGTTGAATATCACATGATGACAATTATTATCTAACAACTAGAAGAAGGAATCATTCCAACTTCCTAACATTTTTTTTTTTGCATGCCAATGTCAAGTGTGATCATCATTGGCAAGATGTAATTATGGGGTTAAAGTTATTTGGATATGTCCTTAATGTATACAAATATAAAGAAGAAATTTGAAAAAAATGTAAGTTAGCAACATCTACAAGATAAGAACCAAACATGGTTCAAGCAGAGATTAATTTAGTTCATAACTCTAAGAGTGAGATAGGTTGTAGCACATTTATTGTGAGATTGTTGTAATCTCACAAGTAGTTATAAGTCTGTGATTAGACTGAGATATTTTAATGTGTATGAAATAGTAATATTTCCTCTTGAATTCAATAAATATCATCTTTGTTTCATTTTATTCTATGTACAGACTATGAGTTAGTCTATTATTTTTTGTTAGATTCATAGGCTAAGTGGTCCAAGGTCATCCTTCATTAACCCTATTGATTGTGATGACATCAATTGGTATCATATCAAGGTTATTCATTGTCAGTTGAGCACATGATATTTTTTGAATCAATTTGAAATTTTTATCCTATTAAGTGTAGTTTGTTTTTTTCATTTGTAAGTGTGGGTATAAATTAGTGAATATATCTTCCAAAAATGAGAGCTTGGATAGAATGTTTTGGTGTTTTATTAATTATGAAGAAAGTATGGCAGTCAAGGTCCCATTTCCAAATATCCAAGATCATTAAAAATATAGAATTGTATGAGATGATAATAGGAATGCAATCTCATTTTGAGGCTATGAATACTATATACACATAATATTTTCAAACTTTATCAATTATTGATGCTTTTTCTTTTATAGGAACTTGTCAAGACTCAATCTCTCTAAGTGCATGCCTTAAAGGGTGAACAAAGAAAGGGGTGGGTAGATAATTGGTGCTTCACAATATTATTGTCCTCTATACCACCATTTTCTATCTACACAACCATGCTATACACTTCCCTAAGATTTGACACCTCCCTTACATACTCCTCCAAGAAATTCCATACCTTATTTAACCCTTACCAAATTGAAAAATACTTTTTAACATTTATTTAATAATTTTGACTTGGGTCAACCCTATATTTTAATTAATATTAGCATGTTACAGGTCTCGATCAGTCTTATCAATTAATAATATAAGGTCAAATTGGATTGAACCTATCGAGTAAACTTTTAGAAAGGTTTAGGGTTAGAGTCATCTATATATGTACATTCATTTTATCATGTATTTTATAGAGATAGGAGTTAATTATTCATTTGAATTTCTTTGCAATGTGCTCTTCCACCATTCTACTTGAAGAGTTATTGCTTAGGGTTTTACACTTGGAGGGAAGAACTTTGTCTTATGAAAGATTGAGATTCATTAGGAGACCCTTGTATATAGCCCATTGTAAATCCTTATCTTCTTCAACAATACACTATAACCTCTTGAAAAGAACCATTGGCCAAGAAAGAGATTAAATTTCAATGGGTTTGTCTTCAAGGTAAGTATCTCTAACTTTATTCCTCTATTTTTATAGATAGAAGTAGCATAAGTAATGGATTTTCAATGTATATCTCTATCTCTATAAATTAAGATTTTATTTCATAGCTCAATTATAATTATTTTATGCATATTCACTTTTATGTTTATCACCCCCATTTTGTGCCACAAGCTTTAGTGATCACTAGTTAGATTTTACTTTACTTTGTATATATTTAGTGAATATGAAAACATAGGACCTAGCTAGGGTTATTGAATGGTGTTGCTTGACTAGATGCTTTGTAAACCTCTCTAGTGATGTTATTGTGATAAAGGACCCCTTGGTTAGGTCTAATAGATCCATCTTTGTCATGACCTAAAATGTCTAAATGTATCAACAAATGGAATTATGAGTAGGATTTATCTTCTCTAAGCTAGGATTGATTAATAGGTCAATTGTATTTTCCTTTGTATACATTTTAGTGAACATGATGTGAATCAAACCCTTTTAGGTTTTATTTCATGCATTCATTTTATTATCATGTTATATATTTTTATTTTTGTAGTACTATATCAAACATGTCAATACAATATAACATGTTTTACATAGGTTTAACACACAGTCACTCCAAAATGAGTATGTTCTTTATGTGTAGGTATTCTTCAAATACATGTGACTAGATCAATTAGCTCACCATAGTTTTTTTCTTTAGGTATAGAATTGCATATATATTCAATCCAATCAACTCTATTCACAATTCTATTTTTCAACATACAAGTTTGCAAACATAGTAAAGCCAATAGACTCTATTTATAAATTATTTTTTATCACTCAAGTTTTGTAGAATCTATCAACCTAGTCGACACTATTTGGATAATATTAAAATCATCACTTCAGAAACATAGTATAACATTTTAAAACTAAGCATCTTCATAACTACCAAGGTTTATTCTTACTTTCTTTTTCATTTATATTATTGTTTTTTATAATTTTGTAGTCTATAAAACTACAACCTTACAACAAACTAGGTTGACTAACTCAACATAGTTCTATAGCCTATCTTCTCTCTAAAAGACATAGTCGACATATTCGACTATGTTCTTCTAGATCTTACTTCCACAAAATAGTAATGACCCTATCAACTCTATTCTATATTATTTACATACAGTATCACTTGAACTGATTTTGTACTCTTCATAATCAAAAGAATTAACCCATTTTTCTAGTAATTAATTCAATTTCCATTTTAGTTACTATCGTGCTTAGAGTAACAAATATAGACTAATTAGGTAATTTCTTAATTTACTAATTTAGTCACACTATTTTTATCTTTTACACACACTTCTAAATCACGTTACACTAAAAATAATTAAACATTTTCTTCCCAAGGTATGCCTAATTTGATTTCATCACCAAGGGGGAAGTTAACTTGGTTTTCTATCCAAGTATAAACATGTGGTTGATGGTATATATTATAAAATCACCTGACACCCTTATTACTATGAGATTGTGAAGTGAGGGGGTAGGCCCCAATACCAATCCAGTACCTATTGGTAATTTAGCTTATCAAGGCCAAATTCTAACCCCTACACTAAAAAATATTTCATGCCCTAGTTGTCTTCAATCCTCAAATGATGTGCTTGATCATCAAGATGTCTTTGATTTTCATATGAAGGGAGTGAGTTTCAATGTCTTGTCATGGTATGATGTCTTAGTTTCAACTTGTGATGAGTTTCCTCATGGTATATTAGATATATTTAAGTTATGGAGATTTTTATAAGCTTTGAAGTGTGGTAAAAATACATAAAATCCTAATGAATAACGTTTAATAATCTATAACATACTTTTTATGACATTCAATGACAAATCTCCTTTGAGAAATTATGTGTATTTTGCCTAAAAGAGAGATTTTTGAGCCTTTAAATGGTAATTTTGGAGTCAAAATCCACTAAGTATCTATCATATTTATAAATACCTTCATATTCATGTAATTTCCTTAAGTAAATTGTTTTATTCTTTGAAATTATCTCTTCATGCAACTTTAAAATGTTGTTTTAGCCTCTAAGAGTTCCCACAGGCCAAATTTTCTCCTATATGGATGTCAAAAGACTTTTAATTGTTATAAAATTCCTCTTGACTTGTAATATTCATTATAATTCCCTAAATTGGTGGTATTAATCTGAAAGTGTGAAGAGAATGCAAAAGAAAGGTTATTTTTGAGTTTTCATGTAGGAGTATGGATTTGTACAAACTTTTCCATATAGAATAGCTCAAGAGGTTGAGGATGGAGTCATTACAATAATTTGAGAAAAGATTTAAATTTAAAGGATCTCATACAAGCTCAAACTGATTCACATACACCACCTAACTCTTTTGCATAAGAGAGCCCTTCAGGTTTGTAGATGGTATGGTCATGAGAGAGAAAACTAAGATCTAGAATTTTGGGTAGAGGAAGGGGTCTGAGAGAGATTAAATATTTTATAATTGGTTCTTATTTTTGATCTCTCTCCTCCATAAACCATCCTTAACAAGCTAAGGTACTCACTATGCTTTCTTCATTCAATCAAACAACCAGTTTTCTAAGATTTCTCCTCATTTGAGCATCATGATAGAAAAATAGAAGTTTTTGGAGATTAGAAAGAGTATGATCCATATTCCCATGATATTATTTATTTTATTTCTGATGTTTTAGGTTCATATATATATAATTAAGACATACAATTCAAATATGTATTCTATAGATAGTTTAGAGAGATTGTATGATTCATAGGTTGACCAATGGGTTTCAAGAATCTTTATGATATTGTTTACATGTATTATTCATGTCCATTTGGCTCCTTCATCTTTATTAAAATTAATCACTTCCCTCTTTAGACACTTAAAATGGCTTATGACACTATCAATGGTAAAATACCCAATCAATTATTATATGCTTAGAAGCTCTAATTAGGTATGTGTATGTTATGGTCAAAAAAGAATGGGGATGAACATGTAGGGAGAATACAACACTTCATTTGACCTATCTACATCATCCAAAGATTAAAAATTAACACTATATGAATCATTAAATCCAACACCTTCTCAAAATCATTGGTAATCAAATTATAATGAGTTTCTTGAGTGAAATCCCCCTAGAGCAGTCAAGGCATCACCTCAAGATGCAAAAATATGTAATGCACCATGGTAGTCATCTCAATGCAGGTTCAATGACACTAGGGTAGAGGTTAGTAAATAAAATTTATAAAACTAAGGAAACCTAGTGTAATCCAATCATGAGAATCAAAAGAGAGAGAGAGAGAGAGAGAGAGAGAGAGAGAGAGAGAGAGAGAGAGAGAGAGAGAGAGAGAGAGAGAGAGAGAGAACTAACTTAAAAGTTTTCCTTATTAGAAGTTTTTTAGGTAACTTTATGAAAGTTAAGGTAGCTTGTGTTTCCTTATTTCTTCTCTATTCAATTAATATTAGGTCAAGATTCATTATCCACAAATGAAACATGGATCAAGGAAGAGTAGCATAGTTTTAGGCCCATTTTACATCATAAGATCAACCTTCTCAAATTTTTCTCAGTCCGTACACATAGCCAACCTCAACCTACAGACAAGGTTAATGAACATCTATGGTCTTGTTAAGGTCAATTTCAAGAAAGGTCTATGGATTTAAGACTAAAGTAAATTTTTCACCCTAATTTGGTTTTAATAACATCATGGACATATTGGTATCCATATTTCCTCAAGGTATTTTAAAATCTAAGCCTGTCTCAGTCCATACAAGACACAGTAACTTCCACCTATAGTCATGTTAAAAGAGATCACCAAATGCAATATAAAAGCAACCTTAAGACCTAAATGAAGATTTTGAAGTGAATTAATATTGAGAACACCTGATTGGCACTATTTTTCTTCCAATATATTATTAAAAATATCATTGGGTTGATATATATTTAGGTTTAAATAGAGAAATATCACCTACAGTCATGTCACCAAGCACACTCAGTCATAAGCCAAGAATTGGATAGAGCAGTGATTAAGGAATTTCAAGGTAAGTTTAGTTTCAAAAGAGGTTATGGAGAATATAGATACCTTTTTAATGAAATAAAAAAAATGTTTATAATATACATATTTGACCTTCCCAATGTCCAAATTTGTCTCAGTCCATACAATCACATTAAAATATAGTCAAGCTAACTTTTCTAAGAAAGTTATGTATTTTGAGTTTGAAGATAGAAATAACAAAGATTTTTTTGGTCTTATATTCAAATTAAAATACAAAAGGTCCACATATTGAACCAATTAAAGACTAATATATGGTTATATTTTCAAAGGACACACAGTCAATGCCCCACTAGCATCTATAGGCTTGTTTGAGGAGTAAACTTAGTTTCAAAAGTAATAAAGGATGGCATGATTATTTAAGAGACCCTAAGCTTAATTGGAACTTTATTAAACATTAAAGGTTATCAGATAAATCAAGTAAGTGGTAGATTAAATCCTAAATCATAGAGAGTACAAATTAAGACTAACTCCATACAATGCATCAAAGCAAGAAGGCCTAATTTATTCATAGGTAAACATATTCAGCCTTATGTGAAGTATGAGGTAAATATTATCAAGAAAGAGTTGGTTAAAACTAAGTAAATGATAGTTATTTTAATTAAAATAATATATCACCATTAATAACTATTTGATTATTAAATGAGGCTCTAAGTCACTTAACGTGTTTAGGCATTGAGGGAGTTTGACTATGTAGAGTTCTAGAGGGAAAAAATTACTATTTAAAGTCAACATGATGAATAAAATCTCGTGAAAAATGAGATGAAAAATCTCAAAGTTATTATAATTTTAAGGTTTGAATAACAATGCCTAATTTGAATATCTTTACCTACATCAATGGTAATAAGATAGTGACATTGAAGTTTTTGAGAGATATGGTATTTGATAGGGTGCATAAGACTAAGTTTGAACAATGAATGATAAGTCCTATTGTAATAAGGTCCCTAAAATAGCCAAAAATCCTTATTTAAACTATCATTACATAGTGACAAGGTGAAAATAAGCAAGCACAATCATGAACCTATGAAACATTGAAAACACAAGCAACCCACTAGCTAATTTTGAGAAAAATGAGTTTTAAGGCTTCTATAGGCATGATCTAACTATGGAAATTTGTATAAATGGCAGTAATGAGTGTTTTTATCTATCCATAATATTAATTAGGTCACATCAATAGTATAATCATCCACTATTTTTTCACATTCCTATGTTTTTGTGTTGACAATCAACAATGGAGCTAGGCAAAATATTTGGAGGTCTAAGGCATTAGATAGGGGGTTTAAACTCCATGTAAGATAGAATAAAGTAATTATAATATTAATACATATTTTAATATTTTTCACACTTAGGTTTTCAAGTTAAAATGCCCTTGAGTGTTATCTAAGGGAGAAAGATCCAAAATAGGCATGTGTGCATAATCTTAAACTTTTTGCTTGTTTCAAGGTTTATTTGAAGTATCATATACTTGAAAGAGATTTTTAAAGATATATTTAGGTATCATTATGGTGAGAATATCTTTAATCAAATAAAATATTGTTTAATTTCCAAGAAACTCTAGGGTAGAGGATAAGGAGTTGTGGGTAGTTTAAGCATTTGAAGATGAGAATAGAGGTTTAGATTAGGTAGAAAGGAGGGGTTTCATGATTTTTTTTCAGACCAAACTCATCTACAAGTTCCTTAGACCTCCAACACTTAGATTTGACTAGTTTAAAAACTAGTTTTAGGCCTAGAAGGCCTGTATCACCTTGAGACACTTTTAGATGTTACTAAGCAAGATGACTTCCTAAGAAGGTGTAAATGGATTATACAAGTATAAGAAATTTGTTTTCAAGTATATAAAGATAATTCAAAGGTAAATTTGGTACTTGGGATAAAACTCAAGCCACACAATCTACACAGTCATTTTGATTTGCCTATTCAAGAGCTCATATCTTTCATCACGTGAGGACTTGGACCATGTGTTTTTGAGTAGGAGTTGGGAACCCTAGGTAAATTTAAATCCATGAAGTATTGAGCTTGATTAAGGATTTGAGTTTTATTAACCATCACCAAGACTATAATCAAGTCTATAATACATTCAAAACCCTACAAACAAACTTTTTTACGTATGTATCTTTGCACACCTTTTACATGGAAACCAAAGCTTCTCAATAAATTTGAATGGTTCTATACACTAAATATCCATGACAAGAATTTATAGTTTGGATGTCCATAATATATGAACCATCATTAAGAAGGTTCACCTCCTAAACCCTCCTACAGACTAGTTTAGAAAAAGTAAAGTGTCTTGCACTCAAACACCCATTAATCATCCTATAAACTCTTCAATCATTAAGTGCACCTAGATAGTGTCCTAGACATGGTATTATAATGTATGAAATTATATGGGCCTATCAAAAAATAGGGTTTTTGGGGAAAAAGTGTAGATTACAAGGTACAAGGTAATTTAAGATGATTATAATCATTAGAGAATGAATTTTTGCACTATATGTACCTTTTAAATCCATTAAATGATCAAAACCATGTCTATAAATGCTTATGATATTCTTCTAATTAGCCAATCTACAGATGTGAAGGACAAGGTTACCTAATCAACTAGTTTGACCAATTTATAGATGTTTCTTGTACAAAATACCTATATCATGACTTTATGCATTTTTCCAAGACTAAAATTCACTCATTCACAAGTTCTCAAGGTTTCATGTAGGGTTTTAATTGCTATTAAGTATAATCAGTTAAGCTACTAGGCTTAATTAGCCTAGTAGACCTATTTGGTCAATCACGTAAAGTGGAAAATAGCATTGAAAGCTATTGATGAGAGTTTATGTAGAGTATCCATGCCACATAAATGATATTAAGTGTAAATCACATCCATAATAGATCCTTAATTGGATAATTAATGAGTTCACTAGTCTTCATGTGGAAATTCCATGCACAACTGGTCTTTGAGTTGTCAATCAACACATAATTGATCCTTATCATGAGTTAATTAATATAAAGTGGCAATTAATACATGTTCCATGATCTTAATACAATAAGGATTTTCTATTGACTTAAGTATTATGACACAAGGAAGGAGAAGTTGTTATATGCCTATGATGGCCTACTACCTTGTTTTTAATGCCAAATAACTCACTCAAGAGTCATGCAACACTATCAAGCATAGAGATATTCTTAGAGGACTAGTTACAATGAGTGATAACTGAGGTAGTACTTGAGTTTATGGTCATAGATGACTCTTTATTCTCTTATCTATGTCATTATCTTGGCTTATTTTTTCTCATCTTCTATATATGGAGGCTTTTAGGCCTTTTTCAGGATCCCTCTCTTGGGCATGAGGAAACCCTACCAATATTGAGCTTTGTAACCTCTAAAATTATTAAAGAAGATATTAAAACAAATCCATTACTATATTATAGTGTGTTTATGCTTTTTAATATTGGTATAAGTGGTATAAATATTCCCTTAACATGTCTTTGCCACACCTATATGCTGATTAGTTATCTTATGTAGGTTGTATGAAGTGTTAAAATTTTGATGATCATGATTAAAGTGTTATCTTGGTTGAAAGTGTTTTAAGAGAAGCCTCTCATCCTTCATCTCCAAGTCATAGTCATCAATTAGACCTTAATATGAAACATTGTTGCTTAGGATCTTTGGAGATAATATTTTAGTCTATTTCTAGTTCATTAGTATTATTATGAGTACAAATTTGAGTGGATTAATGATTACATTAGGTACATCACCATCATTAGTATATATTTTCCCTTTTAGTTATGTTTTTAACTCTTTTTACCCCAAAATAAAGTAATTTTTAGTAACTAATTAAAAATTGACATATTCAGATGAGTTAACTTCATAATCTAGAGGTTTCATATAAGATGCAGGTATCCCACAACCTAAAAACCAATCCAATGTTAGTCCATTTTGAATGAGATCTAAGAAATTTACTTTAGTAGGGTGCATCTTAGGTTGCTAACAATTCTAGCATGCCCAGTGGGACATAGGTTCAGAATTGGAGCATTTACATCAATATTTTGGTCTTCATGAGCTACTTCAAGCATTCATCTTGGTCTTCATTTCAAAGGTATCAACAATTTTTGTTCATAAATTAATTATTTTTTGTGTGTCTTATATTAAGCTATATATGAATATGGGGTATATTCCTATCATTCATTACCTTATCATCAGCCCTATGATCCATCCCAATTCCAATATGATCCATATCCATCTCATTATGACCCCTATTATCCCTATATTCACCCTGATTAATAATAAAAGAGTCATTATCAGGCCTATGATTATTTCAATCCTCATTCCCTTCCTTGGTAGCCTAATTATCAATCTAATTAGTCATGGTAATATCATAACATTTTTTATTAGCTCAACCAAGTTCCAAGATAATCTATATCAAGCTTCAAATAGACCTTGTTCAGCTCTGAGAAACATATGGTGAGCATTGACACACCAAAGAGATATGGATATGAAATCCCTAAGCATGATATTGATAGCATGAGATATTCATTGTAACAAGCTAAAGAATTATTGGCATCTTTCATAAGATAATGCCATTTAAAATTTAGTGGTGATATCCTTAGCATAAGTGGTTTAATTAAATGAATTGAAGAGAAGTTGGTAGTCCATAAGAGACACCAAGTTCACCATAGCTAGTAGCATGTTCCTTTATTCATTTTACTTCATTATTCCATTGAGATACCTCTTCCCTCTTAATAAAGTCAAACAAACATGTATCACATCCCTCAAAATTTCTCTCAAACCTTACCAACTTTTATCACTTGAAATTTTATCCAAGGGAGACCTCAAAAGGTGGAATAAGTGTGTTTTAAATAGGCTAAGTTATATGTTTCATAGTAGATCATACAAGGGCCTTCATTTTTTGATCAGTATGGGGATATATCCAATGATATGGTGCTTAAATTCTAGGCTCACCTTGATAAATAATTTAAACTTAAAAACCAACATCTACACTAGTTAATAGAAATTGCAAAAGAAAAATAATCTTAGTAACAAGTTCCTCCATTCATACCCATGGCTAAAACTTGCAAAGGAAGAAGTCCCTAAACCTAAGTTTATGACTTAGAAATAAATTCATCAATCAAGGGAGAGAGAAGAGATGTCAAGCTTAAGCCAAAGTGTTTTTCTTGAAATCAAGCATGAGACCATTCGGTCCCCACTCCTCCCTCCTCAAAATCTCAAGGCTTTCCCCTCATGGAAGTATATTCAAGAAAATATGTAGTAGAGAAAAGATGTGATGGTTGTCAATTTTGATCATCCCCATGAGCATAATCAAGCATCCATGGTAACACCATTATATTTGTCTCATCTTCTTGAGAATTTTCAAGGGTCCACCATACCAATTATTGAGAAGGATCCCCTACTTTATGAAGTGAATGAAGAAGATTCAGTTGAAGTGATAGAAAATGAGAGTGACTCAAGTGAGAAAGAAGAGGACATCATCATTGGGACTAATTCAATCTTTCATAATAGAAAATAAGATGATTTTTAAGAGGTTGATAAGATACAATATGAGATCCAAGTATTAAATGAGACACAAGAGGTTGTTTCTCAAGAACTCCTTGGTCACATGGTAGATACCCTCCATAAAGATTTTTCTTAAGAACTTATAATAGTTACCATAGAAAGGTGTAGGCCAGCTAATAAATATGAGTGTCAAGGTGACAATGGTGAACTTTGGTATCAATACATGGTCATTTTAAATGAATATCAATCTCTTCAAGGTCTCACACTTCCTATGGAACATGTTGAAGAATAATCAGATGTTAAACCTATCAATATTATCCCACAAGAAGAGAAGGCTCATGATGATGTAAGGAATGAATAAATATTTACTAAGGTGGAGCCTCAATTTGATACTCTTAATCACAAATAAAGTGAATATTTTTTTCCTATAACATGCCTAAAGAATTTCAAGATGTCAATCATGAAAGGATTGACAAGTCACCATTCCATGTGCAGTAAAGTGAAAGCATCAGCCAAGACATGATAGATCATTGGAATCTAATGAATGAGGTAGAATTAACATTATTATTTCAAATTATAAGGATATGGGAGGAGTATTATTAGGTCTTGGACTCAAATTTACAATCCATGCACCTTAGAGAATAACTATAAGGCCTAGTTACTTCCATAAGAGACCATGAATGTGCTAATGTTCTTATCTACAAGAAAGAGCTATTAAGATATGGAAATCATATTTCAAGGTGCCATGATGGACAATAAAGTTTTTAATTTGACCTTAGAGGATATATTTTATTCTTAGGTTATCTATTTTAGTTTTTTTTCTTATTTTAATAAGTGCTTAGCACAAACAATAGTTTGTTGTCTTCTAGTTTGTGTTTGTCTTATTTTATTGTTTATTTAGGTTAGGTGTGTTTGATTTTTAGTTTAGTTGTGTTCCATTTTTTATTTATATTGTGTATTTTTATTTATTATAGTCAGAAGAGGTTTCACAAGGTATAAAATATATTTGGAAATCCAATATAGTCATCAAAACCATGTTATCATGTTTCAAACTGTCATTATCATGAAATTCAGTAGGTTCTCTTGACCAGTAGGTTGGTTAACCCCTATGAGTCACTAAAAGTGTTGTAAATTAGCCTATCAAGGCCAAATTCCAACCCTTAAACTAAAATAACATTTCATGTCCTAATTATCCTTGGTCCTTAGATGATATGCTTGATCATCAAGATGTCTTTGATTGTCATATGAAGGGAGTGAATTTCAATGTCTTGTCATGGTATGATGACTCAGTTTTAACTTGTGATGAGTTTCCTCATGGTATATTTGATATATTCAATATATGGGGATTTATATAATCTTTTAAATGTGGTAAAAATACATAAAATCCTCATGGAAAACTTTTAAGAAGTTATAACATACTTTTTATGACATTCAATGAAAAATCTCCTTTGAGAAATTATGTGTATTTTACCTTAAAGAGAGATTTTTGAGCCTTAAAATGGTAATTTTGGACTCAAAATCCACTAAAATATCCATATTAACTCTAAACATCTTCATATTCATGTAATTTCCTTAATTCAAATGTCTTATGCTTTGAAAGTATCTCTTCATGCAACTTTAAAACATTATTTTGGCCTCCAAGAGTTTCCACATGCCAAATTTGCTCCTATTTTGATGTCAAAATACTTTTAATTATTGAAATATTCATATTTAATCTTAATATTCATTATCATGCCATAAATTGGTGGTCTCAATCTTAAAGTGTGAATAGAATGCAAAAGAAAGTCTATTTTCATGAGTTTTCATACAAGAGTACAGATTTATATAGACTTCTCCATACAACAGAACTCTAGAGGTTTAAAATGGAGTCATTACAAGAGTTTCATAAAATATTAAAGGTGAAATTATCTAATATAGGCTCAAAACTAATTCACATACACCACCTAGGTTCATTGCACATCAAGAGAGCCCTTCAAGTTTGCAGATGGTACGACCATAAGAGAGAAAACCAAGATCTAGAATTTCGGCTAGAGGAAGGAGTTTGAGAGATATTATATATTTGGAAATTGTTTCTTATTTTGGCTCTCTCCTTCATGAACCATCCTTAACAAGCTAAGGCACTCACTATGCCTTCTTCATTCAAGTAAACAACTAGTTTTTAGAGATTTCTCCTCATCTGAGCATCATGACAAAAAAATGGAAGTTTGTGGAGCTTGGAAGTAGTATGAGACATCTTCTCATGACATTATGCAGCTCATTTCCACATGTGTGAGTATCATATAGAGCTCAAAAAAACATAAAATTCAAATTTGTAGTTTACAAGTAGTTTGGAGAGATTATACAGTTTAGAGGTTAATCTATGGGTTTCACTAATCTTTATGATATTTTTTGTAGGTGTTATTCATGTTCATTTTGGTCCTTACTGTTTCTCACACTTCATCATTTCCCTCTTTAGACACTTGAAATTTCTTATGACACTCTTAAGGGTAAAATACCTATCAATTCTTATATGCTTAGAATCTCTAATCAGGCATGTGTATGTTATGGTCAAAAAATAATGGGGATGAACATGTAGGGACAATAAGACACTTAATTTTACCTATCTACATCATCCAAGGATTAAAAATGAACACTATATGAAGCATTAAATCCAACACCTTCTCAAAATACTTTGTAAGCAAATTATAATGAGTTTCTTGAGTGAAATCCCCCTAGAGCAGTCAAGGCTTCACCTCAAGATTCAAAAATCTCTAATGTACCATGGTATTAATCTCAATGTAGGTTTAATGACACTAGGGTATAGGCTAGTCAATCAAATTAAGAAAAAAAAAAGAAACCTAGTGTAATCTAATCATGAGAAGCAAGAGAGAGAGAGAGAGAGAGAGAGAGAGAGAGAGAGAGAGAGAGAGAGAGAGAGAGAGAGAGAGAGAGAGAGAGAGAGAGAGATAACTTGAAAGATTTCCTTGTTAGAATTTTTTAAGGTAACTTGTGTTTCTTTATCTCTTCTCTATTAAATCAATCTTGTGGCAAGATTCATTCTCTACCAGAACAAAATAGATCAAGGAAGAGTAGTAGATTTATATGCCCATTTTACATCATAGGATAAACCTTCTAAAATTTGTCTCAATTCATACACATATCCAACCTCCACCTACAACCAAGGTTAATCAACATCTACAGTCTTGTTAAAGTTAATTTCAAGGAAAGTCTATGGATCCAGGATTATGAAGTAAAGTTTTCACTCTCATTCAATATAAACAACATCATGGACATATTGGTGACCATATTTCCTCAAGGTATTTTAGCATCCAATTTTATCTCATTCCATACAATACATAGTAACTTACACCTATATTCATGTTATAAGATATCACCAAGTGTAATACAAAAGTAACCTTGAGACCTTAATGAAGATTTTGAAGTGAATGAATCTTGAGAACCCTTGATTGGCACTAGGTTTCTACCAATATATTCTTAAAAATACCATTGGGTTGATCTAGAGTTAAGTTTAAACAAAAATAGATCACCTATAGTCATGTCACCAAGCATACTTAGTCATAAGCCAAGAAGTGGATAGATTAGTGATTAAGGACTTTCAAGGTAAGTGTAGTTTCAAAATAGGTTATGGAGCATATAGATACCTTTGAAAAAAAACAATAAAAGGTTCATAATATACATATTTAACCTTATCAAGGTCCAAATTTTTCTTAGTCTATACAATCACATTAAAACATAGTCAAGCTACCTTTTCCAAAAAAAAATTGTGTTTTGAGTTTGAAGATAGCAATAACAAAGATTGTTTTGGTATTGTGTTCAAAGTATAGTACAAAATTTCCACATAGTAAACCAAATAAACACTAATATATATTCATATTTTCAAAGGACACACATTCAATTCCCTACTAGCATCTATAGGCATGTTTGAAGAGCAAACTCAATTTCAAACCTAATGGAAGATGGCATGATTTTTTAAGAGACCCTAAGATTAATTGTAACTTTAGTCAACATTCAAGGTTATCAAAGAAGTCAAGTAAGTGTGAGATGAAATCCTAAAGCATAGAGAGTAAAAATTAAGACTAACTCCATACAATGCATCAAAATAAGAAGGCCTAATTCACTCATGGGTAAACACAGTCAGCCTTAGGTGAAGTATGAGGTTAAGATTATCAAGACAAAGTTGGTTCCACTTGATTAATTTATATTTCTTGGAATGATAAGAAAATATCACAATTAAGAACTCTTTGAATATTACATGAGGCTCTAAGTCACTTAACGTGTTTAGGCATTGAAAGAGTTTGACTATGAAGATTTATAGAGGGAAACAAATGACTATTTCAAGTCAATATGATGAATATAAAGCTCATGAACAATGATATAAAAACTCACAACATGTTTAGAATGCTTAGGGTTGTATAAAAAATCTTAATTTGAATATATTCACCTATAGCATGTTGGAGAGTTATCAATGATGTCATGGTGATGTCATAGAGGTGTCCTAGTGAGTGGATGAACTGTTTTGATAAACTAAATGATAATGACAAAGTGTGCAATGTGCTTGTCTTAGTGTGCTTGAAGTTGGAATGGTTGATCTTAAATTTTGGCATGGTTAGATATGTTCAAGGATGAGTATGGTGTTTTTATGATGTAGAAAATGTCCCTAAGATGTTTTCTATACTTTGATTACTTGTGTGCATAAGTGGAATTCATCTGATTGTCCATAGTTTTTATCTAGATAGTTTGGGTCTAGTGATAGAAAATTTGAGTAGGTAGTTTTCTAACATCACCATTACCATGTGTGGATGATTCATGGGGAGTTGGTCATATGGTTTTTTTCAAATTAGTCCCTAGTTTATATGCACTAACTATTAGGTCATTCACCTAAGTGCATTCAAATATATGTGGGTGTAAAGTTAGGCTCCTAACCATTTTGATATTGTTTTCCCATACTTAGCCAAATTTGAAATATGGAAAGAAAATCTGAGTAATCATTTTGATGATGGTATATGTCACACATGTGGATGTTTTAGAATAAGATGATCATATGGGTTTGTTCAATTTTAAGCCTAGTTGATTCGTGCTAAATTTTAGATCATGCACTAAAGCACAACAAAATTTATGCAAGTGCAAAGTTAGCCTCCTAGGTAGTTTTTGACATAGTTGGCTCTATAGAAAAAACTTTTGAGAAGGCATTTTAATGGTGATATATCTAAATCATGTGAAGGTTTCAAGAGAAATTTGATATATAGTTGGATTCCCTTTTGAAAGGTGATAATATGGTATAAATTTTAGATCATGCATCTAAGCATAGAAGAAGTTATTGAGATTCAAATTTGGCTACTCAAATAGATTGAAATGGTCCCCATAGTCAATTTTTCACAAGGTAATTTTCAACTAACTCTAAAAGATATCGATGATGTGTGTTTACTCCAAGAAGTCAGGAAGCAGTGAGATGGTAATAAGTGTTTAATGTTTGACATTGAGTGGAGATAAAGATCAAGCTTATTCTAAGGATAAATAGTGAGCAAGAGATCATACAGATAGATATCAATGGTGCATATTAAATTCAAGAGGTCAAATTGATAGTTGTTTAGCTTTGTTAAATACTGAGCTACGTATAGAATATTGACAAAGCACATTGAGTCGAAGTTTTTAGATTGCATGAAATGAGGTCAACTATCAAACATTTAACATCTGAGCATTGGTGCCTATGTGTTAAAGTTTGAATAAGATCAATGGTGTGATATTTATCTAAAACTTATAAGATATGAGATGCGAGAATAGTGTTCAAATTTTAACTATGAGTGTTTGTTTTTGAATATTTGAATTTAATAAAGGAAAAAAATAGTTTATGGTTTTTAGACCATATCTTTTTATCAAGGATGAATTTTCTCATGGTGTAAAAATAAAAGTGGTAGAGGACTCAAATATGCATTTGTAAATATTAATTTTAAGGTATAATTATATATACAAACAAATATATCAAACTCTAAAGTTTACTATGTGTTAATACTTATTCTACAAGTGACCTGAGAAGGACAATTGAACTTGTGCAGATGTTATTTTGATGTTTCATGATGAATTGGATATTGGGGAGTGTTTTAAACTCCATAAATATGATCTATGTGAATTATTAATAATTGACCAATAGTATTCTATATGAACAAAGGTTTAAAATTTGACTATGTGTTTGCTCATAATGACTATGTGCATAGAATATTATTTAAGCCTTTGGTGATTAAGTAGAAGGGTATTATGATGGATATGAACATTTAAGGGGGGACTATATATCATGTAAAATGGGTCCATGCTTTTAAAATTGTTTGTATGTTCTTTGTTTTCTCAGATAAGTGTAAAATAATTGAATGGGTCTCAATATGACCTAAAAGTGACTTAGGCCTATTTGAAAGTAGATTGTGCTTAAGTGTGACCCATATGAGATGCCTTTAAGTTGAAGGAATGTATTGTGTCTGATAGTAAATATTGTGACCTTGTTAATTCATTATATCTTTGTATATATTGAAATCAAATATGATGATTTCTATATTTTTTAGAAGACTTTGTGAGAGAGTCTTGTGCAAGGTGAATGTGAGAGTTATGGAGTGAAGGAGAGTTAGAGTATCCAAATGATAAGTTGATGAGTAGAGTAGAGTGAAGACTATGTGTATGAATTTTAGGTCATATTTCTAATGTCCAAATAGTGTTTTTATAGTTATAGGATATTTGAAGAGGTTTGAGTGTGCATATAAATACAATTTGATTGAATAAGGAAGGAGATTGTGGCATGCCTATGTGAGAGACATTTTTGAGATAGGGAGAGAGTTTGTGTAGGGTTTAAAAAATAAAGATCCATAATTAGGTGTTGAATACATTAGTTATAATTTGGAGGTGTTCAAAGGAGGGTCTAAAGGACTTGATCTTCCTTAGGGGTAATTGTTCCTTATGAAATAGGTGTTTCACTAAATACCTTTAATCAGGAGGATATGATCAAGGTTTGTTGGTATAAAGGAGTTGATCAGTATCTTGTTTGTAATTTCTTATAGTATATTATTTCATGTGTTGTAAACTTGAGAATGGGTTTTATTCCCCATGAGGGTTTTCCTTTAGGGTTTTCCAAAGGAACTATGTGTTATGTTTTTGATCTTGTGTATGCATTAAATTTATGAGCTCTCTTGTTAATGTTGCTTCATCAAATTGATATATGTTGATTGGTTAATAGTTTAAAGGAATACAATTTAAATAAAAATATTTGGTCTCATTAATTCACTCCTAGTTATTGTACCTCTAATAATTGGTATCAGATCAAGTCCTTTGGTAAAGGCTTAACAACTTAAAGGTGATCTTAGGTATAATATGGGTAGTCATCAATGAGGTTTCTCTACTAAGAAATCACTAATGTTCAATGGATCCAATTATGCATTTTGGATTGCTAGGATGAGGACATACATTATGTCCCTAGGGTTTGGTGTATGGAAATCTATTTGGATGGTTATGTTTCTCCTATTATTCCTCCATCTAGTGTTGTAGATAAGAAGTTATTTGAGAACAATTCTAAGGTAATGAATGATATTACTTGTGGTCTTTCATAGACTAAATATACCAAGGTAATCCATTGTAAATCTGCTAAAGAGATATAAGATAAAATGAAGATTATTTATGAAGGACATTCAAAGGTAAATCTTGCTAAGTTATATACTCACATAAGGTAATTTGAAACTTTCAACATAAATAAAGAAGATTTTGTGGCATCCTTTCTACAGAGAGTTGATGAGATTGTGAACATCATCAAAGGTCTTAGAGAGAACATTGAAGAGTCTAGTGTTATTCAAAAGGTATTAAGGTCTTTATCCCCCAATTTTTATCTAAAATTATTTGTTATAGAAGATATTCATTTTCTTACTCAGTTGAATATGGATCAATTTCATGGCACCCTTACTACCTATGAGATGAGGAAGAATGATGATATACCACCAAATAAGGAAAGCACTTTCAAGATTGAAATGAAGATAAAGAAGAAGTTACAAGGTAAGAAACTCAAGGAGGATGGAATTCTTGATATATATGAGGATGAACTAATTGCTTTGATTTCAAGGAAATTTAGAATAGGTTTAGGAAAGTATAAAGGTAAACTACCCCTCAAATGCTTCAATTGTAGTGAGATAGGATATTTTGATAATAAGTGCCCTTATAAGTATAATAAGGATGATGATGAAGAGAATGATCAAGGTCATGATGATTGAAAGAGATCATTTAGGTCTGATAAAATAAAAAAGGGATTTGGAAGGTTTGATAAATAGAAGAATTACTTCAAGGATAAGAAGAGTCTCTACAACGGAGAAGATAACAACTTATCAGATGAGAGTGAAATTAGTGACTAAGAGTATGATCATGAAGATGATGGTCCTAATAAAGATGAAGCTTTGTTCATGGCTGAGGAAGGTAGTTGGTCACATCAAAATGAGTCTACTTGGGGTGATTCAAATGATGATAAAGATGAGGTGGACTATGAGACTACATGTTGACGTAGGAAATTACACCCAGTGACAGGAAGTTGAGCTCATGTCTTCTCCTCACACCATGGAAACTCCCCTCTCACTTGTGGGACTAGCGAAGCTAGAGGGGAGAGTCTCTAGATAAGGGCTAGCTCCCTTTGATGTATCATGTTTGTTTCAAAAGTGCAAAATACATACAGGTATAGGTATATATATAGCTATATAATGGGGGGGATGAAAAGGGAAAAGAGAATGTAGGAAAAAAAGCCTACTCTAAAGGGGTGATACACCAAAACAAGGTGACCTTCTCACATCCACTCTCAAAATTAGACAAACACATTTATATGCTTCACCCTTGGTAGAAGAAATAGTCTAAAAACTTGACAAGGAGGTTTAAATGAAAGATATAGGAAAAGGAGGTTCACCAAAGGTGTTGTAAGAGGCACTCTATAGATAATCCCTTCTATTCTACACTCCAAAATAGAACTCTTCTCCTGTCAGCTATAGATGGCATGTTGTAGATAGCTGGTGTGTTGGTGTTGAACCTGTGAGAGCATCAAAAGACAATGACTAAACACAAATCAACACTCAAAGCATACACAAAATATCTATCCACATGGAGGTAAAAACTGCATTTTATTTGATTTAGGTGAAATTTTGCCAGGGTTGTGCCTTAGCAAAATGTGGAAGATCCTTAAAAAATGACCAAGTTGTGATCTTATATGGAAAAAGACAAGAGGCTCATTGGCACTCCTTCTTGCATGTGGCCTATCGCGTCTTCATTGGGAAGAAGAAAGCACTGTTGCTGACGTCATCCTTCTATTGGAACCATGCTGTTGCTTTGTCTTTTTTCCATTTTGTCTTATCTAGTTTACTTGGACCTTGGGGTGAACTTCCTAGTAGGTCGCTTCATTTTAGGCTCCCTTTCATGTGCTCTTAGTTGAAAACAAATGGTTATTTCCTTTGGTCAAACTTGATGTTCACATGAGTCATCATCGGGCTTGCTAGCTTCTGGTCGCTTGCTAATTTCTTCATGGCTTGCTTTAGTCTCTATCACCTTCTGGGCACTCCTCCTTGTATACTTCATTGGGTCTCTCACTTTGCATGGACTATCTACCAGGCCTTTGAATGTTTCACGAACCTCCCTGAGCTCTCGCAGGCTTTATGTCCATGAACAATTTCCCCACGGACTTTTGTCCGTGGATGTTTTCTCGTAGACAAAAAGTCCACAAAAATTCTATCTGTGCTTTGCCTTATGTCTTTCTGCAGGCCTTTGTGTTAAGCCATGCCCGCCCCTTTGTCTCAACTTATATATGCATGGGCTTTGGCTTTACTTAGTAATGCGCCCAACCTTTGTGTTAAACCGTGCCCAACCGAATCCTTTCCTTTTGTGAATGCTTGAAGAGCCAACCTTATGCTTAGAATGCACACCAATGAACTAGGCCGATGAGCCAATGAACCAAGCCTATCTAGAGTTGGGAAAGAATGAACAAGTGTTGATAAATCAAGGAGCTAAAAAAATGACTGAACTAGATGAAGAACCACTAGCATTAAAGTGTATAACCTGGAAATGATTGTTTTTGAAAAGTCAGGGAAGAAGGTGACCACAATTTTCTTGTGGGAAAAAATTGGTCAACAAATGGTAACTCACAAGGGAAGCATGCCTGCCATGCTTAGAACCCAGTTGCCTTGCAGTCCATTGGGCATAGAGTCAGATGTAGATATGTAAAAGTTAATCGACAGCCCCAAAAAATTTGAGAATGAAACATGAAATTCTACCCCACACGCAAAGGGAAACACACAAGGCTTAAAAACACTACCTGTGCAAACTGCACTTAGGGAAAATAGGAAAACAACAACTAAAAACAAACTATTATATACAGCTAACTAGGAATGCTTGCCTTCCTCCTAGATCGAAGGGAAATTTTCTCAAGTTCCCTTCTTGGAAAGAAGACTTATGGTGCTAGGAAAATAGCTAAATGAAAAAGAGATTTGGTGACCTGCTCCTCTTGCCTGCCACCTGAGTTGGCTCGTATCTGAGTGGATCAGATTCAAACATGCCTCTGATGTATATGTACTCTATTTGTCCTTGGAAGCCTATTGAATGCTAGTCCATTCTATTGGTGCTCCTCACCAAGAAATTAATGGCTACTGACTCATCACCATAAGCCCCTTGATCTGCATAATTTCTCTGCAATGTATCATGATCTGATTTGTTTCCTTCTGCCTCATTAAAAATATTGTCAAACTCATCCTCTACTTCCTTTTGGCCTTCTTAAAGAAGGGTGACTATGGTGATGTCTGAAATGGACTCACAAAAGGATTGTTCATCCCATAGAACATCACCTCTTTCTTCAAATCTCTCTTCTTCAAGGCATTCCTCCAAGAAGATAGACCTCTCTTTTTTCTCTTCGTTGATCAGAATTTCTAGATTTTCAAAATATCCTCTTGATCCTCCTCCAATTCAGGCTCTTCAATGTAGTTGACCTCATCATCAAAATAGCAAGGAATTTCATCAAATAGAGGGGAAGAGAGCTTACCATGCATTTGTCCCTCTTCGTATTGCTGGAACATCTGCATATACGCAAGACCTGCATCTTCTCCACTGTTGATAAGGTCTTCACAAGGAGCATCAATGATAATTTCTTCTCCATTGTCACTCATGATAGCCTCTTGAAGACTTAAAAATTGGATCTTTTTCTCCTCACTCGCATCTTACTAAATAGGTTCTTCCTTGAGAAGAGGTGAAGTGGAGAAAACATGTGGACAAGGAGGTAGTCCTTGAGCTAGAATCAAATGATTCTCCTCCTTCCACTTGGTCAACACTTCATCAATATCAGGTGTGCGTTGATATCTCTCTTAGAAATGTGTAGGTGAGGTGTGTTCAGACATGGAATGTGTTGTTTTTTTTGAACTATCCATCACACATTGGTTGAGGAATCTCTCTCTAGACTCCAATTCTGCTATTCTCTTAGCCAGATCTTCTTGGAAGAGATTTTCTTGGAGGTCATCCGCATTATCATGAGTAGGCACAGCTTCATCTTCTTCATGGCTTTGACAAAAACATTGCTTCTCTTCTTCCATTCTGCCCCATGATTCTACTATTTTCCCCCAGTTCATGATCTTTAAAATTAGAATTTTGCTCTTGCGAATAGGTAGCAACTTTGTTTTCTCCAAGGTCCTGGGGCTTCTCCACAAGGTCTGGAAATTTTATCTCTCTTTCAAGAATTAGCCTCATCATGGCCTCTAAATCTTTAATTTGCTTGGCTAGGTTGTCCTAAAAGAGTCTTTCTTGGAGGTCACTAGCATTATCCCCTTCAAAGCTCAGATCTAGTTCATGGCATTCCTTCCTCCAACTCAGAATCTGTGCATTATGCTGAAGGACTTGGCGAGGTTGGGGAATGCAAGGAAAACATTATTGGTGCATTAGAGGAGCCTTTTAAAGAGGGATGTGCTGGCTGGTGGTACTATTCTCAATGGGAGATTCACAATATGAGGAATTTAGAAGGTTCATCTCCATGGGAGGTTGTTCTGATGCCATTTGGTATTGGAAAGCTAGGCACACGAGATTGGGAGTAGTTGTATTTGATGAGCTGGAATGAGCAAGTGTAATTTGATAAAATGGATTTTGTACAAAAGAGGGGGCTTTCTTCAGATTAGGAAGGGGCGCATAAGGCTAAATGCCTTGAATAGATGGATTTCTCCATTTTGTTACCTCTTCCTTCATGGACTACAAGGCATGTGCTTGCCTAAACAAACACTCTTCTTTATACATCAGCTCCTACTGATACCCGTACTACTCTTCCAGTCTATCAATTTCCATTGTCTACTTCTCAAACTCTAGTGCCATTTCCCTTATCACTGTAGGGCAACTAGGAGAGCCACTTGAGGGGATTGCATAAATATTTGGAGCTTGATTATATTCATATGAAGGAAAACAAGAGCCATGATTTTGAGCAAAGGAATTATACATACAAGAAAATTATTTATGATGGCACCAGGCTGCTTAATCGATAGATTTAACTCAGAGTCACCAGATGTTGAAAATACTCAATTTGTTGTAATAGGACCAGCATCAATCCTGATACCTTACTGCATTATCAAATTGTGTGTCCCATCAGGCGTGCTAAAACTATTGATGCTAGGTGCTAGAAAACTTTGAATTGGCTGTATCAGGACCAGCATCAATCCTAAACTTTACTGAGTTATCAAATAGGGTGTCCCATTGGGTGTGCCAAAACTGTTGATGCAAGAAATTACACCCAATGACAGGAAGTCAAACTCTTGTCTTCTCCTCACAACATGGAAACTCCCCTCACCTGTGGGACTAGTGAAGTTGGAGGGGAGAGTCTCTAGATAAGGGCTAGCTCCCTTTGATGTATCATGTTTATTTCAAAAGTGCAAAATACATACAGGTATAGGTATATATATACAACTATATAATGGGGGGATGAAAAGGGAAAAGAGAATGTAGGAAAACAAGCCTACTCTAAAGGGGTGATACACCAAAACAATGTGACCTTCTCACATCCACTCTCAAAATCAGACAAACACATTATACGCTTCACCCTTGGCAGAAGAAATAGTCTATAAACTTGACAGGGAGGTTCAAATGAAAGATACAAGAAAAGGAGGTTTACCAAAGGTGTTGTAAGAGGCACTCTGTAGATAATCCCTTCTGTTCTGTACTCCAAAATAGAACTCTTCTATTATTAGCTATAGATGGCACCTTGTAGATAGCTAGTGTGTTGGTGTTGAACCTATGAGAGCATCAAAAGACAATGACTAAACACAAATCAACACTCAGAGCATACACAGAATATCTCTCCACATGGAGGTAAAAATTGCATTTTATTTGATTCAGGTGAAATTTTGCCAGGGCTGCACCTTAGCAAAATGTGGAAGATCCTTAAAAAATGACCAAGTCATAATCTTATATGGAAAAAGACAAGAGGATCATTAGCGCTCCTTTTTGCAAGTGGCTTATCGGATCTTCATTGGGAAGAAGAAAGCACTGTTGCTGATGTCATCCTTCTGCTAGAACCATGTTGTTGCTTTGTCTTTTTTCCATTTTGTCTTATCTAGTTTACTTGGCCCCTGGGGAAAACTTCCTATCAGGTCACTTCATTTTGGGCTCCCTTTCATGTGCTCTTAACTGAAAACAAATAGTTATTTTCTTTGGTCAAACTTGACATTCACATGAGTCATCATTGGGCCTGCTAGCTTTTGGCTGCTTGCTAATTTCTTCACAGCTTGCTTTAGTCTCTATCACCTTTCAGGCACTCCTCCTTGTATACTTCGATGGGTCTCTCACTTTGCATGGACTATCTACCGGGCCTTTTAATGTTTCACAGACCTTCTCGGGCTCCCTTGGGCTTTATGTCCGTGGACAATTTCCTCATAGACTTTTGTCCATGGATGTTTTCCCATGGACAAAAAGTCCACAGAAATTCTATCCATGCTTTGCCTTATGTCTTTTCATGGGCCTTTGTGTTAAGCCATGCCCGCCCCTTTCCCTTAGCTTTTATATGTGCGGGCTTTGGCTTTGCTTAGTAATGCACCTGACCTTTGTGTTAAGCCACACCTAACAGAATCCTTTCCTTTTGTGAAGGCTTGAAGTGACTGCCTTATGCTTAGAATGCATGCCAATGAACTAAGCCGATGAGCCAATGAACCAGGCCCATCTGGATTTGGGGAAGAACAAACCAAGTGTTGATAAATCAAGGAGCTAAACAAATGACTAAACTAGATGAATAACTACTCACATTGAATTGTATAACCTAGAAATGATTGTTTTCAAAAAGTCAGGGAAGAAGGTGACCACAATTTTGCCTACGGGCAAAAATTGGTCAACACTACATTCATAAATGCTCATAAAGAACTAAATATTGAGAATAAGATCAATAAGAAGATGAAATATAAACTCAAGGACTTTGAGGAGAAATTTAGTGTGTTTGAGGCAAGAATGGATGAAGATGCTAAGGATCATGAAGATATGGTCAAGCATCTTGGTTTAAAATTGGAAATCCTATCTACAAGCCTAAAATCTAAAGAAGATGAATGTGAAAAGTATGTAATTGAAAATAAGTCATTAAAATATGATTTAAAAAAATTATCTAGTAAGGTAATATCATTTTTGAGATTTGAAAAGAACTCAAGTGATCTAGACAACATTTTGAATTATTAAAAGCATGCAAGTGATAAGACTAGTCTTGGATATAAAGAAGAACCAGAGATAGAAACTCAAGACAAGATGAAGACTAATGTGAATAAGGAAAATAAACTTTTGAAGATAAATCATTAGAAGAGGAATGAGGGTGCAAATATATTTAGACAAATCAAATAAAACAACCAAATTCCATGAGGTATGCAAATTTTAATGGTTACTACTATACTTATAATTAGTTTGGGCATGGATATAGAGAATATATAAGACCTATTAAGAATGAGCTTGCATGGGACTATGATGGGGGTCATCAATCAAAAGGTGTGAGAAAAGTTAAGTTCTTCAACTATCTTAATGGACACTTTGTTAAGCATTATCCAAATAAGGAAATATAGGGGAAGTCTTCTTCGAAAATAGTATTTTGTTTCAGTTGTCATGACATGGGACACATTGATAATTTTTATTCAAATAAGGTAAGACAAGCTGAGTTTCCATCAAGGTGTATGGTTTGCTATAACTATGAAAAGAGAGGTCACATTGCTATATTATGTAAGCAGAGGCCTACAAGTCAAACTAGGTTCAATCAGGTTCCTAGAGTGTAAGGAAGAAGGAAAGTCAACTCATGAAAGCCAAAGGTTGTTAGTATGAGTCATGATGAGAATGCAAGTCCAAGTAATCTATTTTCTTTGGTGGAGAATGTTATAGAAAGAGAAGAGTACCAAGAGATCTAATTGACTACTCATGTTGTGAATGAAGAGACCAAGCTCAAGGAGAAGACCAAGATAATGGTTGAAACTAGTCCTCATATGTGTATAGATCCAAGTGAACATCATGGTGTTGTTGATCAAGTATCATTTAAAGAACATCATTTGTCAATACCTAGTGATGAGGATCCAAGCTGCAAGAAATATTTTATAGATGAAAAATTATGTCATGAATCTATGTTGTCTCCATGTATTATCAATCCAATCATATAAAATAAGGAGAATGTTGTATTGGATGAGAATGTTGCTTTTCTTAAGCCTAATAAAAATAATAAGAACTATAAGCATCAGATGAACAAGGATGAAAAGGAATATGAGGAGTTGTGGGCAACTCCTAGTTTCAAATTGTTCTAGGATATTATGAAATAGGGTGTCTCTACTTATGCTTCTTAGGAGACATCTTTCTTATGGAGAAGCAAGTATTTGTGCTCAAGATCATAATACCAATCTATATAGATACTTGTGTTGATCTTAAAAGGTCATTGGTTAAGGGGGAACAACAAATTCATGAGTTTACTCTATTGGTTTGTGAAGGAGCTATAGTACAGAATCAAAATGGGTGGTTCCAAGTGGCTTAATGAGATTGATGTAATGTCAAAAAAAATTGATGCTCAGAAAGGTCTATACACTTCTTTGTGATATGTTTTAGGTGATTTCAATATTTGAAGATCTTTTGTGTGCAAAATTTATTAGCTCTCAAGTTTCCTAGTTTGTGTTTAAAGTTTGCAAGTCCTAAAATGGGTTATAGGAAGTCAAGGTTCCCAATGGTGTAGAAGCTCAAATCTTGGTACAGAAGTGTGTTTTTCTTTAGGTGTATAAGAAGTTTTAGAGGTGGACATTGACTGGAAGGTGCTATGTTGACCTTATTTATTTTGAGTTTGTAGGGTTTTTGGGCTTTGCTTGAAAAATGGTTTGTCTTATGAGTTGATGTCTAAGGCTTATTAATAGGTTAAATGGGCCAAATGAGTTGTCAAATCAAGATTCATATAGATTTGAAGGTTTTTGGTTCTCAAGTTATTCAAGTTTTTGTTAAGCTAGAGGCCTAATTGGATAGTTGGTTTGTGAAGGAAGTATGTTGCATAGGTTGAGCTAGTTATTATAACTTTGTGTGCCTAAGGGGGCATATGAGTGTGCTCCAAATATGAAGTTTTAATTCTTGATGGTGTGTGTACTAAAAATTATGGGCTATGCAAGTTCCAGGGAGGGATACAAGGAGACTAGATAAGCTTAATAAGAAGAAGAGTGATTTTTATTCAGTTTATCCAAAAGATCAAGGAATGAGTATTTCAAGGTGAGTTTTCAATATTATTTTTAGAGCATGTTTTCTAGTTGGAGAGTGGCATGAATTTCTATTGGTGGTCCTTGAGGTGGTTTGAGAGAGAAGTCTAATAAGCTTGTGAGGTGGTTCTTCATGAGGTATGGAGATCTGAAGATGCTCAAGTGATGTAATGGCTAAAATATATTAGGGGGAGTTCCTCTCATGGGTTTCTTGGTGAGTTCCATTAGATTCCATTGTTTTGTGTGTTCTATCTTCTTTGGTTGTAATGCTTGGTTAAAGAAGAATGGTGGCTCATTACAAGAGGAAGGTGTCAATGAAAGAAGAGGTAAGCTCAAGGTAAGGTGGATTTTGTATCATCTTTATAAGATGGTCTTTTCCTATCTATATTTTTTTTAGGTCTTCAAGATTAATTGGTGCCCACTTTATTATTATGTCAAAGGGGGAGAAATTTCTTATTGTGAGAGTGCTTGAAGAGAGAGAAGGTGAGTTGAATGATGTTTGTTGACATCAATGATAAAGGGGGAGAGTTTTGGATATTTTTTAGTGATGTCATGGTGATTTCATGTAGGTTTCATTTTGAATGGATGAAGTTCTTTAATAGCCTAAGTGATATTGACCAAGTGTGCAATGTGTTTGTCTTAATGTGCTTGAAGTTGGCTTAGTTGATCTTTAGTTTTGGCATGGTTAGAGATGTTAAGGGATCAGTATGGTGTTTTGAGGATGTAAAAAATGTCCCTAAGATATTTTATATGATTTGAGTATTTGTGTGCATAAGTGGAATTCATCTGATTGTCCATAGTTTTCATTTAGATAGTTTGGGTCTAATGGCAGAAAATCTGAGTACGCAATTTGCTGATGTCACCATTGCTAAATGTGGATGAATCAAGGGGATTTGGTCATATGGTTATGATCACATTAGTCCCTAGTTTCTATGTGATAAATCTTAGGTCATGTACCTAAATTTAATCAAATATATGTGGGTGTAAAGTTGGGTTCCCAAGCATTTTGACAATGTTTTCCCATACTTAGCCAAATTTACAATGTGGCAAGAAGAGCCAAGTAAGCATTTTGATGATGGTATATCTTGCACATGTGGATATTTCAGAATAATATGATCATATGGGTTTATTTATTTTTTATCCTAGTTAATTTTGACTAAATTTCAGTTCATGAACTAAAGTGCAACAAAATTTATACAAGTGCAAAGTTGGCCTCTTAGGCAATTTTTGACATAGTTGGCTTTGTGGTAGATAATTTTGAGAAGGCATTTTAATGGTGATATTTCTCGTTCATGTGAAGGTTTTAAGAGTAGTTTTATATATGGTTGGATTATCTTTTAAAAGGTGATCATATGGTCCAAATTTTATATCATGCATCTAAGCACAGAAGAAGTTATTGAGGTTCAAAGTTTGATACTCAAATAGATTGTAATGGTCCCCATAGTCAGTTTTGCACAAGGTAACGTTTGAGAAACTCTCAAATAGATATATGATGCACATTTTCTTTAAGAATTTAGGAAGCAGTGAGATGTTACCAAGTGTTCAATGTTTGATGATGAGTAGAGATAAATATTGAGCTTCTTTTAAGGATCAACAGTAAGTAAGAGATTATACAGATAAAGGTCAATGGTGCATATTAAATTCAAGAGGTCAAAGTGATATTTGCTTAGATTTGTTAAATATTGAGCTACATACAAAATATTGATAGAGCACATTGAGTCTAAGTTTCTAGATTACACAAGATAAAGTCAACTATCAGATGTTTAAGGTTTGAGCATTGGCACCTATGTGTTAAATTTTGGATAAGATTGACAATGTGAGATTGATATAAATCTAAGAGGACACGAGATTTGAGCATAGTGTTTGAAGTTTAAATATGACCATTTGATTTCAAATATTTGAATTAAATAAAGGGAAAATTAGTCTATGGTTTTTGGACCATATGTTTTGATCAAGGATGAATTTTCTCATGGTGTAAAAAGAAAATTGGTAGAGGACTCCAATTCACATCTATAAATATTAATTTTAAGGTCTAATTGTAAATACAAACAAACATATTAACCTCCAAATTTGATTATGTGTTTGTGCTTATTTTTTAAGTGACC
Organism: Torreya grandis; assembly: GCA_037957365.1. Classification (NCBI taxonomy): domain Eukaryota; kingdom Viridiplantae; phylum Streptophyta; class Pinopsida; order Cupressales; family Taxaceae; genus Torreya; species Torreya grandis. Next base: position 89,069 of record JARHVA010004853.1, read on the forward strand.
TGAGAAAGATAATTAAGCTTGTGTAGATGTCATTTTGATGTTTCATGATGAATTAACTATTGGGGAGTGTTGTAGACTCCATAAATATTCTCTTTATGCATTATGAAGGATTAACCAATTGTATGCTATATGAGCAAAGTCTTAAAAGGTGATTGTGTGTTCACACATAATGACTATGTGCACAAAATATTTTTTAGGCATTTTGTACTTAAGCAAAAGGGTATCATAATGGATATCAAAAAATAAGGTTGACCTATATTCTTTATTGGCTTAGATAAGTGTCATGTTAGGGTATGGAGCTAAAAGCTTCACCAAAGAGCACACTATAACAGTTTTGGGTCGACACAGACACCGGCGTGGGTCAGGAGCGACTGACGTCAGCCAGGTGTAGTTGCAGAGGTGCCAGCATCGGCAGTGGGTCGGCCGACGGTGGTCACAGGCAAGCAGCAAGAACTGACGTCGATTACTTGTGCATCTAGAAAGCTATTTCTGAGGATAGAAGCGAGTGTTTGCATGATGAGTTTAAGTTGTAGTCTTAAGCTAATGTCTTTATTATTAGTAATATTATTTTTAGAGCCCTTGTTCAAGAGGCTTAACTATTTGTTATAAGTGCATGCTCAAGTTTCCTAATTCTATATGTAGAATTAGATCTTCTTAGCTTTGTGTGAATTATTGTAGAATTGGTATGTTGAAGAATAGTACAGAATTGAATCAATCCAGGTTTGTTGGAGTTGATTATTCTTGAGAGAGAGAGCTCTTGAGGAATAGAGATCTAGTGAGAGATCTATACATCTAGGAGAGGTGTGGAAGAAAGAAGTTTCTTCAATTGTATTCCTTTTGTAAAGAGTTTGTTAATACAAGTTTTCAGGGTGGTTTCTTGTATCTCTTGTTCTTGCTGTTTATCATTCTAGTTACTTGTCTATCTAATTTAATTTCACATTTATTGATTTCACAAGTGTAATCTATTGTTGGTTGATCCCCAACAAGTGGTATCAGAGCCAGGTACACTAACAGGTGGTTCAGATCTGTGTGGTGTGTATTGATTACAGGTTCTCACAGGGGTTTCTACAAGGATTTTTGTTTGAGTGGGAGAAGCAATGGCAGATGAAAGTAAACTGAGAATGAAAAAGTTCAATGGCAAAAATTACCAACATTGGAGAATGCAGATAGAGGATTATCTGTATCAGAAAGATCTCTACTTACCATTAGGTGGGGTTGCAAACAAGCCCAAAGACATGGAGGATGAAGAATGGGAAGTTCTTGACAGAAAGGCTTTGGGGTCTATAAGACTGAGTCTAGCATCCACTGTGATATCTAATTTATCACAGGCAAAGTCTACGGTAGAGTTGATGACTACATTAGCAAATTTGTATGAAAAACCCTCAGCTTCTAATAAGGTATATCTTATGAAGCAGTTATTTAATTTGCATATGAATGAAAGTGGATCTATTTCTACTCATCTAAATGATTTCAATGGAATTGTGAATCAATTAAGTTCAGTCAATATAGTGTTTGATGATGAAATAAAAGCTCTTTTAATATTATGTTCTTTGCCTGAAAGCTGGCATGGCTTAGTAATGGCAGTAAGTAATACTGCATCTGCATCAAATATTTTGAAAGTAGAGGATGTTGTTAGTGTTATCTTGAATGAGGAAATTTGCAAGAAAAGCATAGAAGAGACATCTAGGAACGCTTTAAGTTTTGAGAGCAGGGGGAGGTAGAAAGAGAAGAGTAGGAAAGGCAGATCAAGATCCAAATCTAAGGGGAAAAGCAGATCTAAATCCAGAAATGGCAGAAGGCCACAATGCTGGAATTGTGGAAAGATGGGGCACATAAGCAGAGATTGTTGGTCAAAGCCTAAGGAGGACAATTAGCAAGAAGGAAAGGAAGAAGCCAAGGTTGCAGGTATTGCCCAAGATGCTTTAATTTTCTCTCTGCATAATAATATAGAATCTTGGGTGTTAGATTTTGGTGCATCTTTTCATGCTACCCCTAACAGGGAATATTTTAGTGACTATATCCATGGAGATTTTGGAATAGTGTATCTAGGGGATGATGAGCCCTATAAAATAATTAGCAAAGGTAAAGTGCAGTTGAAGATGCAGAATAGCAACACATGGGTGTTGAGAGATGTGATGCATGTTCCTAGCTTGAAGAGAAATTTGATTTCTGCAGGAAAGTTAAGGGATGAGGGTTGTACAGTAACTCTCACAGCAAAATCTTGGAAGGTGACCAAGGGTGCACTTGTTATGGCCAGAGGTAAGAGAGAAGGTACTCTCTATTTGTGTAATTGTGTTACTAACAAATCTCCTTCTATATTATCTACTTCAAATGTGGATGCTAAATTGTGGCACTCAAGGCTTGGCCACATGAGTGAGAAGGGGATGTCAATTCTTAAGTCCAAAGGTATGCTTTCAGATTTAAAAGGCATAGATCTAGAGTTTTATGAGCATTGTGTATTTGGAAAACAGAAAAGGGTTAGTTTTCTCAAGATTGGGTCTACTAAGAAGAGGCATAAGTTGCAGCTTGTTCACACAGATGTGTGGGGACCGGCTCAGGTTGCTTCCATTGGAGGATCACAGTACTATGTATCTTTCATAGATGATGCTACAAGGAAGGTATGGATCTATTGTATTAGAAGAAAATTTGATGTATTTGACACTTTTAAGATCTAGAAAGCTATGGTTGAGAATGAAATAGGTAAAATATTGAAGTGCCTGAGATCTGACAATGGTGGTGAGTTCTGCAGTTACAAGTTCAGAGATTATTGTTATATGCATGGAATCTGTAGGCAAAGGATGGTTCCAAGGACACCTCAGCAGAATGGAATTGTTGAAAGGATGAACAGGACAATAATGGAGCGTGCAAGATGTATGAGATTGCATGCTGGTTTGCCCTTACAGTTTTGGGCACAAGCTGTTGACACTACAGTATACCTAATTAACAGAGGACCCTCTATAGCTCTGGATGGTGGTATTCTATAAGATGCATGGACAGGTAAAAAGGTTGATCTCTCATATCTCAAAGTTTTTGGTTGTGAAGCCTTTGTGCACATAGATAAAGAAAATAGAAAGAAGCTTGATGTCAAGTCTATGAGGTGCACGTTTATTGGCTATGGCTCAGATGATTTTGGTTACAGATTGTGGAATCTAGAAACTAACAAAGTAATTAAGAGCCGTGATGTTGTTTTCAATAAAAGAGTGATGTATTGTGATCAGTTAAGGAAGCTGAATCAATTTGAGTAGAGCAATGGTGAATTGGACGAGGTGAAGGTCCAATATGAGCTCGCGGGAAAAAGAAATAATCACTTGCAAGAAAACATAGAGACCGACGTCGGTAGGTTAGGAACTGGTGTCGGTAGTACAGAAATCGGCATCAACCATACAGAGACCGACGTCGACAGGACAGACATTGAGGTTGGTCAGATAGAATTGGCGTCGGCCAGTAATAGGTCTGGAGGTGACCGAGGTCGGTCACTGTCAGAGAATTTGGGTGGACAGCATGTAGTGAACGAGTCTTAGACACCCATCAGGGGGTCAGAAAGGGTGAGTAAGCCTCCAATTAGATATTCTCCTTATTTATTTTATTTATTGCTAACTAATGATGGAGAACCAGAGAGTTTTGAAGAAGCAATACAGGTGGAGTCCAAGAGTCAGTGGGAGCGTGGCATGGTTGAGGAGTTGGAGTCCTTAAGAGAGAACCAAACATGGGATTTGGTTGAATTGCCAGCTGGTAAGAGAACACTCAAGAATAGATGGACCTACAGGTTGAAAGAAGGTGAGAATGGACAGATGAGATATAAGGCCAGATTGGTGGTAAAAGGATTTGCACAAAAGCCAGGTATTGACTTTGGTGAGATTTTTTCTCCTGTTGTTAAAATGACTTCTATAAGGGTTGTATTATCTTTGGTTGCCTTCGAGGATTTGCATCTTGAGCAGCTAGATGTTAAGACATCATTTCTTCATGGAGACTTGGATGAGGAAATTTATATGGAACAGCCAGAAGGATTTGAGGTCAAGGGTAAGGAGAAGTTAGTGTGCAGATTGAAGAAAAGCTTGTATGGCCTCAAGCAAGCTCCTAGGAAATGGTATTTAAAATTTGACAAGTTTATGACTGAGCATGGCTATAGTAGGTGTCAATCTGACCATTGTGTGTATTTCAAGAGATTTGATAATGGTAGATATATTATTCTATTATTGTATGTAGATGATATGCTGGTTGCAGGATCACACATGCAGGATATCTCTAAGCTTAAGGTGAAATTAGCTCAAACATTTGCTATGAAGGATTTGGGAGCAGCAAAGAAAATCCTTGGCATGAGCATTAAGAGAAACAAGAAAAATCACAGGTTGATATTGTCTCAAGAAGATTATGTAGACAAGGTGTTGAAACGGTTCAATATGCAGGATGCTAAACAAGTAAGCACACCTTTGGCTGGACATTTTAAGTTGATTAAAGAACATTGTCCTAATTCATATGATGAGGTAGAGTACATGAGTAAGGTTCCATATTCTTCCACAGTAGGGAGTTTGATGTATGCAATGGTGTGTACTAGACTGGATATTGCCCAAGCAGTGGGAGTGGTAAGTAAGTATATGGCCAATCTAGGTAAGGAACATTGGAAAGCAGTTTAGTGGATCCTTAGATATCTAAGAGGAACCAATAGTAGACACTTGTGCTATGGAGGTTCAGATACTTCTCTACATGGTTATGTAGATTTAGATATGGCAGGTGATTTGGATGGCAGGAGGAGCACTATAGGTTATGTTATTACTATAGGTGGAATGGCGGTTAGCTGGATATCTAAGTTACAGAAGGTTGTTGCCTTGTCAACTACAGAAGCAGAGTATATTACAGCCACAGAGGCTAGCAAAGAGATGATATGGATGACACGGTTCATGGATGAGCTTGGTAGGGAGCATGAGAGTTGCAGATTGTATAGTGACAGTCAGAGTGCAATCCATTTGGCTAAGAATTCAGCCTTTCATTCAAGAACAAAGCACATACAGATAAGGTACCATTTCATACGATAGGTATTGGAAGATGGTGAGTTGAAGCTGGAGAAGATCCATACGAATAGGAATCCTGCTGATATGTTAACCAAGCTAGTTATAAAGGAGAAGTTGAATCTTCATTCAACTTCTGTTGGTCTTCATGATTGATCTGAAGATGGAGGAGCTAGAAGATGTTGTTGTACAGGTACTGGTGCAGCTATTTATCTCCAAGTGGGAGATTGTTAGGGTATGGAGCTAAAAGCTTCACCAAGGAGCACACTATAATAGTTTCAGGTCTACATAGACACCAGCATCGGTCAGGAGTGACCGACGTTGGCCAGGTGCAGTTGCAGAGGCACCGGCATCGGCAGTGGGTCGGCCGACGGTGGTCACAGGCAAGCAGCAGGAACCGACGTCGGTTACCTGTGCGTCCAAAAAGCTATTTCCGAGGACAGAAGCGAGTGTTTGCATGATGAGTTTAAGTTGTAGTCTTAAGCTCGCGTCTCTATTATTAGTAATATTATTTTTAGAGCCCTTGTTCAAGATGCTTAACTGTTTGTTGTAAGTGCATGCTCAAGTTTCCTAATTCTATATGTAGAATTAGATCTTCTTAGCTTTGTGTGAATTATTGTAGAATTGGTATGTTGAAGAATAGTACATAATTGAATCAATCCAAGTTTGTTGGAGTTGATTATTCTTGAGAGAGAGAGCTCTTGAGGAATAGAGATCTAGTGAGAGATCTATACATCTAGGAGAGGTGTGGAAGAAAGAAGTTTCTTCAATTGTATTCCTTTTATAAAGAGTTTGTTAATACAAGTTTTCAGGGTGGTTTCTTGTATCTCTTGTTCTTGTTGTTTATCATTCTAGTTACTTGTCTATCTGATTTAATTCCGCATTTATTACTTTCACAAGTGTAATCTATTGTTGGTTGATCCCCAACATGTCAAAGAGTTGAATGGGTCTCCATATGACCTAAAAGTGAATTAGGCCTAATTGAAAGTGGATTGTACTTAAGTGTTGACACATGTGAGATGTATTAAGGATGAAGGCATGTGTTGTGGCTGATAATAAATATTGTGACATTATTAATTCATGATAGCTCTCTATATATTGAAATCAAAGATGATGATTTCTATATTTTTTAGAAGACTTTATGAGATATTCTTGTGCAAGGTGAATGTGAGAGTTGTGGAGAAAAGGAGAGGTAAAGTGCCCAGATGATGATTTCATGAGTAGAGCAAAGTAAAGACTATGTTTATGACCTATAGGTCATATTTTTTATGTCTCAATAGTGCTCTTGTAGTTTGAGGATATGCAAAGAGGTATGAGTGTGCATATGAGGATAGTTTAATTAAAGAAGGAAAGAGATTGTGGTATGCCTATGTAAGAGGCATGTTTGAGATAGATAGAGATTTTATGCATGGGTTAGAAAATATATATCATAATCAGGTGTTAAATACATCAATTATAAGGTGGAGGTGTTTAAAGGAGGGTCTAAAGGTCTTGATCTTCCTTAGGGGTAGTTATTCCTTATGAAATAGGTGTTTCACTAAATACCTTTGGTCAAGAGGATATGATCAAGGTTTGATGGTCTAAAGGAGCTGATTAGTATCTTGTATTTAATCTCTTATAGGATAGTAGTTCATGTGTTTTAGACTTGAGAATGGGTTTTATTCCCCGTGAGGGTTTCCCACAAGAACTATGTGTTATGTGTTTGATCTTGTGTATGCATTAAGTGAATGAGCTCTTTCATTAATATTACTTGATTAAATGGATATATGTTGATTGGTTAATATTTTAAAGGAATAAAATTTAAATTTAAATATCTATACTCACTGATTCATCCCCCCCCTCAGTAATTTTACCTCTAACACAACAGTGTTAGTAAGACAATTACATTGAGGTTTTTGTGAGATACAGTGTTTGATAGGGTGCATAAGACTAAGTTTTACCAATAAATGATAAGGCATATTTAAATAAGGTCCCTATACTAGCTAAAAATATTTGTTTAAATTATCATTCCATAGTGAAAAGTTGAAAATAATCAAGCTCAATCATGAACCTATGAAACATTGAAAATAAAGGCAACTCACTTGCTAATTTTGAGAAAAAATAGTTTTAAGGCCTATATAAGCGTGATCTAAAAATTAAAATTGGTATAAGTGGTGGTTATTAGTGGTTTTATCTTTCCATAATATTATTTATGTCACATAAATGGTGGAATCATCCACTATTTAGGCACATTCCTATGCTTATCTATTGACAGTCAATAATGGAGCTATGCAAAATATTTGGAGGTATAATGCATCAGATAGGGGGTTTTAACTCCATGTAAGGTTTTTTAAGGTATAATAAGGTAATAAAAGTCATAATAAATATTTTAATATTGGTCACACTTAGGTTTTTAAGTTAAAATGCCCTTGAGGGCTAGCTAAGGGAGAAAGATCCAAAATAAGCCTATGTGCATAGTCTTAAACTTTTTGCTTGTTTTAAGGTTTATTTTAAGTATCATATACTTTATAGAGATTTATAAAGGTATTTTAAGGTATAATTATTGTTATAATATTATTTTAATCAAATAAAATCATCAAACCCAACCATAAGGGTTACACAGGCTTAATTGTCAAAAAAACCCTAGGGTAGAGAGATAAGGAGTTATGGGTAGTTTAATTATTTTATTATGATAAAATAGGTTTATATAATGTATAGATGAGGTATTTAATGATTTTTTTTCATCCCAAACTCATCTATAAGTTCCTCAAACCTATAACACTTAGATTTGACCAATTAGGCCTAGAAGGCATGTATCACCTTGAGACACTTTCAGACATTACTAAGAAATATGAATTCCTAATAAGGTGTAAAGGTATTATAAAATTATAATAATTTTTTTAATTATATAAAGATAATGTAAATTTCAATTTGGTCCTTTTGAGCAAACTTGAGCCACACAGTCATTTTGTGTTGCCTATTCAAGAGCTCATATGTTTCATCACTTGAGGAATTGGACCAAATGATTTTGTCAAGAGTTATTAACCATAGGTAAATTTGAATACATGAATTATTTATTTTTATTAAGGATATAAGGTTTATTAACCATCACTAAGACTATAACTAGGTCCATAATGCATTTAAAACCTTACAAGAAAATTTCTCTATGTATGTATCTTTGCACACCTTTTGCATGGGAACCCAAGATTATTATGAAATTTGAAGGGGTATATGGAATAAAAATTCATGGAAAAAAAATTATAGTTTTGAGGTTCATACTTTATGAAACATCATTAAGAAGGGTCACCACCAAACCCTCCTACAAACTAGTTTTGGTAAAATTAAAGTTTATTGCACTCAAACACCCATGAATCATCATAGAAACTCTTGAATAATCCTATAAAATATTGTATAATGAATTTAACTTAGATATTTTCCTATCCATGGTACCATTATATACATAATTATATATACCTATCATAAAATAGGTTTTTTAGAGGAAAAAGTGTAGAAACAAAAGTACAAGGTAGTTTAAGATGATTTGAATCATTGGAGAATAAAGTTTAGAAATTTTTTTTATCTTATAAAACCATTAGATGATCCAAAAAAAAAATTAAATGCCTCTGTGAACTTCTTATAATTAGCCAATCTATAGATGTGAAGGATAAGGTGACCTAGTTAACTAGTTTGATCGATTTGTAGATGTTTCTTGCTCAAAAGGACCTATATCATGATTTGAGGAATTTTACCAAGAATAAAATTTACTCATTCACAATTTTTAAAGGTTTAATGCATGGTTTTCATGGCCAGAAATTATAATCAGTGATGTTATCAGGCCTAATTGGCCTAGTAGACCTATTTGGTCAATCAAGTAAAGTGGTAAATGGCATTAAAAGCTATTATTGAGAGTTGATGTAGAGTATCCACACCACATAAATAATATTAAATTTAAATCACATGAATAATATATACTTAAGTGTCTAATTAATGACTTAACTAGTCTTCAAATGGCAATTCCATTCATAATTGGTCCTTGAGTTGTCAATCAACACATAACTAATCCTTATCATGAGTTAACTGATCTATAGTGGAAATAAATGCATGTTTCATGGTCTTAATGAAATAAAGAGTTTATCTTGACTTAAGTGTTATGATAAAAGTAAAGATAAGTTTTTATACACCTATGATGGCCCACCACCTTGTTTTCAATGCCAAAAAACTCATTCAAGAGTCATGCAACACCATCAAGTATGGAGACATTTTTAGAGGATTGTTTATAATGAGTGATAATTGACTCTCTTTATTCTCTCCTTCACACCATTCTCTTGGCTTTTTCTCTTCTCATCTTCTATATATGGAGGATTTTAGGCCTTTTTTCAAGATCCCTCTCTTAGGCATGAGGAAACTCTACCAAGATTGAACTCTGTAACTTCTTGAATTAATAAATAAACTATTATATAAACTCCATTAGTAACTTATAGTGTGTTTATTCTTATTCAAATGTGTATGAGTGGTATAAATCTTCCCTTAACATGTCCTTTCCACACCTATATGTTGATTAGCTATCTTATGCAAGTTGTATGAAGTGTCAAAAGTTTGATGATCATGATTGAAGTGTTATCTTGGTTGAAATTATTTTAGGAGAAGCCTCTCACCCTTCACCTCCAATTCATAATCATCCATCATACCTTCATATGAATTTTTTTTTATTAGTATATTTGGAGATAATGTTTCAGTTTATTTTTGCTTCACTAGTATTATTATGAGTATAAATTTAAGTGGATGAATGATTACATTAGCTGCATCACCATCACTATTATAGGTTTTCCCTTTTAGTTATCTTTATAACTCTTTTTACACCCAAACAAAGTAGGTTTTATTAACTGATTCAAAATTAATATATTCATAGGAGATAGCCTCATAATCTAGAGGTTTAGTCTAATATGTAAGTATCTCGTGACTTGAAAACCAATCCAATGTTAGTCCAAGCCTGAAAGAGATATAAAAAATCTAATTTATTAGGGTATAAATTTTAATATTTTGGCCTCATAATCCAAAATGTCAACCCATATCATTCAAATCTTTGATGACCATTACCTTAGCTTGATTTTCTATACCCCATAGTGTCCTTGTTTTAAATAAAAAATGACTAATTTAAACACTAGAGGAACCAGACCATCATTGAAAGATCATGCAAAATAAATTTGGTAGAAGGTGACATGTGCAAGGATGTCAAGTTAAAGCATTTTAAATTAACCATTTTGATTCAAATATTCCTGAGTCTCAACACATTACTGATAAGTGTCAACATCGTAGAAACTTGGAGCATATCTAATGGTGAGTGATGACCAATGAGGTTAGTGGGTCCTAAAAATCTAACATATCATGTTTAATTATGCACTCAAAGATAAATGGTGAGCTTTTAATTAATAAATTAGAGGATCTTAGAATTAAACGTGCAAGTGACAAGTGGTGTAATCTTGGGAGTATAATATAGAGCCAACAGTGTGTGGATAAAGCTTGAGTTAGTGAGCCTAAGAAGATTGATTAATCACATTCAATCATATAAATTATATCTAATATTGAGTGGTGGGTCAATGTGTCAATAGATCCTAAGAGAAAATTCATGGGTGAAAAGTATCTTAAGCATCTTAAACTAGCAAAATATTTATGGCTCATGTTAATTCATACAGAGAAAGATCAATGGTGTAAGGTAAATAAGTTAATAGAGCTAAAATAAAGCATGATGCCACCAAGTGTCTAAATTTTATAGTCCTAAATTAATAATTCAATGGCCAATGAACAAAAGTGAGCCCAGAAGACTCCTAGTGAAGGTCGTCGAAGTTGTTTTTGACTTAGGAAAGTAAATACATAAGATTCAAGTTTGAAGATGATCTGGGTTAAACCAAAATGGAAATTTTAGGGATCAAGCTTCACCATTAGAGATCCATGGAGGTATAATATGTCTTTTAGACCTAATATAGACAAAAGTGTGGAAATTATTGTCAAATAGATATCAAACACGTAGCGATATTCATTTCATCGACATTAAGACTATAGGAAAACCAATAATTGTGATTGGTTCTCATCTATAATAAACGTAGGTTCAGGTTTCAAACTAAAGGCAGATATTTGTGAGTATGGGAAGGCATCTTGTCTTTTAACATAGATATAGCCTCAAAAAATAGGTACTTGTAGCCACTTAATGCAAACTTAATCATGGCTCTATCAGGTGCATAAATATGAGGATTTTGTCCTTACAATGAAGAGCATTAATGCAATGAGGAGCTCAAGGAGATTCAGGTGGCCATCCATGATTAATCATAGTGGAAATTTTGGCCTCCATGACCTTTTCTCCACTCTTCAATGTCAATATAGTCATATTGGCCTTAATACAGGGATAAGTGAGAGAAGGAATGGTTTAATTATTGCAAATATTTTTTGGGGTGGCCCTAATCAATTAAGATTTTTTAAGGAGCATAAATATAAGGTAGTTATAACTAATATTCTGAGTGGAATTAATATCATTAATGACCCCTTATCCACTTTCCCACACATCCATTTCCCTCTCTCTCATCTCATTCTACTATAAATTTAAGCTTTGAGCTCTTGATTTGGATCCCTCAGGGCTGGTATGAGGATACCCTACCAGAATTTGTACTCATGCACCTCTTAGATTAATGAGAAAGACACATTCAACTTTTTATCAATCTATGTTTAGATTTTTATATTTGTTTGATATACAAAATTGGTTTAATATTCCCTTTACAAGTCCAAGTTCAACCTAAGTGCTAACAATCTTTCCTTGTAGGCCATTTAGTGTGTCATAATTTTGATGTCTCAAGTATAGAGTGGACTACTAACTATAAGTGCCTCCAGTCAGACCTTACCCTCATTTCCCTCTAGCCTAAGTCAATCAATCTAACCTCTATGTGAAGTAGTTTTACTTAGAAACCATTGTAGGCACTATGTTATTTCTATTCATAGTCCATTAGTGTGTCAAGAGTTCAAGCCTATGAGTGGATACAATCAATTCATGGTTCATCACCATGCTTAGATTAGTTTTCATTCATTTAACTCCTCTCTTTTCATCCCAACCTATTTAGGTCTTAGGTGAGCACTATAATGAACAATCTAAGGAGCTAGCATCATTAAGAAACCCTAGATGTATGACCCAAGATTAGGTAACCCATAGCCTAGGGTCATTCCCATGTTGGACTAGGTTTGAGAGTAGGACTTGAAATTTTTTACTTTATGCTAGGGTGCAACATAGAATTCCAATAGTAACTTGGGTTACTAATAATAACATCACTAATACAGATTCAATTCATCTTAAACTACCTAAAACTATCCTTAGATTTCTTTTTAGTTCCTTTTTACATCCAACTCCCCATCACATTACTTTTAAAATTAATTATAGCTTAAAAATATTCATGAATGACCAATTATTTAGCAATTAATTCAAGTTTCTTTCTTGCTCTTTGATCATTGTATTTTGTATTACAAAACTTTTACTATCTAATGTTAGTACAAGGTTTATGGTATGTGCTATAATCAGATAAAACACATTGATCTAATTGATTAGGTACTTCATTTCATTTTATTAGCTATTATCTTGACAAAAATCTATGTTTCTAGAACACTATCATACATATCGACACAATCTCATATAAACTGTTAGTCCTGCTTACCTTTAGTACACAATCACCATATACGACTATGTACATTTTTATCTTATTTAGTTTCCCCCTTTGAATTACATAGTTGACTTGTTTGATTGTGTATCTTTTTAGTTTGTTTATTTTATCCATCTACAATACATAGTCAACCCATATGACTATGTATCATTTTAGCCTATTTTAGTTTTATCATTTGTAGAACATAGTCGATCAAATCAACTATCTTTTACATCTTGATGTGTGGACCTTTTCCATAGACTCTTTCAATCCATTCAAATCTATACCTATTGTCTAATATTGTTCAATGTTTGGTTGAATTTGTCCCTATTTTTATTCCTTACTTCTTAGTTTCATATTCTTCCTTATAACATCATGAAATCCCCTACCAAAAATATTTTGGACAATCTTAATCTATTTAGACTCTATATGGGATGTTATTTTCTTCCTACCTTCTCTACCCAAGAGGATCTTCACTCTTAGATCACCTTTTTCATCCTTCATCTTTTGATTGTAATATGGTTCAAATCACACCAACAAATGAGATTGGTAGATCATATCCATTCCACACTTATCAAGATACTCCTCACCTTCAGACATCTTACCATATTGTGGGTGTAATTAACACAAGCCTAAAAAATAAGCCCATAGGAAACCTTCTAAACACCAACAACCCATCTCATACCAATTTGATGAATTCTCCTACCAACACCAACCCATAAATTGATACAACTCAAATTCTTGCACAAATAATGCAACAAATGAACATTATGAAAACATCTAAAACCTCTCAAATTATGAAACTACAACATCATTTGATAAACATGGCTAATCAACCTCCTATTATTCTTCCCCAAATTAATGAAAATTTCATCCCTCTACCTCTTAAAGATGTCATAGGAAATGTCATCCCTAACCTATCATGCACCACAATATGATTCAACACATTAAAAATGAACCTTTAGCCACTTTCATCATATATATTTATATTGGTAATATATCTCCAACTATTAAATATGATGGGACTAAAGACCCCACATATTTTCTCAAGGCATTTGGTAATCTTTATAAAGAATGGATATAAACTAATACCTTTACCACTACCAAAATTTTAGTTAAAATCTTCATCAATGATGTACAAGAATGGTATAACCAACTTCACCGACATTCTATATATCAATTTGAGGATTTACACAATCCTTTAGTTAAAAAATTCCAACATAATGAGCCTACCAAAAAAATATTAATCATTTCATCAATTTTAATAAATCACCTACCGAATCATCTCATGATTTTATAAAATTATGTAAATATTTGGATCACAAAGAAGATAACAACATGATTGATGAAAACTTGTTCAAACATTTCATCACAACCTTAACACCTCATCTTCAATACATGGTTTGAACCTTTACTCCCCAAACTTTAAATGATGCTCTCGACCAAGCCAAACATCAATACTTTATAATGAAATAGTTTAAACCTAACACTAAAACCATCAAGGGATCTTTCCAACATTCAACCAATGCAATCACTGACAATCCTCCTCAATCAAAACCAAGAGTAGCTAAAATGGATAGGTCCCATATTAAACTAACTGTGCAACAAATGAAATAACTTCTATCACCTTCTAAATCATTCACATATCCTAATAATACCCCTTAATGGTATGATCCTAAAAAATTCTGTTGGTTTCATACCGATATAGGTCATTCCCATGAAACATGTCATGGGCTTAAAAAAATTTCCATTTATTTTATGCTAGGAGATTCATTCAATCATGATGACATGATCAAAATACGTCATCATGATTATGTTAATGATTCTCAAAAGAAACAAGCTTTCAAACCTTATTCTAACAATCCAAAAACTTTATCTACATCTAATCCTCAATAATCAAATAAGGAAATTTGTGTGATTTATTTAGATTATTATCAATACTATCTCAGTTCCTAATATACGAATGTGGATAAGGTTAATTATCAATGCAAACTCACCCACAAAGATCATGTCATAAAACCAAATAAATCATCTTTAGAAGAGCAACTTATAAAATATACTACTAACATTAACTTACCTTTAGAAACCAATAAAGAAACACTTCCTCAATCTAAACCTCCAACTAATTCTCTTCCTACTAAACATATTTTACCCTCCAAGCCTCATGCTAGTTCTTCTTATTTAAAAACTCATTAGAGTTTCTTAGAGGAGATTAACCTTATGCCTTTAAAAATATCTTTCATTGAGTTAGTTCACACTTCTCCCTATCATCGTAAATTCCTAATGCAACAAATCTAAGAAATTGAATAACCATCTTCCTTAGAATAGGAACAACCTTTTCACGAGCCTCAACCAATAGAGGTTCATAAAATATTTGTCCTTCTTCAAAACCTTCCATAGAGTTCCTTGAAGAAGACATGATCAATGATTAAATTCTCTTTCAATCCAATGATCCACCTCTCTTTTTTAAAATAACCATTAATACCACCCTTGTTTGTAAAGTATTAGTAGATGAAGGGTTGATAATTAATGTGACATATCTTTGGCTCATTCAACAACTCAATTATAACAAAGATCATCTTGAGAAAAATCATTGAACATGTTTTGGATTCGACAACACCAATCAAAAGTAACTTGGTTGTATTTGGCTCCCTCTTACTATTGGACCCAAAACTATATATACTAAGCTTATGGTTCTTGACTTACCATTATCCTATAATATACTCTTAGGATGCCTATCGACTCATCACATGAGGGCTATTACCTCTTGCAATATACAATGTATCAATTTTATTAATAATGACAAATATTATAAACATGAGGCCAATCCTAACCCATGGAGTATTCATCTTCCCAATTCTAAATCTCAGTATCAGATTCCTACTATTCGAAGAATCAATAGTGCACCTTTACCTAAATTCATCAATATGAATCTAGACTTATAAGTCACTCTTGTATATTTTGATGAGTATGAGACAAATGATTTATAGAACATATGCAATGCTACTAAGCTCCCTCTTTACATTTCAAAGTGGCTTCCTCCTTCCTTGTTATTGCATGATTGTATCATTCATCTTATTGATGAGATAATTAATTTCCCTCCTCCATGTAATGCACATAAATCATCTTATACATAATATGATTTCACTTGCAATGATTATGGAATGGCCAAGTTATTTCAAGACCCTTTAACCATGTCACCTCATAAATTTAATTATCTAGGCATCTCACCTTCATAAGTTCATTTAGAAACATAAGCATGTACTATCTCTCCCACCTATTATGATAACTACATTATGGCCCAAGATCAATCAAGAGACTTGGATGTTCAACACTATCATCAAACCTTAGCTAAAATACATGATTTTAACTGATATGTTCATATTATTTCCATGGATATTGAGTTAGAACCTGAAGGTCATGTACCTCCAATTAATTCTTAACTTATCAATACTCCTTGGGTTGTTGAACAAACCTTAATTCTCATAAATTTATAAATTCCTAAACCTTTTATACTTCTTATCACACTAGTCACTCTACTAGATCTCCTGCTCATCAATGATTCTAAAGATATGTCTATTATCAATCCAATTGAATCCAACCAACCAACCTTCATAGTTTCACCTACTCTGAGATCACCCTTAATGCCAAGGCCACAGATGTATGCTAGATACATTATGAATATAATCACCATGGTAACAAAATTATTGATATTCAAGTAGACATGTAATATTATGGACCTTTACCCACATTACCTAGTGATGAAGCTATACTTGAGTTTTTCTATGCTTGAGAACCTCAATTTCCTTGGAAACATCACAAA
Source organism: Torreya grandis (assembly GCA_037957365.1). Classification (NCBI taxonomy): domain Eukaryota; kingdom Viridiplantae; phylum Streptophyta; class Pinopsida; order Cupressales; family Taxaceae; genus Torreya; species Torreya grandis. Next base: position 105,553 of record JARHVA010004853.1, read on the forward strand.
CTTGGTAATTCCAAATGTAAGGCCCCTCATTTTATAACTTAATTGTTATCATTGATCCCAAAACCAATCCCATTTCACTCTTCTCAACATTCCATATCATTTTTAAGATGGAAATGCTATGTTTATTGAAGAAACCATGAGAATAAAATATAACACACCCTCATGTCCTCAACCTATGACATTTTCTAAAAAACTCATGACAAATGAGTAGGATAATTTTAGCCTATTATTCAATAAATATAATGAGACTTTTGCTTGGTTATATGAGGACATGATTAGTATTGATTTTAGTATTATTGTTTACAACATAATCATGTATCCTAATGCCAAACCCATATGGAAAAAACAACAAAAATTTACACCTAAAATTTTCAATCTATGCCATAAAGAAATTGTCCAACTATTAGATGCCAATTGTATTAAACATGTGGACTATTTTTAATGGGTGTCAAATATTGTTCCCATTCACTAAAAGTTACCATGGTTATTTGCATATGCATCAACTTCTGCAATCTCAACCCGGCTTATCCTGAGGATAATTTTACATTACCTTCGATATATGCCATAATAGATTTCACTTATTGATGCAAAATTTTATTCATAATGGATGCTTTTTTGGAAACAATCAAATTCACATATCCCCTAAATACCAACACAAGATAACATTCACTACAGAGTGGGGCACCTATTACTATGCTAAGATGCCCTTCGGCCTTAAAAATGCCATAACTACCTAAAAGTGGGATATGACCCACATTTTTCATGATCTTATACATAATATTTTGGAAAACTATGTGAATAATCTCTTTTCCAAATCCAAAATCCATAAAACCCATCTCTCTGATTTAGCCATCATCTTTGATCGACTAATCAAGAATAAATTTAGACTCAACCCTTATAAGTGTGTCTTTGTTGTTACATCTGGTAAATTTTTAGGTTCTTAGTCTCTATTCATGGTGTTGATTTATATCCCTCTAAAATAAATACTATATACAACATGCTTATTCCTTACTCCATTCTAAACATTTATACTTACCTCAAAAATCCTTATACAATCTAACAATTTATCCTCGAAATGGCTTATTGCATATATTCTATTAATTCCCTTCTTAATAAAGGTAACAATTTAAAATGCAATGATCCTTGTTATAATTCATTTGAAAACATGAAATAATCATTGCTTCATTTGTCTACCCTTTGACCACCTTCTAATGATCATCCTTTGATTTTTTACTCTTCTTCTACTCTTGTATCAGTTAGGGCAATGCTTTCCCAACAAGATGATACTAGAAGAGAGTATGTGATTTATTATATTATTCAAGGCCTCATATATTATGAAAAACATTATACCAAAGTATAGCTTGATTGCCTTGATATCTATTTTGCAGCTAAAAAGCTTCATCACTATATGTTCTATCAAATAACCTATGTAATTATTAATTCTAACCCACTTTGTCACTTTTTCTCCAAATTAATTATACCTATACATAGAATTGACAAGTGGATGGTTCTCTTAATGTAATTTTACCTTCACATCATAACAAAAAAATATGTCAAAGGGAAATTCATTGCTAACTAACTTGTAGTAGCACCCATAAATTCTACAAATCACCTTCAAGATAGACTTATCGATGATAACATTCTATATATTTAAGGTCTCAATTAAGCTATCTCTATTAAATGTTACTTTCATAACTTCAATATTGATTTAAAGGAAAGTAATAAAGAGTATACCTATGTCATTACCAATACTACTAAATTTAAAGTAGTTATCAAAGAGATTCTCAAAATCACCATTGATTTACATGAGGACACCTCGACCCTACACTTTGATGGTGCAAAATGTCTCCAAGGAGTTGGGTCCAGTCGTATTATAAATAATTTTCATGGTAAAACAATCCATTTGGAATTATATCTCACCTTTGATTTTACTAATAACATGGCATAATATGAAATGTTAATCTTAGGCATGAAAGCAACACTTGACTTAAATATTCCATATTTGCATGCTTTGGGTTACTCCCAACTTATCTGCCACTAGGTTAATGGTGATTACCAATGTAAAAGTGAAACTATTATCACTTATCATCAAATGGATACCACCCTTGCCAAAGCATTTTCTTATTTTACCATTGAGACCATTCTAAGAGATCAAACCTCTATTGCTAACTCTCTTACTTCTTATGCATCCTTATTTCATCTATATCAAGTTCTTAGTGATTCCCAATTTATTATTCAAATAATAAATTCCCCATCTTATATCCAACTACAAGATTCACTTATCTATCATATTAAGGCTATCACTATTCAATAGAACCCATGGTATAAATATATTATCCAATTTATAGAACATCAAACTTATCCTCTGCACACAAGTTCTCACAAAAAGACTAGAATTCAAAAAAAAATCAATATGTCTTTCGATACATTACCATTTTTTACTATAATGTATAAGGTACCATGCTCCACTATGTCATGAAATAAGAGGTCCTTCGTCTCCTTAAAAAATAACATGAGAGCATTTGTGATGGTCATTGTAATAAACATGCTACAACACACAAATGCCTGTGTATGGAATATTTTTGGCCTACTCTCTAAAAGGATGATATTATTTTTTATAAAAAGTGTAGTCCTTACCAACTCCATGGTGATCTAATCCATTCTCCACTATCTAAGCTCCAAACTTTGAAATTTCATTGGCCATTTTCTATGGGGGATTAAATCTCATTGACAAACTACCTTGGTCACAAGATGGGTGTGTTTTTATCATCATGGCTACTGAATATTTTACCAAATGTGTAGAATCCATGCCTCTTTTCAACATCATGAGAACTACCATCTATAAATTTATCCTTAACCAAATCATTTTTCATTTTGGATTTCCCTATACTATCATTTTAGATAATGGTGTCAATTTCAAAAACAAGGATGTGAAGCAGTTATGTACTAAATTTAAAATATCCTATAAATTATCCATAGTGTAAAGTCTAAGTTGAGGCCACTAATGAAATTCTCAATAAAATCCTCCAAAATAACATTATGAAACTCACATGGATTGGCATATTCCTTTATATCCTACACATTGGACCTATCATACTAGCATTCTTACTACCACTAGGGAAACACCATTCTTGCTAGTATATGGTTTTGATTCTATCTTACTGTTAGAAGTCAAGCTTCCCTCATTATGTATATCTCTTCATGGTATCGTTCTCGATGAATAATTATGTGAGGTTCATCTTGATTATTTCAATCTTCTCAATGAACACCATCTATCCACTCTATAATATAATCACCAATACAAGGCTTGTATCATTGAGAAACATAACAAAAAGGTTAAAATTATCAATTTCAATGTTGGTGATTTGGTCCTTAAATTAGACTATACCCATGATAAAGAAGGAAAATACACTCAAAAATGTTAGGTCCTGTTGACCAAGTTTGCCCAACAGGCAAAAATTTTAGTCCCCTTCTTCCCTTGTTTTTCAAAGCCAGTCAATTTTGGGTTGCACAAGTTCAATGACATGGTTCTTCGGCCTGGTTCAGGTCTCTATTCAATCTTTAAAGCCAACACTGGTTCAATCGGCACTTGGTTTATCTACCTTAGTTTAAACGGCCTTGTTCCAGCTTGGTTCAACACATTGGTTCATCAGCCTTGATTCATCAACTTTAGTTCAATCATCAGTCCATGTTCAAATTCCCTTGTGTTCAATCGGCAGTCCAATGTTCAATTGCCCTTGCGAAGGGCAGGCACCTCAAACAAAGGAAAAACTGGGTAAGTTCAAATTTGTTAAGTTTAAATTTGTCAGTCCCAAATTCCTTCAAACTTTTTGTTTGAAGGAATTCCTTCAGAGAAAAAGTCTAAAAGAATTTGGGCATAGCTCAAGGAAAAGACAGACCCAAGGAGAATTTTTGTAGACTTTTTGTCTGCAGGAAAATGTCTATAGGCAAAAGTCTGCAAGGAAATTGTCTACGGACAAAAGTCCACGGGAACCCGGGAGACCATATGAAGGATTAAAGGACCCACCGAAGGACCCCAAAGGGCAGATGCCCTTATGAGGGACTTCCAGCCCAAATACAAAGGGCACTTTCAAAGGCCAAAGGGTCAATTCCCTTCGAGAAGGTGCTAAGGAGATACAAAGGTAAAAGGTGTTTGCAGGGAGGGCTGACAAAAGCAAAGCCTCAAAAAGCCAGTGAAGGACCCGATGACATTTTGAAAAGGATGAGAACATCTCAAAGGCCATCAAAATTAACAAATAAAATTAGCCATTGGTTTTCAAACCAATGACGGCCATGAAAATTTCAAAATTAGCACAATAAGATAGCTATTTGTTTTCAAATAAAAGAGCACTAACCATGAAAAGAGGCCCAGAAATGTAGCAACCCACTAGAAGTCCACCCTCAAGGGTTGAAAGAGCCAGAAGAGACAAAATTTGAGAAAAGACAAAGTGACAAGCATGGAATGAGCAAGCAGATGGTCTAAGTGGTGAAGGGAAATGTTGATTCAATAATTGACTCTAGCAGGTGAAATAGTGCCAGTGAATTGACTATTAGAGGACACAAATAGCTAGCAGTGCGACTAGTTTCTCCATTTTGCATTAATGAGTAGACAAACCATGTAATCACCTTGATGAAGCGGCCTTACAAATAGACAAAGCACGTAGCTCATTAATGTTTTGACTAGTCTGCTCTTCCCAATGAGGGGATGTGAATGAGTCACTTGTAAAAAAGGGGTGCCAAAATGGGCCTCCTTTCTTCTCCCATATATTTTAGGACTTGTCATTTGAGAAAAGAGATCTTCTACATTTGTAAGGTGCAGCCCTAGCAAAATTTCACCTGAATCAATAAATGCATTTTTACCTCTATCTTAGATAGACATTTTTGAGTATGCCTCAAGTGTTTGTTTGTGTTCAGTCATTGTTTCTCAAATGCTTTCACAGGTTTGACACCAGCATATCTATTGTCTACAAGGTGCCATCTCTATAGTTTACAGGTGGAGAGTTCTATTTGGAGTGCAAAGACAGAGAAATTACCTTCCAACTGTGCCTCTCATAGCACCTTTGGTGAACTCTATTCTCTGTGTTTTCATTAAAACCTCCCTATCAAGATTTTGCAGTCTGGCCCTTTTTCCAAGTGTGAAGTGTATGTATGCATTCATCTGGTTTTAAGAGTGGATGTGAGAAGGTCATTTTATTTTGGTGTATCACCTCCTTAGAGTAGTTTGTTTTCCTACAGCTTTCTCCCTTTTCATCCCCCCCATTATATATCTATATATATACATGTATTTGCACTTGTTAGAACAAACATGATGCATCAAAGGGAGCTAGCCCTTATCTAGAGACTCTTCCCTCCAGCTTCTCTAGTCCCACAGGTGAGAGGGGAGTTTCCATAGTCGTGAGGAGAAGGCAGGAGCTCGGCCTCCTGCCAAGGGTGCAATCTTTGATGTCAACAATTTTGGCATGCCCAATGGGACCCAATTTGACATCTCAAAAAGGTCTCAGGATTGATGTTGGTCTTGTTATATCAAATCAAATATCTTTAGCATCTGGCGACTCTGAGTTAAATCTATTGGTTAAGCAGCTTGGTGCCATCAAAAATCATCCTTTTATATGTATATTTCCTTTGCAAAAAATCATGGGTCTTGTTTTCCTTCATATGATTTCGATCAGACTCAAAAAATTTAGAGAATCACCTCAAGTAGCTCTCCTAGTTACCCCGCAATGATAAGGGAAGTGGCCCTAGAATTGGAGATTAATAGATTGGAAGAGAAGTATAGATATTAGCAGGAGCTGATGTATAAAGAGGAGTGCTTGTTTGGGCAAGCACAGGCCTTGCAATCCATGGAAGAGGAGGTAGCAAAATGGAGAAATGCATTTATTCAAGGCAGTCAACCTTGTATGCCCCCTCCTATCCTAAATAAAACCCCCTCTTTTGTACCAAATCCTTTCTATCAAATAGCACTCACCCACTCCAACTCATCAAATACATCTGCTATCAATCTCGTGCACCTAGCTTTCCAACACCAAAAGACATCAGAACAACCTCCCATGGAGATGAACCTTCTAAATTCCTTATACTTTGAAACTTCTCCTGGGGGGAATACCACTAGCCAGCATGTCCGTCTTCTAGAGACTCTTCCAGTGCATCAACAGTCTCTTCCTTGCATTCCCCAATCTCCCCAAGTCTTTCAACATGATGTGCAAATTCTAAGTTGGAGGAAGGAATGCCAGGAACCAGCCCAGAGCTTTGAAGAGGATAATTCTGGTGACCCAAGAAAGACTCTTTTAGGACAACCTAGCCAAAAAAATTGAAGATTTAGAGGCTAAGATGAGACTACTTCTTGAAAGAGAGATAAAACTTCCAGACCTTGTAGAGGAGCCCCAGGACCTTGGAGAAAACAAACTTGATGCCTATTCATAGGAGCAAAATTCCAATTCTGAGATCCTGAACTGGTGGAAAACAATAGAATCATGGGGCAACAAGGAGGAGAAGCAAGGTTTTTCTCAAAACCTTAAAGAAGCTAAGGCTACTCTTGCTCATGATTATGTTGATGACCTCTAGGAAAAGCTTTTCCAAGAAGATCTAGCTAGGATAATTGCAGAGTTGGAATCCAGAGAGATTCCTCAGCCAATGTGTGATGGATGGCTCAAACCAAATAGTGCATTCTATGTCTGAGCACACCCCACCTACACATTTCCAAGAGAGATATTAGGTCGCACCTAATATTGATGAAGCGCTGACCAAGTGGAAGGAGGAGAATCATTCGATTCTAGCTCAAGGATTGTCTCCTCTTCCACAAGTTTTCTCCACTTCACCCCTTTTCAAGGAAGAACCTATTCTGCAAGAGGTGAGTGAGGAGCTAAAGATCCAATCTATAGTTCTTCAAGAGGTTTTCATGAGAAACAATGAAGAAGAAATCATCATCAATGCTCCTTATGAAGACCTTATCAGTAATGGAGAAGACGCAAGTCTTGCATATATGCAGAAGTTCCAGCAATATGAGGAGGAACAAAAGAATGGTGAGCTCTCTTCTCCTCTATTTGATGAGCTTCCTTGCTGTTTGGATGATGAGGATGACCATACTAAGGAGCCTGAGTTAGAGGAGGATTAGGAGGATACCTTTGAACATCTTGAGGTCCTAATCTTTGAGGAGGAAAAAGAGAGGTCTATCTTCTTGGAGGAATGCCTTGAAGAAGAGAGCTTTAAATAGAGAGGTGATGTTTTATGGGATGAGCAAGCATTTTGTGAGTCCATTTTAGACATCACCATAGTCACCCTTCTTTAAGAAGGCCAAAAGTAAGTAGAGGATGAGTCTAATAGAGTCTTCAATGAGGCAGAAGGAAATAAGTCAATGATACATTGTAGAGGGAATGCATAGATCAAAGGGCTTATGGTGATGAGCTAGTATCCATTGATTTCTTGGTGAGTAGCACCAATATGAAGGACCAACATATAACAAGCCTCCAGGGATAAGAAGAATACATGTATGTTGGAGGCATGTTTGAATCTGATCCACTCGGATACAAGCCAACTCAGGTGACGGGCAAGAGGAGCAAGTCACCAACTCTCTTTTTCATTCAGCTACTTTCTCGACACCATAAGTCCTTTTACTAGGAAGTGGACTTAAGAAGTTTTTCCCTTGATCTAGGAGGGAGGCAAACATTCTTGGTTAGTTGTATATAGTAGTTTTTTTTTAGTTTCTTTTCCTGCTTTCCCTAAGTGCATTTTGCATAGGTAGTGTTTTTTAGCCTTGTGTGTTTTCCTTTGCATGTGGGGTAAAAGCTTCATGTTTTATTCTCAAATATTTTGGGGCTATTTCTAACTCTTTCATAGCTACATCTGACTCTGTGCCTAATGGACTACAAGGCAACTGGCTTCTAAGCATAGCAGGCATGCTTCCCCTATGAGTCGCCAATCTGTTGACCAATTTTGCCCAACAGGCAAAAAGTTTGGTCCCCTTCTTCCCTTGCTTTTCAAAGCCAGTCAATTTCAAGTTACACAAGTTCAATGACATGGTTCTTCATCCTATTTTAGGCCTCAGTTCAATCTTCAAATCCAACACTAGTTCAATTAGCACTTGGTTTATCTACCTTAGTTCAAACAACCTTGTTCTAGCTTGGTTCAACACATTGGTTCATCAGCCTTGATTCATCGGCCTTAGTTCAATCGGTAGTCCATGTTCAAATTCCCTTTCATTCAATTGGTAGTCCAATGTTCAAATTCCCTTGTGGAGGGCAAGCACTTCAAATAAAGGAAAAACTGGGTAAGTTCAAAATTTGTTAAGTTCAAATTTGTCAGTCACAAATTCCTTCAGACTTTTTGTCTAAAGGAATTCCTTCAGACAAAAAGTCTGAAGGAATTTATGCACAACTCAAGGCAAAGAGAGACCAAGGGAGAATTTATGTGGACTTTTTGTTCATGGGAAAATGTCTATGGATAAAAGTCTGTGGGGAAATTGTCTACGGACAAAAGTCCGTGGGAACCTGGGAGACCGTTCGAAGGATCAAAGGACCCACCAAAGGAACCTGAAGGGTAGATTCCCTTGTGGGGGACTTTCAGCCCAAATAAAAAGGTCACTTTTAAAGGCTGGAGGGTCACTTCCCTTTAGGAAGGTGCTAAGGAGATACAAAGGCAAAAGGTGTCTGCAGGGAGGGCTGACGAAAGCAAAGCCTCAGAAAGCCAGCGAAGGACCTAATGACATTTTGATAGGGATGAGGACATCCCAGAGGTCATCAAAATTAATAAAGAAAATTAGCCATTGGTTTTCAAACCAATGATGGCTATGAGAACATCAAAATTAGTGCAACAAGATAGCTGTTTATTTTCAAATGAAAGAGTGTTAACCATGAAAGAGGCCCAGAAATGCAGCAACCCGCTAGAAGTCCACCCCCAAGGGCCAAAGGAGCTAGAAGAGAAAAAATTTGAGAAAAGACAAAGTGACAAGCATGGAATGAGTAAGTAAATAGTCTAAGTGGTGAAGGGAAACTCCAATTCAAGAATTAACTCTAGCAGGTGAAACAGTGCCAGCGAATTGACTATTAGAGGATGCAAACAGCTAGCAATGTGACTAGTTTCTCCATTTTGCATTAATGAGTAGACAAACCATGTAATCACCTTGATGAAGCAGCCTTACAAATAGACAAAGCATGCAGCTCATTAATGTTTTGACCAACCTACTCTTCCCAATGAGGGGATGTGAATGAGCCACTTGTAAAAAAGGGGTGCCAAAATGGGCCTCCTTTCTTCTCCCATATATTTTAGGACTTGTCATTTGAGAAAAGAGATCTTCCACATTTGTAAGTCACAGCCCTAGAAAAATTTCACCTAAATCAATAAATGCATTTTTACCTCTATCTTGGATAGACATTTTTGAGTATGCCTCGAGTGTTTGTTTGTGTTCAGTCATTGTTTCTCAAATGCTTTCACAGGTTCAACACCAGCATATTTGTTGTTTACAAGGTGCCATCTCTACAGTTGATAGGAGGAGAGTTCTATTTGGAGTGTAGAAATAGAGAAATTACCTTCCAAGTGTGCCTCTCATAGCACCTTTGGTGAACCTCTATTCTTTGTGTTTTCATTAAAACCTCCCTATTAAGCTTTTGCAATCTGGCCCTTCTACCAAGTGTGAAGCATATGTATGCATTCGTCTAGTTTTAATAGTGGATGTGAGAAGGTCATTTCATTTTGGTGTATCACCTCCTTAGAGTAGTTTTTTTTCCTACAACTTTCTCCCTTTTCATCCCCCCCATTATATATCTGTATATATACATGTATTTGCACTTGTTGGAACAAACATGATGCATCAAAGGGAGCTAGCCCTTATCTAGAGACTCTCCCCTCTAGCTTCTCTAGTCCCACAGGTGAGAGGGGATTTTCCATAGTTACAAGGTGAAGGCAAGAGCTTAGCCTCCTACCAAGGGTGCAATCTTCAATGTCAACAGGTCCCTTAGTTAGTAAAATATATTCTTGGACCAATCACCTATCACCTCGAAACTAATGAAGTCCATGTTTTCAAAGATTCCATTAATGTGTAATTCTTAAAGGAATAATTTTCTTAGATATTTCCCTTCTTATCATATTTCTATATGCTATCCCACAAGCACTTTTTTTTTAGGATTTCTACACAGGTCTCACCCTTTATAGTAGTATATTCTTATATAAACCTTAGTTCCTTCTCTTGGTCCTTTGGTTTCATTTTCTCATGAGTTATATTGTAACACTATGGATAGGACATGGTCTTCCTCATGAATTACTTTCACTTTCATATATTGATTTATCATATTAACTTTTTTATATTCCAATTCCTTTTGAACATTATTGGGTTTCCCTTTTGTGAGTTGTAGTGTAATACCATGGATAGTCCTAGGCCCTACTCACAAATACCATTTATACCATTTTATTTTCACATACTTTGTTCACCCTCTTAGGTCTTTCTTCAGTGTAAGACCATGGATAAGACTAGGCCTTACTCATAAATACCATTTTTTGTCTTTATTTCACCCTCTTGGGTTTTTATTTTATGATTTTAAATGTAATACCATGGATATAACTAGGCTTTCCTCATCAAATCACCATTTTATTTCAAAAATACCTTTGTTCTACCAAGTGCCCTTTTCTAGAATGTTAAGAAATGGTTACAATTTTATGACCCCATATTCTTAGCTTAAATTTTTGTTTTTTTGTAGATAATAACTAAAAAAAAAACTCTATTATCATGTTTCCCTACACTTATATCATTATTATGATAATGAATCATACTTACCTGTCATTTTATCCCTTTTACCTTTGTCACATTTTTTGTGATTTGAATTAATTCAAATTGTTTCATATCCATTCCCCTTGATTTTCCTTTCATTTCATTCCACTTTGGATACAACAAGGTCTAATTCAAGATAACACTTTTTATTTCACATAAATAAACAATAATCTTAGATGCCATGCTCTTTAAGTTCTCTTTCTTAGCAACCAAGTCCAAAGTTTTCAAATGATAGTCATTTTTACCACCCATGTTTGGTTATTTGAATCCTTATGATGGAGGAATAAAAAATACATAAAAATTTAAATTCCAAATCATTTAAAATAAAATACAATGATCAAAAGTTAACATCCAAAGTTAAAATTCAAAATCACACCAAAAGATGTGATTCATTTTTTAAAAAGCATCCATTATCTAGTTGTGGCTTTGTAATGGATCCACAACTAGCATGGCAAAGCCCTTCTAGTTTTTAAACCTCATTTTCCTTTTAATAAAGTTTATTAATTCTCTACAATCTCTTACCTAAGTTTGTTAAGTGTTTTGTGTTGTTTATAAGTGATGAATATTCTCTCCTTTCTTCCATTTCTACTCTTGCATGTTTATGTGAGTGATCTCTTCTAAAAGGTTTCATAAAGTGTATTTTTTTTTAAATGTGTCTTGAAGTGTGAGAGGGACTCATATTATCTTGTATTATACATGTTAGTTCCCAAAATTGCATTGAATTAATTAGGCCCTTGTCAATGCAAATGCCTACATTCTTAGCCCAAGCCGAGTATCAATTTCTAAATCATTAGCCCGACTTCTATTTCAAAGTGTTCTTTAAAAAGTTCAAGTTCATGTTTAAGAGGCTAGGTGATTTAAATTGGTCTTTATTTAGTTTATTTCCTTTAGGAACTTTGCATGGGTTGTTTTTTTTATGTCAACTCATTTGTTTTGGACTTGTTATCTATGGCCAAAATTTTGAAGGGCACTTACTCTTTGAGAATTTTCCCTGAATAAAAGCTTGAAATAAATAATTTGTCTCAAAAAAGGTGCAACGTTTTATTTGTTTCAAGATTTTTTTATATGGTAAAAGGTCTGAAGGTAAAACTTGCCCTTTGATAATTTTTCCTATGCAAAAATCCTAAAAGAATTATAAGGACTTATTTATTTTAGCCAAAGTGTCTACAGAAAGTCTGAAAGGGTCTTTTTGACTTTGAAAAATCCTTTAAGGGTCATTTCCTTCAAGCATTTTTCCCTTAAAATTTTCCCAAAGGAAACTTTCAAAAGGTTCATTTTTCCTTTACAAAATTTCCATAGGATCATTTCCTTCAGGCATTTTTCCCTTGCAAAATTCCTGAAGGGCTCTTTTAAAAAGTCTAAAAGATAAGTTTGGATAGTGAAGGACACTTGAAATAAGTCCTAAGGGAACTTTCAGGAGATCTAAGGGGCCATTCCAAAAGGTTGAAGGGAAATTTTTTAGGGCAAATGCCCTTGACAAAAATTCTAAAGGGTATGTTCAAAGGTCCTGAAAGGTATTCTTAGCAAAGTTGTTGTGAAGCAGATGTCTTATTTCCTTTGGAGATTTTTCCCAAGTAAAAAGTTTGAAAGAATTGTATTTATTCAGGAGAAGTACCAAGTTAAATTTCTATGAGGAAATTATTTTAGATAAAATGTCTGAAATAATTATCTCAATGAAGACAAAAGGTTGAAGACTCAATTATTGCAAGAAAAGTGTGAAGTTAAATCCTTCAGGGAAATTGTCTCAAACATTTTGTTCAAAATAATTATCCCAATAGAATGCCCTAAATAATTATTGTGGGAAAATTGTGTCTAAGAAAATCCTAAATTAGAAGTGCCAAAGCAAACAAGAATGTCTAAGATAAAGAGACCGCTGATCAAATTGCTATAGAATAAATTCTGGAAGAAATATTTCCGAATTTCAAGTATGACAATCTTATGGACATCTTTTAACAGGTATGTGGACATCAAATTTAAGCTATAGGGACAACCATTAGGATTCAAATATCTAAGATGGTCGTATGAGCATTAATTTTAAAACCCATAAATTATTTATTTATTTTCAAATGGAGGTATATCTAATGTCACATGTTTACATGGAGTAATATGATCTGATGATGCATGATCAAAGTTGAATAGTCAAAAAGAACTCAAGATAAGTGTAGGCATGACAAGTGTCAAACTTGTAGGTCATGATTTAAATGTTAAGCATGTTCTATAGATATGATAGTGTGAACTAGGAGTTGATAGTTCGATGGGAACCAAAATCAAGTGAGATACTTCCATGTGGTGTGAGGGTGCTCAAAGTAGTAGCGACATGAAGCTTATGAGGCTACCAAGTGGCATATCCTCAAGGCCAAGTAAAAAGCAATATCCAATGATGCCCCACCTCTCAGATCATGATCCAACAACACACATTGATCTAGCCTAGCAAGATCCAATGGTGCAAACCAAAACAAACTTTTCAAAGGGCCTAGATTTCATAAGGAAGTGACAAGTGTCTAGAATAGATCCATTAGTCACTCTCAGAGCCTATGGATGCCTAGTTGGATCCAAGGTGGAATGTCAAGTGTCAATATGTGGTAATATTTGGCCTAAAAGTTAAATTTGATGGCTCTTTCCTAGTTTAAAAATGAGTTGAGGCAAAAAATAAGTTCCATGATTCATTCCAGAGTGAATATATCTAATCATTATCATAAAAAAATTTCTATTTCATGTCACAACTAAATAATTCCTAAGTCATCATTGAAATAATAGGTTATTCCATGGCATGCAAAAAAGATATGACAATTATCTAGGAGGTTTCAACTATGCAAGTAATTATTCACTAGCATCTCTAAGAAGTTGCACATAGTAACAAAGTTTGTTCATCTTATACCACAAAATTAACCTTATAAGAAGGTGTAAAGGAGCATCTCTAGATAAGTTGTATATAAGGACAAAATATGTTTGGCTCTTCAAATAATTGTCTCCCTCTATTTTTGCAAGCAAGTGGTTGCATGTCCTCATCATTCCTTGTAGAGGCAGTTGCAATAATGATTTTTATTGAAAATGGATGAAGATCTCAAGCATAGTAAAAGGCATTTTCTAGCTAGAAGAATCTTGATGGGATTGGAAAATTTTATTATGCAATTTTTTCAAATTACATCCCATAGTCCTAGATTTGGGAAGGATTGAAAATGTATAAATAGGGGCTTTGTCCTCTATTCTAAGTTGTTGTTGGTTGTTGAAATTTTTTTAGGCATCCATTTTCCTTAAGTCTAGGTTATGCAAAAAAAATTTGGGATCAATTGATATGTGTAGATTTTATCTCCCTTGCTAAGGTGGTTGCACCTATATAACAATAATCAAGCTTTGAGAGCATGTTTATGTCTCCCTTGTCAAAAGAGAAATCTCACCATGATTTTCCCCATGGCATAATTTTGAAGTGTTGAGGTTTGTAATATTTCTTTTCAAGTCATTGGAAAATATTTGTGGTTTTTTATTGTATCATGTTAATGAAATGAAATAATGTGTTTTACATTTTCTACTAATTAGATATTTGGGTTTGTGTTCATTACTGGTTATCATTTTGAGTATGTACTTAGGTTATAAATCTCTTTCTATAGTTATCTTTGTAAATATGTTGTTGAATACCTTTTAAGGGCACCCTGGGTTCATGAATTTAGCAAGATAAAGTATTTGAGATTCTATTTTTAGTGTATGTTCTAGGCTTTTAGAGATTATTTAGTGTTTACCATTATCGTGAATTTGAATTTTTATGCATCTTTACTAAGAAATAAGTGTCATGAAATTCTACTAGACACCATGTTTCTTGAAAGCCACCAGCACACCACCCTCCATTTTATAATTATTTAACTTATCCTACCCTAAAAATAACACACCTTATTGTATACTATAAGTGTTACTTGCCTTGAAAATGCATAAGATCTTACATATTTTAAATGTGTTTGTAGTTTGTGCTTTAAAATCCTAGCATTACAGTCTTTATTTAGTCCCTTTATTGTTGAATATTTTTTTAAATGAATATTATAGTCACAATTTCATCTATCTTTAGTATCTTGTGTATGTAATAGAGCATTTGTGCATTTTGTGTGACAACCTTTCATGGGTGAGGTATGAAAACATGGTTATATTTTGGTCATATTTATCACTTATGTTAAGGATCCCCATGGAGATTGAGTTACAAAATCCCTCCATGTGAGCAAGGTACCCCATAGGTTCTCTCACCTTGGTTTAGGTAGAGCCAAAATTAGCAGGGAACTAACCATACCCTCTATAGGTGCCTCTCTGTCATTTTCTCAATCTGATCCATTCTTGATGCCAAACCCTCCCTTGGCTACAACAACATACTAGTGGGTTTTTCATTATTACTTGGCTTTCTCTTTTAATTATGCAAGGTCATATTAGAAAGGTGTACAATTGGGAGCCAATAAGACCTTATTTTCACCCACCTCTAGATAGGCATAACAATCTACCTCTATGAGAAATACTTATGCTATAAGGACATAGAGTTGAATTCAATTTGAGTATTCTTCTTTCTTAAGTGCATATGCAAGTGTGGAGTTATCTTGGTCTATCACATCATTAGCATAGGGTTTATTTTGTATCCCCTTCTTCCCTTTTCACCCCAAATAGTTATTATCCTAGTGTAGTGTGAGTCTAGAAGATAAATCAAGGGAGATAGCCCTTTCAAACCTAGAGATTTATCTCTTATAATAGCTTGCTTACAAAGGGAGATAGTTCCATGCTATCCTAAAATTTATAAGGTCTACTTGACTTCTCTAGGGTTAAATTTTAGGCTATGATAATTTTAGCACACCCAGTGGGACATGAATTCCATGAAGGTTGTTCAAGGTAGATGCTATATTTTACAACAAAGAGTTGTAATAGTCCACTTCTTGTAGTATTTGGTGACTCCAAAATTTCAATCTTGGTTATAAACTAGTGAACTTTTTCATGCCTAGGGTAAACACAAGGTCTCTTACCAAGGCATACATTGTGAAATTTAAGAGCCTCCTCATTATTCCTAAAAATCAAGTAGATTTGAAAACACCCATCCCTATCCAAATAAGTCATACTTTTCTCATAATCCCATAATAAAGTTCTTGATTACCCCAATATTACAAAGTCTTAAAGTCATCATAGCAAGGAACCATTATTTTATTGCCTACAATGGCTATAGACCTATAATACTTGTTCACTATGATGATATCCCCATATCTTCCCTTAAAATTGTTTTATAATACATTGGTGAGGCTTTCTTCACACTTATTGTTCATATAATAAATATTACTAACTTATGCAATATCCATCACATCATAAAAGATGACATTACAATCAAGTTGTTTGTTGTCTCCTTCAAGGGTAAAGATGTTGACTGGTATGGAAAATTAGTATCTAAGACAATCACAAATTAGGAAGATTTGGGAGATTCATTGAGAAGATATGAGGATAAGAGTGACAACTTCTCACTAACAGAGCAGTTGACCACCATTAGGAGAGCACCTCAATAAGTCATTCAAGACTTCAACATAATATTTTAGAAGACATGGGATAGGATCCCAATCTTGGTAATAACAATAGCTCACCATGATTTCATTTACTACCTTAAAGAATTTGATAGTGATATTGCAATGATGATACAATCTAAGGGTGGGATAGCATTGCTTAATGCATATGAAGTAAACATAATGGTAGATAACTATTTGATCCAAGTTGGGAAGATTGCCCCAAGACCTCCCATGCCCCTATTTCCTAATTTACAAACTCATACACCTATCTTTGCTCATATTCCTTCACCTAAACTCAAGTGTACTACCCCTAGTTATCCAAGCAAACATAATGAAGAAAAAAAGATAAGAGCTATGGAATAAGAGATCCTAGGTTCAAAGAGGATTATCCAAAAAAATCAAATAAGGCCTATCTAAAGTCACTATCATCCTAATCATCTTTATCCTAATTATCAAGGCAATAGGCCACCTTTCCAAGGTCATACTCAAGGTCAAGGACATCTAGTTCAATCTAATCCATATGGTGTTTACAATCCTAATGATCCTTTCACCTCAAGGACAGTAGTTTCTACTTAAATAATCTTTCCCAAGAGCATAATAGTCAACCTTCATTGAATCAACCTTATGATAAATCCCCATATGTCAACGAGTCTTCAATCAAGCCTTCATTGTAAATTTGTGAACTATGCCAGCTATGACTCAAGATGAAGTGACAAATGGAAGAGAGACTGATGGGAAGAGTGCTCAAGAAGGGTTTGTTTTAGGCAATTGGAAGCAAGATTACTTATGTGCAATCAATCATTAAGGGAAATCAAGCATAGATGTGTGTCCTATAGCTACAAACATAAGTAATAAGAGGAAGGCAATTGAGGAATTTCAAAGGGCTACTAATGGTGCTTCAATGAATGTTCAAATAAGTACAAGACTAGGTATGTCTAATGTCATTCCAAATGCACAAGTAATCCAAAGAAATCAGAATGTTATAAGTTCTTTCATACCTCTAAATTTTCAAGGTGTAGGTAGTAATATTCCTCATAGTGGACAAATAAAGGTTAGTGGTCCTTTCACTAACATTGTAGAGAAAATGAAGAGGTCTCATGTGAATGTGTGCATGTGGGATACATTGGAAATATGTAGATAATTAGACCTACTTCAAGAAGATTTATCCAAGATCAATTTAACAACTAAATAGCCTATCCAAATAGAGGAATCCTTGATAAATACCATGAATCTAAGTAAAGGAAAGTCAAAGTTGAAAAGGTATACAAATGTCTTCCATTCTATCTATCCATCATTACTGGAGATTCCTTGGTATATATTTATTTTATTGATAGTGGAGCTAGTACTTGTGGCATGCCTAAACAAGTAGTTTACAAACTAAACTTTAAGCATGAACCTCATGCTAAGGGAGAGCTACAATTATATGGGTCAATTTATAAGACCATTAGCATAATCAGAGGTTTTTAAATAATTTTCATTGCTTTTCCTACCTTCACCATTTCTCAATATGTTTTAGTGGTAGATGTACCTCCTCATTTTACACTTTTTTTGTCAAGAGAGTTCACTGCTAATATTGGAGGCTATCTGACATCAAACTACTCCTACATGGGTTTTAGGACTAGAAATTGTGCAAAAATGACAATCAGGTCAAAACCTCTTTCTCATTTTCAATGTTAACCTTATGTTCCTTACACCTCTAACATGAATTTTAATGTGATTGAAGAAAATGATAATCATAGTAATCAAGACCCTCTAACTCTCTTTCATGGTATATATGATTTATATCTTGATGAGTGGGGAGTTGAGCAATGTGATTTTTAAAAAAATGGTCTTGAAAATCACATAATTCATGAGGATTATGATGGATTCATTGAGTTTGATCATGATAACATTCTAGATCAAGTTGCATTGGGAAACTATCTTACACACATGAGTGATTATGTGAGTATCCCAGCTATGTCAAAACATGACAGTCCTAGTGAATAACCCATTCTACCTATAAAAGAAGAGAACATTCATGAGAATGAACATCATAAAGAGGTGGATGATATGTGGAACCAATTTAATTCCATTGTGAAATAATTTAAGGATTTGATCAAGCATTCAGTTGTTTAAAAGGAATGTAGATCTGATGAGGTCAACCATGTTTCCAATGAGTATAATGAGGTGCTTGAGATCAAAATTAAGAAAAAGGCAACCTTGGTAGTCCAAGATGTGTTTGATGAACATGAAGAATATTTTTAGACCTCGTTCAATAAAGAAACAACTATGGTGAACCAATAAGTTCTTGGCATATCTAAAAACAATCTTCGTGACTCCCAACAAAAGACATTTCATAGTTGAAATGTACCTAGAGTTGGGTAAGATTTGATGATCCCCAATGATCAAGATGAAGACTATAAAGTGACCATGACAAAGTTTAAACAATATTCCAGATCCAACAAGAATTTTTAAGGGATATGTGGGGTGTTCTTGAGAACTCCATATGAAAAAATTGTAGTCAACAGAAGACCTAACCATGGTAAGTCACTTAACTATCTCCACAAGCAAGTTTTCATTAAAAAGTATGCACCATATGAGGATTTTTTTCTTGGAGTAGTAGTGATGTAATAGGAATTATCTTTGACCTTGGTTTAAGCAATGAGTAATTTCCTTCACCTCAAATGTCTTGAGGTATTGTACATACTAGGATAAGTGTGTTTTTGCTTATATTAGTTTGTGTTTTCCCTAAGTGTTCTTGAGAACACAAGTGTGAGTTTTGTTTCTTGTCTTATTACTTGTTTATTTATTATGTGTGGTGTGTTTGGTGTCCTTTAAAATTCTTATCAATGTCAATAATAGTGTATAGGTGACTCCATTTCCTAAAGATAGGATAAGGCTACTGGTCCTTAGCATAACAAGCTTGCTACCCCTAGGAAATTACCCAAATGTTGACCAAATTTAACCCTAGGTCAAATCAAATCAATCCCTTATATATTAGAACTTCCTATAGGATATTGATAATTCATATCATGGCTATAAAGGTCATAAATAATGTCTAGTCATGTTTTAAAAGTAAATTTATATGTTTAGTCTTTGCCATAAATGTCATTGTCCTAATTTTCCTTTATGTCATATTTTGGTCAGTTTAGGAGGAGTTGTACATAGTTTTAATGAAAGTAAAAATGTCAAAGTGGACTCTAATGTACCATGTGTTAGTTATATGTTAGGATTTATTTTGAAACTAAATAAATTTAGGTTCAATGTAGATTCAAGAAGATAATAGTAGTTTAAAGGTAGTTGTACGATCAAGTACAACCACTTGGCATGTAGGAAGATTAAAATGGATCTCTAAAATCCCTCAAAAGTATTTTATAGGCTTGATAATCTTTATAAATTTCAAATTTGGCAAAAATAGGTCTATCTCCTTCATCACTCTCCTAGACAAGGTCAAACAGGGCAACCAATTTACTTTCAGTATGGACAAGAGGAAGAGATCTAAGTCAAGTGAACTTGGTGGATAAAATTACTCCCTTTGTAATTATATTAATGGAAATAGTTTCATGTTTTTTAATATGATGTATGAACCATTAATAATAAGGTTGGTGACTTAAAACTACCTACACATCCCCATGGCCTCCAATTTTCTAATATGTTTATAGTTGTCTGATACTTCCAAGTGTTTTAGGTATATTTTTAGAGATTTATCTTCCTTTTCATGTTTTTATAATATATTTTTTCATGTTTTAATGTGTATATATATGTAATATCACTCCATATTGATAGATATGCATAGCTATCAATGGTCTACAAATAGTTGCTTTCAAGTGCAGTGTTTTATCCTCTCATAATGACTTCAAAACCAAGGTGGTACATTGGTTCCAAATTATTTAATAATGGAGATTGTTTTATTCATGGAGGTTTTGGTCTCAAGAATGTCACTATTGAATTACTAGTCCTAAATCATAAACATAGTCAAGTAACCCTGCAACAATCATCTACAGTAATGTGTGATAGTGCTTAGACAGGGGTATGGATGAGTTTGAAACCTCTACACACTAATAAAATCTCATGTATCATAAGAAACATGGTATAACCATTGAGAGACCAAATTTTAGTAAGGGGAGGCCTAAAACATAGTCATAATACATATATAATTAGATCTCTTTGTGACTGTCACCTACAGTCAAGTGGAAATAGGCCTTCAACAGGTTTTGATGAAGATTGAGGTTTCAATAGGTTCTGATGAAGACTCTCAAGTTAAAAATATTATGATTGAGACATTTCAAGGATTCGAGATTGGTTTTGAGAACCAATTCAACATAGCTAGTCATATTTAGTGTAAAATTGAAAATGTTACATATGAGAACAACTTACCTTAACCTCTTTGAAGAAGGGACTCTGCTCTACAAAGTGCCATATGTTGGTGGAGGTCTGTGAGGTTTAAGTAAATCTTTTGATTCTATTCTTGTAGCCTAGACATAGTGTTAACATGAAAACACAAGAATAGGTTGTTATTTGAGAAGGATAATGGTGGGGTGGACCTCCAACTTAGTTTTCTACTAAAAATGCTCAGTGAAGACATAGTGCTTTCAAGTAAAGTGAACCTTAAACTTGTAGACTTGTATAACATTGATCACAAAGTGACAAGAGCTTTCCCTCAAGACAAGGTTGATTATTTCGAGTGTGATGTATATAATGAATATAAGAGAATAAAGGATGTGATCCTTAAACCATTAAATACTCACCTACAATAATCTTATAACTGAGTGACATCTACAGTCTATTGTACACCTATGTCTTATTGATGATAATAGCATGAATACACAGTTCTAAGGCATAAATAAACTCAAATAGGTGTGTTATGTTCCTAGTGAATTTAGAGATAAATATAGGTGTAAACATATTAATAAATTATGAATCAGCACCTATAGGAGCCTTTCAACTCCTGCTTAATGCACACCTATAGTTTTAGATAGTTTGCAGACTATCTCATGCAATGAAAGATGCTAGGTGATTGAGGGGAAGAGGTAAAAAATGGATGATCATTGTGAATACACCATCAAAGTGATGATATCACTTCCATGTGAATTTCATGGATAGGATAAATAGATCAAGGACTGGGTTTTGAACACCAACTCTTAGTCAACTAAATCTTATCTATAGTCATAAGCCCAGTGAGCCAATTTTTGAGAAATTTGATGTTTTTAGTGTCTAAAGTTATGATTAAGCTTTAAAAATTTGTGAATATCATCACAATTAATCAATATATCCCTTCATAGTCTCACTTTGGTTAGGTTAATAGGGGATATTCCCTCTATTTTTCTCAAATAGAGGGCACTTTTTGAGCAAGATAATCTATAGGTTTGATTCATGAGAGAGTGAAAAGATAAATGAAAGCTATTGGATGACTGTAGGATGCTATTTACATTTTAAATAAATATGGAATTTTTTTTTTAAATTCTTACATCTATTTGTAACCTTCACAGGTGGATATACACTCAGAGTCACAATTAGGCCTATTAGGCCTAGAATTAGACATAAACCCTCATGGCCTCAAACTTGGTCTAGATGACTACATAAACTCTCCAAACCATTTAATAAAACTTATGAGAGATTAAAATTCTGGTAACATATATTAGTTTTTATTAAATCATTCAAAATTGGTCAATTTGACCCAAACCTTCTCTCAGACCTACTTAGAACGCAATCAAGAGCTCAAAAAGCCATGTTCATTTGCTCACACCTATATGGACAATATGCATGAGACCTTAAGGCATTGGTGATAGTTTAATGAGGTCTCTAAAATTTTATTATGATAATTTTTTTGGGAGTTAAATTTCTTGTTTTTATGAACAATCATTAACAGTCTAGGAGACCAAAAACCCTCCTAGAACCCTGGTTTGATCCTGATGGAGAATGTATGGAGAATTATGAATATGAGAGGGGTAAAATGGCCATGATAATGTTTTATAAATGTTTTTAACTCCATACAACTCATTTACACCTAATTTATTAATACCATCACTTGTATAGACATGCTTAATTCTCTATCTTTTGCATGAATTGAGATATTTTGTAGGTATAGAGGAGGATGGAAAAGTGAAGATCATTATGGGAGGTATAAAAGGACTTTTTTCATCCTCTAAAACTCATTTATCACCATTTTTATGAATTAAAACCTTTATTGTACACTTTTCATTATAGGTAGTCTAAATGAGATAATGAGAAGGAAAAGTAATTACTTAGTGATAGTGATCCAGGTGACTTAGAAACTTTTGAGGTCTAATTAATGGATTGGAAGGAAAGGAGGTTTTAAAAAAGTGTCCTACATATTTTTAAATTCATCTCCATGAGCAACTACAAGCCACTTGGGTGACAAGTGTGAGGACAAAACTAGGGGACTAGTGATGAATGACTATAGGCAGTAAATGGCAAGTGACAAGGATGAATTCATTAGTTAGGAAGGCCTAGATTACTTGAAATAACCTAATTTACACCTTATCATGTTATATCAGATGTTTCAAGGATTCCTATGGTATTTTTGGACAATAAAGTGAACCCCTCACCATCATGAAGGCATTTTCAAAGCAAGACAATGAAGTTCTATGCCAACTTGAGGAAGGTGCTCTATTTCAAATTGACACATGTTCATTAAAACTTATTAAATCTATTCCACTTCATTCCATGGAATTTTAACTATTTCTCATAGTTTTACACTTGGATCTGTGACCTTTCATCTTCTCTTTTTTTCTCTTTTATTTTATGCTCTATATATTCAAGCCTTTTTTGCTTTGTAATTGATCCATAATTGGTATGGAAAATACCTTCTAGTTTTAACACATAATTTACCTTGAATAAAGTTTTTTAATTTGATTCATTCTCTATAATATCTTATCTAAGTATGTTAAGTGTTTTTTGTGGTTGACAAGTGATGAATATGCTCAACTTGCTTCCATTTATGCTCTTGCATGTTTGTGTGCATGATCTCTTCTAAAAGGTTTTTTAAAGTGTTTTTTTTAAGTGTGTCTTGAAGTTTGAGAGGGAATATTAGTGTCTTGTATCAGACCTTATTTTCACCCACCTCTATATAGGCATAACATTCTACCTCTATGAGAAATAATTATTCTAAAAGGACATAGAGTTGAAGTCAGTTTGAGGAGTCTTATTTTTTAAGTGCAGATGCAAGTGTGTTGTGTGGAGTTATCTTGGTGTATCACCTCATTATAATAGGGTTTATTTTATGTCTTATTCTTCCTTTTTTATCCCTAATAGTGATTACCCTAGTGTAATTTGATCTTAGAAGATAAATACAGGGAGCTATCCATTTCAAACCTATAGATCTATCTCTTATAGTAGCTTGCCTATGAAGGGAGATAGTTCCATGTTATCCTAAAATTGATAAGGTATACTTGAATTATATAGGGTGAAATTTTAGGCTATAATAGTTAATCAATATAATTTTAATGGCTCGGTCCTAACCATAAATTTGGATTTATCTTCCTTCACCTTGAAACCGTAGCTCCACTTTTGAAACTTACTTAACTTGTAAAAACAGGTTAAAAGGATGGGTTAAGTTGACCCAAACCACCTCACATATATTATGTGATCACTTCTTACATTTTATTACTTATAATATGGCTCAAACTACATGTGTTTCTCTCACCTAACTATGTGTGTGCTCAACAGTGACATACTAGTATGTAGTGCAATCTTATGTTACTTTCGACACTTGAAAACCTATGATTTTGGCCTTAAAATAGTATTCATACTTGTCTTAGTGAATTTTATTTTGATTATTTTTATTACATTTATTCTTTAGGGGAATTCCTCAAGGATGTGTAGATGTATTCCTAGTGTTATATGTGCTTGATGTATAAATATTAGATAGGAATACACTTAGGCTCAGTGTGTATAAATAAGAGACTCTTAATGTAATTTCCCTCTAAACTATCATGAAAAACATGTGTATAAACTATAATTAATGGTTTGAAATTGAAATTTGGTTGTTAGAAAGCATATAGATAGGTCCAATAAAGGAAGACTACACTAGTAACTAGATCCATTTAATTGTGTTCAGATCTATCTAGGATATAGGAAAAAATGATATGAGATAAATTAATATCATATTTATGATAATGGATTTTATAGGCACAAATTATGGAAATATTTTGTGTTTATGAAAATAAATTAGGAATACCAAATTCATAGATGGAAAAATGGCTAGGAGGAAATGTTAGAAATAATTGATTGTGTATGCACAATTCATGTATGTTAATAACTGATAAAAAATTAGATTGTCAAGGGTCTAACATCAAATTTATGTCTCCAAAATAGCCTATAAAAATTAAGAGGTAACTACAAAAAAGATATTTTTGATAGTGGTAACACTAATAATCTTGTTTCTAAAGAGATGATAAATAAGCTTGGTTTGAAGAGTATTTTTCATTTGAATCCCTATATGGTATTTTTTTAAGGGACATTAGATTAAAAAGAATGAAAAATATTTGGTAAGCTTCTAATTTGGTATATATAAGGATGAAGTGATCTGTGACATAATTCCCATGGATGTATGCCATGTTTTACTAGGAAGACCTCAAAATTTGATAGGAAAACATATCATGATGGCCATAAAAATACCTAAATTTTGGTGAAGGATGGCATGACATACACTTTAAATCCTTTGAAGGACAAGAGTGAAGTGGTCAAAAATCCAATATTTTTATAGTTATGAGAAATCAATTCTTGAAATAAGTGAAGAATGATAAGGTATTCTATGCTTTCACTCCCAAGCACATGCAAGTTTGGAAAGTATAAGAGGAATAATGACTTATGTGTGAATTGAATTACTTTTTAGATGATCTTAAAGAGATAATTTCCAATTATTTTCCAAACATCTTACCACCCACGCACAACATAATTCATCACATGGATATGATCGTATGATCTAGTTTTTAAAAAAAATGTGTGATATAAGTTGATACCTAAGGATAATGTAGACATGCAAAGTAAGTTATAGGAGTTTTTAGATACATGATTGATTAGATAAATTTTCATCTTGAGCTTAGCTCTAGTAGTGTTGGGACCAAATAAATGTTGAGAGTAGAGAATGTGCCATGATTATAGATTCATAAATAAAATAGCTATCAAGTATAAATTTTCATTATTTCACATGAATGAATTATGGAATGTTTTAGTAAAAACCATAATGTTGTTAATATTGACATGAAGAGTGAATATCACCAAATCTACATTAGAGTAGGTGATGAGTGGAGTATTGTGTTCAAAATGCAAGAGGTATTATACAAGTGGTTCTCCATGTCATTTGGGATAAATAACACACTAAGGAAATTAATGAGACTCATGAATGAAGTGATGAAACCTTTCCTTGGTAATTTTTCATCATGTATTTGTATTCCATACTATTTTTTAGCATGACAACTGGAAAAACTTAATGTGGTTGAGACAAGTCTTGAAAAGGATGCAATAAGATAAATTACTAGTTAATCTGAATAAATATATATTCATGAAGATGGAGTTGGTGTACTTGAGTTTTTTTATTTTCCAATAACTATTAAAGATATATCCATAAAATGTGAGATATATCATTAAGTGGCCATCACCTAGAGTCACATTTGAAACATTAAACTTTAATTGCTTGGAAATGTTTTATGGGAAATTCATTTATTACCTTAGTGGGACATGCACACCTAACATATAATTAATGTGAGATGATAAGATATTTTTTATATATAACTAATGCTTAGCATAACCTCTAGAGTTTGAAGAATAAAGTGAGTAAATTACTAGTTTTGGACTTATTTAATTTTTAAAAAGTATTTTATGTGATTATCATTTGAGTGGAACAAAAATTTGTGTGATGTTAATTCAATTAGATAATCATATTTCTTAATTAAATGAGAAACAAAAAAATTTGAAGATAAAATATTCAATTTATGATCAAGATTTTTATGCCATAGTGCAAGCAGTTAAGAATTGGAGGCATTTCTTGTTGCCTAAGGATTTTTTATTGTATATAAAACATCAAGAATTATAATTCATAAATATTCAAGGTGCATTAGACCAAATACATACAAAGTTGTTGAGTTTCTAAAAATTTACTCATTATTTTTAAAACATATAAGTGGAAAGTATACTATATTTATAGATGCACCAATTGAAAGGTGTCTCTAGTTGAATAGGATGTAAGTAGAGGTCCTAAGATTCGATTCTATGAAGGATTTATATGCATAAGATGAGGATTTAAGTGTTTCATGGAAAATATTCATATAAACATTGAGTGTGGATATAACGCCATAGTTATATTATTTCCTATAAGAAGGATTATTATGAAAATTTAAAAAAAATTGTATACCTAGAGGTTGTATGGGAAAAAATTTAATCAAAGAGAACAATAGTGGAGGACTAGCTAGTCATTTTGGTAATGGAAAAACATTTATAAAATTTTAGCATAATTAAGGACTAGATGTATGGGTGGAAGTGTGTGTAGGAGTGTATAATTTTATAGTAGAAAAAAGGACTAATTTAGAATGCAATATATATCAACAACTACCTATTCCTGAGAAACCATGGGAACATATCATTAAGGATGTTGTTTTAGAATCTAATAGAATGAATAAAGACCATGATTCTATTTTTTTGTTGTTTATAAATTCTCCAAAATGGATCACTTTTTTTAATGAAATAAAATCAATGATTCTATTCATATATCTTTTTTAGGAAAATTATCCAATTACATAGATTTCCATACAACATTATATCTAATAGAGATAAAACTTCACTAGAAATTTTTATACAATATTTTTTAATAATCCAAATAAAAATATACATTATATTTTATCATATAATATTTATATAGATGTCCACGTAGATGTGTTCAACAAGATTCTTAGCAACCTATTGTGATGTTTAATTAGATAGACACCATGAACATGGGATTTAGTCTTTGCATAAGCTAACTTTGCTTAGAAAAATTTAGTGAATACAAGCACTTGAAGAACACCAATTAAAAAATTTGATCAAATATGAAATAAGGAATGGTATTAAATTAGAATTTTTTTACGTACATACAAGATATACAGCAACAAGTGCATGAATTTTTTGAAATAATTATTGCACAATAAAAATAACATAAAAATTTGAAGAGGAGATAAGTACATTATCAGTTTGGTGATATGGTATTAGCACACCTAAATAAGGATCAAATACAAAAAGGAACATATGATAAGATGAAATATAATAAAATTTAACCATGTTGAGTTTTAATAAATTTTATGTCCAATGCATAAGATAATGAGTTGCATAAAGACATGGATATTTTTCCCAATTTCAAAGTAGTACACTTGTATCCTTACCATGAGGGGTGAATCAATTTTGATAAAATTATAATAATAAAGTATAGAGAAGTAGATTGGATTTATCATATGTTTAAGAAGGAACATGAATAAATTATAAGATTAATTAATTCCATAGTCAATAGGAGAATGTAAGGAAATGATTATAAGCAATATTTTGTAAATAGGAAATCCCAAGAAGTTGAGGATGCACCTTATATGAGTTAATCATAAATTATTAGGTATAGATTTACTCTTGAATAACCCATGAAATTCACATGAATAGGACCTCATGCCTTATTTCACTTACCTAGATTGTAAGATGTATGAACATATAAGTTCACAAACTATCTTGCATCAAAAAAAACACCTAGGGTATAAATAAGTAGTTTTGGGCAACATCTTAGTTTTTTATAACCCTTAAAGTTATTTTTTAAAACCTTGTGTGTGTACAAAATTACTTCCAGATAACCCTTTTTTATGCATGTAATTATTGGAATAATTAATGGTTAAGTGGTATTATTTTTGTACCTTTAATATATTAAATTGCATTGGTTAAATAATAATATATTTTATTATTTATCATGAGTTTATCCTCGTGTAAATAAATAATAAAATATATTAAATGACCTTTAGAGAGGTTGGACCCATTAATTTGGTGGTTGGAAAAAGTCATTTATAATGGGAATATTACCTTGCCTTTATAAAAAAGAGTTTATATTGTAAGATGTAATGAAAAAAGAAGTGAGAAGAAGAAAGATTGTATTGGGTGCTTGTTAGTTTCTCATAATATGAATAATCTTTGTGGGTTTTTTACCTCTTTGAATATTTTTCCATGTATATATGTGTTATGGTGTGTTCAACTTTGCTCTCATTATTTCATGGTGAATGACTTTGCTATCGATCTCACATCTAGATTTGGTATTCATATGCAATCGTATTGCTTGTTCTGTCATGGTATTAGAGCTAGTTGATGTGTGATCAAGTGGAAAGATCATATATCAAAGTTTTTTAGCTTGTGTTCAAGCCTATATTCATCCATTTTCAATCCATGGTATGATCATGAAAAATTTTAAGCTTCTCTTTTTTTAGGAAGTTATTCTATTTTTTCCTCTCTTAAAAGCCTAGAAATCTCAAATCTATGTAATTTTTCATATTTTAAGCCTATTTTCATGTCAGATCTAACTGAGAATCTTAAAATGGGCTAAAAATGATTTTTTAAGAATTTTTTTTTTTTTAAAATTTCTTGTTTTTTGGACTAATAATCTGTATGAAGGTGGTTGAAGATCTTTAGTTGTAGATATAACACTTACAGGGAATTGTAAACATTAAGAGAGCCAACAAGTGAGAGAACCAATGCTTGGAAATAATTTTATGGCCTTTGTATGGCCTTATTGTTTTAAAAACAAATGTTTATTAAATGTCCATTTTGGTCACTCCATTGGCTTATTTGACCATTTCCAAGCATTTTTTACCTTTATTTCACTTCATTTGGACTCTTGTAGCTCATTTCAATTTTTTCTTTCTCCTTCCAAATGTCATTTTTTAATATGTGTAAGATAAAAATAAGTGAAATATCATATTTTGGGTAGTAAATATTAGTCTTATTTTTTACAATTACTTAGTTTGGCCATTTTCAAGTAATTTTGATATTTACTTTCTCTGATTTGGTCTCTTACAACTTTTTTTAATTTTTTTCTCTCCTCCCAAGCATCATGCTTCAGCTTGTATGGCCATAAAATAATAAAAATATATAAATCATGTATTCTTAGTCATTTTTTGATATTTAAATGTTGATTTCATGTTTTTTTACAATATTTAATCCTGTTGGAGCCATTTTTAGACTGAAGAGCATTAAAAAGGAAATCTGATTTTTTTACTTATACCTAGGTGCCAAAGTATACCATAATAGTAGTATGAGCATTAAAATATCATTTTATAGTCAAAAAATCATAGTTATAGTTCTACCAATAGCTTTGCATGGCAATTTTCAAGTGTTTTCAAGATTTAGATCACTGAAAACGAATGTCTAGAGCTCCTGTAATCTACCCAGCTCTCCACATGTGTCATGCTTCTATATAAACCATGTTACAATAAGTAATTAATAGGTATATTAATTTTTTAATGCAAGTATTTTAAAAATAAAACATTTATTTAATTGGTTTTATTCCACCCAAGCAATGGACTCCACTTAAATTTTTTTTTAAATCCTTTTTTTTTTTTTTTAAATAAATGCTTACATTTTATTATGAAAGTATTTAATTATGGTTTATTTATTTTTAAAAATAAAAATAAAAATTAGACCAGAAAAAGATTAAACATAAGACATAAGTTAGTGCTAAGTGGGTGAGTTGTAATTAGCCAATTTTCCATGCAAGCACATGATGGGCCCATGTGTGTTGACTTGTATTTTCTAAAAAAGATTTTAAAAGATATTTAATTTTTTTTAATATAATTAGGAGATATTTATTTTACATGCATTTAAAATTTTGATTTAAAAAAAAAAAAATCAAAATTAATTAATTCATGTAGCTCGCATGTGAAGTCTTATATTGGACAAAGGGAAGGTTACTAGTATTTTTTGGAAAATATTTATAGATCCAAGGTCTTTAAATTAAATATAAATCCATATATATATATATATATATATATATATATATATACACATATATATACATACATCTATATATATACATATATACATATATATATATACATAATATAAAATAAAAAATAATTAATTAATTTTAAAATAATTAGTTAAAAAATTTAGTTATTAGTCATTTAAAATCTCACATGTGAAGCTTGCAACACTTTTGACACTTTTGACACCCTTGACTTGTCATATTCTTTGTCAAGGATGGTCATGTGACCAGTCGATATTTAAGTTTTTCACCTTACAAACACATTAGGATAGTATTTTATTTGATTTTAAACCTCATACTATTTATTTTACAATAATTTATTCAAATAGTGTAATTTGTGACACTATTTATGATACTTACGACACTTGCAACTTTCACCCTTGTTGCATGTTTTTATGTTTTTGAATTATTTTACAATCAACTAAAGTGGCTAGTGTTGGTTAAAAAATATAATATGTGTATTTATTATAAAATCAAATATAAATCATATTAAAAAAATTCTTTCTAAAACCTTTTTTTTTAGTTTAGTATAAAATACAAACTTGTACTATCAACTTTAAAAGGAAGAAAAAATATTCATGACTCAAATTATAATATAAAATTATTATTAATAATATATGTAATGTTTAGTTAACTTATTATCAAATTATTAGTGAATTTATTGTATGTGCATCACATAACCTGCTTGATTACAAGCTTACATATATTTCTATTGAAGGTTGTGTTAAAATTTGATCCAAAAACTATATGTAATAAAGCTAACCCCTATTTATAAATATCTTGTTAGTATTTTGATTTATTTAACCATTATTATGATATATATTTCATAAGATGTGGGTGTTGTTTTTAGATTCATGCAGGATCTATACTTGGAACATTGAAAATTAGCAAAGCAAATACTTCAGTATATAAAAGAAACTATAAGCATTGGTTTATATTATTTTTTATTTGATTATGCTAATTTATTTGGTTATTGTGATGCTAACCATACTATGATGAGTCTACTTATAGATATATGTTTATGTTTAGTGTAGGTGCTATCACTTAGATCACTTCATGTGGAAGTTGCTAAAGAAGCCTTGTGGCTATGAAGGATGATAGAAGAACATCATATGGAAGTTCCTCATTATATCAACCTTCTTGGTGATAGTCAAAATTTTATAACTTTGGTGAAAAATCCAATACAACACTAATAAATTAAAAACTATAGAAGTTCATTCAATGCTAGATTATCAAAGCTGCCATTGAGGGGGAGTATGCATGATAATGTCACTTTTTAACAGCTATGTGGGTCATGTGTTTCCTTCTATTTCTCTATACTTCTTATTGTAAAGCATTATAATATATCACTTTATGTGATTTTATTAAACTTTATATGGAAGTCTACATTGTACCTAACACATAGTAGCATGGAGGTCTTTATGTTATAAAAGACTCCAATATGTTTGGTTGATTATTGATGAGAAATTGTGAGATGTATTCTCATTGTGGGATGTAGTCTCACAATCATGCTAGCCTAAACTCACTTTAAGTGGTTTAAGATAACATAGTGTAATTTATTTAAAGGTGCCTATGGGGACATAGTGCAAAACCTTTAGGTGTTTATAGATGTATAGTGCAATTCCTTCAAAGGTGACTATGTAATTATGATTACATATTTTAATACCTTTGGGTATCTATAGTTGTATCGTTTAATTCTTTTAAAAGTGATTATGTGATTGTGGTTACATGGTGTAATACCTTTGGGTGTCTATAGTTAAATAGTGTAATACCTTTGGGTGACTATGTTTACATAGCATAATTTCTTTAAAGGTGACTATGACATGATGAAGATGTTTCTTTCAATTATTACATCTTAAAACTCATCATGTGGATGGTTCATGGAGTGTAAGTTCATTATGTTGTTACCTCTTAAAAATAACCATTTATCTCCACTTAATATTAAGAGGGAGTATTGGAACAATTAATTTAAGTTGAATTATTTATGTACTCTTAATACATTAAATTGCATTGCTTAGATAATAATATATTTTGTTATTTATCATGAGTTTATTCTCATGTAAATAAATAATAAAATATATTAAATGACCTTTAGAGAGGTTGGACCCATTAATGTGGTGCCTAGAAAAAGTCATTTATAATGGACAAATTATCTTGCTTGTATAAAAAATAGTTTATATTATAAGATGTAATGAATAAAGAAGAAATGAGAGGAAGAAAGATTGTATTGGGTACTTGTTAGTTTCTCATAATATGAATAATCTTTGTGAGATTTTTACCTCTTTGAAGGTTTTCCCACATATATCTGTGTTATGGTGTGTTCAAATTTTGCTCTCATTGTTTCATGGTGAATGTCTTTGCTATTGGTCTCACATCTAGATCTGGTGTTCATATTAAATCATATTGCTTTTTTTGTCAATAATTTGAAATCATAAATTGAAGAACTTAAACATAGATTAACTTGTAATTTAGTATGAAATTTAGTTTAGATGTATTTTTTAGTTATGCACAAGTTTTTAGGAAGTTCCACAAAAGATAGGAAAAATAATGAATTATTAAATTTTGGTGGATTTGCACAATAGTTTGATTTTACAAACTCTAAAATGGTATTACAAAGTCTATAGACTCATATATAGTTTTATAATGTAGAATGTCTTTTTAAATCTTTTGCATTGTTTTCTATGTGAAAATCGCATCTGAAGCTATTGAAAATTGAGATTTTGATGTGAAATATTCAACCATTATCTTCATGCATAAGTTTTTAGAAAACTATTTTTTATGTATCATGATTGTGCATAAGGATTAAGTACATGATAGATAAGATTGATATTATTTTTTCACATTGACTTAATCAATTAGACATAGATCAATTTGATTTTTGTTTTGTTTCAAGTTTTAATTGTCATGTACAATGAATAATCAAATTCATAATATCATATAGATTATAACCAAAAGGAAGTTGAAGTGTCACATGATGATGATGATGATGATGATGATGATGATGATGATCTAAAAACTAGAATAAGGAATCATTCCAACCTCTTAACATTTTTTTTGCATGCCTATATCAAGTTGAGAATCATTTTTAATAGGTAATTGTGAGGTTAGAGTTATTTGGATAGGTTGTTATAAATTACAAAAATAAAGAATAACTTTGCAAAGAGTGAAAGTTAGAAACATCTACAAGAGAATAACTAAATCATAGACAACCAAGTTTGGCTCAATAAGAGAATAATTTGGGTCATAATTTTGAGTGATATAGGATGTGTGATATTTTTTTAATCTAACAAGTATTTTTAAGTTTTTAATCAAATTGAGATAGTGTAATATGTGTACAATTATAATATTTCCTCTTAAATAAATATCATCTTTGTCTCATTTTTTTTATCTTTGAATTGTGGTTCAATTCATTATTCTGTGCTGGATTCATAGACTCCTATTTTATGTATTTTTGGATTACTAAGACCCAACAAGGATAAATTTTTTGAATAAACATGAATACTAAAGATACATAATTTACTAATAATTATGATTTCAACTTTATAAATATAGTAATATATTTTATTTTTGGGAAGAACTATGAATAAGATAGATTAGCTCATATTTTATGATTCTGATGGTCTAAGATCAAGTGTAGTCATATGAAATGCACCAACAAAGGTTTGTGATCGCTTGGGTTTGGGAGCAAGGTTTGTGCCAATTTATATACAAGTTGAATGAGGCTAAAACTTAGAAGTGTAGACCTATCATACTGCTATCCTATCCAAATGTAAAATTGACAAATATTTATTTTTTTCCCCTTTACTTGTGTCAAATTAGAGGGATTATATATTATGATATTGTTAATACCACCCATAATTCTATGTTTTCCTTTTCCTTATTTTCCCTTCTCCTTACTTCATACCATAGTTATGCACTTGTAAATAATGTAAACCAATATAATGGGTAAAGAGGTTGTGTTGAGATACCATTAGACACCCCAATGTGACTAAGTGTTTCCTACATATCCAATACTCTAAGGAGGGAAATCACATCATGTGTAGTTCTCCCACCAAGTGTAATTGTGTAATTATGACCCTTCACCATATGTATGTAGTTAGTAATTTGGCTTTAATACTTGAAAATATTCTCTCTTGACTTTAATTGAGGTAGTTTTTACTTGGATTATGATTAATCCTAGTGAATGATCTTAAACTTGGGAAGAATGGGGCACATTTTCTCACTATATAGTAGTGTTTAAGTGCTCAATAAATAGCATCAAGCTAGGGAATAATGAATGTCATTGATTTATATTTTATATGAGTCAAATTGGGTAAATTATCATGATATACCATACTAAAAATGTGGGATGACCCTTATGTATGTTTTAAATTTCAAAAACTTTTTGTGGATACTACTTAGTGATATTAAGAAAAGTTTTCACTATGAAGTTATCCACCTTCATAAGATCTATCTAAATAAGTAGGAATAGTTGACTTGATGCTAGGAACAATTTGAGAAATGATATAAATCAATCTTAATAATAACATGATAACTCGTGTAGTATCAATGGGAAATAGATGGGTCAAGCCTGTATAAGATAAATGGTTATAGGAATAGAAAATAATATCTTTGAATATGAGCTCAAGTCAATTAGTTTTAGGTATGTCAATAATTCACATTATCAAGTGCTTATGACTAGATTTACGTATCTACATTCCCTACCCCCTTATTCTAGTAATGAAATTTATAAAGTAAAGGATAAAACAATAATTGAGTGTGTACAACACACTTTTTATTTGATAAGAAACTTCAATTATGTAGGACACTTAATATAAAACCCTAAAACAATACATGAAGTAGTCAATGTCCATATTTTAAAATCTAAATTTTCAAATTTAAAATTGAAAAGAGTAAAAAATGAATACACTTATGTGGAGATATAATCATGCTTCTATATAAATTATTGGAGATTATGCTTTGTATTGAAGCATTGGATAAATTTCCCCTTTGTTATATCACTTGGAGAGGTGGTTCTTCATGTTGAACCATTGGAAATTTAAGAGTGACTAAGTCCAAAATTTGAATTACTAATCAAGCCCTTGAGTTTTGAAGATGCATGCTCTAAATATTATGAATTGGGTTAAGTACCATTAACCCAAAAATAATATGGAACCATGATGGGTTCACTAAAATTGATTCCAATTTTTTTGAATGTCACTAAAACCAAACATATATACCCATAATATAATGTGGTATCAAAGAATGGGTTTTTATAAGTAAGGTCAAGGCCATTGAGTGTATATAGACTTGAACATGCATTACCCATATCAAAACTAATCATACGATTGTAGATGGGTCTATATTATATTATAGGTATAATCACTAAGAGGGGGGGTGAATTAGTGATCCTAAATAATCTAAATTCAATTGTAATCTTTACAAATACTTGACTAGTTACCACAAGTATTCATATCACTCATAGCAATAAGTAAGACCAATCACATGACATACATGGGAAACCCTCTTGGGGAATAAAATACATTGGAACCTAAAATTGGACTACTACACTATAATAACAAGATTCAATTTATACCATCTACAAATGATCAAGGAACTACAATACCTATTTAGTAAGACTCCAATCCCACAAGGTGCTACCACACCTATCTAGTTGAGATACAATAACAACTAAATATTTTATCAAGTTTCACCTTGTAAGGAGGATACAACCAATTTAGATGTTGAATTTCCAAAACAACACCTATGAACACATCCACCTCTGAAATGATGTCAAAAACACCTGATGATGGTTCTCTTCTTATCACACTTCATGTTTGCTCTCAAATAGCAAGTTCACTATTTTGCCAATATAATCATGACCAATAGGTCATAAAAATAGTCCTCAATATATTATTCTCTTCAACTCATCCTTAGGTAACTATAACCCTCATTATCTCCATAAAACACACACACAAGCCTCTTTGTAATTGCTCCTTAGCCTCTCACACAAAATCTAGAGCCCATCATTTTTGGTTCCAATATTTATAGAGAAATATTGATAATCACTACCTTGGTTAGCCATTAAGCATGCTTTATACCTTAAGGCATCTCTCACATGAATAAATATCTCAAAACAATCTTCATAGGTCAGCCATAGCATCTATGGGTCACCCTTAAGGAACTAAACCTTTCAATAAGGCCCTTGTATCCCTTATAGGTCTCATCTAAACCCATTTTCTCTTTTAACACTACCTTAATAAAAATAAGAACACATTACCACTTTAAAATACATGTGTCCACTCTTTATGTCCCCTTTTACATTCTAAAATTATCACAGTCAACTTAGCTCACATCTGCATATGCTCAAACAACTCAAACACTGACCTAGTGCACACAGTCACCATGAACAAACACATAGTCAACTTCTTAAGCATTGTTCATAATAAAGATAGATTGATAACACCTCCAATGTCCATGTAGAGCATCCTCATGGAGTCTATATTACTCCTAAATATATAATACAATGTGATACATCAAAATAACATCAATACAATCATGAATATCCTTCTCGAATCACTTTCAAAATAAGCATGAACATATAGTGAACTTATAGGCTCAATATATTTAACTATACTCACTTCCAAATCTTCAAATTAGGTTCATTAGATGTACCATGGATTCCTCTTCATATTTTATTTTTATAGCACCAATAAATTCAAATTTTATAAAAATATATGGATGAAATATAGAGCTCTAGTTTTTCCCTATGTTAAATTCAAATATTTGAATAGCAACGATCATAGTTAACCTTCAAACACAATGATCGAATCTCATGTCCTCTTTGATTTAGATCAAATAAAATCCATCAATCTTGATTGATATTTAATGCATACACACCAATTCTCAAATGTTAAACTTTTGTCACTTTGACCTCATCTTATGTAATCTTGAAATGTTGACTCAACATGCTATGTTGATCTCTATAGATCAAATAGGTCTTTAATGATCAATGATTACCATAAATAAATCTATACAAATGCCTACTTGCCATTGGATCCTTATCCTATACCCTTACTCATTCATTAAAAATCATTCACTTATCCTCATCTCACTACCTCTTAACTTCTTAGAACCACATGCACCATTGATCTTTCTCAAACTTTAACACTTTCAAAAATTACTAAGTATGGGGACCCTTTCAATATGCATGAGTAGCCATTTTTGTACCTCAATAACTTCTTCCACACTAAACACAAGATCCCAAATTTGGACCAAATGATCTCCTCACAAAGGAGAATCTAACCATGTGACACACTACACCTAGAACCCGTGCATGTGCAAGATATAAAATCATTAAGATGCCTTTTCAAAATCTTCTATCACAAAGCCAACTATGTCCAAACCTACTTGAGAGGCCAACTTTGAGCATCCATAACTTTTATCATGCTTTCGCACATGATCTCAAATTTAGTTAAAATCATCTATGCTCATAACTAAATAAACCCATATGATCAATTTTTATTTATGCCTTCACACATGTAAGATATAACACCATAAAAATTATCACTCAGCTCTTTCTACCACACTACAAAATTGGTTATGGGAAAACACAGTCAAACTACATAGGAGCCCAACTTTGCATATGCATATCTTTTGATGTGCTACACCACATGATATGAAAATTAGCACAAATAAATTAGACATAAAATGAACAAATCCATATGATCATTTTGTCCTATCACCTCCACGCATGTGAATGCTGACTTCGTCAACATGCTTACTTAGCTCTTTCTAGCCATATTATAAATTTGGCTATGGAAATTTAATGAAATCTGTCTGAAAAGACAAATTTGCACCCTCATAACTTTGACCATGATTTAATGCATGACTTAAGATATATCACATAACAACTAAGGATTAATGTTATCATAACCATATGACCAAATCCCATTGAATCCTTCCCACATGGCAATGGTGACATCATCAAACTACGTACTTAGATTTTCTACCATTGGACCCAAAGTGTCTAAATGAGAACTATGTTCAACCAGATGAATTCCACTTATGCACACAAGCTCTTAAAGCATGCATAAAATCTTAGGGACCTCTTGTACATTATCTAATAAACATAATCAACCCTAAACACCTTTGATCAGTCAAACATGGATGATCAACTAATCCAACATCAAACATACAAGAACAAACACATTACACACTTTATCATTGACATAGATTATCAAGGCTCTTTATCCACTCACTAGAGCATCTCCATGACACCACTATGACATCATTTTAAATACTCCAACAATATCCCCATTTATCATTGATGTCAACAATCAACATATTTACAAATATATAACTCACCTTCTTTCCCTTCAAAGCACTCCCACAATAAGAACTTTCTCCCCCATCAACATAATGATAAAGTGGGCACCAACTAATCATAGAACTTGAAAAGACTATAAAATAGGAAAATACCATCTTAGATAGATGATACAAACTCCCCCTTACCTTGATCCAACCTCTTCATGTCTTGACAACTTCCTCTTACTCCATGTCAACACTCTCTTCAACCAAGCACCACAACTAATGAAAAATAACAAAACCATAGAAATATGATGAAACACATCAAGACATGTCTGAGAGGGAGTCCCCTTAAGAACTCTAAGAAATTACACCTTATGAGCATCTTCAGATCTCCACACACCATGAAGAATCACCACACATGCTTACAATCCTTCTTTCACAAGACACTTCCATGACCACCAACTCTGCATTTTTTATATACAAAATAGGAAACATGTACTAAACCAACTTGATAACATACCTTGAAATGCTCATACCTTTCTCTTTTGGATAAACTAAGCAAAAAGAACTCTTTTTCAAATTAGGTCTATCTAGCCTCCTTGTAGCCCTACGTAAACCTTGCAAAGCCCAATATTTTCAATAGACATATCTTTAGGACCTAAAACTTCATATATGTATCACTCTCATATTCCCCCTTAAGTACACTAATTTTAATCACCAATCTCATCCTTTGTAACATACTTCCTTCACAAACCTACTAGACAATTAGCCCTCCATAATGACAAAAACTTGAATAATTTGAGAACCACAAACCTTGAAATCTCTATGAATATTGATTTGACCACCCATTTATCCCATTCAATAAATTAATAAGCCTCAAATCTCAACTCATAAGGTAGACCACTTTTCTATCATAGCCCAAAACACTAGAAACTCAAAACAATCAAGGTCAACAAACCTCCTTCTAGTCAACATCCACCTTTGAAACTTCTTCCACACATTGAGACCTCAGAAAAACATGTATCACACCACAAATAAATTCACATACCTTTGTAGGCACCAAACACTTCTTGATAATTGCATCAATCTCATTAAGCCACCTAGAACTACCTATTTTGACTTTGTACTATAGCTCCTTCACAAACCTCTAAAACAAACTCATGAACTTGTTGTTTCCCCTTAATAAAAGACCTTCTCTGATTGGCATTATCATCTTGAGCACACAAACATGTTTTTCCACTGAAAAGAGTCTCTTAAGAAGTATAGATAGAGACACCTTTTATACCTTAATGCTCTTAAACAAAGACAAGTCATCATATTCCATCTCCTCCTTGCTCATCTGATATTTGTATTTCTTATTCTTCTTCTTCTTTGGCTTAGGATAAATAACTTCCCCATCTACTAAAACATTATCCTTTTCCTTTATGATTTAATTGACAATACATGGAGACAACATAGATTCATTACATACCTTTTCATCTAAATAATCTTCCTTATAGCTTGGAACCTCATCATTAGGCATAGATAATTGATGTTCTTTACATGATACATGCTCAAAAATAGTAGGATGTTCACTTGGATCCATACATACCGTAGGACTAGCCTCAATCAACACCTTGGTCTTCTCCTTGAGCTTGATTTATTCATTCTCAATATGAGTAGATAATGAGGCCTCTTGGTATTGTTCTACTTTTTAATCATTCTCCACCATAGAAAATACATTACTTAGACTAATAGTCTCATCATGACTCATACTTGTCACCTTTGGGTTCCATGTGTTCACTTTCCTTCTTCCTTGAACTCTAGGATCTTGACTCAATATATTCTATCTTGTAGGCCTTTAATTGTAGAACTTAGCAATGTGACCTCTCTATTCACAATTGTAACATACTATACCTTTTACAAGAAACGTATCTTGTCTTAACTTATTTGGACAAAAATATGCAATGTGTCCTATGTCATGACAAACAAAACAACCTCCCCTTTTTGAAGAGGACTCACCTTGTCTAATCTTATGTGGAAAATGGTTTGTAAAGTGTCCCATATCAAGACAATTAAAGCACTTGATTATGTTCACACCTTTTGACTGATAACCCCTATCATAAACCCATATAAATTCATTTATAACATGTCTCTTGCACTCTCTAGCCCTGTGACTAAATTGATCACATGTATAATATTAACCATTTAATATTACATACATCATAGCATTTGGCTATTTTATCGGATTTGTCTTTACTTTTCCATCACTTTCATTATTTGTTTGATGATTTGTATTCAAAGTATGATTTTCCTAGTTCACATTAGTCTTCATCTTGTCTTGAGTTAGTCTTTTGTTCTTCTTCATATCCAAGACCAATTATATCACTAGCATGATTTTAACCACTTAAAATATTATATAGGTCACATGAACTCTTTTTAAATCTCAAAAATGTCTTCACCTTACAAGTTGTATTTTCTAGCTTGGATCTCAAAGATTCATTTTTAGAAACATACCTTGAACATTCTTTTTTCTTTAGTTTTTAGGCTTGTTGACAAAATTACCAACTGAAAACTAAGATGCTTGATCATATCTTTATGTTCCTTGGTGTTTTAATTCAATCTTACCTCATATACATTTAATTTCTCCTCATATTTCTTGAGCTTATATTTCATCTTATTGATCTTCTCAATATTAATCTCTTCAAGAGAATTCATCAAAATAGTCTCACAGTCTACCTCACCTTCATCATCATCTGAATCACTCCAAGTAGATTCCTTTTGATGAAAGAAACTTCCTTTCTTGGCCATGAATAAGACTTCATATTTAGTAGGACCATCATCTTCATGGTTATATTCTGAGTCACTATCTTTATCCTCATATGATGAGCTACAATATTCTTTGGTGTAAAGACTCTTCTTGTTTTTGAAAAACTTCCTTTTGTTGTTAAACTTTCTAAATCCTTTATTCATGTATGTCTTATTTTATTCATCTTATCCTTCACCATTCTCTTCATCATCATTATTCTCATTCTTATGAGGGCACTTCTGAGCAAAATGTCCTATCTCTCCACAACTGAAACATGTGAGGGGTAGTTTACCCTTATACTTCCCTTAGGTACTACTCAACTTCCTAGTAATCAAAGCAATTAGTTCAAGATCATCAATATTAGATATGTCATCTTATTTTGATTTATTACCTTGGAAATTCTTCTTATGCTTCATCTCTATCTTGAATGTTACTTCCTTCTTTGGTGGTATATCATCATTCTTCCTCATCTCATAGGTAGTAAGGGTGTCATGCAATTGATCCATCTTCAACTAAGTAAGATCATGACTCTCTTATATAGTAGATACTTTCAAATAATACTTGGGGGAAAGAGACCTTAATACCTTTTTAAAAATAGTATTCACTTTAATATTCTCTCTAAGACCTCTAATGATGTTCACAATCTCATCAACTCTCTATAGAAATAATATCATAGTATCTTCTTTGTTCATCTTGAGACTTTCAAATTGCCTTCTATGAGTCTACACCTTAGCAAGCTTAACCTTTGAATCTCCTTCAAAAATAGTCTTCAATTTATCCTATTTTTCCTTAATAGATATGCAATGAATTACTTTGGTGAGTTGAATTTATGTAAGACCACAAGTGATGGCATTTGTTACCTTAGAGTTGTTCTCAAATAACTTCTTGTCTACAACACTAGATAGAGGAATAGTAGGAGCAACATAACCATTTAAAACTAATTGACATACATCAAACCCTAGGGACATAATTTAGGTCTTCATCTTATCACTCAAAAAACCATAATTGGATCCATTGAACATTAGTGCTTGATTAATAGAGAAACTACCTTACATATTCTGACTAGCCATCCTTGGATCACCTTCAAGTTATCAAGCCTTTACCAAAGGACTTCACTTTGATACCAATTTTTAGAGGTAAAATAATTAATATGGGGGGGTGAATCAATGATCCTAAATAATCTAACTTTAATTTTGATCTTTACAGATACTTAACTAGTTACCATAAGCATTCATATCATTCATAGCAATAAGCAAGAGAGATAAGTAAGATCAATCACATAACACATGATATACGTGGTAAACCCTCTTGGAAAATAAAACCAAATGGAACATACAATTGGAATACTATCCTATAATAACAAGATCTAATATATACCATTTATAAATGATCAAGGAACTACAATCCCTATTTAGTTAGACTTTAATCCTACAAGGTGCCACCACACATGTCTAGCTAAGTTACAACAATAACTAGACATTTTAGTAAGTTTTTCCTTGTAAGGAGGCTATAACCACCTTATATTTTGAGCTTCCACAACAAAACCTATGAATACATCCACCTCTAAACTGATGTCAATAATACTTGATGATGGTTCTCTTCTTATCACACTACACCTTCACTCACACTAAAATAAAAAACTCACTATTATGCCAATAGGTCATACAAATAGTCCTCAATCTATTATACTCTTCAAATAATGCTCAAGGGACTCTACCCCTCCTTCACTCTATAAAACACACACACAAGCCTCTCTTTAATCACTCCTTAGCCTTTCACACAAAATATAGAACTCATCATCTTTGGTTCCACTATATATACAGAAATCTTGGTAATCACAACCTTGGTCAGCCATTAGGCATGCCTTATCCCTTAAGGAATACTCCACATGAAGACACATCTTAAAAAAATATTCATAGGTCATCCATAACATCTATAGGTCAACCTTAAGGAACTACACGTTTCAATAAGGCCCTTGTAGCCCTTATAGGTCTTATGTGAACTCATTTGATCTTTTATCACTCCCTCAAATAAAAAAAGAACATAATACCACTTTAAAATACTTGGGTCCACTCCTTATATCCCCTTTGGCATCCTTAAATAAACATAGTCAACTTATCTCACATCTGTGTACGCTCAAATAACTCAAACACTAACCTAGTGTACACAGTCACCATGAATGAACACATATTCAAGTTTTTAAGCATTTTTCATACTCGAGATAGATTTATCACACCTCCAAATTCAACATAGAGCATATTAATAGAGTTTAAAACACTCCTAAATAGCTAGGACAGTGTGAGACATCAAAACATCATCAATACAAGCTCGAATATCCTTCTTGAGTCACTTGCAGAATAAGCATAAACATATATTCAACTTCTAGGCTTAATATATTTGACTATACTCACTTCCAAATCTTCAAATTAGATTCATTATATGTTATATGGAGTCCTCTTTATGTTTTATTTTTATATCACCACCAAATTCAGCTTCTATTGAAAGATATGGATGAAATACAAAGCTCTAGTTTTTCCCTATGTTAAATTCAAATTTTTGAATAGCAACGGTCACTGTTAACCTTTGGACATAATGCTTGAATCTCCTATCCTCTCTACTTCAAATTAAATATGCTCCATTGATCTTGATTAGTATTTAATTCATAGGCACCAATTCTCAGATGTTAAACTTTTATACTTTGACCTCATCTCATGCAATCTTGAAATGTTGACTTAATGTGCTCCATTAACCTTTGTGAATTAATTAGG
Source organism: Torreya grandis (assembly GCA_037957365.1). NCBI lineage: Eukaryota > Viridiplantae > Streptophyta > Pinopsida > Cupressales > Taxaceae > Torreya > Torreya grandis. The sequence continues at coordinate 149,645 of JARHVA010004853.1, forward strand.
TCTTTAATGATCAACTCTCACCATCAATCAATCTATACAAACACTTGCTCTCTATTAGATCCTTATCATGTACCTTTTCTCATTTGTTAAACATCATGCACTTGTCCTCATCCCACTACCTCTTGACTTCTTGGAGCCACCTGCACCATTGATCTTACTCAATATTTAATAATTTTCAAAAATGACTAAGTATTGGGACCCTTTCAATATGCATGAGTAGCCATTTTTTCACCTCAATAACTTTTTCTATGCTTCAATGCAAGATCTAAAATTTTGAATAGATGATATCCTCAAAAAGGATATTCCAACTATGTGACACATTACTCCTAAAACTCTCACACATGTGAGATATAATGTCATTAATATTACTTCTCAAAATCTTCTATCACAGAGCCAACTATGTCCAAACCTACCTAAGAGGCTAAATTTAAGCATCCATAACTTTCATTGCACTTTAGTGCATGATATCAAAGTTAGCACAAATCATCTATGCTCAAAACTAAACAAACCCATATGATCAATTTTTATTTACACCTTCACACGTGCAAGATATAACACCATCAAAATTCTCACTTAGCACTTTCTTCCACACTACAAAATTGGCTAAGTATGGGAAAACATAGTCAAACTGCTTAGGAGCCCAACTTTGCATATGCATATCTTTTGATGCACTACATTGCATGATCTAAAAATTAGCAAGAATAAACTAGGTAAAAAAATTAACAAACCCATATGATCATTTTGTCCTATCACCTCCATGTGTGTGAATGTTAACCTCCTCAACATGCTTACTCATCTCTTTCTAGCCATATTGCAAATTTAGATAAGTATGGGAAAATAATGAAATCTAACTGAGAAGACAACTCTATACCCTCATAACTTTGACCATGCTTCAATGCATAACTTAAGATATAGTACATAACAACTAGGGACTATTTTGATCACAAACATATGACCAATTCCCCTTGACTCCTTCCCATGTGGCAATGGTGGAATCATCAAATTGACTACTCAAATTTTTTACCACTAGACCCAAAGTGTCTAGATGAGAACTATGATCAACCATAAGAATTTCACTTGTGCACACAAGCTCTAAAGGCATAGATAATATATTAGGGACCTCTTATACATTGTCTAATCAACATACTCAACCTTGAACACCTTTGATCAGTCAAACACTGATGATCAACTAAGCCAACATCATGCATACAAGAATAAACACATTACACACTTTGTCATTGTTGTATAAACTATTAAGGCTCTTTATCCAATGACCAAAGAATCTCCATGACACCACTATGACATCATTGAAAATACTCCAACATATTATATTTTCATGGTCAAAAGAGAATAAAGAATATTCATTCCCCATCATGAGTGCGGTGATAATCAATTTTAAGTGAAATAACAACCATTTTCCATTGAATTTGTAAATTCTATTCTAGTACATATGTGCATGATTCAGTATCATACATTTTAAATTTTAAAAAATTCATGTATGAGCATGATCCAACATCATGATATTTTAATATGAAATAATTACATATATGTTCATGAACTAGTATTATTCCCCTTTAATATAAGCCAAATAATATAGAATGCCATGCATCTATATTCTTAAATTTAACTATATGTGAAGCTTGTAATTTGTTTCCCTATAAATATTTTTCATATACCCATGCACATTCATCTAATTGTTATGAATATGTACTAAATTATCTATATAATGAGTTCATCTGCATGTCATATGCCCCTATACTCTATATCAATGTGTTATTATTTAATTTATAAATTACTTTTAAATCTTTAAAACATGTATTCTGTCATAAAATCTGATCTTTTTAAATTAATTTTGAATCTTTAAAACCTATATTTTTTCATAAAATTTAATTTTTTTGCTTGTGGAGGCATGAATCTATAAGACAAGCCCATTTTAGTGCCCCCTTTGAGATGATGGATATATCCTACTTGTCACTCATCTCAAAAGAAGAGTTAATTGTATCATGTAATAAATATATAATCATGTAAAAATGTGGAGAGTATGTTATCATAATATATTATATGTCATCAATAAATATATGAAGCATATGTAATGTGAGGCATGCAAGTGTAATGTCTAGATAGATATATAAATTATGCACATAGTAAAGTAATCATCTCTTAATAAGACTATATATTAAAATTTTATGATATGGATCAAGACACCACTAATCAAGCTCAATAAGTGAAACAAGATCAATAATCACAACAAACTCAATAATCAATATCACACATAAGGCCAAGGTCCACATACTAGAGACATGTTCAAATGTTTCATATACAAGTAAACATCTCACACATAGGACCAAGGAAAATAAATAACGGACATGTTCAAGTGTAGCACATACCAAGAAAATATTGCACATATAAGTTTATGTACATATGAAATATACATGTTTAAATGTTATAAATACCAAAAAAATATTACATAATTTATCAATTAAATGTTGTAAAAAATGCCAAAGACCACACACAATAGACAATTAATGACTCACCTACTGTGCAAAACATTAACAACATCAAAAGAGTGTAGAACAAGTGAAAACTATTGTATATCATCAATATTATCAATGTACATCATAGTAAAGTATCATTTCCATGTATCACAATGTAAGATATGAGTAATTATCAATACATTTTAAAGATATATAGCTCAATATGGTAGAGAGGTAATAGATAAATATAACCTTTGATAATGTAACACATATAATAATATGCTCTAACCATAGGCATGGCCACTAGGTAGAAGGGATTCCAACATATAATAATACATGTATAATATGTATGACTTGCATCAAACTCATATACCTCATGAAGTTCATGTGTGTATGAGAAATAATATGATATCTAATAACATATGTGATAAATAACATATGTAAATAATTAAAGTAGCAACTCATGACATGCTCAAGTCCATATTTTTTAGTTTTGAGAATTTTTTGAATGTTTTTGCATGTTTGAAACTTTTGTATTTTTTTATTATGTTTGAATTTTTTTATTTTTTATTTTTATTTTTAAAACTAGATAGAATCAATAAAACAAATATCAAGGAACTATGTACAATGAACTAGGTTCATACTAATCAAAGAGCTCATTAATGGGGTACATATTTATAGGTCTCATATCTCTCAACCATGATTCATGTCCATTGTCGATAAAGCATTTTATTATATCATTGCTAATTTATTCAGCATATTTGTCAATCTAGTAAAAATCTTCTTGACAATCATAACAATAATCTTCTCCCTATGCTTTTAATTTTGACATGTCATTCATATCATCTTTTCTATTATAATATGTAAATCCAATTGCACCATATGTTAGAAATGATTTTTCTTATTTGTGTTGCTCTTATATATGTGCATCACTACCAAGGGATTTACATCTTATTTGGAATTTTATAAGGATTATATATCATAACTTTATTACTTAATCGAGAAATGATTTCTTCTTTTGATTCTTGACTTAGATATGCATTCATATCCTTTGTGGTATTTCATTTATTATCTTTCTTTGTATATGAAATAGATATAGTGTTTGAATCCTTAGAGACCACATTTTTACCATTATTATTTTTAGGAACATATTGCTTTCAAATTTTATTCTTATCAACCTCTTTCTATAGTACATTTACCTATTTGGCCATATTTTGTTTTTTTGTTAAAGGTCCAATAGTTACCATATGATGCCTATGCATTCAATAATAATCATAATAATATTTAGATTTTCACGTAAAATGTACATAATATAAAATGATAACCTTGTGACAAATCAAATTCCTTAAATTTTTAGGAAATATATTTAATTTACGTGAAAATTTTGACCCATATATTTTAGTTTTTTCTTGATTTATACCTATATTTGAGGTGAAGTAAATGGAAAACTAGATATGCAATTGACACAAGTATGCTCAAAATTTATGATATGCACAATCTTATCTTCAAGCAATGTGATCTTTAGACATATTTTGTCTAGGGATTCCTTCATAATATTTATTTGATCCATAATAGTCACATTAGACATGTATCTTGGTAAGATCCAATATTCATGTAATGCTCATTAAAAGTAGGCACATTATAAGCCATGTATACTTATATGTTATTCTTGTATTATTACATATCATGGTCATGAAAGGGATCAAAGAAGATCTTCAATTTAGAATCTCTATCAATTTGTGATACTATATTTACTAATTTAAGTTCTTTATATCTAGTGTTACTCCTTTTAGACTTAAAATATTGCTTATATTGAGACTTTTCACTAGAAGGATTAGAGACATAATTTTTTTTCATGGCAAGGAGATTAGCTTCATGTTATTTAATTATGTGGCATAAATGGTCAAAATATTCAAACCACTTAAACATAATGGGTCCAATAAACTTATCTTGCATGTGTTTTTTATATCCTTATTAGGAATAAGATTATTTATCTTAGTAAACATGGTCTTATAACAAAACATGTAGTCATTGATAGATTCATTGGGCTCTTACTTAATCTTCAAAATTTGAGCATAAGAAAAGTTTCCAACAATGTTGATTAAAAAGTGTGCTAGAAACTAATATTCCATAGGTTTTAATGCATGCATAGATTTGGAAAGAAGACTATAGAACCATGTTAATGCATAATCTTTTAGACTCCTTGAAAATAGTTTGGTAAATATTTTATTGTTGGATGCATAGTCCTAACATACTACATGAAAATATTTGAGATGCTAAATAGGATCACTTATACCACTATATAATGGCAACTTACATGAAAAAAAACCATGGGTAAAGTATGGGCTGAAATATATAAGGTTAGTGTGTTATTGAATAAATCATGTGAATCCTTATAATGACTAACTTTATGTAAACCTTACTCTAACAAAAACACCTTAATGTATAGATCTAAAAAGATTTGTTCGATGGAATGTGTATTAGGAGAGGTAGATGATGTAGTATGCATAGTCAAAAAGGATCAAAAGAAGTCCCCTACAGAGGAATAGGCATGGATATTTTTAGGAATCCTTGTGTGTCCACCACACCTTAGGTGGATCTCATAGATTTGACATGCATACAAATGGTATCTGAAATATTTTTGGGATGTGGAGCGGGTTAAATAAGGACATGTTGGTTATCTAAAATTTATAAAATTATATGGGGTTCCACATGATGTACTTATTTATGCTCTTACACTTTGAAATATTTTTTAAATTACAATTTCTCTTATTCCCAAGTCATACTTGATTTTACTAAAAATTGCCTAAGTTGTGTTTGTATCCTAGGGGAATCATGGTGTGATATAATATTGAAATAATATGATTTAAGGAAGGATTGAGATGGTACCTTATTCATTTTAGCCATTTTATTGTATTTAAATGTAATTCATGAAAATATAAATTGAATACATATAACATCTCTCAAATTAACATAAGATTTGGTAATGAACCTCATGAATTAAATCAAAAGATAGAGATAAAATTAATTCATTAGATCCATGACTTAATTTTAAATTTTATATTAGATTATGAGTGTAACTAGGTTGGATGTGTTTCATTTATAGGCTATCAAATATACCAATCTCAATCATTAATATTGAACAAGGTCCAAAGGGGAAATAAATACATAGGATTCCACCATCCCATAGACAAACTATCTCATTTCAAACGTAAATTGAGAGTAACTTCTCAGGTCTAACCATTTACTAGTGCACTACAAAACCAAATAGTGAAAAGGATTCTTATGGATTGAAAAATAAAAATTCTGCACTTTTGATATATTTTTTAGGTACATCAAACCTAAATTCCATATGTAGTCTTGTCTAACAACTTGATATTGGAGCAATACCCCTCACACCATGGCTCAGGTAAGACTAATGACCTCTTTACCTAAAATGGTGTCTCATATGACTTTTAAAACTAATGGACTATAGTTTTAGAAAGTAATAAAATTAAATAAATTAAATTAAAAACCAATAGAAGAAGATATTTTTTTGTATGCATCAAATCTTGGAAAGATCAATCAAATTTATATTTAGCATATGAGAATCATGAATTCAACTAAAACTCTAAGACCAAAAATTAAAATTAAAAAAACAATGTTTAATAAATAAATGTGTTCACAAATATTTATTATCTATTTTTGGATTAATAAGACCCAATAAGCATAAAATTATTGAATAATCATAATACTAAAAATATATAGCTTACCAATAATTTGATAGATTATAGTTTGATAAATATATTAATATGTTATTTTTAGAAACACTAGGTAGAAGATAACTTAGATTATGTTATTATACTAGTCTAAGATTGGGTACAGCCATCTAAAATGCACCAAAATAGGTCTATGATTGCTAAGGTCTGGGAACATGATTTGTGTCAATGTCTAAAAAATTTTGACAAAGGTAGATTACTTAATAATGCAAACATGTTTGGTTATTGCTTTCCTACCTGAATGTAAAATTTTTGAATAGTTATTATTTTATTACATACACTTGTGTCTACTTAGAGATCTAACATATTATGATATGTTCAATGCAACACATAAATACATTTTTCCCTTCTCCTTGATTCAAACCCTAGTTATGCACTTGCAAATAATGTAAATTGAGACAATTGGTGAAGGTCAGGTTGATCAAATAGTAGACACCCCAATGTAACTAAGTTCTACCTACATATCCAATACTCCAAGGAGAGAAATAAAATTTCATGTATCACTCCCACCTAGTATAATTTTTAAATTATTCTCCTTTACTCTATGTATTAATCAATTAATTTGGCTTTGATACTTACTAGAATTCACTCTTGACTTGACATGAGGTGCTTTTGACTTGGTTTGTGACTAAACGTAGTGAATGATATTGAAGTTTAGAAGAATATGACATATTTTATCAATGTACAATAGTGTATAAGTACTCAATAGATAACCAAGCTAGGGAATAATGAATGACCTTTAATTATATTTATATGAGCCAAATTGGGAAAATTCCCATGTTATACCATCCTAAAAATCTAGTCCAACCCTTATGGATGTTTCAAATATTGGAAACTTGGTGCAGGGTATTTAGCCTTAAATTTTTAGATGTGTGGATAAGGCTAATAATATCAAACTAGCTCAAGCACAAGGGTGATAAACTAATTTATATCCATCCAATTAATGGAAAACTTGGGTAAACAATATTATAAATTTATACAACTAAGATTTCTAAAAATAATAAAGTTATTTATTGATATTTTAATAAATTATAAACAATTATACTTACATATTTTATTATACATGAACATATATGGACTAGAAATAGATGTAAAATATACATGATTAGTATTTTAGATCAATCATCAGATTTTATGAATTACATTTATGTGTCCTCATACACTATCATTGAATTTGAACACTATCATTAATTCTAGTGTTTGACTAGGACATAGGTGTCTAGTACAAAACAATAACTGGATATGTATGTGACTAACTTCATAGTTTTGAGTTTTATGTCACCTTTCGACTAGTGCATTTAGATTTGGGGTACATGTTATTACTCTTCAATAATTGATCAAACCCTAGATCTTCACCCTTCTCCACCTTTGGAATGAGATTTGCTAAAAATGGGTTAGTGGGCTCATAGTGTTGAACTATCCTAAAGACCCATATGTCAATGTGTAATACATACATATCCAACACCCCAAGGAGGGACTCAAACTTATTTAGTTCTCCTCTATGTCAGGGAAAGTGTGTATAAAAGGGTAAGATATACTATATGATGATGCATGTAATGATATAGATTGTAATTTGAAAAATATGTATCATGGGTTGATCTTTGAATGATTAAAACCTATAATATTATTTTTCATATGCTTGATATTAAAATAGAGATAAATAGGTCAGAATATAGCGTGCAGTTGATTGATTTAGATTTTGTAGGTGTTTTTTTATTATTTGGTAGATGATTAATGATAAGGATTAAACATGTATTTATACCACACATTATTAAAATATCTCATGGTATTACTCAATAATATAAATAGGCTGACCCATAGGTTTTGAATAATTTGAAATTTTGATGAATTTTGGCTAGTGGACACTAGATAAGGATCTAGACACTATCATCAGTAATAGTGTCTTGCTATGGTCATTAGTGTCTATAAGGCTAAAAAATATGTATGTATATAAAACTAATAGTGAAAGATGTTTATTATGTTTTAAGATTTTTTTTAGTACAAGAGACCTGGGTCATCAAAATTATATGGGTTCGACTAAGATATAAGTATTTAGGCATGGTGAGATGGTGAATGCGAACATTTTAATGATAGGGAAGTCTATAACTAAAGGGTATATCCTTAATTGATATATGTCAGATGTATAAGACTGAAATGTTATAAATATTCAATTTTAGTATCTACATTCCCCTTTTTAATATAGTAATGCATAAGGATGAAATTACTAAGTTAATGGAAATAAATGTGTACTTGGTTGTGTATAACTCACCTTACCTTTTCTTGAGCACACTTCAAGTGTTTTGATGGTGTATGAAATGTAACCAAGATCAAGATATGGTATAAATGAATTCATATAATTTTAAATTTAAAATAATTGAAATGATTGAAAAGGAAGGAGTACTTATGTGTCAATGCAACCATGTTGTCTTTTAATGTTTTGATTTCGTAATATTGTTCCTTATGAAGTATTGGAGTTGGAAATTTTTCAAACCTAAACCTTGAATATTTGAAGAGGTTGATTGAAATGTATTATGCCCCCAATCTGGTGCAAGGATGAGTTGTAACACAGCCTTGAGATCATTATATCTCAATCCCATAACTCAAGTGTGAATGTATATAATATGGTGAGGGTGGTTGATTTAATAAACTCATCATATAAATCTAGTGATATTAGATGATTTAATCATTTAAATATATAAATGTAGTGATATTAAATGATTTAGTCACTTTAACCTATAAAATGAACCCATTGTTGTATCATAAAAGGCTCAATAACAATACATCTTAGTGTAATTGATGCATCCTAGTGAATAGTATAATTGGTAAGTTTTGAAATTTTTGGTGCAATACCATGTCATATGCACCTCTAATATGTCTAAGATAGAGTATATGTGTCATAAATGTAAAAAGATATGTTTTAAGTCTATGCTAAATCGATGTAATGTATATGATTATGAATTGAGTGTATCTAAATCATGAAGTTGAACTGGAGTTTGTACAAGTGTGTAGGTCATATCTTTGTAACATGCCCCCACCAAATTATGGTGATATTGAATAAGATTTGAAGTTTGGAGATCATGTCTTTGTGACATGCCCCAAGTGAAATCTATAAATTGATGTGTATTGTGGAGATCGTGTTTTTATGACATGCACCCACTAAAATTTGGAAATACTGAAAAGGTGTATAAGTGTGGATGTCATGTCTTTATGACATGGCCCTACTAAAATATGGGAAAAATGTGGAGGTCATTCTTTAAGGACATGCTCCCACTGATATAACCCCATTTTGAGGTGACAAAACTATAATTTTAAAGGTACCTTACCTCAAAAGGATAAGTTGGTTGTATGAATCATGTAGGATATAGGGATAACATGTCAAATTAGATATATCAATTAGGTTATCAGTATGTGATCACATCAAGTCATAAAGATGCATGATATAGATCATGGAAATGTATAGAGAGTAGCATTATATGTTCAGAAAATAATCAAGCACACACATAAGAGCACTAAATGTAATGAAAAGGAATGGTTCAATGAAACCTCATACAAGGGGCATGTTTAAATGTCACACAATCAAAAAGGAATGACATATTCAAATGTCCAATCCACATAGAATGACATATTTAAATGTCCAAACAACATACAATGACATAGGAACCAAAAATCAAGGAACATATTCAAATGTTCCATAAGCAAGACAATATCAAGTAATGTAATACATTTAAGGAAGTGACAAATAGATGAAGCATAAACAACCATCATAAGCATATTATGCTAGTCCCTGCATTTATGTGCTAGTAAAAAATGTTATGTAGTATAACATATCAAATATATTGTGAAATATATGAGCATGGATATAGACATGTATAAGCATTAGCATATAATATCAAACATGTTAATGTATAAATTATCATAAAGGATATGTATCCTATATTAATCATGATCAAAGAAGGTAAATTCCCCCAATGTACTATATGACACAGGTAGATGAGAGGTACAACATTTGAAAGTGCATAGGTCATGTGACTAGGTATGTTTGTTTCACACTCAAAGATGCATGAAATATATGTGTACAGAGGAATGAAATGATATGTTATCTATTAACAAAAATAAAACAACATTTATGCCAAGCAACTAATAAAACATGGGAATGTTGAATATTTTTAAATTTATTTGATTATTTTTGTATTTTTGGATTTTTTTTTTTTTGAATTTAAATTATGATTAGATTTAAAATATTCTAAATCAAGGATTAAGGCATCAAGAGGTGGGTCCTTTACTTTCCAAAACCTCTTATGTTTACTTATTTTAAATTTTTCAATGTTCTCTAGTAATTTATTGTTGATAATTGTTTCTATGGATTTATAATCAAATCCATCATGTGTAATGCAAACTTATTTATTTTTAAATTGGTGTAGATGGTACATATTTGTTTTATTGGCAATTTATTTCATATTGGCCAACCACTATTGCCTAACCTGGAAAGTTAAATTTTGTCTCTAGTTCATTATCCATATTGGTATATCAACCAATTTTGGTCCACATGCTATTGGTAGCATAATGTATGCAATGGAGTCTAGGAAAATTGGGTAATGTTATAACTCATGTATATCATGGCCCAATTATTACAAACATGCAAAGGTGTGAAGTGTTTCCTAATTATTTGTATTAATCTTAAAGTGTGTATAATAGGTTTCATCAATATTGTTTTCCCCCAAAAATATCAGCTATTTTTGGGACAACATTTGAACTATTTTTGTCCTACAGACCAAAATTGTCTCTTCCCTTTTCAAAATTTGTCCTGGGAATTCAAATTCCTCATTTTTCAAGCTTCTCAAAAATCTACGGACTAAGTAGGTCAAGTTCAATGGACTTTTACAGGTTGAAATCTATGGATGCTTTCAAGGTTAGAGAAAACTATGGACTTGGTTTCTACGGACTCATTTCTACAAGTTTAACAAGTTCCAAGTTCAATCGGTTCAATGCTTTCAGTTTAACGGCAGGTTCAATCAAAGGAATGGTTCAATGTCTTGGTTTAACCAAGTGGTTCAATGCTTTGGTTCATCCTTTGGTTCAATCAAATAATTCATCAATCAGTTCAAGGCTTTGTTTGAACCGTTGAACCAAAAATTGGTTCAACGGTTAGTTCAAACACATGATTTAAAGGCAAGCTCAACAAGAGATTCAAAGCATTGGTTCAATGGAATGGTTCAAAGTCATGGTTAAATGGAATGGTTCAATAGTTGGTTCATCACCAAAGTTCAAAGAGTTTCTCGAAGGACCCCGAAGGGCAGGTGCCCTTGTAGGGGACTCTCGGCTGCCAATTCGAAGACACTTCCTGAAGCCGAAGGGATGCCCGAAGAAGCCTGAAGGCCATTCAAAGACTACCTAAAGGGTAGATACCCTTGTGGGAGGCTCTTCTCAACTCAAAATAGGTCATTTATTAAGGCTTGAAAGGGCAAGTTCAATTTAGAAAAGTGCCAAATAGAAAAGTTGAAAGAGGACAAAGGAATGACGTGCCCTAAAAATGTCAAATTCAACACAGTGAACTAGCCGTTGATCTTTTAAACATACAGACTAGAATACATTCACAGATTTCAAGGCCAAGACCAGCAAAAAGCAAGGAAGGAATAGAATAGCAAATTAAATCCAAGACCTGATTCAATTAACCAAAAAAGGAGGAACGATGAAGATAAGATCAAATCGCCAGGTGGACATTGAAAGTTGCAAACTTTCAATAAGCACGACTTGTTTCCCTACATTGATAAAATCAAATGGGTAAAATGCCCCTAAGTTCCAGCATGTCTTCTTAACATATTCCAATGCAAAATGATGTATTACTGTTCTCGATTCCTTCTTAAAGAGGCTATATAAGGGAGACTATTCTATTGTAATATGGATCTCTTTTTTGACAATTAGAACGAAACTCTGCCCAAATTGTAAGGCATTACTGAGACTTTGAGCTCAGATTGTTGATCATATTTTGTTACTGGAATAAGAAACCAAATGTTTTTTCAAACTTTGTACTGTAATATATTTGTTTTTGAGGAAACTATTCTTATGTCTTTTTCTTTAATATATTTTATGTTCCTTTAATTCAACAAGCAGAATTAGTGATAGCAGTCAAGAAGGTGTCTTAAAGAGTCAACTATGGAGAGACTTTGTGCCCCCATAATTGCCTTTAGTGTGTTTTCTTTTCATTTCTATGTAAAAGACCTTGGGCCAACTTTGTGCCCTCATTGTCCTTCGTATCTTACTCTTGAGTAATCTAGGTGAAGACTTTGTGTTGCATCTCGATTTGTTGGTTATTACATCTTTTGCTACATTTTGTTGTTAATACTAGGAGTATTCTTATGGTTTGCTAAATAGTACTTTTGAAAGAAGAGGAGTGTTGTCTGTCATTTCCCTTGATTTTTTCCTTTGATCCGCATGCATCATCTCTAAAAAAAGAGAGATGGATGGTTTGTCCTACCCTTGAGTATTATTTTTTGTTTATATATATATATATATAGCTTATCTATAGGGAACGTCCCCTTGATGAGAGGAGAGATCAGTCCCCTTCTAATGTGGTAAACCTACACATGTAGATGACTAATATTCCTACTTTAGCTGATCAGACCTATTTTGTTTATCAATATGCTGATTGACAAAATATTCAACTAGCAGTTTTTGGCGACTCTGTTGGGGAATATAACCCATTATCATTATAACCCTTATCCATTATAGACTCTAGCAACTCTATTTGATGTCTTACCCATTATTCTTTATAACCTTATCATTTTCATCCATCTCCATTATATTATCTGTCTGCAAAACCAGAGCTACCGGGAAAGAAAGCGCAGTTTGAAGCCTCAAGCTTTAAGCTGAAGCAAGGCCAATTTCTTTTCCATTTTTGTCTTGTAATCTGGCAACTCCACTAAAATGTGTTATCCCTATTGTTCATAATCTGATCATGGCAGTTTGAGGCCCTTGGGGTAACTCATTTGGCCCACTTAATCTAACTCCACCCCTGCATGAGCTACCACTCAGTTCAAGGAAGAATTTCACCAAATTATTTGGTGATGGAAGAGTCCACCTTGATGAACACATTGCAGCCTTCACCATAGCCTGTGGTGTGATAGGGGTGGAATTTGAAGATGTGGCAGTTAGGATTTTTGTGGAGACACTACAAGGTGTTGCTACAGACTAGTTTTACCATCTACAAGCTGGATCAGTGACTGACTAGAATACACTTAAAGCCAAGTTCGAAGCAAGGTTCAAAACCATAGAAGATGCACATGCCTTATTGGCCCAGCTCACTCAGATGAAGAAAGAGCCTCATGAGCCTATGAGGGATTTCATAGCCAAATTTGACAAATTGAGGAATAGAATTCCTGTAATTGCTTGACCTACAGCTGAGAATCTCAAATGCTTCTTCATTAATTCTCAGTTACCTGAAGTTAGTATTCTTTTGAGATGTGTTGGTCAAATAGATCTTGCTGCAGCTCAACTTTGGGCCACTGAGGTAGAAGATGATCACATCTTAGCAGAGAAGATAAGAAGAGATCCAAACAGAAATAGATCCTCATCTTTTTCTGAATATACATCTACAGGCACCACTGATCCAATGGTACAAAAGCTGGCAAATGAATTACTAGCCTTAAACAGGCAAATGGCACAAAGTATGTCTTCTTCTCCTCTATATAAAGATATACCAAGGAGGACATTTCCTAATCAACCATATCAAGGCAATGCTATCAAAATTCAAGGGCAACAAAATCATCTTCTTCCTCCATAAAGGAATCTTTCCCTTGAAACACCTCCAACAAACTCAGTAATTGGATATCTGGAAACAGAGCATGTTTCCTATTTCCAACCTGAGTTAGAGCAAGAAAATGGCATTGATCTCTTCAAGGAGGATCTAGAAGAATTAGCCAGTGACTCCCACATTAGTTTCTTGAATTACCAAGATGAACCCAGAAGTGAAGGTGAAGCAGTCAAAGGATCATACGCAGTATTCACCCAGTCTCAAAATCAGTTAGCCTATCAAGCTGACAAAGAGAAGATAGAGGAGTGACCCCAACTAGTAATTTCAATTATTGAGCAAAGAACCCCTCTTCCTTTTCAATTAAAGGACTTGATGATTACCAAAGAAGTAAGTACATCGAACATATATGTACCTTCTACTTCAGCTTTGAAAATCAGTCCTCCCCTTCTCAGAAATCAAAAGGATGAACTCCCATCCTCTTCCAAATCCATTTTAGTCATTTGACATGATTGATCATGTCAAGGAATCAAAAATTCAAATGACTGATTTTGAATCCCTACAAGTCAATCCTAAATAATTGGACATTGATGGAAAACCAGATGCAGACCTATCTGAGACAAAATACGTGGTCACCCAAACATCAGCCCCTACAACACAAATTCTATCTGAGTCTTTAGGTAGGGGTAATTACTTTTTGACCATAGAGGATGCTCATGTCTCAGTTGATGAAAGTCCTATAGCTTTTAATCTAGGATTTGATCTAAACAAGGCATTAGAAGAATTAGTAGGGTGCAGTATAAACAAAGAAGTATCTTCCATCTCTAATGAAGAGAAATTTGATAAGAGATCAGCTTCTGATGATGACAGCAATTCTTCCACCAATGATGAAGTTGGGACTGTGTTGATATCTCCTCAAAGAAATATTCTTCCTTCATGCAATTTGTAAGTTAGCAACACCTTCAACACAGCTGGATGCAAATCTGTGATGCTCAGATTGAAGATTGTTCAAGATGAAGAAGTCAAACTCCTTCACATCAAAGGAGATGCTAAGCTGATAGTTTGTCAGGAGTTTGATGTGGATAATCCAATCATGTGCTAGACTAAATCAGAAGAACAACCAATTATGGTAATGGACCATGCTGATACAAATCAAAATTAGGAAAAGGAATTCTTCACCAAGAGAGCAAGGAGGTATGGTTTCCAGTTTGAAGACCACATCTTGCCTTGGAACAAGAAGAAGAAAAGGCCAAGAGGAAGACATAGAAAATTAGTTTCCTGGTGGAGAGTTCCATTCGCCCGTCACCATTTCTAGGGACAAAATGGTTTCCTACTAGTTTATCAGGATGGCACACCATTTTCACTGTCTCATAGTGGGCAGCGTCTGAAGCGCTTCAAATCTTGAGGCATCAGATAAGATCATCTATACATATGTATATTTGTAGTCTTTAGTTCTATTTTGTGATTTTCATTTTCATTTTTGGAGCCTTTCTTTTTAGGTAGCATGACTCCATAGCCCAATGGCACACTTCAAGGCACTGGGGATTCTAGATTCTACTCCTTTCAATTCTTTTTTCAATTGATAGAAGTTCCCCAACTGGAGCCAGCTATTGTCCCCCAAAAATATCAGCTATTTTTTGGACAACATTTGAACTATTTTTGTCCAACAGACCAAAATTGTCTCTTCCCTTTTCAAAATTTGTCTTGGGCATTCAAATTCCTCATTTTTCAAGCTTCTTAAAAATCTATGGACTCTGCAGGTCAATTTCAATGGACTTTTACAGGTTGAAATCTATGGACTCTTTCAAGGTTAGAGAAAACTACGGACTTGGTTTCTACGGACTCATTTCTACAAGTTCAACGAGTTCCAGGTTCAATCAATTTAATGCTTTCGGTTCAATGGCAGATTCAATCAAAGGAATGGTTTAATGTCTTGGTTCAACCAAGCGGTTCAATGCTTTGGTTCATCCTTTGGTTCAATGAAACAATTCATCAATCAGTTCAAGGCTTTCTTTGAACCGTTGAACCAAAACTTGGTTCAACGGTTAGTTCAAACACATTGTTCAAAGGCAAGTTCAACAAGAGGTTCAAAGCCTTGGTTCAACAAAATGGTTCAAAGTCATGGTTCAATGGAATGGTTCAATAGTTGGTTCATCTCCAAAGTTTAAAGAGTTTCTCGAAGGACCCTGAAGGGTCGGTGCCCTTGCGGGGGACTCTCAGCTACCAATTCAAAGACACTTCTTGAAGCCGAAGGGACACCCAAAGAAGCCTGAAGGCCATTCAAAGACTGCTTAAAAGGTAGATACCCTTGCATGAGGCTCTTCCCAACTCAAAATAGGTCATTTCTTAAGGCCCAAAAGGGCAAGCTCAATCTAGAAAAGTGCCAAATAGAAAATCCAAAAGAGGACAAATGAATGATGGGCCCAAAAAATGTCAAATTCAACATAGTGAACTACCCATTGATCTTTTGAACATATAGACCATAATACATTCACAAATTTCAAGGCTAAGACCAATAAAAAGTGGGGAAGGAATAGAACAACAAACTAAATCTAGGACTCGATTCAATTAACCAGAAAAGGAGGAACGATGAAGATAAGATCAGATCCCAAGTGGACACTGAAAGTTGAAAACTTTCAATAAGCATGACTTGTTTCCCTGCATTGATAAAATCAAATGGGTAAAATTCCCCTAAGTTCCAGTGTGTCTTCTTAATAGATTCCAATGCAAAATGATGTATTACTATTCTTGAGTCCTTCTTGAAGAGGCTATATAAGGGAATCTCTTCTATTGTAATATAGATCTCTTTTTTGACAATTAGAACAAAACTCTGCCCAAATTGTAAGGCATTATTGAGACTTTGAGCTTAGATTGTTGATCATATTTTGTTACTGGAATAAGAAAGCAAATGGTTTTTTAGACTTTGTACTGTAATATCTTTGTTGTTGAGTAAACTATTCTTATGTCTTTTTCTTTAATATATTTTACGTTCCTTTAATTCAACAAGTAGAATTAGTGACAGTAGTCAAGAAGGTGTCCTAAAGAGTCAACTGTGGAGAGACTTTGTGCCCCCATAATTGCCTTTAGTGTGTTTTATTTTCATTTCTATGTAAAAGACATTGAGATGACTTTGTGCCCTCATTGTCCTTCGTATCTTACTCTTGAGTAATCTAGGTGAAGACTTTGTGTTGCATCTCGATTTGCTATTTATTACATCTTTTGCTACATTTTGTTATTAATACCAGGAGTAATCTTGTGGTTTGTTGAATAGTACTTTTGAAAGAAGAGGAGTGTTGTCTGTCATTTCCCTTGATTTTTTCCTTTGACCCACATGCATCATCTCTGAAAAATGAGGGATGGATGGTTTGTCCTACCCTTGAGTATTATTTTCTATTTATATATATATATATAGGAAACCTCCCCTTAACGAGAGGAGAGATTAGTCCCCTTCTGATGTGGTAAACCTACACATTTGGATGACTAATCTTCCTACTTTGGCTGATCAAACCTATTTTATTTATCAGTACGCTGATCGACAAAATATTCAACCAACAAATATTTATAGTAATAGTTAAATCTTCACATATAGAATGTTTTGATCATTCCTCATTGTATCCTTGTATTTTGAAATATCTAAAATTAGAGGTATTTGACATTGATTGAGTGTAATTTGTATACGTCCATCATGTTTTTAAATTTTAAATTTACTTTATAAGGCCCCATAATGATCTGTATCATGGCAAGTGATCCTATGATAAGTGCAACATAGTGATCCTTATTTTTGGACAAGTCTGCTCCCTGACATGTGTCTATTATGAGGTAAAGATATTAACTTATGCTTAATTAACATAGAAACTATTGTATATGGAACATCTTTTTTTTATGATCTATAAAATTTGTTGTGGAGGCTTATGTGAAGGTTCCACATTATTGACATGATGTATTTTTATTTGACCATTATAAGGTTGACTTAATGTTTGTATCTAAGAGGAATGTATTAAATATTAATAATTTACATGTCCATTTGATAAATTTACCTTGCCCTTATCTGAATGTGCCTTTATATCCTCTAGTGATGAATTTAAATTGTATTTAATAAGACCTATAAGTGTGAATAGGTTCTGTGAAAGATACTCAAGTGGATCAATTTTTTTGTTTTTCAATTGTTCACTTATCATAATATGATAAATTTCATCATCACTATCATAGTACTCTAAAAACAATTCATGTTGTTGTTCGGTGTTAACCAATAAATGAAGCTCTAATGTTGGATTTTCTTGTAGTTTTAGTATCATTGGCTCCTTTGGTAATGGTTCTTGTTCTAATTGTGTATCCATGTACACCTCAGTAGTTAGTACCTTATAATCATCTTGAGGTAAATGAGTTGTTTTTATTGATTCTCCCATCTCATTATTTATATGCTTTCAAGTGGAATGTATTGCTTTGGTGGTATGTGTTTTATAACCCCTTTCATTTCTACATGTAACAATTTAAAAAAATTGAAATGTTAATCATTGGTAGGCATTATCAACAAGGTCCCATCATTTATGAATTTAAAACATTGATGTAATGTAGACAGGATGGCATCCATTGTGTGTATCCAAAGTCTACCCAAGATTAATTTATAATGCAATGATTGAGACATTACTTGGAATGTAATTGGAATTATTTTTGGTCCCAATGTCACATCTAATGTGATTTGACCAATTAGGGGGATACATGAATTATCAAATCCTTCAATATACATGTTTGATTTTTGAATAATATTAATGTTAACCCATGGAGGTTAATAATTATGTGCCATAAATATTTAGACTAGATCTATTATTAGTTATCACCCTTTTGATTCCCTTGTTATGTATACTCACTTGTATGAGTAAAGGAAAATCTTGGTCAATAATATATTTTGATGGTAAATATTTTGAATAAAAGTTAATGATATATATATTTTTTTTACTTTCATAATATCTATAAATTAATTTGGTTCTATATCATGTGATACTTTCATTTCATGATATCCATATAGATAGTAGATTATTTTAAAATCTCAAGGATTTAAATCTTAGAATGTGTATTGATCAATTGGTTGATAAGGTCATATCCTTTAGTTTTAATAACCAATTTAGGCTTGGGAGGAATAGATTGTATATTAAGATCATGGGATAGGTTGGGAACACTTACCTTTTCATGTAGTGACATCATGGACTATGGATTTTAATATAAGCCATGAGTGAATAATGTGATTAAGATGGTAGTTATCACTCGACTAGGATCTAGGAGGGACAAACGGTTAGGAGTATGCATGTTGGCATCCAGAAATTGGCTCTATAATATGGCAAAAAGAGTTGTAGAGATAGATTAAATTTTTATCTTGTTTTAAATCACTCTCTTTATGTTGACTGATTTTATTATTTATTATTATTATATCACTAACTAATTTAACATAACAAACCATGATTATCATTATATACTATATAATGAATTAACTAATGGATGTATCCATATTAAACATGATTTTAGGAAAATAAATTCTAATTTTTAATATTTAAAACTTTGAAATTAGAAATTAAAATTTAAGAAAACACTAAATAAGAAAACCCTAGGTCAAACTAGGGTTCTAAGACCAAAGGTTGAGTTCACCAAAATTTTAACCCTAAATTTATTATTGTCTAGATAGGATTAAGAATATAGAAGTAGTTCAAGCATAAAGGTGATAAAATAATATATAGCATTACAATTAATATAAAATTTAGATAAATAATATTTTGAATTTATACAACTAAGATTGTTAAAAATAATAAAGTACAACTATTGAAAGATATTATAATAAATAAGAAACAATTGTACTTAATTTATTATGTAGGTTGATCTAGAATAGAAACAAGGGTAAATTATGTAGGATTAGTATTCTAGATTAGTCGTTAGATTATGAAAACTTCACTTATGTGGCCTCAGACACTAATATCAGATTTGGACACTATCATTGATACTAATGTCTGACTATGACGTAGGTGACTAGTATAGAATAATGACTAGATCTAGATGTGACTAACGTCAAGGATATAAGTTTTTTGTCACCATTCTAATGGTTTATTTATATCTTATATATAAGCTATGACTCTTTGTATATTTATCAAACCCTATCTCTTCACCCTTGGAATGAGTTTTACTAAAAATGGGTTAGTGGACTCATGATGTCGAGCTACCCAAACACCCGTCTATCAATGGGTGATGCCTACATAGCCAATAATCTAAGGAGGGCCTTAGAATTATGTATTTATCCTCTATGTGTGGTAAAATGTGTGCAGAATGTTGTAATATACTATATGATGATATATGTAGTGGTATAGCTTATAATTTGACAAATATGGCTCATGGGATGTTCTTTGAATGTTTTATATTTGTATGATTTCTCCTATGCTTGAGATGAAAATAGGTACAAATAGAGTGTTTGTGTGTTTTATTGATTTATCTTTTATATAATTTTTCTTGGTATTTTATAGATGATGAATGAAAAAGCTTAGACTTGTATTTATATCACACCTTTTGAAAATATCTCATAATAGGGTTCAATAAGACAAATAGGTTGACCCATAGGTTACTAATAATTTTCAATTTGGATGTTTTTTTGCCACTTGACTCTAGATATGGATCTAGACATGACCATCGATGGTAGTGTCCCTCTATGGATGATAGTGTTTAGAAGGCCAAAAAAAAGTATGGATCTAAAACTAATAGTGAAGGATGTTTATTAGGTTTTAAGATTTTTTGTGTAGTATGGGAGACCTAGGTAATTAGAATGACATGGGTTGGACTAAGAGATAAAAATTTAGGGATAGTGAGATGGTTAATATGAGCCTTTCAATAGTAGGGAGGTCTAGAACTAAAGTGTATAGCCCTGATTGATATTTATCAAATGTATAAGACTGATATTCTATAAATATTTAGTTTTAATATCTACACAGGGGTAACTTAATGATAGTTGGGTAAACCTACTGTCCTAAGTTTTCAACCTTTGTTATAATTGTAAAGATAATTATGAACATTTGTCCTAAGTCTAGGAACAATCTAAAATATTATTTAAATTAGTATAAGTAATAACATGATAAATCTTATGTATTAACAAAATAAAATTGAGGGATCAAACTTGTATAGAGATACATTGTTATAATACTATAAAATAAGAGATTCAAATATGAGCTCAAGTCAAGTGGATTGAAGTATGTCAATATTTATATATAGCTATATGGTATAAGTTTTCCTTTCATTGGAACCCATAACCATGACTACATCACTTATCACACTTCAACTCAAAAATAACATACATGTAACATTCATCCTCAAAACAAATATGGAATTATTTTCTTTTCCTCTAAAACAAAAATATGTCAAGCTTCTTGTATACATTATCAACTTTTATTATCCTCATGGGATATAATTAATGATACAAGATTATATCATAAATTTTAGAATTATATTGTTGGGACCATGGGTTATGGTCCCATGACACCACCCCCTATCTTTTCAACATTTATACCTTTAGCCTTTGTAGTGTATAGTATGGTTAAACAGTTATTCTCAATTCTCAAGATTTTTGTACTAACCTTGTGAATAAGGGTTTTAATATCTATCCCATTAGAATTAATGTTGGTTAAACTAATTTATTGGTCACCACTAGGTAAATTATATTTACCAATAGATACTTTAACATCAAGTTTGCATAGTGATGGTTACCCTTATTGATCCCAAAGTGGATACCAACCTAATACCTCAAATAGATATAACAAAACAAGGGATAGTCCTTTCATGAAGTCATGGTTTTCCATTCAATGTGTTCTTATAGAGAATTACTAACCTCTTGGTAACTACCATACTTCTATCCTCACAATAATAGTTTTTTGTGGGTCAAGGTATTTGTATTTCATAAATCGTTAATGCATGATGTTCATCAAGCATAAGGAACCAACCTCTTTAAACTAGGGTTGTAGTCCTATTAAACCCCAAGTTATAGTTAATAAATAATACCACTTTATGTTAATTTTAAACCCACTCTCAACACATGTTAAACATGTCAATGTTTAGGCAGGTCTTTGACCAAAACCAAAGTTTATAATTTACTCTTAATGAATATCCTTCCTTTACTAGTTCTTAATTAAACCTTATATCTAAGAATGAAAAATTCATGAGCTCAAATAATGAAATAAACTTTATTATGTTTTGTATCATATGTATAATTTATATTTTTATTGTCAAACATAAAACCCATCTATAAGGAAAAGTATTCCTCTATTCATATTACAAATAATGTTTCTTGCCTTACACCTATATTAATGACTGATTCATCCATCAATTTAATTTTAATACAAAATTCACAATGAGACCTTCACCCATTGATATTATTCATTTAATATGGATGTAGGTATGGTATTTTTTTACCATGCTCTCTAAGTAATACTAAAGTACCTTACTAAACACAGTACTAGCTTATCTTGGTAGCTTATGTATTGGGATGTGAAATTCATTATATAAGGCTTATATTTTTACCAAGTAAGGACCCCCTTAGTTAGTAATTAAAATTTATCTTCTAAAATAGGTTATTTTCAACCTTTAAATTTATTTAAGACATTTTATGCTATAGGTATTTTTTATAAAATCAATGCAAATTATACATGAAATCAAGTACAAGTTTCTTCTTTTGAACTTATATTTTATTTACATCCATAATTGGTTGTAATATCATAGGTTGCATCATTTGGAATATCTTGAACTAAGGTCAAGGTAGGTAGTTCCTTGTAGAACTTGCCTCTATATGCATATATCAGACATAAAACACATCTTCCACCACTATGGTAAGATCAAATACTTTATCCTTAGATATGTAATGTAACCTAGTCATTGTTGGCTTGTGTTGGCCAAAATTGGCAACCATGAGTGAGTAAAATTCAAAAAAAATTGACAAGCCTTATTTAACTCTATTTATGAGCTTTTAATAGGTTTTTTCTTAGCTTATATGTCATGCCCTATTATAAGAAGGTGTCTTGTCAAGTATTTGATCATATTAAGGTATATTACAAGGTCTATAGGAGTGAATCAAAACCCCTAGTCTTGTCATCAATCCCCTCCATGAAGGTTTTGTTTAGGTGTTTGGAGAAATTAAGGTGTCTTAGTAAAGTTTAAGGTTACTTTTCAAAGGTTAAGATATGTTGATCCATGGTAAATCATTGGTGTATTAACCTTCCAAGGTAACATGATGCCTTATGGTGTATGAGATCTTATATAGACTTGATATGGTAAGATGGAAACTATGTTATTTCATGTTTAACAAAGGTTAATTTAGTTTTGGAGAAATTAAGGTAATGGTTGAATTTGAAAATTTGAAGGATCAAGTGCATTTTTAGGTCTATAATGTGTTTCCAAGTTATGCCAATGTGTTTTATTCCTAATGCATGTTCATCCAGGTTAGTTTCAATGTGAAATAATTGATGGGACCTTATAAAGATCAATAAAGTGAAATATACTTTAAAAATACACTTACCAAGGGCTTATAAAGTAAATTTTGAACATGAAGATGGTCCTTTAAATTCAAAAATGGATGATGTCAAGTCATTATAATGTTTTTATGATAAAATCATGCTTGTGTAAGCATTGGAAGGTCCAAATAAGACAAAAATGTTTCATCTCCTCCATTTAACTCTTTGCAACCTAGTGAAGACCATTTTTAAATGTTTATTTCATGAAGAGGAAAGAGAGTTAGATATAGTGTTCTTGGGGGTTGATATGGAACATTATTCAATTGAATTATATTAATTATTTCTTGGTTTGAATTTTTATTCTTTATGAACAATCGTTAATAAAATAACTAGCCTAAAACTCCACATGTAGGATTTTTCTTGTCTCAACAAGTTTTCAAGTTAATAGATGCAAATGGATGGTTTTTTGATATAAAAAATGGTATAAATAGTCCCATAATATCATCTTCCACCATCATTTGGCATGTGTGAGTAGAAAATATGACAGAAATGTTCTATTTTGTTATTTTTGAAGGTGGCATGCAGGGTTTTTAAATCTATGACATTCTTGAACATGGAGATTGTTGTGTTTGGAATGAAAAACCCTTGTGTTAACCTATATAAATCCTATTTATACCTTATAAAATTATAAAAAGGGTTCAAATATGAGTTCAAAGTCATTTGTAAGTAGATTGTGCAGGTTGCATAAAAATACAAGATGACTATAGGCACAGTTTCGATTGGTTTTGAGTGTTTTCATTATCAAATAGTCTTCAAGAAACTCTCATCAAACTCCCACACTCCTATCATATCCTCAATTTTACTTCCACATTTTAAAATTTTATCTTACACTCGTATCGAATCACAACCATCTTCAAGAGACTCCAATAGGCCCATTGGCAAAAGAATTGGAATGAACCTCTAATCTCCTTGTGATTATTGTCTTCTTGTGTTTCTTGACCATATAGGTGTTTATAAATGATAATAAATATCAATAAAGTAGCCCAATGTCATCATCAAAGGGAAGATCCCATACCTTGAAAGATAATGGTATTATTTTTCTTCAATGAATCTCCAAGGGTAAATAAGAAAAAGCTACAGACCTGTGACTCATGAATGAGTTAATAATGCATCCTCATAATTTTTTTAGTAATATAAAATTTTAATATGATTTTATAATCCATATAATATCATCCAAGGATAAATACCAATCATTTGGTAAAAGGAGGAGGTGTTATGAGCCTAAAATAATCACCTGCATGTCTACTTGTAAGGTAAACAAGCAGTTAATATGCCTATACAAGAATAAAAAGTAGTATAATTGAGATAAAACAAGATAAATTTCACTCCTAAAACTCATAAAATAATCCCAAACATACATTATGTTCATGTACAAGCTGAAATGTGCACCTACAGTTTTTAAGGACAAGAAATATAGTCTTATGAGCAAACTTCGTTAAGGTTTTGAGAAGTGGTACACATAAGATATACATTGAAATGATTAAATATGGGATATGAGACCCTAATATAATATCCATAAATATACAAAACTCTAGGATAATTCTTGAAATGAACTAGCAGGTCACAGACTTAGGAAACATTAGAATAATGTATGCAAACAAAACCAAGTGTGTGAAGACATTTGAGAGGTTCTAAAGAAGATTTTGGTCTTGAAAAATAGTTTGAATGTTCAAGGAGAAGAATAAATGGCTTTTAAAAACCAATATACATGCCATAAATGTCTTAAACTAAGGTTAATTTAGACCTACAGCTTTGCAGACCTATAGGTCCACATTCTCAATCAAAAGAGGCAAGCTTTGCATAAAATATGATGGATTGAAGAATAGATAAAGTGTTAAATCCATGAGGATATGTTAATAAGGTTTTTTGAGGGTATAAAAAGGATAATATTTGAAATAAAAACATTTTATTGAACCCTTACAAGTATCAATCCCAAAGAGGACTTATAGGATTGCTATAAGCTACAAGTTGCTTCCAAGGATTGAAGTGAGTATGAAAGATTTGTATTGAGTTTAGGATTATGGTTTCAATAAATAAGTAAGATGTATGGGAGAAATTATATTCCTTATAAGGTTTTTAATATGTTTTTAATTTGATCAAAGGGACAAAATAAACCTATAGCCTATGACATAATCTTCTTTCATACACAGAATTTTACTTATTTGCTTAGTGGGAGCTCATTAGGATTGATCATGCATAACCATTTATTGGAAAAGGTGAAATAAGTTAATTCAGACCTAATAAAAGGATTTTTTTGGTTTTAATTGTCCTAAAACTCAATATTTTTATTTTTTTTTGCTATCGTCCAACACAGGCATGTGTTGAGACCAACCTAGGGCTAGAAACTTGTATTTTTCATAATTAAAATTTTAACCATTTAAACTATATAAAACTTGGTAATTTGACCTTTCTTTATGTAACCTAAAATATTTTTGTGGTTTTTGATCAGCATTGTATGGTATTTTATAGTCTCTAGTATTGTAGGCTTGTTTTAGGCCTAATTAAATCTAATTAGGAAATATGGGTGTTGGGTTAGTAGGTTTGAATTGGGAGTTGAGCCATCAAATTTTGGTTGAAGATGGAAAAATATAAAGGGTATTAAAATATGATTTTATTTTACTTTTAAGTGTTGTATATCATCCAAACCAATAATATTTGTGTTAAAATAGGGATACAAAGAATAGGCCTTAAGGAGAGAAAATATGAGAATTATGAAGGAAATTGTAGAACATAGGTGGAAATATGATTGGTTATAGGTCTTAAAAAAATTTAAAAGAAATTAATAAGTATTTATACCCAAATATGATGACTTGTTACTTCCTAATTAATGATAATGGGTAGTTTCAAGGAACTAGTTGAGTCATATAAGAAAATGATGATCTCCTATGCCAGCTTCATGAGAGACATTATCTACCAAGTCCACACATGTTTAATAGGTATTTCAAGACTATTTCTTGTAAGATTTCTTGTTTACAACTTGCTTTATCATGAAATGATACTTGTCATGGTATTTTCTAGCATCCATCTTCTATCTCTTTCTCATTCTTTTCTATATGTATGTCTGAATTTAGAATTATAATGGATCCTTCACTTGAGTATGGTGAATCCCTACTCATTTTTTAACCCATTAAAATAATATAAAAGTTGGTTTTAACTTCTCTTATGATTGTATTCTCGTGTTTGTGCATGAATGATTAATCTTATCTACTATTGATTTGGTTCTTTTTGGCATGTTGTCTCATTCTCTCACCTATATGCAATTTAAAATCTCTCTCATAGGTCATATGGATATTTTAAGTATTCTTTTGAAGGTTAAGTGAGGAAATCTTCCATTGGTGTCTTTATACCTCTTGAAAATTAGCCCTCCTAACCTAATCATCATCTACCACCTTCATGTTGAAATATTGATGTAAGAGGATTAGTGTATGAATCGGTCAGCTCTATGTTCATTATTTATCTACAAATATGTGGTAGTTGTAAAAAAATTGGTATATCACCTCCTTAGTTAGCCTATTTTCATTTATTTCTATCCCTTTTCCCTTGCAAGCAATAGGCTTAGTTTGTAGTTTCAAGGTGAAGCATCAAGGGAGTTAGCCCTGTCTATAGATTCACCTCATTTATTAGGCCACCCACAACCTAAAGGTTTCTCCTTGTTATCACCTAAGTGAGGAGAATTGAATAAGTGGTGGGACAAGGATTTCATTCATTAAAGATTTCATGGTGTTTTTATTCAATACATCAACCTTTAGAGTCATGAACACAAGAATAAATGGTGACTCTAGGTGAACCACAATTGTTATAATAATCCCAAGTGTCTAAAAATTAGAAATTAGTATGTATTCACATCATTATTTTGGTCAAGATGCATACTCTATGCCTTCACATTCTTCATATCAGATTGATAGCATTCATGGCTTCACCCCAAGTGGCTTTCAAACAATACCATACCAACCTTACCAAGGTTGTCAATAGATGTATATGCCCTCTCCCACTCCAAATCAACCTCTTTGGTAGCTTACTTATCCTTCTAGTCAACCTTGTCAAAGTTATATTTCTCCTACTCTGACCTTCTTATACTTCGAACAAACCCTTGTAGACATTGAAATGTAAATGAGCGGGCTTGAAAAAGAAAAGAAACTTGGTCT
Source organism: Torreya grandis (assembly GCA_037957365.1). NCBI lineage: Eukaryota > Viridiplantae > Streptophyta > Pinopsida > Cupressales > Taxaceae > Torreya > Torreya grandis. The sequence continues at coordinate 177,299 of JARHVA010004853.1, forward strand.
AAAAATATATAACCCTTATATTCAAAATGAAAGCATTGTAGTGATGAGGGATTTAGTGCATTTGATTAAGTCTAGGTGGGCAGATATTGAGAGAGAAAATCATTATATACCAATAGATGATGTGATAGAAATAATAAGTTTGGATCAATGTATGGAGAACATATTAGTAATTGAAGAGAGGCATCAAATGAAATACATTTATCCTTATATGCTTTCTCCTATTCCACATCAACCTTATCCTACTCCTAATTTGTGCCAACCTACATTATGCCATCAAGAAAATCCTATGCCTATGTCACCTTCACCCACTCTTCCTCAAGAATCTCAAACCACTCCATCATGGAGACCTTCTTGGATTATGACCCCTGATTATATCATGCCAAATCTTGAGAAAAAACCTTCTCCCATGCCTATCCAAAGTCTATAAAAAGAGAAGTATATGGAGGTCAAGTGAAAATAGCTTCTAACTCTCTCAAGTCCACCTACCCTTCAAGTTTAATATATCCATGAAGATCAAGATATATTAAAGTTTGATAGAGTGATGGAGGAGTGGAAGGAGAATAATGTAGCATCCTTAACACAATTCCCTTCTTCATCTCTACAATAATACTATAATCAACCTAACCCTCCCAAAATCCTAAGTTGGAAGGATACTCTATCAAGTTTCAAGAAAGCCAATGAGTTCTCTTTCGCTCCCACCCCCTCTATTTATGAAGGAGAACCTATTGCATTGAGGGATAAATATGAAAATCCATTTAAAAAATAGATCTTGTCAAGAAATAATAATGAGGTGGTAGTCCTTGAAATTCTTGATGAAGTTATAACTGTAAGAGAAGCTTAATAAGGTCATGATGAAGATATGGTGAGTGAGTATGATAAAGAAATCATAATTGGTAGCCCCATTAGTGGAGAATAGAGAAAATCAACTTCCAAAGATGAGGAAAATTATATACCTTATAGATAATAGTTATACAACCCTCAATATGTCATGAATGACCAGTAAAATCAATCAAATTAGCATGGTTTTGAGCTTGAGGAAGGAGTTGATGATGACATAAAAAATTGCAATCACATGATATGTTCTCATGCTTCATGGAAGAAAAATAAAAACAAATGAAATAATTTGATGAAAGTATGAATGAGGTCAATACAGCTACTCCCTCAGAAGGCCATCCTAAAACGAACTCAAATGAACTCATTATTTAAGACACTAAGACTCCTAATGAGCTTGATGATGTTTGACAGCAATTATACTTTTTATTTATTTGAAGAGATTAACATTCTTATCATGAAATAATTGAATGATCAAGATGAGGTTACAAATAAAAATAAACATGATATCATAGGGTAAAGTGAAACTCAAGAAAGTAATCCTATGGTGAAAAATCAAGTTTTGAGCAAGAAAATCATGATAAATTAGGCCTTGAGTGGGAAGATGAACTTCCATTATTTGTGGATGAAGGAGAATACCAATCTAGTTTTCATGAATTGAGTCTTGATGAAGTAAAATATTATCATGTATAAGTTGATCAAGTTACAGCTAAGTATGAGGTAAATCTTCATGAAAACACTTTGGTCACTAACCTTATTGAGCCTCATGATCAAGAGATAGAGCTTAAAGGGGAAAACTCGCATCTATGTCATGATTCCATTAAAGAGTTTGAGGTGAATGAAAAGTATGTTATAACTAAAGAGAATGGTAAGAATGATATTAAAGTTGGCATGCTTTCAAGTGATCAATAAGAATCTTCCTTTTAGGAGGAACTAGAAAAATTTTGTTGAAGTTTGGATAGTAAACCTATAGCCCATGATAAGAATTCTAAGATGGTTGTCTTGGAAAATGAACATAGTGAATACATGAGTGACAAGTATATTGAAGAGAACATCATGATTGTTAATCTTGTTGAATTTCATGAACAAGTTTAAGGAGGTCTTGATAACATGTGGTGGTCCTATTTAGACATGTTTAAGGAATTTGAAGAGTTTGGTAGGTTAACACTTCTAAAAGGACAAGATGAATTTATTGTTAAGAAATGTAAAGATCTTAACAAGCTAGCATGTCCTTCTAGTCATCACCAAGAGGTTTAAGTTCATGATGTATCAAGATATGATGGAGATGATTCTCTTCAAGGTGAGCAAGAGATGGATCTTAAAAAGCCAATAGAAGCTAGGGTTACTACTACCCCCATGAATCAAAGTGTGGTCACATTAAATGTCTCTCTCTTTGATAAAGAGTAGGATGAGGTAATTTATTCATTTCAAGATGAATTTATCTTTATTGGAGACATGTTTATTATTGTTGATCCACTTGAGGTCAAGCCAAAGATAGTGGTGTCAAGAAAGGAACTACTAAATAAAGAACAAAGTCTAAAAAATAGCTTGTACATCATTATTATTCATCACATGAATAAGAATTGAGGTTTTTTCCTTTTGATCTGGGTAGATAAGACCTTAAAGGTTAGTTATATATGGTAGTTTCTTATTTTGTCTTCTCTAAGTGCTTCCTAGCACAATGTGTGTCTAGTTGGTTTTGTTTGTCTTGTTGGTGTGTTTGTGTCTTGTTTTTATGTTTGGGTGGAGGCAATCAACTATTTCATCCTTCTCAAGAGGTTTATAGGTTAGTTTTCATGGTCTATTTCAATTTGTGTTGAGCTGAGATGACTCCATAGCCTAATGCAGGCAAGAAGGCAACTGGTCTAGATTCATAGCAAGCATGCAATACTAGGAGGTCACCAAATATGTTAACCAAAATTGGCCACCATAAGTGAGTATAATTCAAAACTTTTTTGACAAGTCTTATTTAACTATATTTATGACCTTTTGATATGTTTTGTCTTAGCTTATAGGTCATGCCCTGTTATAGGAAGGTGTCTTGTCAAGTGTTTGGTCATATTAAGGTCTCTTGAAAAGTCTATAAGAGTGAATCAAACCCAAAATCTTGTCATCAATCCCCTCCATGAAGGTCTTGTTTAGGTGCTTAGATAAATTAAGGTATCTTATCAAAGTTTGAGGTTAATTTTCAAAGGTTAAGATATGTTGATCCATGGTAAAGAATTAGTGTATTGACCTTCCAAGGTGACATGATGCCTTATGGTGTATGAGAGATTCTAGAGACTAGATATGGTGAGATGGAAAATATGTTATTTCATGTTTATCAAATGTTAAATTAGTTTTGGAGAAATTAAGGTAATGGTTGTTGTTGACTCTTTAAGTCACCCCTGAGTTAACATAAGGCCACACATGGATTGTAGAGAAAGGATGCACCTACGAGGTCCCAAGAATTTTAAGTAGAGATTATATAGATTCTTCTCATATGAACCTAAACCCCAGGTAAAAGTGTAAATCTACACAACAAATACATAATCACTCACACCTGCATAAAGCTTTCAATATGCACCCACGTGCATGATTTTATGGCATGTATGACACAAGATTATGAGTTTAGGATGTAGGACCCCTAGGTTCTAAGTGGTCAAGTAAATATTTCAATGCAGGAAGCAGCTATAATTGCATGGGAGTGCCTTGGATCTTCAATATTCACATGCACCCTCATTTAAAGGCCCCCTTCTTCCATTGCCACAAGTTAGTTGATGCTTGCTCAAAAATAAAGAGGTTCTTAACTGCCTAGGAGAAGCACTAATCTTCCATGCATCACATCCACACTGATCCTACCTAAAAATACAAAAGAATCCTCTAAGATCTTGCCAAGGTGACATGTGTCCCTAGAGTACCACATCCAAGACCGATTAGGAAACACCATGTGTTGAGTAACTTCTAGATATAAAGAAAGTATTTAGATGAAGTTGAGAGGAGATCAAGGCATTATTAAAACATTGAATACAAAAGTGACAATCAAGCTTTAAGGATTTGAATTCACACCACCCTCTGACCTTGTCAGAGAGATCTTCCATTCCCCTATGCACATGTATCTTGAAGTGATCCTACCACAAACTTTAGATCCAATCACTAGACAGACATCAAAAGGCATGGTTATAATGCTACAAAGAATTAAATGATATATCCACCACCCCAAGTGGAAAATTTATTTTAAAATAGACTTGAGCACTATAAAATCTTGGTTCTTTCATTATAAAAGGGTCGACATATTTAAGAAACCTTATGTTGCTAAAGTTTCCCTCCATGAGCACTTGTATTGGCTAGACCTTGCATGTTAATTAGAATTAAGCTCACCTCCTTCTATTATTTTGATGATCTATGTGTTATTTGTGTTTGTTGATTTCTATTTGTGGGACATGTTTGCCCTTCTCATTTGTCATTCATCCCTAGAACCTCTTCATTGAACTTAGAACTCACTTGCAGGTCATATCTTTTACACACTAGGGTTTGCATAGGATTTATCTATGGATAATATTCATCCCCTCTAAATGTTGTGTTACATTCCCATACCTCTATATGAAATACTTATGCATGTAGAGTGACTTGGTATAATCTATGTGATATTGTCTTGTTCTCAAGAGTTTGCATTGTGTTTACAATAATAAGAGCACTCACTCTATTTTTGGTGTATTTCCTTTTAATTTCAACATATCTTACCTTCTCCCTCCTTTTTCCTCTTAGAGATCATAGGTTTAGATTAGCAGTAGTATACCTTTCTACTCTTTAAGCCTATGAACTAGTCTTAAACTAGGTGTGTTTAAAATAGAGGGAATCCAGCCTACTCTGATGGCTCATCCTAAGGAACACAAGGGTCCCACACCTTGAGGACATTACCATCACTATGACAAGATAATCAATGCTTACATGCATAGATGAGTGATAATAATTCCACACCAAGTACCTTAAACTTTTATGCCCCATGTAAGGCCTTCATACTTAGCACCCCACCGCCAAGATTCCCCTTACCGTGGAGCGTCCATGGGTGCACATTTCAAATGAAAATAATTTTTGGCATGCTTGGTGGGATGATTTAAATAAGAGCTAAGTAATTGGTGCTATATTTAGATAATAAGTTTATCAAACACTTACCGAGAGCACTTGGTGACTTCAAACATCTCTAACCCATAAATATTAGCCACTTACCTACATGCCAAGAAGAACAAGATCATCTACAAGAGGCATCAATTTCCATTTCAATGAGCTTCAAGTGCCCTTAAGAAGAAGGAGAGTTATAATATCCTTATCCCCTATCAAAAGATGTATTCCAATCTAGTCACCTCCCAAAGCACATTCTACACCTCCATTCAAAAGGTTTTACGTAAGAAGGCAATGTCTATTCCCCATTACATTCATAATTTTGCTAAGGAATTAAGTGTTTGTACCTTTCAATGGAGGTAGTATATTAATCCTAGTGTATTATGATGACATTATAGTTTCCACTCTCAAAATCTTGTCTTATTTCATGGGTGAGAATTCAACCTCTCCTATGGAGCATATCCAAGACATTGTGAACATCTGCTCAGTGTACCATGTCACCCAAGACCATGTCATAGTCAGGTTACTAGCTTCTTCCTTTAAAGTAAAAGCTCTTGAATGGTACCGAGGATTGAAACTAAACTTTATTCATAACTGGGATGAACTTAGTAAAGAATTACGTAAGTATTATAAAGATTAGAGTGATCACTTGTCCCTAATAGAATTGCTCATGACTATAAGGCAAGTACTACATGAAATGATGGTCGACTTCAACTTCCAATTCCAAAGAGTCTAGGATAGAATCCAACCCTTATGTAAGCCTTATCTAGGTATAACATTATTTTATTTCCTAAAATATCTTAACAATGATATAGCAGTGATGATTTAGTCCATGGGAGGCACGGTCTTCCTTGATGTCTATGAAGTGGTAGTGTGCACAAAAGATTGTTTGATTCAACTAGGCAAGATTGCACCTAACCCCCCATGCCTATATTCATATAACCTCTCCCTAATCAAGTAGTTACACAACTTATGCTAGTGCCTATCCCTACTATAATGAGTCCACCTACTCCACCCATCATCTCTTCTAATGAATTATATGAAGTGAAGATGTTATTACAAACTTTTGGGAATGAACTAGTTTCCTTCAAAAAGCATCAGTGTAGTATCTTAGACATCATCAACCTTTCACTCAGTAATGCTAGTCAAATAGACCTCCCTACCAAGGCAAAGTGAAACTCCAAAATCAGGTCACCTATAATAGAGTGCCTTATGTGCAAAAGACTGATACTACCAACACCTCCAAAGCCATTATTCTGATATAGAAAAATCTAGTGTAAGATTCTAAATGGTGTTTCCCATGCAATCAACCACATAATCAAACCACCTTCATAAATAGAATCTTGAACCAAGTGCTCATGGTGAAAATCATTCCTTAGTTACAAGAGAAAACAAGTAGCACAACCCCACAAGAGGAAGGGATCCAAGTACTAATTCAACTACAAGAAGGGTCCACTTTCATTAATTGACAAGAATAGGAATTTAGTTATGTGAATCAAAGTAGCATGCCCGATAGAGAAATAACTCCAATTTATTTCAACATAATATTCAAAAGGATAGTTATAGAAGAAGCTAAATCATCCTCAATGCCTTTGCCTTTAGTGCCCTAAGTCAATCACATAGTTTCACAAGCCAAGGCACCTGCATAACCTTTGCACCTAGAAAAGATAGTGGAAAAGGAGGGCCGATCTCAAGTTAGTGTACCAACATCAAGAGACACCATTATTCCAAATCCAAAACCAAAGGGATTTTAGTTTACCTTCAATATAGTAGAATAGATGAAGAAGACAAGCCTCAACATCACAATGTGGGATGCACTCACTATTATATCACAACAAAATGTTCTATAAGATTCACTAAAAGGTTTCAAGAGTGTTGAGCCCCCCAATTGGTACTTGTTTCCTCTACTAATCTATGCTATCCAAAATTAGAATAAGTGCAGGTGAAAAATACCAATAATCCACCTCCATTATATGTCTCCCTAATCATCAGATAGCACCTGTTGCATAATTGCATGATCAACTTTAGCGTAAATAGCTCAATAATGCAAAAAAAGATTGTGGATACATTTGGAATTTTGTATGCCCCTATTTTAAAAGGAGTAGTCTAGCTTGATGGTATAATAGTAAAAGTTGTAGGTATAATCAAGGGCTTGAATCTTATATTACAAAGCTCGACTAAGAGTGGCTTGATAAAAGCCTATAAACATAGAGTGTAGGATATGATAGAAGGATTCAATACATTCAACATAATTTCCTTATCAAGAGTACATAATGTTGATGTAGATAGGCTTGTGATTGTAGGTGTGCAATATGACATGTTGTGCAACATAATGAAAGAGTTTGAATAACTCATCAAGTTTGTGGTCAGACTGGTAGTTCCTAAAAACACAAAAAATTGGCAAGTGTTTGAGAGTGATGATTAAATCATCAACTTCCTATAGGATGAGATAGATTTTTGTACCATGAACCAAGTACAGCTACAAGATCAATATGAAGATCAAATCATCCAATTAAAAGGAAACAAGTTGCCAAGAGGGATAGTCACCCTACATAACATCTTCAATTTTGATGACCAATTCAAATGAGAGAGGCACAACATGATAGCCAAGGAAGATATCTCAATGCCCATGATCATTTTAAAAGGAAATTTTTGTAAAGCTAGTAAGTTTTACTCCATGATAGAGATTGAAATATTTATTCAACTCGGTAGGAGATATGATTATATCTTCACATGGAGCTACAAGGATCTAAGAGGCTTTAACCTAGGCTTAGTGCAGCATATAATTGAGCTAGATCCTAGTGTGCAACCCATGCATAAAAATAAAAGGCTTGTTAATTTGAAGTTGGAGCTATTAATGTGTAAAGATCTATCTAAACCCATTGAGGCTAGTATAATACTTTTGATCAAGCATTCCTCATGGGTTGTAAACTTAGTCCTGGTGTGTAATAAAAATGGGGAGATGGGCCTTTGTATGGACTTTAGGGATGTAAATAAGGCTTCCCTTAAAGACCATTATCCTCTCCCTCCCATGGAACAAATCTTGTAAATAGTCATAGGCACAGAGAGATTCTCATTACTAGATGGTTACTCAAGCTATAAATAGATTCAGGTGCAAGATTATGATTGATATAAAACTGCATTCACCATTAAATGGGGAACCTTTGCATACCAGTGCATGCCATTTAGTTTGACAAATACAGGTGCAACCTTATAGAGATCCATGGATATGGAATTCAAAGGGCTCATAAATAATATCATCTTGGTTTACCTTGATGACATAACCATATTCTCTAAGTGCACAGAGGATCACTTAGGTCATCTAGAGTAGGTCTTTCAAAAATGTCATGAGTTTGGAATATCTCTAAACCATAGTAAATGTATCTTCATATTTCATGAAAGAGCCCTCCTTGGGCACATCATTTCTAAATAAGGACTTGCAATTGATCTAGAACAAGTTAAGGCTATCTCACCCTTGTAAGCCACAAGAAGAGTCTCTAAAGTTTCTTGGGGAGAATCAAATTTGTGAGAAGGTTTGTGCCTAGTTTCACTATCCTAGTCAAGCCCCTCATTATGATGTTGAATAAGAATTTTGCATTCAGTTGGACATGTAAGGGAAAGGAAAATTTTGAGGCCATTAAGTAAGCCATCATGCAATCCCCCACCTTGATCAACCTAGACTATAGTAAGGATTTTATCCTATATGCATTCGATGGAGTTGAAGGCATCTCAACCATCATGATGTAGTAAAACAAAGAGCAACTAGAGTAGCCAATTGCCTTCTTTAGCCAGGCACTAAAGGATTATGAGTTGTGTTATAGTTTTGTAGAGAATTACACACTCAAAGCTGTGAGAGAACTAAAGAAATTCAAGCATATGCTCTCTAACAACAAGATCCAACTCATGGTCTTCCACATAAGTATCAAAGATTTTTTGCTTCGCAAGGACATCAAAAAGAAACGAGTTGGTTGGATCATGAAGGTGATGAAATATGATGTGGACATTAAGGTCACCAAGCTAGTATGAGGGAAGGGATTCTATGATCAGTGAGTGAAAGTAGTCAGACCAAAGGATAATGCAATCTTAGTGTTGTATGAGGAAGGGTACACAAATGAAGAAGCTAAAACTAACTAGGTGAAGGATATGAAGACTTTCCTTTAGCATAATGTATACCCTTTTGGCCTTGATAAGGCCAAGCATAGACATTTTTAGTTGTATCCCATTCCTTATGTGCTCATAGAAGGTGTGCTCTTTTGAAAGGACCTCAATGTACTCTTCCTGAGGTGTGTTAAAGAAGAGAAAACAAGAATAATACTTCAATAATTTCATGATTGCCTTGCAAGAGGCCATTACTCACCTAAGACCACTGCTATGAAGATCATGTAGGTTGGCTATTATTGGCTAACTCTATTCAAATATATGCATGTGTATGTGAAAAATTATAATAAATTCACCTTCTTTATAGGCAAATAAAGAATCACATCCTTACCAGTACACCTAATTCAAGATGACCAACCCTTTGCTTAGTGGGGCCTAAATTTCATAGGCATGATTAACCCACCATCAAGTGATGAGCACAAATGGATTCTCATAGCAAATGACTATTTCATGAGATAGATAGAAGTAGTTGCACTCAAGGAGGTTAATGAGACATCCATTCTTAACTACTATGAAGGCTTTGTAATAACATTTGGTGTTCCAGCTACCATTATCTCTAATAATGCATTAGTTTTCCTTAGAACCAAGATCAGTGAGTGGGTCATCAAGCACAACATCTACTTGATCACCTCATCAAACTATTACCCTCAAGGTAATGGTATAGATGAGTCCATAAATAAGAACCTAATTTGCATTATAAAAAGGAATCTAGAGGGTAACCATCAATCCTATCACACTAAGCTTAGAACTACTCTTTGGGCTAATCGAATCATGCCTAAGAAAGTGCTTGGAAATTTAAATTTCATGATAGTTTATGGAAGGGAGGCAAGATTATGAGCATCCCTCAATTTGCCTTCATTGAAACTCATACATCGGTTGGATCTACTAGAAATTGACCCCCTCGAAGTAAGATTAGTCGAGCTAATAAATCTTGAAGAAACTAGAGCACAAGTTGCATGCACCATGGTAATCCAATAAGCACAAACCAAGAGGGTCTTTGATAAGAAATTTGGTGATAGGAGTTTTTGAGAAGGAGACTTAGTGCTCAAGTGTGATGTAGATAGAGAAAAGGATAGAAGGCACACTAACTTCAATGTAATATGGAGTGTTCCATATACCATAACCATTTGTAAGTCATCTAATGCCTTTCAACTTGCTAGATTGAGTGGAGAAGAGTTGCATATCCTATTCAATGGGATTCATCTTAAGCATTATCTTTATCGACTCTTGTATATATATGTAAATAAATAGAGTAGATGCTTTTCATTTCCCTAAAGCACCTCCTACACCTTATTTTTGATTAATTTTAATTCCTCCAAGCACTTATGCATAGTGTTTCTTAGCTTAGGTCTTTTCCTCTAAGCACCTTTGGTCCAATTCTTGTTTTGTTAAGTGAATCTCAATTATTTATAGAGCCAAAAGTTCCAAAGACTCTATGCCCAATGGATCATTCAAAGGATACTAGATTCTTGCTTAGCAGGTAAGTGGCCTGCAAAGGTCACCAGAATTGTTCACTCTTCAAGTCACCCCCAGGTCAGTATAAGGCCACCCAAGGTTTGTAGAGAAAGGATGGACCTATGAGGTCCTAGGCATTTCAAGTATAGACTGCATAGATGTTTCCTATTTATGTCCAAACCCAAGGTATAAGTGTAGATCTGTGTAGCATATTTTTAATGACTCACACATGCATAAAGCTTTAAATATGTGCCCATGTGTAGAATTTTATGGCACACAAGCCAAAAGGAGCATGATTTTAGGATGCAGGACCCTCAAGTTCTTAGTGGAAAAGTAAATATTTTGGCATAGGAAGTAACTATTAATCACATGGGAGTGCCTTGTATCTTTGATATTCACATGTACCCTCATCTAAAGGCCCCCTTCTATCATTTCCATGAGGTAGCTCAACAGTTGCTCAAACACAAAAAGGTTCTTAGTTGCCCAAGATAAGCTCTAGTCTTCCATGTGTTAGGTCCATATTGCTCCTTCCTAAAAATACAAAAGAATCCTCTTAGATCTCACCAAGGTGACATGTGTCCCCATAGTTCCACAACTAAGACCAATCAAGAAGTGCCACATGTTGAGTAACTGTCATATATAAATAAAGTAGTTGGAGATAGTTGAGAGGAGATCAAGGTATTGTTAGAACATTAAATATATAAGCAGTTATCAAACTTTAGGATTTGAATTAATGCCACCCTTTGACCTTGTTAGAGATATCTTTCATTCCCCTATACATGTGTATCTAGAAGTGATCCTGCCACAAACTTCAAATCAAATGACCAGATAGACTTCAAGAGGCATGGTCATAGTATTGTAAAAGAATTTAATGATATATGCACCACACCAAGTGGTGCATTTATTATAAAATAGACTTGATAAATATAAAATCCTAGATATTTCATTGTAAAAGGGTCAACACATTTAAACAACCTTATGTTGCTAAATTTGTCCTCCATGAGCACTTGTATTGGCTAGACCTTGCATGTTAATGAGAATTAAGTTCACCTCCTTTTGTTATTTTGATGATCTATCTATTATTTGTGTTTGTTGATTTATGTATGTGGGCATGTTTAACCATAGACATAAATCAACAAACACAACTTTCATTTGTCATTCGTCCCCAACACCTCTTCATTAAACTCAAAACTCACTTGTAGGTCATATCCTGTGCACACTAGGGTCTACGTAGGCTTTGCTTATGGATAATATTCATCCATCTCAAAATTGCATTTCATTCCTACACCTCTGTATGAAATACTTATGCATATAGAGTGAATTGTAAAATTATGTGTGATATTGCCTTGTTCTCAAGAGTTTGCATTGTGTTTACGATAGTAGGAGCACTCAATCTATTCTAGGTACATCACCTTTTACTTTTAGCATCTCTTACCTTCTCCCTCCTTTTTCCTCTCAAAGATCCTAGGTTTAGATTAGCAGTATTTTACCCTTTTACTCTTTAGGCCTGTGTGTTAGTCTTAAACTAGGTATGTTTAGAATAGAAGGAAACTAGCCTACTCTGGAGGCTCAATCCAAGGAGTGCAAGGGCCCCATGCCTTGGGGATGTTCCCATCATTGAAATGAGATAATCAATGCTTATGTGCACAGCTAAGTAATAATACTTCCACACTTAGTTCCTTATACTCTTTTACCCCATGTAAGTCCTTTGTACTCAGTGCCCCACCACCAAGCTTCCCTATGCTACAAAGCATCCATAGGTGCTCATTTTGAATGACAACAGTTGCCTTTGCAATTTAGAAGGATCAAGTGCATTTTGAGTTCTCTAATGTGTTTCTAAGTTATTCCAAGGTGTTTTCTTCCTTACACATGTGCATCTAGGTTATTTTCAATGTGTAATAACTAATGGGACCTTTTAAAGGTCAAGAAAGTCAAATATAACATAGAAATACACTTACCAAGGGCTTATAAAGTAAATTTTCAACATAAATATGGTCAACTCAAGTCAAAAATGAATGTTTTTAGGTCCCTCTAATGTTTTTAGGGTCAAACCATGCTTTTGGTAGCATTGTAAGGTCTAAAGAAGACAAAAAACATTTCATCTCCTCCATCAAGCTCTTTGCAAGTTAGTGAAGGCCATTTTCAAACGTTCACTTCATGAAGAGGAAAGAGAGTTAGATCTAGTGATATTGTGGGTTGATATGGGAGCTTATTCCCTTTAAATTTAAATAATTACTTCTTGGTTTTAAGGTTTATGCTTTATGAATAATTGTTAATAGAACAAGCAACCCAAAACCCTCCTAAACCCCCACAAGCAGGGTTTTTCTTGTCTTAGTAAGTTTTCAAGTTAATGGATGAAAATGAATGGGTTTTTAAGATATTAAATGGTATAAATAATACCATCACATCATATTCACCATAATTTGGCACGTGTGAGCAGCCAATATGATAAAAATGTTATGTTTTATTGTTTTTTAAGGTGGCAGGTAGGGTTTTTAAAGCTATAACATTCTTGAACATGGAGATAGTTATGTTTTAAATTAAAACCCATTTTATAAAATCTATAAATCCTATTTATACATTATAAAAATATAAAAATGGTTCAAAAATGAGTTCAAAGTCATTTACAAATATATTCTACAGGGTTGTAGACCTAAATAAGATGACTACATGCACGATTTGGGTTGGTTTTGAGTGTTTTCATTCTCAAATAGTCTTAAATAAAATGTCATAAAACTCCCACACTCCTTATATCATATCCTTAGGTATACTTACACATTCTAAAAGGTTCTCTTGCACTCATATGGACTCACAACCATCTTCAAGAGACTCTAACATGCCCATTATCAAAAGGATTGGAATTAACTTCTAAGCACCTTGTGATATTGGCCTTATTAAGTTTATTGACCATATAGGTGTTTATAAATTATAAGTAATATTAATCAAGTATCCCAATATCATCATCAAAGGGTAGATGGCATACCTTGAAAGATAGTGGTCTTAGTGTTCTTCAATGAGTCTCTAAGGGTGAATAATAGAAAGTTACAGACATGTGACTCATGAATGAGTTACTAATGAATCCTTAATTTTTTTTAATAATATCTAAGTATAATATGATTTTATAATCCATAATATATCATCCAAGGATAAATACCAATCGTTCGGTAAAAGGAGGTGTTATGAGCCTAAAATAGTCACCTACAAGTCTACATTAGGGTAAACAATCAGCTAATAGGCATATAAAAGAATAAAAATTGATAGAATTGAGATAAAACAAGAAAAATTTCACTCCTAAAACTCTTAGAATACTCCCAAACATACATTTAGTGCAAGTACAAACCGAAATGTGCACCTATAGTCTTTAAGGACAAGAAAGATAGTCTTATAAGAAAATTTCATTAAGGTTTTGAGAAGTGGTACACATGAGATATACATTGAAATTATTTAAGTTTGGATATTATACCCTCAAATAATATCCATTAATGTACAAAAATCTTAGGATCATTCTTGAAATGAACTAGCAGGTCATAGACCTAAGAAACATTAGCATAGTGTTAGCAAATAAAATTAGATGTGTGAAGACATTTGAGAGGTTTTAAATAATATTTTGGCCTTGAAAACTAGTCTGAAGGTTCAAGGAGAATAATATAGGTCTTTTAATAATTATTAAACATGACATAAATTGCTTAAACTAAGTTGAAGGTAGACCTACAGTTCTGCAAACTTATAGGTCCATGTTCTTAATCAAGAGAGGTAAACCTTGCATAAAATGTGATGGTTTGAAGAATAGATAAAGTTTTAAAGCCATGAGTATATATTAAGAAGGTATTTTGAGGTTATAAAATGTATAATAATTGAAATAAAAACCTTATATTTAACCCTAATAGGTATCAATCCCAAAGAGCACTTACAAGCCTACTATAAAGTTATAAGTTGCTTCCAAGGATTGAAGTGAGTATGCAAGATTTGTATTGAGTTTAGGATTATGGTTTACATGAATAATTAAGATGTGTGGGAGACATTAGAGGCATTTTAAGGTTTTGAATATGTTTTTAATTTGATCAAAAGGATAAATAAAACCTATAGCCTATGACATAGTCCTCTTTCATACATAGAATTATGTTTATTTGCTTGGTTGGAGCTCATTGGGATTGATCATGCATAACCAGTTATTGGAAAAGGTGAAAAAATTCAATAAATTTATAATACAAGGATTTTTTTGGTTTGAAGTGTCCTAAAACTCAATAGTTTCCTTTTTCTTTGCACTCATCCAACACAGGTATGTGTTGAGACCAACTTAGGGATAGAAACTTGCATTTTGCATAACTAGAGTTTTAACCCTCTAAATTGTATGAAGCTTGGTCATCTAACATTATTTATGTAATTTATAATATTTTTGTGGTTTTGGAGAAATATTTTATGGTATTGTATGGTCTCTATTACTATAAGCTTGTTTTAAGCCTATTAGGCCTAATTGGGAAAGATGGGTGTTGGGTTAGTACGTCTACATTGGGAGTTGAGCCATGAAATTTTGGTTGAAGTTGTATCAAGATAAAGGGTACTCAAATATAATTTTATTTTTCCTATAATTTTCTTAGATAATTAAAACCAAAAATGTTTGTGTCAAAATAGGTATATAAGGAATAGGCCTTAAGGAGAGCAAATATGAGAATTATGAAAGAAATTATAGAACAAAAGTGGAAATATGATTGGTTATAGGTCTTCAAAAAGTGTCCAAGATAGGAATAAGTATTTATAACCCATTATTATGAATTGGTACTTCTTAATCAATGATAATGGGTAGTTTCAAGGAAAATAGGATGAGTAATAGAAGAAAATGATGGCCTCCTATGCCAACTTCATGAGAGATAGTATCTAAAAAGTGCACACATGTTGAAGGAGTTCAAGACTATTTATTGGCAGGATTTTTTGTTTGTAACTTGATTCATCATGAGATGACACTTTTCATGGGCTTCTCCAACATCCATATTCTCTCTTTATCATTATTTTCTATATGTATACCTGATTTTAGCATTGTAATAGATCTTCCACTTGAGTATGGAAAATCCCTGCTCCTTTTGTAATCCATTAAAACAATATAAAATATAGTTTTACCTTCTCTAATGATTATATTCTAGTGTTTTTTCATGAATGATTAATCTTGTTTAGTGTTAATTTAGTTCTCCTTGACATGTTATCTCATTCTCTCACCTATATGCAATTCATTGTAGGTCATATGTATTGTTTAAGTAGTCTTGTGAAGGTTAAGTGAGGTAATATTCCATTAGTGTCTTTAGACCTCTTAAAAATCAACCCTTCTAGCCTAATCATCACCTACCACCATCATGTCAAAATACTGATGTAAGAGGAGTAGATTAGGAGTAGTGTGTGAATAGGTCAGCTCTATGCTCATTGTGCATCTACAAATGTGTGGTAGTGGTCAATAAATTTGGTGCATCACCTCCTTATTTAGGTTATTTTCAGTTATTTCTATCCCTTTTCTCTTGAAAACAATAGGCTTATTTTGTAGTTTCAAGGTGAAGCATCAAGGGAGCTAGCCCTATCTAGAGATTCACCTCATTGATTATGCCATCCATATCCAAGAGGTGTCTCTATGCTATCACATAAGTAAGGAGGCTTGAACAACCTCATTAAGGGTTCAATTTAGAGTGATAAAAACTTGTTTTCCATTACATAAAGCATTTTCCCAATCAAATCTATAGATAACTATATTATCCCATATTATAGGGTAGATTGGAAATTGGTGTACCAAATTAAATCTATTATATGGTCTTGCCTTAGTGACATTGTTGACTACTTAAATAATGAACTATAATTTAAATATATTTGTCTTATTTATGGATCCAATGCAGGGTCTAGGTTTTTTTAAACCCAATAGGAATCACACTAGTCTATATTAATGAATTTTACAACATTGGCAAAAAATTTATCCCACAGTTGTAATTCATAATTTGTAACATACCACCACATACAAAATATATCATATGGTAACCCTAAAATAATAACTTGATCATTCATATCACATATATCCAATAAGAGAGAGATTGATATTTTAAAACAAGTTCATATTTCATTCCATTGTTTCTTACACATAAGTAATAAACATTATATTTTGTTATCACCTCAACACAAAGGAACAAGATATTAATTCAAGCAACTAACTAGGGTTAAAACCTTAATAAAAAAAATCCAAAATATTTTTTTATTGTGATTTGTTGTTAATAAAGATAAGCAATGCGGTTGTATTATACTTGAACAATTACTTGATAATCACAATCATGTATACCTATTTATGTCCTATCATGGTACTCAACCTTTTTAGCATAGTTATCTATAGTTTTCAAAAACCAAATTATCACAATATACATTTATTCCATACTCTTATAAATGAAGGAAATAGTACTTGTAATAAATACCATATCTTCAATTAGTAAACCTATATTTAGGTAATAATGGAAATGGTTACCCTCTCCATACTACTATGCATTCAAGCTATTAATATTAAGATCATACAATTGGATAGATAAGGAAAAATTTATGCATAAATAGATTAGAGACCTATTATAAGATGTAGTATGGATATATAACATACAACATGTGGCTTAATTGTCTCCAACTTAAGAAAAGCTAATGGTAGTACTAGTTTATAAACAAGCCACCATGCATCATTATAACCAAAGAAGAGAAGAGGATATTTCTCTAACATGTATATTCATAATATATTTTCATTACAAATTGGGTTAATGATACTAACCCACACAAGGGTTTATATTAGCATACTAAAAATAGTACTCAACAACATGTTTTCCCCCATATTTCTATATAAAACCATTTCATTTTCCTTTCTAAAAGTATAATACAATAGTGAATTTAATCAACTAGATAAAATCTAGGAATAAATATTGTCATAGTACTTTTTCAAGATTTATCTTTAAATTAATAATATATTTTTCAATTTTAGATAAAGCTAGCTACCATCAAATCTGCATTAGCCAAAAAAACATGAAGCATGGGGTCAACACAAAGCTAGAATGACATTACCTTACCAATATCAAAAAATTATAGTGCAAGAGATTAAATCATTGCAAACCCTCCTAAAAACATCAAATATTGGGTTTATATATCTCATCAATGATGCAATAAAATAAGCACCAAAGGGATATTTCCATAAGTATAATCATTTCAAATATCAATGAAAAATGTTACCAAAATTTATGCATGAATTAATCATAACCAAAATATCAAAAATTCAAATATCACATCATTATCGATTCATGAATCCATACCAAGGACTACTTGAAGTCCAACATTCTTTCTACACAGCATATACACATATACATACACACATACACACACGTGTGTATATGTATATGTGTGTCTATACACACACACACACACACACACACACACACACACACACACACACACATATTTATATGCTTCTATATATATATGTATATGTATATAAATATATATGTATGTATGTATATGTATATATTTATATAATTATGTGTGTGTGTGTATATACATATATGTATTATATGTATATATGTGTGTGTGTGTGTATACACACATATATATTAGTATACATACATACATTTACACACACACAAACACACACACACACACACACACACACACACACACACACACACACACACACACATATATCCCTATCTAAACAGAGGGGGGCCTATCTATATTTGGAAAATTATAGCATAACATATAAAAATATAAGGAGATAGTATCACTCGACTAGATATATAGGGGATTACCCTATATATATATATATATATATATATATATATATATATATACACACACATATACACTAGAGAGGGCCTATCTAATTATATGGGTGTAGAGTAGCATAACATATATAAATATAGGGATATGGAGTATATATTATAGATATGGGTTGGCCATATCTATATATAGGGGAAACTCTAACTAGATATGATACGATAAGTGTATACCCCTCTATGGATATGATTTTACATTTGCATAGAAATGTATACAATAAATAGCAATACCATAAATAATATTATCATGCCCATTTATAATTGAATAGAAGGGTTTTATATAAATATAAAAAACTTGAATTAAATTTCAAATAAGTCCTATATCTAGGGAAATTAAATGACATGATTGGAAAAAGTAATTATAATAGTGATGGAAAAATAGACACTTTCAACCATAGCTTCTTCTTTCCCTTGATTACAAAAACCTTATTCTTCATACTTATATTCTTTGAAACTAAGGTTTCTAAGGTTTAAAATATAGATAACCACTACTAGGCCCACACAAGATGCCAAGTAAGAAGTCATGTTTTTTAGTTTGCATAGATACCTCAATCCATTCATGTGAAGGAACAATTTTATCATGATTTTTTCTTGAAAAATATTCAATATTTTTCTATATCAACTTCTCATAAATCTACTTCTCATATTAACTTATCTATCATTCATGACTTTTTCATCAGCCACTTCCTTCCATGGTTAGGTTTGAATGCAAACCCTAATCGGTTTTGACTTTGTCTTATGATTTCTAACATGGTTTTCCCCTTCTATTTGGGTAGAGTTATTTTAGGGTTTTCAAATCATTTATGTTATGTTTCTAATAGTGGATTTTTATATTATATTGTTTAACTTTCAAGAAATCCATAATCCATTTGTAGACATTAAAGCTTTTTCTTTCAAGCACTTGTGGTCTTAGGGCTTAACATAATGTTCATAGCCTTTATAATGTTTATATAATTTTATCAACATTATTCCACATTATACATCCAATAAATTTTGGATTTAAATTCCCACAAGTCCTAAAACATTGATCCCTTTTGTGTTGATGTTCATGGTATTATGACATTTTGATATGTATATTTAATAGTATCATAAATATGGTAATGTCAAGGTATATCATTGACCTTAGTTCATATAACTTTTTCTTGTCCTTAATCAAAACCCCAATGTCAATTCCAAGTCAAGCATAATTATATAAAGTGCAATGTACACTTCAATGCATAAATAACTTATGGTAATTCCCTTTAACTTATAAGGAATAAGATCATGACTTGTCAACTGGGTCCTACCTACAAGACATTATGACCTTAGCCCTAGTCACAACTAGGAATCATGGGTCTAAAAATAGGGATGTTACATGCTCTCCCCCTCAAGGGAGGCATTGTCATCATGCCTTACAAAAAAATCATAGATAATTGATCCATCATGACACTTATGTTAAGAATATCCACATCATGCACCAAGGCTAGCTCCTATATGGAACCAAAAAATCATGAACTTTCAACTCTTTACAACTGAAATCAAAACCAACATTTCAAGAATTAGAAAAAAACATTGCACTAAACCTATTTTTGTATAAAAATATTACTAATCATGCCTTGTACAACTTTGAAGTAGACATATTAATTTTAGTTTCATCTTTTTAATTGATTGCAACCATGTCAATAGTGAGATATCTAAAACTAATCCCAATGATTTTATAGGAAAACTTATCACTCAGTTATGGATATAAAAATATTACAATTGACCTCTATTTTTTCTACCTTAGCTATGCTTAAAGACATAACTTCACTATTTATATCTGTAGACACCAATATCATGTCAACCCCCCTTGGTCCCCTTCTAAACGTTAACACTCTTAACCCACACTTGAACCCCTTTCACCTTGGACAACTCACCTAGACACCTCACCCTAAGACCGTTTCTTAGCCTATGAGTTAGCCTGAGACTAGGTCCTCCAAATCCTAACTACCCATGACCCATTCTCACTCCATCTTAACTCCCTAACCAACTCATGTGCCTCATAAGCCCATGTTTTGACCATTCTCCAATGGAAAAGGCACTTGGTGGGTGGAAAAATGGGCAAAGAGCTAAAAATAGCCCTTTTACCTATTCTCTCTCCATCGATGTCGGTCAACCCTCAGCCGATGCCAGTGGGATCATCGATGTTGGTTACATAAGCCAAGCTCTAAACATTTAGCTACCCCCACCTTCTCGCACATTCTGATTCAAGCACCAGAACTCAACTATCATTCTCCTGGCTACCAAAGCTCTACATAAATCATTCCAGAGACTAGATTGAGAGACTATACGAGGACCTTGAGCTACTGAATTAAAGCAATCCATGTTCACTTCATTTGCTCACAACACCGGTCATATCAGCCATAATAGGAATCTCCATTCTGACACCTCTGGATCTTCACCCTATAAAGCTAAGTACTCTGGTCTTCATTTCAAAGTTTTAGAATATATTGTTAATTAGTTTTCATTAATATTTATAAATACTATTGAGAGGCCCGACTTCTTCCATGGAGGGGTTGAAAGGCCTTCCCCTTATTCTTACCCTCTTTTCACACCTATCCTCTACCTTTACCCTTCCTCAGACCTCATTCACCTTCCTGCAACCTTGTACCAACCTCTAAATTCCCATAAACCATTGTATCTATCCCAAAAATAGTCTAAAAGCCATCCAAGGCCAACAACCCCTACCAACATCGATAGCCCAACCAACGTCAGCACCATTTACCTCACTGACCTCGGCAGACCAACCAACATTGGCAATTGTGTTCTTAATCAACAAACTAAAAACCTATCTAAACAACCCATCTACACCAAACATAACCTTTGGCTAGCTTCTATAACATTTTGAGACACACAGACTGTAGAGAATAGGTACACAACATTCTACTTTTCTATTTCTTTAAGTCATTTGTCATTTCTTTCTTTACAGCACTTTTACCTTTAAACAGTGGACTGTCATCCCTCAAAGAGCTTCACGCTTCTGGGACTGAGCACGTAGCTTCACAGTCCACCATATCCTCTTCTAACATTTTCTTGTTTAAGTTTCTTTCTTACTACAGGTGTTTCCTCCACAGCCAAAGAAGAGCTTCCACAAAGCTTGGATACAGTGCACACTAAATCTGGGTAACATCAAATCCAAAACCTCTTAACCTTAGTTTCTTCATCTTTTGAATGTAATTAGTGAAAATTTAGAGAAACATTCTGGCATGCCCGATGGGACCCTTGGAGTTTTCCTTGGGTTCAATCTTCTTCTTTTAAAAAATCAAACTTTCATATAGATGCATTAGAAAAATATTCACTTCTTGCATCCCCTCTTCTATCTTTTTGTTTCAAAAGGAAATCATTAGCAGAAGTTAAAAAGAACATCTCTTTTTCTTCTTGTTACTTTTTGCATGCATCATAGAGTAGTGAAAACCTCATACTCTTTACCTCTTCTCCATTTGTTTGTATTTGAATAACATATTTCGATTTGGGTTTAAAACTATTGCATTTCATTCTTGCTTGGATGCATACTTAGCTCACTTAGTAATCAAAGCATTATGAATGAATCATAGTGCACAAATGTGACACAACCAAACCACAATCACTTCAAATCAAAAACATAAACTTACTTGAGACAAGGCCCGTCTAGGATTTCATCACTTAGTGGATACCTTACCCCACCTGGTGATCCTACTTGGATTTCACCACCAAGAGGAGGACCCACTCTGTTCTCTGGCAGAGTATAAACTATAGGCAAGGTATATTCTGGCTAAGCAACCCAACTCGGCTCTGGGTTCGTGAAGTGAAGGGAGCAAGCCCCAATACCAGGCCACGTACTGACCCTAATACAGATATTTTAGAGCACCATAACACAACTTAAAATCAGCCATAGACTTTCTCTCTAGGACCTATTCTACAAGCCCAACTCCCAACTCCCAACATATTCTCTTAAGGCATAAGCCACCATGACTTTAAAACTCATTTATAAGAATCTAACATTTTAGAGGTTGCTTGCCTAATCATCTATTCTG
Source organism: Torreya grandis (assembly GCA_037957365.1). NCBI lineage: Eukaryota > Viridiplantae > Streptophyta > Pinopsida > Cupressales > Taxaceae > Torreya > Torreya grandis. Next base: position 199,698 of record JARHVA010004853.1, read on the forward strand.
CTAGTTTTATCTGAGTGTTTGAGTGAGTAAGGTCGTACCATTCTGAAGTCCAAAACAACTAAGAATATCATCTTTTTCCAAAAACTATCAATTTTTTGTGTTTCTAGAATTACACAAAAACTGACATCGATTTCTCCACCGATGTTGACAATATTTTCTAATCGATATCGGTTAAACAACCGACATCGATCACTGTCAATAAATTTTCTTCCCAAACAGCAAGATTAACACCAAAATTTCTTGTTATTTAACACAAATTCTATTTTTCTAAAACTAAAACATAGTTTTTTGAAACCTGAACCCATTTTGCCTTAGATGGTCTTGACATGCAGTCAAGCCAAATTCCTTGTTGACCATGCGAGTCAACAGCCACTCCCACCTTCACCCTTCATGCCAAGTCATCTAATGGAGTATACTTTAGACACCGAGCGTACTCCTATCCAACCTACCCCTGATCAACCTCCTATTATTCCCAAAGAGGATCAAGATTTTGAGAGATTCCTTGACCACAACATCAAGGCTCTCCAACATTATCTCGCTAGAAGCCAAATGCGAGATACTTCATGTAACCCTATTTATGGGATGCCAACTTCTTTGGTCAAAGTGGCAATGATATCAACAACATTCGCTACCCAACCTATGGTCACTCAGGACACTACCTCGACCAGCAACCCAACCATGGCCAATATTCAAGATTTGGCCTCCCCTTCTATCCTTTCTTGTCCTACCTCCATCGGGGTTTTTGTACCCCCTCAAATGCAAACAATTCAACCAAGTTCGACACCTTTCTAGAATTTGATTATCTCTATCCCACCCACTCTTGTACTTATAAACATGAGAGTGACCACTTATCCTTCAACTAGTGTCACCATCATTCAACCACCCTTGGCGGCATCTAGTCAAGTTGTGCCCTCCAACTTCATGGCACAAGCCCTCATGGCCTTGACATCAGCCCCTATGACAAACTATCAGTATGTTGCACCTTCACAAATGCAACCAAGTATGTCATACACCCCTTCTAATGCCTTCCAGGTACCCTATAACTTAGGGGGTGCCCCTCATGCCAATCCATCTACCAATCTAATTAAGATGCTAATGGATCAGATGTCTCAAGGTTCAAGGAGTGTTCTTTTGTATGAACAAATTTGCAATGAACTTATCCACTTGACCATACCCTAGCCAATGAGAACTCCCAAAATTTACTCGCTTTCAGAGTAAAGAGGACCCACAACAACATCTGTGAGTGTTTAGACACACTTGCTACCTCATAGCACATGATGATGCGTTATTACTTTGCACATTCCCTATGTCACTTTCTGGTGCCACCCTTGACTGGTATAGCTCCATTACCAGTCATTCTCTCTTCACCTTCATTCAACTCACTCAGCTATTCCTCGATCATTTCTCAATCAATATTACTAAGAAGGTCTCCATCACAAACCTTTATTCCATTAGACAATTTGAGGATGAGTCAATAGCTGACTTTGTCTCCCGTTGGAGAGGTTTGATCAACTAACTCTCCTTCTCACTACCTCAACCTGAGCTCATTGAGCTCTTTTCAAGATCATGTGCCAAGCACATTTTGTCCACTCTGTGGGTTCAAACTTTCCACACATTCGATGAAGCTTTCACCATGGCCCAAAAGCTTGAACTCCATGCAATCAAGGAAGATAGGGTCAAATTGCATAGCAAAAATACCAATGCAAAAGCCAATGACCCTTTTTCTTCTAAATCTTCTTCCTTCTCACCCCAAATCTAAGGAATCAGTGAATGGCATGGTCCTTAGGTCACCATCTTCTACTACAACCAACCAATCTGAGCCATCCACATCGTAAAATATCACTAGACAATTCCAACAATGATATGAACAGCGATGATACACTCTAATTGGAGAATCATATGCTTTCGTATTGGATAAATTAGTGAATCAGGGAGTCCTCAACCTCACTCAAATTTGACCACCTATCCAATTTGACCCCTCACGAGCCATCCCTACATGGTATAGGGAAAATGACTTTTGTAACTATCACCATGTCAAGGGTCATGACACAGATAATTGCAAAACCCTGAAAAACATTGTTCAAGACATGTTATACAAAGGGGACCTTATTTTGGATAACCCTAATGTGTTATCCAACCAAAACATGGATGTCTTTAGGTAACCATTTCCTAACCATCCCCCAAGTCAAAACAATGTTCAGACCATGGCTGATGACCCTCAAGAATGCAACATATGCACGATCAACATAGTCTTTCCTTTCATTCCTAACCAACCTCTCCCACAATCTGAAGAGGTTGGTCAACCCATTTCTCCACCATGGGTAGAAGAGCCTATTTTACCCATACCACCCCCACGCAATGAAGAGCTCCCTTTGCCTCACCATCTTCCTCACGTGGATGAACCTGTTTCACCTGTGTCACCCCCACGACATCAAGCACCTCCTCTACCCATTCTTCTACCTCATGAGGATCTCATATTACCTGTTCCTCTTACCCCCACCTTCCCTCTTCTTCTACCATTAGAAGAATTTACCATTCATACCCCACGCCCTCATGTAAAAGGGGCCATCATCCCTCTGCTTCACCCTTTAGAGGAGCCTTCCTCTCCTATTTTTCTCCACTGATGGAGGATAGTCTTCCATCCACCCCCCTTTCACATGTAAGAGAGTCTACTTTGACCTCTCCCATATTGGAGGATGCTTTGATGGTACCAATGCCGATGGCCCCACCCTCATCCTTCTTATTACCAATGGAGGATCATACTTTCCTCACTCCTAAACCACACGTGGAAGGCATGATCATTCCTGCACTCTATCCACTTGAAGAGCCAAACTCTCCAATCCCTTCTCCGCTGAGAGAAGAACTCGTCACCTCACCCACTTTCACCGAGGAAGATCCAGTGATGGTTCTCTCTTGCCTTTGGCCTGAAATCGCTGCATCCAACATGTTTTTGTGCTCATAATCACCCAAATCCTCTGAAGGACTGACTGTAAGGCCTCGCACAATGTCATCTAAACCCTTCTCTTGATTGGTAGAAAACTTAGGATTCCTCTATTCTAGGAACCTAGAGTATGAGGCATTATGGGAACAACTTAAGGTTCCTTATCCTAAACATCTAGCTTCACCTTATATTGCCAACCCTTTCGCGATGATTTACCCTAAATTCTCTGATGAGGTTTGGGTTTTCACTTCCAAATCATAAGAAGCTCAACCTTCCACATCTGAATCTAAACCCTCAAAGGCATCCACCATGCTGAAACAGATTAGATCTCTCAGTGTTTGCCCTGTATCAAACCTAATTCACCCACAAGTAAAGTTATATTTGAACCTCACCCCACATAGTAGCGGTCCCCACACCGTACTAAAGGGGGATGCTAAACCATGTTAGTCTACTCCTCCCCCACCTTCACCATTGCCCTCTATCTTGGGTCCACATCCTTCCACTTTAATAGGAGTGCTCCCTATTCCAACACCTCACAAAGACAAATTGCCTCCATTACTCTCTCTACCCATCAAAAATATATTTCCTCCAAAAAAATCAATGCCTCTCATCAATAAAGTGCCATCTACACATATGGCCACACCACCAACCAAAAAGGTGGTATGAAAAACTTCCCTTACAACTACTAAACAGAAGTTGTCAACCCTCTAATTGTGAATTTTCTGATGAGTCTATCGCCATGCTATCCACCGATGACATCCCCTATCAAATGATAATGTTCTTTAATGGATCTAAATGTCAACTCGATGGGGGTGTGGGATTCATCCTAATCCCTCACGAGGGTGAGCCCATGCCCCTATCTTTCAAACTCAATTTTGAATGCACCAATAACATGGCTGAGTATGAAGCCTTAATTTTGGGGCTTCAAACTACCCTTTTCTTGGGCATTAAGACAATCAATATCTTTGGTGACTCGCAACTAGTCATTAATCAAATTAACGGTTCATATCTTTGTAAAAACAAAGTTTTGCAATGATATAAAAATTGTGTTGACACATTATTAGGATCTTTTAACCGTTATCTCTTGCAAACTATTCCTCGCTCTACGAATAAATTTGTCAACACAATGGCCTCTCTCACCTCACACATCCCATCTTCATCTACTTCTTCAAGAATCTATGTCATAGTACACCATTTGGCGCTGCCCTCATATATATCAACTGACATCAACTTTGTTGGCAATATCAACTCTAGTCCACATGATGTTTGGTATAAACAACTTGTTGACTACTTGACTTATTCTATCATTCCTCCTGACCTCTCTATCAATGGATGGTGGCTTTTATCAAGAGTATTGCTCGATACACCATGCTAGGGGGTCTTCTCTACAAACAAGGTTTTGACAAACTCCTTCTCTGATGCCTAACTACCACTAAGACATCTCATGCCATCAAACAAGTCCATGATGGGATTTGTGGAGGACATTTCAGTGGTAACTCGGTTGCAAAGTGCATCCTCCACCTGGGCTATTATTGGCCCACTCTTAACCAAGATTGCAGTGACTATGTTTGGCTTTGTATCAAATGCCAACAACATGCTAACCTACTTCACGTCCCTAGTCTTGCCACTCTTAATCATCTTCATATCTACCAAGATTGCATCAAACGTGCCTACAACAAAAATTTAAAAGAGTGAGATTCCAAAATCAGAGATCTCATCTTTAAATAAAACCAACACGTGACCAATATGGAAAGAAGTAAATGAGGTAAGTTTGCTCCTAATTGGCTTGGACCTTATATAATAATTCACAAGTATGGATCAGGCACTTATCGTCTGTCTTCTCTCGAAGGCCGGCCAGAACCTGAGCCCTTTAATGCCTTACATCTACGACCATTCTACTGTTAACCAAGTAATCATTCACTTGATGATTAATTTGAGCTCATCCCTTGGAACAAACCCTGTCATCCTTACTCTTATTTCTTTCAACCCTTTTTCCTTACAAACAATTAGTTAACCCTTTTTTAAGCATTTATGCTTTGTCCTAATAAAAGGGAAACCCCTAAACCTCTATAGTCTAGTCCATGACTAAAAATTCAGTCAACAAATAATAATAATAATAATAAAACTGGGATGCCTAACAAAATATTAAAAGGTCATAAACTATTGACTACTCCCTCGAAGGACAGCTGCATTATTGTTGTAATTAGTAGACTGCTCCCTTGAAAGACAGTTATTCAAAGAAATCAAAACATACAAAGCAACATATAGACCACTCCCTTGAAGGATGGATATGACCCAATTTTGTTACAAAAACAACACCCTCTCAGAATCTTCCTGCATCAATCAGCTTCACATGACCACAAAATAAAAACATCCCCAAGTAGACTTCCCGCATTTCTCAGTCTACCAAAAATAAATTGACTGACTGACAAACTATTAAGTCATGGACTTGCCTATAGTCGTTCTCAGGGTCACCTATAAAAGGGGCAAAGTTATCCCTACTAAAAAGGGTTATGTTATCCTCACATATCACATAATCACACCTATTACTCAAAAATACCCAACAAATTTTGAGCTCACTTAATGTCAAGTGATTAGGGTACTTCTCTAACACAAACCAATGGTCAACAACATAATGCATGAACCAGGATTTTGTTTGAAAAAACCCTATCTATGTTATCATTATGTTCCTTGTCAATGAAAGAGCAATGTGCCTTTCACTTCTTACACACCTTCGTCACATGCCAATTTATCTTTTATAATGCAGTGTCTTAAAATCATATGCTTGCATATTGTCATCTCATAATTTTCACTATAAAGTTATGAACCTAACATTCAACTCAATTTTATCATAAATAACATCACATGTTTCTAATAAAATACAACCCAAAAATTTTCTAAAAACCACTAACATAACATCATGATTTATTTAATGCAAATACCAATTTGTGTTATATAAATTATCATAGCCCATTCACATTAATTTCTATGGAAAATAATACACATGGAAACTATCAACCAAACACAATTTATGTCAAGCATATACCATCACCAATATAGAAACCTACTGAAGCATAAATAAACTCATTTCATTTTTAGCATACACCATCACCAATATGGAAAATTGCTAAGGATGAAAAACCACATAACCTATGTTATCACATACACCATCACACATATGGGAAATGCTAAAAACACTAAACCAAAACAACTAACAACCTCTTTGACTCTTTTTCTTTTTTTGGGAGAACTACATTGGCTTGAGGCCCTTAAAATAGGGGATATATAGGTAGCACTCAGTTGACATAGGGTCTTCTGAGGTTAGCTCAGCCATTCATTCATTTGTCTACCTAATGGACCAACTATTTGACCTAAAAACATAGGTCTTCTCTCAAATTGCTCAAAATCATGACCAAACAGCCAGCCTTGACACTGTAGAAGTCACTTTAGACTTCTCATGGGGCACATTAGAGATCACATACATCTCCCTAACCACAACAACCAACACTTGAGATCACTCATATCTCAGTCCGACTCAACAAATGACCTTGGAGATCGCAACTATCTCTTCAGACCACAACCACTTTTGAGACAACTTTGCCTTGGTTGTTTTGATTTGGTATGCTACCTCACAAATAGTTAGCAAATTATACGCACCCCTCACACCTATTATCAGATCACACCTAAGTTGATCCCCAATATCTGTGACTTTTTTGTGTTTTCTAGGAGCACTTTCTAGCCTCTATACTTGGAACACGATGACCATTGGAGCTACAACTTTGATCAATCTAACTCAATTAGCTACCACTAATTAGTTGGGGAATGGTTACTTTGATTTTAGTCCTCCTTGACCATTGGAGATATAGCTTTGATCGATCTAACCCAATCAGCTACCACTAATAAGCTGGGGACTAGTTACTTCAATTTTAGTCCTCCTCGACCTTGCCTGCGACAATTTGACTTGCCTATCAAGTGACATGGTATATGTGCAATCTAAACTATTGTAGCATTCACACTCCAACCTCACCCTACCCATCCACTGCCTATCAAATTGGCACTCGATTTCAAACTACCTTCTCTCGATTCCCACTTTGAGGGGAAATACCTCACCCCATACCTGGGGCAACCTACATCTATTTTTGTCTTGCATTTCGTCAGAACAAACCACAAGACAAAAAGGGGAAAATGTAGACACCAATATTATGTCAACCCCTCTTTGGTCCCCTTCTAAATGTTAACACTCTTAACCCACACTTGAACCCCTTTCACCTTGGACAACTCACCTAGACACCTCACCCTAAGACTGTTTCTTAGCCTATGAGTCAGCTTGAGACTAGGCCTTCCAAATCCTAACTACCCATGACCTATTCTCACTCCATCTTAACTCCCTAACCAACTCCTATGCCTCATAAGCTCATGTTTTGACCATTCTCCAATGGAAAAGGCACTTGACGGGTGGAGAAATGGGCAAAGAGCTAAAAATAGCCCTTTTACTTATTCTCTTTCTGCTGACTTTGATCAACCCTCAGTCGACACCGATGAGATTGCCGATGTTAATTACATAAGCCAAGATCTAAACATTGATCTGCCCCCTCACCTTCTCACACATTCACATGCACATTCTGATTCAAGCACCAGAACTTGACTATCATTCTCCTGGCTACCAAAGCTCTACACAAATCATTCTAGAGACTGGATTGAGAGACTGTACAAGGACCTTGAGCTACTAAATTGAAGCAATCCGTGTTCGCTTCATTGGCTCACAACACCATTCATATCAGCCACAATAGGAATCTCCATTCTGACACCTCTGGGTCTTCACCCTATAAAGCTAAGTACTCTGGTCTTCATTTCAAAGTTTTAGAATATATTGTTAATTAGTTTTCATTAATATTTTCAAATACTATTGAGAGGCCTGACTTCTTTCGTGGAGGGGCTGAAAGGCCTTCCCCTTATTCTTACCCTCTTTTCACACCTATCCTCTACCTTTACCCTTCCTCAGACCTCATTCACCTTCCCGCAACCCTGCACCAACCTATGAATTTCCAAAAACCCCTGTATCTATCTCAAAAATAATCTAAAAGCTGTCCAAGGCCAACAACCCCTACTGACATCGATAGCCCAACCGATGTCGGCACCATTTACCTCACTGACCTTGGCAGACCAACTGACGTTGACAACTATGTTCTGAATCAACAAACCAAAAACCTATCTAAATAGCCCATCTAGACCAAATAGAACCTTCGGCTAGCTTTCTATAACATTTTGAGACACACAGACTGCAAAGAATAGGTACACAACATTCTACTTTTCTATTTCTTTAAGTCATTTGTCATTTCTTTCTTTCCAACACTTTTACCTTTAAACAGTGGACTGTCATCCCTCAAGGAGCTTCACACTTCTGGGACCGAGTGCGTAGATTGGCAGTCCACCATATCCTCTTCTAACATTTTCTTGTTTAAGTTTCTTTCTTACTGCAGGTGTTTCCTCCACAGCCAAAGAGGAGCTTCCATAAAGCTTGGATACGGTGTGCACTAAATCTAGGTAGCATCAAACCCAAAACCTCTTAACCTTAGTTTCTTCCTCTTTTGAATGTAATTAGTGAAAATATAGAGAAACAATATCATATTAAGATGATTTTAAATAATTTTGAGGCTTGTTTTGTGCCAAAAATATGAATGTAGATTGTACATAAGTTTTTAATTTAGAAAGGTTCGCTCTAAGCTTGACATGTTAAGCCTTAGTCAAAGTATCCATTTTCATGTCAAATAGAACTTCAAAACCAAGGACTAATAATCATGTACATTTTTATTACTCATTGAACTAAAAGTTCTTAAACAACTTATTTCTCAACTTCACAAATTAGATGATAACCCTATTAATATCATACCCCTTCCTAATAATATTACAACATTTTAAGTCTTACAATATTTTCCAATTAGGTATTACATTTTATACCCTATCTAATGTTTTCACAATCCTTTCTAATTAGATCTTACAATTTAGGGACTATTATGGTTGTTTAAAACCTCAAGCTCATTGTTTTCCTTTTTCTTTTGAACTATATGTTCATATTGTCATTATGGTGTTTGTACCAACCCAAATCTCACATTTTATATTTTTGATTTGAACTTTATGTTCATGTTATCATTATGATGTTTGCACCAGTGAATTATCATTCCCTACCTATAGGCATTACTCTCCTTTCTAACTACATTTTACATCTTAGTTATAAGAATAGGTTGTATACCACCCCAAATCTTACTTGATGTATTCTACCTTTTTCATTTATACCTAAACAATATAATCATTAAATAGCCTTGGCTTAGACTTATGGTGTTTGTCACCATTGAAATATTATCTCTACCTAATGGACTTCCCAACTCTTCCACTTTATAAATTCTAGTAAACTTTGTAAGATATGTTGTATAAAACATGAACATTCCCTCTTGATTTGATCAAACCTTTAATCAAATTTTCCTACCCTAATCTTATTTTCCTTTCCTACAAGTCTTATTAACTTTTATCAATTAGGTTTTATGATAAATACACCTAGGGTACAACATCAAGTTAATATAAGAACACACACGATAATATTTTGTGTGAGCAACTCCAAAGACTTATATAATGAAGAGTATACCTGGTATCATTTAGTTTATTTAGAATGTTCTTTAATATTTTTAATAATTATTCACCCTTAATTAACCTTAAGAATCATACCCAATATTTTTATTGTCTAATTAGGATCTCCTTAAGACTTTTAGGTATGTTATGGACATATGCAAATTCCATCTTAGAGTTATTCAGAGACCTAATGGTCTAGTTTTTACCCATAAACAATCAACATTACCATGCCATTTCTTAGTTAAATCAAATCAAATGTCAAACTCATGTTATTTTCCATCCTAGAGTTACTTAGTGTTAAACTTATAGCTCAAATATCATTGTTGTGTTTTGTTGGGTGAATATTTTGTCGTCAATTAACCTGATGGCAAAATGGGTATATCAACCATAGTACAAGGAGATTTATACGGCAAAAAGTGTGGGTTTACCACATCCTAATGAGATAAATCTCTCCTCAAATCAAGGGGAGGTTTCCTATAAATCAATTATATATATATATAAGCAAAAAAAAATACTTAAGGTAGGATAACACCATCCATCTCTATTTTTTTAGAGATGATGTTCATAGAGAAAAAGAGAAATCCTGGTTGATGACTGAAAGCATTCCTCTTCCTTTAGAAACGATATTCAGAAAATAGCAAAAAAAAATTTTGAGTAGTAACTAGGTCGATGAGAAACCCATGAAAGTAAAAAGTCTTTCATTGCTTCTCTCACTGATTCGAAGCATACGTAACAATAGAGTGAAGTAAAGCTCAAAGTCTTCACCTAAAACTACAACAAATAACAAGATCACAAAGGATAAAAGTAGTTCAAAGTCTTTCTGATATCCTTTAGAATGTCTTCAAATAATTTTCACACACACTTTGATTATTTAATCAAACAAATGAGAGATTATTAGGAAAGAGAACATAAGAATGATCTCTTAAATAACACAAATTATTTCAACACAAAGTCTGAAAATAACCTGCTTCTCATTCATTTAAGAAAATTTGATTTACAAGCTGAGATCAAAGTCTCAAGAAGTATCTCAATTTTGATAAAATTTTTTCTCTCAATTATCTAGAGATCCATTTACAAAAGAGGCTCCCTCTATATATAGAGAAAAACCTTCAAAATTTGAAAAAGACTTAAATATTGAAAATCTAGTCAAAGATGAGTCACCATTGACTTTGGGACTTTTTTGGATTTTTACATGTAATTACATATTACAAAAGTACATGTGAAAATGTTCCAAGTCAATTACAAAGTACATGAGAAGAATGAAGAAGAAAGTATGGAAGAATAGTTCAAATTTTGTCACCAGACTTCTTCATATGAGCATCATATATGGCGATAGCTGCCTGTATCCTGATACTGTCTGGTGTAATAGTATTTTTGAAAACCACCTTAGCTCTGACTATTGCATCTCTCACTGTTGTGATTGCTTTCACATGACTAGTTAACCTAGTTCTCAGATTATCCAGAGTTAACTGATTATCTAAAATATTATCCATAGAAGTCATTGAGAATACTTTCTCCTCAAATTCCCTTTGAATCATACCTTTGAATTCCTGAATCATTTTCTCTACCCAAAAGAATTGGTTGTCTCAAGAGGTGAGTCTGCAAGGCAATTCCTCTAATCTGTTCAACAAATTGGTGTCACTTTCTTTACTGACATCTTTGAAATATTCAAGGTCGTTGATTAGTTCCTTAAGTACCTGAATCCTATATATGAGTGATTCTTTAATTTCAACATAATAATCTCTATCGGCAATGACGTTGATTGATACTAAGGTACATTTCTTCAGTGATTTCATCTCTATCCACTTGCTAAGATATTTATTTGTGCTATCAATATCTTGAGAAATAATAGAGATAAGATCTTCTAACTCTGTTCTCATTTTTTATATTTTACCTATCTTCTCAACCACCTCTGTAAACAAGAAAATCTCTTGTGCATACATCTTATCTAGGTAATCTTCAAGTACTTTTCCCTTTAGATAGGACTGCTCTACTTTCTAGATTACAAGATCATATATGGAGAAGGCCTCTAGAGTTGTTGCTTCTAGAGCAAAAGTGAATCTCCTGATCACTATGATCAATTGTTTCACCTTTGCTTTGTAATGATCTTTCATCTCTCTCTATTAAATTTTTGGACCATGATATCCATTGCAGACTACAAATCACTCTTGGTGCCCTCATGAGCTATTTTTCCCAACTCAACTCAAGAAATGGAGTAGCTGCTCATATCAAAATTCTCAAGAGTTGCATCCTATGGGGGTTTGGCTATATCCAAAAATTTGTGCCCCTTATCTCCAATCATTTTTGAAAGAATTTTTAGCTTTTTGGGGGTCTTAGCTTTCACTAGTACTATTTTGCTGAAGTCAAAGTCATCTGGAGAGATGGTTTGCTTTTTCCTTTTGGGTGTGAAAGTCAACAACCAAGGTGGGAGAGTAGAAACACTTATAGTAGCAATAGTCCCTATAGTTGGTGTCACTAGGGTAGCACCTACACTGCTGATGGGAACAATAGGCATAGTGGGCGTAGTAGGCATGGTATCAGTTAAAGTCATGCCTACTACTGAATGGTCGAAGGTGGAACTATCTATGATGTTGAAATAAGGAGATGACAAACTAGGGATGGATCATGGTGATCAAAGAACATCTCTAGAAGCGCCTTGAGGGTCACCAAAAATAACTCTAGAAGGAGAGGTGGCTCTAGAAGAAGAAATATTGATGGGAGAAATAGGCGAAGGAGTTGTAACAGGCAAGTGGGGTGGAGAAGAATAAATTCATGTGACTGGCTGTGCCCCTTTTTATGGAGATAGAGTTTTTGTCTCATGTTGACCTACAGGCCTATCATCTGTTTCCATCTATTCTATCACTTGTTCTTTGGCACTTTATTTCTCAAACCCCATATCTATTGACTCTGGTTCTTTCTCAAAAACTTTTGATTTCTTTGACACAAAGATGATTCTAGGCTTATGGGGCCTGGAAGGAGAAGGAACATCACTTTTATTCTTTGTTCTATTTTTTGCTCTCCTCTTGTCTCTTTTTAGAATTTGGCATCTGATCCTATGATGAATTCTTTTAAAGTGATCCCCATATTTGCTAACCAATCATTGGTGTTAGCCAATATTGGTTCGAATCTCATTTTTAAAGAGGTTAACTCTTTTGAGACCATTAGATCAGAGGAAGAGGAGAGTTAGTGACTTATTCAGCAAGATACTTGTTATTTATCATATCTCTATTGTCTACTAGATTTGGAGGAATATCAGTGATCCCTAGATACTCTATTTGCTCAAGAGATAGTCTGTTGTAGTCTATTTTTTTGATATCTTCTATTTTCCTTAAATCTATCCAGACATCTTCGATCATGGGATCATGGAACTGAGTCTTCCTTTGATCATGTCTTTGACACCTCTGTAATCAAAATTGAGCCTTCTTTTGAAATTCTTCATGGTGACAAGTTGCATTTCGGTCTCCATTGCCCTTGCTTTTATAGCGGTCAACACTGAGTACCTATCAATTTCAATGGAGAACTTGAAGCCTTATTTCTTAAGTTCCATCTGCTTATTGTGCACGACAATAATTTTTTTACACAGCTCCATCAAGACTAATTTATTAGAAAGGAATATAGGGAGCATATAGGGATAGCCTTGGAAAAAGCCAACCCACAGATAACAAAAAGTAGGGAACTATAAGAACATACAGTCGAAGTCATTGACAATAGTCTAGGCTTCATCTGATACTCTCTTCTATTCTAATTGAGGGTCAAAAAAACAAAAATACTATGAAGAAGGCATCATTTACCCTCCTAAAATGATGGATTGATCCCTTTAATGTTAGCTGAGGGTAATATTGATATACAGGGGTGGTTTTTCTGTCTCCCTCTGATGTTAAACCTAGAAAGATTCTCATTGAAGCTATAATGTACACTAAGTACGAAGTCATATAGAACTTCAAGGTAGTAGACACTTTTGTCAATTGCTCATGCAGAGCATTGTTGATCTGTTCACCCCAAAAAATGACTTGTTTTTCTTAGAAGATTATCTTGATGAAGGGATACATCCATTCATGAAATTGAGAAGAAGATGGTAAACCTTGTACTCTATTGAGAAGAGTAATTAAATCACCAACTTATTTCATAAAGTCACTCCTTAGAAAGTTCTAGGGCCATTTAGATAAGTTGTTTTTGGGAGTCTTCAGCCACCTATTGTTGATCACCTTCTTCACCTTCTCAAGATCTTTGTCGTATTCCTTTTGTGCTTTGACAAAGTCAATCTTTAATACTTCAGTAGCAGGAGGGCACATGAACAATTTATCGATGAACTCAGAGTCTAGTCAAATTACTATGTTGCCACCAACATCTAACACAGCTCTTGTCTCTTTGTTGTAGAATTGGGTGCACTGAAAGATGAACTCTGTGTGATGTGAAACCATAAGAAAAAAGGAGACTAGATGGATATTGCTCTTGATTATCTTCTTCATTTTAGAGCTTAGATTTTTTACCTTGGTTCTTTCTATGAACTTGGCGATATCTACGTGGCTGATCTCTGTGTCCCTAATGTCATCGACATTAGAAGTGATCAAGGTGATTGAAAAAACACCTTGATACTGATACTTCATCACCTTCGACTTCTTTAGAGAAGCTTCAATCATCGAGATGAGCTTTTGTCAAAAGTATGTTGGCAAAGAAGGATCTTGAGGAGAAACTATGATAAGAGTCATGATCTTACAATTAAGAAAAATATTGGCAATTTAGAAAAATTGCACATTAGGTGATTATGACTAGGGAAACACACTTGAAAAAGTTGGGGCATGAGCAGGTTAGAGAATGAAAGGGAAGTGAGCTCAGAAAATAGGAAAAATAAAAATTTCTTAGATTTAGTGAAAATAGAGAGAAATTATGCATGGGCGATAAAAATTGTTGCCCTTGCATGCTGAGAATGGTTATGTGTGCATAGGCGACAAAAATTGCCACCTGTGCACATTGGGTTAGAAAAGAGAATGCATCAGCAGTAAAAATCATTGTTGATGCATGCAGAAGGTTGAATGTGCAAGGGTGGCATAAATTTCTGCCCTTGCATGTGGCGAGGAAGTTAGGTGTATTGGCAGCAATTTTTCCCACCAATGCACGTAATCAGTGTTGGATTACATCAATAGCAAAAATTTCTACTAGTGCATGTGCTTGGGTGGTTAGGGAATGTGTTAGGGAGGCAAAATTCACCACCCTTACACATGCTAGGGAAGAATTTGGGAGATGTGAGGGTGGTGAAATTCATCGCCCTAACATGGGTGAAAAGGCCGAAAGAGAAAGGTTGAAAGAAGAGGGTTGAGGCACAGTGAAGGGGGGCTAGGATCACCTCGTTTGATAGGAAAAAAGAGGTAGGGGAAGAAGAAGGAAAAAAAAAGAAAACTTAAAAGAAAAATAAATAAAAATAATTTAAAAAGAGAAGGGAGAACAAAAATAAAAACAAAAATAAAACTTGACCTAAAGAACAACGTGAAATGAGGCTCAAATCTGACAAAAATGCACTTCCTCTTGTTCGCTTGATCGTCCCGGGGTAGAGAGGAAGAGAAGCAATGGAAGAATGAGGTGGAAAGAGGGAGAAAAAAGATTAAATGGGGGCAAAAATTGCCTCCAACCACTCAACATGCATGGCCATAAATGTTGCATACAAAAATTGAGGTTGTGCGGGGGTGGTGAAATTTTTCACCTCTACACAGGAGGTTGAAAAGATATGCAGGGGTGGCAAAAACCACCACTCTTGCATGGGAGGCATCAAAAGATGCAAGGGTGGCAAATTTTGTTGTTCTTACATGACGGCTGCAAGGGCGGAAAAAAATGCCGCCTTTGCATGAAAGACATAAAAAAAATGTAGTGGTGGCAAAAAATGCCGCCCCTACATGAAAAGACTAGAAATACTAACTCTGAGAAACAAAAATTTTGTCCTTTGGCCGCATCAAGATAGTAATGATTTTCATATTTTTGAGAAAATGTAACTAGAAAATGTCACGAATATTGAATGTTGCCAGTTGAGCACACACAAGAACAGGAAAAACTTGCCTCGAAAGATGAACTTAGAGAGAAAAACATGAAATGAACAAGTTTCATAGGGGTTGTTCCAAAAACAAGCATAGCTAATTTTGATAACAACAACTGGCTCCTATTATGGAAGTTTCATTGATCAAACCGATTGACAGGAGTAGAAAATACTCTCTAAGTGCCTTCATCCAAGCCATTGAGCTACGAAGTCAAGCCAAAAAGAAAAAGACACGAAAGACTAAAAGAAAACAAACAACATAAAAACTATACAAATGTACAAGTGAACTCATCTAAAACTTCAAGAATTGAAGTGCTTCAGATGTTGCCCACTATGAGGTAGTGAGAATGGTGCTCCATTTTGATACTCTAGCAAAAATTTATTCTCACCACAAACTTGAGGAATGGTAAATGGACCTCTCCACAAAGAATCAAATTTGTCATGCATTCCTTTTGGTTCTCTCCTCTTGTCCCACAACAAGACTTGATCTCCAATCTAAAAATCATGAATCTTGGCCCTCATGTCGAAGAGTTTCTTCACCTGATTTTGATGTGCATTAATCTGGTCCACCATCATGGTTTGTTGCTTATTTAATTCAGTTAGACACATGATCCTTTTATCAATTGAATTTTTAAAGGTTGAATCTTTGATTACCTTTTCTAACTTAAGCGCTGGTAGTTCCAGGGTGATTAGTATCTCTACATTCAAGCATTACAAAAGTTAGAATGGTGACATGTCTATGGCCCTCTTGAGTGTAATTCTATCTACCCACAAAGCATCAAACAATGCTTTGTGCCAAGTCCTCTGATTATCATCTACCAATTTCCTAATAATGGTAACCAGATTCTTGTTGCTCGATTCTGCTTGGCCATTCTCTTGTGAAAAATAATGAGAAGTGTGAGAGAGGGTAATTCCATAATAAAAATAGAACTAGATAATCTCATGAGAAGAGAAACAGTCTACTTTATCTATTACAATTTTAATTGGAACCCCAAATTGGGAAATAATATTTTATTTAATAAAATTACATACCACTTTTGAAGTAGCGTGCTTGGTTAGAATGGCTTCCACCAATTGGTAAAGTAATTAGTCACAGTGAAGACATAATCATGCCTGGCACTTGAAGATGGGTTGACTGCCTTTATGAAGTCAATACCCCATTATTGAAAAGGTTCTTCAATTACCACTAGCTTGAGGGGTAATGCAGTCAATTTAAGTTTTTTGATGAATTGCTGACACAATTCACACCTATGCACCCATTTGTAAGCATCTTGAAATAGCGTAGGCCAATAATACCTTGCTCATAGAATTTTATGAGCTATCACTGGTGCAGAGAAATGTCTTCCATAAGCCAAATTGTGGAAGGACTCTAAAAGTTTGCCTTGTTGCACCTTATCAATGCAGCAAAGAAATACCCCATCAAGGCTTCTCTTATACAAACCATTGTCCCACAAAACATAGCTAGAGGCCTTTAGCTTAATATTCTATTTTTCTTTATAGGATAGATGAGAGAGACACTCACTGTAGGTTAAAAAATGAGTGATGTCAGAATATCACTCATCAGTAGTAGCGATGAAGAGGACCGTAAGAACATTTTTGACCTCTATTTTTTTATTTTCTATCTCCTTGGGGATATTATCAGCAATCAACTAGCAAAAGCCCTTTCCTCACACAAATTTGGTAGGTTTGATGTCAAGATCAAACTCTTGAATCTTAGCAATTCAATTTCTCCTTTTAGCACCAAACTTGTGTTGAGTTAGAATGGGATTCACCATTGTATCAGGCACCAAAACCATAGCATGTGAATTCAGGATATAAAACCTAAAATGCTTCACCACCTTAACCACATCATAAGCATGTTTTTCCATGTTTGAGTACTTTAGCTCATGAGCTTTGAGAGGACAGCTCATGAAAGAAATAAGAGATTCCACACCTTCTTGGTTCTGTTGAACTAAAATAGTTGGAAGTGTATGCTCAAAATCATAGCTATATATTATGAAGTCTTTAGTGTAATCTAGGCAAATCAAAATTGGTGCATGGGTGATCACTTTCTTGATGTCTTAAAATGCTGACTTGCCCTCTTCAGTCCACCAAAAAGTGGTTATGCCCTTCATCATGTTCACAATGTGACGAGTCTTCTCGGTGAACTTGAGAATGAACCTTCATAAAAAATTTACTTTTATGAAGAAAGAGTGGACCGCCATCTTACTTATGGGCAGGGTAAGCTCCTGAATGGACTTGACTCTTTCTAAGTCAATTTTTATGCCTTCTCGGGATACAATGTGCTCAAAAAAATTTCTTTTTGTTACCCTAAAAATAGATTTATTAAGGTTTAGAAAAATGTCATTCTGGTGGCAGCATTTCAGCACTTATTGTAGATGTTGCACATGATCAAGATGATAGAAAAGACTGTTAAATTATTTAGGTATACTACAATGAACTTACCCATTTCATCTTTGAAAGTGAGGTCCATTGCTCTTTAAAATGTGGCACCTGTATTTATTAGACCATATGGCATTCTTCAATAGGTAAAGGTGCCCCAAGGTGTGGTGAAAGCAGTCTTATGTTGGTCTATTTTTTCAACTTCAACTTGATTATACTCTGAGAAGCCATCCAGCATTGATAACATCTTTGAACTGGTCCCCGTCTAAAAAACTTGATCCATGATAGGCAGAGGATAGTTATCTTTTAAGGATGACTGATTCAAGTTTTTAAAATTCACATAGATGCAACTTTTGCCATTCTTCTTCCTCACAAGAACTATGTTTGTAATCCATGTGGAATGATAAATTGAGAAAATTATCCTAACATTCAGCACTTTTTATATTTCAGACAGAATAGTACCTGATATCTTTGGATTGTACTACCTAAATTTTTTATTGTAAAGCACTGAATCACTTTTGAGAAGAATGTTATGGCAGATTTTTTAAGATTTGAGCAACTTCAGATCATCATAGGAATAAGCTAGGACATCTATATACTAGCAGAGCAGAGTAGTGAACTTGAAATTTTCTTTTTGAGTGCAGCATTTCTCAATATTCATTATTTTGAGATTTTCTTTGGTACCTAAATTTACTTGATCAAACTCTTGGGAGGAGCTTGAATTTTTTTACCACTGTTTAATGAATCTGTCATGTTTATCAAACAAATTCTCAATGGAAACCAGACCTTTTGAGATTTTATTCTCTTTAAGTTGTAAGAATTCTTCACCTGTATTTGCATTTGATTTAGACATTGGTTCAAGCTTTTAGGGTTCACTACCATCAAAATGAAGCTATTCAAAGCTATTCTTTTACTCTAGGAAGGCAATGATTTAGTTATCATTGTTAAACACCTACCAATGGATGGCATTGTCAGGCACACTTGATTGAAAGACCAATTCAATAGTGTACCTATCTCTTTTAAAATCAAGGTGAGGGACCAATAGAGTTACTGAAACAGTTAGTGCATCAGCTCTATCATTGAATTCCTTAGGTATGGCAGAGATGTTGAAAGCATTAAAGCTTTCAATTTGATTCTAGACTAGATTGTGGTAGTGGTGTAATTTTTTATTTTTAGTTTAATACAGATTCTTTACCTGACAAACCACTAGTTTAGCATCACCTTTAGTGTGAAAGAGTTTGATGCCTTTGTTTCGAGTAGCCTTCAATCTAAGTAGCAGAGATTCATATTCAATTGTATTGTTCGTGTTTCTAAACTGCAACTTATATGAAGAAGGAAAAACATCTCCTTGAGGAGATATCAACACAATCTTAGCCCTTGAATCGGTAGAGCAGTTGCCATCAAATTCTAGAATTCATACCTCATTAGTCACTAATTTTTCTTTAAATTTTTCTTCATTTGGAGGGGGAAATTCTTCTACACTTGCACTGCACTCCACCAATCTTTCTGTTGTTCTATTTGAACCAATTTTTAGGTTGATGTATTTGGAAATTTCATTAAGTGTCTCATGGACTTTCTCCATGGACAAAAAATAATTACCCATACTTGAATACTCAAACAAAATTTGAGCTTCATGTGCTGATATTTTGGTGACCATGTATTTTGCTTCCTTCTCAGGGAGTAATCTCTGCATAACACCTTTGACTGAGATCCTCACCTTAGATAAGTCCATGCTTAATTCACAACCATCTTTGTATAAATTCCACCCAAGAAGGATGTCATAAGACGTTGAAACATCAGCCACCAGGACTATCATTTTGATTCTTTTTTCTAAAAAAGTTGTAAACACAAATTAGGCATCTTTGATTTGACCCAAGAGCGGAACTTGCTTATTTTCCATATAAAAACACCTTTCAAAGGTCTTAGTCAAAGTAAGGCCAAGAGAATCTGTTACTTTGGTGGGCATAACATTATCAGAAGCTCTAGAGTCTATTATGTAGTTACTCAATTTATGACTATTTATTAATAGAGAAACATAGAAAGGTTTTATTTTCTCAGGAGTGACAAGAGGAGTAGCGACAAGATTATTTTGGGTGGATTTATTCTTGGAAGAGTCATGAGTCAATTTTTTAAAAAAATTGTCTTATAAGAGATCTTTTATTTTTCACGTATTCTGTCAACCTATCAAACTGTTCAAGATTGCCTCACAAATACTCAATCTCGATCATTTGAATCTTAGTCTTTTTAGCATGATCAATTATATCAAATAATTGAAATGAGTTAGATATAGAGGAATGGAGCCCATCATCCTGATCTTTAGTGGGTGTGGCACTGGTTTGAGAAATAGAACTAGAAGGTATGGGATGGTTTGAGGTACTTACTTTTTTATTAGTTACCTGGTCTTTTAGTTGGAAGGCAATGAAGTCCCTCATTTAGTGATAGAAACTATCGACAGAGGTTCTTATCCTATTTTTTTTGTCATCTTGTTAAGCTGACTGGTTCTGAGATTTGGTAAAAACAGCATAAGATCTATCAAACACTTCTCCCTTACTTCCAGCTTCATCTTGATAATCTAGGAAATCAATATTAGAGTCACCAGCTAATTCTTCTTCTTGTTCTACAAAGAGATTAGCATCATCTTGTTGGTCTAACTCATGTTGGAGTGAGAAATCTTGTTCAGCTTCAAGGTAACCAACTGCTGAATTAGCAGGTGTTGCTTCAATGGCAAGTTTTTCATGGAGGAGGAAGACAATTTGGTTGTCCTTGATTTTTGATAGCATTGCTTTGATATGACTAATTCTAAAATATCCTTCTTGGCATATCCTGATAAGGAGGAGGATACATACCTTGGGCCATTTGTCTTTTCAAGGCTAGAAGTTCATTCGTTAATTTTTGCACCATAAAATCTATGGTGCTCGTAAAAAAACTTTCAACAGATGAAGAAAATTTATTTTTATTAGAGTCTTTTTTAATATTATTTTCTAGGATAAGATCATCTTCAATCTCAGTAGCCAAATTTTGAGCTACAGTGAGATCCATAGGACCGGCCTGCCTCAACAGAAAACTTACTTCAAAAAGTTGAGAGTTGATGAAAAAGCACTTGAGATTCTCCAGTGTTGGTTGAATGATCATAAAAATTTAGTTTCTCAGCTTATTAAATTTTGCTATGAAATCTCTCATAGGCTCATGAGATTCCTTCTTCATTTGCGTAAGCTAAGCTAACAAGGCATGTGCATCTTCAGCTAGTTTGAATCTAGCCTCAAACTTAGATTTGAGTGTATTTCAGTCAGTTATAGTTTGAGCTTGAAGGTGGTGAAACCAATCTGTGATAGTGCATTACAAAGTTTCTATAAAATGTCTCACCACTACATCTTCATATTCTACACCTATCACATAGCATGCTATAGAGAAGGTAGCAATATGCTCATCAGGATGAACCTTCCCATCACCATAAAATTTGGAGAAATTCTTTTTCAAACTATGAGGTAGTTCATGTAAAAGTGGGGCCAGATTGAGAGGACCAAAATAGTTGCCCCAAGGACCTTGGGCCATTATGATATGACGATTAAATGGTGGGATAACAAATCTTGTTGGGGTTAGAATAGATAAAACCTTACTAGTACTGAGACTAGAAGCTTCACCAAGTATGGGAGATCTGACATTGGTAGGAGAAAAACTTTTAGTTCACTAAAGGCGAGATGGTGAAGGAAAAATCTTAAAGTTAGTTCATCACACCAACTCAAATACAGGGTCCACAATACCTTGAGCTCTTTGGGTTCACGTGTACGGTGAATCTGCCAGAATGTAAAATGAAAAAAGAATTGGAGATGCTTCAAGTTGAAGCATGAGGCTTCAAAATGCACGTTCGTAGTCCCCAACAGAGTCATCAAAAGCTATTGGATGAATATTTTGTCGTCAACTAACTGATGGCAAAATAGGTATATCAACCACAGTACAAAGAGACTTATATGAAAAAAAGTGTGGGTTTACCACATCCTAATGAGATAAATCTCTCCTTTCATCAAGGAGAGGTTCCCTATATATATATATATATATATATATATATATATATATATATATATATATATATATATATATATATATATATATATATATCTGTGTGTGTGTGTGCAAAAAATAATATTCAGGATAGGATAACACCATCCATCTCTCTATTTTCAGAGATAATGTTTATAGAGCAAAAGAGAAATCCTGGTTGATGACTGAAAGCATTCCTCTTCTTTCAGAAATGGTATTCAACAAATAGAAAAAAAATCTTGAGTAGTAACTAGGTTGATGAGAAACCCATGAAAGCAAAAAGTCTTTTGTTGCTTCTCTCACTGATTCGAAGCATACGTAACAGTAGAGTGAAGTAAAGCTCAAAGTCTTCACCTAAAATTACAATAGATAACAAGATCACAAAGGATAAAAGTAGTTCAAAGTCTTTTTAATATCCTTTAGAATGTCTTTAGATAATTTCTACACACACTTTACTTATTTAATCAAATAGATGAGAGATTATTAGGAAAGAGAACATAAGAACGATCTCCTAAATAACATAAATTATTTCAACACAAAGTCTGAAAATAACTTGCTTCTCATTCATTTAAGAAAATTTGATTTACAAGCTGAGATCAAAGTCTCAAGAAGTATCTCAATTTTGATAAAATTTTTGCTCTCAATTATCTAGAGATCCATTTACAAAAGAGGCTCCCTCTATATATAGAGAAAAACCTTCAAAATTTGAAAAAGACTTAAATATTGAAAATCTAGTCAAAGATGAGTCACCATTGACTTTGGGACTTTTCTGGATTTTTACATGTAATTACATATTACAAAAGTACATGTGAAAATGTTCCAAGTCAATTACAAAGTACATGAGAAAAATGAAGAAGAAAGTATGGAAGAATAGTTCAACTTTTGTCACCAGACTTCTTTAGATTAGCATCATACATGGTGATAACTACCTATATCCTAATACTATCTGGTGCAATAATATTTTTGAAAACCACCTTAGCTCTAACTGTGGCATCTCTCACTGATGTGATTGTTTTCACATTACTAGTTAACCTAGTTCTCAGATTATCTAGAGTTAACTGATTATCTAAAATATTATCTATAGAAGTCATTGAGAACACTTTCTCCTCGAATTCTCTTCAGATCATACCTTCAAATTCTTGAATCATTTCCTCTGCTAAAAAGAATTGGTTGTCTCGAGAGGTGAGTCTATAAGGCAATTCCTCCAATCTGTTCAACAGACTTCTGTCACTTTCTTCACTGGCATCTTTGGAAGATTCAAGGTCGTTGATCAGTTCCTTAAGTACTTAGATCCTGTATATCAGTGATTCTTTAATTTCAACATAAGAATCTCTATCGGCAATGACACCGATTGATACTAAGATATGTTTCTTCAGTGCTTTCATCTCTATCAACTTGCTAAGATATTTATTTGTGCTATCAATATCTTGAAAAATAATAGAGATAAGATCTTCTAACTCTGTTCTCAATTTCTTTATTTTACCTATCTTCTTAGCCACCTCTGTAAACAAGAAAATCCCTTATGCATGCATCTTATCTAGGTAATCTTCAAGTACTTTTCTCTTTAAATAAGTCTTCTCAGTTTTTTAGATTACAGGATCATCTACAGAGAAGGCCTCTGGAGTTGCCGCTTCTGGAGCAAAAGTGAATCTCTTGATCACTGTGGTCAATTGTTCCACCTTTGCTTTATAATAATCTTTCATCTCTCTCTCTCTGTCAAATTTCTAGACCAGATATCCATTGCAGATTGCAAATCAATCTTGACACTCTCGTGAGTTATTTTTTCCAACTCAACTCAAAAAATGGAGTAGCTTCTCATATCAAAATTTTCAAGGGTTACATCATGTGGGGGTCTGACTATCTCCAAAAATTTGTGCCCCTTATCTCTAATCATTTTTTAAAGTATTTTTGGCTTCTTGGGGGTCTTAACTTTCACTAGTACTATTTTACCGAAGTCAAAGTCATCTAAAGAGATGGCTTGCTTTTTCCTTTTGGGTGTGAAAGTTGACAATCAATGTGGGAGAGCATAAACACTTACAATAGCAACAGTCTATGTAGTTGGTGTCACTGAGGTATCACCTACACTACTGGTGGGAACAACGGGTGTAGTGAGTGTAGTAGGCATGATATCAGTTAAAGTCACACCTGTTGTTAAATGGTAGAAGGTGGAACTATCTCTGATGTTGAAAGAAGGAGATGACAGACTGAGGATGGATCTTGATGGTTGAATAACATCTCTAGAAGCACCTTGAGGGTCACCAAAAATAACTCTAGAATGAGAGGTATCTCTAGAAGAGGGAATACTAATGAGAGAAATGGATGAAGGAGTTACAACAGGCGAGTGGGGTGGAGAAGAAGAAATTCTTGCGACTGGTTGTGCCCCCTCTTGTGGAGATAGAGTTTTCGTCTCCTATTGACCTGCAAGCCTGTCATCTGTTTCTATGTGTTCTATTACTTATTCTTGGGAACTTTATTTCTCAACCTCCATATCTATTGACTCTAGTTATTTCTCGGCAACCTTTGATTTCTTTGACACAAAGATGATTCTAGGCTTATGGGGCCTGGAAGGAGAAGGAACATCACTTTTATTCTTTATTATATTTTTTGCTCTCCTTATCTCTTCTTATAATTTAGCCTCTGATCTTTTGATGAATTCTTTTATAGTGATCCCCTTATTTTCTAACCAATCATTAGTGTTAGTTAATATTGATTCGAATCTTACTCTTAAAGAGGTTAACTCTTTTTGAGACCATTAGATCAGAGGAAGAGGAGAGTTAGTGACTTATTCAGCAAGATACCTAATATTTACTAGATTCTTGTCATCTACTATATTTAGAGGAATATCAGCAAGCCTTAGATACTCTATTTGCTCAAAAGATAGTCTGTTGTAGTCCATTTTACTAATATCTTTTACTATCCTTAAATCTATCTAGACGTCTTCGATCATGGGCTCATCGAATTGAGTCTTCCTTTTAATCATGTCTTTGACACCTCTATAATCAAAATTGGGCCTTCTTTTGAAATGCTTCATGGTGATAAGTTGCATTTCAGTCTTCATTACCCTTGTTTTTGTAGCGGTCAACACTGAGTACCTGCCAATTTCAATGGAAAACTTGAAGCCTAGTTTCTTAAGTTCCATCTGCTTATTGTTCACAATAATAATTTGTCTACATAGTTCCATTAGGACCAATTTATCCAAAGAGAATCTAGGGAGCATATAGGGATAGCCTTGAAAAAATTTGATCCACAGATAGCAAAAAGTAAGGAACTACAAGAACATACAGTCGAAGTCATTGACAACAGTCCAGGCTTCATTTGATACTCTCTTCTATTTTAATTAAGGGTCAAAAAGACATAAAAATACTATGAAAAAGGCATCATTTACCCTCCTAAAATGATGGATTGATCCTTTTAATGTTATTTGAGGGTAATATTGATATACAGGGGTGGTTTTTCTATCTCCCTCTGACGTCAAACTTGGAAAGGTTCTCATTGAAGCTACAATGTACACCAAGTACGAAGTCATATAGAACTTTGAGGTAGTAGACACTTTTGTCAATTGCTCATGCAGAGCATTGCTAATCTGTTCATCCCAAAAAATGACTATTTTCCTTAGAGAATTATCTTGATTAAGGGATACATCTATTCATGAAATTGAGAAGAAGATGGTAAACCTCGTACTCTATTGAGAAGAGTAATTAAGTTGCCAACTTCTTAAGTTGCCAACTTCTTCTATAAAGTCACTCCTCAAAAAGTTATGGGGCCATCTGGATAAGTTGGCTCTGGGAGTCTTCAGCCACCTATTGTTGATCACCTTCTTCGCCTTCTCAAGATCTTTGTCGTATTCCTTTTATGCTTTGATGAAGTTGATCTTCAATACTTCAGTAGCAGGAGGGCACATGAAAACTTTAATGATGAACTCAAGTTTCAATTGAATTACTACATTGCCACCAGTATCTGACACAGCTCTGGTCTCTTTGTTGTAGAATTAGGCACACTGGAGGATGAACTCTGTGTGATGTGCTACCATAGAAAAAGAGGAGACTAGGTGGATATTGCTCTCGATTATCCTCTTCATTTTGGAGCTTGTATTTTTTTCCTTGGTTCTCTCCATGAACTCAACCATATCTACATGGCTGATCTCTGTGTCCCTAATGTGATTGACATTAGAAGTGACCAAGGTGATTGGGAAAACACCTTGATACTGTACTTCATTGCCTTCGACTTCTTTGGAGAAGCTTCAGTCATCGAGATGAGCTTTTGTCAAAAGGATGTTGGAAAAAAAGGATCTTGAGGAGAAATTGCGATAAGAGTCATGATCACACAATTAAGAAAAATATTGGTAATTTAAGAAAATTGCACGTTGGGTGATCATGACTAGGGAAACATGCTTGAAAAGGCTAAAGTGTGGGTAGGTTAGAGAATGAAAAAAAAGTAGGCTCAAAAAATGGGAAAAATAAAAAAAATTAGAGTTAGTGAAAACGGAGAGAAAGTATGTATGGACAGCAAAAATTGTCGCCCTTGCATACTGAGAATGGATCTATGTGCATAAGCGACAAAAATCACCGCCGATGCATGCATCGATGGTAAAAATTGCCGTCGATGCATGCAGAAGCTTGGATGTGTAAGGGCGGTAGAAATTGCTGCCCTTACATGTGGTGAGGAAGTTAGTTGTATTGATGGCAATTTTTGCCACCAATGCACGTAATTAGTGTTGGATTGCATCGATAGCAAAAATTGTCATCGATGCACGTGATTGGGTGGTTAGGGACTATTTTAGGGCAGTGAAATTTACCGCCCTTGCACATGGTAGGGAAGAATTTGGGAGATGTGAGGGAGGTGAAATTTTTTGCCCTGACACGAGTTAAAAGGCTAAAAGAGAAAGGCGGCAAGAGGAGGGTCAAGGCATGGTGAAGGGGGGCTAGGATTGCCTCGTTTGATGGAGAAAAAGAGGTAAGGGAAGAAGAAGAAAAAAAATAAAACCTAAAAGAAAAGAAAGAAAAATAATTTAAAAAGAGAAGAGAGAACAAAAATAAAAACAAAAATAAAACCCTACCTAAAGAACAACATGAAATGAGGCTCAAATCTAGTGAAAATGTGCTTCCTCTTGCTCACTTGATCATCCAGGGGCAGAGAGGAGGAGAAGAAATGGAAGAATGAGGTGAAAAGAGAGAAAAAATATTAAATAGGGGTGAAATTTGCCCCTAACCACTCAATGTGCATGGACATAAATGTTGTGCACAAAAATTGAGGCTGTGTAGGGGCAGTGAAATTTGCCACATCTGCACAGGAGGTTGAAAGGATATGCAGGGGCGACAAAAATCACCACTCCTGCATGGGAGGCATCAAAAGATGCAAGGGCGGAAAATTTTACTACTCTTGCATGATGGATGCAAGGGCAAAGAAAAATGCCGCCTTTGCATGGAAGACATAAAACAAATGTAGTGGCAACAAAAAATGCCGCCCCTACATGAAAACACCAGAAAACACTAACTCTAAGAAACAAAAAATTTGTCCTCTGGCCACATCAAGATGGTAAAAATTTTCACATTTTTTTGAAAATGTAACAAGGGAACATCACGAACTTAGAATGATGCCAGTTGAGCAAACATGAGAACAAGAAAAATTTGCCTCGAAAGATGAACTTAGAGAGAAAAACACGAAACGAACAAGTTTCGTAGGGGTTGTTCCAAAAATGAGTGTAGTTGATTTTGAAAACAACATGTTCCACCTCAAAACTAGATTAGATTTGTTTTCATCTATAGCAACAATATGTCAAGCCACATTTACACATTATCAACCATGATAATCCTCATGGGGAAAAATTATTGTGGAGACCTTCTATCATAAGGTTCAAAAGTAGAATCCTAGAACCTGTGGTTTATGGGCCCACAACACTACCCATGTCTTATAATTTTTGGTGTCATCATCTTTTGAAACATAGATTATGTTTTAAGAGTTATTCTCAAATGTGAAGAGTTTTTTTATTGCCTTGTGAGGTAGCGTTTGATTATCTATTCCATTATTAATCATGTTGACCTAATTGATTGCATGGTCACCCCTATATAAATCAGGGTTACTAGTAGATACTTCAACATCAAGTTTACATAGATATGCTTACCCTTATTAATTTCAAAGTGGATATCAGCCTAATACCTCATATAGAGATAACTCAACAAGAGACAACCCTTTCATGCAGACATGGTTTTACATTTAATATGGTATTACCAAGCATTACTAACCTCATACTAACTACCATACTCCCACCCTGTTAGAATAAAGTGTATAACCTTAATTTGGGAGTTATTTATTTATTTTTGGAGATGTTATTTTATTTTATGCATGTATTTTTTGAGTGCACAATAATAATAGATACTCCTATTTTATAGGAATTCATGCAATAATAATTTTTTTCATGAAACAACCTACCTTGCCTATTTAGTAGTCACTCCCATGTATTTTTACTTAATGGTCTGTGGAGACCCACACAGATTTTGTGAATACATTTACAAAGACTTTATTGTGCATATTTTTCTATGTTGTTTAATGTCTATGTTATTATAACTATGCCAATGGTGTGTAAGAGTGATCCTAAAATTGCATAAGTGCATATAACAGTCCATCATGGTATCAGACCTCCTCTGATAGCTATTACTCAACCCATTGTCCCAAAATTAGGTTGTACTCCTCTATGCATAGGTTATACCATTCATTTTTTTGATAATTTTGTATTTTTTAGATCTGTGTAGTGAGGTCTAATATATTCATATGGATTCAAATAGATTGTGGTTTGATTGTAGCTTTGTGTGTATTGTATCTTTACATCTGAGGTTTTTGTATCTGTTGGTTTGTTCTGGTCATACCATATGGATTATGTAATATATCTTATATTTTTGTTATGAGAGGGTTTTACTACTTTTTTATGCATTGATCTACTCAGCATTGACCTCAAATCCATATAGAAAGCTTCTATTGAGTGCAAGAGTAGGTTCAATAGTAGTTTTTGTTTAGTGAAGATGCCAACCAAAGGTTCTCCTCACAGTCCTCTCACCATCCTTAGAGTATTTGGTGTTATTTTCTTTGTAAGAGAGAGATCATCTGAATAACTCACATTTTCTCCCCTGTGCTCAGCCTTCCTCCTTTCTCTCATGGACTCTCTACTATTCAATGTTGGTTTCATAGTGAGGATAAATCTGGTGTAGCTCATAAAATTTATGTCTTGTAGACATTAGCTACTTTGGGTGGAATCCATGCTCCCTAGATAGGCATGTACCTCCTTTATTATCTCCCTCACTATCCTTCTTAGTATATTCTTTGTTTATTTGACATCTCACCATTGGATCTAATCCTTTATGGACTGCAAACCTTCTGGATTTTTTGGCCTCCCATTACCATCCCACCACTCAATGTATGCAACTAAGAAACTCTCAGATGCATCAACCTTCAATCATTTACATGTTATTCTTGGCTCATTCCATTTAATCTATCCACAATGCCTTATAACAAATTGATGTGTTTGAAGTTTTTTTATTGGTTTCTAATTTATCATTGATAACTCCATGCAACTACTTGCCATCCTCCATAATGCCATTTCAACTTTTCCTCATTGGTGGAAAACATGTGATTTAGGCATCAATTTATAATGGGAAATATTTATTAAGTGCATTAATCATAATATGTGGTTATTAGCATGATATTATAATGTGGATCTTATCACTTGGTGGGGTTATAATTTTTTAAGTGGAGAAGCCTTTTGACTAAGTGAACGGGGGTGGGGTCTTTATCTTTTTTCACTAAGTAATTTTTACTTGGTGGGTTATTAATATACCACTTAAGATGAAGATATTTTTAATTATTTTTTAATTAAAAATAATCTCCTTGAGTGATCATGTAAAATGAGAGGGACCATTTTGTTTTGTGGTTGTTGGATCATTTTTAAGTGGTGCAAAGTTTATTCATGGGGAACATATTAGTGAGGGAGGGGTTTTTTTATTATTGGGGGACATCACTTTAAGTGGTGTTTATTTTTAAATGAGTACATTTATTTATTTTTACATATACCTTCCATATCACTTGTCAAATTCAGAGGGTGAGGTTCGATCTGGTAGGAGGTCAAACACCTCATAGATAAAACAAACTTGTTATCGCTCCTCCTTGCCTTAATTTTTTTGAGGTCATTGTTATTTAAATTGTAACCTCTTATCCCACATTATTTTCCTTATCATCACACTTTTGAAACTAATGGATGCATTTTTTGACAGAGTCCTACATCCCATTTTGAGTGTGCATTATATTTTTGTGCTACTTTTTGTACTCGTAGATGTAATTTTGGTAGAGCCCGACATCCTACATTCTTGAGTACATTTTTGTTCCACCTTTTTTTTTATCCACACACTAATCCATTGTTTTAAGATCAATTCTCTAGTTTTTGACGGTATTTTTTATAGATTGACAACATTCTAGGATTTATTGCATCATCTAGTGTTTTTTTGTTTTGAGATTTTTTTGTACTTGCACTAAGTTATAAAGTGTCATGAGGTTTTTTTTAATTTTTCCTTGTCTACTTTCATGCATTTTTTTGCTCTATTCTGGGCACCTTTTTCACTCTTTTAGTTGCTTGACTTTCCCATCACCACCAAGGCCATCTTATTGAGAGATAGGTATTATGTATCTTCAGCGCTTTTTTGATAGTTGACAATCTCTTTCAGATTTGTTATGGAGTTTGATCTCCTTCTGAAGAGTGTATATTTTGATGAATACTATGTCAATATGTCATTGTTTAAGTAGTAGATTCAATCCACTCATATAGACTTCTTTTGCATCACTCCACCTAGTTAGTAGTATTGGGGATATGTTGTAGATCTTGCTTCTTTGGTTGTTATGTTCATTACTAATCCTTTACACATCGCATCTTATTTAATTATATTGAATTCATTTATTGAACCTTTTTTCACTATTGACACCTCTAATAGTCTCTTTTAGTAAGAGGTATTCTGGTGACTTTCAGTGTCAGTTATTTTTTGTGATCGAGTAGTGGATCCAAATCACTCATGTAGATTCTAGTTCTATTGAGACTTTTGAGTCCACAAAGTTCATTTATATTTGATTTCCTTCATTCCATTAAATTAACTTACTACATCATTATTTGATATTTTGAGTCATGATTCTTGGAATGCCTTGCATCATAATTTCTCTTATCCACTATTTGATGTGGTTCTACTAGATTTTGGGTACCTTGTAGTGATACATTTCATCCTTGGTGACTCTTTTTCCCTAGTGTTTTGAGATTAGTATTTTTACATAGTTAGCCTCATATAGAGTATCAATTCTTATTTGATTTGGTGATTATAGTGACTTGGCATCCATGTATTTTGGTAAGATGGATTAGTTACCATAGGGACACTTTGTATTTCACTATGATTTTTACATGGGTACCTAATCAAGTTTAATTGTTTAGACCCATTTAGTCTCTTTGCTTTCTCTTTTTTCACTCCCTATTCTGCACTTAAGGGAGGGTGTTGTAGTAAAGTGTATAAGCTTGATTTGAGAGCTATTTTTTTATTGTTGGAGATGTTATTATATTTTGTGCACATATTTGTTGAGTGCATAATAAAAATAAATACTCTTATTTTATAGGTTATTCTGCAATAATAATTTATTACGTGAAACAACCTACCTTGCCTATTTAATAGGCACTCCCATGTATTTTTACTTGGTTAAGTGTGAATACCCATACATAGATTATGAATACATTTATAAAGAGTTTATTATGCATATTTTTATATGGTGTGCAATGTATATATTATTAGTTCTATGGTAATGGTGTGCAAGAGTGATCCTATGGTTGCATGAGTGCATATAGCACTATGTCACACCCTAGAAATAATAGTTTTCCCTAGTTTAGGTTATTTCCCTTGCATGAATCAATATTACATGATTCTCATCAACCATAAGGAATTGGATGCTTTATATTACGTTTATATGTTGAGTCCCTTTATACTAACTCTTTTATTTGTAATTATTTTTATTAATAAAATCTATAGACACATATACTTTTTAATTCATCACTTGAGCTAATTTTAATAATCCCACATTCATGGGAAGTAATAGTTAACTATTATACCCCTATTAGTGGGTCAAAAATATGTGAAACCTCTATGTGTTTTATGCTAAATGGGATAAAAAAATGATCACAATGATTAAATAAAAATATTTTAATGCAATATGACAATATTCAAAATTCATTAATGTACAAAAAAAAATGAAAAATTGTATATTTAAGCATGTACAAGAAATACAATAAAATACTATACAACCAAGGGGTAAAGAGAGTGTATATTGTTATGCATCTAATTCTACACTGTGATAGTGATATGGAATCATACTAGGACTGTAATAAATATATGTGTTATATTATTTATATGTTTTAACTATTCTTTGACACTCAAAAACTTCTATAAACCTCAAACCTTTACATCGATGTTAGTGTCCTAATTTTATACCAAGTGTCCAAACCAAAATATAGATTATTTTATAAATATGTTGGTTGGGTTTTTTTGCCTTTCCTCTGATGTATTAAGATTATGGTCATATGTTGTCACTCTTTTTCAAATGATCAAAACCTATCTCTTCAACATTGGAGTGACTACAGAAAAAATGGGTTACTGGGATTACGATGTTAAGCTGACTCCAAAGACCCCTATATCAATGGGTGATGCCTACATAGCCAATATTTTGAATAGGGCCTTAGTCTAATGTAATTCTCCCCTAAATGTTGGATTGTGTGTGCACAAAGGTGCAATGTGTGATAATAAAAGGCATGCAATGACCTAGCTTTTAGCTTGTAAAATATGGCTTTTAGGTTGTTTTTTGAATGTTTTAGACATGAATAAATACTACTCCTATGACTGATATGTAAATAAGGAAAAATACAAGATTTTTTTGCACTCGAATGCTTGATTGAGTGCTTCTTTATATATTTATTTATGAGTTGTATGTGATTTCTAGGTGAGGAATGAATGAGGGTTGATATTGTATATATACCAATAAATTTTATAAATATCTAGCATTAATTAAATAACTTATGCCAACATTTTGGATATATTTATTTTTCAAACTGGATGACTTTGGGGGCTAGACACTTTGTAATAAAATTTATAGTTATGTCAATGCATGTGTCCACCTAGGATGCAAGTGTTCAGAGAGCTAGAAAATAGGTATAAGTCCAAAACTAGTAGTGAGGGATAATAGTGAGGTTTAAAACTTTTTGCACAATATAGAAGGCATGGGTTATTATAATAAAATGGTCAAACAAAGAGATAATCAATTATGTACAAAGAGATAGTGAATGTGAGCCTTTCAATAGTGAGAAGGTATAGAACTAAAAGGTATAACCATGATAGGTATTTTCCAAGTGTACAAGACTGAGGTATTATATAAATCATATTTTAGTATCTACACTAGGAGATGGAAGGACCATTTTAATTGGGTACCCCCTTCTCCAAGGTCTTTAAAGGTAAATTTTGATGGGGTGGATCATGACAACCTAGGGGCCTCTTGAGCTAGTTTTATCATAAGATATTTTTTGGGATCACTGATCAAATTTGATTCCAAATATTTAGTCAATGGGAAAAATAATGAGGTTGAGTATCAAACATTTTGGGTATGGAACTTCTTTCCCAATGCAATATTGAGTGAATCTGGATTGAAGGTGATTTTATGGTCTTGATTCAAGATCTTTGAAATTGAAGAGCAAGATTTTGAAACATTGGAAGCATTTTGGGAAGAGTGTGTCAAATTTTGGAATCCTTATCATAGTGTACAATGATGCATTACTTTTAGGCAGCCAACCTAGCAACAAACTTCTTAGCCAACCAAGGCATTTATTAGGTGGTTAAATTGGTGATTCATAGTCATCTAAATTGTTGGGATGGTTTGGAGGAAGAACTTGGATAATGATAGGAATGCAATCCCCAATTTCATTCCTTTATATTTTATTACATTCCTTTCATATGTTTATCCCTTTGAATTCCATCTTCATTCATGTAATATTATTTTAATAAGATTAGATATGCAATGATCATTTTTATGGAGGTGTGTGCTCAAGCCAAGATTGGGAAATATCTCAGGTGAGGATTTATTAATTGATTCACATGTAAATATCCATTATTCCTTAGCTTGACTATAGAAAGGATTTGTGGATTTGTGATATGACATTGTAGGGAATTTTCTCTTGAATAAGTATTGTGAAATTAATGGGCTATTTATTACTCACTGGCTATGGGAAGTGTGTGTGGATTCATTTGTTACCTATCTTGTCATGGATTCAAGGTGTTAAGTGAAGTAAGTGTACTCTATTGAAAGGCATGTGGATACTAGGTGAGTGTGGTGAGATAAAGATAGCATGGCATGATGAACTTGTAGACATGTTAACATTGTTTTTATTTATGTTGAAAAGAAAGAAATGGAGTTTTGAAGTATGGTATCATAAGGAAGAATGAAAAAGGTTTTTTAGGATCCAAATGGAAACATTCTTAAGGTAATATAGGAGGTTATTGGTGAGGACTATCTTAAAATGGACATATTTAGTAGATTCAATTCCAAATTGGCTTCAATTTTTATTATAGATCTCTTGAAATTCCTCCATGACAAAGTTGTGATGAAGGTGGTGGCAGATAAATCTATCAAGCCATGTTTTAGGGGTGTCTTGGATAAAGTTTTGGAGGTTATGTAGGTAGAGAGTGTATCTCATTCCTTTTTGTGGGATTGAGAGTAGAGGATTGGTGTCATTTTGGAATTTAAAGAATCAAAGGAGATATTCTTTATTCTCTTGGAAAGTTTGGAAAAAATTCAATGTTTCTTATTTTTTGGAGCTTATAGGTGGAACTTGGTCTTCCCTAAGTGTGATTTGGTGGCTCTAAGGGTCCTTTTTAACTCTCTAAGATCATGACTTGAGAATAATATGGTTGTGAGGGATAATAGTGTATCTAGACTTCTAATTAGATTGGTTGGCTTTGGGATCATGATGGAGAGATCTGATTAAGGAGTTGTAAAGTTGGATGTAGGGGAGTTAAGTATAGATGGTCATAAAATGAACGGATGTTTTATTTGAATTTGAATTAATATATAAGTATAAACCATAATTACATAAATTAAAATGAGTAAAGTAGGGTAATGTAAACACAATCCTAAATATCAAATTAAAGATAAATGATTAAAATGGACAAAGTAAAATAGAAAAGAATAAGGATAAACTATGAAAAAGAGACATGTACTCAGTTTTTTGATTCATCAGATGGTTGCACATGAAAATGGAATGCAATATTGAAAATAATTCATAGAACCTATAAACTTCCCAAAAGATGAGTCTTCGTGCCCTCAAGGACATGAAGGCTAGCAGAATAAAAGTGATAGTCATTATTGTCCTTGTTGGTTAGTTTTGTCTTTGTATAGAAAGTTATAAATTATGGAACAGACATGTAAGTGTAAGATAGTGAAATTAAGGTCTTATTATGTTGATTTATCTTCAGAATTTGTGTGGATACATGTATATCAATTCTTGAAACTGTAAACACTAGCTTTTTCCCATAAAGAGATAAATTATTACAAAGTAAAAATGGTTTAGCGGTTTGAGTTGTGTTAGACCTCAACACTGTACTATCCTAAACACTACCTATATACTAATGCTTTGAATAGGGTTCAAACCTCCATGTATTTATCCCACCTAAGTTCTTTATGCAATTGTGTTCCTTTAACTATGTGAATATATCTAAATTTGGCTTGAATAATTTATCATGCTTCACTATGGCTACATAAAATTGAATTCAAATTTGGATCATGAATGCTTAAAGTACTTGGAAACTTATTTGGGAAGAATAAGGACATTTTTTTAAATGTAAACTTATGTAAATAATCTCTTCCGATATGATTAATAAGTTTTCCAAGTCTCTTGAAATGAATCAATTGAATGTGCTTGTATGCACCCAAAATTTATATGGTGTGACACTTTCAGTATAAAATCGATGATGATGCAATGACCTCTTATATTATGCTCCACAAAGAAATATCTAACTTTATCCCTTACCCCATTTTGGTCTCCTTCACTTTGGCCTTTCTATTCATTTTTGCTTTAGTTCAAATCTGACCATGGGTGACGAAACTATCACCTAAGATGACAAAATTGCCCCTTGTTTTACATAATTCTCATGGCAATTGTGTAATTTAAGCACACATTTTGATGTTAAAGGGTAGTCATTCATTTAAAATGTGTCAGTCTTGAAGTTATTAGTGGCAGTTGTGTCATCTAAAGTAGTAATTTTTTAATTGCCCCTACATAAAGCAGTGGTTCCATCATAATGGAAACACCTTCCAAAATTAGCTCTTGTAACTCTAGTTTTCATGTGTTTTTCACAACTAGCTTCATTTTTCTTATTTTATCACTTTTTATTTGCCTCCAATTACGCCCAAATCACACCCTCTTCTATTTTTAGTCTTCTTTAGTTCCTCTCAAGTTGAACTCATAGTCACACTTAGTTGAACTCCTCCATGCAAGCTCCCATCTCTTTCTACAAGAAGGTCAATTTTGGCCTAATTTCATATTTGAAATTTGACATTAGAAGTTATTATTGAGATTATTTTTCATCCATAGCCTTGCTACAATTACTAGTAGATTCAAACTCTATTATTCTCGAGTTGACTATATATCAATTGAAAAAGTGTTTTTGGTGAAATCAACTCATAATTTTCAATCCAAGACATCAGCCAGCCTCAGTTTAGCTACTCTCCATTTATGAGTTGTGTCTTCCCATTTTTTATCTTGTTTCAAAGTTTGTGCACCCTTTAGTTGGAGAGTTTCTTAAATATATACAAGAGCTAGCATACTGAGGATTCTCTAATCAACACACTACATGCACTTCAACTAATTTATTCTAGAATCAGGTTGGAATTTTTTTAATTTATAGTATTTATTTTATTTATTAGATTATATTTTAGTGTAGCTTATTTTTGTGTTAGATTAGATTTAGATATTCAAAAAAAAGAAATCAAATTTTATAGTGAAATAGATTTGTTCTATGTCATTTGTCTTTGATAAAAAACATAATTAGTTTTGATTTGTCCTTGCATTTTAGTAGATTAGTTTCCTTTCAAATTAATATTAAATTTTACTAATCATCCTAAAAAGGATCTTAGCAAATCTCCAAGTCATTTTCAGCTACGATATTGTTTCTTTTATTCAAGATCTAAATATCTTGCATTCTAGACAATCACATAGGCAAACATAAAGACATAGACAACCATAGGTGCATACACAAGAGTAGTAAATTGTTGATCTTATTTTTTTGAAGATTTAAAACCATTGTCATTTTCCTCTCTTAAAATATAAAATCATAACTTGCATCTCTTGTTTCCATTGTTAGGGTGATTAATTCACCATTATTAAATAAATAGGTAATATTAAATTATTCATAGTTGATTGTAATATGGTTATTTACTGTAGATAGTTGTTAGGTTATTTAGGTAAGTAAATATTTAAAATCTTTTAAAGCTAGTAATTATAACTCCTAATTAATATTTGGGAGATTTTACTATTTACTTTGGTTTTATCATTCTTATTTTATAACAATTATTACGAGATTATGTTGATGTATATATAAAGCTTTGTAATTATATTTTATTTGATCAAAATAAATATAATTTCATTATTCCATAATATCTGGTATCAGAGTTATTATATCTCTAGACATATGTAGATGATAAGCCCATGCTTTCATTGATAAGAAGATTTGATAAACAGAGATTCATTGTGTGAGGAGAAGCCCATGCACTCCCACTCCAAAGTCAGAAGTCACCAGCTACATAAAAAAGGAGAATCCAATATATTATTTGGCACTAATCTTCATAACAAATTACATGTGCATCAGTATCACACTACCTAGCTTTATATGCTTTTTTAAAAGAGAAGGCATGGCATCTATTTCTATTGATATCTCTTTGATGTCCATTCTGATCTCTTTGGAAGTGTGGAGATCATAGTTTAAAAAAAATAAAGTCTATGTTAAAAATAATGTTGAAGAAAGGCATTGAAAGGAGATGAAACAGATTGATTTATTTGGTGTAATCCTCAAATGCTAAAGCCAATAAAATCAGCATTTATTATATTATGTTGGGTGTGATCTATGGAGGCTTGGCATTTTGAAAAAGTCTTGGCACTTCAAAGGCGATGTTGAATGTCATACTTGGATCTCAGCATTGAAAATATGTGTAGAAGGCATTGGAATGGCTTCAAAAGGTGTTGGATATTGTTGCATTGAAAATATAAAAGAAGCTTGACATTTTACACAACAAAAGCTTGGCATTGGAAAATAAGAGGTTGACGTTATATTTTTTTGGGAGTTTATAAATTATAATCTAAAATTATAAATTCCTAGATTTATACCTAAGGTTCCAACATATATTAAATCATCTAAACCACCTTCAAAATACATTCATTTACTACATATATTCACAAAATTGCCTTTCTAATCCTCAAAATCGCTTATAATAAAATTATGTTACTACATTTTTTTCTAAAAACCACCTATTGATAAATATATGATATTAGGTGGGAGGGTGGTTTAAATAAAAATCATAATTTTAAGCTTTTATGTGTGTGTGTGTGTGTGTGTGTGTGTGTGTGTGTGTGTGTGCGCGCGCACACAAACTTTCATATTATTGAAATGATGCATAGGAGAGTTGGTGGGTAGTCTTTTTGGTAGAGGATAGGTGGGAGGTTCAAATTCCTCAAAATAAATTTTAGTGAAATTTTTAACAGCCCTCCAAATTTAGTAATCCGTTAAATTTATTTATAAATAATTAAATTAGCGGTAAATATACTAAAATAAATTAAAAAGGAAAAGGCAAAATTTTAAAAAAAATGCCAAAAAGAGGCCAAAGAGCCCAAAATGAAAAATAATTGAATTTTCATTATTTGAAAAGCATTTTAAATTTATTTTGTAAAATATTGTAATTGTATTACATAAATCACAAGTTTTTAAAATTTGATGTAGTGTTTAGTCATAGCTATGCCTCTAACTCATGTTTGCAGGTAATGTCATCATGCTTAAGGTACTGCATACATTGTAACTCATTGAGGAGCAATAAGGCACATTCACTCATAGCCTTTCCCTCATTTACATGTTCATTACAATCAAAGGTCATAAATCTTGACTGGGGTATTTCCATGTATATAGTGAGGTTACATGTGCATATACAAAAATCCATCTAAGCAAGTGTTAATGACTAGATAAAAAAATTTCAATATTGTCTAGGTACCAAGTATCAAATTCTTTCTCGTATGTTTATGCCTATTTCCCATACCATCAGGTATACAGAAAGGGCAAGTTTCTTCTCTATACCAATGAGTATAAAGGAAGGGCACATATAAAGAAAGGTTTGGTGTATCAGTCTAACAGTATATAGAAAGGGAGACCTATATACCTGGAGTGATAAAGAATAAATCCATCACTCATAGTCTTGATAATGATTGCATAGGCTCTGAAAAAATTTCTTCTAGACAGTTACTCAAAGGTGACTACTCTTCCTAGAAGACAAAGCTCAAAACTCAACTTGAGTTTGAAGATATTTGATCTGTAGTAGATGGCTTATAAACTTGACATGCAATAGACATTGATCAATAATTTAAATTTGATAAATCTAATTAGAAGGCTAAGTTGATAATCATGTTCAAAGTATCAGATGAAGTCCAACCACACATCCATGAAGCCAAAAAAGCTAAGAAATCTTGGAATAAGTTTTAAACTATATATTAGACTAAAAATGAGAGCATAATTTTGCATTTGTAAAATCAACTCCACTCTCTCAAATTTATATCAAGAGAAATAGTGGAGGCCTTTTTAAGACATGTTGTAACACTAAGGGTATCTCTTCAATCCTTGGGTGAGACTCTTGTACCTATTGTCTTGAGATCACTGCCACACTCATATAGGATTTTTGTGACCACTTTGATTGTCACAAAATAGAAACTAAGTTTTGAAAAATTGGTGAATATGTTGCAATAAGAATAGGATTTCAAAACTCATGACAAACAAGAAAAATATGTACTAGCTTCTCATCAATAAAAAGGCAATAAAATAGTCAAATCTTCATCAAAACATAGTTCAAAGTAGAATTCACAAGGAGGAACTTCATAGAAACAATGTCTCATTTGTGGTCGTAATGGACATGAACTAAAATATTATTGGTAAAATATCTTCAGAAAAGGATCTTCTAGTGGTCATAAGTTCACTAACCAGTAATCATCCTCTAGCTTATTTAGTAAGTCATGAGAATATAAAAAGGGACTTGGTAAAAGAAATCAAAGCAACAAAGCAATATTGTTGAACAAAAAAAACATGATGAGGAAGATGACTATATGTACTCTATAGATACCCATGATGAATCCACATCACAATGTGACATATGATATGTTGACTGATGGGACCTAAGTTCCCCAAAGCTCTGACACAACTTGTCAAAATTAAGAGCACACATGATTACCTTTGTATAAGCAACTTAAACATGTGAAAATAACCAGAAGAACAAATAACTATCAATGAGAAAACACATAGAATATGAGAGGCAACACACAATTGTATTCAACTCATTACAAAGGAAATTACAATAAAGAGATCACACTCTTCTTCCACCTCTGTGAGGCTTCCTCCTCAAGGGCTCCCAGTAATCTTCCCACCTGAGTAATCTTCTCTCATAGGTCACAACACACAGCTAACACAAGCTGTTGTT
Source organism: Torreya grandis (assembly GCA_037957365.1). Taxonomy (NCBI): domain Eukaryota; kingdom Viridiplantae; phylum Streptophyta; class Pinopsida; order Cupressales; family Taxaceae; genus Torreya; species Torreya grandis. The sequence goes on from JARHVA010004853.1 coordinate 240,488, forward strand.
CACCTCATTATACTGCCTATACAATCGAGTACGAACCAATACTCCAAGTTGATCTCACCATGATCCTACTCCTGATGTATTGTTGTCACCTTGATCTTGCTCCCCCGTTGATCCTCTTCTGACCCTCGCATACACACATCCCTTCAGACTAACTTGATCTTACTTATCACATGTAGATCTCCACCATGATCCTGCAACACCCTGCATATCAAACCTGATCTTACATACATGGAGAATCCTACTTGATTCTACTATGGGAAGAACTCTCCAAGTTCTACACTTGAGTTCTACAAGTTATCCACTTAACAATACAGTGCATGAGTCTATTATATAGATCTCATGCATATAATGATTAGACTTGCGGCTCAAGACTTGAACTGGTCTTCATCATGCAAACTCTCCGTTCACTTAACTGACTGTTCATCAACAGCAGTTCTGACCGCCACAGGTGACCGACGTCGGTCCCTATCTTCTTAGAGGTGACTGACATCAGCTGATCCATGCCGATGTCAGTTTCCTTTTGTTCTATCCCATGACCGACGTCGGTTGTGGCCTACCAACGCCAGCGATTGTCATGCTCAAAAACCTCCCAGTTTGCATTAAGGTGAAGCTTTTAGCTCCACACCCTAACATTGACTCGGGTGTAACTCAACACACGATAGGTAGAAAAGATTGGTTTTTCACTTTGAAGGACACACCCAATAAAAATCATGTTTTTTTTGTGATGATACCTCATATAGTGTGTAAAGAATCGATAACATTGCCTTACCCCTAGGCATGCAAACATGTAAAATCATAGATTTTCTCTATGTACCTAGATTAACCAAAAACTTGTTATCAGTAAGTCAACTCTTAGACCACAATTTGAAGATTGACTTTGACTATAAAGGTGGAACAAAATTATGTTTGATCAGATATAAATCTAGAAACTCCAAAATTGTTACATGAGCATCCAATGTGAACCATATGTTTCAACTTGATTTCATTTTAAAAAATAATCAAGCACTCATAGCAAAAGACACTAACTCAACATAACTATTGCATAGAATATTTGGCCACATCAATTTTCAATATATCAACACACTCCACCATAAAAACATGGTAAGAGACTTACCACCTCTTAAAAAGGGTATAGATAAATGTCATGATTGCTTGGTAGGAAAGTAATTAAGTTCCATTTTATAAAATTACCTATAGATCCAATGGTAAACTTAAGTACTTTATGACACCTAGCCATGTTAGATTTAAGTACTCTATGCTCTTTATTGATGATTATTCTAGAAAAATATGGATCTACTATTTGAAAACAAAGGATCAATCCTTTGAAATATTCAATAAGTTCAATGTGACTATTGAAAATGAATTTGGTTAACACATCAAGACTCTCCACACATATCATGGGGGGGAATTCAGCAGTAATGAGTTTAAACATTTTCTATAAGTAAATAATATTCATTATCAAATGGAACCTCTGCATACACCATAGCAAAATGTAGTTATTAAATGGAATAATTATACTATTTTAGAAATGGTGTGATGTATGATATATGATTTAGGCTTGACAAAGGCATTTTGGGTAGAAGCTACCAAAACTATCATATATCTACTCAATAGATTACCCACTCTAGCTCTTGATGGAGTAACACCACATGAAGCCTAGTCAGGGAAAAATCCATCTACAACACACATTAATGTTTTTGTATTTCAAGTAATTATGCACATTCCCAAAATAGAATGGACTAAGCTTGATATGAAAGCCATAAAATATGTGTTCTCATGGTACATTGAAGAAACATTTGCCTATAGACTCATGGATCCAAAAACTAGACAAATCTACACCAACAAGGATGTTGACTTCTTTGAAAATAAAGAAGTATAAGTTCCTTCTATAGGTTCACCTAATAAATAAATTAGTTCCATAGAAAATAGATAAGATGGTGATCTCCTAGATGAGTATAGTAATGATGATGAGAATAATGGTGTAGCTCCACCACCCACAAGAACTACTCAATGTATGCCTAAATGGTATACAAATACTCTTAGACATGCAAAATTGGATGGTGTTCCAAACACATCCACCACTACACAAAGGACTCATAATATGGCTCATGGTGAGGTAAATTTAGCCTTAATGAGTATAGTTGTTGAATATATCTAGCCCTCTATAGTTTATAAATCCCTACAATTGAAACCTTGAAAAGATGTCATGGATGTAGAATATAATTCATTGATAAAAAATAAAACATGGCATCTTGTAGATCTTCCACCAAGGAAGAAGCTGATAAGATGCAAATGGATCTTCAATATGAAGTATAAAGTAAATGGTAGTCTCGACAAGCACAAGGCAATATTGGTTGTGAAGGGGTATACTCAGAAATAAGGCATTGACTATGAGGAGACATTAGCTTCCACAATAAAGATTAAAAAAAAAGATGATTTTTGCTCTAGCTGCTTAGTTTGGCTAGAAAGTCCATCAAATGAATGTGAAAAGTGTCTTCTTTAATGGGGATTTATAGGAAGAAGTTTATATGACTCAACTAGAAGGTTTTGTCAAATTTGAAAAAGAAGATAAAGTTTATAGACTTGTCAAATCACTTATGGTCTTAAACAGGCTCTCAGGGCATGATATATCAAGATTGATGAGCATCTCTTGAAACATGGATTCAAAAGGAGTCCATATGATCTAAATCTCTACCTTAAATAGCAAGGGGGGAGATAGTGATTGTATTTGTATATGTCGATGATCTAGTTATCACTGGCAGTTCAATGAAGATGATTGAATCAATAAAGAAAGATCTAAATTGATCATTCAACCTAACAAATCTTGGACTTCTACATTATTATCTTGGTTTATAAGCTTGGCAAAGATAAAATCACATTTTTGTATCTTAGCTCAAATATGCCAGGATAATGCTCAAGAAATTTCAAATGATGGATAGCAAACCATTTGCCACACCTATGAAGATAAATATTTAATTGTATTGAGCAAATCCATCATCATAGGTAAATGTAACTCTATGTTGGTAGTTGATGGGGAGTTTCATTTACCTAACCTACATTAGGCCAAACATTAGCTATGTTGTCAGCTATCTCTCAAGGTTCATTCAAGGGCCTAAGATCAATCACTAGAAACCAATAAAGCGAGTATTAAGGTACATCAAAGGAACTATGGATTTTGGCCTAGAATATAAGAAGAATGATAACTTCTTCTTGACAAGACACTTAGACTCAAATCATGCAAGGAACATTGATGATAGGAAATCCACTCTAGGATTTGTATTATTTTTGGGATCTAAACTAATATCATTGGGAGTAAGAAGCAAAATTGTGTTTTAAGGTCCTCCAAAGAATCATAATATCATGTCACAAGTGGATCTATTTGTGAAGTGATTTGGATCAAACGTATACTTGAAATATTTGGATTACTATAAGATCAACTAACAATTATTCATGTAGACAATGGAGTAGTGAAGCTTATTCACAATCCAGTGTTTCATAAATGCACTAAACACATTGAGGTGCAAGTTCATTTCATCTACAAACATGTTTAGAACAAAAAGATCCTGATTTAGTATTGCCTGATAGATCAACAATGTGTAGATATTTTTACCAAATCACTTACATGGAAAAAATTTGAGGCATTCAAAAAAATTCTCTCATGTTCACTTGGCACAATGTTGAATTAAGGGGGAGAATGTTAGGGTGATTAATTCAATATTATTAAATAAATGAGTAATATTAAACTACTCATAGTTGATTATAATAAGATTATTTACGATAGTTAGTGGTTATATTATTTAGGTGAGTAAAGCTTTAAAATATTTTAAAGTTAGTAATTATAACTCTTGATTAATATTTGGGAGTTTTTAATGTTTACTTTGATTTTATCATTTCTATTTTATAAGAATTATTATGATCTTATATTGATGTATAAATAAATATTTGTATTTGTATTTTATTTTATTATCATAAATATAATTTCATTATTTTTTAATATCCATTTTATTAAATCGCTCATAAAAACTTGTTCTTAGCAAACTAGGGAAGTTGAAAAGCTAGTCTAGTTTGTTTGTAAAAAAGAAAATTCATATAAAGTATTTTTTATTGTTGTTTTAGATCAGATTTATTGTTACATTATTTACATAAATAGTTTCAATTTATACATCTATTTTATCTCATGAAAAATAATAAAAACAAACAAAAATATTTCATTTAGTTTGTATACAAGTAGAACTAGGAAAAATCAATATCTTGCATGATAGCATAGATTTCTTTCCCTCTTACTTACATGTGTCTCAAACATTAAAAAAGGATTTAAAAAGAGATTTTTGATTTCATTTATCTTAAACTTTGTTATTCTTTTACTTTCAACAATGTTTTTTCAGCAATCAAAAATTAAATTTTTGAAAAACCAAGAAAATTTTTAAAAATAACAAAATCAGTGTCAAAAGCCTTGTTAACAAACACAAGACATACCAAAATCCTTTCCAATCCATATAATAAACCACATACCACATAAGCCTTATCCATCCAAAAAATAACCATACATTAAGCCTTGCTTCAACATTCCATCAATCACACTTTACTATCCATTGCCTAAACAAGCCCATACACTTTTCCCTAGCTTTTGCCTAGTCTTCTTTATATGACCCTCACCGAGATACTAGGTCTTGTCTAGCATAGTTTATTCCCTAGTCCCACCATTTTCACATAGTCTAAAATTATAATTGAGTTATATGGGAGGCCTTTCTATTTCCATATATTTTTTGTTTTTTCTTAAGTGTGAAAAGAAGAAACTAGTTAAGAAGGGTGTGTAGAAGAATACTTGTTGAATGCATGTATTTTAAATCTAGAATTTGTAATAAATCCTCTTTGGATAGAAAATAATTAATTTTAATAAGAAATTACTACCACAAAACTTCTTTTTTAGACAAGTAGTTAGGTGGGTTGCATAGTGTGAGATAGATCCTAGAAACGAAAGCTTTCTAGGAGGCTGTCAATCCACCTGCTTTTAACACTTAAGTTTTTGAAAAAAAAGAAATATGCTTGCATTTAAAAAATAATAATTGAAATTAAAAATAAATAAATTAAGATAGCAAAGTTAAGTTATTTTAAACTAATGACTAAATAGAGCAACTAATGCTGAAAATTAGTCAAAATAAGGTTATGGTTTTAGTTTGGAAATTTAACAATGGATTAAAAAAAGGTGGTTTGGTTGGTTGATAAATATTTAAGGTAATAAAAATGTAAAATTTAAAATGGGATAAATGGGTGAATGGTTAGTGAGGTAAGAAGGTAAGTAGTTAAGATGGCAAAGAGGGAAGAGGATAAGGAGGGTAAAAGTGGCAAAGGTGTGAATGGATAAAAGATGGCAAGGGAGCAAATGGATTGAGATAATGAAATGACAAAGAGAGAAAATGGATAAGTGGGGATGAAAATATTAAAAATCCAAGGGGATGATAAAATGAAATTGAATAAATAAAATCAAATGTTACCTTCCAAGCTTGAAGAAGAATGTTGTTGTTGATGATGATGATGTTGTTGAACATGTCTTGATGAAATTTCGGTAGAGCTTCATTGCTTTGAATTTTTTTCTCTAATATGTGGATGACCTTTTAAATGATGACATCCTTCAAAGACCTACAACAATATGTTATTAACCAAAGACTAACTTCTAACTTAACCTTGGGTGAAGGAGAGGGGGGGTATTTATAGCATTTGTTGTCAAAAACCATGCCAAAAGAGGGAATAGTAAAAGTATGGCATCATTTCCAATGTGGTGCATGAATGAGTCAAAAATGACGTTGGTGGGGATTCCCATTTGGGTTGGTTAGACTCCCACCTTGCACATGAGTCCAATTTTGAATGGAAATCATGTGCATGGGTCTAAATGAGGATAAAAACTTTTCACCACCCTTTCTTGTCTTTATCCAATAACTTAAAGAGATGGTATACAAAATGTGGTAAAATTTTCTATGTGTTGCATGAATGAGTCAAATATGAGGTTGGTGGGGATTCCAATTTGGGTTGGTGAGTCTCCCATTTGGGTTAAAAATTTAAAAATAGGTGCCCTTTATTTTTTGAAAAGCACTAAAGAGGTAGGTATCTCATTCTTAAGGCCACTTTCATGTGTAAATGAAAAATATATGTTTAATTATGGCCCCTTAAGGTAAAATTTTCCATATTTAATGGGGGACCCTTGTGATGCTTAAATGAGGTCATTAAGCACCTTAAAAAAGGGTCACAAGTGGGGTATGATGTCCCACCTCCAACCACCTCACTTCTAAGCATGTCACTTACCATATCACTTCCCAAATCACCTTCCATGTCACTTTCCATGTCACTCTCCATGACACATGCCATGTCACTTACCATGTCATTAGGAATAGTGATAGTGGGTCTCACAATGAATAGTGATAATGAGTAGTACTTTCAAATAGTAATTTTAAATAGTATTATGTGACTAATAAAATAGTGATTTGGTTAGGTTAAGAGGGGTTGATTAAGGGTTAAGAAGGTTTAGGGGGTCCTGAGGCATTTAGTCATTGAAAACTAGAAGTGTGTAATTTTTTAGTGTCTATATTTTGCCCCTTTTTGTTATGCAAATTTAAATTAATAAGATGCAAAACAAAAATGAATCACTTGGTCAAAGGTTAGGGTGACTTGAGTATGGGAGGAGGTGTTCCCCCTCAAACTAAGAGTCGATAAGGAAAGGTTGAATCAGGTGTAGGTTTGATAAGTAGTTGGTGGGGAGACACTAGGTGGTGCCACAAGGTAGCTGGGCATGTGAAATGCTAATGGGTGAAAGGTGACTAAGCATGATAGTCAAGATTTCAAAAAGACTAAAGCTACCAATATTGGTAAAAATAAGGTTAATCTTAGAAGGACATGTGATAGGGATAACTGATCCACAGCATTGGTCATAGTTGATCGAGTTGGGCTTATCAAGCCATCTAGGCAAGGTCAGTGTTGATCATAAGTATCAAGGGTAGGAATTACTCCTTTGAAACAACATAATTGGTTTGGTCATGCATGAGGTGGTTTAAAAGTTTAAAATTTCAATATGGCAAGGTTAGTCAATGTGGTCAAAATTCATCACAAAACATATTAATGGTATGGGTCAAAAGCAACCAACATATAGGTGGACATGGTGAAAGCATGGGTGGATTGGGTATCGGTTAGAAGGGGATGGTCGACCTGACTCCAAATGCACTCAACAAGTAGATGTTGCCTACATAGTTCCATGGACAAGAGTCCAAAAAGAACATCAAGCCAAATGTAGTTCATTGAGGTGGGGAGTGTTGGTTAACTTGGTTACCCTAATTTGAGGTATCATGTAATTAGGTCTGGTTGAAGGATATTAGAGAAAGGGAAGCTCTAAAGGGTGGAAAATATGGTTACCAAATGGTTTTATGATTGGTTTGGTAGAAATGGTGGATGAGATTATCTAGGATGCAATTAGATGATTGTGTCAACTATGCAAATGGAATTTGTAGCCATGGATAAGCAAGTTCAAGCATGAAATTTTTGCCACCATTATAAAGAAAATAAAAAGGAGAATTATGCCTTACCAAGCTTTAGAAAATTTAGCACTACTCAAATTGCCACGATGATCTGATGGGTTCTTTCATGACCATCCAAATAAGTTGACATTGTGCATACTCCACAATAATGTTGTTAACAGGGTATGGAAGGGTATTATTCAATGATTTGGGGAAGCAAAGTAGTAGAGTGGGTAAATGAGAAGTGGTGAAGATTCAAACCCTTGACCCTTGAGCTAGGGGGGCCCCAAAATAAGTAAGTGTTGAGTTTTGAGGGAATTCAGAGAAAGACTCTAAGGGGTTTTAGAATATGGAATGAGATGAATAATAATATTATTAATTAAATGAGGGAGTAGATTGTGTATTTTTTGCATTAAACAAGGGCATGGAGGATATGAGGAAGTAAACAATGAGATGTATTTAAAAGCATTAAAACTAGTGACTGCACTTTGAAGACGTGGAGGTTGAATGGGGGAAAATAAAGGGAATCCAATAAGGGATGAGGTGAATGTGGACCAGGAGATGGATGAAGAGATAGGTGAATAAAATAATGAGGTTGTATATAAATATGAAGGTGGAAAAGGATGGAAGGATCTAGACATGGACATACAGGAGGAAAAAAAGAAAGTCAAGAAGAATAAGGAATGTCCTTAAGACAATAAAAATGAAAGGAAATAGAGAAAAGGGAGAGGATGGTGGAAAACAATGAAAGGGAATGAGATGAAGATAAAGGATGAAGATCAAGGATGATAAGAAGAAAAAAGTAAAATTGAAGCAGGGATACAAATCAAGGATACTCACACAGATGCAAAAGACAAGTGAGTACTAAGATGGAAAGAGAAAAAGGGGAATGAAAAAGGAAAAAAATAAGAACTGAGAAGAAGAAAAGGGATAATTATGGAAGGCTTCTCAAAGGATAAATACAAAGGGAGAAATTAGTTGTGGAGGGAAAAAAGAAGACAAAAAGGATGAAAGAATGGGAAAAAAGCAAACAAGAAGAATGAAAAATGGGTACGATGGGAAGAGTGGAAAAATGACAAAGAATGGTGGTACACATTAAAAAAAAAGTACAGTAATAGAAAAAATAAAAAGTTTGCAAGATGTACAGTATGATGTGGAATTCGTGAGGAAATGAGAGTGACGAAGGTGTGACAAATTACCAAAGATAAGGGGAAATGATGAGGATGTTAAAACAAGACAAAGGAGATAGGGTTCAAGGTTGGTAAAAAGTGGAGAGAGAGGGAAAAAATGCAAAAAGAGGGTGTAAAAGCGAGCCATGAAGCATGCACAAGGAAAGGTGTTGAGGGGCCAATGAAGCAGAGTAGGTGGTGGCTTTATGGGAGATAAGAGGGGCCAATGAGGAAGGTTATCAATCTTTGTGTTAAAAGAGATTAATAGGCTGTAAAGTGGTTAAAAGAGATTAACAAGCTAAAGGGAAGGAGGTGGTGAGGATATAAGTGGAGGGGTGGAGGAAAATATATTAGGTGAGAAGGGAAAATAAAGTAAAGGATGTGGCCGAGCTGACCTCAATAAGTGAGCACTGCCTACATAGTCCAAAAATACCTCAGGCCAATGTAGTTCTCCCGGTAATGGGGGAAATACTTAAGAGAAAACATTAGATGATGTTAAAATATAAGGATGCTTAAGAAAAAAATCAAAGCTTCTTTGATGTAGGATGCCCTAAGCAAGAGGTATTTTTTAGTGGTGGAAATGAGTGAGAATTAAAAAAGGATGTGAATTAGTTGTTAGTGGCTAAGGTACTCGTAAAATTGAAGCAACACTTACATAGTCTGTAGACATCGAGCCAATGTAGTTCAACAAGGTTTGGGTGAGTGGTGTTCAAATTGGCTGCCCCAATTTGATGGATCACATGGGTTGGTTTGGGCTGATGCAGAAGGTTTTGAAAAATAATAGTTTTGGATTTTGATAAAGGTGTCAGTAAAAGTGCATGGTGTAGATTGGTGAATAGTTACCATAATGATCCCACATTTATTAGGATGAGAGATATGGATGGGTAAAGTAGGATAAATAAGAATGGAACACAATGCTAAGCACCACAAATGAACTTCAATGGACCTAATGCAAAGAAGAGGTGCCTTTGTGAGGAGGTTACACCTTCTAAAATTATGTGAGGGTAGAAGTCTGGAGATAGTGTTTACCACTATGAGCTAAGTTTTAGGAAAAAGGCTTCTATTAGGATCTGCATAGTCATTTTGGTCAAGGTTCATCACTACTATGAGCCAAGTTTTAAGGGTAGTAGGGAAGTGACTACCTACAAAGAATTTCTTTGACGACTAAGTAGATTCTACAAGGTATAAAATAGGCAATGTGGTGAGGGATAGAGGATAGATCATGCCTAACCTAATATCTGCATGGGTAGGCTAGATGAAAGGTAGTTATGTCTGCATCCTCTATCCCAGTTCCTTAGAACTGATGACTTGAGGTTCCCCTAGGTTGGGCCTAACTAATAAGAAGTTGTATGGCCTAGGAGATTGGTTACATAGTTGGAGAAGGTGATCATTCCCCAGCTATGGATGAACTTTTAGTTGGCACAAAAGAAAAGACTGCCATATTCAAGCAAGTACTACCAATGATTGGGGTCTTATGTTTAGAGCATGTGGCAATGAGCTGGTAGTAATAGGAGGGTAGAGGGGATAGGAAGGTGAATGTATTGTTGTGAATTCATGATGGCCTACATTTGATGGAATATTTTCTACAACAACAAGGATTTAGAAGCTACCATTACCAGTAATAGTAGTAATTTTGGAGGCATGACCATTGTGGCAACACATGGCTAGAAGCTAATTTACATCAACTGAGGTAAAGGTAACAATGATCAGGCCCACAAAGATTTTAAGATGCAAAATAATCAAAGACATTGGATGTAGATTGGATGACAAGGGTAACAAAGGGAAATCATGGCAGTGCATGATAACTTTATTGAAATGGATAAGTGGACTGAGGGGTATGTGTCTACACAAAAGGCAAGTAGACATGACAGTTTCAAGAGGGAAGATTTTTCAAGGGAATCAATGACATCATATGACCTTCCCCATCGATGGAATGGAGAATCATGTCAATGAGGAAGAATGGTCAAGTATTCTATTTAAATAATCATGATAAGGATGAATGACTATCATTAAGTTATTTATTTTTGCAATTTATAGAGAGTGCAGAGAACTACACAAGGTTGAAGATGGAAAACAATGGGAAAAATGGTGGAGATAATCAGAAACTCTTGTAACTTAAAATAATCAATATGGTGAATGTGTAGATTTACCAGATACTACAACATGTAATGATGATAATAGAATTACTACTAGATCAACAAGAGGAAAGGCACCCATGGCCCAAGCTTGAGCCTAAACTCTTACCTCTATAGCAGTGAAGAAGGATAGAATTTCACAATGTAAGATGTGGGGATGGAGAACATGATGATCGACCTATCTATGGAGGGAACCCTCACTGTCCAAGGGGATGTGTGTTGAGGCAACAATCAGTGGTATGTATGTGAGTAGAACTAGATCAGAGGGATGTAATGGTTGTAATAAAAGAGTAGGGTGAAAGACCTAGAGCATAATATGATTCTCACCCTATGGGCATGAATGCAGAAGAAGAGAATAGAGTACACCCTTTAGCAACCACTAAGATAGGTAATGTTACGGATGTTAGTTTAGGGAGCAATCAAGTAAAACAATGGTTGAACACAAATATAGAGTCACCAAACAATCAACCTAGTGCTTAGATAGGAAAATAATATATATAGGGGCCTTAGGTGAAGCGTGGATAGTCAATAACTTTGTATGTGCCATGCAACTCATCAAACCTAAATAAAATATTGCATGAATTTTTATGTACAAAATGTGTTGGATGTTTATGGTCAAATGTTATCATGCTTAGGGTTGTGTGGATAATTATGAATGATATGGTTATGGTTATGATTGGTATGGTTATGGTCGTTGTAATCTTGATTAATGTAAAAATAATTATTATTGTTGTTGCAACACTGGATGGTAAAAGTCATGATGAAAACATCAACCAAGCACATTAAGAATAGGGCATGATGCTTTGTTTTTGACAAGGATAGAAAATAGACTCGAAGTGAGATCAACTTAATGAATATAAGCCCTTCAAATGTTGTGCATGAGTGGTCATTAGTCGATAAAAAAGGTTTCTTGATCATAGCGTGTCAAGTAAGCTCTAAATGATTTATGAATAATATAAAGAGAAAATGGTGATAGGTGGTGTGAAGGGTGATGGGTGATATGTATGATAGCCTCATGTGAATTAATTTTCCCCTTCTATAGGTGACCTAAGAATGATAATAGATAATCCCATGTTGTAATTTATATGTAGACTGATCAATGCAGGAAGTCTATATATAAAATTTAATTGTGGCTTCCAACTTATTATGCTTTTCAAGAGTCGATTGTAGCTTTCAAGATTATTTAGAATTTACTTTGATTGTGATATTAGGTATTTTGCCTTATTTTTGTATATGGGAAGTTGATTGATGTGGGAATCTTCCAAAGAATTTCTCTTTTTTTGACAAAGTTAACTTAGCCATCCTTCAAGGGAGTGGTCTAAGTTTAGTGGTTTTATTTAATTATCTTGATAGTTATCTTTCAAGGGATAAGTCTACCTTATATTTGGCAATTTTTATTTTGTTTTTGGGTAGTTGTCTTTCAAGGGAGAAGTGTGAAATGCTTAATATATTAACCCAAGTAATATTCTAGTATTCAAATTATTTTTTGATGTGATTTTTTTAGACATAGACAAGTCTAATCAGGTTCAAAGGTTTACCTTTATGAGGGCAAAACTTTAACATAAGAAGATCAATGATATGTGAAATGATGTGGTTTTGAGAGACAATGACCATGGTATTACATCTTGTTAGAGATGAAAAGTATCCATGATAACGATGCTATGGGTAGAGCCATGGTACCCATATTTAGGATTAGGATATGACTGTGATAGTTAATCACATGGTTCTATGTTGTAATCAATTGTCCTCAAAAAGAGAGAAGAAATATGGGTGAATTTTAAAATCTTTTAATCAAGGGATGAGCTTAAGTTAGACAAAAAGAGTGAGCTTGATCCTTCCTTAACAAAAAAATGGACATATATGTGAAGCATTGAGAGGCTCAGGTTCTAGTTTGCCTTCAAGAGAGGACAAATGATAAGCTCCCAATCCATACTTATGGGTAATTATTTAGGATCCAAGCCAATTGAAATCAAACTTGCCTCATTTACTTTATTTCATGTCGGTCGCATGTTGGTTTTCCTTTAGGATGAGGTCTCCAATATTGAAGTCCTAAGGTTTGAGGTAAAGGTTGCTTAGGTTTGATGGATAAGGGTAATATCCAATGGTTTGATGGGAGAATTTTAATCCCAAATAGGTTGAGTGGTGTCCAAATGGGTTTCCATAATTTTATATACCACTTGATTCAAGTTGGGTTGATGGATAGGTTTGGTTGATAGGTTGAGGAAAAAAATCCAAGGGTTAGTTTAGTTAATGGTTAAGGTATGGTTGAAGTTAATAAATGGTTAAAGCCTTATGGAAGGAATTTCCCCCAGTTTATTCTTTGCATGGATGGGAAAAAGATCCCAAAGTGAAGTTGTTTGTGGTTGGGTTTAGTTATAATGTTGAGGGTTTGAAGGGTATGTCCGTGGAATGGACGCTTTAGCCTTTCCCTTATCCTTTTGTTGGACCCAAGAGTGGGTAACCCTAAGGATGGTGTGGATAAAAGGAAGTGTTGGTTTAGCTATTTACTCTAGTTCCTCCTCAATAGGCAAGTGTTGGATAGGTTTGGTTAATGGTTGGGTTGGTAATGGGATCAAAGGAGGTTCATTTGATAAAATATTATCCTTGTCATAAAGTTGGTGGATAATGGTTTTAAGAGCCTTGCAGTGCTATGTATCATGGCCAAGTATTCTATGGTAAGAGCAGACATGGTGGTCATTGTACCATGATAGTTTTGGGCATGAAGGGTCAAAATTTTTGATAGGGTCAAAAGTTTTGATAGGTGGTAAGGTTAAGGAAGAGGTTTGCAACAACCTTTGTAAAATGGTTGAATAGGATTCATACAAAGGTGTTGGAGGTGATAGGGTTTTAGTTTTGGGACCCTTTTAAAATTAGTTTTTATTGTGGAAGTTATGGATGGTGGGGTAGTTTTGGCTTGTCATTTGGGTTGGGATGGCTTGGTTAAGGGAGTTTCATCTAATAATATATTATCCGCATATAAGTTGTGGATGAGTTCTTGGAGATATTTGCAATTATCTATGTCATCTCTAGGTGTCCTATGGTATGCACAAACTAAGCTGGCATTATACCATTTTGGTTGAGGACATGAAGGGTCAAAAGTTTTGATAGGTTGAAAACATTTGAGAGGTGGTAAGGTTAAGGAGGAGGTTTTCAACAACCTTTATAAAATGGTTGAATAGGATTCAAGTAAAGGCATTGGGTGATGGATTTTTGGGCTTTAGAGTGGAAGCCTTATTAGGAGTAGGCTTCACCTTGTAATTTGTTGGTTGTGGAATGGTTTTAGTAGATTGGTTACATTGGGGTTGCTTGGTTGGTTTGGAAGTAGAAGATTTAAGAGGATGAGACATGGGACTATTTTGAGATGGTTTAAGAGATTCCACCCTATTAATAGGTTTAGTCAAAGTTTTATTTGATGGACTTGATGGAGTTAGGTCCAATTTCAAAGATTGGTGAGCTATGCTAGGAATAAGAGGTATTCCTAGATTCTTGATGGGTTTGGTCAAAGAGGTGTAAGGATTTTTACCAATTTTAAGTGGAAGTGGGTTGGATGGTTCCCCTATGATTTTGGAGGATGGGGTTGAGGTAGTGATAGGTTTGAGGGTGGATTAAAGTGAAGCTAAGGGTTCTTGTTTGTTTTGATAGGGGAGGCCAAGATGATGCCATAAAGTGGCTCTATCATTATTAGGTTGATAAGTGAACTCTAGGTTTTGTACTAGCCTAGAAAAGGGCTTGTAGATAGGTTTGGTTCCTTGATAATTGATTTCAAAGCTTAAAACCTTAGGTGGAGAAGAGGGAATGGTTTCCCCATCTATGTTTTTGGTGTAAGGTTAAAAATTTAGAGAATATTATTCTTCCATGGATGGAGTGGATAAGGTGACCTCTTTTAAAGGAATTATTTCCAAAGGAAGAGTAAGTGAGTCTGTGGTGGGGGAGGAAGGTGTAATGGTGTCAATTGAAAGGAAGGAAGTGGTTGTTTCCTTTGTTTGGTCATCCAAAAAAATGGGAAGTGATTCCCCCACTTTAATGAGTGGGTTGGAAGAAGTAGTAGTAATAGTTTTATCAATAATAACACTGATCGTGTGCACCTCATAAGTGTGAGATGATTCTGGTTGGCTTTGATTCACTAAAAGGGGAAGTGGAAAAGATTGTTTGGTTTCCTTAATTGTGGTTTGTAAGGAAATTTCTAAAGGTTCTACTTATTCAACAAGTGGATTGATTAATGTTGGTTTTATTATAGTTTCTTTAGTTGTAGGTTTACTAAGGGCCAGAAGAGGGTGTGCCAATGTCTCAGTTATCACATTAGGGTGTGAAACTATTTGTAAGTTATTTGGTTGGCTTGAAGAGGCTAGTTGGTTTGATAGTTTAACAATTCAGTTGGGTTGATAGTTTGGTTGATCATTTAGTGGTGATGAAAGTTATTGGATTAACAAGGTGGGTTGAGGTTGATATGATGGTTGGGGGAAATGGCCTAATATTTGACAACGTTGGGGTGATTGAGATGATAGATGTTGATAGGTTGTTGTTCAAGCATGATAATAATTAAATGGTTGATGATAGGTCATTGGTTGGTTATAAGTGAGGTTTGATTGATCATGGATACCAAAAATAGATGGCCTAAGTTTTGACTCTAATGTAGCTATCTGGTCTGTTATTATTGCAATAAACTCAGGTGGTAGTTCAGGTAAAGGTTGATAGTTTATGGGTTGGTTGAAGTTGGAGTTTGATGAGTTATAGATAAGGTTAGGTTGATTGTAGATAGGTTTGGGTTGGTTTTAAACAATATTTGGTTGGTTGTAGACAAGGTTGGGTTTATTGTTAGTAAAGAAGGGAGCATAAGTGGCTTGTGATGCAAGGTACCGATTTAAGGTGAAAATATTGTTCTTCAAGATCCTAAAAAAGTTAGGATCTCTAGGAGAGAAAATAGGAAAGATATTTATTGAACAAGGTAGTGGAGATGACGTATTGGAAAATAGGTTCTTGGTTGGTTTGACTCTTTGATCTATAGTTTCGTAAAGACTATGTGAAGAATAGAGAGAAACGAAGCTCACACCTCAAACAAGAAGTAAGCAAAAGAAAAGATTCAAGGAAATCAAATCATGCACCAAGATATGAAAAATCTTAAGAGTTTTAATTATCTCTCTTTTGGATTATGCCTTATAAAGTGTGAAGAATAAATATGATTTGTAGAATAGGTCTTAAACAAGGTAGTTTATATTTGGTTTAAGGTTGTGTTTAGGCACTCAAGAAGAAGTCTGTATTGAATTTCAGTATGTGGCTTGGTACTTGGGGCTTGATCCCCTCACTTCATGATCCCATAGATAGTGTGTGTGCTTATTCAATATATACCAATTTCTAAGGCTTATACTCAGCCAGAGAACTGAGTTGGTTATCCCCTTGGTGATCAAATTCAAGTACGATAGTCAGGTGGGGGTAAGGTGATCCGCTAGGTGATGAAATCCTAGTCAGGCCTTGTCTCAAACATTTTGACATTTAGTTTTGAAATTGTTTTGGTTTCTTTAATATTTGTGATGCTATAATTAATGTGCTTGATTAATTAAACTATGTGAGCTAACCAACACAAGCAAATAATTGATGCAGTTAATTTTAACCAAAAGGAAATTTTTGATTTCTTTTAAATGAAGATAAAAACAACTATAATGCACCTAAATGCAACATGAAAATTAAATCTCAATCCTAATATGAATGCTCTTTTTATATTTTAGAAATGCAATAAAAAAGAGTGAAAATTTTTACCTTTTTATTTTCCAATTTTCTAAAACAAAAGAAACTAAAACTTACGTTTCAAAAGAAAGGAATACTTAATTTTAAAAAATATAATTACATATAAATATCATTTTAATAGTGCAATTAAATTCCATAAAACAACTAATGAACCTAAAAAAACTTAAATGTCCCACTGGGCATGCCAAAATATTTCTATCTAATATTTTCTTTTTTTTAAATGTGAAAAGAAGAAACTAGTTAAGAAGGGTGTGTAGAAGAGTACCCATTGAATGCACATGTGTTGAATCCAAAATTTGTGATAAATCCTCTTTAGATAAGGAAGAATGACCTAAAATAATAAACCACTACCACAAAACTTATTGGTTAGACAAGTAATTGGGTGGATTGCCTAGTGTGAGCTAGATCCTAGAAGCGAAAGCTTTCTAAGAAGTTGTCAATCCGCCTGCTTTTAACACTTAAGTTTTTGAAAAAAAAGAAAGATAATTGAATTTAAAATAGAAAATAAATAAAATTAAAAACAAGTAAATAATAGAAAATAACTTAATTAAGCAAGAAACTTAAGTCCTTTTAAAACAATGACTAAATAGAGCAACTAATGCTCAAAATTAGTCAACGTAAGGTTATCGTTTTGGTTTGGAAATTAAACAAGGGATTAAACAAAGGTGGTTTGGTTGGTTGATAAATGGTTAAGGTGATAAAAAGTTAAAGGTTCAAATGGGATAAATGGATGAATGGTTTATGAGGTAAGTAGGTAAGTAGTTAAGATGGCAAAGGGGGAAGAGGATAAAGAGGGTAAAAGTGGCAAAGGTGTGAATGGATAAAAGATGGAAAGGGAGTAAGTGGATTAAGATGATGAAATGACAAAGAGATAAAATTAATAAGTGGGGATGAAGAGATTAAAAATACAAGGGGAGGATAAAATGAAATTGAAGAAACAAAATCAAATATTACCTTCCAAGCTTGAAGAAGAATGTTGTTATTATTGAAGATGTCTTGAGGCAATTTCGACAAAGTTTAGTTTCTTTGAATTCTTTTCATCTAAAATGTGGATGACCTTAGAAATGATGACCTCCTTTAAATACCTACAACAAGATGTTAATAATCAAAGACTAACTTCCAACTTAACCTTGGGTGGAGAGAGGGGGTATTTATAGCATTTATTGTCAATAACCATGCCAAAAGAGGTAATAGTAGAAGTATGGCACCATTTCCCATGTGGTGCATTAATGATTCAAATATGAGGTTGGTGGGGATTCTTATTTAGGTTGGTGAGTCTCCCACCTTGCACATGAGTCTAATTTTTAATGGGGATCATGCACATGGGTCTAAATGAGGCTAAAGACTTTTCACCACCCTCTCTTGTCTTTATCCAAGCACTTACAGAGATGGCACACAAAATGTGATTCCATTTTCCATGTGGTGCATTAATGATTCAAATATAAGGCTGGTGGGGATTCCCATTTAGGTTGGTGAGTCTCCCATTTGGGTTAAAAAGTCAAAAATTTGTGCCCTTTGTCTTTTTAAAAGCACTAAAGAGGTAGGTGTCTCATTTTGAAGGCCACTTTCATGTGTGAAGGAAAAATACATGTTGAATGATGATTCCTTAAGGGTAAATTCACCATATTTTAATACATAACCCTTTTTATGCTTAAATGAGGTCATTAAGCACTTTGGGAAAGGGTTCCAGGTGGGGTATGATGTCCCACATCCATCCACCTCACTTCTAAGCCATGTCACTTGCCATATCACCTCCCAAATCACCTTCCATGTCACTTGCCATGTTACATGCCATGTCACTTTATATGTCACATACCATGTCACTTGCCATGGCATTATGAATAGTGATAGTGGTTCCCACAGTGAAAAGTACTTTTGAATAGTACTTTCAAATAGTAATTTTTAATAGTAATATGTGACTAGGATAATAGTGATTTATTTAGGTTAAGAGGGGTTGGTTAAGGGTTAAGAAGGTTTAGGGTGTCTTCAGGGGGTCTTGAGGCATTTAGTCATTGGAAACTATAAGTGTGTAGTTTTCTAGTGTCTACACTTTTGATCCACTCTAATTCCCCACCTCATCATAGAGTCTTTTAACCATTTTATAAGAGCAAGAACACATTCCTGATCCACCTATCATTATCCATTTATATAATAGGATACATCAGCACAATGTTATCTAGGCCTAGTCTCCCATCCACACTTCTTTCTTATCCTCAAGTATAGTATCATCTTATATCATTTGCATTCAATGTATGAATTGATCGAGTAAAATCAACCCAACAAAGTAGACCTTTTCCCATAAGTCATCCAACCCAATCTCCCTCATTTTCCCAAACCTAGAATTGACCATGAACTCCACCTTATTATGATATCTAATATTGAAGGGCCTTGGAGTTTTATTTCCACAAAACTTGAAACTCTTAGTGAGCATTAAGACATTATTGAGGCCTTTTTTTCCATCAAGAAAACCAATTTTCACCACCTATCCCAAATCCCATTATACCAAATAATCAACCAAACCCATAACCCATCCATTATGTTGGATACCTCAACCAGACCTTAGGGAGTTGAGTGCATAGATTAGTGTGTGTTAATTTACATGCATACAAAGTGGCGAACTCGATGTGAAGGACTTTATCCTTTATGTATCCCTTTATTCCTCTTCTCTCTTTTTTCTCATCTTCCCTCCTTCCATTTATTTTGTAAGTATCCATATACCCCCAAAATATGTGTGGATAGGATATTGGTAGATCTATCAACTTATAGAGCTATAGGAGAAGCTACCATAGATATATCAAGCCATCATTGATGGTTAGATCAACCCAACCTTAGACATCAACATAGAATACCAATCTTACGATAATGTTCTTCCTAATAATTAGACAAGGAGTGGGGTTATTATTCAAGAGATATGTGACGTATGTAAAACCACAAGTAACCATCCCAACTCTAATGACATAACCCTTATGGATGGAGACATGGCCATACCCTGTATGTTCATAAGGCCATCCATTAGCTTTTAAAGACCATACATAGAAAGCATTACCAAATATTATCACTACTTAGGAGGGATTTATCACTTAGATGATGAGGTTAATCATATACAAGTTGCTTTTAATCCTCCTAGTAGGAATCAATATTATTCCAACCCACCATTAACCACCACATGTAGTACTGTCAGAGATCCCACCCTAAACCAACCACTTCATGTGGCTTCATCTTACACATCCACCCCTCCTATGTTGGAGGCCCATGGGCCCAACACCAACACCGGCTCACGACAACTCATTAACACCTTAGTAGGTCGTATTTGAGACCTAGAAAATAATCAACAAGCTCTAAGTCAAGTGCCAAGCCAAAGCCCTATTTCACCAATGCATCACTCTTCTTCTCTTGCTCAAACAAAAACTTACCCCACATCACAACAACAAGCCTACATGTTCCCACTACTACAGGTGTAAGTCCCACCATAAAATCACGTCCCTCATTAGCCACTTGGAGATATACTCACTCATAGGGTCCCTAGCCCTGGTGTCTCCAAAATTCCTTTGTCTTAACAAATAAATATTCAAATTCAAACAAGGGGTGTATACACATATGTTCCACCACTAAAAAATAATGTAGTAACAAACAATACATTATTATCTATGCCTCTAAGCCATGTGCGACTCACATATAACCATCCTCCATATATGGGATGTGTCCCTCCCTATACAACATTAATCTAAACACAGACTACCTATATGCCACCATAATAAGCCACATACACTTAACCATAGTAGGCTACAATGCTTCTGGCATCTCACAATGTCCCTCCATATTTCCACATGTTTTTGAAGTCCACTCAATCAGATAATTATTCATTGGCCTACTCCATACCACCTTATCATGTTTCTTTCATTCCTCCTAGTGGTCATCGGGCACACCCATACATGACCCCACCTCCTCATCCTAGTCTTGTTATCATAGAGATAAACTTTAACAACATGGAAACCTACACCGAATACCTCAAGGATCCCCTAAATGTTAACATATGAGGGGTCCATATCCCATGTCCCCTACTAGATCTTCTTAAATTAAAAGTGGAAGGGGGTCCCAATAAACACGTAAAATCTTGTGCTACTATCATCATATAACTCCTACCTTAGAATGGGATTATAAAAAATATTTTTCCCAAGACTCTCAAGGGGATAGTACTGAACTAGTACTACCGCCTCCCTAAGGGGTCCATACACTCTTCCCACCAACTTATCGTTGAGTTCATTAAAGCATTTGAAATGAACAAACTTATAAGGACTAAAATATGTGAATTCTTACATATCAAACAAGAATATAATGAATCAACTTTGCATTTCATCATTATATGGTGGAAATCCCTATATTCCTCTACCAGTGCACCTAACATGGACCAATGAGAATTATGTGATTTTTTCCTCCATTCTATTAACAAGGAAATAAGGGAAGACTTACCAAAATTCCCATACTCATATGAAAAATCCCTAGAGATCACCCTAGGCATTAACCAAAAGGCCTTTGACATTGGTCATCAGCCTTATAAAACCAATGGGAGCCCAATCAAAATAATGGAGGATCTCAAAATACAAACCCAAAAAATGCAAACAACCAAGGTCCCAAAATTAAGAACCATAATAGGAATGCCACCATTGATGGCATCACCAATCAATCCAAGAAGAAAAACCCCATGAACAATGGTCAATATCAACCTAAAAATAACATTAACAACATAGGGGTAAGGAATCAAATCCCCCTTCTATAATTCATGCAATAGATTTCAACTGACCACCACCTCATAATATGCAATACTAATATCACAACCAAATCTAATACCAACTGATTAAATAGTACCCCAATTTTAGAATCAAGTTTCTATTAACAAAACAATCAATAGGGGTTTGGAGAGCATTGACAAAATATATGACCCATTGATTATAAACCTAATGTCTATTGATTATTCCATAGAGTCATAGGTCATTACACGTAGAATTACATAGAATATAAAAAATTCACACAAAGACTCTTAGAGGATCCAAGGCAAACATACATAAATATGTTCCTAGGAAGCATGAGTATAAACACCCAGACCCTTATAAATAGCCAATTTTCTCCCCAAAACCACCACCTACAAATTTATCACAACCCTTTCCCCAACTACCAAAAACACCTTACTCAAGGCCAATAGTATGGTAACCCACAAAGTCACCCCGTTCAACACAACTAAGTCACAATGGTAGACACTCATGATGTTGTAGCTTCCACTTTTCGAGCAAAAAAATTTGATTTATCTCCTTAGCTAGGAGTTCAAGGCAAAACTTAGATTATAATATTCATAGAATTATAATTCAAATAAGAGGAAAACATTGTTACTCACATTAGAGAGTAATATCCCATGACCCTCTATCCCTCAAACCTTCTAGAAACAAAATATATTCCTAAACATGTAGGGAGCCATGACTTGATCTCCAACCTAACCAAAATATTCTCTCACATTTCCTTCTTAGATATATTCAAAAACTCACCTACTCACCATTCAGCCTTGCTCAATGCCCTAGGACTAGGACATTTATCTAGTGTTACTCCTCTATAATCTCAAATCAACCACAATGACTTGGACATGTTCTCACCTGGTCAAGAATCACATGACCTTGACTACTTCTTTGAATTATGAACTTTCCCACCTAACTCTGAGCTATCTAAGAGAGGATATCCACCCTTATTTCTAAAAGTATGGATCTACAACAACTATGTGAAAAGATCCATGGTTGATGACAAAGAGGCTATCAACATTGTCCCCTTCTCCTTCTTACAAAATATTGTTATGGGTAAACCAATTGTTCAACAACATAGAATACTCTTTGTAGCTATGACAACCTCAAGTCCACTTCCATAGGGACCATTGTTCTCCCAATCACTCTAGGCCCCAAGACAGTCCTACCCAAGTTGTACATTACAAATAAGGACAATAAATAAAATACAATCTTAGGGTGCCCTTAGATACATCAAATGAAGGATATCCCTTCCACCCTATTCAAAAAAATCTAGTTCTTACACTTGGGGAAGGTTTTTATAGCTCAAAGGGATCCTAAACCCTTTGATATGTTACAAACTACCATGCACAAGAAGCCCAGGTTACACATCAACTATCACCTGCCTGCCAACAGGGTTACAAAACCCCCATTATTGGTCGATGTCATTGAATCCTAAAAGACTAAGGTGGTTATCCTAAATAAAGGGAAGGAAGTTCCCCCAATTATTCTAAAAGGTAAATCAGATGAGGACATATCAATGACTAAAAGGATCCCTAACTCGTAACCAGGACCTAGTGAGATGGTTTCTACCCTATCTACCTTTAAAATTATTAGTCTCTTAGAGAAAGATACTCCCTTAGTTCTTCCATTTAACCCATGAGGGGTGGGAACCAATGAATTCTTTGGATCTCAAGGCTAACAACCCTATAAAGATTTATCTTTCCTTCTTAACTTTTGTATGGTGGATGCATCCAGGGATAAAGAAACCTCCCTTCATAACAACCATCCCACGACTCTCAACATGACTACCAAACATTCAACCACACAGAGGCAAGTTGTAGTCTATTTTAACATTTTAGGGTTTTACTAGTGCAAATCCTATGTTAGATTAAAGGGATAAGTTGTCTAAATTATTAAAATAATATGCAATAAATAACCACTAATTTTTTACAAAATTTGACTTGCCTTATTTTTATAAAAATAGTAATAAATGTGTGCAAATAGAGACTTATCTAGAAAACACCTATTGTGTAAGATCTAAGTGTTGAAAATTGGATTATGGACAGGTTTGAGTGTCATCAATAGAATCTTTGAGTTATATCTTCCCCTAGATAGTGGCACCACACTTGGACAGTAGTGCCATGTGGCTCTAGTGTCTTGAAAATGGTGTTACTATCTTCTTTACAGGATTGTTCCTAAATTTTGGGTGTACCTACACATGTATTTTTGGGTTATGTTCCTACATGCACAAAATATAAAAACTTTATATTATTCCTATAATAGCTAATTTATGATGCAAACCCTAATCATCTTTACAAGTATGGCATGAGCTAAAAATGTGTGTTCATTAGTAGGATAAGTTGGACATCCTCAGCACCCTTCTATGAAGAGATTTGTCTACATACTAATACTCTAAGAAGGGATCAATCATGATGTAGTTATCCAACCTAGTGTTTGGTCAAAGTACAAGTGAATACTAGAATGATAGTGGTATTGAATGCCTTGAGTGTGCTTGAGATTGAAAATATTTGAAATTTGGGCTTAGGGTAGCTATAAATGTTAGTATACAAAAGTAGGGTAAAATAGGGATTAATAACCTTGATTTTGCTCAACTTATTTCTTGTTTGAATATGTCTTTGCATCTATTTTCCATCTAGTGGATATAGGTCTAAGAGTTTTGTATTTATGGTGTTTCATAGCTTATGCACATAATAAAATATGCTTAGGCTGACCTTAGGAGGGTTACACATTTGAAAATATATATGTTTGAGAGAGTTAGGGTAAGGGGAAGTCACACCATGTTGGGGACACTAGAATCATGTGGCTTTAGTATCCTTATTGTGGTGCTAATGTTTATCTAGCAAGCTATTGGGCACAAAGGGCCAATATCTAGGAATGAAGGTCTGAGACTATGTTTAGATAACTAGGGACATTTGTGGTTTGCATATTGGCTAGAAAAGTGTGATAAAGGATCTAAGATATGTTTAGGGCTAAGCTAGGAATGGGTTGTCTCAAGAAACAATCTTAGCATCAAAATACCACTTTTACATTATTACATTTGCCCCCTCTTTATGCTAGAAATGCATCAAAGCAAAATGACTAGTATAAATAAAAAAGAAGCATACTTGGACTTACCTTGGAAGTGAAGCCCATGTAGTTGAGTCTGAGTATGTGAAGCTAGGTCTATGTATGTGAATCATGATCCAAAGTATGACCTAAAATTAAATGTGCATAAATTATTCCTTAATAAATATCAAAATCAAAAGAATATGTTGAATAAAGAATTAACTGAGTAAAGTGGAGTAAAGAAATAGGAAAGAGGAAAGGAACAAATACACCTCATTGGGTATGCGAACCAATGCAAGACCCTAGTGACAACTTGTGTGTGTGCATGTACATAGTGATTAAATTTTTGAATAGCTTGGAATGAGATGACAACTTGGTCAATCCTCATATGTTGGTGGCTCAAGAACTCAATCTGATTTTGACTCCATCATTTCCCACCCCTATTCGGTGGATCATGACCTATGAATAACTTGGATTAGACCATAAGTGTGTCTAACCCTCTCATGTGGGTGGATCAAGAACTCAAGTAGGTTAAGACTCTATCATTTCTCACATGTGTGTAGTATATGCATCTAAACTTGAATTGTGCAAAGTTATGGAAATATCTAACTGGGTATATCTAATTTTAGATGGAGTAAGACATGAAAATAGTGACAACCTAGAATATGATTCAAGTGTATACAGTGTAGATAATGACATGGAGTTTTCCATTCCATATGATCAACCTATGTGTAACTGAGCATATGAAAACTGTGTCATGCACATACCCCTAATTTGATATCTGAGTATATTGATTCTGTACTGAGTTGCAATAACTTTATCTATGTATCAGAATTAAATGTGGGGATGATCATGCCACACATGATGCCACTAATATGAGTAATTGATATGAATTTTAGTGTATGAATCTAAGTAAACTAGAGTTTAATATGATCTAAATCTGAGCATACTTGTCCAACTTATATTTTTATCTATGCAAACCTGTGTTGTACCTAGTGTAATATTTTGGTCAATCTGAACTATCCTAAAACTAGGTATACTAGACAATATCACCATGTCTTGAATAGTAGTGCCATGTTGTGCTAGTGTCCCAATCTAGATGCTAATGTCTGTCTAGTCTAAAATTTGAGTGACTGACTGCTTTCTGAGTTCATATTTTTTCCTATCTTACCTATGTCTAATTTCTTGAAATTGAGCCCATGTGTTGAATATGTTTTATAAATGTAATGTAAGAAATTGATTTATGTGACAAACCCCTATGAATGCCCCCTCTTTTGACGGTATTTGTTGACCCATGCAATAATTGTCCTCAAAATAAATATCTTTTCCAAATGTGTTAGCCAAAGCATATATGATAATTATGTGATAATCTAATATAATGCAAAAACATAACATCAAAATGTAAAAGAATCTGAGCATATGTATGTAATGTAAGATTTATGTTATATCTAGCATTACACAAGGTTGTCAAAATAGATGTAATCAATGTGTAGAACATCAAATCTAAGTAGCTACCTAAATGGATGGGGCATGATGTCCATCATGGCACCCAAGTAGGAAGGGTATATGCATGAGGTCCCTCATCACATCAAAAACTTGTGTGTATAAAAATCAAATACAAGTGTCATGATCATGACACATACAAGAAACCATAAATACAAAACACATGAGGCATGAAAAATAGATCAAGGGGACACAATACAAGGGACATGGGAACATGTCACTAAATTTGATATTAGAAGACATACAAGGACATGTTCAAATGTCCACATACACAAGCAACAAACAAGTTGGCTTAGAGCCACATAGAAGGACATGTTCAAATTTTGCATACATAATCAGGAAAGCACACACGAGGGACATGGCCACATGTCCAAAGCATACATGAATAGAAGTGGCATAGAGCCAAAGAACATTGGCATATTCAAATGTCTTTGAATAGAAAAAGCATAGGAAACACAATCAAGTCTAAATTAGGAAAGCTAGAAATTAAAGTATGTGTGAATGTAGTAAAAATATGTGTAAATGTGAGGATGTACATGTGCTAAGTCTAGCTAGTGATAGTCAACATAAAATTTAAGTGTGAGTAGCAATGATCAATATTAAGATATAACAATGTTAAAATTGGAATGTATAGAATGTAAGGAAAAAACTTGGTAATAGAAACTATGTATAAGATGCCCCTAAGTGGGAAAATGTGTCAAATTAATAAACTTGTATCGGTGTATATGCCCTTAGTGGGTAGATTATAGCAATTTTAGATCAGTGTAGTGGACTTGAGTCCTATAAACAATTTATAAGCACTCGACAAGAACAAGTGAAACATGTATAAATGATAAAATTGACTATACTAAGATAGCTATCATATGTAATGTCTAGTAAATATAAGAAATGTAAGCATAGCAATGCATACAATCTATAAATTTTGTGTTTTATGAGTAATATTTGAATGTTCTTTTATGTTTTGACATGTTATATTGTTTTTGTATTTTTTGGATATAGGTTATGTACAAGAAAATGAAAATAAACTATGTATAAGGACCAAGAGAGAAGTATGTATAAGATGATAAGAACCATAGTAATCGATGAGTCTCATAGGAGAATCACTATCACAGTGACTTGTGTCAAATAAAGGAACTATGATCATGCATGTTATGTGAAAGGGC
The DNA here is from genome assembly GCA_037957365.1 of Torreya grandis. NCBI lineage: Eukaryota > Viridiplantae > Streptophyta > Pinopsida > Cupressales > Taxaceae > Torreya > Torreya grandis. Next base: position 267,534 of record JARHVA010004853.1, read on the forward strand.
ATTTGTTGTCCCATGATTTGTAGTGAATAATTTATATCTACATCTACTTGTGTAGTGGTGCTATGAATTTGTGGCATTGACTATGATGCCTTATGAATTATAGGGATCTTAGAATCCCATATAGTAGAAGATGTTTGAGGGGATGTAGGTGCCCTATGTTGAGAACCCAATAATACTTATCTCACTATAAACTAAATAGAGGGAAGTCCTTTAGAATCTATGACATATCTCTAATGTAGGGGTATCTCTAATAATGGTCTCCATGGGAGAGTATGTGTACATGTCAATATTGTAGGATTAGACCTCACATACACTAGTAGATCTAATGAAATTTGAGATGTATGCATATAAACTATACTTTGATCTATAACTAATAATGATGCAATATCAGATAATGGTGTTGGAATTGTAACTAGTGACTTTGCTACAACTATCTATGGAATGGGTAGAAGATACTCAAAAGGGATACCCTCAACTTTGACCACTTGATTTGCATGTATGTACTTCAAGCATTTGTGAACTATAGATGGGATGGCTTAGAGTTGATGTAACCATGGCCTACCCAATAACATATCAAATGCACCTACATGAGGTACTATAAGGAACCGTGTGGCTATATATGATGGTCCAACTTGTAAGGGAAGCACAATCTCCTCTATAGAGATCTGAATGTGACCATTGAAACCACTAATGATTATATCTATGGGGAATGTATCCTTCTCTAATTACCCCAAATGATGCAAAAGCGTCATAGTTCACATGCTTATGTTTGACCCATTATCAACCATAGCACTATGGATATGATGATGATCTATGTATGCTCGTATAAAAAGTGCATATAAATCTATATCATCATCAATAATATCCTATTCGAATAATGTGATGAGTGGTCTAGGTGGAATTTTAATATGGTACATTGTAATAATGTTGTGTAATGGTTGTGCCTCCTTTGTAATAGTATATGAATCTAGTGGTGGATGTGCCTAATATGTGTAGTAAACACCTAATGTGATCCCTATCTCATTCGTTGTGCACTTTAGAAAAAGATATGAGAATATATTTAGTGCCTTAGCTTATACTTTTTTTGCTTTCAATGCCTATGTGGGTGTGCCCACATCAATAATATTAGCCTCAATCAGATCTTGTATCTTATGCTTTAGGCTTATGCATTTATTTGTTGTATGGCCCGGTGCCCTGTGATACTCGTAGAATATGTTATAATCATATTTATTTGGAAGAGGTTGTGTCATATAAACCTCTTTAATGGGAGGGAGAGATATGGCATTGCATTTTAAGAGCTATTGTAAAATCTATGTTGGTGACTCTAAAAGGCTAGTTAATTTGAAACTGAGGAGTGGATAAAACCAATCTAGGAGATGGCTCAAAAGCTACTTTTACTATGGCCTTTTAATCACTCCTATTCTTGGTGGCCCTTACCTTTTATGGAGGCTTATTTGAACCCTTAATAGTTTATTTTGATCCATTGGTATACTTGATTTTTCCCATTGATAGAAGCTTAACCTCTCTTTATTTTATTCTGCGGCACAAATTTGTAAATGTAAAAAACTTCTTGAATAAGATAGCTTCATATAATGTTGGTAAGAGACTTTATTTAAATATGTCCTAAATTTCTCTATCTACCATGGGGTTAGACAAATTGGATAATATAGTCTTGTATCATAAGACATAATCTGTGATAGGCTCGTTTGACTTTTGTTTCAACTATGCCACTTCTGCATATGTTATCTTGTCACCAATGTTGATGGAGAAATGTGTTAAAAACATGTTAGCCAGAGGATTAAATGATGTGATATATTGATTTGGTAAATCATAAAACCATTATAGGGCATAATCCCTTAAACTACATGGAAACAACTTCATCATAAGCCAATCATTAGACATGTAGATCAAATATGCTACGTAAAAATCTCTGAGATGATGCTTTGGGTCACCCTTGCCATCATATAATGTAAGCTTAGGTGCCATTAAACTAGATGGAAAGGGAGTTTATGTTATTCGATGTGCCAAATGTATATGTAAGATACTATTAGAATCCAAGGCATGTGATGGCCTAGTGGTTCCTTTCTTGAGATGTAACACTTTAGCCTATAAATATGAATCTCGTGCATAAGGGATTATACATCTAGAGTTGAAGAACTAGCCACAAAAGGTGTATCTATCATTGAAGGTTGTTGAATTAAAATTTTTGATTGTGTTAGCTGAGTTGGCCCCATTATAGGTGTAACAACATTATTAACTAGGGGAGTTAAATATTGACCATTGTTTATTTTTTGGAGCTCTTCTTGAAGAATAGTGATGAAGTCATCTTGTATATCCATATGTTTGGATAAAAAATCTTGTAATTGTTGCTTATCAATCTCATCAAATCTATTGGTAAATTATGCCATTATAGTTTGGAGGGTAGGAATACAAGTTTTTGTATATTTTGAACCTTTGAAGAATGTTAATCTAAGAAAGATTGAAAAAAAAATGTGGAAGCAAATCTGATATTTTGGAACTAAAATTTGAGTATAAATAGAAAAAGGATACAAACCCTAAGAGTGTCTAGGATTAGGGTTTTTTGAATTTAGGGTTGTATTGCAAAAATTTAAATTATATTTAAATAAATTAAACCCAATTGTGAGATTGATTTAATGAGCTAGGTTATATCAAAATTTTAAATATAAGTATGTAACCCTAATTGAATGCACAAAAATTTGGAAAAACCAAACTAGGGTTTTAAGTAATATTTGAAGTAATTAGGGTTCACCAAATGTTTTAACCTTTTTGGTTTTAGCTAGTATAAATCTTATGTTATATTAAAGGCTAAGTTGTCTAAATCAATTAAATAATATGCAAAAAAAAGCTATAAGGTATAACTATGGACCTACCCACTTTAAACATATGATAAATCAGACATAAAACACATCTTCCACCACTAGGGTAAGATCAAATACTTTATCCTTAGATATATAATATAACCTAGTCATTGTTAGCTTGTGTTGGCCAAAATTGGCCACCATGAGTGAGTAAAATTCAAAAAAAAATTGAAAAGCCTTCTTTAACTCTATTGATGAGCTTTTAATAGGTTTTGTCTTAGCTAATAAGTCATGCCATGTTATAGGAAGGTGTCTTGTCAATTATTTGATCATCTTAAGGTATCTTACAAGATCTATAGGAGTGAATCAAAACCCCTAGTCTTGTCATCAATCCCCTCCATGAAGGTTTTGTTTATGTGTTTGGAGAAATTAAGGTGTCTTAGTAAAGTTTAAGGTTACTTTTCAAAGGTTAAGATATGTTGATCCATGGTGAATCATTGGTGTATTAACATTCCAAGGTAACATGATGCCTTATGGTGTATGAGATCTTATAGAGACTTGATATGGTAAGATGAAAACTATGTTATTTCATATTTAGTAAAGGTTAAGGTAGTTTTGGAGAAATTAAGGTAATGGTTGAATTTGAAAATTAAAAGGATCAAGTGAATTTTTAGGTCTATAATGTGTTTCCAATTTATGCCAATGTGTTTTATTCCTAATGCATGTTCATCCAGGTTAGTTTCAATGTGAAATAATTGATGGGACCTTCTAAAGATCAATAAAGTGAAATATACTTTAAAAATACACTTACCAAGGGCTTATAAAGTAAATTCTCAACATGAATATGGTCCTTTAAATTCAAAAATGGATGGTTTCATGTCCTTCTAATGATTTTATGATAAAATCATGCTTGTGGAAGCATGGGAAGGTCCAAATAAGACAAAAATGTTTCATCTCCTCCATTGAACTCTTTGCAACCTAGTGAAGGCCATTTTCATATGTTCATTTCATGAAGAGGAAAGAGAGTTAGATATAGTGATCTTGGGGGTTGATAGGGGACATTATTCACTTGAATTATATTAATTAGTTCTTGGTTTGAAGTTTTATGCTTTATGAACAATCGTTAATAAAATAACTAGCCTAAAACCCTACAGTTAGGATTTTTCTTGTCTCAACAAGTTTTAAAGTTAATAGATGAAAATGGATGGTTTTTTGATATCATAAATGGTATAAATAGTCCCATAATATCATCTTCCACCATAATTTGGCATGTGTGAGTAGTAAATATGACAAAAATGTTTTGTTTTGTTATTTTTGAAGGTGGCATGCAGGGTTTTTAAATCTATGACATTCTTAAACATGGATATTGTTGTGTTTGGAATGAAAAACCCTTGTGAGAACCTATATATATCCTATTTAGACCTTATAAAAGTATCAAAGTGGTTCAAATATGAGTTCAAAGTCATTTGTAAGTAGATCGTGCAGGTTGCAGAAAAATACAAGATGACTACAGGCACAATTTGGGTTGGTTTTGAGTGTTTTCATTCTCAAATAGTCTTCAATAAACTCTCATCAAAATCCCACACTCCTATCATCTCCTCAATTCTACTTCCACATTTTAAAAGGTTCTCTTGCACTCATATCAAATCACAACCATCTTCAAGAAACTCCAATAGGCCCATTGGTAAAAGAATTGGAATGAACCTCTAATCTCCTTGTGATTATTGTCTTATTGTGTTTCTTGACGATATAGGTGTTTGTAAATGATAATAAATATCAATAAAGTATCCCAATGTCATCATCAAAGGGAAGATCCCGTACCTTGAAAGATAATGGTCTTAGTTTTCTTCAATGAGTCTCCAAGGGTAAATAAGAGAAAGCTACAAACCTGTGACTCGTGAATGAGTTAATAATGCATCCTCATAAGGTTTTTAGAAATATACAATTTTAATATTCTTTGATAATCCATATAATATCATCCAAGTAGAAATACCAATCATTTCATAAAATAAGGAGGTGTTATGAGCCTAAAATAATCATCTACATGTCTACCTATAGAGTAAACAAGCAGTTAATATACCTATACAAGAATAAAAAGTGGTATAATTGAGCTATAACAAGACAAATTTCACTCCTAAAACTATTAAAATAATCCCAAACATACATTATGTGCATGTACAAGCTGAAATGTGTACCTACAATTTTAAGGACAAGAAATATAGTCTTATGAGCAAACTTCATTAAGGTTTTGAGAAGTGGTGCACATGAGATATACATTTAAATGATTAAATATGGGATATGAGACCATAATATAATATCCATAAATAGACAAAACTCTAGGATAATTCTTGAAATGAATTAGCAGGTCACTGACTTAGGAAACATTAGAATAATGTATGCAAACAAAACCACGTGTGTGAAGACATTTGAGAGGTTTTAAAGAAGATTTTGGTCTTGAAAACTAGTTTGAAGGTTCAAGGAGAAGAATGCAGGGCTTGTATAAACCAATATACATGCCATACATGTCTTAAACTAAGTTTAATGTAGACCTACAGGTTTGCAGACCTATAGGTCCACATTCTCAATCAAAAGAGGCAAGCTTTGCATAAAATATGATGGATTAAAGAATAGATAAAGTGTTAAATCCATGAGGATATGTTAATAAGGTTTTTGGAGGGCATAAAAAGGATAATCTTTGAAATAAATACATTTTATTGAACCCTTACAAGTATCAATCCCAAAGAGGACTTATAAGACTGCTAAAAAGCTACAAGTTGCTTCCAAGGATTGAAGTGAGTATGCAAGATTTGTATTGAGTTTAGATTATGGTTTGCATGAAGAAGTAAGATGTGTGGGAGACATTATATTCCTTATAAGGTGTTTAATATGTTTTTAATTTGATCAAAGGGACAAAATAAACCTATAGCCTATGACACAATCTTCTTTCATAAACATAATTTTACTTATTTGCTTGCTGGGAGCTCATTAGGATTGATCATGCATAACTAGTTATTGGAAAAGGTGAAATAAGTTAATTCAGACCTAATTAAAGGATTGGTTTGGTTAGAAGTATCCTAAAACTCAATATTTTTATTTGTGTTTCTCTCGTCCAACATAGGCATGTGTTGAGACCAACCTAGGGATAGTAACTTATATTTTTCATAATTAAAGTTTTAACCAATTAAACTGCATAAAATTTGGTCATTTGACCTTTTTTATGTAACCTAAAATATTTTGGTGGTTTTGGATCAGTATTGTATGGTCTTTTATGGTCTCTAGTATTGTAGGCTTGTTTTAGGCCTAATTAAGTCTAATTAGGAAAGATGGGTGTTGGGTTAGTAGGTTTGAATTGGGAGTTGAGCCATCAAATTTTGGTTGAAGATGGAAAAAGATAAAGGGCACTAAAATATGATTTTATTTTACTTTTAAGTGTTGTATATCATTCAAACCAATAATATTTGTGTTAAAATAAGGATACAAAGAATAGTCCTTAAGGAGAGAAAATATGAGAATTATGAAGGAAATTGTATAACATAGGTGGAAAGATGATTGGTTATAAGTCTTCAAAAAGTTTATGTTGATGGCATAAAATTGCGCTAGATCCTAGCCAATCAACAATGGGAAGTTTCAAGCTATGGGACGATGCAGCTTGAAACAACCTCCAGGTTTTAAAGAAGCTAGTCTCTTCTATTTATAGGTGTTGGGGAAAAGGGATAGGAGATTAACAAAAACACAAAATGCAAGAATTAAAACCTATCTATGGCGATGCGTCTGAGCATAATCCTAATCCTAACCTGAGCACAGAGTGACTATTATAAGATTCTATTACATTTAAAAGCAGACAAGTGCATGATCAATGTAAAAGATTAGAATAATAGAAATAGAAGGCTCACAACAAGGGAGTCTTTTGCTAAGATACAAGAATTGTCAAGAAAGGCATAGTGTTCTATCTTCTTAGTAGAATCCTCCAATCACATAAGAGGCGCAAAAGTCATGCACAATTATGTAGAACTTCAGACTCCAGAAAATGAGACAAAAGCAAATAACATTTCCAATCACAACACTAAAAAATCTACAGTATAGACTACTTTGCAAATGACACAAACAACACCAACCAAGGCATGGAACTCAAATTTTCTTAATTCATTCAGCCACATAAAGGGCATAGAAACATGCACGATTATATCAACCTTACAACTCAAGAAAATTGAGACAAGAGCAAATGATATTACTAGTCACAAACCTCAGAAATTCTAAAACTATGAGAATTCCCCCTTTAGATTTTACCATCATGCTTATATAGCCTTGGGTGTCTCCTTTGATCACTTTCTTTCCCGCACAATCTTCTTCATCCTTCGCCTCTTTGGCCGCTGAACTATCTACTCTGCCTCCATTGTTAGGGGACAAACAAATGGCACCTTCAATGCTCGCAAGCCCCAAAAATATACTCAGTGCATTGTTTCATCTACTTGAATTAACTCTCGCCAAATTTCCCTCCAATTTCACTATAACAGGTAGATGGGCACTCTGTTCTGCTAGGACGGAAGAGGATACTTAGCCAATTTATGAAAAACTCTCCTTTTGATTGAGAAGGCACTGGAGGATGACACCTGGCCACTTTCACTTTCTTTAAAATATCATCTGGGACCCACCACAATCTTCATTCAGCAATTAAGCTTGAAGGTGATCTCTCAAAAGTTGATACATGGTGACCTCCGCTGCTCTTGGGAAGATACATGGCATATTTCACTTTTCTTGCTGGGGATATGTGGTGCCTTTCACTTTTTTGGGATGGAGTAGAGAGGGACCCAAAAGGTGACACTTGGCAGCCTCCACTGCACTTTGATACTTAGCAAAATGAATGACGCCTTTATGTGTTGAATGGAAAGCATGGACCCAGGTATTGAAACAAAGGCTCTTGGCAGTCAACACATGGTGGCATCCACTGCTTCTTCAAAAGGTAATTCAAGGCCTCTGCAACTGCCACCTAGTGCTTTCTACTCTCTCTGTCACTCAGTTCATCAGAAGTCTTTGTCAAAATAGAAAACACGGGTGCCTCTTATGATATGCGGATGTTAACACGTGGTGCATTATGTTTAACTGCTACTAGGTACGTGGCATGATCTGTGGTTCTTTGAAAAGTTACAAAGAGGTCCTCAAAAGTTGCCAGTTATCCATCTTCATCTCTCAGAGGCTGACACATGGTCACTTCTGCTTGAATCCAATACTTAGGTCAAAATTGAAATGAAAAGAAACAAAAGGTAAAAAGGGACCATGCTCTGAGGATGACACTTGGTAGCTTCTACTGCACTTTGACACTTAGGCAAAATGAACCTGTCCTCTGCTCCAAAACTCTGCAGCTTCACCCAAAGTGCCAAAATTGCAGTGCTCGACTGAAAATAATTGAATACGACGTAGAGTAAGAAATTAATCTAAAGTCATTGGCGACCATCAGGGCTTTTGAGCCCTGCTCAAAAAGAACCTGACTCTCGCTTGATCAAAATTTCAAAATTTATAGCTTCAAAAGAGTTGTCTAGAAGATAGACCACTCATGGTTGGATAATCCTTACTTATTCTGCAACTCATCAAAAGCCAAATCCAAGCTAATGAGATCCTTGTGCGAGAAGGTTTCTAGGACCTGGGCAGTGGCGTTCAGCTTGGATTCTAGCTAGAAAATAGGAATTAGAATAGTTTCGACCTCAGAGGTTAGAGAATCATCCCATAAGCTCTAAAAAATTGTTTGATCCCTTTGCCTGGCCAGCATCAATGGTTGGATTTGGTCCACCATCAGCACCATCCTTGCATTTGAAAATGGGGAAGGAAGGCCTAGTCTCACCAGATCTTCAATGTGTTGCCACATTTCATCAATGCCTTCTTTGATGACATCGAGACAGCTTCTGCAATTGTTGGTTGTGGCATTACGACTGAGCTCCTCATTGACCCATTTTGTGGCATCCATTCTATCAAGAATCCCTACAGCTACCAATGTTACATCCCTTGAGCTGTAGAGCTTCTCCAGTAAAGAATGAGAGTTTGCGACTCTTCTAGAGATCATGGCCAGAGTGCTCTGTATCAGATTCTTGACCCTTTCACACAGTTGCTATGCTTTGAGGAGAAAGGTGAAAACTAGCCTAAGCTAGAGAATCTCTAAAGAGATTCTCTCCCACGCTAACTCATAAAGGCCCTTTACCAGTTGCACCACTTTGATATCTCTCAACCTATTGGCCAGCTCAATTATTAGTTACGTGGTCTGCTATTGCTCTGCCTGGAGCTAGACTTGAAAAGTCATAGCCTTATTCTATTCTTCCAACAACCTTTGCTGTGATTAGGTAACTTGCAGTTGGAGTCCTTTGACTCTTCCCTGTAATGTTACATTTTCTCATCTTAGATTTGTTGCTACATCCTTTGAAAGTGTAAGCTCTGTCTTTAATGAATCATTTTGGGCTTGAATTGCCTGTTGAGTCTGGAGGAAAATAGTATCTTGCAATTGTTTTTGTAGACTAGTTATCTCATTGTCCTTCTATTTTATTTGTTCAGCCAAACTACTATAGTTTGCCTTTTCTATGGCCAAGTCAGCCTCCATCTTCTGTAGTCTCCTTGATATCCTCAAATAATCTTCTATGACCACAAAAGTGGATTTGGTCATGAGCTCGACTTTGTCTTGAGGCCTGAACAGGGACATGTCGGTGGCCACTGCATTCATAGTGTAGTCTTTTGGCTGCATTTGTTTGCTCAGCCTAGCAATGTTGGGTGACAAATGGGTCACCGTTAGCTGTTGTTGGATGGGGTCAAATTATGACCTCAAATGTGGAACCGTCGGTGCTTTATTCTCTTTACTCCTCTTCTTCTCCAATCGGGCTTCTCTTGCCTTCCTTGCGGCATCAGCCTACATCTGGAAGGTGGAAGGGGATGCAATATGTCCCCCTACAAAGGAAAATCCTTGTGGCAGGCCGTATTGGAGAGCCATTGGTTTTGTAGGGGTGAGTTGTAGGGGCATCTTTCTGGGAATAGAAGGGGGAAAATAGGGTAATGTTAAGGCTTGAGGCATCAAGGATGAGGTCAATTGCAAAATGAGAATGGAAGTAGTGGTGGGAGGTGTCATTTGGCTGGGTGGAGGCACCACGCTGGCAGGGTGAGGAATGGATTGAGAGGGAGGAGGGGGAGTAATTCCTACCTAAGGAGAAGTTGCAGTGCTCTGCACTGGGCACTATGAAGACTCTTCTTTCTCTTTTGGGTCCAATTGGAACTGCACTCTTCTTCTCTTCTTGAGTGTTTCTGATGTTCTCGCCATCTCTTATATAATAACCTGGTATGAACCTTTCACAAGATAACAACACGCTTGCTACAACAAATTTCACTAGGTGCCACAATCACAATGAACAAGATATTTTCATAGGAATTCTTGAGAGTTTGTAAACTTCAAAATTTGCTAAGGGATATTTATAGGCCTATCAAGTCCCAAATAAAATTAAATTAAGGTGACCGTTAGCAAATCTTACTCAATCTTCAGGGAACAGCGAGGCGGACACATTATGTGGCATAAGGTACCTTGGAAATTTTGAAAGATTTGGGGAAGCATTTATTGTGGCAAAATTTAAAGAATTTAAAGCTTCTAAGATGTCGACTCTGCGTTTAAAATGCTTATTTTAAAAGAAAAGTGGGAAAGCAAAAAACAAAACAAAGCAATGTGGGAATGGAAACTACCTAACTACATTAATTACAAATCCTTATTTTCCTCTAGGATCAAAAATGAACTTTCCAACATCTTCTTTATGACAAGCCAACTTGTGTTTCCATACCAGTGATTACAACGGGTATACCTTTGATAGGATGTCCTCTGTGCCGGCCACATGAATTTGCCTGCACTCGAACGAGTCTGAGAAAAACATGTATTCGACACCAATGAACTCTTCTTGTCCTTTAATGCCCATCAAATACTAGTTCTTCATGTTGTTGAGTGTCATCAAGAAATCATTGGCTATTGGTTCTTCACTCTGTGCCTTTTGATATCCATTATCTTTTGACTCATCTTCTTCAAATTTTAGCTTTATTGCATCAGTATGCTCTTTGATGATTTCATCCTCTTGAAAGGATGAATCTAAAAACTGGCATTTCTTCTACATATTCAGTTGAGTCTTGATGTTGTCTTCTCCATACTTGGCCAATCCATAACCTTCTTGCAAGATAGTTTCCTCTGTCTCAATGAATTGGTCAAGGGAGTATCCATGTTCCTCTGTATCTTCTTGCAAAGTAAGGAAAAAGTCAGAAATGATCTCCTCCTCATTTGAAGTGAAGGAAAAAGCTTGCGGCTTATCCTCTTGCTCATCAAAAGGGGAATCTATGGTGATTTCTTCCTCATCTATACTTATGGAATCCTCTTGACTAGCCATGAATTGAGCATATTCTTCTGCATACTCAATTGCCTCCTTCAAAATATATTCTTCTTCAAAAGGGGATGAAGAAGAAGGCTGTGATGGAAAATAATAAGCTTCTTGAGTAGGGGCGGAAGGGACTTGAGGGGAAAGTGAGAGTTTGGGATCCTCTTCCCTTACTGCTATTATCGGTTTTGCGTTATTGGGGAAGTGATCTTGATGGGTTTGACCCTGCTCATGAATAGGGGTGGCGTATGTCTGATATGGGATTTGTGGTGGTGGATATGAAGTTTGGTATACTTGGTAAGGTTGGTTCTCATGAACGCTTAGCCTCTCTTCTAGGAATGCAATCAATCCACACACTTCTAACATCTCATATGTAAGTTCTTTCCAATTTGCCCTTTCAATGGGATCCCACTCACTTTTAATCAGATCTATTGCTTCCCTTACTTGATAGATGATATGACAAGGAATCTCTTGGCCATATCCCCTTCTACTGTCAAGCTCTAACACATATTTCTTAAATCCCAGCAATGCTTTTTTGAAGGTAAAAATGAGATTAGGTTGGGCATAAAACTGGTATAGTTCAGGGCCATGTGCATCCTCATTACTCAACATAATTCCAGGAGAATTTTGTTCTTGATTAAATATATAAGGAGAATAAGACTCATAGCTATGAGTTATAGAGTTATACATACCAAAGGGATTTCTTGATGACACTACTTGATTGGCTGATGACTCAGATTCGTTGTTGGTGTCGATAAAAACCTCCAAAGGTAGATTGGCTAAAGAATACACCAAAATTCTTCAACTCTTTGAAAGATTGTCCCATCAGGTGTGCCAAAAACTATTGATGGCGTAAAATTGCGCTAGATCTTAGCCAATCAACAATGGAAAGTTTCAAGCTGTGGGATGATGCAGCTTGAAACAACCTCCAAGTTTTAAACAAGCTGGTCTCTTTTGTTTATAGGTGTTGGGGAAAAGGGATAGGAGATTAACAGAAACGCAAAATGCAAGAATTAAAACCTATCTATGGCGATGTGCCTGAGCATAATCCTAATCCTAACCTGAGCACAGGGTGACTATTATAAGATTTTATTACATTTAAGAGCAGACAAGTGCATGATCAATGTAAAAGATTAGAATAACAGAAACAGAAGGCTCACAACAAGGGAGTCTTTTGCTGAGATACAAGAATTGTCAAGAAAGGCATAGTGTTCTATCTTCTTAGTAGAATCCTCCAATCACATAAGAGGCACAAAAGTCATGCACAATTATGTAGAACTTGAGACTCTAGAAAATGAGACAAAAGCAAATAACATTTCCAATCACAACACTAAAAAATCTACAGTATAGACTACTTTGCAAATGACATAGACAACACCAACCAAGGCATGGAGCTCAAATTTCTTTAATTCATTTAGCCACATAAAGGGCATAGAAACATGCATGATTATATCAACCTTACAACTCAAGAAAATTGAGACAAAAGCAAATGATATTACTAGTTACAAACCTAAGAAAGTCTAAAACTATGCGAATTCTCCCTTCTTTAGATTTTACCATCCTGCTTATATAGCCTTGGGTGTCTCCTTTGATCACTTTCTTTCCCATGCAATCTTGCCCATCCTTTGCCTCTTTGGCCACTCAACTATCTACTCTGCCTCCACTGTTAGGGGACAAAAAGATGGTGCCTTTAATGCTCACAAGCCCTAAAAATCTACTCGATGCACTGTTTCATCTACTCGAATTAACTCTCACCAAATTTCCCTCTAGTTTCACTATAACAGATAGATGGGCACTCTATTCTATTAAGACAGAAGAAGATACTTAGCCAATTTATCAAAAACTCTCCTTTTGATCGAGAAGGCATCAGAGGATGACACCTGGCTACTTTCACTGTCTTTAAAATATCATTTAGGACCTACCACAATCTTCATTCGGCGATTAGGCTCGAAGGTGATCTCTCAGAAGTTGATACGTGGCAACCTCTGCTGCTCTTGAGAAGATACGTGGCATCTTCCGCTTTTCTTGTTGGAGGTATGTGGTGCCTTCCAATTTTTGGGGATGGAGTAGAGAGGGACCCGAAAGGTGACACTTGGCAGCCTCCGCTACACTTTGATACTTAGAAAAATAAATGATGACTTTATGCATTGAATGGAAAGCATGTAACCAAGTATTGAAACAAAGGCTCTTGGCAGTCGACACGCGGTGGCTTCTGCTACTTCTTCAAAAGGTAATTCAGGGCCTCCGCAATTACCACCTGGCACTTTTTGCTCTCTCTATCGCTCAGCTCGTTGAAAGTCTTTATCAAAATAGAAAACACAGGTGCCTCTTATGATATGCAGATGCTGACACGTGGTGCATTCCGTTTAACTACTACTAGGTACATGGCACGATCTGTGGTTCTTTGAAAAGTTACAAAGAGGTCCTCAGAAGTCGCTAGTTATCCATCTTCATCTTTCAGAGGCTGACACGTGGTCGCTTCCACTTGAATCCAATACATAGGCCAAAATTGAAATGAAAAGAAATAAAAGGTAAAAAGAGACCACACTCTGAGGATGACACTTGATAGCTTCTATTGCACTTCGACACTTAGGCAAAACAAACCTGTTCTCTACTCCAAAACTCTATGGCTTCACCTGAAGTGCCAAAATTGTAGTGCTCAACAGAAAATAATTGAATACGACGTAGAGTAGGAAATTACTCTACAGTTTACAAGACATGAATAATTATTTATACCCAAATATGATGACTTGTTACTTCCTAATTAATGATAATGGGTAGTTTCAAGGAACAGTTGATGAGTCATATAAGAAAATGATGATCTCCTATGCCAAATTCATGAGAGACATTATCTACCAAGTGCACACATGTTGAATAGGGAGTTCAAGACTATTTCTTGTAATATTTCTTGTTTTTAATTTGCTTCATCATGAAATGATACTTGTCATGGTCTTTTCTAGCATCCATCTTCTATCTCTTTCTCATTCTTTTCTATATGTATGTCTGAATTTAGAATTATAACGGATCTTTCACTTGAGTATGGTGAAGCCCTAATCATTTTTTAATGCATTGAAATAATATACAAGTTAGTTTTACCTTCTCTTATGATTGTATTCTAGTGTTTGTGCATGAATGATTAATCTTATCTACTATTGATTTGGTTCTTTTTGACATGTCTCATTCTCTCACCTATATGCAATTTAAACTCTCTCTCATAGGTCATATGGAGATTTTAAGTAGTCTTTTGAAGGTTAAGTGAGGAAATCTTCCATTAGTGTCTTTAGACCTCTTGAAAACCAGCCCTCCTAACCTAATCATCATCTACCACCTTCATGTTGAAATACTAATGTAAGAGGATTAGTGTATGAATAGGTCAGCTCTATGTTCATTATTTATCTACAAATATGTGGTAGTGGTCAAAAAAATTGGTAAATCACCTCCTTAGTTAGGTTGTTTTCATTTATTTCTATCCCTTTTTTCCCTTGCAAGCAATAGGCTTAGTTTGTAGTTTCAAGGTGAAGCATCAAGGGAGTTAGCCCTATATATAGATTCACCTCATTTATTAGGCCACCCACAACCTAGAGGTGTCTCCTTGTTATCACCTAAGTGAGGAGACTTGAACAACCACTTCAGAGGTCTAATTTAGATTGACAATAGTTCTAGCATGCTTGGTGGGACAAGGATTTCATTCATTAAAGAGTTCATGGTGCTTTTCTTCAAAACATCAACCTTTAGAGTCATGAACACAAGAATCAATGGTGACTCTAGGTGAACCACAATTTTTATAAGCATCCCATGTGTCTAAAAATTAGAGATTAGTATGTATTCTCATCATTATTTTGGTCAAGATGCATACTCTATTCCTTCATATTCTTCATATTAGATTGATAGCATTCATGGCTTCACCTCAAGTGTCTCTCAAATAGTACCATACCAACCTTACCAAGGTTGTCAATAGATGTATATTCCCTCTCCCACTCCAAATCAACCTCTTTGGTAGCTTACTTATCCCTCTAGTCAACCTTGTCAAAGTTATATTTCTCCTACTCTGACCTTCTTATACTTTGAACAAACCCTTGTAGACATTGAAATGTGAATGAGGGGGCCTGAAAAAGAAAAGAAACTTGATCTAAAAATCTATAACCCTTATATTCAAAATGAAAGCATTCAATTGATGAGGGATTTAGTGCATTTGATTAAGTCTAGGTGGGCAGATATTGAGAGAGAAAATTAAAATATACCAATAGATGATGTGATAGAAATAAGAAGCTTGGATCAATGTATGGAGAATATATTAGTACTTGAAGAGAGGCATCAAATGAAATACATTTATCCTTATATGCTTTCTCCTATTCCGCATCAACCTTATCCTACTCCTAATTTGCTCCAACCTACATTATGCCATCAAGAAAATCATATGCCTATGTTACCTTCACCCATTCTTCCTCAAGAATCTCAAACCACTCCATCATGGAGACCTTTTTAGACTATGACCCCTTATTATATCATGCCAACTCTTGAGAAAAAACCTTCTCCCATGCCTATCCAAAGTCTAGATAAAGAGAAGTATATGGAGGTCAAGTGAAAAGAGCTTCCAACTCTCTCAAGCCCACCTACCCTTCAAGTTTAATATATCCATGAAGTTCAAGATATATCAAAGTTTGATAGAGTGATGGAGGAGTGGAAGGAGACTAATGTAGCATCCTTAACATAATTCCCTTCTTCATCTCAACAATAATACTACAATCAACCTAACCCTCCCAAAATCCTAAGTTGGAAGGATACTCTATCAAGTTTCAAGAAATCCAATGAGTTCTCTTTCCCTCCCACCCCCTCCATTTGTGAAGGAGAACCTATTTCATTGAGGTAAAAATATGAACATCCATTTGAAAATATATCTTGTCAAGAAATAATAATGAGGTGGTAGTCCTTGAAATTCTTGATGAAGTTATAGCTATAAGAGAAGCTTAATAAGGTCATGATGAAGATATGGTGAGTGAGCATGATAAAGAAATCATAATTGGCAGCTCCATTTGGAGTATAATTTTATGATTGAACAAATTATTCCCTACATGGAGGTGAGTGAAACTAGCTCCAAATCATTGGGTGCTAGCTCGCCACAACAAAACTTGAGCACAAAAATCCTAGCTTAGCTAATGTCAGTGACATAAAGTGGGCAACAACCCATAGGAAGTGGTTCAGCACCACAAATAAGTAGTATAACGCCATCAACATCAATGACACCAATAGTAACAATGTGGTTAGATCCTAACCCAGTGGCTAGAGGCATTGGAGGGATGCCACCAAGATAGATGCTATGGGGATAAGCACCCCAGATGCTAGCTACCCCCCCCCCCACACAATTTTTCTTTTATGAAATGACCATGCACTTGTCAAAGTATTGTAGCATGAAAAATATTATAGAGCATGTGATAAAGTGTGAACTATAGTGGCATGCTCAAGGAATAACCTAGTTAGAGCATAAGGTAACCCAATTCATGACCATTCTGCTTGATCATGCCCATACCTAGTATAGGAAATTTTACCCTAACCAGGCTATGGTAGATTATGACACCCTAAAGGAGGCATTCCTTAAGGAATTTAACATTCTAGAGTTTGAACACCAAAGCATCATCATGCTAAAAGAGATAACCCAAGGACTCTTAGAGAGTGTGCACCTGTATGATGCAATGTTCAAGACTCTCCTTTTGAAGCTACCTTATAACATACACCCTTCCTAGCATGTACAATAGTTCATTAGAGAGTTGTTAGTGTCATTTTGAAGAAAAATTTCTATGACGACCTTTACAGACCCTCAAAAAGCACTTGAAGCTGCACTCATAGCAGAGGTGGTTAGAAGCACTAATATTGGGATCAACCCATTTATGGAGGTGCAGATTGCATCCATGGCCTCCCAACTCTAAAATCTTATCGTTATCTGATTGCAATATGCTCAAAGTGGATTATGGTGCACCGATTGTGAAATGGAAGACCACAATAGGAATAACTTCCCTTGAAGGAATGTGTGCATATTTCTTTTAAGCTATGAAGTTTTTTAAGAGGCATATGATGTTTGCAATTTCCCTTTTTTGCAATGCAATAACCAGGTCAACACAACCATTTATTGTTGATTGTGTGATGCCTACACCCATACTACAACTGATTACTATGTGATTGATGAGATGTGTGAGAACATGGAGAGAGATGCAAGGCAGGCCATTGTAGCATTTAGAGGGTAAGATAACCAAGGAACCGAAGGTTATGGACAAAAAAATACAATCTTTAGAATGCAACAAGGCAC
The DNA here is from genome assembly GCA_037957365.1 of Torreya grandis. Classification (NCBI taxonomy): domain Eukaryota; kingdom Viridiplantae; phylum Streptophyta; class Pinopsida; order Cupressales; family Taxaceae; genus Torreya; species Torreya grandis. Next base: position 285,032 of record JARHVA010004853.1, read on the forward strand.
CAGAGGGTGAGTTGGAGATGCAATGGTGGAAGGTTCCCACCCCTCTCATGTTACAAGTATGGCTTGATAGAGCACTATCAGTGTGACTGCCCTACACATCCCATGTGTGGGTGTTGTTGAGGGACCCATAAGGTCAAGGAATGCCCTGACTTGTACAAAAAGTTGACCCAAGGTAGGACTAACACAAATAAGGGTATAGGGATGATCAGGCATGAGCCAAAAATGATGAAGTGGACTCTAAAGGTGCAACTGAACTACACAGAGACAATCAAAGTACAAGCAACTATTCATATTGGATTAACCAGTCAGCTTCTAGTTATACCAATACTAGAATTACGCATAAAATGTGGGGATAAAGGTCGCACTAAGTGCATAATGTGGCCTGAACCCAAATTTGCACCTTACCTAGACCTAGTGTGCCAAAAGGATGTATTGCATTAGGCCATGAGTGTAATCCAAAACCTACAAGGAGGGCTCCAATTGGCACAAGATCTAGAAGCATAAGTTGTTGTCTCCAAAAAGAATTAGGATAGCCAAGTGGTGGAGATACAATAATTAATGGAAATCCTACGCCTCCTATAGACAGAAGGAATCCTACCCCTATTGAAAAACTTGATCTTGGAGCATGTAGGTCAAAAGCTAATTAAATTCATTGTGCCACACATGGATCGGGTGTAATAAGTTTGACATACACAGAATGTGGAGTATGATCAAGAACTCCTTATGAATGCCACCATTGATGGATAGTCTATATGTGAGGTCCTCATGGACACATGCACTGAGATCAATATCTTGACCACGAATGAATGGGAAAATATGGGTAGGCCAGCCTTGAGGCCTTTCCCTCATGTAATTTTCATGGCTAATAAGACCCAAGCACAACTGATCATAATTCTAAAGAGTGTAGTTTTAGATATCATGGGTGACAAGTTTCATGCTGACTTCAAGGTGATCAAGTTAGCAGAACAAGACAATTATCTAATGCTTTTGAGAAGGCCATGGTGCTATGCAAACAACACAAACATGCACTTCAAGAGGTGCTACATGAATTTTGAGAATGGTAAGGAGAGGGTAGTTATCCCCCTCTCAAGTGACCAAGGACCCCCCCTATGTAGAGAGTGTGTAACTCGAGGATGAGATCAACGATATATATAACATCACGATGCAAGGCATCGATACTCTCAACCCCAATGACCAAGGAGTGCTTTCTTAGGAAGATGGACAATTAGCCTCATACACCACTAATGTTTCTTGTGACTGATGGGTTGAGGAAGCATATGAGACCACTGGTTGAAGGTGCCACTTGGTGCATGCAAAGGCACAAAAACTAGTAAAGACAAACTAGGTCCAAATTGATCTCACTTCAAAAAGATGGGTCCCTTTCACCAAGAAAAATGGAAAGAGAGTGTTTTGCTTAAGTAAAGTTAAACTTGAAGCACTCCCAAAATAATAAGGGATCAATCTAGTGGAAGAGTATGTCCATAACCTCAAATCATGCATCCCTAAAAAAGTAGATAGAATGGGTGCACTAGTGTATATATTAAGAAACACTGCCGCTCGTTGGTGAGTAGCACAAAGGCCTATCTTGCCAACTTGGTAAGATGTCAAAGTAGCCATTTGCACTAGATTTGAGAAGATTAATGAGGACCTAGACATATCAACATACTCTAGTGACTCTGACCCTATAGCGCATGTGCACGTTTGCAAAGAAACATGCATTGTCTATAGTGAGAATGCCCCAAGGAACCTATGGGTGCATGCCTTCTATAGAACCTTGAAGATGTGGGCACAAGTATGGTAAGTTGTCAAGGATATGCATCATGAGACAACCAACTAGGATACACTTAAGGAGTGATTTGTGCACACCTTCTCCTTTTCTTCATAAAACCTTGAACTAATTGAGCCACTACAACTAGTTCAAAGGTCAGTGTTTGAGGACACTACAATATTGGAGGAGCACCTAAAAGACATGTTCGGTGAAAGGCATTGGCACTCATAACTTTCTTTGAAGATCAAATCCTCAATAGTGACTCTAGTGACAAGGATGATGAAACATGGAAGGTGCACAACTGGGCAAACTTGACAGGAAAGAGGAAGCTAGTGCACCAAGTTGACCCTGATGAAGAAGACCCTACTCATATTTATATAGAAACCACTAAGGGAAATAGACAATTTGAGGATTCACATTAGGAGAAGAATGAACCCTATTATGTGCCACTAAAAACTACCAAGGTAGACATTAGCTCAGAGGGGGAACCAAATATTGCTACTTTGGGTGCATATTGGTCTGACACCAAGATGGCATGAATTGTTGATCTCCTAAAGGAGTTACAAGACTTGTTACCTCAAAATTACCAAGATATGAAGGGCACACACCCATTTCTTGTAAATATGAGTATCAATCTAATCGATGGTGTAATACCTATTAAGAAGTGACCTTACAAGATGAACCCCAATCTTTGCACCAAGGTCAAAATAGATATTAATGGTATGATATCCATAGGCATCATCTACCCTATCCAATAATTTGAATGGGTGATCCCCATGGTCATTAGTATCAATAAAAATGGGTGCATCTAGATTTGTGTTGATTAAAGATTATTGAAGTTTGCCTATGTAATCAACCCATTTCCAACTTCATTCACTGACAAAGTCTTACATGGTGTCGTAGACTATGAGATATACACTTTCACTAATGGGTTTTCAAGATACCATCAAGTCCAAAACTACCTTTGCAATAGAATGGGGTTATTTTGCATACAAGGTGATGCCCTTTGGACTCAAGAATTCACCTCTCATATTCTCTTGAGTGGTGATCATTGCTTTCAAGGACTTCATTTATAAGTTCCTCCAAATGTATTTAGATGATTAGACTATGTATGGGCTGGTGAAGGACCATTATGATAACTTGCTCCTAATGTTTAAGAGGTGTCAATAGCTGTATATTTCTTTGAACCTCAAAAAGTGTCTTTATCATGCCATTTGACACTTTGCTCAGGCACATCATCTACAAATATGGTATGCTTATTCATCACATGAATATTGCAATCATCCTTACCTCCAAACCCCATCAACATAGAAGGATGTTCATGCCTTTCTTGGACCCTACAGATACTATATAAAGTTAATAAGGAACTATGCAAAGATTGCAGCACTACTAGAAGATCTCTTGCACAAGGATGGCCCATTTTATTGGGGCATAGCATAAGAAGATGCATTTGAGACACTAAAGCTCAAACTAGAAAGTGCATCGATACAACAATTTCCCAACTAGATGAATCCAGTCCATGTCCATGTCAATTTATCCGATACTACAATTGGTGCCATTCTAGCACAACTTGGCAAAGATAAAATAGACCATCCCATTTCTTTTGCCAATAAAAAATTGACCAAAGTAGAGTAGAACTACACCACAACTAAGCATGAGGCACTTTCCATTGTCTATGCCTTGCAAAAGTTTAGGCAATACTTTTTAGTGACCCCATTCATCTTCTTCACTGATCATGAGGAACTTAAGTACCTGGTGAACAATCTTGTTCTCCATGAGTGCATATGTTGATAGATAGTTTTGTTTCAAGAGTTCTAGTTCTTTGTTATATTCAAACCTAAAAAACAAAACTTGAGCCCATACCATCTATCCCACATCAAATCTAACGATGCAACAGTGCCTATAGAAGATGATATGCTTGACACACAACTATATAGGGTCTAGTGTGTCTCACAAGACTTGGTTGAGATCACCACATTTCTGACATATGGGTGTTCACCCCAAACTATGACAACCAAAGAGAAGAACAGCTCACACTTCACATCAACCCCTTTTAGCTCATTGGCAGGGAACTATAAAAGTTGAGTTGAGATGAGGTACTATGTTGATGTGTCCTAAAGAATGAATGAGACTCAATATTGTAAGAGGCACATGAGGGGATTGTAGGAGGCCATTGCATTGGAGATGCTACAATGCACAAGGTACTACAATTAATCTTGTGGTGACCCACCCTATTTTAGGATGTGAAATATTGTGCCAAGGCATGTGACATTTGCTAGTGCATAGGAAAACCCAACCATTGGGATGAGATGCCTCTCATTCCCATTCTTGCCCAGGCACCATTTGAAAAATAGTCCATTGACTTTGTTGGGCCTATTAATCATGCTACAAGGCACATAGGTGCTTGATACATTCTAGTGGCCACATATTACTTTACCAAGTGGGTCGAGGTAGTGCCAACTAAGGACTATATAGTTGCCACTGTAGCAAGGGATCTTTGGGAAAACATCATCAATCACTATGGGTGCCCACTCAGTTTGACTAAAAACCATGGCATGCACTTCATTAACAAGACCATTTGAATCATGTTGACTGAATACATGGTGGTACACCACAAGACAACAATTTATCATCCCCAAGTGAATGGCACCATTGAGATGTTCAATAAGATATTGGGAACGTGCCTCACAAATATATGCAATGTTGGTTGTAAGGATTGGGATGATAATGTGTCATCAATGTTGTGGACCTATCATATTACATGCAAGTGCCTAAACAAGGTTACACCATTCCAATTGGTGTTTAGTGCAAAGGTTGTTCTACCTATGGAGTTTCTAGTACCTTCATTGTGCATCACATATATTGGTCAATTACATGACCAAGAGTCTTTGAACATATACTTGGAAGACTTGGAGTGCTTGGATGAGGCACACACTCAAGCAAGATGGAGTCAACAAGTAAATAAGGTTCACCAGAAGCTATGGCATGATAAACATATTAAGCACAAGGTACTAAATGAGCATTTGTCTTGATATATGACTCCAAGTACCTCAAGCACCCAAGCAAGTTGTATATTAGGTGGATGGGTCCTTATGTCATCCATAGCATATTGGAGACTGGTGCATGCAAACTACACATGTTAATGGGTGAAATGCTCCCTAAGCATTTCAATGACAATTGATTGAAGCCTTATAGACAATAGAATGGAAATTGCATCATCAGAAACTCACTTCCCAATTACAAGTTGAATGATTAGAATAAAATTTGGCACAAGCCAAATCTTTGATAATGTTTTATGTTATTTGTGTTAAGAGAATAAGTGAGGCAATTTTAGGCCTACAAGAGAACTATTTTGGTGCCTACATGCATAACTCTAGTCGATTGAGTCAAGCATGTACGCTTTCTAAGTGCCTGAGGTTAGACACATATGTTCTTGGGTGTGTAGAGTTTGCCAGACATAGAAGGATATGAGGATAAGTTGACAAAGGAAGGGCACACAAGATGCTAGTGCATAAGAAACCAAGAGAGAAGAAAGCATTGGAGGACCAACATAGGAATTTTTATGGGGTAGGGGAAGTCCAAAGTAAGAACAGATGAAAGCATAGAGAAATCAACCAAGAAATGGAAGCATGTTTGGAAGGAAGTGTCGTTGGAAGAGAAGATGGAACCAAGGAGGCTAAATCATGTGCATGTGAAGTGATGCACCTAGGTTGCCATAAGAAGGGTGAAGGTCATTCCAAGGTGAATAAAGAATAGGAAGAAGATCATCAAAATAATTGGCACCCACCCAATGATTGGTAGGAAGTGACCATTTGCATCACATGTCACTTCACTGAATACACTATTAAGAAAAGTTAATGTGGTGATGGTGGGGGCACAAAGATCTGCAACAAATGCAAATGTGGTGGCAGATTTTTGTAGATTTCACAAGTTTAGTGGATTTCAAGAAATCCATGTGCTGCCATGCCATTACTCACCTACAATTAATAAGGTAGCTAAAGTTAAGGTATAAAGAAGCAAACAATAGACTAGAATAGGTTACAAACCTTGTGTGAATTTGAACCCAAATGCAAAACTAAACACAAAAGCCAAACCAGAGCCAAATGAGAAAATGCTACCAAAGTGAAATTTCACAGCACCTATAGCCACCAAATGAGAATGATTGAAAAGAGAAAGAGATTGCATTTTGGTTGATATTGGAAAGGAGGCATGTGGAGAGAGAATTTCAAAGAGAACCAAGAAGTAGAAATTTTGAGTGTCATTGAGGCTGCCATTAATGGTGAATGAAGATTAAGAGCCAAAGTCATAGTCATAGACCTGTGACTGTGAAGAAATGTAAAGAAATATTAAGAGCTTTGGGAAGATCAACAGACTATGTTTCAACATTAGTTGATTTAGGATAGGAAAAAAGAGGTTAAATTTAGGTCCACCACAAGCACAGAAGGATGCCAAGAAGGCACATATGGTAGAAGAAATAGTCACTATGAATAAAAATTCATAGCTAGTAGAAAGTGTCAGCATCACTGAGATTGACCATGAGGCAAGTGCAAAGCTTTTGTATAAATAAATGTAGTTTCCCCTTGAGATCATAATGGGGGAAACATGGGTATCCTTTATATATATGTGTAGGTTGAAGGATTACAACCATCACACATTGAGCAACACACAAGAGCTCAATCAGGACTGGGTGGTTGACATAGAAAGAAGATGAAGATGAGTGTGGTGATATTTGACATATCCATCTGAGACAAGCTAGTAACCACCCACACAACCTAGTTGTATGATCTATCGAGTTTTTGCAAGCTAGAGGAATTAGTGAAATTCCTCCTTTTGTGCATCCATGGTGATCATTTTTACTTTTCAGGAATGTGTATGTGGATATCAGCACACCTCATCAATAGGATTACATGGCTCCCAGATGTAGGGACACATTTTTTAGATGATGGAGGATGATGCAGAGGTGGAGAGGGTTGTGAAACTCCTAGACTACTATAAGGCAGGGTTCGCATTCCTGATCAAAGACATATAGGACCCTGGCACAAGGGTAGTGGCATGCCTCATGAGTTCTAAGCTATGCCTTGGTGGATGGTGGACCAACATAATAAATATGTACTTATGTATCTCCCACCACATGGCACAGGGGGGTCAAGTTCAATATTGTAAAATTTATTATTAAGGAGATGGTGAAGAACATGCTAAAATGCCACATAGTGTGTGATACCTTTCGGTGGGGGTCCATGCTAATTTTGATTGTGATGGAGGATATCAATGTGTCTGAAGGTGATGAGAACAATCTATGGGTGTTTCCACCACACAAGGACTCTCGAGTGATGAAGTACCAAGAATTCACCTACCCACTAAGCTTCTCCCAAAAGTACAAAACAAGAGTACAGGGGTGGTGCGACTGATACATAGAGGCATTTAGGATTGAATGGTTCATCTCACAAGAGCTCCCCTAGCACATATTAGGCATGGAGACCTTTATAATCATGCAACATTTTTATGTATTGTGCCTGACACTCACAGATGAGAACCTATCTAGCTAGCTCAAACTATCTTATGCATTTTTTGCTAAACATTTCATAGCAGTGCTAAGGAGGATTCCCAATGCGTAGCAGCTAGATATCTCGGTGAAGGATGTGGACCAAAAAAGGAGAATGTTGAGGCACTAGTATGTGCTCCCAAGATAAAAATCCACAAAGAATGAGGAGGATGACTCTGATCAAACGGACCTCCATCCCCTCTAGAGGAAAATTATAACCAGGTGCATCTTCAATCTATTCTACAAGATGAAGTCATGAAAGAAGGGCATTGACCCTAGAAAATATGATGATCACCTGCTCTTGATCAGTGATGAAGGAAAGCCAATGTCAAAGGTGTATTATATGTCTCCCTAAAACAAGTGGGGAGAGACACTTGAGGAAATCCAGGAGTGCATCAAGTTGAGGGTCACTTTTGATGAATAAGCAACACCTCTAGCTCCCAAGAAGTGTGTAACCTTCATGCTAGAGATTGCTTCCTCTACTAAGAAGTAGAAAAAAAAGAAGTCTAAGGAACATATTGCACTCCCTACAATAACTCTAGTGAAAATAGAGGAGGAAGAGGCCCTCACATGCAAAAAGGAAGAAGAGATAGAGGAATAAGAAGGAATAAATACCTACATCATGCAAGTCAAAGAAAAGGAGGAGCCTAGTGTAGAAGATGTTCAAAAGGCCCTCCAAGGAGGCACAACCATCGTGCTTAAAGAAGTAGAGAAGTCGATGAGCTCCTCATATAAAGAAGAATCCTCCACATAGCCTTCATAAATAGATGAGGAGAAGAGAAGGTTGTGGAAGAATATGGGCCATAATGAGGAAGAGATTGAGATGGTGCTGGTGATTGAGAAGAAGAGCAAGGCTTGGAAGGAAATGGGCCTAATTCAAGTAGATATTGAGAATGTTGATGGTGAGGAAGAGAAGGCCAAGAAAGAGAAGGCCAAGAAAGAGAAGAAGATGAAAAAGGTTCATGCAAGTGTGGGACTAGATTTTGAGAAGTCTAAGAAAGCACCTAGCACCCCCACTAGGAAAGTAGATGAAGCTACACAACAGGTGTCCCAAGTAGTGAAGGGGCACCTAAAGAAAAAGAAGGTGATATTGGTGCCTTGGAAAAACAAAAGGAGACTGGAGAGGAACCCCAACATAAAGAAGATGAAGTTGGCACTGAAGGAATAAACTTGGATGTGAGCATTGAGAAACCCCAGGTGGAAGAAGTGGACAAGGGGGAGAAGTCTGAGGAAGAACCCCTCAAAGAACAAGAATATGAGTCCTCTGAGGAAAACATTGAATAAAGAGGTGGTGTTAGTGAAGAAGAGGAAGATAAAATGGAGTTGGCCATCATCAAGAAGGATGATGCAAAATTAAGCATTAGAGAAAAGGTTTAGAAGGGGTAGATGGATGAAGACTTCTATATGTTTGACTTCATGCCCCCTGACGCTGCCACAGCTAGGACGTGCAAACAACTTGCATTTGTGTTTGATCACTACATGGACAAGCCTCACTTTGAGGTGCCTCAAAAGGCTATATTGGGCATAGAATAACCTGAGGAAGGGCATGACTCCCTCATCATCAACCCTCGTGCCATGAACATAGTTCAATCTGAGAATTCACTTATTTGAATGGCCACTGAAGTTGTGTACAAAAATATCATCAATGATGGTAGGGAAAATAAATGGAAGAAACTCTACAAGGATGTCAAAGATGAAGTGTATGCCATGAAATTCAAGTTATAGTAGCTATGCAAGCACATAGATATTTCCAAACCATCCCTTCTGATCAGCGTGGATACTTCAAACCTCTTTGAGGTTGATAAAGTATGTGTGATAATGGAGTAGATGCTCCCAAAGATGAAACTAGAGTTGGTGCAACAAGAAGAAGAAGATCCCTACATCATGCTATAGAAGGAGCTTGTTACTATGATCGAAGAGGTGGAATACCTCTTTGCAAAGCTATAGGAGGGCACATATGCCACCGATGCCATATTATTGAGCATTTTCAACTAAGTAGTAGTCATAGACACATGTCTCAAGTAAACAAAGGAGGAAAAGGAGAAGATGATGGCACAGGTGTACTCTACGAGTAGGTCAGAACATGCACAGATAATGGGGAAGGTCAATGTGCTAAGCACCTAGATAAAGGATCAAGAAAATAACCTAGAAGCACTCTTTCATGCCTTATACAAAAGGCATGTGATCAAAGAGAAATCCTAGATGGAGGTGTGACAAAAGCTAAGGCAAATCTAGAGGCCTTCAGAAAAGAGATGGAAAAGACAGATGTGCTTGTGCTTAGAACCGCCTCCATAAAAATAGATAGCATCATTTAAGAAATCAGGATGGCTATAAAGGGCTTTGAATACGTTAGCACCGAGCTTAAGGAAAGCGCACCTGAGTTTTATGTGTTGAAGACTTTGATATCCTAGTCCAAGGATGGACTAGCAATTTTGTATGGGGTAATGTTGGGCCCCTATTTTGGTAAGTATGGGATTCGTGCCAACATGACATACACTTTGATGTGAGGCAATCACTTGGCATGATGATTGATATTTTGGCATCTTGGCACTAGCTGGAGGATTCATCACACACCTTACACCAATTGGTAGATGGCTAACCATTTCCAAGAATCCCGGAGCATCTTCTAAGTTGGATGATACATGGTGACCATAGTGCAAAGGGTGCAAGGTAATGGAGATGGTGGAATTATTACTTAGACTCCATCTTAGCACCTAATGTGTGCAGCTCCACCCTAGTAAGAGATGTTCTTGTAGGCTATAAAAGGAGCTTGAACTAGTGAAGCAAGAGAGAGATGTGAAGCAAGGTAGTAAAGCAAAAGAGAGATGTGAATCAAGGTAGTGAAGCTTTGGAGAATTGGATCTAGATACATTGTAATAGGATGCCATTAGATTGAGGAGTAGCGTGGATGCCATTAAGGCTCTATTTATAGTGCCCAATCTTGCCTATGAACCTCTGGGCCATTAAGTATTTTGAGTTAAACATTTGCTTTGTTTGAAATATCATGTACTCTATTTTAATTGGACTTTGCTTAATGAAGATGAATGTTTCCTCAAATTTGAGCTCAATCTAGTTTATGTGCATTGGTAACGTTATTTGAATGTAAATGTAATGTTGTAAGTTCACTTCAGTTATGTTAAGTAATGTGAATTCAAGCTTCTAACCAATGTAGTCAATGGTGTCCCTGTAATATTAATGATGTTAGCATATCTTATAGAAATAGCCTAAGTGTAGAGAGACCCTGCACCAAATGTCCCTACTCTTGCTAAGGAGCGCTAGCCTAAGTATGAATATTTGAAGTAAGAGTAGTCCCTTGACCCTTCTTGTGCCTATATGACACTAAGATTAGTAAAACAAAGGCTTGTGCCCTTAAGACTATAGAACCACCCCAAAATAGGCTTACACCTATAGACCACTAAAGGGTAGTTCATGAGAGGCTTACACCTATGGATCTACTTAAGCCTTTTATGAATTGATCAAGTCCCATAATTGATGCCTGGCACCATGGCAAAACTAGCCCAATGTGGACCCCGGTTCTTTCTCTGTTGCATTTTGGATGAGTGCATAAGGCATGTGCCTTATGTGAATTGATGTTGGCACAGCCAAGTGTTAAATGTTGAGTACAGAAAGACAACCCCATGTTTGTGCTTGGTTGTAATGAGTCCAAAACTGACTTAGACAACCAAATGAGTGCTTGACTCTGACTAACTTTTTCTACAACAAAGAGGGAAATTTATTTTAACTTAGTAAACCATTCTTTTGTTTTTATCTTAGACCCCATAAAATTTTATTGGGACCGATAGGAGCATATGTATGAGTTTACTTGCCTAAAAAGCCTTATAGGAAGGAAAATTATTTTCTTGATAGAAATTCTATTGCATTGAATTTAGTAATCTTATTCCTATTCATTTTATTTTCCAAATTACATGAGGGATGTGCCTAAATTCCAAAATGTTTGCTCAATCATTTTTCTATTTTACAAATAAAAAATGCATCATTAAAAGAAATTGGATTTAATGACTTTACACGTGAAATGGAATGGAAAAAGCACTTTAAATGACTCAGGGACTTGACCCACATGTGCGAAGGCATTAAACCATTAAATGAAGTCAAAATCTATTTGGAATAAAATGGGGAATAGATATGTGTTCTTATTGCTTTTTATACACTAGCACATAATAATACCTATGTAATGAAGGATTTACCTAAGAAAATCATTGTGATATCCAAAAGCAATAATTTATTTAGGTATTATGATCATTTTCACTTTGTTTCTATGGTCTCCAATCATAGCATGAATGAGTGAAAATGGGATTATGTTAAACAACATTTATACAAAGTTGGTACCCGCAAAATCTATGTGTATGGGCTTCCCCCAACTTGATCCCTGCCCATATAGAAAATGTTACTGGGGAAATCAAAATTGAGGGGATGCATTACCAAATTTAATCAAGTAGTGGTTTCTTATAATTAAAAAACTTGAAGCAATGATCCTGAGGCTCACCGCTCACCTTTCCAGCATTAAAATAGTCTATGTAGACATCTATGACATTATTCTCAACTTTATGGAATTTTTATACCAAATATGGTACGAATTATAGGGTTGCATTTGCTCCAACACAAATTAGAACAATACTAAAGTGGCTCAATTCACTGGTGCATTGGAAAATGTGTTTGTTTTGCAGGGTTTGAGATGTCAAGTAGAGGTTGTTCTGGAACAAGATTGATGGAGTTTGGACTAACATGCAACAACAAAACTTTGACTACTTGCAAAGACAGGGCTAAGTATATTTTTTTGGATGCTATACATTTGATAGAGATAGCCTATCAAATCCCTAAAAATAGTGCATTGAGTTTCAACCCTAGAGCCAAATTATTGTATAGATAATTTTAGGTGACCGTATATAAATCTTGTTATGAAAGATGGCTTACTCATTTAATAACTACAAAAAGGTAGTTCCAACGTCACTACATATAGGTCTTTAAATTTTTTAATGAGAGTGCATTTTTCAATATCATTGTTTTAATGATGAGATTTGACATACTCGATAATTAATTATTGTTTTTAAAAAATTTGAAATATTTTTTTTGGAATGTATTGAATTAAATATTATTCATAATAAAAAATAATTAATTATATAAAGTGTTGACTTCCTAAGTCACCCCCTGATTAGCACAAGGCTTCCCAAGGCTTACAAAGAGATAACACCCCTGTGATGACCCAAACACTTCAAGCAAAAGGTGCGAAGGCACTTCTCATCTATGCTCAAGCCTGAAATAGAGGTGCAGGTTTATGTATGATTAAGAGGATGGTTTGTACTCACTAAAATTTCTCGATGCACACGTGCACGCAGGATTTTGTGGTGTGCAAGTCAAAAGGCACACATGTTTAAGGATGCAAGACCCCCGAGTTCTAAAAGGCCGAAGTAGAGGAAATGCATGGGGAATAGTTACAGGTTGCAAAGATCACGTTGAAGACCTTCATCTTTCATGTGCAATCTTATTCAAGGACCTCCCTATGCCTATCCAATGCAATTTCATGCTCGTGCATAGGATATTTCATCTACACCCTTCCATTGCATAGGATGCAACCTTATTTTTGTCATTGCCACATGGTGGCCTGACACTCATTCTACACAATGAGATTTTTGATTCACCCAAGACAAGCGCCAACCTTCCATGTGTCACAATTTTAGTGCCTCCATCCAAAAGTTCCAAAGGACTCCTCTGAAAGGCCACCATAGTGATGCATGGAATTCTTTTAGTGCGACACCCAATATCAATCAAGAAGCACCAAATGCCAAGTAGCTATCGAATATAATGAAGATTGTTGGAAGTGGTTGAGAAAAGCTTGAGGCACTATCAGAATGATTAAATGTAGAAGTAGTTATCAAATATCAGGACTTGAGTGCACACCACTCTCTGACTCTGTCAAGAAAATATTTCATTCCCCTGTGCATGTGTATCCCAAGAGGATCCTACCACCAACTTCAGATTCAATCACTGTACAAACTTTAGGAAGCATAGCCACAATGCCGCAAAAGAATTTAAAGCTACACCCATCACCCCAAGTGGCACATTAATTATAAAATAGGCTTTTTCTCTATAAAAGCTTAGTTTTCCATTGTAAAATGGTTGACATTTTGTTTAGTAACCTCACACTGCCAAAATTTTCCTCTATGAGCACTTGTATTGGCCAAATCTTAAAGATTAATGATAATTAATCTCACCTCTTTTCATTAGTCTGATGATCTATGTGCTATTTCACATCTTTTGATCTTTGTCTATGGGTATTGTTCATCCCTCTCATCTCATCCATTCCTAGCACCTCCTCATTAAACTCAGAGATCACTTGTAGGTCGTATCTTATGTGCACCAGGGTCTATGTAGGCTTTATCTATGGATAACCTTCATCCCTCTCAATGCTACACTATGTTCCCATGCCTCTATGCGAAACACTTATGCATTTGGAGTGACTTGGTAAAAAATATGTGATATTAACTTATTCTTATAGGTTTGCATCATGTTTATGGTAGTAGGAGTGCTCACTCTATTCTAGGTGCATCACCTTTCACTTTCAACATTCTCTTACCTTCTCCCTCCATTTTCTCTCAAGATCCTAGGTTTAGATTAACAATAGTTTACCTTTATGCTCTTTAGGCCTATGCACTAGTGTTAAACTAGGTGCACTTAGAATATAAGGAATTTGGCCTACTCTAGAGGCTCATCCTAAGGAGTATAAGGGTCCCATGCCTTAGATATGTTTTCATCATTGTGATGAGATAACTAATCTTCATGTACATGGCTACATGATAATACTTTCATGCCCAGTGCCTTAGCCTCTTACACCCTGTGCAAGTCCTTCGCATTTAATACCTTATTGCAAAGCTTCCCTATGCCATAGAGCATTCCATGAGTACACATTTTGATGATAATATTTTCTATCATGCCTAATGGGATCAAGTTAAATAAAAGCTAAGGAATCAGTGCTACCCTTAGCTACCAAGTGTTGAAGACACTCCACAGAGCACTTGGTGACTCTGAATGACCAAAGTATACTAGTTTAAGCAATATGAGAACTTAAAGATATGTATTTCCACCCCCCATTCCATGAAAATATTGCATTCATGCCTTCTCATTTCTCATATCAAGATCATGCAAGCACATGTATCCTTTACCTAGTTTAACACCTATAACAACCCCCTTGTGCTTATAATCAACCTTATACAAGCTACCTTACTCCCAATCAACATTACTACCCTCCTAATTAGCCTCAAAAGAGTGTCAATGATATACACCTTATATTTCAAAGATAGACGAGGGAAATCAAAAGAGGGTAAGGGTATGGTAGGAAATAAGAAGAGCTTGCTCATCAAGTTTACACAAGGTAGCAGGAGATGTTGGAATAGTACAAATTTGAAGAGTGCCTAGATAAGTAAATCATAGACAAAAAATAGTAGATGCACTTGTTGCTTGCAAAAATGCAAAAAATTGAAGTGCAAGCCAAACACCCTTATTCCTTCCTTTCGTAGATTCAAGCAGGCTCTCACTACACCTACAAGCCAACTTGTAGGACATAAATATTTTGCACCTAAAGTTGTTAGCTTTAGGTAGAATAAATCCTTTACAACTTCAAAAAAGCCTCCAAGATTCAAAGTACCAAGCTTTAGAATACCCGCCCCTGTGCCAGCTCAAGAACCCATCCTTCCTTAGGAGCCTCAAGCATAGTCATGGTAGCCTTCTTGGACCATGTGTCCTAAATTCACAAGGCCCAACCTTGTAAATCCCCTATCCTCTACACTAATTGAATCCTCTTGCCCTCCCACGATCTCCCTTTTCAAAGGAGGACTATTTGTATGAAAGGCAAGTACAAACCATTTAGATGAGGAGGATACTTGGAGTGAATAGGAGAAGGAGATCATAATTGGTAATCCCCTCTATGATACCACACTAGAAAGATAAACCCTGATGTGAAAATAAGATAGATGCAGTTAGTTGAAGCAACAGGTTGATGATCAAATAATCAAAGTGGAAATAGAGGGGGAGGACCTTGATGAGGAAGAACTAATCTGCAACACTCTAGAGTGCATTCAAAGGCCTAGGTTTGACCTCTCTTGGGTGAATGTGCTACCATTTAACATTATGGAATAAGACCTCAAAGAAAAGGTTAACCTTAAAAGGAGTGCACACTCAAATAGAGTGACTATGCATTCACCCCAAGATGAGCCCATAGGTGCAATTGTAGATGTAGGAGGACTCTTTTTGGGATGAGCTGGAGGAATTTTGCATAGGCCTATTTGATAAACCAACATCCCATGCCAAGATTTTCACCAATGGCCATGTTCAATTGCATATCATAGATAGGCATGATGTACACATAGAGGAGGCTACAACCATGCAGATGGTGGAGACCTACAGGGAGCAAAGTGTAAACCTAGGTTTGGATGAGTCATCTTAGGACTTATTCAAATTGAAGGAATTTCGTTAGCTAGTTGAGCTTGAAGTGCCATGAGAAAATGTAGAAGAAGCTTTAATGATGAGCACTATCAATATTTGCATACCAAGGCACATCATAAAAGGGTTCTTGAAAGGCACATTAGACATGGGGTAGTAGATGCGAGATGAGAAAAGGCAACCTATTAGAGCTATGATTTTCCCAAACACTGAGCATAGGTCTCCCATGCTTCAAAAGGATTGATCTAAGTAAAAATCACAACTAGGCACTGAGAAATCTGGGAAGGATTGGTTTAACACCAAAGACATAAACCATCTAGGAGAAAGGCTTCTATGCAACATGATGGAGTCATTCATCAAAGGGGAGCTTGAGTAGATGAAATTCCTTGAGTACCTCCTTCATGTTAAACAGATGTCACCACACCTCCACCCATCACATATCAACACCATAATAGTGTGTAATATAATAGACCTAAGAGGTTTTTATTTTGATCTAGGAGGGTGAAGGCCCATGTTTATAGTTTGTATATAGTAGATTAGATTAGCTTGCATTACATTTCCCTAAGTGCCTGTGTGCACATAATATAGTCTTAGTTTAGTTTTGTTTTCCCCTAAGTGTGTTTGGTACATCTATTGCTTGTCCTTTTCCCTTTTATTTTGTTGAGGGTAGAACTCAATTCAATCTATTTAGACATAGGCCAAGCAGGTTGTAGCTTTAACGACTATGTGCCCAATGGATCACTTCAAAGACCACTATATTCCTGCTTAGCAGGCAAGCAGCCTAAAGAGGTCACTAGAAGTTTTGACTTTCTAAGTCCCCTATTGATCGATGCAAGGCTTCCCAAGGCTTGTAGAGAGATATCACACCTATGATGACCCATGTGCTTCAAGTAAAAGGTGTGCAGGCACTTTTCATTTGCACTCAAGCCTGAGATAGAGGCATAGGTCTACGTAGGAGTAAGAGGATGGTTCATGTTCACTAAAGGTTCTTGATGCGTGCTTGCACACAAGATTTTGTGGTGTACAAGTCAAAAGGTGCACATGTTTAAGGATGCAGGACCCCCAAATTCTAAAAGGCCAAAGCAAAGGAAACGCATGAGGAGTAGTTATAGGTCACAAAAAATGCATCGAAGACCTTTAACTTTCATGCGCAATCTTATTCAAGGACCTCCTTGCACCTATCCAATGCAGTTTCAAGCTCGTTCATAAGATCCTGCATATGTTCCCTTCCATTGTGCAAGATGCAACCTTATTTTTTCCATTGCCACGTGGTGACTCATGCACTCATTATACACAATGAGATTCTTGGTTCACCTAGGACAAACGCCAACCTTCCATGTGTCACAACCATGTTGCCTCCATGCAAAAGCTCTGAAGGACTCCTCTGAGAGCTCGTCAAAGTGATGCGTGGCATTCCTATAGTGCCACACCCAAGATCAATCAAGAAGCACCACATGCCAAGTAGCTGCCAAATATAATGAAGATTGTTAGAGGTGGTTGAGAAAAGCTCGATACGTTGTCAGAATGATTAAATGCAGAAGTAGCTACCAAACATCAAGACTTGAGTATACACCACTCTCTGACTCTGTCAGGGAAATATTTCATTCCCCTATGCACATGTATTCCAAGAGGATATTACCACTAACGCCAAATCCAATAAGCCTACCAAAATTTAGGATTTAATAGCAAAGCACCGCATGTGAATTTAAAGTTATACCCACTGTCCCAAGTGGCACATTTATTGTAAAATAGGCTTGATTCACTATAAAAACTTGGCTTTCTATTGTAGAAGGGTCAACATTTCCTTCAGTAGCCTCACACTACCAAAATTTGCCCTCCATGAGCACTTGTATTGGTTAAACCTTGTAAATTAATGAGAATTAAGTTCACCTCCTTTTATTCTTCTGATGATCTATGTGTTATTTGTGTTTGTTGATTTTTGTATGTGGGTAATGTTTGCCCCTCTCATTATCATTAATCCCCAACACCTCATTGAATTTGGAACTCACTTGCAAGTCGTGTTCTGTGCACACTCAGGTATGTGTCGATGTTGTTTGTGGACTGTTTGTTATCCCTCTCAGTGTCATGCTATGTTCTCATGCCTCTATGCAAAACACATGCATTTGGAATGGCTTGGCAAAAATTGTGTGATATTGTCTTGTTCTCAAAGGTTTGCATTGTATTTACGATAGTAAGAGTGTTCGCTCTATTATTGGTGCATCGCCCTTTATTTTCAATATCTCTTACCTTCTCCCTCCCTTTTTCTCTCAAAGATATTAGGTTTAGATTAACAATAGTTTACCTTTATGATCTTTAAGCATGTGTGCTAGTCTTAAACCAGGTGCGTTCGGAATATAAGGAATCTGACATACTCCAGAGGTTCATCCCAAAGAGCATAAGGGTTCTATGCCTTGGGGATGTTCCTATCATTGCAATGAGATAACCAATGCTCATGCATGCAGCTATGTGATAATACTTCTGCACCCAGCACCTTAGACTCTTGCACCCCATGCAAGGCCTTCACACTCAGCGCCCCACTACAAAGCTTCCCTGCATCACAGAGCATCCACGGGTGCACATTTTGAACGACAATAGTTTTTGGCATGCCCGATGGGACCAAGTTCAAAGAAAGAGCTAAGGGATCAATGCTACCCTTAGTTATCAAGTGTTGAAGACACTCCATAGAGCATCTGGTGACTTTGAATGACCAAAATCTACTGGTTTAAGCAATTCAAGTGCTTAAAGATATATCTTTCCACCCCCCATTCCATGAAAATGATGCATTCAAACCTTCCCATTTTTCATATCAAGTTCATGCAGCACTTGTAACCTTTCCCTAGTTCAGTGCCTATGGCATCCCCCTTATGCTTTTAATCATCCCTGCACAAGCTACCTTGCTCCCAATCAGCATTACTGCCCTCTTAATCAACCTCAAAAAATCGTCAGTGATATACACCTTGATTTCCAAAGACAAATGAGGGAGATCAAAAGAGAGCAGGAGTATGATAAAGTACGAGAGGAACTTGCTCATTAAGCTTACCCTCAGTAGGAGGTGATGAAGCAGTGCAGATATGAAGAAGAGTGCTTGACTAGGCAAATCACAGCCAAAGAAGAGCAAATGCATCAGGTGCTTATGCAAATGCAAAAAATTGAAGTGCAGTCAGATGCCCCCACTCCTTCATTTCCTAGCTTCAACCAAGTTCTCCTTGTGCCTACAAGCCAACTTATGGGACATAAAGCTGTCATGTTCAAATTCCCTAGCTTTAGGCAGGATAACTTCATTGCACCTTCAAGTAAATCCCCTGCTTTCAAATTACCAAGCTTCAGAAGGCCCGCACTTGCGCCAATTTAAGAGCCTGAACCTATGCCAACTCAAGAACCCATCCTTCCTCAGGAGCCTCAAGCACAGTCATGGCAGTCTTCTTGGACCATACGTCTTGACTTCACAATGCCCAACCTTGTAAAGCCCCCATCCTTTGTGCCAATTGAAGCCTCTTGCCCTCCCACCATCTCCCTATTCAAAGGAGGACCAGTTGTATGGAAGGTAAGTGCAGACCATTCAGATGAGGAGGATACTTCGAGTGAATATGATGAGGAGATCATCATTGGTAGTCTCTTATGTGCTACCACACCAGAAGAATCAACCCTACTATGAGAAGAAGATAGGTACAGTTAGATGGAGCAATAGATTGATGAGCAGATGATCAAAGTGGGATGGTAGAAGGGGAGGACCTTAATGAGGAAGAGTTGATATGTGCCACTTCAGAGTGCATTCAAAGGCCTGGGCATGACCTCTCTTACGTGAATGAGTTATCATTTAGAACTATGAAAGAGGACCTCGAAGAAGAATCTAACCTTCAAAAAGAGTGCACAATTAAAGAGAGTGACTGTGATTACCCTAAGGTGAGCCTGCAAGCACAATCATAGACGTAAGAGGAGGATTCTTTTTAGGATGAGCTGGAGAAAATTTGTGCAGGCTTGTTTGACAAACCAACATCCCCTTAGGAGCAAACCCATGCCTAAATCTACACCGACAACCATGTTTAATTGCATATCACAAATAGGCAGGGTGTGCACATAGAGGAGGTTACAACCACGCAGATGGTGGAGACCCGCAAGGAGTAAAGCACACACCTAGGTTTGGATGAGTCATCTCAGGACTTATTTGAATTGAAGGAGCAATGTCAATTCGTTGAGCCTGAAGTGCCATGAGAAAATGAAGAAGAAGCTGTGGTGATGAGCATTATCAATCCTTATACGCCCAAGCATATCACAGAATGGTTTCCAAGAGGTACGTTGGACTTGAGTAGCAGCTACAAGATGAGCAAAGGCAACCCGCTTGATCCATGAGCTACTCAAGCACCATGTACAAGCCTCTCATGCTTTAGAAGGCTCTGTCTGAGCAAATAGCATAGCTAAGCGTTGATAAATTTGTGAAGGATTGGTTTGACACCAAAGACATCAGCCATCTAGGAGAAAGGCTTCTGCATATCATGATGGAGTCATTCATCCAAGGGGAGCTCAGGTAGATGAACTTCTTTGATCGCCTCCTTTGCGGTAAATGGATGCCACCGCACCTCCACCTGTCACATATCAACAATAGGATGGTGTGCAATGCAAAGGACCTAAGAGGTTTCTAATTTGATTATGGAGGGCGAAGGCCCATGTTTGTAGTTTATATATAATAGATTAGGTTAGCTTGCATTACGTTTCCCTAAGTGCATGTGTTCACATTGTATAGTCCTAGTTTAGTTTTGATTTCTTCTAAGTACGTTTTGCACATCTATTGCTTGTGTTTTTCCCTTTTGTTTTGTTGAGGACATAACTCAATTCAATCTATTCAAGCATAGGCCAACCAGGTTATAGCTTAATGACTATGTGCCCAATGGATCGCTTCAAAGGCCATTGGATTCCCACTTAGTAGGCAAGCAGCCCACAAAGGTCGTCAGAAGTGATGACTTTCTAAGTCACCCCTGAGCGGCGCAAGGCTTCCCAAGGCTTACAAAGAGGTAACGCACCTATGATGACCCAAGCGCTTCAAGAAAGAGGTGCATAGACACTTCCCATCTGTGCTCAAGCTCGAGATAGAGGCATATGTCTATGTAGGAGTAAGAGGATGGTTCATGTTCAATAAGGTTTCAGATGCACGCTTGCACGTATAATTTCGTGGTGGGTAGGTCAAAAGGCGCACATGTTTAAGGATGTAGGACCCCCAAGATATAAAAGGCCAAAGCAGAGGAAACACGTGAGGAGCAGTTATAGGTCATAAAGAACACATTGAAGACCTTTAGCTTTCATGTGCAATCTTATTCAAGGACCTCCCTGTGCCTATCCAATGCAATTTCACGCTTGTGTGTAGGATCCTGCATCTACACCCTTCTATTGCGCAGGATACAACCTTATTTTCATCATTGCCACATGGTGACCTGACGCTCGTTCTACACAATGAGATTCTCAGTCCACCCAAGACAAGCGCCAACCTTCCACGTGCCACAACCACATTGTCTCTGTCCAAAATCTCCAAAAGACTCCTCCGAGAGCCTATCGAAGTGACA
This sequence comes from Torreya grandis, assembly GCA_037957365.1. Lineage (NCBI taxonomy): Eukaryota > Viridiplantae > Streptophyta > Pinopsida > Cupressales > Taxaceae > Torreya > Torreya grandis. The sequence goes on from JARHVA010004853.1 coordinate 306,351, forward strand.
CATGTCATTCCTGCAGTGCCATACCCAAGATCAATCAAGAAGTGCCACGTGCCGAGTACCTACTGGATATAATGAAGATTGTTGGAGGTGGTTGAGAAAAGCTTGAGGCATTGTTAGAATGATTAAATGCAGAAGCGGCTACTGGACATTGGGACTTGAGTGCATGCCACTCTCTAACTCTATCAGGGAAATCTTTCATTCCCCTATGCACGTGTATCCCAAGAGGATCTTGCCACCAACTCCAAATCCAATCAACCTACTAGAATTTAGGAATTAACCGTGAAGCATTGCAAGTGAATTTAAATTTATACCCACCACCCCAAGTGGTGCATTTATTGTAAAACAAACTTGATTCACTATAAAAGCCTAGCTTTCTATCGTAAAACAATCATCATTTTCTTCAGTAGCCTCACGCTGCCTAAATTTACCCTCCATGAGCACTTGTATTAGTTAAACCTTGTAGACTAATGAGAATTAAGTTCACCTCCTTTCATTCTTCTGACGATCTGTGTGTTATTTATGTTTGTTGATTTCTATCTGTGAGTAATGTTTGCCCCTCTTGTTGTCATTCATCCCCAACACCTCCTCATTGAAATCGAAACTCACTTGCAGGTCATGTTTTGTGCACACTCGGGTCTGTGTTGATGTTATCTGTGGACCATTTGTCATCCCTCTCAATGTCGTGTTGTGTTCCCGTGCCTCTCTGTGAAACACTTATGCATTTGGAGTGACTTGACAGAAACTATGTGATATTGTCTTGTTCTCAAAGGTTTGCATTGTGTTTATGGCAGTAGGAGTGCTCGCTCTATTCTGGGTGCATCGCCTTTTACTTTTAGCATCTCTTACCTTCTTCCTCCCTTTTCCTCTCAAATATCCTAGGTTTAGATTAGCAGTAGTTTACCTTTCTGCTCTTTAGGCCTGCGCACTGGTCTTAAACTAGGTGCGCTTTGAATAGAAAGAATTCGGCCTACTCCGGAGGCTCATCCCAAGGAGCACAAGGGTCCCACGCCTTGGGGACATTCTCATCATTGCGACGAGACAACCGATGCCTATTCATGCAGTTGCACGATAATACTTCCGTGTCCAGCACCTTAGACTCTTGCACCCCACGCAAAGCCTTCGCGCTCAGCACCCCACCGCAAAGCTTCCTCGCGTTGCAAAGCATCCACGAGTGCACGTTTCGAATGACAACATAAATAGTTATAATGATAATATGAATATAATCATTAATAATAATATGAATTATTATAGTAATTGATTGTTATGATGTCAACATAAGAATATCTCTAGATAATATTCTTGAAAATATTCTAATATTTATATGAAAATAATTTAGAAAGACATTATAATTGTTAAAATCATGTACATTTTTAAACAATTAATTAACTAAATAAATATAAATTAATTGAAAAGTGATACCTATAATCCCCTTCTTTCACAGGGACTAATAACACTAAGATGAACTCCATAAATATATAATTAAAAATTATTAATTTACCTTATTTTTTAAAACATGCATTAATGGTTGTTGACATATCTGAACATGGCCTAGTCACATGATAAAATAATAAACTTAAAATACTCAATTTATCTTGAATTTTGGACTCTTACATTAATGTAGGCATATGATGATGTGATGAAGTGATCTGAGTCTTAATACTGTCATAATGATATGAATGTCTACATGAATGGTTGGTATTTGCTTCCAAAATTAGCAAAGTGAATTAGATCAGCAAACTGCGAAAGTTGAAAAACAAATTTGAAATGTTGAGAATGCGCACACGAATTTGTAATGATCCATGTGTTGTGTTTTATGTTTCCTTTCTGTTAATCTTGTTTCGCAGCTTTCAATTTATCAAAAAAAAAAATAACAAAATGCAGTTGATGGCCCTTTCTAAAGAGGGGGCTGGGACTGGGACTGGGACTGGGACTGGGACTGGGACTGGGCTATAGAAATGGAGGCATTTAAAGGTCCACAACTTTGTACATATGAAACATTGAATTAGTAGAATAGAACATCGTGGACGTTTCCTCAACATTATCTCACCATATTCCTTTCTTCAAAAGTTACTACCGCTTCCACTATTGAATATATATCTATCAAACTATCCAAAATAGCTCCAACCTCACTTGTTTTGGCTCTTCAAAATTTCGGACATTTGCTTTGTTAGAAGAACTTAAATTGTATTGCCTTCCATTTGCTCATATGTAGAAACCTGAGATATTAACAAACTTCACACAGAGGAAAGCATTCATCAATAACACTTTTAACATAGATGCAGCATGCCCCTGATCAAGGAAACACAAATCCTCAATATTGCTCATGCAGTGAACAAGTTTGATCCTTGGGAATGGAAAAATTACTTTGTACAGCCTTATTACCTGGGTTGGCGTAGCCCCATATATTAAACGATTACGGCATTTAAGGTGCAGGTGTGGAATAACATTTTTATAAGTCTTTCAACCCTTGTACAAGTTCTTGGAATGTTGGACGGCGCTGGGGGTCACTGCATCATTAAATGTTTGCACTGTCATAAGTGTTGCACGTGTACTCATTATCACAAGTACGCAACATGATATTTAGATTATAACCACAGAGAAGTACCTATGCCAGCAACTTTCAATAATGGATGCCCACCGAGGATCCAAACTTTCTGGGATTTGTAATCGTTGGTCCATAAACCCCACAGTTCCTACAACCTGCAAGTTACAGTTTAGTCGTGTCATGTATAATAATAAGACTGGTATTTGAGTTCAAAAAAATCCTTCTTTAAGAAAGCATAGCAAAATTGTTCCATAACAAAATTGTTGTCACCAACACACCCCATGTTTGAACTAAATGGAGACCCACGGAATTAGAAAGCAAGTTGCTATTCATTGATTTATTGTAGTTCTACTTTACTTTTTTATCAGATGTCACATGTTTTGTCTAAGGTTAATTTTGCGAGAGTTTATCATGATTTCGGCTTGGGAAAGTCTATTGCCCATTTGTTTATTTGATGATCTATTCTGAGTGCATGAATAAGAGATTCAATGGGCAGTGTTGATATTTTGGCCTCAAAAATATCATTACATCTTAAACCCTAAGGGAGTCCCTTCTAGGTTTTTTTAGAAAACCCTCTGAAGCCACCAAAAAACCATCTTTCCCTTTTACATGGCGGAATTCGGAACTCTGCATGTAATTTGCATGTTTGCAAGTTGCTTCGTGGGTTCCGGACCCTGCCAAACACCCATCTTCCACATGGAGGAATGCGGAACTCAACCTACATTTTGCACGTTTGCAAAATTCACGATGGGCTCCGCATCTCGTAAAACATCCAAACCGGTAGAATCCAGAACTCAACATGCACTTTGCATGTTCACAAACATACAAAATGCATGGTGGGCTCCGGATCCTGCAAAACATACATATCCCCCCCTTCCGCAGAAGCTGGACCCTGAAGTGCACTTTGCACATTTGCAAACGTGGAAAGTGCTCGGTGGGTTCTGTCTTCCGTCAAACCAGACCATTAACCTTGGCGGACAATGCACCTGCGTTTTGCACCCCGAAGTTCTATCACCAACCATCATTGAAATGCATTTATTGCAGGGTTTTCTATATAAACTCAGTCATTAGGGGAATTTATTATTCATTTTTAAATTTGCTGAGTGTGTTCTTGGAGCTCTGACATCGTCTTGCGCCACACCATCAGACTTCGAGCAACGTGCAAGCAAGTACCTAGCCAAGTCTACAACTCTCAAGCCATGTCATTCATGGTATTTTCCTTGAAATTTTTGCCATAATTCCATAGTTTGAAATGTTTTCGAGATTTCTTCCGTTTTTTGTGAAGTGTTCAATATCTTTCCATAAAGTTAACATTGCTAGTTTGGTGTCATTTTAGGGTTCTTTGTGTATAAGCATTAGTAGAATTTGTTGCTTGTGAAGTCTTTCTTTCCAAAAGATCGCAATCATGATTTTAGGGTTTCCCTAGGGTTTTATTTTTCAAGAAAGTATTTGTTGACCATTTTTGGTCCAGCAGGGCAAAATCGATCTCCTTCCCTTGCTGTTCTGAGCCAGTTCAATTTTGATTGTTTGCACAAGTCTTTCGGCAAAAGGAGGACCTAGTTCACTAGTTCGACGTCGGTGTCCAATGGCTTGAGCTTTCAAAAAGCTTTGAACTTGAACTTTGAACCATTATTAGTTCAATGAGTTGGTTCAGTTCAATTGGTTCAATGAGTTGGTTCAGTTTAATTGGTTCAATGAGTTGGTTCAGTTCAGTCAGTTCAAAGGCTTGGTTCAACAGCGTGTTTCAGTCGCTTCGGTTCAAGCCTTGGTTCAATTGGTTTGGTTCGAGCAATCGGTTCAAGCACTCAGTTTAATGGGTTGGTTCGTTGTCTTGGTTTACTCAGTCAGTTCAATGACTTGGTTCACTTAGTTGGTTCAATGCCTTGGTTCAACGACTTGGTTCAACGTTTGGTTCAAAGGAACGGTTCAGTGGGAAGGTTCAAGAGAGTCTCCCGAAGGACAAGTGCCCTTGCGAAGGGTAGGGAACACTTGAAAAAAGATCAAAAAGTGAACAAGGCCGAAAGGGTGAGTTTCCTTCAGAGATTTGTTTAAGGCAAAGGACGAGAATTTCTTCAGACATTTTGTTCGAAGAAATTCTTCAGAAGAAAATCCCGCCAAAGTAAAAGACTAAGGCAAAAGGCATAAAATGATTTCTTTCGGACTTTTATCTGAAGGAATTCCTTCAGACAAAAAGTCTGAAGAAATTTAGGAAGAGTCGCGGGAAAAAACCCGAGAAAAGATTCTGAAGGCCAAAAGTGATCGAGATAATTCTTGCGAACATTTTGTTCGCGGGAGAAAAGCCGATGAAAAGAGGAAATAAAAGATAGAGTCAAGAAATGATTTCTTTCGGGCTTTTGTCCGAAGGAATTCCTTTGGACAAAAGTTCGAAGAAATTCAGCCGCCAAGACAATAAAGACCCAACTAGGACAAAAGCCCAACCAGAGCAAGAAGCCGAAGGAAAGGAAAAGGCCGAAGAAATTCCAAGGGGTGACAGGCCCGAAGACGTCAAAATCGAGCACGTCGAACTAGCCATTGGAGGTTCAAACGCCCAGTGACGGGTGCACAGACGTCAAATTTAAGGCGGTGAAATAGCCGTTGATTTTGAAAAGCTTAAAGACAAGCCGCGAGTGAACTCAGCGACCCACCGAGAAGATAGCCCCAAGGGCCGAAGGAGCCAAAAAAGACAAAGCAAGGAAGAGACAAAAGAGCCAAGTGCAGAAACAGACAAAACAGTCCAAGTGGTGAAGGAAGGCGTTGACTCAAGGAATTACTCTAGCAGTTAGAAAAGCACCTGCCAAGTGGTCATCAAGGGGCACAAACAGTGAACAGCGTGACCCATTTTTCTCCATTTTGCATTTATGAGTAGACAAACCACGTGAATGCCTTCAAGGAGCAGTCTTGTTTGTAGACAAATGGCGCGGCCTATGTTTTTAAATGCCTGAAGTCAAAGTAGGAGCCGACACAGCATTATCTATCATGTAACTTCCTCTTCCCAAAGCTCAGAACGCACATGGGCCACTTGTAAACGGGTGCCAAAAGTCTTTTCCAAAAGGGGCACCTTTTGTTCTCTCTTCTCTATATATATTGTAACTTCTCATTTTCAGAAAAGGATCTCTCATATTGTAAGGCGAAGCCCTGCCATTTTTCACCTAGAATCAATAGATATGCATTTTTACCTCTATTCTGGTTGGATATATCTCTGAATGCGTCTGAGTGTTAGTCTTGTGTCCAGTCATTGCTTCCTAATGCTTTCACAGGGTTACAACAACGTACCTGGTATATACAAAGCGCCATTCCAGCAGGTAATAAGAAGAGTTGTTCCTGGAACGCAGAGGCAGAAGGAGGTTACTAAACAGTGTGCTCTTCCTACAACGCCTATGGTAAGTCCTTTTTCTATGTGTTTCCATTAAAGGCTCCCTGTCAAGCTCCCTGCAGTTTGGTCCTCTTATCAGTTAGAGTGTATGTATGTGCTTTTATGGTTCATAGTGTGAGTGTGAGTAGATCAAACTTGTTTGGTGCATCACCCTATTAGGTTAGGTTCTGTTGTTTTCAGCATCCTTCTCCCTTTTCAACCCCCCCCAATATATATATATATATTAGCAACTTACTGGAATAACTCAGATGCATCAAAGGGAGCTAGCCCATATCTAGAGACTCTCCCCCCAGTTTTGCTAGGCCCACAGGCAATAGGGGAGTTTCCATTGTGACGTGTGGAAGGCAGGAGCGCAACCTCCTGTCAAGGGTGCAATCCACTGTGTCAACAGTATCATCATGAGGGTTTTGGATTTTCCCCCCAAAACGTTCATCATCTAAAAACCTTGTTTTTCCCCTCCTAATTTTGCAGTCAAAGTTTAGGGTTCCCTCAAGCCAAAGAATATTCCCAAGCATATACTTCCCATTTAAACCAACAAATATTCCACAAGATCCTCCAACGTCCCTGCAGACTTGGGACCTGTCTCAAACACCCTGACCCCTGCAGGTTTTATCCTTGATCGAAGCACCTTTGACCCCCATGAGCTTCTAAGTCTTTGTGGAGAGTGGACCTACCCCAGACACCTTCCAACTCTGCAGAACTTTCACCTGCTTCAGACACCTAGTTTTGCAAAACTTTAACCTGCTCAGAGCACGTCCTATCTCCGTCAGAGGATATAACTACTTTAAACACCTATAGATTTCATCAAATTTCACAGTTACTTTCTCATGAGCAATAACCTCAATTTTCATGTCTCCTAAGGAAATGAAGTTCAAATCGAAAGGCCCCAGAGTGACTCCTAATTTGGAGTCTAATGTTGCAGAAATAACAAATACTTATTTCGGTCACATTGACCTAGGAGATTTTTGGGCTCGGATAGGTGCAGATTTTAAGAATGATTGGGTCCAGAGTATTTATGACTTTGGCCTTCTATAAGCTGGAGCCTTTCCACTGTTAGTCCAGAGCCCTGATTTGGTGCTTGCAATAGCCCAACACTATGACCCCAACATAAGAGAGGTTTACAATGAGAAAGGGGAAAAACTTTTGAATCTAGACCCTGATTTTATCAACTCGATATTTGCAATCCTGAAATTTGAGTTACCTGGATATAACTCCACAAACATCCGCACAATTCTATGAGGATAAACAAGATGGGTGTCAGAAAATAATCAACAAAAAATGGCTCAAGTCCCCCAAGCATTCCTCTACCAAGTTACCAAAGACCATGCATAACCCTGATTTCATTGATAAGGTAGGGGACACTATCATACTGTTGCACCGGGTCACTGGGAGACCTGATACCAAGTGTTTTCAAGAGTGGATGTATCAATATATTTGGGTCGTCTAAAAAAATAATCAATACATTCATTGGGCTCAGTTAATAAGTGATTCCCTCCACAAGTAATTGATGGAGGTACCAACAACAGGGAAATTCTATATGACCTCTTACATTGTATACATTTTGGCCAAAAGAAGACTATTCCCAGTTCTTAACACAATCCCTGAGGAGATAAACAGAGTATATAACTACTACCCCAACCTCACATTGGAGGGTAGTAGGCAACACTTCAGATGAGTAAATGATGCTTTCATCTATTGCATCATTATCACCTTTGACAAGGAACATGGGAGAACAAGGTTCTCAAAAGTAGCAGTGGATGAAATCAGCAATTGGGGTTCCTATTTGATACAGTTCCCCACCTTTTCTTACATCAGGATAGTCGGGCTCAATGGTTGCCCCTACACCCTTCCCCGATATGTTAGCAATAAATGGGCATTATTGGAGTTGGATAGGCAACTCATGGAGACTCATAAGCTCCTCTTCAACAGGCACAAGGCAAGGATAAATTTCCCAATTTCCATTGGCCGATACACATGTCAATCTCCTTAAGGCCAAGTGTGTTGAGGCTGAATTGTGCCAGATGACACTAAAAAATTTAGAGTCCAGGGCATTCTTTGATGTATATGGCAAGATCACTAGCACATTGGCACTTGCTACATATGCTCACGTGCCATACTATGAAGATTATTGGGAAGATTGCGGTGATGAGAAAGTAGTCAGAATGAAGGATTATTCTAGGATGTCCCTTCAACAGATCAAAGATTATGATCTAGCACTATTTGCAGATGACTTGGTAGATGATGATGCTAGAGTTGACCCAATATATTATACACAAGTCATCACACAACCCCTTCCAACAGTAAGGTGGTCACCTCTAGAGTCTTTGTCTCTTTTTAATAAAACGGCCCATGTAATTAATAGAACTATCAATTGGTTGAGGATTAAGAGAGTACAACTCACCAAGGAAATGATTGGGATCAAAGAAAAGATTTTAAAGCTTAAGGCTGAGGGGATCACTCCATCTGAAGAGGGTCCAGGGGAATCATCAGAGAAGCCTGAAAAGAAGAAGAAGAAGAAGAAGAAGACTAAGGCAAAGAAAGGGGAATCTAGTAGAGAGGGAGAAGTTGTAGAGCAACCATTAAATCTTTCACCTGAAGATACAACAGCAACAAAAGCCTCTACAACTTATATCCCCATGACTGTCATCGAGACAACCCCCATCTCTATTGTTCTCCCCACTCCTACCTACATTGTTCCGAAGGTTTCAACACCTCCACCTCCTGCTTCTATTCCTCCAATATCTCAAGTTTTAGCATATCCAGTTTCTACTCCACCTCTTGCCTCCACTCCCCCTACATCTGTAGTTTCCACTTCACCTTCCATTCTGACCATAATAAGCCAAGTGCATCCAGCGCAATTGAGTCAGGAGGACACTTAGAGTCCCCCATCAGTGGAATCTCAAGTTTCCACTCCACCTTCTCTTCCTCTAATTTCACCTTCTCCTTTCATTCCATTCCCTCTTTCCATTCCATTTATAATCACTTCCATTTCATCCCTGTTAATTTCCAATACCACCCAACAGTACAAAGCTACCGACTTAGTCATTCTGATTTCAGTTCCGCAGGCTACCCCAACTCCTGAGGTAAGTACTATTTCACTTTCATCTCCACTCACTTTCCTCACATCACCAACCCTGAGTGATCCCACACATCTCATTGATTCATTTAATGTTTTGGCTTCCACTCTTCTCCCTTCTCCCAAACTCACAATCCCCATGTCTATTCCACCTTCCACTTCCCTAATAGACATAGTTGTTTGTATTACCTCCACCTCATCCACTTCCGTTGTTTCCACAACACATTCAGTAGAGATTGGAACAACACAAATACTTGATGCAGATGCAGATTCGCAACCTACTGATGAAAGTGAACCTTCACAAGCACCTCTCGAGCAACCAACAACATCATCCTCCTAGGATTCTGCAATGGTCATAGTGTCTGCTAGTGCAGATACATCAACTATGGATTCTTTGGTGACAACGTCAAAACAACAAGAGGCTACCCCTAGTTGGCTAGCCCAATCAATAGGGAAGAAGAGAAAGCAGATGATTGATCCTAGCACATTGGACATTAATCTCTCAAAGGTCAAGAAGAAGTCCAAACCTACTTCCAAGACTCTCTCCAGGATATTCAGTGACAAGGGAGAAAGGTATGTTGAAATTGCAATCCCTCCACCAGATAAATCAAAATAAAATCTTGTGGTGGGGGATTATCATATTTTCAAAATTCACCTTGGACAACCAACAAGAGAGGGGCTCAAACATGTTGTGCAATATGGCATTCTCTCTTCAAAAAAATTGATCATGACAAGGCCACAAAGGATGAATTAAAGAGAAAGGTGAATCAACTTATAAATGCATTAAAACAATTTACACAACCCAGTGAATCATCGCAACAACCACATGTAGTGCAACCAATTAGTTAGTTTTTGGATCAAGCTTTTATTGATTCAATCCAAGAGATGGCTCATATGGGAAGGACTACAAAAGAATGGTCGGAGGAATTGATCACTAAGGACAATAAGGTCATTGCAGCAATGATGGACCACTATGAAATGACTAGAGAAAGAAATAATACCTTGAAAGAGAAGGTCAATAAATATGAAGGAGAGATTCAGGCTTTAAACCTATATTATCCCAAATTGACAACTGTAAAATCAATTGATATGGACACCTTTGTTGCCAAGAAGATACTAAAAAATGATATTGAGCATGAGGAACTACATTGGGCTGCTCAATTTTGGATAAGAGTATTAACAGAATCTGCTCACCAAGCCAAGATGGCACGTGATAAGGCAATTCATGTATTGTATGACATCGATGGGATGATGAACACAATGTCATGTCAAACTATAGATAATGCAAATAATCTCCTTCAGGTGGAAGAAGTCCATAATAAGTTCAAGGAAATAGTTGAGAAAGAATTTGCAAAGGACACGATCTTCACCCTGAGTTCCATCCACCGCTTTCTCAAGTATGAAAGAGCAATTGATAAGATGAGAATGGAAATACAGAGAATAAGGACTTTCAGGAAAGAATTATTTGACGTTCAAGCAGATTGTGCAACCTCTAATATCTACTCTTGTGGGTCGAATCCAAAATGAATACAGGAAATTTTCAAAGCTTTTGACGCATATGTTGAAAAATTGCAAGCCAAGAATGACAAGAAGGCTGAAGAGATTCTGGCTATTGATTAATTTCTCTCTATTGAATATTTTTAAATGTTTTAGTGTCATTTGTAATTTCATTTTCAAAATAAAATAAAATTGTAAGTTGTAATTGTGAAGGTGCAGCTATTTTTTAACTCTTTTTGAGAAAGAGAAAAACATATTTTACACTTTATATTTTTGATAATGTGAAAGTTGTAAAAAGTGGGATTGCAAATTACACTTTCCATTTTGACACGTATAAATTGCTAAAAGTGTAAAACCATGAATTGCAAATTGCAAAGTTCATTTCAGCAAAGTGATATGACTTAAAGTTGTAAAAGTCTCACTTGTATTTTGCAAGTTAGGGTTTTGCATGAAAAGTAACTTGGATTTATTCAAAGTTATCTTTTATTTTGAAAAGTCAAGTTCTATTTGGGCGCTGCCTATTTTGCATGAAGAGTTGTTCTCAGCTGCTGAAGATTAAGAAGCATTGCATTGAGATCTTCCAATGATAGCCATGCTATTCCACACTAAGGATCACGTCCAGCTCTTGCATGCCATTTTCCAACCGTTCTACAAGTCCAAGACACCAGGAATAGAACAACTCGCCTCTTTTTTCATGAAGTTTCAGATCTGCATCGTTTCTCTAACTGAGCATTCATGTTTTGACAACGATATCTCATTTATGAGATATTTTTATATAAATATGGGCAGACCCCATGGCTCAAATGATCTTTTTGTTGTTAGAGGATATAATTTTTGCATTTTGAATGTATTATCTACAAGCTGTAACCTTTGGGATAGAAATAAATTGAAGATTTGTCTTTCTTATCTGAGAAATCTCTGTGTATGTCAATTATTTGAGTATTTATGAAAGTTTTGTTTCTTATTTCAGTCACAAGAAATTCATTTGTGGTATTTTGCCCTTCTAAAAATATTGTTTGATTAAAAATAAAGAACTCCTTTCCCTTTTGTGAGAATGACTAAATATTGCCTCTGGTTTATCATTTGTATGAGTTTGTGTTAAACCCATTTCAATATAATTCTCTATTCCATTGTGTTTATCAAGCAAGCATTAAGACCCACTAAGATATCTGGTGCAATCACTATTTTAAGTTTCGTAAAGTTTTATTCTTTCCCTTTTCTTGTCAAAATTTTAGTTTACGAGAAAAGGACACTTAAAGAGCAGAATTTCCATAAAACTGGGTATTCTACCAGTTGCATAAGATATAGTAAGGAAAGTCAGCCTTCTCTGAAGGTTAACCTCAATTTGCCAAAGTCCCACGACTTAGAGGTTTTCCCATTATATCATTACAAGTTGCATGGTGAGCTATTCCATATTAGAAATCGTGCAAAACTTATGTGATAACACTTTTTGGCATGCCCGGTGGGACACGAAAAGTATAAGAATTTGGTGTTGTTTGCCACAAGCATTACATGAGCTTTAGATGCATTTAAAAGGCACCTAGAGACTCCACTAGTTTACGGTTTCAAAATTTCAAGGGTTACGCATGCTCAGCCGACAAACGAGATCAACTACAAAAGGTAAGAAAGCTGATTTTTTAGAATTGTCATTTCCACTTAAAAAGAGAACAAAATCAGTTGTACCTCCTTATAAAGTATATCCAACAAATTTATTTGCATCCCTTGAAAGTAATCCTACTCCCATCAGTTTTATTCCTCTTACAATGGCCAGAAATTTTGTAGCCTTCAATGGGGCCAACCCTCTCTAGTTGGCCCAATATGATGATATAACAACTTCGGCCTTAAAAACCCTGCCATATTTCACTGGTGAAACCTCCACTACTCCCATGGACCACATGCAAGATATTGCCAATCTATGCACCGTCCATAATGTGGTACAAGAGAATGTTCCAATTAGGCTCTTAGTCTCCTCCTTCAAGGGTAAAGCTTTGCATTGGTACAGAGGTATTGCTCCCAACTCCATCCGATTTTGGGACAATTTAGGTCCCGCACTATGTGCCAAATTTGAAGATAAGAGTGGCCACCTTTCCTTGGTTGAATAGTTAACCATCATTCAATGGGCTCCTCATGAGCTCATAACTAATTTCAATTTCCACTTCTAGAAGACATGGAATAGAATTCCAGTACTTGTCAAGCCAAATGCAGAGAATGCTTTCCTATATTACTTGAGAGCCCTAAATAGCGATATAGTTGTTATGATTCAATCTATGGGTGGCACTATTGACAATTTTGCCCCCCACAGGGCAAATTGTCACCCCTACTGTTCAAAACTTTGCTATGGTGCCAAGTTTGTCTTGTGAATTAGTTTTGGGGTCCTTAAATGAGCATTTACAGCCACCCAAGTGGCCATCTACAGCCAAGTGAATTTTAGTCATTCAAAGGTTTCCAAGGAGCTTGCTTGATTACAGCCAAATGTGCAAATGCAACCAAGACATACAAGCTGTAAGTTTATTTATTGTCTTCCTAAGGATTTTTTTGGGCTATAAGAGGTGGACTATTTCTTCGGACATTCTATCTGAGAGAAAGAGCTCTCAAAGGACTATGCAAAAGTCTGAAAAAATGACTAAGTGGCAGTTGTTCAAAGTTTATTTTCTTCAAACTTTTTGATCGAAAGAAAAAGAGAAAAGCATAGTTGAGAAGACTCGAAGGGCACCTGCCCTTTGGGAAGGTCCAATTCAAAAGTCCCAAAGGGTATGTACCCTTCGGGTTGGTTCACTTTATGGTTTTTAAGTCAAGACAAAAGCTCTGAAGGACAGTTTCAAAAAGCCTGGGTGCCCTTCAAAAAGCCCAGGTGCCCTTCAAAAAGCCCAAAGGGCACTTTTGAAGGCAGACTTACCCTTGTGGAGGAAATCTGGCCATTGCCTAGGGACATTTACAATTTCCTCGAAGGGTATGTGCCCTTGCGAGGGACACTTCAAGCATGAAGAAGACCTTGGCAAAAGTTTCGAAGGACAAAATCCATTTTTTTTAAGGACACCTACCCTTGTGGAGGGCACTTGGTCGGTGGCAGGACCCTTTCAAAAGTTCCTAAAGGCATTTTTGAGGACGAGAAGCCCTTTTGGAGGACACTTTGCAGCGAAGAGAACCTTTACAATTCTTCTGAAGGGCACTTCTAGAAGAACATACCCTTATGGGGGGCAACAAAGCCAAAGACATGACCAAATCAAAAAGCCCGAAGGGCATTTTTGAGAAGTAGAAGCCCTTGTGGAGGGCACCTTCATAAAATCAAAGGACACTTCAAACGAAAAAGAATTTCCTTCGGACTATTTTTCTGAAGGAATTCAAGGAAAAGGTCCGATGGAGGATATACACGGGAAAAAAGCCTGATAGAAATAAAAAACAAAGGCAAAGAAGGAAATGAGAAAATTTAAGGAAATCCTTCAGAATAATTGTCAAACAAGAAATACATGGGAATATGAAGTCAACAAAAGTCTGAAGAAAACCAAAGGGCAAGATATAAGAGCCTAAAAGAATATATTTGGGAAAATTGGAAAGGAAACGAATTCCTTCAGACTTTTTGTCCGAATCCGTAGGAATATGAAGTCAACAAAAGTCTGAAGAAAACCAAAGGGCAAGACATAAGAGCCTAAAAGAATAAATTTGGGAAAATTGGCAAGGAAACGAATTCCTTCAGACTTTTTGTCTGAAGGAATTCCTTTAAACCAAAGTCTGAAGAAATTTGGGAATCACAAAAAAGCTAGATAGAAAAGACAAGGGCGTAAGCTAAGGCCAAAAAAGAGAAAAGGAAATGCCAAGCCTGGGAAAGAGAAGAGACAGAGAGTCCTTCAGACAATTTGTCTGAAGGATTGAAATTAAAATAAACCCTGAATCTTGAATTAAAGCAGAACACGGGAAAAGCTAGAAAAAACATGAAGCAGAACTGAGCATGATCAATAGCATGAACAGAGATGTAAGCTTAAACAAGACTGAGCCAGAACAGAACAAGAAGTAAGACAAACACAAAAATAGAGGCATGAGCAAAGATTAAAGTAGAATTGAACATGGACATAACATGAATAGTGAATAAAACAAACGCAGAATAAAGACAAAGGTAGGATAAACAAAGATCATGCATAGACTAATGTGACTGCAACGAAGTGAACGCGTTTAAGAAAACAAGCATGCTTCAGTTCTAAAAATAGAGTTGTCTTGCATGATGAACGGGCAAAGCATTGAACGTTTCAAACAAAAGAAATTCCATGAATGCACTCTCATTTGTCTCAAAGATCAAAACGTTCTGGCAGTTCAAACGTAATTCTTAATTTGGTATTTGCATTGATTTCATGCAAAGGGGAGACTTTCAAACGTTCCAACAGTTCGAGTGAATTTCACTACTCTTGTTTTGGAGTTGACTAGTTTTCAAGTCAAGACATTTATTCATAGATTTCATGCATCCAAAGCTTGTCTTCTTCTTTTTCAATGCCAAGGATTCTTCATGCAAGACAGCCAAGTATAAGCCAAGGAAATAAAAATTTGGAAGACTCGTGCAATGCAATTTGGACTTGGGCTAATGAAGAGATAACTTTCTCTCTTATTTCCAACACCAATCTCTTGGCTTTTTGTAATTTTCTATATTAATGGATTTTCAACTTTGTAAAATCATCCCTCTCTTGGTGAGACCAGACTTTGCCATTGGTGAGTTGTGCAACCTCTTTAATCAATAAAAGGATTGTACTTTTAGATTTCAAGTGTTGGCATAGTGTACATTCATTCAGCAATTTGCATACGTGGTAGATTTCTCTCCTTTCCCAAATTCTAATTTGTACCTAGTTGTTAGCTCATCATGTTATGCAGGTCATGTTCAGTGTTTTATATGTCTTTTGTTGAAGCTATAAGTGGATGTTAGGTGACTGCATAGTGTCTTGTATTAGACCTCTCTCCATCGTTTTCCCTCACATTTTTTGTCATTGGATCGAACCTTCTCATGAAATACTTATGCATAGTGATCAATTGAAATCAAAGGTCTTCTATTTCCCTTGTTTGATTCAGTGTTCAACGTTCCAAGTAGAGTGGATCAACATTATGGTGTATCACCATCATTTTGTAGGATTTCCCCTTCAATTTTCTTTCTCCCTTTTCCATGGTAGTCCGTAGCATAGAGAAGAGATCTGCATTGATACATCTTATAGGAACCAGCCTTCTCTAGAGGTTCTTCTCACCATTGAGGCATCCACCCTCGTAAGAAGATCTTATTGTTTCAATTGGAGAGAGGATTAGCCATTTCATTACATCTTCATTTCAGGGTGCAACTCCAGGGTGACAACAGGCACCACACTTCTTGCCACTTATGAAATTGTGATAAGAGCATAAAATTGTTTGATTCAAGCTCGTAAGATTGCCCCAAGATGACCAATGCCTCTATTTTAAGAAATAACTCCTACACCGCTTGCAATTGCTCCAATTCCTACTACAAGCAAGGCACCAGCTTTGACCCGCGCTCCTAACGATGAACTAATGAGGTCAAATCACTACTCAAGAGTTTTGGCAATGAGTTAGTAGCTATGAAGAGGCATCAATCTCAGAATTATAAACCTTATCAGTAGACTAACCTGGCATATCAGCCCAATAAGCAACCATATCAGGGAGATAGGAAATGATACCAAGGCAATCAACAGTTGTAAGGTCAAAACACACAACCAAAGCCCCCAAATGTTTGAGCCTTACCTGCACCGAGTACTTCCAAATTCATTGTACATATTTAGAATAACTTGGTTCAAGACTATGAGTGGTGTTATCCTTGTTTCCAGCCACACAATCAGAATACTTGTCCCAATGGCATCATCAGTCAAGATTTGATGGTGCAAGGCATGAAAAATACATGGGGACAACAAGAAGAGTCTACTTCCCAACAGGCAGGCACACAAGAACCTGCTCAAGGAGAAGCAATGCTTCTAAACTGGAAAGAGGAAGACTTTTGTGGAGTAAATCAAGAAGAGGCAATTTTCAATGGTGGAGATCCAGTGGCAACAAATACACGATCAAATAAAAGGGCAATTGAGAGTGATCATCCCCCCAGGACCGAACAAGCTTCAACTTCCAAGGTTGTACTGGAACCTACAAAGAACAACACAGTGCAAAGGCCACTCTTTGCACCTACTATCCAGCCCAAAGCGAGAATACCTACTCCAAATCTTGTGAAAGAGGATGCCGCTCCAGCAAAGACCCAGCCAAAGGTTGACAATATCCCTTTCAGCATTGTTGAGTAAATGAAGAAGACTAATCTGAATGTCACTATATGGGATGCGCTATCTATACAAGCACAAAGGAATCTATTACAAAAGGCCTTGAAGAATTTTCAAATAACAGACAAGACTCTAGCTAAGGGGCCTAATACCGTAATTAATTTATGTCAGTCACAAACTGAAATTGATATGGGCAAAAATGGTAAGCTTTCTCCTTTCTATCTCTCATTAATAGTTGGGAAGCATGTAGTTCATAATTTCATGGTACATTTAGGGGCTAGTAGTTTCGTTATGCCCAAAAAGATAGTTGATGCTCTTGGCATAACATATACACCTATGAATAAGGGAGTGGTTTCAATTGGATGGAACTGTTGTTCAAACAGTAGGAATGATAAAGGATTTAAATCTCACTATCCAAGCTTGTTTGAGTTTGTCAATCACTCAAGATATCTCAATAATTGATCTTCCTCCTTATTTTGGCATCTATCTTTCATGAGATTTTACCACAAAAATGGGTGGATATTTGTCTACGAATTGGTCCCACATGCTACTCAGAATGAGGTATGGAACTAGAGTAACAATAAGAGCTGAGCCAATAACTAAGGATCATATTGAACCATATATTCCTCCTCCCATGACCATGAATTGCATAGTGATCATGAGGACGCAACCACCATGGAAGATATCCTAGATATTCTCTTAGATGAATAGGATCAGCCTTCCAATTTCATCCTTATGACCATGTAGAAGAAACTGGGTTGGGTACATATTGCATACATGAAAATCATGCAATCATTCCCAATATCTTAAAACCATCCGAAGATGGTAATTGTTTTTCAATGGTTTGAGAAGCAAAAACGGAGCCAGTGCAGATGTCATCTTGGTCTCTCCCCAAAAAGAGAGTTATTTTTACTCTTTTAGACATCAGTTTAGCTGCACTAACAATGTAGCTAAATATGAAGCCCTGATTCGAGGACTTTAGCTGGCCAAAGAAAGACGGATAGAATCCCTATAGATATTTGGTGATAGTGAACTAATTGTTCGCCAAGTAAGATCTAAAAGTGTGACTAAAAACAACTTATTGAGATCTTATAAACATAGTGTATGGGGCATGTTCGAAGATTTCACCATTTTAAATATTTAGGCAATACCAAGATCACAGAATAAAGATGTTGATCGTATGGCCTTAGTGGGTTCCCAATATAGCTTACCTGAGGAGATAAGCAAAGAAAATAGCCAGCATGTAAAATTGGTGGAAACACCATCTGTTCCTGACAATGTCACTAATTGGCAAGTCTTTGATAATGACCAACAAACTGTAAACTTCTTGAGAGAGGAAGCTAAATTCTTCGATAGAAACCAACCTAAGCTCCAGGATCAATATGAGGATCAGATCATCCAGTTGAAGATGAACAAACTACCTATGGGTCTTGTTAAATTGGAGAATAGCTTCAACTCAGATGACCAGCTGAAAGGCAAGAAAAGGAATATTTTGGTCAATGAAGAGGACTATGAGCCGGTGGTCATCTCAAAAGGAAAAACCCTGAAGCTAGGAAAGGTATGTAATGATTTCGAGAAACAAAATTATATTGAATTGTTCCAAGAATTTGATGATAACTTTACTTGGAACTATCATGATCTAAGAGGATTTGATCCTAGCCTAGCCTAGCATACAATGGAGTTGGACCAAACACCAAGCCTATTAGACAAAAGCAGAGACCCATTAATCCAAAGATTGAACCCTTGATGAAAAGTGAGCTTTCTAAATTAATAAAAGCTAATATAATTTTTCTCATCAAGCACTCGTCTTGGGCAGCCAATTTGGTCCCTGTCAGAAAGAAAAATGGTGAAATTAGGCTGTGCATAGATTTTAGAGACCTGAATAAAGCATCCCTAAAGGATCACTATCCTCTCCCATCAATGGAGCAAATTTTACAAACTGTAGCAGGATTTGAAAAGTTTTCCCTTCTAGAAGGTTATTCTGGCTATAACCAAATCCTGGTACTAGAGTCAGACCAGTACAAAATAGCCTTCACCACAAAATGGGGCACATATGCATACAAAAAGATGCCATTTGCTTTGACCAATGCTCGAGTAATATCTCAAAGAGCCATGGATATGGCATTCAAAGGATTGATAAACAAAATGATTTTGGTATATCTAGATGATATCACCATCTACTTGAAGCATGCAGAAGCACATCTGTACCACCATAGAAAATTTTTGAAAGGTGAAAAGAATATGGGGTTTACTTAAACCCAAAGAAATGCATTTTTGTGGTCCATGAAGGGAGTCTATTGGCACATAGTGTCAAAGGAAGGTCTTGCGATAGACCCAAAAAGAGTTAGTGCTATATTTGTATTGACACTGCCTATCCGTAAGAAAGGATTTCAAAGTTTCCTTGGGAAGATTAATTTTGTGGGAATATTTGTCCCAAATTTTACCTCCCTAGTAAAACCCCTCACTGCAATGCTCAGGTAAGTATACCGTTTTCAGCTGGACACAAGAGGGAAGAGAGAGTTTTTAGGCCATCAAACAAGCCATCTCTCAGGTTCTTACCTTGGTCAACCCAAATTATGAGAAAGACTTCATCCTTTATGCATTCAGAGGGGAAGAAAGCATTTCAGCCATTTTGACTCAGCACAACTAGGAACAATGGGAATAGCCGATATCTTTCTTCAACCAAGCCTTGAAGGGATATGAGGAGAATTATACTTTTATAGAGAAGTAGGTATATGCCATGATTAAGGCTCTCAAAAAATTTAGGCATATGCTCTCTAAAAACAAGATTCATTTGATCGTAAGTGTTGACAATTTTGCCTCATAGGCCAAATCATCACCATTACCATTCGAAACTTCTCTCACTATGACCATTTGCCTTGAAAACCAGGTCTTGACCCTTGAGAAATTGAGGATAAGTCACTGTTGACAATTCTTCCATAGGACAGATTGTCTCTTGCCATTCAGAAAATTCACATCTCCATCCAAGGAAAGAAAGAATACATTGCTTTTTTCTTTGGTAAGGGCCTTTGATACAAAAGGATGAATTCCTTCGGACTTTTGTCTGAATGTCATCAAAGAAGGCTTCTGCTAAGGACACAACTTCAGAGAAGTGTTAAGGACATAAGTCCGTAGGAAATAAAAAGGGAAAGAGCCTAAGACAAAGGAAGTAATTCCTTCAGACTTTTTGTTCAAAGGAATACTTCAGAGAATCCAAAAGTCTGCCCAAAAAGCAAGGAAAAGCCTAGTAATAAGAAACAAGAAACCTGAAGGGCAAGGTAACCTTCAGAAGGGTCATTTTCAACAATCTCGAAGGGCACCTACCCTGCAGGAAGGTACACGTCAAATTTGGGACCCCTGCAAAAAACCTAGGTGCCCTACAATTTTCTCAACAAAGGCGTAGATGAAGGGACAAAAGCCCTTGCGGAGGGCACTTGGTCGGTGACAGGACCACTATGACTTTCTCAAAGGGCATTTCGAAGGTAAAGGTAAAGACAAAAGACAAAGGATGAATTCCTTCGGGCTTTTTGTCTGAAGGAATTCCTTCGAACAAAAAGTCTGAAGAAATTCAGAGAAACTACAAGGAAGAGGCCCATGCAAAAAAAATGATAGCAAAGTCCAAAATCAACAAAGAGCAAAGGCAAAGACGAAGGAGTATCTTCGGAATTTTTGTTCGAAGGAATTCCTTCGGACAAAAAGTTTGAAGAAATTCAGAGATGAGCTGCCAAAAGAGAAAATCCCAACAGAACAAAAGCCCAAGCAAAGGAAAAGAAAAGGAAGATATCCTTCAGAAAAAAGTCTAAAGGAATTCCTTTAGAAAAGTTGTAAATAGAAAATTCCAAAGGTTCAGCAAAATTGGCAAGCATAAAGCTGAAGGAAATCAAAGGTAAAGTCAACAAGAATTTCGAAGGAAATAAGAAGACTAAGGGGCCTGACAGGAAATAAGCTCGAGAAAATGCCAAAGGGTGACGTCCCGTGAGACGTCAAATTTTGACCGCAAGAAGTAACCGTTGAAATAAAGGTAAAGCCAAAATTTTGAAAGAATTAAACCATGAGAAGTTGACCTCAGATTAAGCGACGGGAAGTCAAAAAATGCCAAACGAAGGAAATATAGACCAGATATAGACAAAAATACATCTGAATATAGAATCCTGCCAGAAATAGACATGAACAAGCAGACCAAAATAGGGTAAAATACATGCAAGCAGGGGCTATAATTGATCGACCGATCAAAGCTTTAATTGATTGGTTGTTAAAGTCCTGCTCATCTCTGGATCAATGCATCCAAAGGTCCAACTCAGCTTCAACCTAAGTTCTAAATTTGAACGTCGAGTTGACTGTTCTAGATTTAGAGTTGACTAATTGTTAAACGCCAAATCTACCATGAGTGTCCCATGCAAAGGAGAATGATCTCTTCATCCAACTTAGCTTATTAAATGGCCAACTTAGCCTTTCAAACGTTCCAACTTGGCATCAAGCAGCTCACGTAGAGTTCTAAAAATGACATTGGCATGGATCTCCATGCAAAGAGAGGTGGGCGGTTCAGAACAAAGACAAGTTCACTTCCTTAAGCGCAAGAAGCTTCATGCAAAGACAAAGAGAAAACATATTTTATTGAAAGGCCAAGTCTACCTTGAGTTAATCTAAGTTAATCCTTTTCTTCAAATTTTTCAATGCCAATCTTTGGCTTTTGTAATTTTCTATAAAATGGCTTTTCAACCTCACAAAAAAGAATCCCTCTCTTGGCTAATCCACACTCTGTCATTGGTGAGTTGTGTAACCTCTTCAATCAATAGGATTGTACTTTCAGATTTCAAGTGCTGGCATAGTGTACATTCATTTAGCAATTTGCATAAATGGTAGATTTCTCTCCCTTCCCAAATTCTGATTCATACCTAGTTGCTAACTTACCGTATTATGCAGGTCATGTTAAGTGTTCTTTATGTCTTTTGCTAAAGCTATAAGTGGATGTTAGGTGGCTTCAAAGTGTCTTGTATCAGACCTCTCTCCATCATTTTTCCCTCATGTTTTGGTTATTGGATTGAACCTTCTCATGAAATATTTATGCATAAGTGATTGATTGAAATCAAAGGTCTTCCTTTTCCCTTGTTTGTTCAGTGTTCAAGGTTCTAAGTTGAGTGGATCAATCTTCGGGTGTCACCTTTATTAGGTAGAATTTCCGCTTAAAGTTTCCTTCTCCCATTTTCCATGGTAGTCCACAGCATAGAGTAGAGATCCTCATTGATACATCTTACAGGAACCAGCCTTCTCTGGACGTTCTTCTCACCATTGACGCACCCACCCTCGTGAGAAGATCCCATTGTTTCAACCGGATAGAGGACTGGCCATTTCATGCACGTCTTCGATTCAGGGCACAGCTCCAGGTTGACAATAGTTTTTGGCACGCTTGGTGGGACCTATTTTAGCTGGTCTTGATGAAATTGTAGTTGTAGCAGTGTTCTTCAAGAAGTATTTGGTGATTCCAAGCTCAAGCGATTGTTTCTAATAGTTTAGGGACACCTTCCATGTAAGTCTATTTTTATTGCATTATCATGAATAAATTTTGATAGCTGTGTATGAAGAGAATTCCTATGATATGTTTCTTTATCAGCCTAATGATGGATCATACTAGCCTGGTCATGATACCTATGAGCCTCTTTATGAGCCTAATCAGTCTTATCAAGAGTATTATCAAAGCTATGTTGAGCCTTATCAAGTTTCTCACAATCAACCTTATCAAGAGCATGAATCTTACCTTGTAAGCCATATTAGTCTCAGGACCGGATTTCATCTTTCCCATATGGCTATGATGTTGCATATGAGCAGTATTGCCTTCAAGAAAGAATGAATGAAATAGAGCTTAGAATACTAGCATATGCGAGAAAGGTTTGTTTTAACTCTCAGTATGAGGAAGTGAATGGTCTATTTCGAAATGTGTCCAATGATCTAGAAGAGATAAATGGACTATGTATTCTTGTATTGGAAAAGATGGAGGCTTGGGAAAGGCAAAAAATCGAGTTAAACCAATTGTCTACAAGGGGCTATTGTGCTTCTTATTCTCATGAAGTTCTTAACCATGCCCAATGTGTGCCAAGGGAGCTTCCTAATTAGAGTCAAGAGCCTATTCAAGAGCATATTCAAGAGCCTATTCAAGTTACTATTCATGAGACTAAACCTTCCTATAGTCCCCTTTCCTCACCAATCATCCCTCAAGCTTAGGTTGTCCAAGAAGACAAGCAGGTTCTAGACTTTGATGAGGTAATGGCCAAGTGGAAGGAACAAAATACAGACATCTTTAAGAGTTTCTCTTTCCCTCCTCTCTAAAACTCCCTAGATAATTCCATTGCCCTCAAGATTCTAAAATCTGATCATGATCAACCTCCCATGCTTCATTTCCTCTCTCAAACAAATGAATTTCATCACCCTCCCACCATCCCCCTTCCTCAGGAGGAGCTTGTTCTTTAGAGGATTGAGAAAGAGGTTGCACCAACAGGATAAGTTCTTGCAGAGTGCATAGAGGATGCTTCAGGGGTGTTTGAGGAAGAATTTCCTATTGATACTTCACTTGAGGTTGTAATTGAGCATCCAATTATAGCTGAGAGTGGGAAGACTGATCTTGATGTAGAGGAACTTCAAGGGGAGCTGATACAAATTAAAGTTATAAATGAGTTACAAGTATCTCCTATTGAGAAGGATCTAGATAGTGTTACAATTGATTCAATTCAAATAGATCAAAATAAGGAACAAAAAGATGATTGGTAGCTGTACCTTGAATCTCTATAAGAGATTGAAGAGCTTTGTATGGATATGTTGGCTATTGAAGAGCATGTTTATGAGAAATTTGATCAAGAATCACCTATTCAAGGTCACAGTACAGATTGGGTTGCCTACTCAAAGCTCCTTGAAGAGCTAGATGAACTTGCAATAGTCAATAAGAAGGATGTGGTCACCAAAAAACCATGCATAGATGAGGTATCACTTGACAAGGTGGTAGATGACAAGCAATCTGAAAAATATCAAGAGGTACTTGATGAGTTTGTCTTTGTTGCTGTTGATGACTCATTTGAGAAGATGTTGATACATTTGGTGGACAAGGAAAATACCTCATCGAAGGTTATGATTAAAAAACATCCTGCTTGGCAACTTGTACCATCTCTTGGAAGGAGTGAGTTCAAGAATTTCCCATTTGATCCAGGAGGATCATGTTTTACCATGGTTAACTAGGTTCCTTATTTGTTTTGCTTTCCTCCAAGTGATGTTCAAGCATAGTAGTTTGCTTCATTTTTTTCCAATAAGTGCTTGTTTGCACATTTGCTTCTTAGTTGCTTTCATGTGTTTCCCTTCTTATTTTGAAGAAGGAGGTTGCTTCAGCCATGATCAGAGGAGACTTTCAGTCAGAAATCAGGTTCACCATTGGGGAATTCAAATAGCATCTATATATGGTCTAAGTTCTCAAGCATAGTAGGCATGCTGAGCCAGCTGAGTCGCCAGAAATGTTGACAATTCTTCCACAGGATAGATTGTCTCTTGCCATTTGGAAAATTCACATCTCCATCCAAGGAAAGAAAGAATACATTGGGAAAGAATACATTGTTTTTTTCTTTGATAAGGGCCTTTGCTACAAAAGGATGAATTCCTTCGGACTTTTGTCCAAAGGAATGGTTCATCAAACAAGGCTTCTGCTAAGGACACAACTTCAGAGAAGTGCTAAGGACATAAGTCCACAGGAAATAGCAAAGGAAAGAGCCTAAGACAAAGGAAGTAATTCCTTCAGACTTTTTGTCCGAAGGAATATTTTAGAGAATCCAAAAGTCCACCCAAAAAGCAAGGAAAAACCAAGTAATAAGAAACAAGAAACCCGAAGCGCAAGGTACCCATCGAAAGGGTCATTTTCAACAATCCTGAAGGGCACCTACCCTGCAGGAAGGTACACATCAAATTTGGGACCCTTGTAAAAAACTCAGGTGCCCTACCATTTTTTTGACAAAGGCACAGATGAAGGGACAGAAGCCCTTGCAGAGGGCACTTGGTCGGTGACAGGACCACTGTGACTTTCCCGAAGGGAATTTCGAAGGTAAAGGTAAAGACAAAAGACAAAGGATGAATTCCTTTAGACAAAAAGTCTGAAGAAATTCAGATAAATTACAAGGAAGAGGCCCGTGCAAAAAAGCCAACAAAAAAGTATGAAATCAACAAAGAGCAAAGGCAAAGACGAAGGAGTATCTTCAGACTTTTTGTCTGAAGGAATTCCTTCGGACAAAAAGTTCGAAGAAATTTAGAGAGGAGCCACTAAAAGAGAAAAGCCCAATAGAACAAAAGCCTGAGCAAAGGAAAAGAAAAGGAAGATATCCTTCGAAAAAAAGTCTGAAGGAATTCCTTCGGAATTTTTGTCCTAAAGAATACTTTGGAGGATAAAGCTGAGTAAATATGAAGCCATAGGATTCCTTTGGCAAAATTGGCAAGCATAAAGCTGAAGGAAATCAAAGGTAAAGTCAAGAAGAATTTCAAAGAAAATAAGAAGACTAAGGGATTGACAGGAAATAAGCCCGAGAAAATGCCAAAGGGTGACGTCCCATGAGACGTCAAATTTTGACTGTGGGAAGTAACCGTTGAAACAAAGGTAAAGCCAAAATTTCAAAAGAATTAAACCATGGGAAGTTGACCTCAGATTAAGCAATAGGAAGTTGAAAAAGGCCAAACGGAGGAAATATAGACTAGATATAGACAAAAATACATCCAAATATAGAATCCCACCTGAAATAGACATGAACAGGCAGACCAGAGCAGGGTAAAATACACGCAAGCAGGGGCTATTTTTGATCGACTGATCAAATCTTCAGTTGACTGGTTGTTGAAGTCCTACTCATCTTTGGATCAATGCATCCGAAGGTCTAACTCAGCTTCAACCAGAGTTCTAAATTTGAACGTTGAGTTGACTGTTCTAGATTTAGAGTTGACTAATTGTTAAACGCCACATCTACCAGGAGTGTCCCATGCAAAGGAGAATGATCTCTTCATCCAACTCAGCTTATCAAACAGTCAACTCAGCCTTTCAAATGTTCCAACTCAGCATTAAGCAGCTCACGTAGAGTTCTAAAAATGACATTGGCGTGGATCTCTATGCAAAGAGAGGTGGGCGGTTCAGAACAAAGACAAGTTCACTTCCTCAAGTGCAAGAAGCTTCATGCAAAGACAAAGAGAAAGCATATTTTATTGAAAGACCAAGTTTGCCTTGAGTTAATCTAAGTTAATCCTTCTCTTCAAATTTTTCAATGCCAATCTTTGGCTTTTGTAATTCTCTATAAAATGGCTTTTCAGCCTTAGAAAAAAAATCCGTCTTGGCTAGACCAGACTCTGCCATTGGTGAGTTGTGTAACCTCTTCAATAAATAGAAGGATTGTACTTTCAAATTTCAAGTGCTGGTATAGTGTACATTCATTAAACAATTTGCATAAGTGGTAGATTTCTCTCCCTTCCCAGATTCTAATTCGTACCTAATTGCCAACTTACCGTATTATGCAGGTCATGTTAAGTGTTCTTTATGTCTTGTGCTAAAGCTGTAAGTGGATGTTAGGTGGATGTAAAGTGTCTTGTATCAGACCTTTCTCCATCATTTTTCCCTCATGTTTTCATTATTGGATCGAACCTTCTCATGAAATATTTATGCATAAGTGATTGATTGAAATCAAAGGTCTTCCTTTTCCCTTGTTTTTTCAATGTTTGAGGTTCCAAGTTGAGTGGATCAATCTTCTGGTGTATCACCTTTATTAGGTAGGATTTTCCCTTAAAGTTTCCTTTTCCCTTTTTCCATGGTAGTCCGCAACATAGAGTAGAGATCCTCATTGATACATCTTACAGGAACCAGCCTTCTCTGGAGGTTCTTCTCACTATTTAGGCACCCACCCTCGTGAGAAGATCCCATTGTTTCAATCAGATAGAGGACTGGCCATTTTATGCACGTCTTTGATTCAGGGCACAGCTCCAGGTTGACAAAAGTCACTTTTGTGCAGGGACAAGCATTTTCTCATCAGGGAATGATCATTTCTAGCACTTACAGAGCAATTTGGGTTTGCAAGATAGCATTACTTATAAGCTTTATAAGTAATACACAGGAGCACCTAGAGGACCCGAAAGGGTTTATGGCAGTTTCAGTGTTAATCAGGTTTATGATGTTGCATTACTTATTAGCATTTATAAGTTGAAGCACTTGAAGAACCCGAATGGGTCTACAGTGCATATCAAGTTTATGGGGGTGTCTTACTTATTTAATTTTATAAGTAAAAGCAATCCAAGGGCCTGAGTTGGTCTACAGGGGGACATGGGTTTGTGCATTGACTTGTCTTATAAAGTTTTTATAAGTAATGGCACTTGTAAAGCCCGAAAAGGTCTTGGACATTGCAAAGGGCAGGTGATTTCTTACAGGGAGCACTTCAAGAACAAAGTGGACCTTTCATTTTTTCTGAAGGGTCATTTTCAGAAACCCCAAAGGGTATGTGCCCTTATGGGGGACACTTCAAGCATGAAGAGGACCTTTGTAAGACTTCCGAGGGGTCATTTACAGTTTCTCCAAAGGGCACTTGCCCTTGTGGAAGGCACCTTGATTGATGGTAGGACCATTTGGAAAAGTCTGAAGGGCACTTTTGAAGGTAGACATACCCTTGTGGAGGGCACTCAGGTAGTGAGAAGACCTTTTCCATTCTTTTAAGGGGCATTTTTGGGAAACAGAAGCCCTTGTAAAGGGCACTTAGGTAGCGAGATGACCTTTTAAATTCTTTTGAGGGGCATTTTTGGGAAACAGAAGCCCTTGTAGAGGGTACCTTCATAGTGTCAGGGACATTTCAAAAATTCCCAAAGGGCACATGCCCTTTAGGGAAAGATAGCCAAAGGAGACTTTGTCTGAAGGAATTTAGAAAAAGACCCAACGGAGGATATACCCAGGGAAAAGCCCGATAGAAAAGACAAGGCCCAAAGCAAGGAACAAAAGCCCAAAGGCTAAAGTGTAAGCAAAGGCCAAAAAAGACAAAAGAAAATGCCAAGCCCTGAGAAAGAGAAGAGACAGAGAGTCCTTCAAACATTTTGTCCGAAGGACGAAAACCAAAACCCTGAGAGCTAAAAACCTGATAGTAACCAGACAAGACAAGACCCGATGGAAATAAATAAAAGCACAGGAAAATATAAACATAGAGGCCCAACCAAAATAAAGCCTGAATCTTGAATTAAATTAGAACACAAGAAAAGCCAGAGAAAACACGAAGTGAACTGAGCATGATCAATAACATGAATAGAGACGTAAGCACAAACAAGACTGAACCAGAACTGAACAAGAAGTAAGACAAACATAAAAATAGAGGCATGAGCAAAGATTGAAGCAGAACTAAACATGGACATAAGCATGAACAATGAATAAAACAAACGCAAAATAAAGACAAAGGCAGGATGAACAAAGATCATGCACAGACTAATGTGAGTGACTCCAATGAAGTGAACATGTTTAAGAAAACAAGCATCCTTCAGTTCTGAAAATAGAGTTGTCTTGCATGATGAACGGGCAAAGTGTTGAACATTTGAAACAGCTAGAAGTTTCATGCACGTGAAGGAGCTTCCAAAAGAGGACATGGTCCATTTCCAGTGCTTCACATGCAAAGACAAATCCATTTTTGACTTGCTACAACTGTAGTTATTTCCAATTTTAGTTCTCTTCTATTTTGTACTCTTTTCTTGTGAATTATGCTATTTAAGCAGGCTTTTTAGCCTATCCCTATCATCCATCCCTCTCTTGGTAAGTGTTGACGCTATGGATTGCACCCTCTGAAAGGATACTTAGTGCCTTTCCTCCATGCGGCACAATGGAGACATTCCTCTTGCTGTGGGTGGCAAATTTGAGGAATGAATCTCTAGATTAGGGGATAGCTCCCCTTGATGCACCTTGAGGCCCTAAATTTCTATTACTAAAAATGGGGGGGGTGAAAAGAGAGGGAGAGATACTATAAAATAGAACATAACTAGGTTGTGATGCACCAAAACTGATTTGTCTACTCATCTTTCACCTACACTTGCACCAAAAGGAGCTAACAAACACTTCATTTGAATGAGAAACTAATTGCATCAATGCTTCAACAAGGGGTTTTATGGAGGTATAAGGAGGAGGAACCTACCATAGGTGTTTTAAAGACACACTGTTGGACAGTTACTCATCTGCGCCTATACTTGAATTTGGACACTTCTTGTTGACCTGCAGAAAAAAAAATCAATACACTAGATACGCTGGTATAGACTTATGAAAGCATTAGAAAAAATGATTGAACATAAGACAAGACTGTAGGCATATGCAAAATTGCAATCTCAAATGGAGCTAAAACACTTCTTTTGATTAAAGGTAAATTTCTTCAGGGCTTCGCCATACAAATGCTGAGAGATCCTTTCTCAAAATGAGAAGTTACAATATATAGAGAACTTTGGAAAAAAGGTCCTTGACTAGTCAAGGGAAAGAGGCCTATACTACATTAAACACTCTTGCAGTGAAGAATTCAACCTTGATATTGTCGTCTCTCCTTAAATGTGCCTATGAAAGCCATGTTGTAGGTGCTTCAGATATTGACTTTGTTATCTGAGCTTTCAAGAGCATGGGTCGCTTCTCCTAACAACCAATAAGGACATCCCTCCTCATGTTCTGGGCCATGATCTCTTGAATGCTCATGCAACTAGCTACTCATTAATGTCAAAACAAGGAAACATGGGCCACTCCCTTGAATGTTTGTAACCAACTCTCTTAACGACTATTCAGTGGAGACTATCCCACTTGAAAGCATTTACTTCTCCCACTGATGACTCCTATGCCACCTGCCCTAGTTTGATTCATCTTTGCACTTGACTTGCTACGCCACCTAGAGCATTTTACGCGTTTGTCTTATATGCCCGTGGCCATGTTCTAGGTCACCCACTTTTCTTTTCTCTTTTCTTGCTATTTCTTGTCCTTTTCTTGGCAATTTGGGCTCTCGGGGCTTACAAAAATTCTCTCAAGCTCCTCCTTTGACGGGTCACTGAGTCTTCTTTTGGGCTCTCAGGCTTTTGAATTCCTTATGACAAAATGTCTGAAGGAATTCTTCCTTTGGGCTTGCCACTTTTTAAAAAAAATCCTTTGATGACCCTTTAGGCCTTCACTCATGAGTTCCTTTGGACAAAATGTTCAAAGGAATTATTTTGGACATTTTGTCCAAATAATTGCTCTTTGGCTTCTCTCCAACAGCTAGCCCATCACCTTAAATTTGATGTCTACGGGCCTGTCACCTCATTTGAAATCCAATAGCTATTTCAATACACTAAATTTGATGTTTGCGGCCCTGTCACCAGACATTTGAATTCCAACGGCTAGCTTATTACCTTAAAATTGACGTTTGCGGGCCTGTCACCCCCTTTTGGCAATTCTTTCATGTTTTTTGCAAACGGACTTTTTCAAAGGGGAAGTGACCCTTCAAAAAAAATGAAAAGGTCCTCTTTTCAAGGCCAAGTGCCCTCCAAAAGGGCACCTATCCTTCAGACTTTTGTCTTCCAAATTTCTTTGGCTTTCTTCACTTGTCAATTTTCTTCGGACAAAATGTCTGAAGAAATTTGCTCTTTGGGTGTTCTTATTTGGATTTCCTTCAAACAAAATGTCGAAAGGAAATCTCTATTTGGCCTATCAAATTTCCCAAAGGGCAAGTCCCTTTGGGGCTTTCTACCTTGACCTTTTTCTTCGACCATCTACCCTCCGCAAGGACACCTTGAGCCCAAGGCTGCCCTTCAGGATTTTTGAAAAGGTCCATTTTGCTGATTCCTTGCCTCCCGCAAGGGCTTCTAGGCCTCTAAGTCACTTTTTAGAAGAATTGCAAAGGTCTTTTTTGGAACCTAAGTGCCCTCTAAAAGGGTACCTACCCTTCAAACTTTTTGTAAATGACCCCTGACACTTTGAACTTGGTATGTTTTGCCGATAAAAAGCCCTCCGAAGTAGCTTTTTTGCCCTGCTAAGCATCCAAGCTCAAAATGAGCTCCAAATTGACTCATGCTTGCCGGACCCAAAGAAATTGGCAATCAGAAGAAGGAAACACTTGGTTTTTTCATGGAAAAAGGCTTGTTAAAGAAAGGCCCACAAGGTAGCTATGAGATGAACTTGTCAAAACTTGGGCTAAAAGACCCTACAAGGAAAAGGAAAGAGGGGTGCCCAATTTTGGCTTGCAAGACCAAAATTGGTCAATGTAAGACTAGACTCTGCCATTGGTGAGTTGTGTAACCTCTTTAATCAATAGAAGGACTTTACTTTTAGATTTCAAGTGCTGGCATAATGTAAATTCATTCAACAATTTGCATACATGGTAGATTTCTCTCCCTTCCCAAATTCTGATCCGTACCTAGTTGCTAGCTTATCATGTTATGTAGGTCATGTTTAGTGTTTTATATGTCTTTTGCTGAAGCTATAAGTGGATGTTAGGTGGCTGCATAGTGTCTTGTATTAGACCTCTCTCCATCATTTTCCCTCACATTTTTGTCATTGGATCAAACTTTCTCATGAAATACTTATGCATAGTGATCAATTGAAATCAAAGGTCTTCCTTTTCCTTTGTTTGTTCAGTGTTTAAGGTTCCAAGTAGGGTGGATCAACATTCTGATGTATCATTATCATTAGGTAGAATTTCCCCTTCAAGTTTCTTTCTCCCTTTTCCATGGTAGTCTGCAACACAGAGTAGAGATCCTCATTGATACATCTTACAGAATCCAGCCTTCTCTGGAGGTTCTTCTCGCCATTGAGGCACCCACCCTCATGAGAAGATCCCATTGTTTCAACTGGAGATAGAACTAGCCATTTCAACACATCTTCGAGTCAAGGTGCAACTTCAAGTTGACAACATTCTTTGACACACTTGGTGGGACCTATTGGCGCTAGTCTTGGTGAAATTACAGTTGCAGCAGTGTTCATGAAATATTTGGTGTTTTTGAGCTCAAAGCAGTTACTTATAATAATCTGAGCACAGTTCAAGTAAGTCAATTTTATTTTTACTACAATGAATGAGTTTTGATGGCTGTGTATGAAGAGAATTCCCATGCTATGTTTCCTTATCAGCCTTATAATGAATCATACCAGCCATATAATGAATCATACCAGCCTTGTCAGTAGTATTATCAAAGCTATGTTGAGCCTTATCAAGCTTCTCATGATCCTTATTATCAAGAGCATGAGTCTTACCTTCCTTGTGAGCCATATCAATCTCAGGACCAAATTTCATCTTCCCCATATGGCTACGATGTTGCATATGAGCAGCCTTGTCTCCAAAAGAGAATGAACGAGATCGAGCTAAAAATTTTAGCATATGCAAGAAAAGTTTGTTCAAATTTTTAGTATGAAGAGAATAGTCTTTTCCAAAATGTGCCTAATGATCCAGTGAAGATAAATGAGTTGTGCATCTTTGTATTAGAGAAGTTGGAGGTTTGGGAACGGTAGAAAATTGAGTTAAGCCACTTGCCCACAGAGGGTTCTTATGTTCCCTATTCTTATGAAGTTTTTAACCATGTTTCATCTTTACCAAGGGAGCTTCCTAGTTGGAGTCAAAAGCCTATTCAAGAGCCAACTCATATGCCTATTAAAGAGCCTATTCATAAGACTAAATCATCTTGTATTCCCTTTTCATCATCCATCATCCCTCAAGTTCAAGCTGTCCACGAGGACAAGGAAATTTTAGACTTTGATGAGGTGAAGGTGGTTCAAGAAGAGTAGCCTCATGAAGAAAATCAGGTATCTATGATAGCTTCTGTAGATCTTTCTCGTTATTTTGAATTTTTTTAGGGATCTACCATGCCACTTTTAGAGCAAGAACCTCTTATAGTTGGGACACCACTTGGTCATGAGGATGCAGCCAAAGAAACAGAAAAGAAAGGTGATTTGAGTGATCAAGAGGAAGAAATTATAGTTGGGACACCACTTGGTCATGACAAGAATGATTCAGCTTTCCATGTTGCCAAAGAAGAAGAGTTGCAAGAGATTTCTCAAGAGATTGCAGTAGCTGATATAGATGAAGTAAAAACAAATGTTTCTTCACAAGGTAGCCATAAGGACAATTCACATACAACCATTGGTGAGATGGAGCATACTCTTGAAGAAGCTGATCATTGGCAGCAGTTGTACCATGATTTCATGAACGAAATTGAGGAGCTTAGGATGGAAGATGTTGGTGATGAGATGGAACAGCAGGTTGATGATTCATTTAAGTATTTCACCAATGTTTTAGATCTTCAAGAAAGCAACACTATTATGGATTTTTCAAAATGATAAGAGCTGGAACTTGAGTGGATAGATGAGATGTCATTCTCTACAGAAGATGAAGACAGAGCAAGTGCAACAGATCAAGAGATTCCATATGATTCTATCCAAAACGTAGAAATATGTAATCAACATATTTCAAATGGTAAGAATACTGATGTTTTTCATGTCCTTTTAGTTGATCATGATGAAGAAGCCTTTTGGGATGACTTAGAAAGTTTTTGTGCAAAATTTGATAGTCCATCTCCACCCCAAGTAGAGGTTATTAAATGTCTTGAAGAGAGTACTGTTGCAGCTATTCATCAGGCAAAATTTAAAGACATGTTACAGCCATGATTGGATGCTTATCAAAGATCTAAAGACTTTGATAGCATGCCATCTCAAATGGATCATAAGGAAGATGCCAATCTGAGTGTACCAGCTGAATTGTCAATACAATCATTGAATGAGAATGTACCAGATTATGATCAGCTGATGAATAAGGCAAAAATTGTAGTCTTAATGAAACAAAGAAGAATATGGGAGGAAGATGATTGGATCCTAGATTCATATCTTCAACCCTTGCATATGAAAATGGAAGTTGGAGGCCTAACTACATCATCCAAAGCACATGAACATATAACTATTGCTATCAGCAAGAAGAGTGCTTCAACAAAATTTATGTTTGGTAAATATCATGCTTTGCAACTTGTGCCATCTCTTGAAAGGAGTGAGCTCATGAATTTCCCTTTTGATCTGGGTGGATCATGTTGTGTATTGGTTTGTTGAGTTAGTCTAATGTAGTTTTGTTTTCCTCCAAGTGCTATTCTAGCACATTAGTTTAGCTTGTTTTCCAATAAAGTGCTTTTGCACGCTTATTTTGTTAGCTAGTTTCCCTTGCTTTTGTGTGTTTCCCTTTCATTCATTTTGAGTTTGAAAGTTATGTCATTTCAAAAGCAAGGTTGTATGTCCATTCATGTGTCAATTTTCAATCATTGTGTGATCCCAAGAGTTTATCTATGATCTGGTCCTTAAGCATAGTAGGCATGCTACTCAACTGAGTCGCCAAGAATGTTGACAATTTTTCCCCACAGGCCAAAGTGTCACCATTACCATAGGAAAATTCACTCACCATGACCATTTGCCTTGAAAATTAGGTCTTGACCCTTGAGAAATTGAGGATAAGTCACTTTTGTATTGGGACATGCATTTTCTCATCAGGCAATGACCATTTCTAGCACTTACAAAGCAATTTAGGTTTGCAAGACAACATTACTTATAAGCTTTATAAGTAATACACAGGAGCACCTAGTGAACCTGAAAGGGTCTATGGCAGTTTCAATGTTAATCGGGTTTATGATGTTGCATTACTTATTAGCTTTTATAAGGTGAATCACGTAAAGAACCCGAATGGGTCTATAGTGCATATCGGGTTTATGGGGCTGTCTTACTTATTTACTTTTAGAAGTAAAAGCAATCCAAGGGCCCGAGTTGGTCTACAGAGGGAAGCGAGTTTGTGCATTGACTTGTGTTACAAAGTTTTTATAAGTAATGGCACTTGTAAAGCCCGAAAAGGTCTTGGATATTGTGAAGGGTAGGTGATTTCTTATGGGGGGCACTTCATGAACAAAGTGGACCTTTCATTTTTTTCGAAGGGTCATTTTCAAAAACCTTGAAGGGTATGTGCCCTTGCGGGGGACATTTCAAGCATGAAGAGGACCTTTGAAAGACATTTGAGGGGTTGTTTATAGTTTCTTCAAAGGGCACCTACCCTTGTGGAGGGCACCTTGATCGATGGTAGGACCATTTGGAAAACCCCGAAAGGCACTTTTGAAGGAAGACATACCCTTGTAGAGGGCACTCAAGTGACGAGAGGACCTTTTCCATTCTTCCAAAGGGCATTTTTGGGAAATAGAAGCCCTTGCGGAGGGCACCTTCATAGTGTCAGGGACATTTCAAAAATTCTCGAAGGGCACATGCCCTTCGGGGAAAGATAGCCAAAGGAGATGAATTCCTTCAGAATTTTGTCTAAAGGAATTCCTTCAAACAAAAAGTCTAAAGGAATTCAGTTCAAAGACCCGACGGAGGATATACCCAGGGAAAAGCTTGATAGAAAAGACAAGGCCACAAGCAAGGAACAAAAGCCCGAAGGCTAAAGCGTAAGCAAAGGCCAAAAAAGAGAAGAAAATGCCAAGCCCTAGGAAAGAGAAGAGACAAAGAGTCCTTCAGACAATGTAATGGGCACCCCGGTTGCACCCAAAACTAACCCAACAGGGACTCTTTATGACTCTGATAGTTTTGCTAGAATTTCTTTTTTTTTGTTTTACAAAGACCAATACATGTAACATAAATATAGAATTGAAAGCATAGATACACACGGCTGAATTAGCCCATACACTGTATTTGTATTGATTTGCAAATGAGTAAACTAGTACAATGCCAGTCATGTGGTGACTTACTGAATCCTGTCACAAAATCATATGAACATTATTTCAAGTGGATTTCCCAACATGTGCCGAAGGTGCTTCATTTTTTCTCTAACCTCTGGAACTATGAACTCTACAGAACTGAGTTTTCTATTGGCTCTACCTGTTGGATCTATGAACTCTATAGGCCACTTCTACTGACTCTATAGTCGAATCTACGGACTCTGCAGAAGCTTCTATGGACTCTGCAGCCAAAACTACGGACTCTATAAGCTTAGATCTATAGACTCCACCAGGCTTGAAATATACTGACTCTGTAATTTGAAATCTATAGACTCTGTAGGCTGATGACTACAAAATCTGCAGGCTTAAATCTACGGACTCTATAGGCTGAAAACTACGGACTCTGCAGGCAAGAAACTACAAACTCTGCAGGAACTACGGACTCAACAGGTAGAAATCTACAGACTCTCTAGGCAAGAAACTATAGACTCTGCAGATAGAAGCTATGAACTATGCAAAAAACTATGGACTCTACAGGCAGAAATCTATGGACTCTACAGGCAAGAAACTACAAACTCTACAGGCAAAAACTACGGACTCTACAGGAACTACAAACTCAACAGGCAAAAATCTACGGACTCACCTGGCTACATACAGATGCTATAGTGATGGAGATGCTACAGTGATGAGCTGCTACAGTAGTACGACTGCTACAGTGGCACAGCTGCTACAGTGCATGTGGCTGCTATAGTGGCTGAGAGTACAAACTCCAAAGACCAATCCCAAGGATTGATGTCTAGAGTGCTATAGATGAGAAGGACATTGTCAAATGCCCAAATAAGCTACAAGTGCAACAATTCTTTTCTTCTTATTTAACATGCCCAAAGAAGCCACAAGCACTACCCTTTATCCTTTTCTCCAAGGGGCAACTCAACTCACTTGAGCAATGTGGGATAAAGGATGTGCAATAGTCCCTCATAAAATAAATGTTTAAAGTGACACTCAATGTCTTTCAGCTAAGTTAAAAGTTACCCTTTTTTGTATCACTTCAAGCCCCCAAAAATACTAGCAACCAGACTCTAAATGGTGCGAGTGATAGCTTACCGAAAAGCTCTCAACAAGAAGCATCAAATCCAATCATCAAAACTGGCCTCCATTACGTCCTAATAGCTTATTACAAATAGTAAGTGTGTTGGAAACTGAGTAAGCCCAACCACTAAAATGGGGACATTACAGTTCACCCCCCTTGAATTTGCTTGTCCTCAAGCAATCTCAACCTAGCCTACTGGATAACTTGCTCAATTTCCCATGTAGCATCCTCCTCCGGCAGGTCTTTCCATCTGACCAAATACTCCTTCACTATCTTGTTTGTGAGTTTCCTCTCTCTAGTGTCCAGAATAGCCTCAAGTTCTAACACGAGCCTCCCTTTCTCATCCAAAGCGGGTAGATCTATAGTAGGCACTAAACCCTGACCAATGGCCCTCTTAAGCCTAAACACATGAAATACATTGTGCACTCGACTGCCCTCTGGAAGCTCAAGTTCATAGGTGACTTCACCCACTCTTCAAATCATCCTATAGGGGCCGTAAAATCTTGGCTTAAACTTCTCTGCTCCGCTCTTCTTGAGTGATGACTGCCTATATGGCTGTAGCCTCAAATACACCATGTCCCCTACCTCAAAACTGTGCTCTACCCTATGCTGATCAGCATACAACTTCTGCTAATTTTGGGCCTGCCGTATATTCTCTTTGAGCACTCTCAAGATATCTTAGCTATCCTTCAATAGGTCTTTAGCTTTGGGCACTCTGCTGTCCCCCAAAGCCATATCCATGAAGCTTGGAGTTTCATACCCATATAATGCCATAAATGGAGTCATCCTAATGGTCATGTGATACGTGGTATTGTAACAATACTCCCCCATGTGTAACCATTTAACCTAGGCTCTCTGTTGTGTAGTCACATAGTTCCCCAAATAACCCTCCACCCACTTATTTACTATCTCAATCTACCCATTAGTCTGGGGATGGTAGCTTGTACTAGGTGTAAGGTCTGTACCGCACAACCTGAAGAACTCTCACCAAAAAGCACTCATGAACTTGTTATCCCTGTCACTGACAATAAATTTTGGTAACCCATGCAACCTAAAGACCTCCCTGAAGAACACACCTGCCACCTGAGCTGTTGTATAAGTAGAGGGAATAGCAAAGAAGTGAGCAAACTTCGTCAATTTGTCCACCACCACATAAATGCAATCTCTTCCCTACACTCGAGGTAGGCTAGTGATGAAGTCCATAGAAATGTTCTCCCACTTTCAGTCAGGAATAGGTAAGGGCTGTAGTAAACCAGCAAGAATGTGTGTTCTTCCTTATTCTATTGACAAACTGCACACTCCCTGACATGCCTCTAAACATCATCCTTGAGCCCTTTACATGAGAACTGCTCTTGAATCTGCCTGTAGGTCTTGAAGACCCCCAGATGCTCAGATGTAGGTGCATCATGAAATGCCCTCAGTATTGTCTCTCTTAAGGGTGATGACAGAATTAAATAGATTCTGTCCTGAAACCTGATTAACCTATCAATTACCTCATAGTGACCATCCTGTATAGTGCCTGAAACCAGTCCCAATGCCCAAGTGTCCCCAACATATTTTGCTATAATCTTAGTCTGCTATTCTCCTGAAATCTCTGCAAGAGCACAAATGTGAGGTCTTCTAGATAAGGCATCAGCTACTAAATTCTTCTTCCCTTTGACAAACTCAATGTCAAAGTCATAAGCTTGCAATTTAGTGACCCACTTCCATTGTCTGTCATTCAAGTCTCGCTGACCCATGAAATACTTTATGCTGTTGTGATCAGTATTGATCACAAACTTTCCTCCAACCAAGTAGGATCGGAATTTGGCCAAGGCATGCATAATGGCTAGCATCTCCTGATCATAAATAGAATAGCTCATCTCCACCCCTTGGAGCTTCCTACTCTCAAAAGCAATGGGGTGCTTCTCTTACATCAATATTGCTCCAACCCCGTCACCCGATGCATCATAATGAAGCTCAAACGGCTTTGTGAAGTTGGGTAGAGCTAGAACCGGACATGAAGACATCACCTGCTTGAAATGTTCAAAACACTATTGCGTTGCCATTGTCCATACAAAAGCACCCTTCTTGGTGAGGTCTGTTAATGGTGTTGTAGTCTGTGAAAAGCCCTTCACAAATCTCTTATAAAAACCACACAATCCAAAAAATCCTTTTAGCTGTGTAAGGCTGGTTGGAGTGGGCCAATCAACCACCGCCTTGATCTTTTTTGGATCCACTCGAACTCCTTCAACACTGATAATATGGCTAAGGTAGAGCAATTTGGTCATGCCGAACTCGCACTTTGATTCCTTGGCATATAGTGACTCCTTCTCCAATATGACCAGAACCTCCTCTAATTGTTGTAGGTGCTCATCCCACGTCCTACTGAAAACTAGGATGTCATCAAAGAAGATTAATACAAATATTCAGAGCTACCCTCTAAACACCTGATTCATGCAACTCTAGAAGGTAGCTAGAGCATTGGTTAGCCCAAATGGCATAACTAGAAACTCAAAGTGCCCATAGTGACACCGAAAGGCAGTTTTTTCTATGTCCGCTCGCATCCTGATCTGATGGTATCCTAAACATAGGTCTATCTTAGATAAAAATTGTGCTCTATGCAACTCATCAATCAGCTTGTCAATCCTGGGGATGGGGTACATGTTCTTAATTGTCTTCTTATTGAGAGCTCTATAGTCAATGCACATATGCATTGCCCCATCCTTCTTCTTCACCAAAACCACCACTGAAGCAAAGGGGCTTTTGTTGGGCCTAATATGCCCCATCTCCAATAGCTCCTTTATTGACTTCTCTAGTTCATCCTTACGCTTTTTTGGATAGAGATAGGGGTGATGATGACTGGTTTAGCCCCCTCTTCCAGCTCGATAACATGCTCTACACCCCTCTCAGGAGGACCCCATGTGGAATGCTACCAAACACCATATCATGCCTAGAAATGATCTCTTGTATATCTAGGTGATATCTCTTTACCTACTGCCCTAGAGGCATAGGCATGATCAAACATTTAGCTACCCACTTGACATCATCATGTCTGAACAACCATTCCATCCTTTTCAAGGATACCACCCTGAGCCCCCCATTAGGTAAGCCTCAGAGCACCACCTTTCTACCCTGATGCTGAAACCTCATATCCAGCTTAGCCAAGTTGAAGGTGAACTCTACCAGAGAAGTCATCCACACCATTCCCAAGATGACGTCATAATCGCCCATGTCAACTACATAGAAATCATCCTCCAACTCATAATCTCCTCCCAACCTGATGCAAAGTTTTGAAATCTTCTAGGTGCATAATAACTTGTGGCCATTGGCCACCATGACTCTGAACCCTACGTGCTCTTCGGTCTGAAGACCCCTCTTGGCCACCAATTTTTTATCGATGAAATTATGTGTTGCCCCTGGATCGATCAAGGAAACCATGTGTTGCCCCTGAATCAGCCCTCTTACCTTAAAGGTCATGGCCTTATGGACACCTGTCAGCCAAGCAAGAGACTTCTCATCATCCGAACTCTCCTCAGCAACGCTATCACCCTGACTAGATTCTGAATCTGAATGTTGTCCCTTGTCTTTGGAAGGTGATTCATCTGCTGAGAAATACTCCATGGGCTTAGCTTTCAGTTTAAACGGACATTCATGGGAAAGGTTCCATGGCTTCCTACAGTGAAAACATAATTTTTTCTTCCTGAGTTCATTGAGGATCTCGCTGTCCAACCCTTTTGTTTTGCCCTTAGGCCACTGAGGGTCCTTCTGAAACGTCTTCCTTTCCTTATCCTTCCTAAAATGAGAGTCCTTAGAGTGGATTTTACTCCTATAGGAAGAAGATGTTAGGTCTCTAGTTTTCTTAATGGCCTCTTGTAGTGAAGAGGGGTTGTGTCCCTTTACCCATCCTCACAAGGGGTCGGAAAGCCCATCCATGAAAAGAACAACCAGTCTTCTTTCTGATATATCTGTCACCAATACTACCAGCTTTTGGAACTCGGTGATATAGGCCTCCACAGAACCCCACTGTTTAAGCTGAGCTAGCTCCTTGAAAGCAATTATGGGTCCTTAGTATCAAACTTGTCAATGAGTCTCTCGATAAACTCTACATAAATACCTGGTCATGGCCAAGCATGACCATACCATGGTGCCACCACTCATGGGCACTTCCATCCAAGTGCAATGCAGCATACTTAATTGCGTCCTCCTCAGGCATGGGATTAAGCTAGAAATAAGTGTCTAATTTTTGGTCCCATGTTTGCATTGAAGTCTTCCCTGTACCATCATAGTATGGAATGGACAACTTTCCTAACTTTTTTCTCATCTCATAACTCTATTGCTTGTTCCCTCTCATGGGCATGTGCTTGTGTCTAACATCCATATACTCCCTGAAGGACATTTCACCCTAAAAATCTGGTCCAACATTTCTCCAATCCTTTAGTATTTGGTCCTGTATCTCCTGCTGTGTAGGACCAGCATTATCCTGGTCATTCTGTCTTGGAGGGAATTGTGGCATGAGTGGCCTTGTAGAAGAACCTGCTCTAGCATATGTCTGGGCTCCCCTATTAATCGATGCATCTCCATTACCTCCATTACCCGATCCACCTACCTGGTTAGCATTATTACCCTGGTTGGCATTGTTGCCTTGATCTGCTCTAGTCCAGTGTTGTGTAATTGCTAGGGCCATCTATTGCAATGTGGTCTATAAATCCCTTTTCGCCCTGGCAAGATCACTGAGCATCATCTTGGTGCTGGGTTCTCCCCTCTCCTCATCTGGGTCACCCATGGCTAGTGCTGCAAAGGGCTCACCCTCCTCAATTTCTGAAAAAACTTGTAAGTCTGGATTTGTCCGGTTTCTCCTCAAGTAGTACTGATGTGTGGGATGCATGAAACCTCATAGGATGGCAGGAATAACAGGCTCTGATACCACTGTAATGGGCACCCCGATTGCACCCAAAACTAACCCAACAGGGACTCTTTATGACTCTGATAGTTTTGCTGGAATTTCTTTTATTTTGTTTTACAAAGACCAATACATGTAACATAAATATAGAATTGCAAGCATAGATACACAAGGCTGAATTAGCCCATACACTATATTTATATTGATTTGCAAATGGGTAAACTAGTACAATGCCAATCACGTGGTGACTTACTGAATCCTGTCATAGAATCATATGAACACTATTTCAAGTGTATTTCCCAGCATGTGCCGAAGGTGCTTCATTTGTTCTCTAACCCCTGGAACTATCAACTCTGCAAAACTAAGTTTTCTATTGGCTCCACCTGTTGGATCTACAAACTCTGCAGGCCACTTCTACTGACTCTGCATTCGAATCTACGGACTCTGTAGAAGCTTCTACGAACTCTGCAGCTAAAACTACAGACTTTGCAAGCTTAGATCTATGAACTCCACCATGCTTGAAATATACTGACTCTACAGTTTGAAATCTATGGACTCTGTAGGCTGAAAACTATGGACTCTGCAAGCTTAAATCTACGGACTTTGTAGGCTGAAAACTATAGACTCTGCAGGCAAGAAACTACGGACTCTATAGGAACTACAGACTCAGCAGGTAGAAATCTACAGACTCTGTAGGCAAGAAACTATGGACTCTATAGGCAAGAAACTACGGACTCTACAGACAGAAGCTACGGACTATGCAAAAAACTATGAACTCTGTAGGCAGAAATCTATGGACTCTGTAGGCAGGAAACTATGGACTCTACAGGAACTACAGACTTAGCAGGCAGAAATCTACAGACTCACCTGGCTGCATACAGATGCTACAGTGATGGAGATGCTACAGTGATGAGATGCTATAGTAGTACAGCTGTTATAGTGGCACGACTGCTATAGTAGTATGGTTGCTATAGTGGCATAGCTGC
This sequence comes from Torreya grandis, assembly GCA_037957365.1. Taxonomy (NCBI): domain Eukaryota; kingdom Viridiplantae; phylum Streptophyta; class Pinopsida; order Cupressales; family Taxaceae; genus Torreya; species Torreya grandis. The sequence goes on from JARHVA010004853.1 coordinate 348,738, forward strand.
TATAGTGCGTGAGGCTGCTACAGTGGCTGAGAGCACAAACTCTAAAGACCAATCCCAAGGATTGATGTTTAGAGTGCTATAGATGAGAAGGACGTTCTCAAATGCCCAAATAAGCTGCAAGTGCAACAATTCTTTTCTTCTTATTCAACATGCCCAAAGAAGTCACAAGCACTCCCCTTTATCCTTTTCTCCAAGGGGCAACTCAACTCACTTGAGAAATGTGGGATAAAGGATGTGCAATAGTCCCTCATAAAGTAAATGTTTAAAGTGACACTCAATGTCTTTCAGCTGGGTTAAAAGTTACCTTTCTTGCAGCACTTCAAGCCCCCAAAAATACTAGCAATCGAACTTCGAATGGTGCGAGTGATAGCTTTTCAGAAAGCTCTCAACAAGGAGCATCAAATCCAATCATCAAAAATGGCCTCCATTGTGTCCTAATAGCTTATTACAAATAGTAAGTGTGTTGGAAATTGAGTAAGCCCAGCCGTTAAAATGGGGACATTACAGACAATTTGTTCGAAGGACAAAAACCAAAAGCTCGAGAGCCAAAAAATTGATAGTAACCAGACAAGACAAGACCCAACGGAAATAAATAGAAGCACAAGAAAATATAAACACTGAGGCCCAACCAAAATAAAGCTCGAATCCCAAATTAAAGTAGAACATGAGAAAAGCTAGAGAAAAGATGAAGTGAACTGAGCATGATCAATAGCATGAATAGAGACGTAAGCACAAATAAGACTAAACCAGAACTAAACAAGAAGACAAATGCAGAAATAGAGGCATGAATAAAGACTAAAGCAGAACTGAACATGGACGTAAGCATGAACAGTGAATAAAACAAATGTAGAATCAAGACAAAGGCATGATGAACAAAGATCATGCACACACTAATGTGAGTGACTCCAATGAAGTGAACATGTTTAAGAAAACAAGCACGCTTCAGTTCTAAAAATAGAGTTGTCTTGCATGATGAATGGGCAAAGTGTTGAACGTTTCAAATAGCTAGAAGTTTCATGCACATGAAGGAGCTTCCAAAAGAGGACATGGTCCATTTCCAGCGCTTCACATGCAAAGACAAATCCATTTTTGACTTGCTACAACTATAGTTATTTCCAATTTTAGTTCTCTTCTATTTTCTACTCTTTTCTTGTAAATTATGCTATTTAAACAAGCTTTTTAGCCTATCCCTATCATCCATCCCTCTCTTGGTAAGACTAGACACTGTCATTGGTGAGTTGTGTAACCTCTTTAATCAATAGGACTGTACTTTTAGATTGACATAGTGTACATTCATTCAGCACTTTGCACACGTGGTAGATTTCTCTTCCTTCCCAAATTTTGATTTGTACCTAGTTGCTAGCTTATCATGTTATGCAGGTCATGTTCAATGTTTTATATGTCTTTCGTTGAAGCTGTAAGTGGATGTTAAGTGGCTGCATAGTGTCTTGTATCAGACCTCTCTCCATCGTTTTCTCTCACATTTTTGTCATTGGATTGAACCCTCTCATGAAATACTTATGTATAGTGTTCAATTGAAATCAAAGGTCTTCCTTTTCCCTTGTTTGTTCAGTGTTCAAGGTTCCAAGTAGGGTGGATCAACATTTTGGTGTATCACTGTCATTAGGTAGGATTTCCCCTTCAAGTTTATTTCTTTGTTTTCCATGGTAGTCCACAACACAAAGTAGAGATCCTCATTGATGCATCTTACAAGAACTAGCCTTCTCTAGAGGTTCTTCTCACCATTGAGGCACCCACCCTCATGAGAAGATCCCATTTTTTCAACTAGCAAGAGAATTAGCCATTTCAGCACATCTTCGATTCAAGGTGCAACTCCAGGTTGACAACAGTAAGTCACCCAAGTGTTAAAGAGTTTCTGAGCAGCCAAGAGACAAATGAAAAGTGAGTAGGATGGATTACCAAGGTCATGGAGTATGACATAGATATCAAAGTTACCAAGCTGGTAAGAGGCAAGGGTTTTTGTGAGTAGCTGGCTTATGATATTAGAACCACTAAGACAACATCTGAAGCAGTATATGCCCAAAATGCATCTCAGTTAGCCAATCGACCTATTTTCAATAGCTGGATCCAAGACATGACCAACTTCCTATAGACTGGTGAGTATCCATATGATCTTCAATAGTCTAAGATAATGTATTACAGACTCTAGTCTATTCCTTATGTCCTTGTTGATGGAATACTATTTAGAAAGGATATGAATGGAGTCATGTTAAGATGTATTGAGCATGATCAAGTTCCTAAGGTACTCCAAGAATTTCATGATGGCCCATTAGGAGGACATTTCTCTGCAAGTACTACAACCATCAAAATAATGTGAGGAGGCTATTATTGGCCTAGATTATTCAAATATGCCCACCAATGGGTAAGGAACTATGAAAAGTGTGCTTATTTCATCAGCAAGCAAAACTTAGCAGCCTTTCCTCTTAGACCCATTTAGGTAGATCAACTATTTTCCCAATGGGTACTTGACTTTATAGGCATGATCAATCCATTATCGGATGTAGGGCATAAATGGGTCCTCACAGCAACATATTACTTCACATGATGGACTGAAGTAGTTGCACTAAAAGATGTTATGGAAGCATTAATTCTTGATTTTATGGACAGCATAGTGTCGAGATTTGGTGTACCCCACACTATTATCTTTGATAATGCTAAAGTTTTTGTGGGTAGACAAGTTAGTGAATTGGCCGTCAAGCATAATGTGTATCTGAGCACTTCTTCTAATTATTATCCTCGGGGTAATGGTTTGGCTGAGTCAACTAACAAGAACCTTATCAAAATTATCAAGAGTACAATATAAGATAACCAAAGATCTTGACATACAAAGTTGAAATCAATACTTTGGGCTGATAGGATCACCCCTAAGAGAGACATAGGTAATTCACCTTTCATGCTGGTATATGGAAGATAGTCTAGAGTCCCACTATAAATTGAGCTACCATCTCTAGAACTCAATCACCAATTGGACTTGATTGATAATGATGCAATGACGGTGAGATTCGCTGAGCTCATGGAACTCAAAGAAATTAGGAACCAAGCAATGAAGGTCTTGGAAGCTAATAAAGCCCAAACCAAGAAGACTTCTGATAAAAAGGCATCTGAAAGGAATTTTAATGAAGGAGATATGATCCTCAAATGGGATGCAAATAGGGCTAAACCAGTCAAGCATACCAAATTTGATGCAATATGGAACGGTCCATACATTATTACTTAGTGCAAAGGATCTAACGCATTCCAACTCTCTAAGCTTGATGGAGAACTACCCATCCCAGTCAATGGGATATACCTCAAAGCTTGATTTTGAGGTAGGAACTTGTTTCAAAAAAAATTAGATTTTGTATATAGTAGGGTTAGTTGTGTCTTTTAATAAGTGCTTATGCACAGGTCAACTCATTAGGAGTTTTTGTTTCCTTAGGTTAGGTTGTTTTCCCTTGTTTTGTTTGTCTATGTTTTTCATTTTTGTCGTGTCTAGGCAACTTCTAGTCCATTCATCCCCAAGTTAAAGTTTGTCAAAGCCAATGATTGACTCCATGCCTAATGTCTAGAAGGCTGCTAGATTGAAAATGATTAGCAAGAAATCACCCCATAGAGGTTGCCAAAAATGTTGACATTTTGGCATCAAAAATATCATTACATCTTAAACCCTAAGGGAGTCCCCTTTGTTTTTTTTAGAAAACCCTCTGAAGCCACCAAAAAACCATCTTTCCCTTTTACACGATGAAATCTAAAACTTTGGATGCAATTTGCATGTTTGTAAGTTGCTTTGCGGGTTCTGTATCCCACCAAACACCCATCTTCCACACGAAGAAATGCAAAACTCAATGTGCATTTTGCACGTTTGCAAATGTGCAAAATGCATGATGGGCTCTACATCCCGCAAAACATCCAAACTGATGAAATCTGAAACTTGACATGCACTTTGCACGTTTGATACGTGCAAAATGCATGGCAGGCTATGGATCCCGCAAAACATACATATCCCCCCTTCCATGAAAGCCGAAACCTAAAGTGCACTTTGCACATTTGCAAACGTGCAAAGAGCTCGGTGGGTTCCGCCTTCCAGTGAACCAAACCATTAACCTTGGGGAACAATGGACCTACATTTTACACCGAAAAGTTCCACCACCAACTGCTCTCAAAATGCATTTATTGCAGGGTTTTCTATATAAACTAAGTCATTATGGGAATTGCTTATTCATCATTAAATTTGATAAGTGTGTTCTTGGAGCTTTGACATCGACCTGCACCATGCCATCAGACTTCGAGCCACACGTGCAAGTGAGTACCTAGCCAAGTCTACAACTCTCAAGCCATGTCATGCACGGTATTTTCCTTGAAATTTTTTCCATAATTTCCATAGTTTGAAACGTTTTCAAGATCTCTTCCATTTTCTGTGAAAAGTGTTCAATATCTTTCCATAAAGTTACCATTGCTAGTTTGGCATCATTTTAGGGTTCTCTATGTATAAGCATTAGTAGAATTTGTTGCTTGTGAAGTCGCTCTTTCCAAAAGATCGTAGTCATGGTTTTAGGGTTTCCCTAGGGTTTTATTTTTGAAGAAAGTATCGTCATGAACGTTTTGGATTTTCCCCAAAACATCCATCATCTAAAAACCCTAGTTTTTTCCCTCCTAATTTCACAGTTGAAGTTTAGGGTTCCCTTAAGCCAAAGAATATTCCCAAGCATATACTTTCCATTTAAACCAATGAATATTCCACAAGATCCTCCAACATCCCTGTGGACTTGGGACCTATCTCAAACACCCTAGACCCCAGCGGGTTTTATCCTTAATTGAAGCACCTTTGGCCCCCATGAGCTTCTAAATATTTGTGGAGAGTGGACTTGCCTCAGACACCTTCCATCTCTATGGAACTTTCACCTGCTTCAAACACCTCTTAGTTTCGTGGAACTTTAACCTACTCAGAGCACGTTCTATCTCCACCGAAGGATATAACTGCTTTAAACACCTATAGATTCTACCAACTTTCACAATTGGTTTCTCATAAGCAATAACCTCAGTTTTCATGTCTCCTAAGGAAATGAAGTTCAAATCCAAAGGCCCTAGAGTGACTCCCAGTTTGGAGTCTAATGTTGTAGAAATAACATATACCGATTTAGGTCACATTGACCTAGGAGATTTTTGGGCTTGGATAGGTGCAGATTGTTGACCATTTTTGGTCTCGTGGGCAAAAAATCAGTCTCCCTTCTCTTTTCTTCCCATTTCCATGCCCAGACATAAAGGATAATGTAGAAAAATGATTCTACAACTCATTTTTCCTTTTGGCATGCAAAAGGCTCAACTTCAAGCATTTGGTATGGAAAGAACAGGCAGGATCGAAAGGAATGATTATGCAGGAATTTGACAGAGCAAATAAATTGCTTCAGAGGGCCTTTTATTGGCAAAATGAACCAAGTTCAAAGGGCCAAAGGAGGGCAGAAAATACTTAGAAAGAGGGCCAAAAAGACAAAGTTTTCCTTCGGGGAAAAGACTAAGGCATTTCTTAAGGAAATTCAAATGTTTGAAGGTATTCGTTGGAGGTTTTTTCCAAAAGAAAGGGCCAAAGGATCGTTTCCAAAAACCCCAAAGGGTAGATGCCCTTGTGGGGGGCACCCAGACGACAAGCAAGACCTTTGTAACTTTTTTCAAAGATAATTTTGGAGACCAAGAGCCATTGCGAAGGGCACATGGGCGGCGACATGACCATTGCAAATTTTCCGAAGGGCAAATTTTTTCGAAGACAAGTGAACAAGGTAGAAAATGAGCCAAACAAGGAATTATTTCAAAAGAAAATCCCATGGCAAAAAGACAAGGTAATTGTCTGAAGGAATTCCTTTGGACTTTTGTCTGAAGGAATTTATCCACAAAAAGGCCCGACCCAAGGAAAGCAAGCGAAAAAAACATGACGAGAAGTTTTCCTTTCGACAAAATGTCTGAAGGAATTCTTTCGAACATTTTATCCAAAGGATTTGAGGACCAAGACTGACCAAAGGACCCCGAAGGGTAGGTGCCCTTGTGGGGGACTCTCGGCAACCATGAAAGGGACCTTTCTCAAAGCCTGAAGGGACACCTTCCCTTCTAGAGGGTTCAAAGACTAAGCTCGATCAAGGGAACACTTCACTAAGAAAGTTGAAGGAATTGACCAAGGGGTGACGAGCCTGAAGACGTCAAAATTAAGCATTGTGAACTAGTCGTTGGAATCCAGATGTCCAATGATGTCCCCGCAGATGTCAATTTCATGGCAATGAAATAGCCGTTGATCTTTTTATGCTCGAGCGTGAACCTGAAGGAATTCAAAGGCCTTAGGGCCAAAGGGAAGAGACTACTAAGAAAGGAGCCCAAAGAGCCAAAAAAGATGAGAAGATAGCCTCGAGTGCTCACAAAGCCAGGAAAATACAAAGCCAGGAAGAGACAAAATAATGAGATATGGACAAAATAGCCCAAGTGGCAAAAGGGAGGTGTTAGTAGGAGAGTTATTCCAGCAGTTGGAACAGTCTCTGCCAAGTGGTCATCAAGGAGCGTGAACAGTGAAGACGTGCCTATTTTTTCCACACTTTGCATTGATGAGTAGAGAAACTGCGTGGATGTCTTGAAGGAGCTATCTTGTTTGCAGACAAAGAGACACGGCCCATGCTTTCACAATAATGTTTAAATGTCAAAGTCAAGACTGGTAGCCAACACAACATTCTCTTTCAATGGCTTCCTCTTCTCGATGCTCTCAACGCATATGGGCCACTTGTAAAAAAGGGTGCCAAAGTCTTTTCCAAAGGGGCGCCATTGCTTCCTCTCTCTATATATATATTGTAATCTCTCATTTGAGAACAGTTCTCTCATTTTTGTATGGTGCAGCCCTGCCAAATTTTCACCTTGAATCAATAGAAAGCATTTTTTACCTTTATTTGGTTAGATATATCTCTGAGTGTGCCTAAGTATTAACCTTATGTTTAGTCATTGTTCCATAATGCTTTCACAGGATTGATACCAACATACCTAGTATAGACAAAGTGTCATTCCTGTAGGTAATAAGGAGAGTTGTATATGGAGTGCAGAGGCAGAAGAAGGTTACCAAGCAATGTGTTTTCCTACAGCGCCTATGGTAAGTTCAATTTCTATGTTTATCTTCATTAAACCTTCATGTTAAGCTCTCTGTAGTCTAGTCCTTTTACTAGATAAAGTGTATGTATGTGCTCTTATGGTTTGAAGTGTGAGCAAATGAGTAGATCAAACTTTTTTGGTGCATCACCGTATTAACCTAAGCTCTGATTTCAGTAATCCTTTTCTCTTTTCAACCCCCCCTTTATATATATATTAGCAATAATACTAGAATAACTCAGAGATACATCAAAGGGAGCTAGCCCTTATCTAGAGATTCTTTCCTTAGTTTTGCCAAACCCACCGACAAGAGAGGAGTCTCCATTGTGCCGCATGGAAGAGAGAAGCCCAGTCTTCTCTCAAGGGTGCAATCCACAATGTCAATAGTTTTTGGCACGCCCGGTGGGACAAACTAGTTTTTATCCAAAGATTTGAAGAATTTTGGTGTGTTCTTCAACCAACCAGCCTTTGGAGGCTTTTTCATCAACACCAATGGTGACTCCAAGTTGAATCAGCTGGTTAAGCAGTCCTGGTGCCATCAAGAAATCATAGTGTGGTATGTATAATTCCATTGCTCAGAAGCATGGACCTTTTTTTCCTTCATATAACTCTGATCAAGCTCAGATTGTTCATGGAATCATCTCAAGCAACAAGGATGCATACGGTTATGAGTTTTGCCCTTTGTAGGTTGGTGAAATATTTTGGGCTTTGTCTCTTCTTCCTCAGTTTGAGCAAGTCCTTGGCCAACCTGGGTATGATCCTTACCAGCTTTGTGTTGATCCTTATCAGGTCCAATATGACCAGTCTTAGCCATGTGATGAGTTATATCAGTCTTGTGCCAAGTCTTCTCAATGTGTTTCTTCTCCTACTCAACCTAATCTTTTTGCCAATCAGCCCATTTCCATGTTCAAAAAAGCACTACTAAGATATGAAAAGTATGTAGTGGAGCTTGACACTAAAAGGGGATATGGCCAAGAAATTCCTGATCATTCCATTCAACAAGTGAGAAATGCATTAGATATGGTTAAGAGTGAATGGACTCCTATTGAAAGAGCCAATTGGCAAAGGCTTACAAGTGAGATGTTGGATGTGAATGGTCTGATTGCATCTCTAGAGGAGACATTCAGTATTCATGAGAGGCAGCCTTACCAAGTCTATCAACCTGCATACCCGCTGCCCCAAGTTTCATATCAGACATATGCAGCCTCTACTCATGAGCCAAGTCAAGCCTATCAAAGTCCTTTCCCTAATCATATTGAGGAGAGTTCTGAAATAGTAAATCTTGTGTTTAGGGCCAATCTTGATAAGTAGATTGAATTGGAAAATCTTCAAATGAAACACTATATGTTGGTAGCAAGGGAAGTGTTGACGCTATGGATTTGCACCCTTGACAGAAGGCTGAGCTTCTATCTTCCACGCGACACAATGGAGACTCCCCTCTTGCTGTGGGTCTGGCAAAACTGAGGGGACAATCTCTAGATAAGGGCTAGCTCCCTTTGATGCATCTCTGAGGTCTTGGATTTTCTACTACTAACAATGGGGGGGGAAAGAGAGAAGACTTACTAAAAATAGAACCTAAACTAAATGGTGATGCACCAAAAATGGTTGATCTACTCAGCTTTGACATACACTTTCCACCAAGAACAAGCTGACATACACTTCATTTGATACGAGAAATTCTTTTGCATCAGTGAGATAGGGGTCCATGGAGATACAGGGAGGAAGAATTACCAGAGGCATTCTAAGACACACTATGGCAACCTGTTCACATGCGCCTATACTCTGCTAGGGACACTTCTAGCTAACCTGCAAAAGAAGAACTCACAATACACTAGACATGCTGGAATCATTCTATGAAAACATAAAGGAAAATGACTTAACACATGACAAAGCCATAGACATATACGAAAGTGCAAGCTCAAAATGGAGGTAAAAATGCTTCTTTTTGATTAAAGGTAAATTTCCTACAGGGCTACGCCATACAAGCTGAGAGATATTCCTTCTCAAATGAGAAGTTATGATTATATATCCAGAGGGAAGAAGCAAATGGCACCCTTTGGAAAAGACTTTGGCACCCTTTTTTACAAGTAGTCCATGTGCATTAAGAGCATTGGGAAGAGAAAGCCGCTTGAAAGAGAATGTTGTGTCAGCTCCAGTTTTGCCTTTAGGCATTTAAAATTATTGTGAAAGCATGGGTTGCGCCTCTTTGTCTTCAAACAAGACCGCTCCTTCAAGACATTCATGCAGTTTGTCTGCTCATCAGTGCAAAGTGTGGAAGAAACCAGCGTGTCTTCACTATTTGCGCTCCTTGATGACCGCTTATCGGACTCTGTTTCAACTGCTGGAATAACTCTCCTACCGGCACCTCCCTTTTGCCACTTGGGTTGTTTTGTCCATATCTCGTTTGGCTCCTTCTGGCTTTGTCATCCCTTGGCTCCTTCTGGTAATCTGAGCCCTTTGGCCTGAAGGCCTCTGAATTCCTTTGGATTCGAGCTTAAGTATTTAAAGATCAACGGCTATTGCATTGCCATAAAGTTGTCGTTCACACGCCCATTTCCATTTGGTCAATTCCTTTGGCCTTTTCTTTGTTCAGGTCTCTGTCGTTGAACCTTCTAGTTGAACCTGAACCATTTTTTAGAGTTCAATGGTTCAACAGTTCAATGGTTCAACACTTTGTGTTCTACAAGGAGTCGTGTCCATTCAATTCCCTTATGAATTAAATGTATCGTTGAAACGACCGCTTGAACCAACCCGTTAAACCAACTCGTTGAACCAAACACTTTGAACCTTATGATTGAACCAACTGATTGAACCCTCTGATTGGACCATTTGATTGAACCAACCGATTGAACCAACACTTTGAACCAACTGATTGAACCTTCCGATTGAACCAATAATGGTTCAAAGTTCAAGGTTCAAATTTCAAAGCTCTAAGCTCTTTGGAAAGATCATGTCATTGAACCCTGACGTCGAACCACGTTTTCCAACCTTAAGGAAAAGTGTTTTGAACATTTTCGGTCTCTTTCCTTGTGAATTTCTTCTACCAAAAGTCTAAAGAAGCTTTGTAAAAAGCCTTGCATTCTTCGAACTAGTTCATCTTTTGTCGGAAGATTTGTGCAAACCAAATTTGAACTGGCTCAAAACAACAAGGGGAAGGAGATTGATTTTGGCTTGTAAGACCAAAATGGTCAACAGGAAGTGGAATCCAAATCTTCACTACCCTCTCACATTGTAGCCCCATCACCCCAAATGGAGATTTTTAGTCTTAATATCATGCGCTGGAGTAAAGTCGTTGAGTCATGGAACAACAAAGAGGAGAAAGACATTGTCTGAGAGTGTGACGTACAAAATGAGGCTAGTCCTTTTCAAGTCCCTCCCACCCTTCTTCAAGAAGCTTCTTGTACTCCATGGCAGCCTTCATGCACTCCCCATTTCCAAGATGATTCTATGAGCTCCAAGAAAGGCTCTTTCAAGAAAATCTAGCTAAGAAAATTAAGGAATTAGAGGCCAAGGTGAGGTTGCTTAGTGAAAGAGAGATGGAAGTTTCAGACCTTAAATAGGAGCCTACACCAAAAGACACCCCTTCTACCAATCCTCAAGCTAATTTTGATATTGATGAAGTGTTGGTCAAGTGGAGAGATGAAAATCAAGTGATTTTGGCCCAAGGTCTGCCCCCGTTTTCTCATAAGTTTTCAAAAAATTCCCCTGCTTTCCATCCCCAACCTAATTTTGACAATCCTTGTGTTCCACCTCCTTGCTTGGTAAATGAAGAATGTTTCTCTTGTGTTGAGGAATCCATCTTAAAGGAAGTAAGTGAAGAGGAGTATGTTCAATTCATGACTGATAAGGGAGACTTCATGAGTGCAGATGAGGAGGAGATCACCATAGGTACCCCCTTTGATGAACAAGAAGACAAGTCACAAACTTTTGCCTCTATCTCTGATAAGGAAGAGATGAACTTTGACTCTTCTCTCACTTTGCAAGATGTTATGGAAGAGCATGGACAAATTATTGATCATGATTTAAATGATTTGTTTAAAGTCATTGGGCTAGGTTACACTCTTCTTCAAGGAGGCTATGAGCTGGTAAGGGTGGAGAAGGCAGCATTGGGACTCAAATAAGTATGCAAAGGGGTTGCAAGCTTTCAGATTTATCCTTTCAAAAGTTCGGTAGATTTGAAGATGATATTTTTGAAGTCATCAAGGAGGATGACCATGCCATGGAACCCGAGTTAGAGGAGAATCATGAGGATGCCTTTGAACAACTAAAGACTCTGGTCTTTGAGCAGGGAAAAGAGAGGCTTGTCCATCTTGAGGAAAGCTTTGAAGAGGATAGCCTTGCACAAGAAGGTGATGTTCTATGGGATGAGCAATCAGTCTATGATCTCATTTCAGACATCACAACAGTCACCCTTCTTCAAGAAAGCCATGATCAAGCAGAAGATGAGTTTGACAACATCTTCAATAAGGCAGAAGGAGACAAGCCAATCCATGATGCATTTCAAATGGCTTATGGTGATGAGCCAGCAGCCATTGATTTCTTGATGAAACACACCAGCATGAAGAACCAGTGGGAGACAAGCTCCCAAGAACAAGAAGAATACATATATGTTGGAAGCATGTTTGCCCCCGATTCATTTGGATACAAGCCAATCAAGGTGGCAAGCAAGAAGAGAAAGTCACCAAATCTCCATTCCATTCAGCCAATTGTTTGGCACCATAAGTTTTCTTGCCATGAAGGAGACTTAAGAAGTTTTCCCTTTGATCTAGGAGGGAGGCACATATACCTGGTTAGCTGTACATAGTAGTTTGCTTTCAGTTCTTTCTTTCCCTATTTTCCCTAAGTGTTGTTTGCACAGGTGTAGTGTTTTTTGCCTTTATTGTGTGTGTTTTCTTTGTGTTTGGGGTAAAAACTTCATGATTGATTCTTGGATCTCTCGAGGCTGTTGCTAACTTTTCAAGCTGTGTTCTGACTCTGTGCCCAATGGACTTTGAGGCTACTGGTTTCTAAGTATAACAGGCATGTTTCCCCTGGGAATCACCAAATTATTGACCATTTTTGGTCCCATGGGCAAACAATCGGTCTCCCTTCTCTTTTCTTCCCATTTCCACGCCCCAACATAAAGGATAATGCAGAAATATGCTTATGTAACTCATTTTTCCTTTTGGCATGTAAACGGCTCAACTTCAAGCATTTGGTACGAAAAGAACAAGCGGGATCGAAAGGAATGATTATGCAAGAATTTGACAGAGCAAATAAACTGCTTCAGAGGTCCTTTTATTGGAAAAATGAACCAAGTTCAAAGGACCAAAGGAGGGCGGAAAACACTTAGAAAGATTGCCAAAAAGGCAGAGTTTTCCTTCAGGGAAAAGACTAAGGCATTTCTTAAGGATATTTAAAGGATGAATTCCTTCGAACAAAATGTCTGAAGGAATTCCTTCGGACTTTTTATCCAAAGGTATTCGTCGGAGGTTTTTTCCAAAATAAAGAAAGGGCCAAAGGATTGTTTCCAAAAACCCTGAAGGGTAAGTGCCCTTGCAGAGGGCACCCAGACGACAAGCAAGACCTTTGTAACTTTTTTAAAAGATAATTTTGGAGACCAAGAGCCCTTGTGGAGGGCACATGGTTGGCGACAGGACCATTGCAAATTTTTTGAAAGGCAAATTTTTCGAAGACAAGTGAATAAGGTAGAAAAGGAGCCAAACAAGGAATTCTATCGAAAGAAAATCCCATGGCAAAAAGACAAGGCAATTGTCCGAAGGAATTTATCCACAAAAAGGCCCGACCCAAGGAAAGCAAGTGGATAAAACATGACGGGAAGTTTTCCTTCGGACATTTTGTTAGAAGGATTTGAGGACCAAGACTGACCGAAGGACCCGAAGGGTAAGTGCCCTTGCGGGGGACTCTCGGCGATCGTGAAAGGGACCTTTCTCAAAGCCCGAAGGGACACCTTCCCTTTGGGAGGGTAAAAAGACTAATCCCGATCAAGGGAACACTTCACTAAGAAAGCCAAAGGAAAGTGAAGCCGAAGGAATTGACCAAGGGGTGACGGGCCTAAAGACGTCAAAATTGAGTATTGTGAACTAGCCCTTGGAATCCAGACGTCCGATGACATCCTTGCAGATGTCAATTTCATGATAATGAAATAGCCATTGATCTTTAAATGCTCAAGCGTAAACCTGAAGGAATTCAAAGGCCTTAGGGCCAAAGGGAAGAGACCGCTGAGAAAGGAGCCCAAAGAGCCAAAAAAGATGAGAAGATAGCCCCGAGTGCTCACAAAGTCAGGAAAAGACAAAGCCAGGAAGAGACAAAATAACGAGATATGGACAAAATAGCCCAGGTGGCAAAAGGGAGGTGTTGGCAAGAGATTTATTCCAGCAGTTAGCATAGTCTCTGCCAAGTGGTCATTAAGGAGCGTGAATAGTGAAGACGCGCCTATTTTTTCCACACTTTGCATTGATGAGCAGACAAACCACATGAATGTCTTGAAGGAGCTGTCTTGTTTGTAGACAAAGAGGCATGGCCCATGCTTTCACAATAATGTTTGAATGTTAAATTTAAGACTGGCATCCAACACAACATTCTCTTTCAATGGCTTCCTCTTCTCGATGCTCTCAACGCACATGGGCCACTTATAAAAAAGGGTGCCAAAGTCTTTTCTAAAGGGGCGCCATTACTTCCTCTCTCTCTATATATGTATTTTAATCTCTCATTTGAGAATAGATCTCTCATTTTTGTATGGTGCAGCCCTACCAAATTTTCACCTTGAATCAATAGAAAGCATTTTTTACCTCTATTTGGTTGGATATATCTCTGAGTGTGCTTGAGTATTAACCTTGTGTTCAGTCATTGTTCCATAATGATTTCACAGGCTTGATACCAACATACTTGGTATAAACAAAGTGCCATTCCTGCAGGTAACAAGGAGAGCTGCATCTGGAGTGCAGAGGCAGAAGAAGGTTACCAAGCAGTGTGTTTTCCTATAGTGCCTATGGTAAGTTCATTTTCTGTGTGTATCTTCATTAAAACTCCCTGTTAAGCTCTCTGCAGTCTGGTCCTTTTACCAGATAAAGTGTATGTATGTTCTCTTATGGTTTGAAGTGTGAGAAAATGAGTAGATCAAATTCTTTTGGTGCATCACCGTTTTAACCTAGGCTCTGATTTCAGTAATCCTTCTCTCTTTTCAACCCCCCCTTTATATATATATTAGCAATAATACTAGAATAACTCAGAGATGCATCAAAGGGAGCTAGCCCTTATCTAGAGATTCTTCCCTTAGTTTTTCCAGACCCATAGGCAAGAGAGGAGTCTCCATTGTGCCACGTGGAAGAGAGAAGCCCAATCTTCTCTCAAGGGTGCAATCCATAACGTCAACACAAACTTTAAGAATGATTGGGTATAGAGTATTTATGACTCTAGCCTTATACAAGGTGCAGGCTTCCCACTGTTAGTTCAGAGCCCCAAGTTGGTGCTTACAATGGCCCAACACTATGACCCTAATAAAATAGAGGTTTACAATGAGAAAGGGGAAAAGCTTTTGAATCTAGACCCTAATTTTATCAACTTGGTATTTTCAATCCCAAAATTTGAGAGTTACCTAGATATAACTCCATAGACATCTACACAATTCTATGAGGATAAATGAGATGGGTGTCAGAAAATAATCAATAAATAATAGCTCAAGTCCCCCTAGCATTCCTCTACCAGGTTACCAAAGACCATGTATAAGCCTGATTTCATTGATGAGGTAGAGGACATTATCAGATTGTTGCACCAGGTCACTGGTAGTCCTGATACCAAGTTTTTTCAACAGTGTATTTATCATTATATTTGGGTCATCCAACAAAATAATCAATACATTCATTGGGCCCAGTTAATAAGTGATTCCCTCCACAAGCAATTGATGGAGGTACCAACAATGGTCAAATTCTATATGACCTCCTACATTGTATACATTTTGGCTAAAGGAAGACTATTCCCAAGCCTTAACATAGTTCTTAAGGAGATAAATAGAGTATATAACTATTACTCTAACCTCACATTAGAGGCTAGTAGGTAGCACTTCAGATGGGTAAATGATGCTTTCATGTATTACATAATTATCATCTTCGACAACAAACTTGGGAGAACAAGGTTCTCAAAAATAGCAGAGGATGAAATCAGCAAATGGGGTTCCTATTTCATACAGTTGCCCACCTTTTCTTACATCAGGGCATCTGGGTTCAATGGTTGCCCCTACACCCTTCCCTGATATGTTAGCAATAAATGGGCATTGTTGTAGTTGGTTAGGCAACTCATAGAGACTCAGAAGCTCCTCTCCAGCAGGCACAAGGCAAGGATACATTTCCCAATTTCCATTGGTCGATACACATGTCAATTCCTCCTTAAGACCAAGTGTGTTGAGGCTGAAATGTGCCAGATGACACTGAAAAATTTAGAGTCTAGGCCATTTTTTGATGTATATGGAAAGATCACTAGCACATTGGCACTTGCTATATATGCTCATGTGTTATACTATGATGATTATTGGGAAGATTGTAGTGACGAGGAAGTAGTCAGAATGAGGGATTATTCTAGGATGTCTCTTCAATAGATCAAAGATTGTGATCTGGCACCAGTTCCAGATGACCTGGTAGATGATGATGCTAGAGTTGACCCAATATATTATACACAAGTCATCACACAACCCCTTCCACCAGTAAGGTGGTCAACTTGAGAGTCTTTGTCTTTTTTTGACAAAATGGCCCATGTAATTAACAGAACTATCAATTGGTTGAGGAGTAAGGGAGTACAAGTCACCAGGGAAATAATTAGGGTTAGAGAAAAGCTTTTAAAGCTTAAGGCTAAGGGGATCACTCCATCTAAAGAGGGTCTAGGAGAATTGTCAGAGGATCCTAAAAAGAAGAAGAAGAAAAAGAAGAAGAAAAGACTAAGGCAAAGAAAGGGGAATCTAGTAAAGAGGGAGAAGCTGCAGATCTTTTACCTAAAGATATAGTAGCAACAGAAGCTTTTATCCCCATGACTATCATCATGACAACCCCCATCTCTATTTTTTTCCCCCCTCCTAACTACATTGCTCTGGAGGTTTCAACACCTCCACCTCCTACTTCTACTCCTCCAATATCTTAGGTTTCAACATCTCCAGTTTCTACTCCACCTCTTTCCTCCATTCCCCCTACATATGCAGTTTCCACTTCACCTTCCATTCTGACCATGATAAGCCAAGTGCAACCAACACAATTGAGTCAAGAGGACACTCAAGGTCCCCCATCAATGGAATCTCATGTTTTCGCTCCACCTTCCCTTTCTCCAATTTCACCTTCTCCTTTCATTTCATTCCCTCTTTCCATTCCATTTATAATCCCTTCCATTTCATCCCCATTAATTTCCAACACCACCCAACAGTACAAAGCTATGGATTCAATCATTTTGACTTCAGTCCCATGGGCTACCCCAACTCTTGAGGCAAGTACTATTTCACTTTCATCTCCACTCGGTTTCCTCACATCACCAACCCTGAGTGGTCCCACACATCCAATTGATTCATTTAATGCTTTGGCTTCCACTCTTCTCCCTATTCCCAAATTCACAATTCCCATGTCTATTCCACCTTCCACTTCCCCAATAGATACAGTCATTTGTATTGCCTCCACCTTCTCCACTTCCGTTGTTTCCACAACACCTTTAGTAGAGATTGGAGCAACACAGGTACTTGATGCAGATGTATATATGCAACCTACCGATGAAAGTGAACCTTCATAGGCACCTCCTGAGCAACCAACAACATCATCCTCCCAAGATTCTACAATGGTCACAGTGTCTACTAGTGCAACTACATCAACTGTTGATTCTTTGGTGACAATGTCAAAACAACAAGAGGCTACCCCTAGTTGGCTAGCCTAATCAGTAGGGAAGAAGAGAAAGCAGATGATTGATCCCAGCACATTGGACTTTGGTCTCTCAGAGGTCAAGAAGAAGTCCAAACCTACTTCCAAGACTCTCTCCAGGATATTCAATGATGACGAGGGAGAAAGGTATGTTGAAATTGCAGTCCCTCCACTGATTAAATCAAAAGAAAATCTTGTGTTGGGAGATTATCAGATTTCAAAAATTCACCTTGGACGGTCAATGAGAGAGGGGCTCAAACATGATGTGCAAACTGGCATCAATTCTCTCTTCGACAGAATTGATCATGACAAGACCACCAAGGATGAATTAAAGAGAAAGGTGGATCAACTTACGGATGCATTAAAACAATTTACACAACCCAGTGAATCATCGCAACAACCACAGGCAGTGCAGCCAATCAGTCAATTTTTGGATCAAGCTTTTATTGATTCAATCCGAGAGATGGCTCATATGGGAAGGGCTGCAAAAGAATGGTCAGAAGAACTGATCACTAAGGGCAATAAGGTCATTGTAGCAATGATGGACCACTATGAAATGATTAGAGAAAGAAATAATACCTTGAAAGAGCAAGTCAATAAATATGGAGAGATTCAGACTTTGAACTTGTATTATCCCAAATTGACAACTGTAAAATCAATTG
This sequence comes from Torreya grandis, assembly GCA_037957365.1. Taxonomy (NCBI): domain Eukaryota; kingdom Viridiplantae; phylum Streptophyta; class Pinopsida; order Cupressales; family Taxaceae; genus Torreya; species Torreya grandis. The sequence continues at coordinate 366,400 of JARHVA010004853.1, forward strand.
ATATGGACACCCTCATTGCTGAGAAGATATGACAAAATGATGCTGAGCACAAGAAAATACATAGAGCTGCTCAATTTCAGATAAGAGTATTAATAGAATCTGCTCACCAAGCCAAGATGGCACATGACAAGGCGATTAATGTATTGTATGACATCGATGGGATGATGAACACAATGTCATGTCAAATAGTAGATAATGCAAATAATCTCCTTCAAGTGGAAGTCCAGATTAAGTTCAAGGAAATAGTTGAGAAAGAATCTACAAAGGATAGTCTTCACCCTAGGTTCCATCCACCACTTTCTCAGGTATGAAAGAGCAATTGATAAGATGAGAACGGAAATGTAGGGAATAAGGACTTTCAGGGAAGAATTATTCGACGATCAAGTAGATTGTGCAGCCTCTAATATCTACTCTTGTGGGTCAGATCCAAAATGAATACAGGAAATTTTCAAATCTTTTGATGCATATGTTGAAAAACTGCAGGCCAAGAACAAAAAGAAAGCTGAAGAGATTCTGGATATTGATTAATTTTTCTCTGTTGAATATTTTCAAATGTTGTAGTGTCATTTGTAATTTCATTTACAAAAAAAGAAAACATTGTAAGTTGTAATTATGAAGGTGCAGCTATTTTTTAGCTCTTTTTGAGAAAGAGAAAAATATATTTTACACTTTATATTTTTGATAATGTGAGAGTTGTAAAAAGTGGGATTGCAAATTACACTTTCCATTTTGACAAGTATAAATTGATAAAAGTGTAAAACCATGAATAGCAAATTGCAAAGTTCATTTCAACAAAATGATATGACTTAAAGTGGTAAAAGTCTCACTTGTGTTTTGCAAGTTGGAGTTTTGCATGAAAAGTAGCTTGGATTTATTCAAAGGTATCTTTTGTTTTGAAAAGTCAAGTTCTATTTGGGCTCCTCCCATTTTGCATGAAGATTTGTTCTCAATTGTTGAAGATAAAGAAGCGTTGCATGGAGATCTTCCAGTTCTAGCCATGCCATGCCACGCCATCCCATGCCAAGGATCATGCCTAGTGCTTGCATACCATTTTCCAACCATTTGACAAGTCCAAGACACCAGGAATAGAGCAATTCACCCCTTTTTGCATGAAGTTTCAGATTTGCATGGTTTCTCTAATTGAGCATTCAAGTTTTGACAACTACATCTCATCTATGAGATATTTTTGTATAAATATGGGCAGACCCCATGGCCCAAATGTTCTTTTACTGTTAGAAGATATAATTTCTACATTTTGAATGTATTTTCTACAATCTGTAACCTTTGGGATAGAAATAAATTGTAGATTTGCCTTTCTTATTTGAGAAATCTCTGTGTATCTCAGTTATTTGAGTATTTGTGAAAGTTTTGTTTCTTATTTCAGTCACAAGAAATTCATTTGTGGTATTTTTCCCTTCTAAAAATATTTTTTGATTAAAAATAAAGAACTCCTTTCCCTTTTGTGAGAATGACTAAATATTGCCTCCGGTTTATCATTTGTATGAGTTTGTGCTGAACCCATTTCAATATAATTCTCTATTCCATTGTGTTTATCAAGCAAGCATTAAGACCCACTAAGGTATCTGGTGAAATCATCATTTTAAGTTTCATAAAGATTTATTCTTTCCCTTTTCCCATCAAAATTTTAGTTTAGGAGAAAAAGACACTAACAGAGTAGAATTTCCATAGAACGAGTATTCTAACAGTTGCATCAAATATAATAAAGGAAGCCAGCTTTCTTTGAAGGTTAACCTCAGTTTGTGAAAGTCCCATGGCTTAGAGGTTTTCCCATTGTATCATTAGGTGTTGCACGGTGAGCTATTCCACAGCAAGACCCATGCAAAACTTATGTGATAACAGGAACAATATTGCACTTCGCATTTCTTTGGTCTTATTAATGCTCACCACTCTCCCTCTTTCCTTGTCTCTCAATTTTGTAGTTTTTGCACTTCTCGAGATTTGTGCCTTGGTTTGTTTTGGTCTTCATAGTATGAAGTTACAAAGTCTTCATGATTCGAGTTTGCATAGCCTTTGCATTCTGTGGCTTCACAATTTGTTAAATTTTTGCACTTGCGCATTCATCATAGATCACCCACACACACAAACATTTCTTCATAGTCAAATCACTCCTTGCATTCTTCACAATCTGAGTTTGCAAAAGCCTCATAGTTTGAATTTGTGAAGTCCTCACTGTTCAATTTTGCGTAGCCTTCGCAGTTTACACCTCTGTTGGTTTGTCTTTCACCTTCACATTCTTTGTACCTCTTGCAGTCCATCCTCTTTCACACTTTGCAAATATTCAGTGAAGGCTCCATGCCAAAGTGAGTTACCATACATGACTATGAAATAGTGAGATCACAACACATGGCAACATTATGGCCTTTTGCACTCTACAAATATTTGGCTTGGTCAAGAAAGAGTAACTGGGATAAAAAGTGAATCAATAATATACTGCAACGTGGCACACATCTGAAGCTTTGCAATTGGTATAGCTAATTATCTTTGGGGATGGACACAAGGTAGGATGACAGCAAAGCAGTCAAAATTAACATTTGGCACCAAGTCGATAGGGAGTATTAAAGGATATATTTGTAAAAAGATTGCATAAGATTTGAAGCTATGATAGGTGGATGTCCCACATTTAAAATGATGAATATTAATTGATCAATGGTCTAAGGGACGTAAAAATCCCTTCAAATCTGCCAAATGACATTCCATATTAGAAGCCATCAAACAAATTTTAAGAACTTTAGAGCAACCAAAACAAGTCATTTTAAGCAAGTTTGCAAATGCACGAGCACTATAAACTACCAAAGCTACCCAGTGATTGTCATTCCACTAGCAAAGAGATTTTTATTCTATAATTTGAGCATAAAAGCTTACGCAAACTCAGAGTTTGAAAAACATAAGGATGGATGAGATGGTGGCCCCAAACCAATTTTTCTTCACCTATGGTACTTTCCAAATTTTCACGGATATTGTTCTAGACTTGGAGTCATTGGCTCATTCATTTCCCTATTATTCAGCTATGTACGAGAGGATTCATATTGAGGAGCCTACAAAAGAATCGGGAAGTCCCAGTTCTGAGTATAGTCAATTTTCAAATGATTTATTGGCTATGCAGAGCACTGGTTTGCACCTTGTAGCAACGAAGCCCAAGGTATTTTCGTGTATTGATCTTTTTTCAATATATTTGGGCATTCTCGTAGACAACAAGGTGTCGCATTGAATAAACAATAAAACTGCATAGCATTCATATCAGGAATGACCTTCCAAGCCTATTATAAGTTGCCTAAGCCTAATGTCATATTTAATCATGTCATGGCCCTAGACTAGCTTAAAAAGTATAATATAAGAGAAGTATTGAAGGACTAGTTAGAGAACCCTGACCATTGGACCAACAAAGAGGATATCAATAGAACACCTGTCAGATTATTCAGACCACGTGTGAAAGTAGGTATGGCTTTGATGAATCGGTTCTTTTGAAAACCAATGACAACTCGTGGACAAGGCCTAGGTGCCTTTACTTTCTATGACCATTGATGATAGGTTGATCCCCACATTAGGGGAGGTTATATCCTTCAATCTAATTTAGATATCTATTCATGTACAACACAAAGATGACTTTTTCATAATGTCCTACATGGTGGATGTTACCTATGCCACAATCAAGTTCCCTTATTGCCCTGAATGGACTCCAGATTCACCGCAAATAGTTCATATGAGCTCCAAGTTACACATTCATAAATTCTAGTAGCATATGGAGGAGATATACAATTACTTTTGCCCTCCAATGTATTGGGCCATCAATGAGAAGTGTATTCCCCAACTTTCAGAGGAAATCATCAAGACAATTTTGAGCATTGAAGCTTATTGGTTGTATCATACATACATGGTAATTAGGGTAGAAGGTTTATTGCAAGCCCCATTGCAGCTCCCTTATTATGTCCCAGACAAGATTATTGAGCAAGAGATTGCTTATCAAATAGTTCATGGAATTGGAGGGAAGTGCAAGGAGAAGAAACAAGTGCCTTACCCTCATCTCCCTCTAAGAATTGGTAAGAAAGAGTGTAGACAATTTCCCAATCTAAACCAGGCTTTCTCACACAGAAATTCCCACAATTTCGTTGACCATGATGTTAGGAGATGGGATCCAAAGGGTAGAGTGGCTACTTATCTGATAAATTTGAAAGGAAAAGTGCCCATTGTTTATCTTCATCACCCACATCATGACAATTGAGTATTTATCATTGCCATAGATGACAAAGTAGTGGAAGAAAACATGAAAATATCAGGTGTTAGGCCACCACTGAAGGCACCATTAAAGAGATAATAGCAGCCAATAGAGGAAAGGTTAGTCACCTTTATCCAAGAGGAAGACACAAAACGGACTAGTCACATCCTTGCAAGGCAAATTCTACACTAGTTACCCAAGTCTCAAGGGCCAAAACCCTCGTCTCCTCCTCATAAGGTAGAATCATCCCTTGTTCTTGAATATATTCAAAGATCTAGTCCCATGTATTTTATTGATGTTAAAGCTAGTGCATCTAGGGTTGGTCAAATTCTTGCTAGTGTTCCCATGGTTGATTTGGATACTATTGATGAACCCATAGAACAAATTGAGTTGGTTCATGTTAAAACTACTAGTGATGGCTTTGAAGTTGCAGTAGCCATTCCAATTTGTCCCATCAGGTCTTCAATGGAAACTATGTCAATTGATATTCCCACTACTAATTACGTTTCCATTATACCTACTTCTCTTGTCATAGTTGATTTGACAACTCCCATTTTTGCTGCAAATAAAACTCCTGTAGTCAACAAGGTTTATACTAGGCATAATACCTCTAAAACTAGTATTCTTACAGGTGGCCTAAGTTCACTTGAACTTAATTCACCTTCCCAAGGGCCAACCAAATCTTCCTTTGTTTTTATACCTATTTTTTTCACTATGAGTGTGTCCATGCCACCATCTTCATTGGCTATCATGCCTTCTTTATCACTTGAATCTTTAGCACCAATAGTCAACTCATCTATATTTTCCACCACTACTAAAATGACTATTGTGTCACTTGAACACTTCCACCCTTACATCCATTAATGTCACTACATCCTCACCCCTTCCATCCTTCATCTCAATAGACCCTACTTGCACCATTCCCCTTCTCTTCACCATTTCCACCACTCCACCTACCATTGTCACCTCATCTATTGCATCTATAGTTGCTCTGCCCTCTCAAGGAGGAGACTAGATTGGGCAATTACAAGCTGCTCAAGAAAAAAGACAAGATTGGATAATTGTTGATAAACCCCAAATGAAAATTGAATTTGACAAAGCTATAGACACCATGAAGAGGATTACTAGAAATAAGGTGACTACACATCAAACTCCAGTTTGGCATGAATCTGAAGAGAAACTGTTTTCTTTGACCAAGAAAAGAAAGGTTAGAGGAGATCAGCTCCTAGAATACAGAGAGGACCCTTCTTCATTTATCTTGGCTTCTAGTGAAGTAGCAACCACTATGATCAAAGGAATGGAGCAAGAGCTTAAAAGGCTTGAAACTTAGACCAAGGCCTCATTGTTGTAGGGGCAAACTGAGTATGTAGAGGAAGCCCTTACGTCATAATATGGTTTATTGATACGAAGCTTTGAAGCAAGTAGACAAGGTGAGCCATTGATTCAAAAGATCAAAGCGTATTTTAAAACAATTTTTCAAATAAGAATTAGACTGAGGGCTTTGACTAAGGTAATCGAGCAAGATTCTTGCCTAGATTTTGATATTATGACCATTGAGGATGTAGGCTTGGCTCAAAGTTTTGTTAGCATGATGAGATTTTCTCTACTAGACTAGGATAGTAAAGTGGCCATTGTTGGAGTATGCACTAAAGCAACAGAAAACAAGATTTCATAGTTTTTTCATGAGGCTAATATTGAGAACTTGTTTTCTCAAGATGGAAGTATTGTTAAACGAGATATTTGGCTCACAATTAGATAGTTTCATGAGAGATTTCAAGGATAGAGTTTTGGAAGCCAATGATGGTGTTAGTCATAAGGTAGTGGAACTTGTGTCCAATATGAGGGAGAAAATTGAAAGGGTATCTTCAATAAAGGAAATCCTAGGAGATCAATTACAAATGCATGCAATGTTAATAAATTAGACAAGGACGTTACTTAGAGTGCCTATTGTGTTGCTTGACAAAATCAATAATGACTTCAATGCATGCATACTGAGGTTCCACAAACCTCAGCCTCCACCTCAAAAAGCAACATCTACTCCACCTACCACTTCCACTCAGCATGCAGCCCCCAATTCTAAAGCATAGCTTGGACCATCTGTCACTCAAGCTCTAGCTGAAGTAACTGTTAAGATCGAGAATGATTGAAGACTGTTTGTTCTGTTTATTTGCAAACTTGTTTCTAAGAAGCTAATTGAAGTGAACTAAATTTTATATGTAAAATTTACGTGAACTACCTTTTGGCGTAGTCTTGGCCATCTTTGTAATCTATTTATACTCTTGTATTTACCCCTTCAAAAGGGGGGATGAAATTCAGAAAACAATAGAAGTTATGGTATTTTTTGAATGTTCTATGAGGTGCATTGTTTTCATGTTCCATTTCCTAGAGAGTCTATCTAAGATGTTAAATTAGATTAGTTAGTTGAATGAAATATATATGCTTAGGTTGTAGATTAGTTGAATTGAGCATTTGCTAGTTTAGCTAACTTGTGATTGATCTCTCATGGGTACCTAGGCTAGTTAAATGGATGTACAAGATAGTTATCCTGTAAGCCTCAAAGTATCACCGTGGAGTTTGGTCATAAGTCTATATTTTCAACTGACCTTCCCTTGGACTCTCTGTGTCATATTTATTTGAATCTAAGTTGTTGCTAGAATTAGATTTATATTGGTAAATTGGCATTGCATTTCAATCATACGAGTTCCAGGGTGTCCTGGAAACATTTCTTTTTTGCTTTGCCTTTGCCTTTGTTTTGGATTTATGTTGAAGATAACCCACTTTTGCATAATTTTTTCATTGTAAATAACCACTTTGTTTAAGTAGGTCTATTAGATTAGGTAGTTTTCAGGTGCACCTATGAACACAGAGTTTAATCACATTTGCTCAACTGTTATTCCACCGATTTGGTTAACCTAAAACCACATACCTGCAACTCATGTTCTGAATTGCTTTTGCAACTCTAAAACGAGAGAGTTTAGACCTTTTATTCTGTTGGGTGAGTAAAATCTACATCAACAAGAAATATTTATTAAAAAAAGGAAAAGAAAGGAATAAAAAAAATGAAAAGAAGGGAAAATGCACATATATTTTTTCAAAAAGAGTCATAATTGTCAAACATTCATCTGCACAACTTACCCTTTTCTTGCATTATTCTCACAGAAAGTGGAGACTATTGTTGACCATTTTGTGAACTCTGCATGCCAAAATGGGCTCCCCCAATTATTTTGCCTTGAAGCCTTGTTCTTCATGACCTTTTGCCCTGAAACTAGGTCTTAACCCTTTAAAAAATCAAGGAAAAAATTGCTTTTGTGAAGGTGTAAGTGTTGTCTCATCAAGCATTGGTCTTTTCCAGCACTCACAGAGCAAATACAGTTCTCACAACAGCGTTACTTGTAAGCTTTACAAGTAATAAGCAGGAGCACTTGACAAACCCAAAAGGGTAAGGAAGAAGCAATTGGGTTTTGAGACGTCTTTACTTCAAAGCTTTTTGAGTCCTTCGGAAGAGCCCGAATTGGTCTTAGACACTTCTTAAGGCAAGTGTTTTTCTATGGAAGGAACCTGGACATTCTGTAGGGTCATTTGCAATTTCCCTGAAGGGTATGTGCCCTTGCAGGAGACACTTCAAAGATAAAACAGACCTTTACAAACTTTCGAAGGGTATGTTGGACCTTGAGGAGGGCTTTTCATCAGTGTGAGGACCAGTACAAAAGTTTTGAAGGCCACTTTTGGCTCAAAATGCCCTTGCGGAGGGCAGCCAGTTGAATCAAAGGGGCAAAGACAAGAAGCCTGAAGGGAACTTGTCCTTCGGAAAAAGTGACAAGCAAAAAGAATTCCTTCGAGTAAAATGTCTGAAGAAATTCCTTCAAACTTTTTGTCCAAAAGAAAATAAAGAAGAAAAGCCAAGGTCGAATTCCTTCAGACATTTTGTCTGAAGAAATTCAACAATCACAAAAAATCCGAAGGGTAGGTGTCTTTGCGGGGGGCACTTGGTCATGAAAGTGGACCATTTCAATTTTTCTGAAGGGTCACTTTCTTTTCAAAGTGGACCATTGCAGCTTTTTTGAAGTTATTTTTCTAAAGGCAAAGGTCATTTTCGAATGCCAAAGGACCATTTCAATCTTTCCGAAGGGTCACTTTCCCTTCAGAGAAGTTCGTTTGCAAAAATGCCGAAGAATTATTTCAAAAATTTTGAAGGGCTCTTTCCCTTCGGGAAAGTTCATTGTCAAAATTTTGAAGAGACACTTAGAAAACCCGAAGGAATTGTCCTAGTGAGTGACGACTGTATGGACATCAATTATATGATGGAGGACTAGCCGTTGAGATTCAAATGTCCAATGATGGGCCCGTGAACGTCAACTTCAGGGTGATAAACTAGCTGTTGGGAAGTCATCAAGCTGGAAAATCCTAAAGGCCCGAGAAATAACAAGTGCCCAAGAGCCTGAATGGTTGAAGACAAAAAGGAAAAGGCCAAGGCAAAGGGAAATGACAAAGCAAAAGAAAACAAGGTGGGTAACCCAGAACGTGGCCACACAGCGCAATAAAGTAAAAGCTCAAAACATTCCAAGTGGAGTGGCAAGTCAAAGTGTAGAGCCAAGGATGAACAAGACCAAGGTAGGTGGCATTAGCAAGAAGAGTAAATGCACTTAGGTGAAATAGTCTCTATCGAAAACCAATAAAAGGATTGGTTTTCAAACTATAAAAGGGAGCAGCCCGTGTTTTCACGCTTCACCATTAATGCATACCCAGTTGTGCTCAGCATTAAAGAGAGCATGGCCCAGTCAACACAACTTGAGGATGCCTTGTTAGTTGCTAGGAGTATCCCATGCTTTTGCAGGCCCTAGACAGCAAGGGCAATGACTTGGACATCTACAACATGGCTCTCTCATACACAATTGGAAGGATATGACAATAGCATGGGTTTGTGGTCTCTACAAAAGTGTTTAATACAGCATGGGTTTCCATCCCTTGATTTTTCGGCATCTTGTTTCTAAGTTCTCTATATATTTGTAACTTCTCATTTGAGAAGGGGATCTCTCAGCATTGTATGGTGAAGCCCTGAAGAAATTTACCTTGAATCAAAAGAAACATTTTTACCTCCATTTGAGCTTGCACTTTTGCATATGTCTATGGTTTTATCTTATGTTAAGTCATTTCTTTTTCATGCTTTCATAAGTTTATGCCAACATATCTAGTGTATTGTGAGTTCTTCTCTTGTAGGTCAACAAGAAGTGTCTAGCTCGGAGTATAGGTGCATGTGAACAAGCTGTCCATAGTGTGTCTTAGAACACCTCTGGTAGTTCTTCCTCCCTGTATCTCCATAGGATCCCCTGTTGAAACACTGATGCAAAAAAGGTTCTTATTTGAATGAAGTGTATGTTTGCTTCTCTCTGGTGTAAAGTGTATGTCAAAGCTGAGTAGACCAACTAGTTTGGTGCATCACCACATTAGTTAGATTCTATTTTTAGTATTTCTCTCTTTTCACCCCCCCATTGTTAGCAGTCAAAAATCTAGGGCCTCAAGTGCATCAAGGGGAGTTAGCCCCTAATCTAGAGATTCATTCCTTAAGTTTGCAACCCATAGCAAGAGGAATGTTTGCATTGTGCCACGTGAAGGAAGAGAGTTGAGCCTTCCTTTAGAGAGTGAAATCCACTATGTCAATAATTTTTGGCATGCCCGGTGGGACAAATTTTTGTCCTACAAGTTTCAAGATTGGTGTTGGTCTTGATATTGTTAAAAAATAGAAAAAGAGCTATATTCAACACCTAGCAACTTCATTCAAGAACTCAGTCTCTAGTTAATGATCAGCTTGGCATCTCATGCCAAAGGTCACTACAAGATCTTCTAGGGGTGTCCCTTTTGAATTTATTGATTTGCCTTTGAAATTAATGAAAATGCTGAGGTTTGCAAATACCCACCCTTACATAGCAAGCCACTTTCCTAAACCATCCATAAAATACACCTACTCAAGGAAACCCCGATTGAATCTTTTCACAGCCATACCAGCCCTCGAGGCTTTCCCTTTTGTGGCCTTCAACGATCAAAGTCCCTTGAACCTTCAACAATATGACCCAATTCTAGGGACAACTCTCAGAAGTGTTCCTCCCTTTAGTGAAGAGGGCCCAATCACTGTTGTTGAGCATATTAGAAACATAGCCAACCTCAGCAACATCTATAATATCACTGAAGAAAATGTAGCCATTAGATTGCTAACCTTGTCCTTCAAAGGAAAAGTTTTGAACTGGTATGGGACCTTGCCTATGAACTCTGTTGGCTCATGGAATAAGTTAGGGACCCTCTTGACCAATAGGTTTGAGGAAAAAATGACCTTTATCTCTATCTGAGCAATTGACCACCATGAAAAGAGCCCCACATAGTTTATGCAAGATTTTAACACTAGATTCGAAAAGACTTGGGACAGAATCCCAATTGTTGTGAGGCCAAACCCAAGCTATGCTTTCCTTTATTACTTGAAGGCCCTGAATAGTGACATTGTTTTCATGATATAGTCCATGGGTGGGAACACTCCGCCCGCTACTTATGAGATAGCCATAGCTGCTAAAAATTGCCTTGTTTAAGTAGGAAAGATAGCTCTTATACCTCATATGCCACTCTTTCTTGATTCACAACCCTCAGTCCAGCTTGTTGTGCCCAACCTAGCTCCTTTGCCTAATTAAGAGAAGTCGGTTGCTACCCCTGCAAATGAACTCCATGAAGTTAAGATCCTGTTGCAGAGTGATACCAATGAGTTAGTTGCCCTCAAGAGACAACAAGCTCAGAGTTATAGGTCAAATCAAGGCTACCAGTAGTTTGGGCAAGCAAATAGACGTCCCCTCCAAAATTATAATCAAGGGCAAGGTCAAATTACACATGTCAAGTCTTACCAAAGTTATAATCCAAATGCCCCTTCATCTTCCAAGGCTCTTGTCGCCATTCAAAATAATTTAGTGCAAGAGCAGCCCAATTATCCACCCTTGGAGCATGGCCAAGAATAGGTTGCTTATGCCAATGAGCTACCAAATCAAAGCATGACCGCACAAGGTGATCATGCAACCCAATTCTCAAGTTTTGAGATATCAACACAACTTGGGATGGACAACAGGGAGGCTCAATCTGATTTCACTCTTATGAATCACTTGGAAGGAGAGTTCTAAGCAGTCAACTATGTGGGGAGCACAAGTAATTAGAATGATTTTGTTGCAGCCAACACCAAGTCCAAAAGGAGATCTATTGATGAAGCTCAAGCAACCACTCAAGCACCTACAATGTCTCCTTCACCACAAGCAAATCAAAAGTTTTCCAATTACAGGTTATCGATTGTAGCTTTAAATCCACAGGTTACAAAGGTTCCCAAGGAGGACTCTAAAGGGGGCAATCCTTCAATCAGTGTAGTGGACCAAATGAAGAAGCTAGACATGAACATCTCATTGTGGGATTCTTTAACACTACCAAGACAAAAGGATATACTCCAAAAGGAATTGCACGGGCTAGGTGAGCAAGCTGTCCCAGCAAGAAATGATAATGTGTTGATAGTAAATGGGGCTCCTCCCATGGGAGGTCAAGTAAAGAAAGATGAGAAGGTCTTGTTGACCAATTTTGGTTCTACAGGCCAAAAATTAGTCTCCCTTTTCTTTCCTTGCTGTCTTGATTAGTCAGTATCTGATGTCTTCACCTTACTCCAATTGTGGTTTTTTCCCTTTGTAATAGCCTTGTTCTTATAAAGAGCCGAGTGATTTGAGTCCTGTAGGTTTTTTGAGTTGATCTGGGGCTTATTTTGCTTCAATAAATTACCTCAGACAAGACTTTTATCGGCAAAAGAATGGGCCAATTTCAAAGAGATGCAAGTCTTTTACAAAATTCTTAAGGTCAAGTGCCCTTGCGGAGGGCATGAAGGTGAGAAATGGGATGGTTCAAGCAAGCTCCAAAGGACAACTTTGGACCCAAGGTGCCCTTGTGGAGGGCAGAAAACACATTTTTAAGAGATCAAGGCAGAAAGCCAAAAGGGAATTTTCCTTCAAAAAAAGTGGCAAGGCAAAACAAAGGATTTTTTCAGACTTTTTGTTCGAAGAAAATCCATGTAGAAACCAAAGGTAAATTCCTTCGGACAAAATGCCCGAAGGAATTCCTTCAGACTTTTGTCTGAAGAAATTTACCAAAAGAAGACCAAGACATTGAAGGCACATTTCCTTTGGGCAAAATGTCCTAAGGAATTCGAAAGGCAAGGAAACCTGAAAGAACCCAAAAGGTAGGTGCCCTTGCGGAGGGCCCTCAACTATCAAAAAGGACCTTTTCCTTTTTTTTGAAGGGTCACCTTCCCTTTGGGAAGGTTCATTTTGCAAAAGCTGAAGGAATTACTGAAAAATGATGACGGGCCTGAGCACATCAACTTCATCATGGTAAACTAGCCGTTGAGGGTTCAAAAGTCTGGTGACATGCACGTGAACTTCAAATTCAAGGCAGCAAAAGAGTCGTTAGTCTTTTAATGGTGACAGGCTCGTGGACATCAATTTTACGGTGATAAGATAGCCGTTGATTTTCAAATGTTTAAGGATGGGCCCACACATGGAAATGGGTTAACAGTTGAAGAAAAGCTAAAGAATATTTATTTCAAATAAGATGTCTGAAAGAATTCCAGAATGCCTAAGCATCATAGAAAGTGGGTGGTAAAGCTCGGAGAGAAGACAAAATTCCCTCGGATAAGTGTCCAAAGGATTTCCTTTGGATGTTTTTTCCAAGAGAATTTGAAGTCTTGGAGACCCGAAGATAGACTTAGCGAACCACCAAGAAAGGATCCAAAAGGAGACAAAAAATATCCTCGAGAGCCGAGTTGCCAGGAAAAGACAAGAAGTATCAAGGAAAGAGAAAGAGAATAGTAAACCCAAAGCATGGCCACGCACACATAAGACAACACTTGGAACATTCTGGAAGATACATCCAACTAAGCGTAGGAACGAATAGAGCAGTCCAGGTGGCACAGGAGGTGTCGACAGGAGAAGTAATTGCTTACAGATGGAATAGTCTCCACAAAATAGCCATCAAGGGAACTGTGCAAGCATTCAATAAAGCAATCCATTTTTTCCTTGTTTAGCATTAATAAGCAGATAGTTGTGTAAGTTTCATATAGAGGTGGCCTTGTCATTCCAAAAACAAAGCAACCTATGCTTTAGCAGAAACATTTAATATAGTTTGATCAGCAAAGTCAATATCTGTGACATCTACAACATGGTTCTTTCAGGCCCATTTACGAAGGGATGACAATAGCATGAGCAAATTCCTCTTTCCTAGGTGTTTAATACAATATGGGCCACCTATTTTTTGGCAGACCAAGAGTCTTTCTCAAAATTCTATATATTGTAACCTCTCAGCTTTGTAAAAGGGATCTCTCACTTGTGTATGGCGAAGCCCTGGACAATTTTTACCTTTTAATCAAAAGAAGCATGTTTTACCTCCATCTAAATTGTGAAACTTATGAATATGTCTGTGCATCAAATTTGTGTTTAGTCATTTCATCTTGATGCTTTCATAGATAGACACCAACATATCTAGTATATCCAAGACCATTTCTGCAGGTTAACAGGGAGTGCCCAAGTTGGATCATAGAGGTAGAAGAGCAATTATCTGAGAGTGTGCTTCTAGAGCACCTATGGTAGGTTCTTTTTATTTGTATCTCCATTAAGCCCCTTGTTAAAATGCCTATGTAGTTTGGTCTTTTGTTCAGATGAAGTGTCTATTCACTCTTTTGATGTAAAGTGTTGATATAAGCTGAGTAGATCGGATCATTTGGTGCATCACCATTTTAGATAGGTTCTACTTTTCTAATATCCTTCTCTCTTTTCACCCCTCCCCCATTATTAATAGTAGTAGTTAAGGACCTCAAAGATGCATCAAAGGGAGCTAGCCCTTATCTAGAGATTCATTCCTCAATTTTGCTAAGCCCACAGCAAGAGGAATGTCTCTATTGTGCCATGTGGAAGAAAGAAGTCGAGCCTTCTTTTAAAGGGTGCAATCCACAGCATCAATAGTTTTTGGCATGCCCGGTGGGACCATTTTTTTATGCTCTGGGAAGTTTTAAGATTGGTGCTAGTCCTGTTACTACAAGAGTGAGCAAACTAACCCAGCATCTGGCGACTCCATTTTTAAGAACTCAGTCTCTAGTCAGAGATCATCCTAGCATCCCATGTCTAAGGTCACCATAAGATCTTCTGCCGAGGGTGTCCCTTTCGAATTCATTGAGTTGCCCTTAAACTCAGCAAAGCAGCTAAGGTTTGCAAGGACTCATCCCTATACAGCAAATCAATTTCCCAAACCTACCATAAAATATACCTACACGAGAAGACCTAGGTTGAATCCTGTCATCGCCATGGCTTTACCTTTTGTAGCCTTCAATGGTTAGAGCCCTTTAAACTTTCTATAGTATGACCTAATCCCAAGGACAACCCTTAAGAGTGTTCCTCCTTTTAATATAGAGGGGCCTATTACTGCTATTGAGCGTATCATAAATATAGCCAACTTTTGCAACATCCATAATGTCACCAAAGAGAACATAGCCATCAGGTTACTAGCGTTGTCTTTTAAAGGTAAAGTTTTAGACTGGTATGGGACCTTGCCTATGAATTCGGTTGGCTCATGGAATGAATTAGGCACCCTCTTGACAAATAGATTTAGGAAAAAGAGTGACCATCTCTCTCTCACTAAGCAATTGACCACCATGAAAAGAGCTACGCATGAATTTATGCAGGATTTTAATACCAAGTTCCAAAAGACTTAGGACAAAATCCCCATTTTAGTGAGGCTGACCCCAAGCTATGCTTTCCTTCACTATTTAAAGTCTTTGAACAATGACATTGATGTCATGATACAGTCCATGGGAGAACAAGTGTTACTTACTGCCTGTGAAATAGCCATAGCCACTAAAAATTATTTGGTGTAAGCAGGAAAGATAGCCTTTAGACCTCATATGTCGCTCTTTCCTGAATTACAACTACCAGTTTAGACTGTTGCAACCACTTTAGCTCATCTACCTAGTGTAGAAAAGCTAACTGCTACCTCGCCAAATGACCTCCATGAAGTTAAGAGTTTGTTACAAAGTGTTACAAATGAATTAGTGGCTCTCAAGAGGCAACAAGCTCAAAGCTATCGGCCAAATCAAGGATACTAGTAGTTCGAACAAATGAATAGACCTCCGTTCCAAAATTATAACCAAGGATAGGGTCAGATTACCCAAGTCAGACCATGTCAAGGTTATAATCCAGGTGCCCCTTCATCATCCAAAGCTCTTGTTCCCATTCAAAATAATTTGGTACAGGAACAACCTAATTGCCCACCCCTGGGGTATGGCCAAGAACAGGTTGCTTATACTAATGAGTTTCCAAATCAATGGATGAACACTCAAGACAATCAAATAGCCCAATTCCCATGTTTTGAGGTGTTAGCACAACTTGAGATGGACAACAGGTAGGCTCAGTCTTAATCCACTCTCATGAATCATCTAGAAGGAGAATTCTATGCAGTCAATTATGTGGGGAGTATGAATAACCAGAGTGATTGTGTTGCAGCCAATAACAGGTCCAAAAAGAGAGCTATGGAGGAAGCTCAGGCAGCTACTCAATCGTTTGTAGCATCTTTTTCATCACAAGTGAACTAGAAGTTTCCAAATTACAAGCCATTGGTTGTAACCTCAACTCCTCGGCTTGCACCTCAGGCTGTAAATGCCCCAAAAAAAATTCAAAAGTGAGCAACCCTCAGATCAATGTGGTGGCCCAGATGAAGAAGTTGCACATGAATATCTCATTTTGGAATTCCTTAGCAATACTGGGACAAAAGGATATACTCCAGAAGGAATGGCACGGGCTGAATGAACAAGTTGTCCCAACAAAAGCCGATAATGTGTTGATTATGAATGGGCACCCTTCCATAGCAGGTCAAGCAAAGAAGGATGAAAAGGTTCCTCCTTTATATATATCCTTAGTCATTGGAGATTTCTTGGTTCATAATTGCATTATTGACAGTGGGTCAAGCACCTCAGTAATGCCCAAATGCATAGTAGATAAGCTGGGACTCAAATATGAGGAAATGACCAAGAGAGCCCTATAATTAGATGGATCACCAGCTAAAACATTAGGATTGGTAAGATGCTTGAATCTAATGCTTCACGCTTGTTCAACCTCCATTCCCCATGATGTGGTAGTGATGAATGTTCCTCCCTACTTTGCTCTCTGCTTATCCAGGGATTTCACGTCCAAGATAGGTGGGTACTTAGTAGCAAATTGGTCTTACATGGTTTTTAGAACCAAATATGAAACTAAAGTGAAGATTGAGTCAGATCCCATCCACAGAGATCATCTGGAGCCATACTCACTCAAGGCGGCAAATGTCAACGATGCCATCATTGACGAAGAAGAATTCCAAATAGACCAATTCCCACCGTCTTCCCTTGAAGGAGTTGCTGACTTGCTCTAAGATGAATGGAGAAGTGAAAATTTTGAACATGACCCATACAAGTTTATCAAAGAGGCAAGTCTTGGAGTTTATTGCATGCATGAAGGTAATTTTGTGCCAAATTTGATGAAGGCAAACCAAGAGAACTATGGTTTGTGGCAACTCTTCTTTGATGGATTAAGAAGCAAAATGGGAGCTAGTGGTGGATTAATGTTAGCTTCACCCTCAAAAGAAAGATTCTTCTCAACTTTCAAGGTCCAATTCTCCTACACCTGCAACATTGCAGTATATGAGTCTCTCATTCATGATTTAGAGTGGGCAAGGAAAAGAGGAATAAAAGAATTACAAGTTTTTGAAAATAGTGAGTTAATTATAAACCAGGTGAGAGGTCAAAACTTGACCAAGAATTCCTTACTTAAGTCTTACAAACATAGGGTGTGGGACCTAATAGAAAGTTTTTTGGCTTTCAACATTATTTTCATTTCAAGAGAACAAAATAAACAAGTAGATAGACTAGCAGCATTTGGTGCTCAGTTTGACATTCCCAAGGGAATAGGTCAGGATAATAGTCCATGCCATTTAAAAGAGATAATAAGACCCTCCATACCTAATAATGTCACAATTGGTAGGTGTTTGATAGTGATTAGCAAATAACTCTCTTCTTACAAGAGGAGGCTGAGTTTGCTTCTAGGAATCAATCCAAGCTGTAGCAGTAGTATGACGGCCAGATTGTTTAGCTGAAGAACAACAAACTTCCTAAGGGTTTGGTCACTCTCAAAAGCATCTTCAATGAGGATGACCAACTAAAAAATGACAAAGAGAGCATCACAACCAAGGAAAAAAATTACAAAAGAGTCAAAATATTCAAAGATAGGTTGCTTGCACTTGGGAAGGTATGTACAAATGATAAAAGGCATTCTTTCATTTTGTTATGCCAAGAGTTTATCGATGTTTTTGCTTGGGAGTATAGCGACCTGGAGGGTTTTGACCCAAGCTTGGCCCAACACACCATTGAGCTGGAGGAGGGTGTCAAACCCATCAAACAAAAACAAAGGCCTATCAATCCAAAGATTGAGCCTCTCATGCGGAAGGAACTCACCAAGTTGATTGAGTCCAAAATCATTTTTTCTATCAAACACTCTTCTTGGCTGGCTAATCTAGTCCCTGTTAGGAAGAAGAATGGGGAGATCAGACTATGTGTAGATTTTAGAGACCTCAATAGAGTCTCATTAAAAGATCACTATCCCCTCCCAAGTATGGAGCAGATCCTCCAAATGGTGACAGACAGTGAATGTTTCTCTCTCCTAGATGAGTATTCAGGGTACAATCAAATTCTAGTGCAAGACTACGATCAGTACAAGATAGCCTTCACTACCAAGTGGAGAAATTTTGCCTACAGGGAAATGTCATTTGAACTGTCAAATGCTGGAGCTACCTTTTAGTGAGCCATAGACATGGCTTTCTAGGGTCTGATAAATAATATTGTATTGGTTTATCTTGATGATGTGACAGTCTTCTCTAAGGATGCAGGACAACATCTAAAACCCCTGAGGCAAATCTTTGAGAGGTGTAGAGATTTTGGTATCTCTCTCAACTCAAAGAAATATGTGTTTGTTGTCCATGAAAGAAAACTCCTTGGTCATGTTGTTTCAAAAGGGGGCTTGACCATTGATCCAGAAAGAGTACACGCCATCCTAGCGCTATCCTTACCTAAGCATAAGAAGGGTCTGCAAAGCTTCTTTGGAAAAATAAACTTTATTAAAAGATTTATCCCTAATTTTGCTGAAATAGTTAAGCCACTAACTTCTATGCTGAAGAAGGATGAAAATTTTGCATAGACAGCATAAAGGAAGGATAGTTTTGAAGGGATTAAGCAAGCTATTGCCCAGGCTCTCACCTTGATCAGTCCTGACTTCTCCAAGGATTTCAACCTTTAAACCTTCAAAAATGAAGAGATAATCTCTGTCATGCTCACTCAGGCAAATGATGAAAACCTTGAACAACCTCTTGCATTCTTTAGCCAAGGTCTAGAAGGTTTTGAAATTAGGTACACATATGTTGAAAAGCAAGCACTTGTAGTTATATGAAGCCTAAAAAAATTTAGACATGTGTTGTCAAATAGCAAGATTCATATCATGGTACCACATCTTAGTGTCAAGGATTTCTTGATTAGTCATGATTTAAATGAAAAAAGGGTAGGGTGGATCACCAAGGTAATGGAATATGATGTGGATATCAAAAACACCAAGCTGGTAAGGGGAAGAGGGATGTGTGAACACCTCGCTACAGACCTTAAACAACAAAAAGAGGGCATTTTGTTACTCAATGATGAAGCTACAGTAGAAGAACCTATAGTCGTAAAGGACTGGGCACAAGACATGACTCATTTATTTCTCAGTGGTGAGTGCCCACAGGGCCTTGATAGGACTAAAAAGAGGTATTTCAGGCTCTAGTCACTTCTTTATGTCCTAGTTGATGAGGTGCTATTTAGAAAGGATTTTTTAGGGGTACTCTTGAGATGCATAGACTCAAATCAGGTCAATAGGGTACTATCTGAATTTCATGACGGACCAGTTGGTGGTCACTTTGCTCCTAAGCCTACAACTACAAGGATTATGAGTGTTGGTTACTTTTGGCCCACTTTATTTAGAGATACTCATGCCTGGGTACGAAAGTGCCATAAATGTATTCTCTTTGATGGAAAGCAATGGCTAGCTACAATGCCTCTGCAACCTATTCAAGTAAAACAATGGTTCATGCAATGGGGCATGGAATTCATAAGAATGATCAATCCTCCTTTTAGTGCTGGCCACAAGTGGGTCTTGACTGCTACAGATTATTTCACGAGATGGGTAGAAGATGTTGCTTTGAAAGAAGCCAACGAAAGTGCAGTTTTAGATTTTTATAAAGGCCTAGTGACAAGATTTGGAGTCCCAACTACCATCATTTCAGATAACGCATTGGCTTTCTTGGGAACCAAAATAAGCGAGTGGGTGTTAGAATATGGCATCTATCTTAGTACTTCTTCCAATTACTACCCATAAGGAAATGGGTTGGTTGAGTCCACTAATAAGAATCTAATCAAGATCATTAAAAGGACAATGGAGGAAAATTAGAGAACTTGGCATGCCAAGCTAAAAACAGCCCTGTGGGCAGACAGAGTTACTCCAAAAAGAGAAATTGGTAATTCACCATACACACTTGTGTATGGAAGGGAAGCTAGACTTCCTATTTCGCTTGAATTGCCAGCCTTGGATCTGGCCCACCAGATGCAATTAGAAGAAAGCAACAACATGGAGGTCAGATTTTGTGAATTAATAGAGCTTCAGGAAACAAGAGACTAAGCCATGGTTTCCATGACCAACCGTCAACAGCAAACGAAAAGCATTTTGATAAGAAATCCTCATCAAAAGGATTCTTAGAAGGTGACATTGTTTTGAAATGGGATGAAGACCAAGCTAAACCTGGAAAGCACACGAAGTTTGATGCCTTATGGAGTGGTCCATATGTCATCATTCAATGCAAGTAGCATAACGCATTCTAACTCTCCAGGTTAGATGGTGGAGAACTACATATCCCAGTTAATGGGATATATCTTAAGCATTGTCACTAGGCCTTCTCTTGTTATGTACATATTTTCTCTATTTTTTTCCCTATTTTTCCTAAGTGCTTTTGTGCATGTTTGTAGTTTTTTAGCCTTGTGTGTGTTTTGTTTACTGTTTGGGGTAAAATTTTTGTGTTGATTCTTAAGTTTATCAAGGTTATTGTCAATGTTCCAGGCTATTTTCTAACTCCATGCCCAACGAACTTGTAAGCCATCAATTTTCTTAAGCATAGCAGGCATGCTTCCCCTATCAATCGCCAAATATGTTGACCAATTTTGGTCCTGTAGGCCAAAAATTGGTCTCCCTTTTCTTTCCTTGCGATCCTGATTAGTTAGTCTCTGATGTCTTCACCTTATTGCAATTGTGGTTTTTTCCCTTTGTAATAGCTATGTTCTTATAAAGAGCTGAGTGATTTGAGTCTTGTAGTTTTTTTGAGTTGATCTGGGGCTTATTTCACTTCAACAAATTGCCTCAAATAAGACTTTTATCTACAAAAAAATGGGCCAGTTTCAAAGAGATGCAAGTCTTTTACAAAACTCTGAAGGTCAAGTGGCCTTGCAGAGGGCAGGAAGATGACAAATGGGACCATTCAAGCAAGCTCCAAAGGATAACTTTGGACCCAAGGTGCCATTGTGGAGGGCAGAAAACCCATTTGTAAGAGATCAAGGTAGAAAGCCAAAAGGGAATTTTCCTTGAGAAAAAGTGGCAAGGCAAAACAAAGGATTTCTTTGGAATTTTTGTCCGAAGAAAATCCATATAGAAACCAAAGGTAAATTCCTTTGGACAAAATGCCTGAAGGAAATCCTTTAGACTTTTGTCCGAAGAAATTTACCAAAAGAAGGCCAAGACATTAAAGGCACATTTCCTTCGGGCAAAATGTTCGAAGGAATTCCTTCAGACATTTTGTCTGAAGGAATTTGAATGACAAGGGAACCCAAAAGGTAGGTGCCCTTGCGAAGGGCCCTCAGCTATCAAAAAGGACCTTTTCCTTTTTTTCGAAGGGTCACCTTCCCTTTGGGAAGGTTCATTTTGCAAAAGCCCAAGGAATTAATAAAAAATGATGATGGGCCCGAGCACGTCAACTTCAACATGGTGAACTAGTCATTGAGGGTTCAAATATCTGGTGATGTGCACACGAATGTCAAATTCAAGGCAAAAAAAGAGCCGTTAGTTTTCGAATGGTGAGGGGCCTACGGACGTCAATTTTATGGTGATAAGATAGTCATTGATTTTCAAATGTTTAAGGATGGGCCCACGCATGGAAATGGGTTAACAGTTGAAGAAAAGCTAAAGAGCATTTCTTTCAAACAAGATGTCCAAAATAATTCTAGAATGCCTAAGCATCATCGAAAGTGAGTGGTAAAGCTGAGAGAGAAGACAAAATTCCTTTGGACAAGTGTCTGAAGGATTTCCTTTGGATTTTTTGTCTGAGGGAATTCAAAGGCTCAGAGACCCGAAGATAGACTCAGCGACCCACCAGGAAAGGAGCCAAGAGGAGACAAACAATAGCCCTGAGAGCCGAGTTGCTAGGAAAAGACAAGAAGTAGCAAGGAAAGAGAGAGAGAACAATGAACCCAAAGCATGGCCACACACACATAAGACAATGCTTGGAATGTTCCAAAAGATACATCCAACCAAGCGCATGAACGAATAGAGTAGTCTAGGTGGCACAAGAGGCATCAGTAGGAGAAGTAATTGCTTGCAGATGGAATAGTCTCCACCAAATAGCCATCAAGAGAACTGTGCGAGCATTCAATAGAGCAGTCCATTTTTTCCTTGTTTAGCATTAATAAGTAGACAGTTGCATAATTTTCATGGAGAGGTGGCCTTGTCATTCAAAAAACAAAGTGACCTATGCTTTAGTAGGAACATTTAATACAGTTTGAGCAGCAAAGTCAATATCTGTGACATCGACAACATGGTTCTTTCAAGCCCATTTATGAAGGGATGATAGAAGCATGAGCAGATTCCTCTTTCCTAGGTGTTTAATATAGTATGAGCCACCTATTCTTTGGGGGACCAAGAGTCTTTCTCAAAATTCTATATATTGTAACCTCTCAGCTTTGTAAAAGGGATCTCTCACTTGTGTATGGCGAAGCCCTGGACAATTTTTATGTTTTAATCAAAAGAAGCATGTTTTACCTCCATCTAAATTGTGAAACTTATGAATATGTCTATGCATTAACTTTGTGTTTAGTCATTTCATCTTGATGCTTTCATAGATAGACACCAACATATCTAGTATATCCAAGACCATTTTTGCAGGTTAACAACAAGTGCCCAAGTTGGAGCATAGAGACAGAAGAGCAATTATCTGACAGTATGCTTCTAGAACACCTATGGTAGGTTTTTTTCTTTGTATCTCCATTAAGCCCCTTGTTAAAATTCCCATGTAGTCTGGTCTTTTATTCAGATGAAGTGTATGTTCCCTCGTTTGATGTAAAGTGTTGATATAAGCTGAGTAGATCGGATCATTTGGTGCATCACCATTTTAGATAGGTTCTGCTTTTGTTATATTCTTATCTCTTTTCACCCCCCCCCATTATTAACAGTAGTATTTAAGGACCTC
Organism: Torreya grandis; assembly: GCA_037957365.1. Classification (NCBI taxonomy): domain Eukaryota; kingdom Viridiplantae; phylum Streptophyta; class Pinopsida; order Cupressales; family Taxaceae; genus Torreya; species Torreya grandis. The sequence goes on from JARHVA010004853.1 coordinate 389,243, forward strand.
AAAGATGCATCAAAGAGAGCTAGCCCTTATCTAGAGATTCATTTCTCAATTTTGCTAAGCCCACAACAAGAGGACTATCTCTATTGTGCCGTGTGGAAGAAAGAAGTTGAGCCTTATTTTAAAGGGTGCAATCCATAGCATCAATAGGTCCCTCCCTTCTATTTGTCCTTGATTATTGGTGATTTCTTGGTCCACAATTGCATCATTGATAGTGGAGCAAGCACCTCAGTTATGCCTAAATGCATAGCTAATAAGTTAGGCCTCAAGTATGAGTAAATGACCAAAGGAGTTCTACAGTTAGATGGATCACCATCTAAGACCTTAGGAGTGGCAAGAGGCTTGAATCTAACTCTCCATGCCTGTCTGACCTTCTCAATTCCCCATGATGTGGTAGTGGTAGATGTTCCTCCTTTCTTTGATCTTTGCTTATCAAGGGATTTGACATCCAAGATAGGTGGATACTTGGCATCCAATTGGTCTTACATGGTTTTTAGGACAAAGTATGGAATTAAAGTAAAGATTGAGTCAGAGTCCATCCACAAGAATCACCTAGAGACATACTCGCCCAAAGTAGCGAATGTGAACTAAGCAATCATTGATGAAGAAGAGCTCTAGGTAGACCAATCTCCATCATCTTCCCTTGTAGGCGTTGCTGACCTGCTTCTAGATGAATGGGGAAATGACAATTTTGAGCATGATCCTTACAAGTTCATTGAAGAAGCTGGTCTTGGATTCTACTGCATGCATGAGAAATATGCTTTCATGCCAAAATTGATGAAGACAAATCAAGAAGAGTGTGGTTTGTGCAGCTATTCTTTGATGGATATAGAAGCAAGTTGGGAGTTGGTGGTGGAGCAATGCTGGTTTCACCTTCAAAGGATAAATACTTCTCAACTTTCAAGTTTCAATTCTCTTGCACTTGCAACGTAGCAGAGTATGAGGCCCTTGTTCATGGCCTAGAATGGGCAAGGAAAAGAGGAATCAAAGAATTGCAGGTGTTTGGAGATATTGAGTTGATTGTGAACCAAGTGAGAGGTCAAAGCTTGACCAAGAACTCCTTACTCAAGTCTTACAAGCACAGAGTGTGGGACCTTGTGAAGAACTTTGCTGCTTTCAACATCACTTTCATTCCAAGAGAGGAGAACAAGCATGCAGATAGACTAACAACAATTGGTGCTCAGTTTGATATCCCAAATGGGGTGAGACAAAGCAAGAATCAACATGATTTGAAGGTGATCGTGAGGCCCTCCATACAAAACAATGTCACCAATTGATAGGTGTTTGAAAGTGACCAACAAATAGCATTTTTTTTGCAGGAAGAAGCTGAATTCACTTCCAAAAATCAGTCCAAGCTGCAGCAATAGTATGATGGGAAAATTTTTCAACTAAAGACCAATAGGCTTCCCAAAGGTTTGGTAACTCTTGAGAGCATCTTCAATGAAGATGACCAACTCAAGAGAGACAATGCAAGCATGTCAACCAAGAAGGAATATTATGAAAGGGTAGAGATCTACAAGGATAAGCTGCCTGCACTTGGGAAGGTGTGTGCCAATGAAGAAAAACATGCTTTCATTATGTTATGCCAAGAGTTTGTTGATGTCTTCACTTGGGAGTATGGTGATTTGAAAGGCTTTGATCCAAGATTGGCCCAACACACCATTGAGCTAGAGGAAGGTGCCAAACCCATCAAGCAAAAGCAAAGGCCAATCAATCCAAAGATTGAGCCTCTCATGAGGAAGGAACTCACCAAACTGATTAAGTCCACGATCATCTTTCCTATCAAACACTCTTCTTGGCTAGCCAATTTGGTCTCTGTTAGGAAGAAGAATGGAGAGGTCAGATTGTGTGTAGATTTCAGAGACCTGAATAGAGTCTCACTGAGAGATCACTATCCCATTCCAAGTATGGAGAAAATTCTTCATATGGTGACAGGCAGTGAAAGATTCTCCCTCCTAGATGGCTACTTCGGGTACAATCAAATCCTAGTACAAGAATGTGACCAATACAAGACAACCTTCACCACCAAGTGGGGAACATACACCTACAAGATGATGCCATTAATATTGTCAAATACTGGAGCTACCTTCCAACGTGCTATGGCTATGGCTTTCCAAGGTTTTATCAATGGCATTGTGTTGGTTTATCTTGATGATGTGACAGTCTTCTCCAAGGAGGCAAGTGAACATTTAAAGCACCTGAGGCAAATCTTTGAAAGCTGTAGAGAGTTTGGCATCTCTCTCAATCCAAAGAAATGCGTGTTTGCCATCCATGAAGGCAAGCTCTTGGGTGATGTCATTTCAAAAGTGGGTCTGTCCATTGATCCAGAAAGGGTGCATGCCATCTTAGCATTGTCCTTGCCTAAGAATAAGAAGGGCCTACAAAGTTTCTTTGATAAAATAAATTTCATTAGGAGATTCATTCCTAACTTTGCTGAGCTAGCCAAGCCACTAACTTCCATACTAAAGAAGGATGAGACATTCACGTGGAAAGCAAGAAAAAGAGAAAGCTGTGAAGGCATCAAGCAAGCTATTGCCCAAGCTCCTACCCTGACTAGTTCTAACTTCTCCAAGGACTTCAATCTATACACCTATTATCAACCTGGAGCTGTGCCCTGATTCAAAGATGTGCATGAAATAGCCAATCCTCTATCCGGCTGAAACAATGGGATCTTCTCATGAGGATGGGTGCCTCAATAGTGAGAAGAACCTCCAGAGAAGGCTGGTTCCCATATGATGTATCAATTAAGACCTCTACTCTACACTGCAGACTTTCATGGAAAAGGGAGAATGGAAACTTAAAGGGGAAGTCCTACCTAAAGGGGGTGATACACTAGAATTTTGATCCACTCAACTTGGAACCTTGAACACTAAATGAACAAGGGAGAAGGAAGACCTTAGACTTCAATTAATCACTTATGCATAAGTATTTCATGCAAAGGTTCGACCCAATAACTAAAACCTGAGGGAAAATGATGGAGAGAGGTCTGATAAAAGACACTTTGCAGCCACCTAACATCCACTTACAGTTTCAGCAAAAGACAATAAAGAACACTGAACATGACCTGCACAAGGATAATCTAGCAACTAGGTATGAAACAAAATTTGGGAAGGGAGAGAAATCTACCACTTATGCAAATTGCTGAATGAAATATACACTATGCCAATGCTCAAAATTTGAAAGTACAGTCCTTATTGATTGAAGAGGTGACACAACTCACCAATGGTAGAATCTGGTCTAACCAAGAGAGATTGGATGATTTTTAATCAAGGCTGAAAGCCTTTATATAGAAAATTACAAGAGGCCAAAGATTGGCATAGAAAATTGAAGAGAAAGATTCACTTTGGTTAACTCAAGGCTTTACTTGGCCTTTCAATAAAATATATTTTCCCTTTTGTCCTTGCATGAAGCTTCTTTTCTTGATGAAGCAAACTTATCTTTGTTATGAACTGCCCACCTCTTTTTGCATGGAAATATATGCAAATGTCAAATTTAGAACTCCATGTGAGTTGCTTGATTGCCGAGTTATAGCATTTGAAAACTGAGTTAACCGTTATTTAAGCTGAGTTGGATGAAGAGATCATTTTCTTTCGCATGGAAAGCTTCTAGTGGATGCAGCATTTTAATCAATTAGTCAACTCTAAATCTGGATGAGTCAACTCGTCGTTCAAATTTTGAACTCTTGTTGAAGCTGAGTTAGACCTTCAGATGCATGAACTGACTAGAGATGAATAGGACTTTAATAATCAATCAACTGAAGCTTTGACCGATGTTTGAAAATAGCTATGATGTTTATAAATAGCTCCTGCTTGCATGTATTCTATTATATTTTGATCTTCCTGTTTGTGTCTATTTCTGGCAGGATTTCGTATTCAACTCTTTCATCGGATTATCTATTTTCTATTCTCTTTTGCACAGTCAGCCTCCATTTATTTCAGGTTTCTTGTCTCTTTGATTTCAACAGTTACTTCCCCGCGGTCAAAATTTGATGTCTTGTGAGACGTCAGCGGAAGCTTTATTCCTTCAGACTTCCATCTTGCCACTTTCCCGTGGACAAAATGTCCACAAGAATTATCTTGGGCTCTAGCCTTCAGAATTTCTACTTTGGGTTTTTGTCAGGTTTACTTTCCTCAGGCTATTTCTATAGAATTTCTTCGGACTTCTCTCCCTTCAGATACCTTCCTTTGTTGCGGGATTTTTTCTCTTTTTTTTGCGGTCTTTTCTGCATGTCATCTTCCTGTGGACCCTCGGGTTTTTTGCCTTTGTATTTTACCGTCGAACTTTCTTCAGGATTTGCTTCGTGCAAGCCTTCTGAATTTCTTCAGACTTTTTGTCTGAAGGAATTCTTTCGAACAAAAGTCCAAAAGAATTCATTTTCTCTCTTGCCTTAGATTTTTCCTATTTTTTATTTGTTTTCTTCAGACTTTGTTTTTTACAAGCCTTCCGAATCTCTTCAGACATTTTTTTCAAAGGAATTCCTTCGGAAAAAGGTTCGAAGAATATCTCTTTTCCTTTGCTCTTTAAAATGTGCCCTTTGGCACCGACCAAGTGTCCTTCGGCATCGACCAAGTGCCCTTCGCAAAGACAAGTTGATCTTCTTCCGTGCCCTTCAAAAAAATTGGATGGCACCTGGGCTTTTTGCAAAGGTCTCTGAGTCTGGTCTTGTGCCTGCCTGAAGGGTAGGTGCCCTTCAAAATTCGTGAAACTACTCCCTTCCAAATTAATCCTTGGCTTCTTTTTGTGCGGACTTTCCTTCTTAGTGCTCTTATTAATTTCTTTGGACTTTTTGTCCGAAGGAATTCCTTCAGACAAAAGTCCGAAGGATATCATTATCCGAAGTAAAAAACTTTTTTTGATGAATCATTCTGAAGGAATTCATCCTTCGTAGCAAGGACCCTACCAAAACAATGTACTCTTCTTCCTTGGCTAGAGACGTGAATTTTTTGAATGGTGAGAGACAATCTAACTTTTGGAAGAATTGTCAACAACACCTTTGGGAATGAAGAGGTAATCTCTGCTATGCTCACTCAAGCAAATGGTGAGAACTTAGAATAGCCTCTTACTTTTTTCAGTGAAGGTTTAGAAGGCTATGAGGTTAGATACATGTATGTTGAGAAGCAGGTGCTTGCAGTCATACAAAGTCTAAAGAAGTTCAGACATATGTTGTCTAACAACAAAATCCACATCATGGTGCCACATCCTAGTGTAAAAGACTTCTTGTTGAGCCAAGACTTGAATAAGAAAAGAGCAAGTTGGATCACCAAAGTAATGGAGTATGACATAGAGATCAAGACCACCAACCTGGTAAAGGGAAGATAGCTGTGTGAACACCTCGCTACAGACTTGAAATAGGCAAAGGAGGACATTTTGGTACTCCATGATGAACTTACAGCAGCTGTACCTACAGTCATGAAGAGCTGGGCACAAGACATGGTTCATTTCCTTCAAACTGGTGAGTGTCCACAAGGTCTTGATATGACCAAGGGGAGGTATTTTAGACTCCAATCTCTTCATTATGTCTTAGTTGGAGTGCTATTCAGGAAAGACTTTTTAGGGGTACTCTTGAGATGCATTGATTTAGACCAAGTTGATAGGGTACTGTTTGAGTTCTATGATGGACCTGTTGGTGGCCACTTTACTCCCAAGACCATAGCTACAAGGATTATGAGGGCTGGTTACTTTTGGCCCAGTTTGTTTAGAGACACTCATGCTTAGGTGAGGAAATGTCAAAAATGCGCCTTCTTTGATGGGAAGCAACGGCTGGCTGCCATGCCTCTTCATCCTATTCAGGTGGAACAACCATTCATGCAATGGGTTTGGACTTCATAGGGTTGATCAATCCTCCTAGTGTTGGCCACAAGTGGATTTTGACTACCACAGATTATTTCACAAAATGGGTAGAGGCCACAACTTTGAAAGAGGCCAATGAGAGTACAGTCCTAGACTTCTATGAAGACATAGTGACAAGATTTGGGGTCCCAACCACAATCATTTCAGACAATGCATTGGCTTTCTTGGGAACAAAGACAAGTGAGTGGGCATTAAAGTATGGCATCTATCTCAGCACTTCTTCCAACTACTATCCACAAGGGAATGTGCTGGCTGAGTCCACAAATAAGAATTTGATTAGGATCATAAAAATGACAATAGAGGAAAATCAAAGGACTTGGCATGCCAAGTTGAAGACAACTCTTTGGGCAGATAGGATCACTCCAAAAGGGGCGATCGGGAATTCACCATACACACTTGTGTATGGAAGGGAAGCTAGACTTTCTATCTCACTTGAGTTACCAGCCTTGGATCTTGCCCATCAGTTGCAATTGGTGGAGAGAGACACCCTGGAAGTTAGGTATTATGAACTAATGGAGCTTCAAGAAGCGAGATACCAAGCCATGGATGCAATGATCAGCCACCAATAGTGAGCAAAGAAACATTTTGACAAGAGATCTACACCAAAGAGCTTCTCAAAAAGTGACATTGTCTTGAATTGGGATGAGGACTGAGCCAAGCCTGGGAGACATGAAGTTTGACACCTTGTGGAGTGGCCCATATGTCATCACCCAATGCAAGCAACACAATGCTTGCCAACTCTCCAAGTTGGATGGTGAAGAGCTACATATCCCAGTCAATGGGATATATCTTAAGCATTGTTACTAGGTTTACTTTGTCATGTACATAGTTTTCTTATTTTTTTCTCATTTTCCCTTAGTGTTGTTATGCATGTGTGTAGTGTTTTTAGCCTTTGTGTGTGTTTTTTTTCCTTATTGCTTGGGGTAAAACTTTTGTTGGTTCTTAGGTCCTTACCAGGCTGTTGCCAACTTTTCAAGCTGCATCCTGACTCCACGTCGAATGGAATTCTAGGCCACCAGTCTTCTCAAGCGTAATAGGCATGCTTCCCCTATGAGTCGCCAATTTGTTGACCATTTTTTGAATACTGCATGCCAAAATGGGCACCCCCCTTCTTTTGCCTTGAAGTCTTGTTCTTCAAGCCTTTTTACCCTGAAACTAGGTCTTAACCCTTTAAAAAATCAAGGAAAAAGTTGCTTTTGTGCAGGTGTAAGTGTTGTCTCATCAAGCATTGGTCTTTTCCAGCACTCATAGAGCAAATCAGGTTCTCACAACAATGTTACTTGTAAGCTTTACAAGTAATAAGCAGGAGCACTTGACAAACCCGAAAGGGTAAGGAAGAAGCAATCGGGTTTTGAGACATCTTTACTTCAAAGCTTTTTGAGTAAGTCCTTTAGAAAAGCTCAAATTGGTCTTAGACGCTTCTTAAGGCAAGTGTTTTTCTGTGAAAGGCACCTGGGCATTTTGTAGAGTCATTTGTAATTTTCCCGAAGGGTATGTGCCCTTGCAGGAGACACTTCAAAGATAAAATGGACCTTTACAAAACTTCTGAAGGGTATGTTGGAAGGCATAATGGACCTTGTGGAGGGCTTTTCGTCGACGTGAGGACTAGTACAAAAGTTCCAAAGGGCACTTTTGGCTTGAAATTCCCTTGCAGAGGGCAATTGGTTGAAGCAAAGAGGCAAAGACAGGAAGCCCGAAGGGAACTTGCCCTTCAAAAAAAGTGACGAGCGAAAAGAATTCCTTCAGACTTTTTGTCCGAAGGAAAACTAAAGAAGAAAAGCCAAGGTCGAATTCCTTCACACAAAATGTCTGAAGGAATTCCTTCGGACATTTTGTCCGAAGAAATTCGACAGTCACAAAAAGTCCTAAGGGTAGGTGTGTTTGAGGGGGGGCACTTGGTCATGAAAGTGGACCATTTCAATTTTTCTGAAGGGTCGCTTTTTTTCAAAGTGGACCATTGCAGCTTTTTCAAAGGTATTTTTCTAAAGGCAAAGGTCATTTTCAAATGTCGAAGGACCATTTCAATCTTTTTGAAGGGTCACTTTCCCTTCAAAAAAGTTCATTTGCAAAAATGCTGAAGGATTATTTTAGAATTTTTGAAGGGCTCTTTGCCTTTGAAAAAGTTCATTGTCAAAATTCTGAAGAGACACTTAAAAAACCCGAAGGAATTGTCCTAGTGAGTGACAACTGTATTGACGTTAATTATATGATGGAGGACTAGCTGTTGGGATTCAAATGTCCAATGACGGGCCCATGAACGTCAACTTTGAGGTGATAAACTAGCCGTTGGGAAGTCATCAAGTTGGAAAAGCCCAAAGGCCCACCAAAAGAAAGTTGATTCCTTTGGACATTTTGTCCGAAGGAATTCGCATTACCAAAAGCCTGAAGGCTCGAGAAATAACAAGCACCTGAGAGCCCGAATGGTTAAAGACAAAAAGGAAAAGGCAAAGGCAAAGGGAAATGACAAAGCAAAATAAAACAAGGTGGGTAACTCAGAACGCAGTCACGCAGTGAAATAAATTAAAAGCTCAAAACGTTGCATGTGGTGTGACAAGTCAAAGTGCAGACCCAAGGATGAACCAAACCAAGGCAAGTGGCACAGGTGTCATCAACAGGAAGAGTAAATGCACTTAGGTGAAATAGTCTCTACCAAAAACTAATAAAAGAATTGGTTTTCAAATTATAAAAAAGCCCTACTTTTCACGCTTCACCATTAATGCATAGCCAATTGTGCTTAGCATTGAAAAGAGCATGTCCCAGTCAACACAACTTGGGGATGGCCTTGTCAGTTGCTAGAAGTATCCCATGCTTTTGCGGGGCCAGCGCAACAAGGGTAATGACTTGGACATCTACAACATGGCTCTCCCATATGCAATTGGAAGGATATGGTAGCAGCATGGGCTTGTGATCTCTGTAGAAGTGTTTAATATAGCATGGGTTTCCATCCCTTGATTTGTCAGCATCTTATTTCTAAGCTCTCTATATATTTGTAACTTCTCATTTGAGAAGGGGATCTCTCAGCATTGTATGGCGAAGCCTTGAAGAAATTTACCTTGAATCAAAAGAAGCATTTTTACCTCCATTTGAGCTTGCACTTTTGCATGTCTATGGTTTTATCTTATGTTAAGTCATTTTGTTTTCATAAGTTTATGCCAACATATCTAGTGTATTGTGAGTTTTTCTCTTGCAGGTCAACAAGAAGTGTCCATCTCAGAGTATAGGTGCATGTAAACAGTTGTCCATAGCATGTCTTTGAAAACCTCTCGTAGTTCTTCCTCCATATATCTCCATAGGATCCCCTGTTGAAACACTGATGCAGGAAAGGTTCTTACTTGAATGAAGTGTATGTTTGCTTCTCTCTAGTGTAAAGTGTATGTCAAAGCTGAGTAGACCAACTAGTTTGGTGCATCACCACATTAGTTAGGTTCTATTTTCAATATTTCTCTCTTTTCATCCCCTTCATTGTTAGCAGTAGTAAATCTAGGGCCTCAAGGTGCATCAAGGGGAGCCAGCCCCTAATCTAGAGATTCATTCCTAAAGTTTGCAACCCACAACAAGAGGAATGTCTCCACTGTGCCGTGTGGAGGAAGAGAGCTGAGCCTCCCTTCAGAGGGTCCAATCCACTGCATCAACAACTACTATAAAAGGGAATTATAAAATGCTCAACTCCAAAAGAAAGCAATGCTTGAAGAACAAAGAAAACTACTATCATCTAACAAGGAGACCTTTTTTGTTTAAATGTTTTTGCAATATCTACATCGTAAATATACCAATACTCACCCTCCAATGTCTATGAATTTTCTTCCTCTGAGGCCCTTTCTAGTAATTTGGGAAATTTGTGCTTTGTCAATTGTTCTAACTTCTAGATCCAAACTTGGTATTATGGTGATTAATGCGGCCTTATGCTTATGGAGTGACATTATTACCTCCAAATTTTACAATTACTATTATAAAACGGAATTGCAACCTTGTGGGAGAGTTTTTCAGGGTCTCTCACTTCTGGCTATAAGCATGGGAACAACCTTAGGATGTGGGTTTCCTATGGTGAGGCTGAGCATCTAGGATTTTTAAAGAGGCTAGTTCCTCTCGGCGGATCACCTAAAACTAATGCTAAAATAAAAATTCATGGGAAAAAAGGTTAGAAAGAGGGAAAAGGGATCCTAAGAAGGCTAACCAGGCGATGCACCAAATTTAAATGGACACTCATCTACACTTGAACCCACACTAGATCAATCATGAGGCGACTTGGGCTTACACGATCTCAGGATCAAGCCAACACACGCTAGAAGAGGTTCAGTCAGAACACTAATCTAGACCTGTAAAACTTGAAAAAACTTCAAAGAGGCAAGCAATAGGCTAATGAACTAGGAATAAGCAGATTCACAAATCCACCAAGCCACAAGCATACTAAAACACTAATTGAAGACTAAAAATAGGCAAAGAAATCGAGTCTCATTACATTCAATAGGTAGTTCTTACAATACTTCGACAGGGTTTACCCTGGTCGAAGGAGCATGCTTTTACAAACATCTCAATGGGCATATGTCTCCCAGCAAGATGACAAAAACTCTAAAAAACTGGGAACCATTACAAAGACAAGTTGTGTGATATATATAGAGAATGGAAAGAGAGAGAGAGAGAGCTGTGTGGAAAGAGAGAAGTCATTGATGACCATTGTTGTCATCCTCCTTTGTCATGAAATGCATTGCCCAGGATCGCTGCACAACCTCCTTGAGCCACTCCCGCATTCAAGTCTCTTTTGGTAGAGTTGAGAGAAATCGCGTTGCAGGCAGCTAAATGTTTCTTCCTAGCATGACTGCATTTATCTTTGCATTTAAATGGCATGGTGTCTTTCACTTTTGCGTGTCCTGTCTGAAGAAGGACATGGGTCTCCATGCTTGAGAGTTCAAAGTGACCCATGTTATTCCTATGTTTGGATGGTTGTTTGTCGGGAGCAAACCATATTGAAGGATGAGAGCCTTCATAAATTTCCAGCTACCAACTGCTTGGACTCTCTCGTGTTCATTGGTCATCCTTGTGCCACTTTTCCTTTATTGATTGGCCCTTTCTGCTCCAGCTTACACCACATGGCAGCTTTTCATTCATCTAATCATGACTCTCATGTTTTTGGACCAAGTTTAAGTCAAACACTCAAAGAATCCTGATTTACTCTATGCAGAGTAATTCAAGTTCTTTAATCTCTCCAACTTCAGACTTTCCCATATCCTTTACTTATCAAGCTTTTTAAGTAAAGTACTTGGAGAAACCTAACTTACCCGATGCAAAGTAACTCAGGTTTTCCAAGTGTACTTACTTTGGACTTTTGAGGTCCTCTTATTTATGAAGTCCTTTAATTAAACTATTGACGCTGTGGATTGCACCCTTGAAAGAAGGCTGAGCTTCTCTCTTCCACGTGGCACAATGGAGACTCCCCTCTTGCTGTGGGTCTGGCAAAAATGATGGGAGAATCTCTAGATAAGGGCTAGCTCCCTTTAGTGCATCTCTGAAGTCTTTTACTACTACTACTAACAATGGGGGGGGTGAAAAAGGAGAAGGATACAACCAAAATAGAAACTAATCTAAGTGGTGATGCACCAAACACTTTTGATCTACTTAGTTATTCACACTTCAGACCATAAGAGGGTGGACATACACTTTATCTGATAAAAGACTAGACTATAGGGAGCTTCAACAATGGGCTTAATGAAGACACATACAAAATGAACTTAACATAGGTGCTATAGAAAACACACTGTCTGATAACCCTTTTCTGTCTCTACACTCCAGATACAGCACTTCCTGTTAACCTGTAGAAATGGTGCTCTATCTACACTAGGTGTGTTGGTGTCAATTTGTGAAAGCATCAAGCTAAAAAGACTGAACACAGAATTGATACACAGACACACTCAAAAGCATAACCAGTTAGATAGAGGTAAAACACATTCTTATTGATCAAAGGTGAATTTTAGCAGCGCTTCACCTTACAAAATGAGAGATATCCTCCTCTCTTGAGAGGTTACAATATATATAGCCTGCCAGAAAAGACTTTAGCGCTTTCCAGAATAAGCAGCCCATGCTGCATTGAACACCTAGGGGAAAGGAATTTGATAATGCCGGTGTCTTCCTTCTAGAAAGCCCTGAGATAACCATGTTGTAGATGCCACAAGTCTTGACTTTGGCACTCAACCTGTATTAACTGTTACTGCAAGAGCATGGGTCACTTTTTTTTTGTTTGAATGACAAGGCCACTTCTTAAATGAAGTTCATGCAATTGTCTGCTCATTAATGTAAAATCAAAGAAAACAAGCTGCACTCTCACTGTTTGCGCTCTTTGATGACCATTTCATAAGGACTGTTTCACCCACAGTAATAACTCCTCTACCAATGCTTCTTGTGCCAGCTAGACTATTCTGTCTTCTTTTGCGCTTGGCTTTTGTCTTTTCCTGGCTCTTCAGCCCTCAGGGTATCTTCTAGGTGGATCACTGAGTTCATCCTCGGGTCTTCGATCCCCCTTTGACTTCCTTCGGGCCTATGCTCAGGAGCTCTTTTTGGCTCTTCCTTAACTGTTAACCCATTTCCACGTGCGGGCCCATCTTTAAGCATTTGAAGATCAACGACTATCTCATTGTCTTGATTTTGACGTTCATGTGCCCGTCACCAAATGTTTGAACTCTAATGGCTAGTTCACTATGTTAAAATTGACGTGCTTGGGCCCGTCATCCCTTCAGTTATTTCTTTGGCCCTTTGCAAATGAACCTTCCCAAAGGGAAGGTGTCCCTTCAAGAAAATCGAAAAGGTCCCTTTTTGGTTGTTGATAGTCCTCCCGCAAGGGCACTTGCCCTTTGGGATCCTTCGGGCTCACTTATCTTCTCAATTCCTTCAGACAAAATGTCCGAAGGAATTCCTTCGAACATTTTTCCCGAAGGAAATCTTGTTTCCCGTCTCGGTCTTTCTTTGGGTTCCCAATCCTTTCGAATTCCTTCGAACAAAATGTCCGAAGGAAATGTTCCTTCAAGTTTTGGTCTTCTGGATGGATCTTTTCCAAAGCAAAACTTACCTTTCGGCCTTCTGCCTTGTCATTTTTCCAAAGGAAAACTCTACCCTCCGCAAGGGCACTTCATCTTTAGAACTTTGTAAAAGACTTTCATTCTTTGAACTGGCCCATTCCCTTGCCAAAAGGCTTGTGCAAACTGATTGGCCGAAATAAGATAAGCCTATGGATCAACCCAAGACATCTAGAAGACTCAAGTCATTTGATTCTTTACAGAGACAAGCTTATTACAAAAGGGAGAAAGCATAATTTGCAGAAGGGTGGATACATAAAAGATTGACTGCTCAAGATAGTAGGGGAGGAATAGAGACCGATTTTTGGCCTACAAGACCAAAAAATGGTCAACAAATTTGGTGATTCCCAGGGGAAGCATGCCTGCTATGGTTAAGAAAACCAGTGGCTTACAAATCTGTTGGGCATGAAGTCAAAACACAGCGCAAAAAGTTGACAATAACCTTGAGGGATCCAAGAATCAATCATGAAGTTTTTTACTCCAAATGGCAAACAAAACACACACAAGGCTAAAAAATTATGAACATGTGCAAAAGCACTTAGGGAAAATAGGGAAAAAAAAGAAAAATATGTACATAATAAGGGAAGGCTCAGTGACAGTGCTTAAGATATATCCCATTAACTAGGATATGCCGTTCCTCACCATCCAACATGGAGAGTTGGAAAGCATTGTGTTGTCTGCAGTGAGTGATGATATATGGACCACTCCATAGGCCATTGAACTTTGTGTGTTTTCCAGGCCTAGCTCGGTCCTCATCCCATTTTAAAACAATGTCGCCTTCTAAAAATCCTTTAGATGAGGATTTCTTATCAAAATGCTTCTTCGTTTGCTGCTGACGGCTGGTCATAGAAACCATGGCTTGGCCCCTTGTCTCCTGAAATTCCATCAATTCACACAGCATGACCTCCATGCTATTGCCTTTATATAATTTGAGCTAGTGAGTAAGATCCAAAGCTGGCAATTCAAGTGAAATAGGAAGTCTAACTTCCCTTCCATACACAAGTGTGTATGGTGAATTGCCAAATGCCCTCTTTGGAGTAATCCTGTCTACCCACAGGGCTGTTTTCAATTTGGCATGCCAAGTTATCTTATTCTCCTCCATCGTCCTTCTGATAATTCTAATCAGATTCTTGTTGGTGGACAAAGCCAGCCCATTCCCTTGTGGGTAGTAGTTAGAACAAGTGCTAAGGTAGATGCCGTATCCCAACACCCACTCGCTTGTTTTGGTTCCCAAAAAAGCCAATGCATTGTCTGAGATTATGGTAGCTGGGACTCCAAACCTTATCACCAAGCCTTTGTAAAAGTCCAAGACTACATTTTTTTTGGCCTCCTTCAAAGCAACAGCTTTTAACCATCTCGTGAAGTAGTCTGTAGCAGTCAAGACCCATTTGTGGTCATCACTGGAAGGAGGGTTGATCATCCCTATGAAGTCTAGGCCCCATTGCATGAATGGTTGTTCTACTTGAATAGGTTGTAGAGGCATTGCAACCAGCCACCATTTCCCATCAAAGAGAGCACACTTCTGGCACTTTCATACCCAAGCATGGGTGTCTCTGAATAAAGTGGGCCAAAAGTAACCAACTCTCATAATCCTTGCAACTATAGGCTTAAGAGCAAAGTGACCACCAGCTGGCCCGTCATGAAACTCGAACAACACCCTGTCGACCTGACATGGGTCTATGCACTTCAAGAGTACTCCTAAAAAATCTCTTCTGAACAACACCCCGTCAATCAAGACATAAGGGAGATATTGGAACCTAAAATATCTCCTCTTGGTCCTATCAAGGCCCTATGGGCACTCACCGGTGAGAATGAAACATTTCATGTCTGATGCCCAATCCTTCATGACTGCTAGTTCTTTTGCTATAGCTTCATCATGGATTAGCAAAATGTCCTCTTTCTGTTGTCTAAGGTCTACAATAAGGTGTTCACATAGGGCTTTTCCCCTTATCATCTTGGTGGTTTTGATGTCCACATCATATTTCATTACTTTGGTGATCCATCCCACTCTCTTTTCATTTAGATCACGGTTGATCAAGAAATATTTGATGCTAGGATGTGGCACCATGAGATGAACCTTGTTGTGGGACAACATATGTCTGAATTTATTCAGGCTTCGTATGACTACAAGGACTTGCTTCTTCACATGTATACCTAATCTCAAAACCTTCTAGACCTTGGCAAAAAAATGCAAGCGGTTGTTCAAGGTTCTCGCCATTAGCTTGGGTAAGCATAGCGGAGATTACCTTTTTCATTTCTGAAGGTGTAGAGGTTGAAATCCTTGGTGAAGTCAGGATTGATCAAGGTAGGAACCTGGGTGATAGCCTGCTTGATCCCTTTAAAACTATCCTTTCTTTGTGCTGTCCACATGAATTTCTCATCTTTCTTTAACATGGAGGTCAATGGCTTGACTATCTCAAAAAAATTTTGGGATAAATCTCCTGATGAAATTTATTCTGCCAAAGAAGCTTTGCAGACCCTTTTTAGGCTTAGGAAAGGATAGCGCCAGGATGGTGCGAACTCTTTCTGGATCAATGGTCAAGCCCTCTTTCGAAACAACATGGCCAAGGAGTTTACCTTCATAGACAATGAACACGCATTTCTTTGGGTTGAGAGAGATACCAAACTCTCTACACCTCTCAAAGATTTGCCTAAGGTGTTTTAGATGTTGGCTTGCTTCCTTAGAAAATACTTTCATATCATCAAGATAGACCAGTATGACATTATTTATCAGGGCTTGAAAAGCCATGTCCATGGCTCGTTGAAAAGTGGCTCTAGCATTGGACAGTCCAAATGGCATTTTTTGATAAGCAAACATCCCCCACTTGGTAGTGAAGGTTGTCTTGTATTAATCACAGTCTTGCACTAAAATCTAATTATACCTTGAATACCCATCCAGAAGGGAGAAACGTTCATTGCTCGTCACCATTTGGAGGATTTGCTCCATACTTGGGAGAGGATAGTGGTATTTCAACAAGCTCTATTGAGGTCTCTAAAATCTACACATAATCTGATCTCCCCATTCTTTTTCCATACAGGGACAAGGTTGGCCAGTGAAGAAGAGTGTTTGATTGGAAATATGATTCTAGACTCAATCAACTTGGTGAGTTCCTTCCGCATGAGAGGCTCAATCTTCGGGTTGACAGGTCTTTGTTTCTATTTGATGGGCTTGGTGCCTTCCTCCAACTCAATGGTATGCTAGGCCAAACTTGGGTCAAAACCCTTCAAGTCGCTATACTCTCAAGTGAAGACATCGGCAAATGCTTGGCACAACAAGATGAAAGCTTGTCTTTCATGATCTGTACATACCTTCCCGAGTGCAAGCAGCCTGTTCTTGAATATCTCAACTTTTTCATAGTTTTCTTTCTTCATTTTGATGCTTGATTTGTCATTTTTCAATTGGTCATCCTCGTTAAAGATACTTTCGAGAGTGACCAAGCCTTTGAGAAGTTTGTTGTTCTTTAACTAAACAATTTGGCTGCCATACTACTATTGTAGCTTGGCTTGATTTCTAGAGGCAAACTCAGCCTCTTCTTGCAAGAAGAATGTTATCTGTTGATCGCTATCAAACACCTATCAATTGATGATGTTATCAAGCACAAAAAGTTTGATTACCACTTTTAAATGGCATGGACTGTTACCTCGGCCTATCTCCTTGGGGATGTCAAACTGAGCACCAACTGCTGCTAATCTGTTCGTTTGCTTATTCTGCTCTCTTGGTATGGAAATAACATTGAAAGGAAGGAAACTCTCCACTAAGTCCCATACTCTATGCTTGTAAGACTTTAGCAAAGAATTTTTGGTCAGATTTTGGCCTCTCACCTGATTTATGATCAACTCGTTATCCACAAAAACTTGCAACTCTTTAATTCCTTTTTTCCTTGCCAACTCTAAACCATGAATGAGGGACTCATATTCTGCAACATTGCACGTGTAAGAGAATTGGAACCTAAAATTCGAGGAGTATTTCTCCTTTGAGGGGTAAATTAGCACTACACCACCAGATCCCAGTTTGCTTCTTGAGCCATCAAAGAAGAGTTGCCATAAACCCAAGCTTTCTTGGTTCACCTTCATCTAATTTGATACAAAAGTACCCTCTTCATGCATGCAATAAATCCTAAGGCCTACCTCTTCTATGAACTTGTATGGGTCATGTTCAAATTTGTCACTTCCCCATTTGTCTAAGAGCACGTCAGCAACTCCTTCAAGGGCAGAAGTCAAAGATTGATCCACTTGGAATTCTTCTCCATCAATAATGACGTAGCTAATATTCATCACTTTGAGTGAGTGTGGCTCTAGATGATCTTTATGAATTGGCTCTGACTCAATCTTGACCTTAGTCCCATATTTGGTTCTAAAAACCAAGTAAAACTAGTTTGTCGCTAGGTACCTACCTATTATGGATGTAAAATCCCTGGACAAGCAGATAGCAAAGTAGGGAGGAACATCCGCCACTACCACATCATGGGGAACTGAGAAAGTGGGATAGGTGTGTAGCATTAGATTCAAACCTTGCACTACCCCTATTGTCTTGGCTGGTGATCCATCCAGCTGCAGAACTCCCTTAGTCATTTCTTCATATTTAAGCCCCAATTTATCTGCTATACTTTTTGTCATTACTGAGGTGCTTGCCCCACTATCGATAATGCAATTATACACCAAGAAATCTCCTATGACTAAGGATAGATAGAAAGGAGGAACCTTTTCTTCTTTCTTTACTTGGCCTATTGTGGAAGGGGGTCCATTCATGATCAAAATATTATCGGCTTTTGCTGGGACAACTTGTTCATTTAGCCCGTACAATTCCTTTTAGAGCATGTCCTTCTGTCCCGGCATTGCCAATGAATCTCACAAGGAGATATTCATGTGTAGATTTTTCATCTAGACTACCACATTCATCTAAGGGTTGTTCCCTTTCAAATTTTCTTTGAAGTTGCTTGCAGCGTGAGGCATAGGCCGAGGAGTTGAGGGCGCAACTGGCAGCCTATAATTTTGAAATTTCTGGTTCTCTTATGATGATGAAGATGTTGCAGATGTTTGGGCAGTTGCTTAAGCTTCCTCCATAGCTCTCCTTTTGGACCTTGTGTTGGCTGAAACATAATCACCTTGGTTGATCATACTGCCCACGTAGTTGACTGCACAGAATTCACCTTACAGGTGATTCATGAGAGTGGAATCAGACTGAGCCTGCCTGCTGTCCATTCCAGGTTGTACAATCCTCAAAGCTTGGGAGTTCGGTGGCTACCTAATTGTCTTGTGCATTCATATATTGACTCGATGTCTCATTTGTATAAGCAGCTTGATCTTGACCATATCCTAGGGGTGAGCAATTTGGTTGTTCCTGTACCAAATTCTTTTGAGTGGGCACAAGAGCCTTGGACAATGAAGGAACGTCTGGATTATACCCTTGATAAAGTCTGGCTTATGCAAACTAACCCTATCTTTGATTGTAATTCTGAAAAGGGAGTCTATTTGCTTGTCCAAACTGCTGATATCCCTGATTTGGTTGATAGTTTTGAGCTTGTTGCCTTTTGAGAGCCCCTAATTCATTGGTCACGCTTTGCAGCAAGCTCTTAACTTCATGAAGGTCATTCGGCGAAGTAGCAATTGGCTTTTCTATGCTAGGCAGAAGAGCTAAGGTGGGTGCAACAGTCTGGACTTGAGGTGACAATTCACGAAAGAGTGGCATATGAGGTCTAGGGGCTATCTTTCCTGCTTGCACCAGGAAATTTTTAGCTGCTATGGCTATTTCATAGGCAACTAGTAGCACTTGTCCTCCCATGGACTGTATCATAATAGCAATGTCACTATTCAAAGCTTTTAAATGATAGAGGAAGGCATAGCTTGGGGTCGGCCTTACCAAAATGAGGATTCTGTCCCATGTCTTTTAAAACCAGGTATTGAAATCTTGCATGAATTTATGTGGAGCTTTCTTCATGGTGGTTAGTTTCTCAACAAGAGAGAGGTGATCACTCTTCTCCTCGAATCTATTCATTAAGAGAGTGCCTAATTCGTTCTATGTGTCGACTGAATTCATAGGCAACGTCCCATACTAGTCCAGAACCTTGCCCTTAAAAGATAATGCTAGCAACCTAATAGCAATGTTCTCTTCAGTAACGTTGTGAATATTACAAAGGTTGGCAATATTTCTGATGTGCTCAATGGCAGTAATAAGCCCCTCCCCATTAAAAGGAGGAACACTCTTAAGATTCATCCATGGGATTGGGTCATAATGCAGAAGATTTAATGGGCTTTGACCATGAAAGGCTATGAAAAGTAAAGCCATGGTGACAATCGGGTTCTGTCAGGATCTTCTTGCGTAAGTATATTTTATAGTAGGAGTGAAAAAATGACTTGTTGTATAGGGATGGGTCTTTGTAAATCTCAGTTGCCTTGCTGAGTTTAATGGTAGTTCAATGAATTCAAAAGGGACACCCTTGGCAGAATATTTTGTGGTGACCTTAGGCATGGGATGTTAGACTGATCTCTGACCAGAGACTGATATTCTTGAAAATGGAGTCGCCAGATGTTGATTAGTGGTTCATTCTTAATGTAACAGGACCAACACCAATCCTGGAATTTTTTTTAGTATTGAAATGCGTCCCACTGGGTGTGCCAAAAATTGTTGACACTATGGATGGCACCTTTGAAAGAAGGCTGGGCTTCTCTCTTCCATGCGGCACAATGGAGACTCCCCTCTTGTTGTGGGTCTGGCAAAACTAAGGGAAGATTCTTTAGATAAGGGCTAGCTCCCTTTGATGCATCTTTGAAGTCTTTTACTACTACTGCTAACAATGGAGGGGTGAAAAAGGAGAAGGATACAACCAAAATAGAAACTAATCTAAGTGGTGATGCACCAAACACTTTTGATCTACTCAGTTATTCATAGTTCAGACCATAAGAGGGCGAACATACACTTTATCTGATGAAAAGACCACACTGTAGGGAGATTTAACAATGGGCTTAATGAAGACACAAAAAATGAACTTACCACAGGCATTGTAGAAAACACACTATCTGATAACCCTTTTCTGTCTCTGAGCTCCATATGCAACACTTCCTATTAACCTACAGAAATGGTGCTTTGTCTACACTAAGTGTGTTGGTGTCAATTTATGAAAGCATCAAGCTAAAATGACTAAAGACAGAATTGATACATAGACACATTGAAAAGCATAACCAGTCAGATAGAAGTAAAACACATTCTTATTGATCAAAGGTGAATTTTGGCAGTGCTTTGCCTTACAAAATGAGAGATATCCCCCTCTCTTGAGAGGTTACAATATATATACCCTGTCGAAAAGACTTTAGTGCTTTCCAAAATAAACAGCCCATGCTGCGTTGAACACCTAGGGGAGAGGAATTTGATCATGATGGTGTCATCCTTCTAGAAAGCCCTGAGATAACTGTTGACGCAGTGGATTGCACCCTTAACAAGAGGCTGAGCTCCTGCCTTCCACACACAACAATGGGAACTCCCCTCTCGCCTATGGGACCGGCGAAGCTGGGGGGAGAGTCTCTAGATAAGGTCTAGCTCCCTTTGATGTAACTTTTAGGCCCTGGATTCCCTATTTCTAACAAATAAATGAAAAAAGGGGGGGCGATGAAAAGGGAGAAGGATGATGAAAATAGAACCTAAACCTAAACTAAAAGGTGATACACTAAAAAAGTTGATCCACTTAGCCTGAACATACACTTTTCACCAAGAAGAAGGTGTCATACACTTCATCTGATATGGGAGACTCTTCTGTATCAGTGAGTCAGGGGTTTGCAGAGATACAGGGAGGAAGAACTGTCAAAGGTGTTCTGAGACACACTTTGGCGACCTATTCACATGCACCTATATTCTTACTGTAGACACTTCTGGCAAACCTACAAAAGAAAAAACTTTACAATGCACTAGACATGCTGAAATCGTTCTATGAAAAGCATAAAAGAAAATGACTTAACACAAAATAAAACATAGACATATGCATGAGTGCAAGTTCAAATGGAGGTAAAAATGCTAAGTCTTGATTCAAAGTAAAATCCGGCAGAGTTTTGCCTTACAAACACAGAGATTTTTGGGCATAGCTTTGCCTTACGGGCTAAGAGATCCATTTCTCCAAATGAGAATTTTAAAATATATAGAAAGAGGAGAAAAAATAAAGGCGCCCCTTTTGAAAAGACTTTTGGCGCCCTTTGACAAGCTAGCCCATGTGCGTCGAGAGCATCGAAAAGAGGAAGTCACTGTTGCTAATGTCATTCTTCTAGAAGAGGCCTGCTGGAACCATGCTGTGTAATCACCGGTCTTGACTTTAGCATTCAAACATTAATGTGAAAGCACGGGCCACGCCTCTTTTCTACAAACAAGACTGCTCTTTCCAGATATCACGCAGTTTATCTGCTCATAAATGCAAAGTGGATAAAGCAGGCCACGCCACTTACTATTTGCGCCATTTGATGACCACCTGGAAATAACTCGCCTCCCCTCGCCACTTGGACTGTTTTGTCTTTTCCTTACCTTGTCTCTTCTTGGTTTTGTCTCTTTCTGGCTCCTTCGGCCCTTGGGGCTATCTTTTGGTGGGTCGTTGCGTTCCTTGTGCTCTTCTTTGGGCTTTTTCAAAATCAACAGCTATTTCATGAGCCTTAAATTTGATGTCTGCGCACCCGTCACTGCGTTTGAACTTCCAACGGCTAGTTTGTCATGCTTGATTTTGAAGTCTTTGGGCCTGTCACCCCTTGGAATTCCTTCGGCTTTTCCTTTCCTTCGGCTTCTTGCTTTAGACCCTCTCGAAGGGAAGGTGTCCCTTCGGCTTTGGAGAAGTGCCCTTTCTTTTGACTGAGAGTCCCCCGCAAGGGAACCTGCCCTTCGAGGTCCTTCGGGTCCTTGGTCTTGAAATTCTTTGGAGCTTTCCCGTGGACTTTTCCCCACAGACTTTTTTCCATGGAGAAAAAGTGTGCAAGAATTATTTCGAGCACTTTGCCTTAGACCTTTAGAATTTCTCTCAGGCTTTTCCTCTCACAGCCTTCCTCTGAATTTCTTCAAACTTTTTGTCCGAAGGAAGCACTTTGCTTTAGACCTTCAGAATTTCTCTCGGGCTTTTCCTCCTGCGGCATTCCTCTGAATTTCTTCAAACTTTTTGTCCAAAGGGGTCTAAATAATTTCTCTCTGGCTTTTCCTCCCATGGCCTTCTAACGAATTTCTTCGGACTTTTTGTCCGAAGGAATTCCTTCGGACAAAAAGTCTAAAGAAATTCAGAGGAAGGCCACGGGAGGAAAAGCCCGAGAGAAATTTTGAAGGTCTAAGGCAAAGTGTTTGAAACAATTCTTGCACACTTTTCGTCCACGGGGAAAAGTCTACGGGAAAGCTCCAAAGAATTTCAAGACCAAGGACCCAAAGTGTTAGGTTGTGGAGCTAAAAGCTTCAACTTGTTGCAGACAAAGAAAAGGAGGATGATGAAGTTCTAGAAGCACCGACGTCGACAGCATGACCGATGTCAGTCATGATCAGTGCAAAAGGCAACTGGCATCGACAAAGAGTTAGCCGACGTCGACAGAACCAGGCAAGCA
This sequence comes from Torreya grandis, assembly GCA_037957365.1. Taxonomy (NCBI): domain Eukaryota; kingdom Viridiplantae; phylum Streptophyta; class Pinopsida; order Cupressales; family Taxaceae; genus Torreya; species Torreya grandis. Next base: position 411,706 of record JARHVA010004853.1, read on the forward strand.
GGGACCGACGTCAGTCGCCTGCGTGTTCCAAAATTATTCGTTACACGAATAGTTAGTTTAGTAAACGGAGTGTTTGCATGTAAAGGCTATTTCTAGTCTTGAGTTGCGTGGATAATTATAGTAAACTAAGAGTCTAAGTTATTGTTCAAGTCTGGGATCTATTTATAGACCCATTGGCATGTATTGTAAAGTGTGCTAGTAAAGAGAACAAAGTGTGTGTTTCTTCTAGTTCCACTAATGAGCTAGAAAGGAAGGCAAGGAAGATCCTTCCATTATAAGTATGGTCTATTAAATTGCAAGTTGCAGGTTCATGGGAGATCAACTTGAAGTGCTTTAGAGTGCTTGGTGTACTGGCAGGGTTATTACTGACTAGTTGGAGAGGTGAACACCAATTATGTGTGTGAGTTGGGTGTTGAAACCGTTTTTGGTAGGAGAGTGTTTTGAAGAAGAATTACTATACACTTGACGTGTGGGAAGTCTCTGTAAGGTAGAAGAGTGTGGCGGCTCTTTATTGTATTCTTTTTTGTACAAATGTTAATACAAGATAGTGTATTGTCTCTCATATTCTGTGCTATTTGTGAATTCTAGTTACTTGTACTTCTAGATATTTTTGCATGTTTAATTGCTTAAGTTTGGTAATCATATTGTGCTCTTTCTGAGGAGCAAGATCCTAACAAGTGGGATCAAAACAAGTGTGTTTGTTCTTGGATTCTCTGACAACTGGTATCAAAGCTTTTGGTTGGGATACTAACAGGTTGGATTAGATATAGTTAGTGTGTGTTGATTACAGATTACTCACAGGGGTTTCTGTTTGAGTGGGAGTAGAGCAATGGCAGAAGACAGTAAGCTACGAATAGAGAATTTTAATGGCAGGAGGTCCAAGTCCAGGTAGGGCAGAATAACCTGCTGGAAATGTGGAAAGAAAGAGCAAGAAAAAAAAGATCGTTGGTTGGTAGCAGATCAGCGTGAAGGACATGAAGAAGAAGCAGATGTTGCAGATTTCATTGCACATGATGCTCTGGCATGTTCTTTGGATAAAGTAGAATCTTGGGTTTTAGATTCTGGTGCCTCTTTTCATGCATCCCCAATTAGGGAATTTTTTCATGAGTATGTCCAGGGAGACTTTGGATAAATTTGTGTAGGGGATGGTAAGCCTTGTCAGATGGTTGGCAAAGGGAAAGTGAAGCTGAAACTGCAGACAGATAACACATGGGTGTTGAAGGAGGTCATGCATGTCCCAGTTCTGGAGTGGAATTTGATTTTTGTAAGAAGTTTAGGTGATGAGGGTTGCATAGTAACTCTCATAGCGGACTCTTGGAAGGTTACTAAGAGTGCACTTGTTGTAGCAAGAGATAAGAAAGTAGGTATGCTTTAACTATCTACTTGTATTACTGATTCTCTCTCCGAGTTATCTACTTCAGCTATAGATTTGAAGATGTGGCTTAATAGGCTTGGTCACATGAATAAGAAGGAGATGCATGTTCTTGAGTCAAAGGGTATGCTTTCAGATTTGAAGAGCATAGATCGAGGTTTCTGTATGCAAAAGAAGAAGGTGACGTTTCTTGAGGAATCTGATGTTAGTGACGAGAACAAGAAAGCCTTGGTTTTCAAGGAGAAGGTGATGGACAGAGTTCAGCACAAGGGGCAAAAGAATTCTGAGCAGAGCAAGGGTGATTTGGACAAGGGTTTGATCCAAAAGGAGCTCACGGGTACAAGTCAATTCTCATAAGCAAAACACAGAGACCGACGTCAGCAAGAAAATTGGCGTCGGCGTCCAAACAGGGACTGACATCAATTATGTGCAGATCGACGTCAGTGACTTAGGGTAGATAAACACTGGTGTCAACAAGGGGAAACCAATGTCGGCGATGAGGCAGTCACAGGGAACCGACATCAGTCGGGTGTAGACTGGAATGTGACTGGCATCGGTCACTGAGACAAATTTTGGGTGGATAGCAAGCTGTCAAGGAGTCTCAAGCGCCCATATGGAGGACTTAAAGGGTAAATAAGCCTCAAATTCATCATTTCCCTTCTTTACACTACTTTTTGCTCACTTATGGTAAAGAACCAAGAAGTTAATAAAGAAGCAGAACAGGTAGATCCAAGAAACAGTGGGAGCTTGGCATGGATGGAGGATGTGATTCCTTGGAGAAGACCCAAACAGGAGTTTTGGGTGGAGTTGCCAGCTGAAAGTAAGCACTGAGAGATGAATGGATGTTTAGGATGAAGAAGAGCAGAAATGGATACGTGAGACAGGAAGGCCAGGGTATATGGTCTTGAGTAAGCTACAGGAAATGGAGGATTGATCATTGTGTTTCTCTTTACCAGGTTGGATAATATTAGCTACATTATCTTATTGATGTATGATGTGCTTGTTGCAGGGTTACATATACAGGGAGTTGCTGAACTAAAGGTAAAGCTAGTTTAGAGGTGTGTCATGAAGAATCTGGGAGCAGCAAGGTTCTTTGGCATGAGTGTGTTCTAGAGACATGGAAGGTCATACATTGACTTTGTTTCAGGATGATTGTGTGAGACTGGTTAGCACGCCGATGGTTGGACAGTTCACAGAACAGTGTCTTGATTCACATAATGAGGTTGAGTACATGTGTACTAAACCTGAGTTTTCCCAAGCAGTGGGAGTTGTCACAAGTTTGGAGCCAATCTGGGAAAGAAGCATTGGAGGGCAGTTCAGTGGATTCTTAGAGGGACTAGCAATAGGTGCACATGCTATGCAGGTCAAGTTATTTTCTACATGGTTTGTAGATGTGGATGTGGCAGGGGACTTGGGTGACAGGTGTTGCACTACATGTTTTGTGGTGGTTGGTCTTCAAGAGTGATCTTGAAGAGGGATACAGAGCCAAGGGAACAAACTAGACGGTGTACAGGTATAGGTACAGTTGCAGCTATTTATCTCCAAGTGAGAGATTATTAGGTTGTGGAGTTAAAAGCTTCAACTTGTTGTAGACAAAGAAAAGGAGGATCCTGAAGTTCCAGAAGCACTGGCGTCAGTAGCATGACCGACGTCAGTCATGATCAGTGCAAAAGGCAACCGGCGTCGGCAGGGAGTCGGCCACGTTGGCAGCACCAGGCAAGCAGGGACTGACATCGGTCACCTGTGTGTTCCAAAGCTATTCGTTGCACAAACAGTTAGTTTAGTGAACGGAGTGTTTGCATGTAAAGGTTATTTTGAGTCTTGAGCTACGTGGATAATTATAATAAACTAAGAGTCTAAGTTATTGTTCAAGTCTGGGATCTCTTTATAGGCCCATTGGCATGTATTGTAAAGTGTGCAAGTGAAGAGAACAAAGTGTGTGTTTCTCCTAATTCCACTAATGAGCTAGAAAGGAAGGCAAGGAAGATCCTTCCATTGTAAGTATGGTCTATTAAATTGCAGGTTGCAGGTTCATGGGAGATCAACTTGAAGTGCTTTAGAGTGCTTGGTGTACTGGCAGGGTTATTACTGACTGGTTGGAGAGGTGAACACCAATTCTGTGTGTGAGTTGGGTGTTAGGACCGTTTTTGGTAGGAGAGTGTTTTGAAGAAGAATTACTATACACTTGAGGTGTGGGAAGCCTCTGTAAGGTGGAAGAGTGTGGTGGCTCTGTATTGTATTCTTTTTTGTACAAATGTTAATACAAGATAGTGTATTGTCTCTCATATTCTGTGCTATTTGTGAATTCTAGTTACTTGTACTTCTGGATATTTCCGCATGTTTAATTGCTTAAGTTTGGTAATCATATTGTGCTCTTTCTGAGGAGCAAGATCCTAACAAGTGGGATCAGAACAAGTGTGTTTGTTCTTGGATTCCCCGACACGAAAGACCTCAAAGGGCAGGTTCCCTTGCGGGGGACTCTCGGTCAAAAGAAAGGGCACTTCTCTAAAGCTGAAGGGACACCTTCTCTTCGGGAGGGTCCAAAGCAAGAAAAAAGTCCGAAGAAATTATGTCTTTGTCTTTTCCCTTGACTGCCTTTGAAAATTTCCCTTCGAGAAAATTGGAAACGACCCTTCCAAAGGGTACTACATGTGCCTTAAACAAATTTTCTGAAAGAAACTTACCTTTTCGACTTTTCTCTGTGGCCTCTTTGCAAATGTTCCCTATGCTCCACAAGGACACTTGAGTCCCGAACTACCCTCTGCAAGGGCACATGAAATGGTCCATTTTGCGCCTAAGTGTCGGGAACTCATCTCTACCTGCAGAGTTCGTAGAAACTCTCTATAGAGTCTGTAGAAATGGACCTGCAGAGTCCGTAGAAATCCCTGAAGAGTCCGTAGAAACACCTGCAGAGTTCGTAGAAACTTCCAAGACTTGTGCAAAATCAAAATGTAATGGCTCATAATAGCAGGGAAAAAAGGGGACTGATTTTTTGGCTTGTTGGGCAAAAAATGGTCAACAAATTGGCGACTCCCAGGGGAAACATGCCTGCTATGCTTAGAGACCAGTTGCCTTAAAGTCCATTGGGCACAGAGTCAGAATGCAGCTTTGAAGAAAAGGTTAACAACAGCCTTGAGAGATCCCAGAATCAATCATGAAGCTTTTACCCCAGACATAAGGGAAAACACACACAAGGCTAAAAACACTACTTGTGCAAACTGCACTTAGGGAAAACAAGGAAAGAAAATTGAAAGCAAACTACTATGTACAGCTAACCAGGTATATTTGCTTCCCTTCTGGATCAAAGGGAAAACTTCATAAGTCCCCTCCCTGGCTAGGAAACTTATGGTGCTAGACAAGTGGCTGAATGGAATGGAGACTTGGTGACCTGCTCCTCTTGCCTACCACCTTGATTGGCTTGCATTCGAGTGGATCAAAATCAAACATGCTTTCAATATATATGTACTCTTCTTGTTCTTGGAAGCTTGTTGAATGTTGGTCCTTCATGCTGGTGCATTTCACCAAGAAATCGATGGTTGTTGGCTCATCACCATAGGCCCTTTGATGTGCATAGCCCCTTTGCAATGCATCATGATTTGACTTGTTTCCTTCTGCTTCAATGAAGACCCTATCAAACTCATCCTCTGCTCCCTCAAGGCTTTCTTGAAGAAGGGTGACTGTTGTGATGTCTGAAATGGAATCACAAACTGATTGCTCATCCCACAGAACATCGCCTATTTGTTCAAAACTCTCTTCTTCAAGGCTTTCCTAAAGAGAGACCAGCCTCTCCTTTTCCTGCTCAAGGATTAGGGTCTCTATTTGTTCAAAGACATTCTCCTGATCCTCCTCCAACTCTGGCTCCATGGCATGGTCATCTTCCTCATCGAAGCAACAAGGAATTTCATCAAACAAAGGAGGAGAGAGCTCACCATGCTTATGTTCCTCCTCATATTGTTGGAACATCCGCATGTATGCATGACCTGAGTCTTCTCCATTGCTGATGATGTCTTCAAAAGAAGCCTCCACAATGATTTCATCTTCTTTGACATTCATGACAGTGTCTTGGGAAACTGCAGACTGGATCTTCTGCTCCTCACTCACCTCCTACAAAATAGGTTCCTCCTTGAGAAGGGATGAAGTGAAAAAACCATGTGGAAGAGGAGGCAGTCCTTGAGCTAGAATCGAATGATTCTTCTCTTTCCATTTGGCCAACACTTCATCTATATCAGGTGTGGCCTGATAACTCTCTTGGAGGTGTGTAGATGGGGTGTGTTCAGACATGTCCATCACACGTTAGCTGAGAAATCTCACTCTGGATTCCAACTCTGTAATTCTCCTAGCTATGTCTTCTTGGAAGAGCCTTTCTTGGAGGTCACCAGCATCAACATGATGAGGAGCAGCTTCAAGAGAGATGTGTTGGTTCATGATGTTCCCTCCAAAGGAAGATTCACAATCTAAAGAATTTAGAAGGTTCATCTCCATGGGAGGTTGCTCTAGTTCCCTTTGATGTTTGAAAGCTAGGTGCAAGGGGTTAAGAGCAGAAGTGATAAATGCATCGGATGAGCTAGAGTGAGCAAGTGCTATCTGGTAGAAAGGATTTGGTGCACAAGAGGGGGCTTTCTTTAGAATAGGAGGGGGTGCGCAAGACTGACTGCCTTGCGTGATTGGATTCCTCCATTTTGCTACCTCCTCCATGGATTGCAAGGCCTAAGCTTGCTAGAACAAACACTCCTCTTTATACATCAGCTCCTGCTGATATCCATACCGCTCATCTAATCTGTCTATTTCCACCACTTGCTTCTCAAACTCCAGTGCTACTTCTCTTATTGTTGAACGGCAACTAGAAGAGCTGCTTGAGGTGATTGGATAAAGATCCTGAGCTTGATTAAAACCATATGAAGGAATACAAGGCCCATGATTTTGTGCAAAGGAATTATACATACAAAAAAAATGAGATTTCTTGATGGCCCCTGGACTACTTAACCAGCTGATTCAACTCGGAGTCGCCATTGGTGTTGATGAAAAAAGCCTCCAAAGGCTGGTTGGTTGAAGAACACACCAAAAAGTCTTCAACTCTTTGGACCAAACTTGTCCTAGTTGGTCCCACCGGACATGCCAAAAATTATTGACGCAGTGGATTACACCCTTGACAGGAGGCTGAGCTCCTACCTTCCACACACAACAATGGAAACTCCCCTCTCGCCTGTGGGATCGGCGAAGCTGGGGGGAGAGTCTCTAGATAAGGGCTAGCTCCCTTTGATATCTTTTAGGCCTTGGATTCCCTACTGCTAACAAATAAATTAAAAAAGGGGGGATGAAAAGGGAGAAGGATGCTGAAAATAGAACCTAAACCTAAACTAAAAGGTGATACACCGAAAAAGTTGATCCACTTAGCCCGAACATACACTTTTCACCAAGAAGAAGCTGTCATACACTTCATCTGATGTGGGAGACTCTTCTGTATCAGTGAGTCAAGGGTCCGTAGAGATACAGGGAGGAAGAACTATCAAAAGTGTTTTGAGACACACTTTGGCGGCCTATTCACATGCGCCTATATTCCTGCTATAGACACTTCTGGCAGACCTGCAGAAGAAGAAACTTCACAATGCACTAGACATGCTGGAATCATTCTGTGAAAAGCATTAAAAAAAATGACTTAACATAAAAGAAAACATAGACATATGTGTGAGTGCAAGTTCAAATGGAGGTAAAAATGCTAAGTCTTGATTCAAGGTAAAATCTGGCAGAGTTCTGCCTTACAAACCCAGAGATTTTTGGGCAGAGCTTTGCCTTACAGGCTAAGAGATCCATTTCTCCAAATGAGAAGTTTACAATATATAGAAAGAGGAGAAAAAATAAAGGCACCCCTTTTGAAAAGACTTTTGGTGCCCTTTGACAAGCTAGCCCATGTGCGTCGAGAGCATTGGAAAGAGGAAGTCACTGTTGCTGATGTCATTCTTCTAGAAGAGGCCTGTTGGAACCATGTTGTGTAATCGCCGGTCTTGACTATGGCATTCAAATATTAATGTGAAAGCACAGGCTGCGTCTCTTTTCTACAAACAAGACTGCTCTTTCCAGATATCATGCGGTTTGTCTGCTCATAAATGCAAAGTGGAGAAAGCAGGCCGCGCCGCTTATTGTTTGCTCCGTTTGATGACCACCTGGCAATAACTCACCTCTCCTTGCCACTTGGACTGTTTTGTCTTTTCCTTGCCTTTTCTCTTCCTGGTTTTGTCTCTTTTTGGCTCCTTCAGCCCTCAAGGCTATCTTTTGGCCGGTCGTTGCATTCCTTGGGCTCTTCTTTGGGCTTTTTCAAAATCAACGGCTATTTCACAAGCCTTAAATTTGACGTCTGCGCACCCATCACTGCGTTTGAACTTCCAACGGCTAGTTCGTCATGCTTGATTTTGACGTCTTCGGGCCCATCACCCCTTGGAATTCCTTCGGCTTTTCCTTTCCTTCGGCTTCTTGCTTTGGACCCTCCCAAAGGGAAGGTATCCCTTTGGCTTTGGATAAGTTCCCTTTCTTTTGATCAAGAGACCCTCACAAGGGAACCTGCCCTTTGGGGTCCTTCGAGTCCTTGGTCTTGAAATTCTTCGGAGCTTTCCCGCGGACTTTTCCATAGACTTTTTCCCGTGGACAAAAAGTCCGCAAGAATTGTTTCGAGCACTTTGGCTTAGACCTTCAGAATTTCTCTTGGGCTTTTCCTCCCGTGGCCTTCCTCTGAATTTCTTTGGACTTTTTGTCTGAAGGAATTCCTTCGGACAAAAAGTCCGAAGAAATTATTCTATGCCTTAGTCTTTTTCGTGGGATTTTTTGTTTGTAGCCCTTTCGAATTTCTTCGGACTTTTTGTCCGAAGGAATTCCTTCAGACAAAAAGTCTGAAGAAATTGTCTTTGTCTTTTCCCTTGACTGCCTTTGAAAAGTGCCCTTCAAAAAAATTGGAAACAACCCTTCCGAAGGGTACTTCCTGTGCCTTAAACAAATTTTCTGAAAGAAACTTACCTTTTCGGCTTTTCTCTATGGCCTCTTTGCAAATGTTCCCTGCCCTCCACAAGGGCACTTGAGTCCCGAACTACCCTCTGTAAGGGCACTTAAAATGGTCCATTTTGCGCCTAAGTGTCGGGAACTTGTCTCTGCCTGCAGAGTCCATAGAAACTCTCTGCAGAGTCCGTAGAAATGGACCTGCAGAGTCCGTAGAAATCCCTACAGAGTCCGTAGAAACACCTGCAAAGTTTGTGGAAGCTTTCAAGACTGCAAAATCAAAATGTACTAGCTCAAAATAGCAGGGAAAGAAGGGGACCAATTTTTTGGCCTATTGGGCCAAAAATGGTCAACAATAACCATGTTGTAGATGCTACAAGTCTTGACTTTGGCATTCAACCTGTATTAACTAATACTGCAAGAGCTTGGGTCACTTTTTTCTATTTGAATGACAAGGTCGTTTCTTAAATGAAGTTCACGCCATTGTCTGCTCATTGATGTAAAATTGAAGAAAACAAGTCACGCTCTCACTGTTTGCACTCTTTGATGACCATTTCATAAGGACTATTTCACCCACAGTAATAACTCCTCTGCCGACGCTTCCTATGCCACTTGGACTATTCTGTCTTCTTCTGTGCTTGGCTTTTGTCTTTTCCTGGCTCTTCAGCCCTTGGGCTATCTTCTGGGCGGGTCACTGAGTTTATCCTTGGGTCTTCGAGCCCCCTTTGACTTCCTTCAGGCCTATGCTCAGGAGCTCTTTCGGGCTCTTCCTTGACTATTAACCCATTTCCACGTGCGGGCCCATCTTTAAGCATTTGAAGATCAACGGCTATCTCATTGTCCTAATTTTGACATTCACGTGCCCGTCACCGGACGTTTGAACTCCAACGGTTTAGTTCACTGTGTTAAAATTGACGTGCTTGGGCCCATCATCCCTTCGGTTATTTCTTCGGCTCTTTGCAAATGAACCTTCCCAAAGGGAAGGTGTCCCTTTGGGAAAATGGAAAAGGTCCCTTTTTGGTCATTGATAGTCCTCCCGCAAGGGCACTTGCCCTTCGGGATCCATCGGGCTCATTTATCTTCTCAATTCCTTCGGACATTTTGCCCGAAGGAAATCTTGTTTCCCATCTCAACCTTTCTTTAGGTTCCCAATCCTTTCGAATTCCTTTGGACAAAATGTCTGAAGGAATTCCTTCGGACATTTTGTCTGAAGGAAATGTGCCTTCAAGTTTTGGTCTTCTGCATGGATCTTTTCCAAAGGAAAACTTACCTTTCGGCCTTCTGCCTTGTCATTTTTTCGGAGGAAAATTCTGCCCACCACAAGGGCACTTTGTCTTTAGAACTTTGTTAAAGACTTTCATTCTTTGAACTGGCCCATTCCCTTTCCAAAAGGCTTGTGCAAACCGACTACCCGAAACAGGATAAGCCTGTGGATCAACCCGAGACGTCTAGAAGACTCAAGTCATTTGATTCTTTACAGAGACAGGCTTATTACAAAAGGGAGAAAGCATAATTTGTAGAAGGGTGGATACATAAAAGACTTACTGCTAAGATAGTAGGGGAGGAAGAGAGATTGATTTTTGGCTTGCAGGACCAAAAATTGGTCAACATAAACACTTGGAGAAACCCGATTTACTCTATGCGGAGTAATTCGGATTTTCCAAGCTCCTCAACTTCAGACTTGTCCATCTTGAAGTCTTCGGGCTTCTCTATCTCCAAGTCTTCAAGTCTTTTGAACTTGAAGTCTTTGGACTTCTTCTCAAGCCTCCTTCTACTTGGTTTCTCTCAGAAAACTTTCCCGAAGGAATTCTTTTGACGGAATTCCTTCGGCTTTTCTTGCACTCCTATTTTTCGAGCTCCCTCTTTCCTTTGTAAAATGCCCTTCGGATTTTGTCAAAAACTTTTTTCGAAGGGTAAGAGCCCCTTTGGGCTTTCTGCAAATGGTCCTGTTATAGCACAGAATTGCACCCCTGTGGGAGAGTTTTTCAAGCTCTCCCACTTTTGGCTATAAGCATGGAGACAACCTCAGGCTGTGGGTATCCTGTAGTGAGGTTGAACCTCTAGGCTTTTTAATGAGGCTATAGTTCCTTAAGTGCTTCACTTCAGCTCTTGATTCCCACACTAAAATCTACTGTTGACCAAGGAAAAGGGAGAGAAAGATAACATAAAAAAGAAAACTGAGCTAAGGGAGGTGATGCACCAAAATTATGGGTTGATCTATCCTGCTCAACTCTTAAAACACTAATGAAACAAGCAAAAAATAGATTCAAGCCCCTAAATATCTGTCATACATTAGTGTTTCATGAGGAGGTTCATCAAACAATTTAAGCTAAGAGAAATGAAGGGGTAGGTCTAGAGTAAGACACTAACCAGTCACAGTGTCCACATACGGGCTTCAATCGAGAGATGTAGAATACTAAACATGACCTGCATAACAAGATGAGCTAGTAACTAGGTGAGACTATAATTTGACAAGGGAGAAAACTCTACCACATGCGTAAATCTAACATGTACACACTAAACCAAAACAATGGAGTCCAAAACACAGTCTTTTATTCATATCAAGAAGTTACAAGCTCCGTCTTGGCAAAATTTGGTCATGCCCAAGGGAGGGAGTAGAGAGAATATAGAGAGCGATCCCCCACACCTTTTTGGCTCGAGAGCCTCTATTTATATGGCTGAGAGAGAAAGAGAAATCCCATAATTGTGTGAGAGCAAGGAGAAGAGAAGTCATCGATGACTGTCAATTGTACTCGAGCTCCCTTTTACATTAAAAACATGCAACTGCCTTGACTGCGAGATGTACCATCCAGAATCACCACCCATCTCCTCAAGCTCCTTATGCATTCAATTCTTTTGTTTGGAATTGAGCGAGCCATACCGCTGGTAGCTATTGTCAACCTGGAGCTGCACCCTAAATCGAAGACGTGCATGAAATGGCCAGTCCTCTATCCGGCTGAAACAATGGGATCTTCTCACGAGGGTGGGTGCCTCAATGGTGAGAAGGACCTCCAGAGAAGGCTGGTTCCTGTAAGATATATCAATGAGGATCTCTACTCTATGTTGCAGACTACCATGGAAAAGGGAGAAGGAAACTTTAAGGGGAAATCCTACCTAATGACGGTGATACACCAAAACATTGATCCACTCTACTTGTAACCTTGAACACTGAATCAAACAAGGGAAAAGGAAGACCTTTGATTTCAATCAATCACTTATGCATAAATATTTCATGAAGAGGTTCGATCCAATGACCAAAACATGAGGGAAAACGATGGAGAGAGGTCTGATACAAGACACTTTGCAGCCACCTAACATCCACTTATAGCTTCAGCAAAAGACATAAAGAACACTTAACATGACCTGCATAAGGATAATCTAGCAACTAGGTATGAATTAGAATTTGGGAAATGAGAGAAATCTACCACATGCAAATTGCTGAAGAAATATACACTATGCTAGCACTTGAAATCTAAAAGTACAGTCCTATTGATTGAAGAGGTTACACAACTCACCAATGGCAGAGTCTAGTCTATCCAAGAGGGATCATTTTAATCAAAGCTAAAAGCCATTTTATAGAGAATTACAAAAGCCAAAGATCTACATTGAAAATTTGAAGAGAAGGATTAACTTAGATTAACTCAACAATGACTTGGCCTTTCAATAAAATATGTTTTCTCTTTGTCTTTGCATGAAGCTTCTTGCGCTTGAGGAAGTGAACTTGTCTTTGTTCTGAACCGCCCACCTCTCTTTGCATGGAGATCTATGCCAATGTCAATTTTAGAACTCTACGTGAGCTGCTTGATGCCAAGTTGGAACGTTTGAAAGCTGAGTTAACTGTTTGGTAAGCTGAGTTGGACGAAGAGATCGGCTGAGTTGACTATTTGGTAAGCTGAGTTGGATGAAGAGATCATTCTCCTTTGCATGGGAAACTCTTGATAGATGTGGCGTTTAACAATTAGTCAACTCTAAATCTCAAACAGTCAACTCGACATTTGAATTTAGAACTCCGGTTGAAGCTGAGTTGGACCTTCGAATGAGTTGATCCGGAGATAAGTAGGACTTCGACAACCAATCTACTGAAGCTTTGACTGGTCGATTGAAAATAGCCCTTGCTTGCATGTATTTTATCTTATTCTGGTTTGCTTGTTCATGTCTATTTCTGGCGGGATTCTATATTCGGATGTATTTTTGTCTATATCTGGTCTATATTTCCTCCGTTTGGCCGGTTTTCAACTTCTTATCGCTTAATCTGAGGTCAACTTCCCGTGGTTTAATTCTTTCAAAATTTTGGCTTTACCTTTGTTTCAACGGTTACTTCCTGCGGTCAAAATTTGACATCTTGCGCGACGTCACCCTTTGGCATTTTCTCGGGCTTATTTTCTGTCAGGCCCCTCAATCTTCTTATTTCCTTCAAAATTTTTTGTTGACTTTACCTTTGATTTCCTTCGGCTTTATGCTTGCCAATTATCCCGAATTTGTTCCTGCAAACTTTTGTTTTGCCCTGGCTTTATTTCCCTTTGCTTTTCTAGCTGCAATTCTATGTTTTCTCCTTTCATTTCCTTGGATTTTCTTGCGGCTTTCTTAGCTTCATCTTTTGCCTTATTTCCTTCGGGATTCTTTGCCGCATTAATCATGCGGACAAAAAGTCTGAAGGAATTCCTTCGGACTTTTTGTCCGAAGGTTTCCTTTGTTTTTTTCTGTCTGCCTCATCGGCTTTTATCCACGGGCTTGTCTTCCTTGGCTTACTCCGAATTTATTCGGACTTTTTGTCCAAAGGAATTCCTTAGGATAAAAAGTCCGAAGGAATTAATCCTTCGTCTTTGCTTTCTTCACCTGTTTCTTCAGACTTTTCTTCTTTGTAATTTTTTGAATTTCTTCGGACTTTTTGTCCGAAGGAATTCCTTCGGACAAAAAGCCCAAAGAAATTCATCCTTGTCCCTTTTTTAACTCTATTGAGAATGCCCTTCAGATTTTCTACAAGGGTCCAGGCACCAACCAAGTGTCCTCTGCAAGGGCATTTGTCCCTTCATCTGTGCCTTGTCGAAAAAATTGTAGGGCACCCAGGTTTTTGCAGAGGTCCCGAATTTGATGTGTACCTTCCCAAAGGGTAGGTGCCAAAGGGTAGGTGCCCTTTGGGATTGTTGAAAATGACCCTTCCGAAGGGTACCTTGCCCTTTGGGTTTCTTGAAAATGACCCTTCCGAAGGGTACCCTACCCTTCGGGTTTCTTGAAAATGACCCTTCCAAAGGGTACCCTGGCTTTTCCTTGTTTTTTTTTGGGCAGACTTCTGGGTTCTCCGAAGTATTCCTTTGGACAAAAAGTCCGAAGGAATTACTTCCTTTGACTTAGGCTCTTTGTTGATTTGTTATTTCCTTGGCTTAGCCTTCTTTGATGAACCATTCATTCATACAAAAGTCCAAAGGAATTCATCTTTTTGTAGCAAAGGCCCTTACCAAAGAAAAAAACAATGTATTATTTCTTCCTTGGCTAGAGACGTGAATTTTTCGAATGGCGAGAGACAATCTGACTTGTGGAAGAATTGTCAACAGTAGCTACATATCCCTGCCAAGTCCGAGTGTTTTGATTTTTGCATTAAAGCTTGGTGTGTTCTTTATTGCAATTTGGACTAATCCCAATCGGTCCTTGCATGTTCGTTGCTCCACTTGGACGTGTCTAATCCTTGTTTGACCACTTTGCATGTTTTGAAAGTGAGCTGTATGTACTTGTGCCACTTGTCCTTGACTGATTGGCCCTTTGGATTTATGCTTGGAGAGGACTTGTCTTTTTGAGAACCTGAGAAGCACTTCTAAGACCAATTCAGGCTTTTGATGTCTCATTACTTATTTCAGGTTTCTAACTGCTCATAACTTATGAAGTAATTAAGTGGTGCTCCTTAGAGAACCCAAAATACACTGCCCAGACTAAATCGGGCTTTCCAAGCCCCACTTCTTACTTTAGATTTATCATTAGTTGCAACTTATAAAGTGAAATAAGTAGTGCACCCCCAGAAACTTGAAATACACTGCCCAAACCAAATTGAGCTTTCCAAGCCTTCTTACTTGCTTCAGGGTTTCGACTGCTGATTACTTATAAGGTTTTTTACGAAGTGCTCCTCTGGAAACCCAAAGTCTGAATACTTTGCCATTTTTCTTCCTGAGTTATGTCCATTTTCTTCAAACTGGCAAAATTTTGGTATGTGGGCCAAAAATGGCCAACAGGTCCTTCCTTTTGTGAATTGCCCTGCGAAAAGTCTGAAAACGGCCCCTTCGAAAGGAACATACCCTTCGGACTTTTGTCGAGTGCCCTTTTGTCCAGAAAGTGCCCTTCGGCACTTGAAAATGGTCCTTCGAAATTTTTGAAAAGGTCCTCTCGAAGGGAAAGAGACCCTTCGATAAACTTGAAATGGTCCTCCCAAAGCTTGAAAAGGTCCTCTCGGATTTTTGTAAGTGCCCTTCGGAACCTTTCTTTCAATCAATTTGTTGGAACCTTTCTTTCAAGCAATTTGTTGGAACCTTTCTTTCAAACAAAAAAAAACCCGAAAAAGACTTGGCTGAAAGAAAAGAACCCGAGGGAAATAAATACTTGCTCCTACAAGGCCTGGAAGATGATCAATGACTTAGCCCAAAAATGGGAAGCCAAATAAAAGAACTTTGCACAAGGCTTAGTCCTTTGGCTTGCTTTAAAACATCTCTGTTGGCCCCCTGAAGAATTTGCTCAAGCTTTATATGTGGGCCAAAAAATTGGCCAATAGTTACTTCACGGATGTTGACGCTGTGGATTGCACCCTTGACAGAAGGTTGAGCTTCTATCTTCCATGCGGCACAATGGAGACTCCTCTCTTGCCTGTGGGTCTGGCAAAACTGAGGGGAGAATCTCTAGATAAGGGCTAGCTCCCTTTGATGCATCTCTAAGTTATTCCAGTACTATTGCTAATATATATAGTGTGGGGGGGGGGGGGGGGGGTTGAAAAGAGAGAAGGATTACTGCAAACAAAACCTAAACTAAACGGTGATGCACCAAAAATGGTTGATCTACTTAGCTTTGACATACACTTTACAGCAAGAACAAGCTGATATACACTTCATTTGATATGAGAAACTCTTCTGCATCAATGAGCTAGGGGTCCTCTAGAGATACAGGGAGGAAGAACTACCATAGGTGTTCTAAGACACACTATGGCAGCCTGTTCACATGCGCCTATACTCTACTGTGGACACTTCTGGCTAACCTGTAAAAGAACTCACAATACACTAGAAATGCTGGAATCATTCTGTGAAAGCATTAAAGAAAATGACTTAACACAAGACAAAACCATAGACATATGCAAAAGTGCAAACTCAAAATGGAGGTAAAAACGCTATGTATTGATTTAAGGTAAAATCTTGCAGGGCTTCGCCATACAAGCTGAGAGATATCTTCTCAAATGAGAGTTTACAATATATATATATAGCAAGAGGAAGCAATGGCGCCCCCCTTTTTACAAGTGGCCCATGCTGCGTTGAAAACATTGGGAAGAGGAAGTCGCTGAAAGAACATGATGTGTCAGTTGCCAGTCTTGACTTTAGCATTCAAACATTATTGTGAAAGCATGGGCCGCGCCCTTTTGTCTGCAAACAAGACCGCTTCTTAAATACATTCACGCGGTTGTCTGCTCATCAATGCAAAATGAGGAACAACAGGCCACATCTTCACTGTTCGCACTCCTTGATGACCACTTGGCGGAGACTATTTCAACCGCTGGAATAACTCCTTGTGCCGACACCTTTTGCCACCTGGACTATTTTGTTTGCTTCTGCACTTGGCTTTTGTCCCTTCCTAGCTTTTGTCTTTTCCTGGTTCTCTCGGCCCTTGGGCTATCTTCTGTCAATCCTTGGCTCTTCGGGCTCCCTTCTCAGCGGTCTCTTCCTTTTGGCCTTAAGGTCTTTGAATTCCTTCGGGTTCGTGCTTATGAATTTTTTCGGTGTCTCTTCTAACTCATTTCCATGCGCGGGCCCGTCTTTAAATATATGAGAATCAACGGCTATTCCATTTCTCTGAATTTGATGTCTGTGGGGACGTCACCAGACGTTTGAACCTCAACGGCTAGTTCACGATGCTGAATTTGACGTCTTCGGGCCCGTCATCCCTTCAGTAATTCCTTTGGCTTTACTTCCCTTCGGATTTCTTTTCTTTGACTTTCTTTTCTTCATTCGGGCCTTTGGTGTTGAACCCTCCCGAAGGGAAGGTGTCCCTTCGGGACTTGGAGAAAGGTCCCCCCTTTGGTAGCTGAGAGTCCCCCGTAAGGGCACTTGCCCTTCGGGATCCTTCGGGCTGCCTTGGCCTCTCAATTCCTTCGGACAAATTGTCTGAAAGAATTTCTTCAAACATTTTGTCCGAAGGAATTGTTCCCTTTATGTTTTGCCGCTTGCTTTCTCTTGGTCGGGCTTTTCCCTCGGACAAATTCCTTCGGACAATTGTCTGAAAGAATTTGCCCGAACCATTTTGCCACGGATTTCTTTCCGAAGGCTTTCTTCCATTTGGTTTTTTGCCTTGTGAATTTCTTCGGACAAAATGTCCGAAGGAATTCCCATTTTGTCTGAAGGAATTCATCCTTGCTTCTCACGGATTTTCTTCGGACAAAAAGTCTGAAGAAATCCTTTGCATCTTTTCCTTAAGAATTTCTAGAATTTCCTTCGGACAAATGTCTGAAGGAATTCTTCATCTTTGGTCTTTCCTTTTGAAGGAAACTTACCCTCCACAAAGGTACTTTGGGTATTGAACAGCCCCTTTGGAACTGCTGATTTGGTCCTGTTGCCGACCAAAATGCCCTCCAAAGAAAATCTGTTGCCCCCTTTTGCGAACTGTGTAGGCCATTTCGAGCCTTTTAGCCATGACTTTGAACCTTTCGATTGAACTGGAACTATTTTTTGGAGTTCAATGGTTCAACGGTTCAATGGTTCAACACTTTGTGTTCTACAAGGAGTCGCGTCCATTCAATTCCCTTGTGAATTAGATGTATCATTGAAACGACCACTTGAACCAACTCGTTGAACCAACTTTTCCAACCTTTAGGAAATGTGCCTTCAACTTTTGGTAATTTTCTTTGTGAAAAATCACCTTTTTTCCACCTTGTTCACTTTCCTGAAGGTGTTTGCTGTCTTTCGCAAGGGCACTTTGCCTTTGGATCTCTCAACTCTTTATAAGACCAGGACTATTGCAAAGGGAAAAAAAACACGATTGCAGCCAGGTGAAAAAATCAAAGACTGGGACAGCAAGGAAACAAAAGGAAGACCTTTTTTTGGCCTGCAGGACCAAAAAATGGTCAACAACGGAAAGACAAATTCTCTCTTGAATTCCACATTTTTCTTCTCTTAACGAACAAACTTCTCCCCTGTTTCATTTAGATTGCCCATGAAGAGTGCAAGGGACTGGCACCAAGTCAGTCTTCTAAGATTAGTGATTGATTTATCAATCTCTTTAACCTCTCTATTGTGGTGAGATACAATAGCAGTAGCAGAAGAACTAGGAGCCATGGGATCTGTATCCATTCCTCCTCTCTCTGGTGTTGGCTAAGCACACTTTTAAGAGCACCATTTTTCTTATCAATCTTCAGGTAAGCATTCTTCTTTTCTTCTGTACTGGCATTTGGATCCAATGATATTGACAAAATATAAGGCTCAACCTCTTATGTTTCAGATTCTTTTCTTTGCTCTTCCTCATCTTGAATGTCCTCTTCCCCTTTCCTAGTCTCTTGGAAGTTAAATCTGTTTATCATGAAACAAGAAATATGAGGAGCCATGTATGGTGGTTTGTTTTCATCTCCTGCATCTCCACCACTCTAAAGTATAGCCTTACTAGGATTGATTGTGCTCACTGTTGTATGAGACTGAGTTCCACTTAATTACTTTTGAGTGGTCTCTGCCTTTAGATGTTTTTGTGCCTGCATCTGTAGGATTTGAATTAAGCACCTCTTTTATATGTTTATTTCCATATTAGTCATTGGTTCATCATTGAGAATCCTGCTCCTCCAAAACAACCAACTTATTAGAGGGTTCTCAACATTTTCTTATGGAGAAGAACCATTGCGATAAAACTCCTCGATCAGATAAAGGCTAAATTAATGGTCATTCTAGGGACTTATCTAGCTCTCATGATTTTTTGTACAGCAGCTTGGGATATTGCAAATACCCTTCTTTGAGGTTTGCATAACCATACCTCTTCTCTCTTCTATCTATCAACTTAGAATTCTGAGTGCCTGTGTTCGAATCCATAATGAATACATTCCTTCAGGATCCCACCGCCTGTGCCTGAGTTTTCTTAGCCACAGGATGGTTAAATTGTCCTCCATTACTTTACAGTCAACATACTGGAGGAAACATCAGACACATCCCAGAACAGGTATGACTACCCAGAATTATCAGGAAAACTCTCTCTTAAGCCTATCGTCCATAGTTGTCTTAAAAACATGGTGTAAAACAAGTTTGGGAAATAGCTGGGTAGCTCATACGGACAGATTATAGCACCAAATAATCTAATGTAAGTGGATTTTCCCTCAAAGAAAAAACTTTGTCATATTATTTCAGCACTGTTTTGGATTCTGAGGACAATCTAGGGAGAAAGGAATTACTTAGCTGAGAATGGACTACTACAGTGGTGGGAACAACTCAGGGATTCTGTTTTATTTGCAGTGTTAGAACAAAGTGTGGCAATCCTAATCTTTTCTCCCAGATAGTGCGCATCTAGGTGTTGATCAATTCTTAGAGGATCAGGATAAACCAGGGAAATCAACGATTTTTTTGAAAGATTATGGAAGAGACTAATAATAGATAATAGGAAAATTTCCTATCTTGGAGGAAGTTTTGCAGTTATTTGGAAACTTGTACAGATAATATAGATGAAAGTCGAACAAAATTCCATTTTCAATGATTTCATATTAAACAGGGAGTAAGTTGGACTCTATGATTTCAGATTCACCACTGCCCAATGTCATAGCCAATACGGCATAATTTTGCACCATACCGTGCACTACATTGAAAAATCCTAGAAGGTGGTTGGATGAGATTCCTATTCCATGTCTCTCTATACTCTCATATTTATTTCTCTGAAAATCTGAGGTAGTGATTTCTTCGATATTGACATCAGTTGATGTCCCTTGCCAGAGTCATGTTCTACTTTGCTTCACGGAGGTCAACAAGTTTCTGCAGCTCAGACAATGTCAATTTTTAAAACTGACTCGGTTCATATCGGAGTGCTATTCTTGATGCGAAAACAAAATGCCTAGCACTCCATTCCACAAGATATGGGCAAGGCCCTACTTACGGGAAATGCAAAGTGTGGAACTTGCAGTAAATTATAGCGCTAACTGATCTGCTACATGAACTGCATTTCTTAATTTCTTCCATATTACAGAAGAAAGCAGCTGTCCTTGTATCTTCTAATGATTCAAGTACTTGGCTTACTTTCACATATGCAGTGACAGTGAAAGACTCGTGATACTGATTTCTGTCCACTGGCTCACTTGAAGGTCTTGGAGGCGCCCAACTTTCTCCCGTAACATTGCTAGAACCCTTCTAAAGTTTACCCCTTTTATCAATTATGTTCTTGTGCTCTGAAACCCCCTGGGAACCTTAAAGTAATGGCCGCTTGCATTTGAAAGACATCTTAACTGTTATAAAACTACAGTAATCATATAAGCTATTGAAATCTTGTCTATATTTAAAATGTATGCACCAAACATTAGTGCTTCGGTGATTTCCTTCCTAAAATTTCCAAGCAAAAATATTATTCAAATCTTTTTCTCTTGGTGGACCATTTGATCTTGACACATGGCAACTCTTGATTTTTTAACATGTTGTGGTGTATTGTATAAATACAGGAAAAAAGTTGGCAGCTTCAGATTTTCAAATTCGACGATACTGTCATCTCACCGAGTACTTGGCTTGCCACCAAGCTTATACAACAAACTTTGGTTTTTTGAAACCTGAACTTCAACTGGTAAACGTGTGTTGGTGCTTGACAAACACAGACGACGGATTTGTTCCTTCCTAGAATGCTAATGCAGGTCAAAGGGCAAAACACAGACACAGGTCAGAGGGCAGAAAGGGTAGATCAGAGAGGGAAGCACGCAGGGCAGATCAAACAGTATGCAGACAGGCACATACATGCCAGGAGAGTAGACAATGCAGATCAAAGTTTGAAGCAGACAAGACAAAGGCACTGTGCAGGTCCAAGGTGAGTCCAACAAACACAAAAAGAGAACTTTTGTCCCCATCCTTTATGACTTACAAATTTTATATTCCAAGCATTTTTTTTTTGATAAATATAATATACCAAGTCAGACTAAGCTCTGCAATCCTAAGAAATGAAAGAAAAACAACAGGAAGGTAGTAAGAGTATGACAAATTATTAGTAAAGAACACGTCACTGTTGGGAATGACAATATAAAACCAGTTGAAAACAAAGAAACAACAGTGGAAGAGAAGCATACAGTCACCAATAGGGAGGAATTAGGTGGATCTCAAATAGGGACGCAAACACAGAGGCCAATGATGGGAATGATGCCTTAGGGAGGCTTGGTAATCCTAGTGGACCTCATTCAACATCCTCTATATCAGTACAAGGGTGCAATGACAGGATCAGGGGATCATACATTCAATCAAACATGCTAGGATATCATCAGACTTGTGTATTAGACACTGGTGAAAAACTGCTCTACGTTAACGCAAAACAATATAAAGGTATTTTAAAGTGGAGGCAAACTCGGAAGCTGAGACAAACTAGGAGCAAAAAACTGAGAGTCATCCTACCAAGAGCTGTCAACAACACTACAATAATCAGTTCCACAAGGCAGCAAACACTAACAATCCAGGTTGTGCAAGGACAAGAAAGGGGTAAAGAAACACTGAACACACTATTTAAGAACAAAGCTGAACTGAAGTAGTCCGTGAAACAATATACTCAATCAACCCATCATAAGCAACAAGAGAACGATAATACACATCAAAACCAAAGATGGGTCCTAGAGGACAAGGAGAAGGGGAAAAAAGCATTTGTGGGTAACAATCAAGGAAATTGAAACTTATTCGGCAAACAAAGGGGAAAGAGAGGAAGAGAACCAAGAAAGCAAGGAATTATATAGCCTAACATGAACACCACTAATATGGTCACCCGAGCTATATGTTAATGAATTAATGAACATGAAAAGGAGGCTTGAAGACTTAGAAACAAAGAAACAATTTGAGGACAGCAGGATGAAAGAGGTTATAGACACTAATTGGCAACTTGGAGGAGAGAATAAAACACTCAAGGAGCAAGTAATCAACTTACAAAACATGGAAATGGGGTGGCAAGAGTTGATGGCTATAAAACAAGCTTTAAATCATTTAAAACAACAGAGGAAAATAAGTCAAAAGGGAAAGGAGGGAATGCACCACAAACAAAAGAGCCCCAATTGGCAACTGCAGATACGGAAGCAAAGGAAAGTCACTTGAGAGTTCAACATGAGGAGACCAAGTCTTGGGCTCAAATAGTAAGAGGGCCTTTAGATGAATAGAGGGAGATAATACAAAAATAGGGCAAAATGCAAATAAGAGAAGAACATGATAGACATAAGAGGAATGCAAACATCATTATTAAAGGATTGGAAGACTATAATGTCCCTCTTTTTTGAGCTAATCCTTGGATGAGACCCTTAGCTTGAGCGTTCCCTAAGGCTAAGGATTTAAAGACAAAAAGGGGAACATTAGTAAGTTTCATGGTTATTTTGATAAAGTACTTTATTATTCAAATTTGGGGCCTTTTTAAGAGCCATTCTAAAAGTAATTTTTATAAGGAAGCTTGTGTATATATTTTTATTAGAAAGAAAAGTAACCCTTCCTCTCTAATTTTGGTGCCACACTTGGAGGAAGTTTATAAAAAGGAAGAGAGGCTCCTTTGAAGAGGACATGTTGAATATTGATTTGGTAAATTGGATCAAGATGTCAAGCTTGGTTTTCACCTTTTGAGGACGAAAACCTTCAAGAAGTGCCATAGGTTTGGGGACAAAAACCTCCATCCCTTCTACTTATGCAACTCTACTCAAGGGTTGTGATTGAGCATCAAAGTGCATGTTTTAATGCAAGTGGATCATTCAAAGGTGTTTTTAGACACCGCCTCATTATAAAAATATTACATACTTCTACTGAAAATAGGTTTGGTGAATTTTACAGGTGTTGAAGAGGAGTGAATCATCTGGGAGATTGTTTGTGTGGTGGAATACCATCCCAAAGGGTGGCGACTTGCCTAGGAGGCTAGGCGAACCACTTGGAGGGGTCCTTGAAGGTCACAGGGATTTGTTCGTGTCTTCATGATATTTTTTCAGCTAGGGCAATTGGTGGAAAAGGTGGATTTTGAAGATTTGAAGAGGGTTTGAAGTGCCAACAGTGTATAAAATAATACCAATATTTTATACCATTATTTTTGCATTGGGCAACTTGCTTGGGAGACATTGGAAAGCCAATCGGAAGGGTTTTTGGTGAGTTTAATATTATGAAATTTATCTCCTAATTTTCTGAATAAGGGTGAACCAGTTGAGAAGAAGAAATAAGCTCATCGGAGGGTTTTTGGACTCCTTTCGGCAAGGTACTTGTGGTTCTTTGTTTTATGAATTTTTGTGATAAATTGTCATAGGGTTTGGAAGAATTTTGGAAAGGAAAAGACTAAGGTTTTGTCACAAAAATTCTGCTAATATTTTGTGAGTGGGGCGATTCACTTGGAGAGCCTTTTTTGAATTTTCTAGGGTGCTGTTAGGCCCTAAAAGGTACACAAAAAATATTAGAATTATATGGGTATTTTTAGTGCAATTTTCTATGGTCCTTTGACATACTTGAGGGTGAATTTCAAAGAGGAAATTGAATTATTTTATTCAGTAATTTTCTACACTTGGACGAATTGATTGTGAAGGCTTTGTGGAGGTTTTGGAGGGGCTAAAATTAGAAATATTTCTATATTTTTCCATACTTTTGGTGGATTTTTCAAGGGTTTGAGCGTTGATTGTGCAAAGAAAATACAACTATAATTTCAGAAGGAAAAATCGGATTTTGTTGGCAAGTTACTCAACAAGGTACATGCATCCTTTCCCACATATACAAGGTATTTTATCACAGCAGTAATTTGAGGGTTTATGCATGATTTATTTGAAGGTTTAAAGTGCAATTTTCAGTGGTTATATCCTTCACATGCCTTGGAATTATTTGTGCAAATATTGGCACCTAGGGTTTGTTGTGCATATGGTTTTGTGAGCATATTTATGTCATCTAGGGTTTGTTGTTTTTAAATTTCAGAATTCAGTGTGTGAGTTAATTAAGGGATTATTGGAAAACCCTATTTTATCTTCATTGTCCCAATTTGGGGATATTACAGTGGTATCAGAGCCATATCTTGGCTATTCTATGGGGCAAGATTTTGATACATGAGTGGCAACAAAGAAGTTAAAGTATTATTTTAGTAGCAAAAGCGAAGCAAAGCTTCCACTAGTTGGTTCACCATAGCAGGATCAAGCTATGAGTGACATGGAGTAACAGGGGATAGAGTGAGAGGAGAGACAGGTTGGCTAAGGTGATAGTTGAGAAGTATTCTCAAACACAAGACAAAATGATAGTGTTGATGGAGGAGTTTCTTCGCTCCCTTAGTGAGATGGGTGGCTTGAAGCCACTCAATGGAGATAATAGTGCCTCGGGGAGCAGGCCAGGTACACACACGCCCCCTTTGGGGAATGGGGCATCCACACGTAAGCCCACACAATCTACATTTGTTCAGAGAAAGGAGACCACACCAACGAAAGAGGGATTATTCAACCCACGCGAGGAGTTAGAGAGAGATATGGACGAGTATGTTACTTTGTCTGAGACATTTAGGGGGGCTATGAAATTTTCTAAGTTTTTAGCTTGGAAACGGGGGTAGGTTGGACCCAGGATCGGTTAGAGGCATAGGAGCAGCTAGGGAGAGCTCCAACATGCATTGGGGAAGTTATCTCTTTCCACTTTTGATGGGTCACAAAGGAGTTCAGCTAGGGCTTGGATTCAAAAGGTGGATACCTTCTTTTCACTTCGACCGATGGCAGAGGGAGAGGCCATCCAATTCGCCACCTTACACTTAGAGGGAGCAACCCACGATTGGTGGTATCATGGTTTGATCACACAAGGACATCAACACATACACTCCTACAAGGAGTTTAATAGGTGATTAATTGAGAGATTCGATAGAGTGGATCTGGAGCTTCACTTTCATGATTTAGCTCAATTGAGGCAGAGGACTTCAGTGGATGATTATGTCATAGAGTTTCAACGACTTTCAGTTATGGTGACTGATATTTCAGATAGAAGATTGGTGGTACTATTCATAGAGGGCTTGATTGACTCCCTAAGGGGATTGCTCAAATATTTTGATCCACCTACATTGAGGGAGGCCATTCAGAAGGCCTACAATCTGGAGTCTTCTACTCCAAGGGGCAGATTTCCGCCTTTGGGACAGCCAAAGGGTACTTTTTTCCCACCTACTAGGCAGCAGAGAAGTGGCAATTTGGGGCAGCCCAAGAGTATCTTTTCAGGGCCTCCTAAAGCCAATCATGTGGGCCCTTTGATTAGACCAAACCCACCAAGTTTGGGGCAATAGAAGGAGTTGCGAAGAAGTAGCTTTGATATAAGAAATAAGCTAACGAGGAAAGGCGTTGCTTCACATGCAAGGACCCTTGGGAAAAAGGCCACAATTGTTGTGGCAAAGGACAGGTTCACTATATTGAGGTCCTATTTGATGAGGAAAATGAGGAAGAAGTTGGGACAACCAACTATGAGGAAAATACTTTGAAAATAGAAGGGGAGAAAGAATTGAGTGGTACTTTGGCATCACTTTTCGGGGCTCCTAGATATTATCCTTTCAGAGTTAAGGGCTATGTTGTCAACATGGAGTTGCACCCTGAAACAAAGACGTGCTGAAATGGTTAATTCTCTCTCCAGTTGAAACAATGGGATTTTCTCATGAGGGTGGATGCCTCAATGGTGAGAAGAATCTCCAGAGAAGGTTGGTTCATGTAAGATGTATCAATGCAGATCTCTACTCTGTGCTGTGGACTACCATGGAAAAGGGAGAAAGAAACTTGAAGGGGAAATCCTACCTAATGACAGTGATACACCAAAATGTTGATCCACTCTACTTGGAACCTTGAACACTGAATCAAACAAGGGCAAAGGAAGACCTTTGATTTCAATCGATCACTATGCATAAGTATTTCATAAGAAGGTTAGATCCAATGACAAAAACAGTGAGGGAAAACAATGGAGAAAGGTCTGATACAAGACACTTTGATCCACCTAACATCCACTTATAGCTTCAACAAAAGACATAAAACACTAAACATGACCTGCTTAACACGATAAGCTAGCAACTAGATACGAATCAGAATTTGGGAAGGGAGAAAAATCTACCACGTATGCAAATCGCTAAATGAATGTACACTATGCCAGCACTTAAAATTTGAAAGTACAGTCCTATTGATTAAAGAGGTTACACAACTCACCAATGGCAGAGTCTGGTCTCACCAAGAGAAGGATGGATTTTACAAGTCTGAAAAGCCATTAATATAGAAAATTACAAAAAAGCCAAGAGATTGGCGTTTGAAAATAGAAGAGCTAAATCCGTCCAACTCAGCCTTTACAAAAATCTATTTTGTCTTCTTCTTCTTTGCATGAAAGCTCCTAGGTGCTAGAATTGGACGGTGGAATCATACGTTTGACTTTTCTTGTGCATGTTCAGCTGAAACGTGTCTAAAATTAGAAACCAGCTCTTTGGCGTTGAAATGGATGATGGCTAAGCTTAGGCTATTCTTTATTTAGGCATCATGCATGGAACGTTATGGATGGTAGGCTAATTTTGACAAATCAAACTCTTATCATGCAAAATGTTACGCCCACCTCCAAATATGGACTTCCTCTTAAGTTGTTTGAATGTTTGAAAGCACGACTTTGACCCGAAGATGAGCTTGACTTCACAACCAGTCAACTGAAGCTTTGACCAGTCAACCAAAAATAGCCTTTGCTTGCATGGATTTCCACATTGACTCCGTCTCTTGTTTTGGTCTGCCTGTTCATGTCATGTCTATTTTTGGTAGGATTCTATATTTGGATTTATTTTGTCTATATTAGTCTATATTTCCTCAGATTTCTTGGCTATCTCCTTAGCCTTTATTTATGGCTTTTTCGTTGACTTTATGTTTTTCTCTTTGTTTTTCCTTCGGACTATCTCTTGTTGACTCATTTTTTTATGCGGAATTTTGTGTATGCAATTTTCTCAAACTTTATTCTTTCAAATTTCTATTGGCTCATTTTGCGGTCATCTCCTTGGTTTTGTTCCTTCGAATTCTTTCAGACTTTTATCTTGTCTCATTTCCTGCGAAAAAAATGTTTGCCCCTGCCTTCTATTTCTCTCAAACTTTTCTATTTGCATTTTTCCCAAGTTAATCCTTCGGACTTTTTATCCGAAGGATATCCTTCATTTTTTCTATTTTTCTTTGTTTATATTTCCTCGGGCTTTTTGAAGGGCACCCGAGCTTTTTGAAGGGCACCTTCCGAAATCTTCCTGAAGGGCAGGTGCCCTTCAGGATTTTTTGCCTTGATCCTTTTGTGCCAAGTGAATCTCCCACGGCTCTTCTAAGTGAACCTTCCCGAAGGGTACATACCCTTCGGGACTTCTACAATTGTCCTCTGAGAGCTCTTTTTTTCAGACAAAAGTCCGAAGAAATACTCTTCCTCTTACAACCCCCAAAAAAATCTTTGCTTAGAAAAAATAAATGAACTTACATCTTGTATGTCTTGGCTTTTGGTTGTACGTGATGCTTAGAAGAGGAGAAAAACCCTTTAAAACTACTGTAGATGATGTTTTTAGAAGGATATAAAAACTCACTTAAAACTGCCACATGTGTCCTCCTTTTGAACAAATTGTATGCTCTATATTATTGTTGTAGGAGTTTATTAGAATTTACATGGCCATAAGAGACCTTTTCATCATCATTTGCATGGTTGTATTTGTACATTGCATTGGTTGTAATCAAGAAAGCTTCTTGGAACCCTTTGAACGACTAAACTTCACTTGGCTGTAGATGGCCACTTGGGTGGCTGTAAATGCTCATTTAAGGACCCCAAAACTGATTCACAAGACAAACTTGGCACCATAGCAAAGTTCTGAAGTGTAGGGGTGACAATTTGCCTTGTGGGGGGCAAAATTGTCAACATTTTTGGCAACTTTGCTAGGAAGCATGCCTGCTATGCTAGAGAACTGAGGCCATATAGATGCAATTTGAACTCCCAAATGGTGAACCTGATTTTTGACTGAAAATCTCCTCCTAACCTTGGCTGAAGTAACCTTTCTCCCTCAAAAAGGAAGGGAAAAACACGAAAACAGGAAAACTAACTAAGAAGCAAATGTGCAAACAAGCACTTATTGAACAAAACTGAAGCGAACTACTATGCTAGAACAACACTTGGAGGAAAACAAACTAACAAAGAACCTAACCATGACAAAGCATGATCCACCTGGATCAAAAGGGAAATTCTTAAACTCAGTCACTCCAAGAGATGGTACTAGTTGCAAGGCATGATGTTTATCAATCATAACCTTTGATAAGGCATTTTTATTGTCCACCAACTATATTAGCATCTTCTCAAATGAGTCATCAACAACAAACCAGTCACCAACAAAGACAAACTCATCAAGTACCTCCTGATATTTTTCATATTGCTTGTCATCTACCACCTTGTCAAGTGATACCTCATCTATGCATGGTTCTTGAGTGACCACATCCTTCTTATCAACTGATGCAAGTTCATCCAACTCTTCAAGGAGCTTTGAGTAGGCAACCCAATATGTACTGTGATCTTGAATAGGTGATTCTTGATCAAATTTTTCGTAAACGTGTCTTTCAATAGACAACATATCCATACAAAGTTCTTCAATCTCCTGAAAAGATTGAAGGTACAGCTGTCAATCATCTTTTTGTTCCTCATTTTGATATATAGAATCAACTTGAAAGCTATCTGGGTCCTTCTCAATAGGAGATACCTGTAACTCACGTATGACTTCGATTTGTACCAGCTCCTCTTGAAGTTCCTCTACATCAAAATCAATCTTCTCACTCTCAACTATAATTGGATGCTCAACTACAACCTCAAGTGAAGTATCAATAGAAAATTCTTCCTCAATTGCAACCTCTTTCTCAATCCTCCAAAGAACAGGTTCCTCTTGAGGAAGGGAGATGGTGGGAGGGTGATGAAATTCATTTGTTTGAGAGGAAAATTGAAGCATGGGAGGTTGATCATGATCATATTTTGGAATCTTGAGGGCAATGGAATTATCTAGGGAGTTTTGGAGAGAAGGGAAAGAGAAACTCTTAAAGACATCTGTATTTTGTTCCTACCACTTCTCCATTACCTCATCAAAGTCTGAAACCTGCTTGTCTTCCTAGACAACTTGAGCTTAAGGGATGATTGGTGAGGAAAGGGGACTATAGGAAGGTTTAGTCTCATGAATAGGCTCTTGAATACAATTGGGAAGCTCCCTTGTCACACACTAGGCAGGATTAAGAACTTCATGAGAATAAGAAGCACAAGAACCCTTTGTAGACAATTGGTTTAACTCGATTTTCCACCTCTCCCAAACCTCCATTTTTTCCAACACAAGAATACACAACCCATTTATCTCTTCTGGATCATTGGACACATTTTGAAATAGACCATTCACTTCCTCATACTGAGAGTTAGAACAAACCTTTCTTGCATATGCTAGTATTCTGAGCTCTATTTCATTCATTCTTTCTTAAAGGCAAGGCTACTCATATGCAACATCGTAGCCATATGGGGAAGATGAAATCTAGTCTTGAGATTGATATGGCTCACAAGGAAGGTAAGACTCATGCTCTTGATAATAAGGATCATGAGAAACTTGATAAGGCTCAACATAGCTTTGATAATACTCTTGATAAGGTTGATTAGGCTCATAAAAAGGCTCAGAGGTATCATGACAAGGGTGGTATGATCCATCATTGGGCTGATAAGGAAACATAACATAGGAATTCTCATCATACACAACCATCAAAATTCATTCATGATAATGCAATAAAAATAGACTTACATGGAAACTGTGCTTGAACTATTAGAAGCAATTGCTTGAGCTTGGAATCACCAAATACTTCTTGAAGAACATTGTTGCAACTTCAATTTCATCAAGACTAGCTCCAATAGGTCCCATCGGACGTGCCAAAAACTGTTGTCAACCTGGAGTTGCACCCTGAAATGAAGACGTGATGAAATGGTCAATCCCTCTCTCTTCAGTTGAAACCTTGAACACTAAATCAAACAAGGGAAAAGGAAGACCTTTGATTTCAATTGATCACTATGCATAAGTATTTCATGAGAAGGTTTGATCTAATGACAAAAAATGTGAGGGAAAATGATGGAGAGGGGTCTGATACAAGACACTTTGCAGCCACCTAACATCCACTTACAGCTTCAACAAAAGACATAAAACACTGAACATGACCTGCATAACACGATAAGCTAGCAACTAGGTTCGAATCAGAATTTGGAAAGGGAGAGAAATCTACCACGTATGCAAATTGCTAAATGAATGTACACTATGCTAGCACTTGAAATCTGAAAGTACAGTCCTATTGATTAAAGAGGTTACACAACTCACCAATGACAGATTCTGGTCTCACCAAGAGAGGGATGGATTTTACAAGGCTGAAAAGCCATTAATATAAAAAATTACAAAAAAGCCAAGAGATTGTGTTTGAAAATAGAAGAACTAAATCCGTCCAACTCGGCCTTTACAAAAATCTATTTTGTCTTCTTCCTCTTTGCATGAAAGCTCCTAGGCGCTAGAATTGGATGGTGGAATCATATGTTTGACTTTTCTTGTGCATGTTCAGCTGCAACGTGTCTAAAATTAGAAACCAGCTCTTTGGCGTTGAAATGGATGGTGGCTAAGCTTAGGCTATTTTTTATTTAGGCATCATGCATGGAACATTATGGACGGTAGGCTAATTTTGACAAATCAAACTCTCATCATGAAAAATGTTACGCCCACCTCCAAATATGGAGTTCCTCTTGAGTTGTTTGAGAAACCAACTCTTTGGCGTTGAAATGGATGGTGGCTAAGCTTCGGCTATTTTTTATTTAGGCATCATGCATGGAACGTTATGGACAGTAGGCTAATTTTGACAAATCAAACTCTTATCATACAAAATGTTACGCCCACCTCCAAATATGGACTTCCTCTTGAGTTGTTTGAATGTTTGAAAGCATGAGTTTGACCCAGAGATGAGCTTGACTTCACAACTAGTCAACTAAAGCTTTGACCAATCAACCAAAAATAGCCTTTGCTTGCATGGATTTCCATGTTGACTCTGTCTCTTGTTTTGGTCTGCCTGTTCGTGTCGTGTCTATTTTTGGCAAAATTTTATATTTGGATTTATTTTGTCTATATTAGTCTATATTTCCTCAGATTTCTTGGCTATTTCCTTAGCCTTTATTTCTGGGTTTTTCGTTGACTTTATGCTTTTCTCTTTGTTTTTCCTTCGGACTATCTCCTGTTGACTCATCTTTTTTCTGCAGACTTTTGTGTATGTAATTTTCCCAAACTTTATTCTTTGAGATTTCTGTTGGCTCATTCTGCTGTCATCTCCTTGGTTTTGTTCTGTCGAATTCTTTTGAACTTTTATCTTGTCTCATTTCCTGCGGAAAAAATGTCTACCCTTGCCTTCTATTTCTCTCAGAGTTTTCTGTTTGCATTTTTCTCGAGTTAATCCTTTGGACTTTTTGTCTGAAGGATATCCTTCCTTCAATTTTTCTTTTTTTCCTTGTTTATATTTCCTCAGGCTTTTTAAAGGGCACCTTTCGAAATCTGCCCTTTGGGATTTTTTTGCCTTGATCCTTTTGTGCCAAGTGAATCTCCCACGGCTCTTCTAAGTGAACCTTCCTGAAGGGTACGTACCCTTCGGGACTTCTGCATTTTCCTCTGTGAGCTCTTTTTTTCAGACAAAAGTCTGAAGAAATACTCTTCCTCTTACAACCCCAAAAAAAATCTTTGCTTAGACAAAATAAATGATCTTACAACTTGTATGTCTTGGTTTTTGGCTGTACATGATAATTAGAAGAGGAGAAAAACCCTTTCAAACTGTTGTAGATGATGTTTTTAAAAGGAGATAAAAACCCACTTAAAATTGTTGCATGTGTCCTCCTTTTGAACGAATTGTATGCTCTATATGATCATTGTAGGAGTCCATCAAAATTTACATGGCCGTAGGAGACCTTTTTGTCATCATTTGCATGGTTGTATTTGTACATTGCATTGGTTGTAATCAAGAAATCTCCTTGGAACCCTCTGAATGACTAAACTTCACCTGGGTGTAGATGGCCACTTGGGTGGCTGTAAATGCTCATTTAAGGACCCCAAAACTGATTCACAAGAGAAACTTGGCACCATAGCAAAGTTTCGAAGTGTAGGGGTGACAATTTGCCCTATGGGGGGCAAAATTGTCAACAAGGTCATTGAAAGGAACACCTATTACTGTACTTATTGATAGTGGGGAAACTCACAATTTTATTGATAGGGGATTGGTAACCTCTTGTGGGTTACAATTAGTAAAGTTCAAGGGTTTCAGGGTTACTGTACTGGATTGATTCACCATCCCTTGCACAACCAAGATTCCAAAGCTTAGCCTCATTTTGGAAAAACATGTGGTTGAGGATGATTTTTATGTGGTGGGCATAGGGGAGACCAATATGGTCCTTGTATTCAATAGTTGCATTCACTTGGGGAATACATACAAAATTACCAAACTATGGAGCTCAAATTCAAAATACTAGGTAAAGAGGTGGTTTTGCATGGTTTAAGTGATGGAGAGGCCCCCACCTCTAAGGCCAACAAATTTATAGGAGGATGTATCATGAGCATGAAGAGAGTGAAAGAGAAAGCTGCCCCTATACATGAAACACAACCCCTTCATCCAAATCTTGAGTCTTCTCTCAAACAATTGGTAAGCATTGAAAATTGTCATTTCTCTCATAAATTGTTTGAAGATGGGAAGGAAATGGAATGCCAATGGCCACCTAAAATATGCTTAGGGAAGCACCCTATTCCTTCTTGCTCAAAGGGAAATAGTGAGGCATGGGGAAAGAGAGGACATCTGGTTAATTTTGGAAGACATAATATTAAGCAGCTGTCCAAAGGATCCCAATGACACAAAGAGAAAATCCGTTTCCTTGAAAAAGAAGGACAAACATGAAAGGATTTACCCATGGGACATTGGAGGCATCACCACCTATTTTTTCTCCACATGGCAGCCAAAAGAAAGAGCAGAAATAAGTGGTAAGAAATCTGAATTTTTTTGTTCCTTATCTAAGTCAAAAAAGAAGGTCCAGCCACATATGGAGGGGAAAAATTGGCGATATATGGCCCTTTTCCAGCCCAATTGGGGAAAGTTGTTGCCAAGACACATTCAAGAAATGTTCACATAATAAATTCTGATTTTTATGATCAACTACAGCAGTGTATACAAGGCCAAAAATTTGAATTTTTGGGAAAAATACAGCTAAGGGTACAATTTGGAAATGCATGTGGAAGAACATATTTTTAGTATAAGGCAATAAAAAAGGTACGATTTCGTATGGAGGAGTTGCATAGGCTTTTCATTGATCAAAACTACATCTTCCTTTTGCTTGAAGGGAATGGTAGCAGACGCACACAAGGTTGATTGTGTTGGCCATTTTGGCCCACATACCAAGCTTGTGCCCAAATGGACAAGCTGAGTAGAGTTCCACAGCTTTGAAGGTCAAACCATAGTTTCATGAACAAGTCTGGAAGAGCCTACTAGCCAAGAAAGATAAGTACAAAACTCCTTTTGGGCCAAGTCTCTACTTGGATTCTTTTGGGCCTTTCATTTGATCAAGTGTTCTTTCTTTCGAGCTTTCCTTTTCTAAGCTATTTCTTTCGGGATTCTTTCTTTCAGATTAACTGTTGAATTCTTTTGAATGAATTGTGCGTGACAAAATGTCCGAAGCAAAAGACAAAGACCTTTTCTTTCGATAAAATTGTTCAGGACAATTTTCCCGAAGGATAACTCTTCAATGAAATGGTCCTTTTCAGAATTCCCGAAGGAATTCTTCTACAACAAAGTGTCCTATACACTTCTTCTGAAGGGTACTTTTCTCGGGAAAGTGAACCAAACAAAAGTTCCAAAAGATATCTTCTTTGAGAAAGTGGACCTTTGCAAAAAAGCCTGAAGGATATCTTTTCAAGAAAGTGTTCTATGCACTTTTCCCAAAGGATCTTTTCTCAGGGAAATGGTCCACTTCAAGGTTCCGAAGGGCATTTTCTCAGCAAAGTGTCCTATGCACTTTCTTCGAAGGATATATTTCAACAGTGAGGGGGACCAAGTCAAAGTTCTGAAGGGCACTTTTCAGAGGGCAAGGGACCAAGACATGAATTCTTTTGAGCATTTTGTCTGCAAGAATTATTCAAGGCAAGGATAAGGCAAACAAATTCCTTCGAAAAAATTGTTCCACACAAAACCCAAAAGAATTGTCCAGCAAAAGGTTCGAAGGAAATAGCCGTTTGATTTCAAAAGGTCCTGGGCAGCCCCGTAGACCTCAAATTCAAGCTCTTTCAGCTAGCCATTTGGATTTGAAAATCCAAGGATGTTTGTGCTAAGTCAAGATAGAGCTGGGGCAAAATCTATCTATTTTTAAATTTGACAGCTCATGAGATGTCAATCACATTCTATGAAATGTCGAATGACGGTCGACGGGATGTTAACTTTAAAGACAAAGCAAGACAAATCCTATTGAGCTTAAGTTTGATGATCGCATGACCCTCAATGATGGTCACATGAATGTCATTTGACGAGAGCGAGGACGTCAATTTTAGGATCATGAACTAGCCATTGGCTTTCAAACGGTGGGTCCTATCAAATCAACGATGCACATTCAATCACGGATTCCAGATCAACGGCATGCAAGCAGGTCAAGGAGTTAGCAGATCTCAAGAGCAAAGGCATGATGGACAAGTGGCACAAGCGTGTGGGTCCTGGAAAAAGATCGACAGCTCACGAGCATCCGTGCACAGGTAGATCCAAGGTGTGAGATGACTCAAGGATTCGATAATCCGAACCGGTTCTCAATGACCAATCATAAAAAAGGGGAGCCAAGTGACTTAGACAGAGGTTGGAAGGTCAATTTTTGACCAAGGCAAGAAAGCATGATGGAGTTGTGCTCGAACATGATTCAGTTTGAGCTAAGAGCAGATATTTTGGGATCAGACTGCGTTGTTGGGAGCCTATAGACCCTGCTATCTCTTGGCTAGTTTGTTGAGCTTTAGAAACTTGCTAAATTTGGTGGATTTGCAAATTTGGTGAAGTTAAACATGTGGAGGCTTATATGACACCTTGTTGGAAATTACTCATTACTTTTACCTTGTTGTCATGGAATGTTCATTATGTATAAGTTGATGTGACCATATGCTAACTGTAATTCATTATGTGATTTGTAAGGATGTCAATGTGGTTACTAACATGTATTTGAAAGGAATTGTCAATTGTTGATTTGGACTTGCAAAGTTCAAATGGATGACTTTGGGTAGTGCAAATGATGTAAGTATTTAAAAGTGTTTAGTATGCTTACATGGATATATGTTTTAGTTTTAACTCAGTTCTAATTTTATTGAAAATGTTGGTTTTACGTTCTAGGATTCTGTTGGCCATTTTTTTGCCCACATACCAATTTTTGCCTAAGTATGAGAAGATAGACTTTCAAGTGGGAAATGGCAAGTCTTTAGAAGACTTCGGACTTTCAGCAGCCCATGACTTAAATGGTTTTATAAGTTGCAGAGTTACAAAGCTCTGAAGTAGTAAGTAACAAGGTGTTAAAGAACCAAAATGGTCTTGAACAGAAGGCTTCAGGTTATCTCATTGGGAAGTCTTTGGGTTTTCCAAAGGAGACAACTTCAAGTTTCCTAGGCAGCATAACTTATTTCACTTCATGAGTAATCAGTAATGATAAGTCCGAAGTAAGTAGTGGGGCTTAAAAAGCTCGATTTGGTCTGGGTAGTGTAATTCAGGTTCTCCAAAGAGCACTACTTAATTACTTCATAAGTTGTGAGTAGTCAGAAACCGAAAATAAGTAATGAGACATCAAAACCCTAATTTGGTCTTAGAAGTGCTTCTTGGGTTCTCAAAAAGACAAGCCAAGGCAAAAAGTCCAAAGTTGGAGAGATCAAAGAACTTGAATTACTTTGCATAGAGTAAATTGGGATTCTTTGAGTGCTTGACTTAAGCTTGGTCCAACAACACAAGAGTCATGATCAGGGGAATCAAACGCTGCCATGTGGCGTAAGCTGGAGCAAAAAGGGCCAATCAACAAAGGACAAGTGGCATGAGCAAATCTAACTAGTGGGGAGATTGATAGCTTGCAGGCATCTATGGAGACTTCATCCTTTTTTAGATAGGACATGCGAAAGTAAAAAGAACACATTGAGTCTTAATGCAGGGAACGACTCATTCACGTTAGGTAGGAACATGCAACTACCTTCGATATGGCCCTGTCAGTTCAAAAGGAAGGGACTTGAATGCGGGAATGGCTCAAAGAGATTTGGCAGTGATCTTGGGTGACGCCTCTCATGGTCAAAGGAGGATGACAACAATAGTCCCACTCATCAACGACTTCTTCCCTCTTCCCTTTTTCTCACACAGCTCTCTCTCTCTCTCCCCCCATTCTCTATATATATCATGCAACTTGCCTTTGTAGTGGTTCCCAGTTTTTAAACATTTTTTATCTTCTTGGGTCATGAGACGCTCTTAGAGATATCACAAGATATGCTCAACTAGTTAGGCTCGACCCTGCCAAGCATTTGTAAGAACCGCCTCTTATGCAATAAAGGATTTTTCTTTGCATGTCTCTTGCCTTGGACTTGTGTCTGTTGAGCTGTGTACTATGACATCACATGAAGGAGAGTCTTTCTTGTCCATGGTCCTCCTTTTTGACCTTGTTTAAGGATTTTTCGGTGATGTTTGCAGGTCTGGTTGATTGTTCTTTCTGCCATTAATGTGAACTTCCAGTGAGTCTCAGAACTCCTCTTCATTTACATTCATCGCTTCCCTGAACCTCGTCCATGAAATATTTATGCAATCAGCTTGATCTTGAGGTTGTGAAATCCAGTATTGTCCTCTGCAGAATTAGTGTGAGTTCAAACTTATGGGAGTTTCCCATTTTAAATTGGTGCATCACCTGGTTAGCCTTCTTAAGAGCCCTTTTCCCCATTCTAACCCTTTTCCCCCTTAAAGTTTTATTTCAGCAGTAGTTTAGGTGATCCACCGAGAGGAACTAGCCTCTTTAAAAATCCTAGAGGCTCAACCTCACCATAGGACATCCACATCTTGAGGTTTTTCCCATGCTTATGGCTAGAAGTGGGAGAGCTTGAAAAACTCTCCCACAAGGGTGCAATTCCATGCTATAATAGGTTCTATGAATGGATTCCCATGTTGATGTACTTGTTAAGTAAAAGAGTACATTTTCATTTTTGAATTAAATCTAGTTCAGATTGCATCAAATTCTTAATCTGATAATTTTCCTAAGTAGAGCATTAATTGAGGAAAATAAGGCTATTTGTTTCATAATATTAGCCTTTGTAGATTAGATTTTATAATTATTTTAATTTGAAATTTTTTGGTTTTCCAACCCCTTGGAGCTGAGATAGCAAGCTCAGGTTTGGAACATAGGCAAACTAGATGGGGGAGTTGCTCAATGGACTGGTTGGGCGAGTTGCTCAATAGATTGGCTGAGCAAGTAGGGTTGAGCAAGTCATCCTTAGAGGCAACTCAGCAAGTTGGAGTGGGTTGGCGAGTTGGGTTTTTGAGGGAAATCTCAATGAATTGAATGTTGCCAAGCCAAATTGTTTTTCCTATCTACCCCAACAAAGCTAAGGTGAGGTCGTACCATGGGCTATGTTTGGGGTTGTGTGGTAAGTGAGTTTGGGGAAAAGGTATCCCCAAAATGAGAAATGCATTCATCAAGCCAGTAAGGCTCAGCCTAAGAGTGGAGGTGAAAAGTCTCAAGGGAGTTGGTGGCATAGAGTCCTTCAATAGGTAGTCAGAGTCCTTGGGCTTGGTGAACCCAAGGAAATGGGTCTTATCAGGGTAGCTTATCAAATTAAGTGCTACTAATCCATGATGTCTAGGTGTCGATGAGTCGGTTGGAAGGGGCTCTTGCACTGGGAGTCTAGGGTTGTCTGGGTTGTTCATGAAGGGAATCCAACGTCGCTTAATGTGGTAACCCAGCCTTGGGAATTTTTGGAGGCAAACATTGGGAATATGGTTCGTTGAGGTGTTAAGGGTTGCAGTTTTGTAATATCCCTGAATTGGAATGGCAATCAAAATAGAGGGTTTTCCAACAAACCCTAACCAACCAAGCACCCAACCAAATTTTGAAATATGTAACCAGCCAAACTCTAGCTAGAATAATTTATGATATTCAATCTAAAGAGCATCCAAATAAATCCACAAAAAGCTGAAAATTATTTAGAAGATTGAGTACCTTTTTGGAGTCCAATAATATGGCAAATGGCTGAAAATACCTCAAATTTTCCTTGAGTATACAGTTGTACTTTCCAGCCCTTGAATGCCTTGAAAAACTCCCCAAGAGGTTCGCCACACCCAAGAAAAATAGAATAAATAAATATGGAATTTATTCATTGATTTTCTCTCATTGAAACACCTCCTGAAACTCACCACACAAGTCGCCCAAGTGCCAAAATTGCAGGAATAATTTTTTAATGTTCTAGGGGATGGAATGACCCTAAAAACCCTACAAAACCCCTCCAACACAAATCACCCAAGATAGAAACCTAAAAATCAGCCTTTCCAAATAATTCACTGCCCACAATATTTATTATTTTCTAGTTTCTACAAATGGCTGAAACTTAAAAAATTCATAACTCCCTCAATACTTAGAATTATGATGCAAATAAGAGCTCAAACTAACTACAAAATTAGTGACTATCCAATAAAAACAATATTAAAATTTTCCTTCCATGGGAAGGCCCTCAAAGCTTGCTTTAAAATTCTAAAAACCCTAGTTTCTAAAATGTTCCTCCTCAAACCCTAGGTTCACTCAAAATTTCAGAAATAGGTGGTGTCTAAAAACACCTTTGAATGATCCGCTTGCATGAACACATGCAATTTGAACTCACTTACAACCTTGAATAGAGTTGCCCAAGTAGAAGGAATGGAGGTTTTCGTCTCCAAACCTAAGACCCTTCTTGAATGTTTTCATCCTCAAGAGGTGGAAACCAAGCTTGACATACTTGATCAATCATTCCAATATCCAATAATGCATAATCTTCAACTTAATCCTTACTTGATTTTATATAACACTCCTCCAAGTATAGCACCCAAAATTGGAGGGAAGAGTTACCTTTTTTTTTCAAATATTAAAAGACCCTCTTAATTTCACTTTAGGCCTTAAGTGCCCAAGACCTATAAACCCCACCACTTAAGTTAAATAGAAACATAAGGTGCTTTTTCATAACTCAACTCAAAATTAGAAATATAAAGTAACTTTTCTATTATTAACTTCTCACAAGTGGCCCACAATGCTCCCTTTCTTTCCTCTACCCTTAGCCAATGGAAACAATAATAGGCTAAGGGTCCCACGAGGGTCTAGATCAAAAATGGGGACATTATAAATTTAAGCCCAAGATCGACAATCTAGGGGGGAAATCTCTTGAGGCAGACAATAAGTGAGCTTGATAGACTGAGTGTAACTAAGTTAGGGGTTTGTAGTCCATAGGGTAGATTGAGGAAGTACTAGGGCTCAAGGAGCAGGGATGCATAGTGATGGCTTGGCGAGCTGGATTGGGTGTCTAGCAGACAAAGGAAGAACCCAAGCTCAGAGGGGAGTCGAGATGCATAGCAAGGAGCTTGCCAAGTTGGACAAGGATTTTGGTGAACCGAGGAGAGAGTGATCTCGGTGGAATGTGTGTCATCAAGCCAGCATTTTTAGGCTACAAGTCAAATAGAGTCTAACAAACAAAGAAGGAAACTTGGGCACGAGGAGCTCAGGGCAATCAAGTAGGTCAACTTAAGTGGGGTGTTGAGCTCGTGGGGCACAAGGGGACTGACTAGGTCATGCCCCGTTCTTAGCCCTTGGTACTTGGGTCTTGGAGATATAAATTGAGGGGTTGAGACCCTCCATACTCTATGGCACTACCACACCTTGCTATCCCTACAACACCAAAACAAAACCAATGTGTTGGAGATCGCATGGAAAGCCATGAAGTCTTGAGGTGTTTAAGGAAATGCAAACAACTTGAAAGAACTAAACCTAGTTAACCATGGCATTTTATGGAGCCATGAAGGCTTATGGAAAGCCTTTGATATAGGGACTAAGAGGAGACCCAATAGACAACTGCACTTAATGGATTAAATCAGTTATTGAGTAAGCATATATTGAATCACAAAGGCTTAAGGATATATCAAAGTGCAGAAAGACAAGGAAAAGTCAAAGAAAATAATGAACACCAAATTAGCATTGTAACTGTAAAGTTGTATTATGAAATTTTTTGTACAAGATCCAAGAGATTAAATGTGTGATGTCTACCTACTACCTAACTTGATTCTAAGTACAAAGAATGGAAGGTTACATAAATATATAAAGGAGGAAGATGAAGCGTCAATTGGACCGATAAATAGTTGGTAGCAATTGCTTTATAACCAACATTAGTATGTCATCTTCTGGTAATGCCACTATAGTGTTGCAAGGTATAGTAATGACATTGTCAAAGTTAGGACTTTGCAATATGCACGTGTGCTTGGTATGATGCTGAAGTTGTTGGTGATGATGACACATGCCACATAGCAACACCATGATGCCGTGAGTTGATCGAAGGCTCAAATCCTTTTGGATCAATTGCCCCTCCTTGAAGAGCAATGGTTTTCCTTGTGTGGAATTGTAGAACAAGATGCAGAAAGAGGTTGCAAACTTGCACCTCCATAAACCATTTTCCCTAGGAAGGTACTTGACCTACTTCGACAATCTAAAAAAGGGGGATCTCTTGTTAACATTCTATTTGATTTTGGTTTCAATTACTTGATCCAATTTTGTTGGTGCGATGCATTTAGGATTAATATTTTTTTGCGAAAGCATCTGAAACCTATTAAGTGTCCAACAAAGGATGGAAATAGTTGTGCATTGAAGATTGAATGCAACCCAAGGTAGGAAAGAAGATTAAGGTTGAAAGTGTTATCTCCTAATTGCTTGGTGATAGTGTAGAGTCCATACCAAAGTGAGTAGAGCTTGTGGTAAGGTCATGCCAGTCTTTCCTTCTAAAAATGAATCCATACTCAATCACCAACCTAGGGGATGTGCAGTGTTCGATGTTGCTCATGGCACTGATTGTATTTAGCATTTTCCCATTGCAAAATGGTCTACACTTGTTGCTGAATGTGTTGAATGTGAACAATGATCTTGACAACTTTGTCAACTTCCTCTTGAGTTTGAGGAGTTGCAACTTGCTACTATTGGTGATGGTATGGGACAAGCTATGTCAATGGGTGCCAAAGGTTGGAAGCCCAAGCAGACCTAAAAAGGGATGTGTCTAGTATAGTTGTGTAGAGATTTGTTATAGTTGTGTTGAATGAATGGAAGGCTTTCATCTCATGCATTATTAGAAGATGCATGATCATCTTGTTTACCACTTCCATCTATCCAATAGTTTGAGGATGGAATTTGGTGGACTTGTTCAAATTTGTGTCAAGCATTTATGACAATGCTTTCTAGAAATTTCTCAAGAATTTTGTATCCCTATCAAAGACAATGGTTTATGGTATTCCAAAGTATATCCAGACATGTAAAAAATACAATTGAGTTGTTTCTACAAATGAGATTACTTTATTACAAGGTATAAGAATTGTCATCTTTGAGAATATATCTACTATTACATATACACAATCATTACCATGCTTGGTAGTATATTAGCTTGAGATAAAGTCCATGGAAATATATTTGCATGGTCTCCTTGGAACTGGCAGAGGTGTGTAAATGCCTTACTTCTTGTTGAATGGTTTGGCAATTGCACATGCGGTACAAGACTCTAACAATCCTTGCCCAATCTGCCCTTAATCGTCTCAATTTGCTGCCTTGTAATTTTTTCAAACACTTTGTATGCAAAGTGCTTCTTGCTGGTTTTTGTCACAGTTTGATGATTTGTTTTGAATGATGATGGATTAAAGCATCAAGTGTTTATAAAACAATGTAAGAATGACAATGCTAAGTTCTAGATGTAAGAATGACTTCTTTTTTGTTCTTTTCATGCAATTAGATGAATTCACAAAGCAAACTAATCACCTACAGTGAATGGACATTTAGTCGAATAGTTGGCATGCAACCTACTATCTCAATTCAAATGCTCAAAAGATAACTATAAATGACCAGTAACTTGTGATTCTTATTTGTATTGATGATTTGATACAATGCTCCACTAAACTAACCAAGACTCTTGGCATAAACAGTAATTACAATTATATGGTATGCTGGTATGAAAGATGCACACCTACAGCTGCAAATATAAACTATACTGTTGACAATTCTTCCACAGGTCAGGGTTGTCTCTTGCCATTCAAAAAATTCATGTCTCTAGCCAAGGAAGAAATAATACATAGGGTAAGAGGTAGATCAATTAAAATAACTCATTTGCAAAAGTGTTGGATACAACAGGATTTCCTTCTGGCAAAGTGTAAAGGACATAAGTCTGCATAAAACAAAGAGCCTACAGCAAAGGAAGTAATTCCTTCAGACTTTTTGTCCAAAGGAATTCCTTCAAATAAAAGTCTGAAGAAATCTGAGAGAGAAGTCAGAAAACCACAAGAAAATTCAAAGGAATAAGGACCCTGTAATGTCCCCTTTTTAGCGTGATCTTGTTTTATGATGATTAGCCTATTATGCGACCTTCGTAGGTTGATAGGATGGATAGAGGGTCATGATGGAGCTATGCTTGGCTTCGACTAGAAAAAATTTCCTAGTTGGTGTTCATTCAAGCTCTTTCGGACACGTTTATCTGAGCTCCTATTATTTAGGGATTTTTGACATGCAACGGAGCACCCTTGTTTTGGTATGGTCATGTGCGGAATCACTCCCTGGTTCACCAGCTTCAGACGATTCCAGGATTGGACATGTATTGAGGGAGATATTAATATTTGATTGATTTAATTAAATATTAATTATTTAGCATATTTTAATTATGAAACCCTAATTCTTAGTTATGAAACCCTAATTAGGGCAAGCACACCTTTTTGAGGATATAAGGGTTTCTTATTGGAGGGAGGCCATTTTTGAATTATGATTATTGATTATTGATATTGAAGAATTTTGCTAAGTATTTTTTGAGAAGACTGAGCC
This sequence comes from Torreya grandis, assembly GCA_037957365.1. Classification (NCBI taxonomy): domain Eukaryota; kingdom Viridiplantae; phylum Streptophyta; class Pinopsida; order Cupressales; family Taxaceae; genus Torreya; species Torreya grandis. Next base: position 454,516 of record JARHVA010004853.1, read on the forward strand.
AAGGGTTCCAATATTCCAGTTGCATTAGAGAACATCCACTCTTCAGTGTGTGTAATTCAGAGGTTGTGAGATATCAACTGATCTATTGCCAATTTGAGGGATAGCTTCATATAGAAGTTGTCATAGAGATTTATAGGTATTTATTTCATTAGTGTTTGATTCAAATACTACCCAGATATAGATCTTTCGTATTAGCCCATATTTATTTAGATCAAGGTCTAGCATACAGGCTGCACTATATTCTATTTGCTTTGGTATGGGATCCATACAGATCTGTGCAAATTTGTACCATTTTGTAGCAGGCTGGGCAGCGCCGCAGGAAGATTAGAGACTGACATCGGCATCCAAGAGACCGTCATCGGCCGACTTCATACTGACGTTGGTAGAGTAGACTGATTGATGGAGACTGACGTTGGTAGTATATCGACCGACAATGGCAGTATAACCGACGTCGGTGACTATGTTTTGACATAGAAACCTGCACCGTACTAGATTCAGAGTTATTTTTAGATTTGCAGAAAGACCAGGTTTTTTTAGATAATATTTTATATTATTTTATATGTGTGCAAGAGATCTTTATTGTAATCATCTGAAGTGAATAAGAATATTAGAATTTAGCCAGTTAAGAGATTATACTGCTATTCATTTATTTATTTGAATCTATTCAAATTTATCTTGCAAAAATTGCATCTTTATTCATACAAAAACATCAAAAAAATCAAAATACACAAAACAATCCAAAAACATTCAGTTTTAGAGATCAGGGAAATCAAGGTTTCTACAGTGGTATCAGAGCCAAGGTCTCGAGGTTAAGACCCGCAGAGTGTGGTGGGCTATGATGATCTGATGCGGGCCCCACCGAACGTTCCTTTGGCGGTCAAGATGGGTTCCTGGGTGGTCGGTTTAAAAGAGTCAACAACACCACGTATTCCAGGGAATTGCCTCGACGGTCCTTCGGTGATTGGCCATATAGGGGTCTGGAAGAGGACCCAAATCATCTCAGGACTTTTGGAGTGACGGCCAGTCCTTAGTGGTATCAGAGCTAAATCCTGCCATCTTGAGGGTTTAGCAATCTCATGCAGCCACAAGAGTTGGGACCACACAGGTACAACACACGCAATAGAGCCTTGCTTGAAGGTACCCAGGTGTTAGAACAACAACCAATCACCATGAGTGATAGGCATGAGGGTAGCCCACCAAGGGGCCACCAACATAATGATGATTAGGACACCAGAGAATTCTTTCGTGTTATGATTACAAGCCAACAACAAATGATGCAGGCACTACAAGTACTTACTACTATGGTAGAGAGGATGAACCCACCTGTTAGACAGAATGGGGAACAAGGAGATAATAGGAGTGCTACTATTAATCAGAGACCACAGCTGACTCATTCCAGGACTGCTGATAGGCCTACACATCCTACATTTGTTCAGGATGAACCAGAAGAAGCACCAGTAGAGGAGGTGGTAGGAGATTCCCTATTTGCAGATGCCCTCATGGCTGCAAATGATGAGTGGGACTTATTAGCTCCTCAGGTTTGGGAGAGGATGTCCTTTGATTATTTTGTTAATCAGAGGAGAGAGCGCTACATATCAGTTAGATAGGACAGGAGGCCTAGAAATCAACTTAGTGAGCTAAAGAAGGCTACTGGCAAGCTTTCTTTGACCACTTTTGACGGGAGTGCAAAGATGACAGCTCAAGCTTGGATTCATAAGCTTGACACATTTTTGGCATTGAGGCCAATGACAGAGATAGAGGCCATCAAATACACCACTTTGCACTTGGAGGGAGTAGCACATGATTGGTGGTACCATGGTATGGTAACACTTCAGCATAACCAGGTGATAGAGTACCAAGACTTCGTGGATAGGTTGGTTGAGCGGTTTGACAAGAAAGATCTCGAGGTTTACTTTCAAGATCTGGCACAGTTGAAACAAACAAGCAACTTGGAGTCCTTCATTGGTGATTTTCAGAGATTGGCAGTTATGGTGCCAAACATTTTTGAGCATAGATTGGTAGTTCTCTTCATAGAGGGCCTATCCGAACCATTGAGAGGCTGGATCAAAGCCTTTGATCCTCCTTCATTACAGGAAGCTATGAAGAAGGTGCATAGCATGGAAATGGCAGCCCCATCCAGTAAATTTAACTCCAGAGGTACTTCATTCAAGGACAATAAGGGCTTTAACGGAGATAGAGAGGGATCATATTTCAACAAAGATAAATCAGGTGTTAAGAATGATTCAAAGGCCAATCTAGCAGCACCACCTTTGGATCGAGAGGCTCTTAATGATCTACGCAGAAAGAAGCTTTGCTTCTACTGCAAAGGTCCCTATGATGCCAATCACGATTGTCCTTTGAGGCCTAAGGGCAAGGCAAATCATGTGATATGGGATTTTTATGAGGATTCAGAATCAGAAGATTTCAAAATGCATGAGAGTTCTGAGGAGTCAGAGGCAGAGGCTTCAGAGCCTAAGGCAGAGGCATATTTAGAGCTTTAGATATAAGAGGCAAGCCTATCCAACATTCAGTCGGATGGTTCATTCAGATTCCATGGAGTTTTGGCAGGATAGAGGGTCATCACCCTTCTTGACACAGGGGCCACACATAATTTTATCGATGCTAGATTTGTGGAGAAGCATGGACTCACTACCAAGGATTTCAAGGGCATTAGAGTTAAGGTAGCTGACGGTTACACTCTTAGGTGTGAGCGGATGATTAGAGACCTCCCATTGCGCTTGAACAACTATGAGTTCAAGGCTAATTATTATGTGGTGAATATGGGGGATATAGATTTGGTCTTGGGCATGAAGTGGCTTCATTCCCTTGAGGAAGTCACTCTTCGTCTCAAGGACATGGAGGTCTGTTTTGATGTTGATGGGAAGACACATATTCTTAAGGCCATACGGGGCAGCAACATCAAAAATATGTTTTTTCATCAAATGGAGAGGCTCATACGACACGATATGGTAGAGTGGGCTGTCGAGTGCACATTGGCACCAATACAGGAGAGACATGTGGATGAGCTTTGTCTTGAGGTAAGTTCAGTTCAGGAGTTAGCACATGTGGCAGGGACTCAGCTTTATTTTATAGTTAGGACACATGTTGATGATGATATGAGTATGTCTAGCATTCACACTCCGAATTCAGAGATTGTAGTGGAGACAAAAGATAGTTGCATGCAGTCAGTTGGTATTGTTCACATTATTCAGGTGAGGAGTTTACTAGAGTTGCCAATTGATTTCCATTCATGGATTGGATGTTGGGATCCTTATCTTGGTACTTGGGATGATTTGACACCATGGGGTAGGAGTTTGGGTGATGAGACCGTGGCTGGTGATTTGCAAATATATGTTGATCACAGTAGAGGTACAGTGTGTGGATTCTCCACAATTGGCGTAGTTCCATTTGGGAGTTGTATTTGCCAGTTTGATTATGGATTCCTCTTGGTTATATTTTGAAGGATAATGCAGGAGCTCGTAGTGATTGACAGTAGTATAGATCATGACTACATTTGGGATCCAGGTAGACTGAGTGGTTTATTGTTCAGCGATTGCTTGAGGACAAGCAATTTCAGGGAGGGTGGATTGTAATGTCCCCTTTTTAGCGTGATCTTGTTTTATGATGATTAGCCTATTATGCGACCTTCATAGGCTGATAAGATGGATAGAGGGTCATGATGGAGCTTGGCTTGGCTTCGACTAGCAAAATTTTCCCAATTGGCATTCATTCAGGCTCTTTCAGACACATTTGTCTGAGCTCCTATTATTTAGGGATTTTTGACATGCAGTGGAGCACCCTTGTTTTGGTATGGTCATGTGCGGAATCACTCCCTGGTTCACCAGCTTCAGACAATTCCAAGATTGGACATGTATTGAAGGAGATATTAATATTTGATTGATTTAATTAAATATTAATTATTTAGCATATTTTAATTATGAAACCCTAATTCTTAGTTATGAAACCCTAATTAGGGAAAGCACACCTTTTTGAGGATATAAGGGTTTCTTATTGGAGGGAGGCCATTTTTGAATTATGATTATTGATTATTGATATTGAAGAATTTTGCTAAGTATTTTATGAGAAGACTGAGCCAAGGGTTCCAGTATCCTAGTTGCATTAGAGAACGTCCACTCTTCAGTGTGTGCAATTCAGAGGTTGTGAGATATCAACTGATCTATTGCCAGTTCGAGGGATAGCTTCATACAAAAGTTGTCACATAGATTTACAGGTATTTATTTCATTAGGGTTTGATTCAGAGATTACCTAGATATAGATCTTTTGTATTAGCCCATATTTCTTCAGATCAGGGTTCAGCATACAGGCCACACTATATTCTATTTGCTTCTGTATGAGATCCATACAGATCCATGCAAATTCGTACCATTTTGCAGTAGGCTGGACAGCACCGCAGGAAGATCAGAGACCGACATCGGCATCCAGGAGACTGACATCAGCCGACTTCATACCGACGTCGGTAGAGTAGACTGACTGACGAGACTGACGTCGACAGTATATCGACTGATGACAGCAGTATAACTGATGTCAGCGACTGTGTTTTGACACAGAAACCCGCACCATACCAAATTTAGAGTTATTTTTAGATTTGCAAAAAGACCAAGTTTTTTTAGACAATATTTTATATTATTTTATGTGTGCAAGAGATCTTTATTGTAATCATCTGAAGTGAATAAGAAGATCATAATTTAGCCAGTTAAGAGATTATACTGCTATTCATTTATTTATTTGAATCTATTCAAATTTATCTTGCAAAAATCGCATCTTTATTCATACAAAAACATCAAAAACAATCAGAATACACAAAACAATCCAAAAACATTCAGTTTCAGAGATCAGGGAAACTGGGGTTTCTACAGACCCCTATAAAAAACCCAGGTGTCCTACAAAAAGCCTGGGTGCCCTATAATTTTTTTGAAAAGCCACAGAGGAAAGACAGAAGCCCTTGCGGAGGGCACTTGATAGGTGATAAGACCATTGCAATTTTTTTGAAGGGCACAGAGAAAAGACACAAGCCCTTGTGGAGGGCACCTGGTCGGTGGCAATACCTTTGAGATTTTTTCGAAGGGCTTTCTGCCGGTGGTAAAGGCAAAAGAGCAAAACAAAGGAAACCTTCAGACTTTTTGTCTGAAGGATAAATGCGGAAAAGTTGGCGATCACAAAGCCCGCAAAAATTCAAAGGGGTAGGCCGCACAAAAAGCTCGAGAAAATAAATCCGTAGACAAAAAAGTCCACAGCCAGAAATCCAAAATAATTAAGCCAAGGAGACAACAAGAAATCTAAAAGAAATGGAGGTTTGACTATGCAAAAAAGGATAGAAAATAGATAATCTGATGAAAAGTTGAAAATAGAATATCTGAGGAAATATAGACCAAATATAGATAAGATAATCCAAAAATAGAATCCTGCCAAAAATAGACAAGACACAGGCGGACCAAAATAAGAGAAAATACATGCAAACAAGGGCTAGTTTTGGTTGACTATTTGTTTTATTTGTGGTTTGACTAGTCATTCTCATGCATTCAAAGGTCTAACTTAGCTTCAAACCGAGTTCTCAATGCAAGTTTGGCATTGTTTTCATGCAAACGAGAGCAGCTCAACCAGAGTTCCAATTTCAGACGCCGAGTTGACCGTTCTCGATTTAGAATTGACTAATTTTTAAATGTTGCATCTACTAGGAGTTTTCCATGCAAAGGAGAATGATCTCTTCATCCAACTCAGCTTATCAAATAGTCAACTCAGCCTTTCAAATGTTCTAACTCGGCTTCCAACAGATCAAGCCAGAGTTCTAAAATTGACATTGGCATTGGATTTCATGCATGATATTATCATCTCACACTTTTAAATGTTCCAGAAGCTCATGAAGAAGCTAAAATTGACATTGGCATGGATTTCCATACAGAGAGAGGTGGGCGTTTCAATAAACAAAAGACAAGTCCACTTCCTCAAGTGCAAGGAGCTTCATGCAAAGACAAAGGGAAAACATATTTTATTGAAAGGCCAAGTCAGCCTTGAGTTAATCTAAGTTGATCCTTCTCTTGAATTTTTCAATGCCAATATTTGGCTTTTGTAATTCTCTATAAGATGGCTTTCAGCCTTGATTAAAAATCATCCCTCTCTTGGCAAGACCAGACTCTACCATTGGTGAGTTGTGTAACCTCTTCGATCAATAGAACGACTATACTTTCAGATTTCAAGTGTTGGCATAGTGTATATTCATTCAACAATTTGCATATGTGGTAGATTTCTCTCCCTTCCCAAATTTTGATTCGTACCTAGTTGCTAGCTTATCATTATGTAGGTCATGTTAAGTGTTCTTTATGTCTTTTGTTGAAGCTGTAAGTGGATGTTAGGTGGCTGCAAAGTGTCTTGTATCAGACCTCTCTCCATCATTTTTCCCTCATGTTTTGGTCATTGGATCGAACCTTCTCATGAAATATTTATGCATAAGTGATTGATTAAAATCGAAGGTCTTCCTTTTCCCTTGTTAGTTCAGTGTTCAAGGTTCCAAGTAGAGTGGATCAATCTTTTGGTGTATCACCTTTATTAGGTAGGATTTCCCCTTAAAGTTTCCTTCTCCCTTTTCCATGGTAGTCTGTAGCATAAAGTAGAGATCCTCATTGATACATCTTACAGGAACCAACCTTCTCTGGAGGTTTTTCTCACCATTGAGGCACCCACCCTCATGAGAAGATCCCATTGTTTCAATCGAATAGAGGATTGGCCATTTCATGCACGTCTTTGATTCAGGGTGCAACTCTAGGTTGACAACATATACTAAAGGATGAATTGTATGCAATGAACCCTGGTTGGAATGAGGCGCCCTTGAGAATAGATGAAGGAGCAAGCAATTTCCAAGTGAAAGGATGATTTCCCAAGCCAAATCGAATTTTCCAAGCCAGTTCACCCTATTTTGGTTTGATCTCAAATTTAAAATAATATACAATGAATATGCGTTGTCTCAAGCATCTAATATCATCTCCATGCTCCAAAGATGTGGGCGCACCAAGCCAAGCAAAAAATTGATGCAAATTGGAACCCCCACAAGCAAAAACATCCCTCCTAATGGCGTCCTTCCTTGACTATAAATATCTAATTTTTATATCAGATTTCTCTACAATGCAATCTACTCTCTTAACCAAGGAAAACTGATGCCAAGCTATATAGAAACCAACACCAGAAGATAGCTATGCAACCCACACAAATTTGCCAAATCGATTTCTCCAAAATTGGCCAATGACCACAAATTTTACTCCAATTGAGATGACTGAAATATCACCTCCAAAATGCAACCCTTCAAGAGATATTTCACTCCCTCAGTTATGCTATCAATGGGAGTTATCTTTCCCAAAGACAAATTGATTCACTTCAAAAAACTCTAGGTTCCACAGGCATACCATAACAAAGACAATATGTTGACACTGTGGATTGCACCCTTTAAAAGAAAACTCGGCTTCTTTCTTCCATGCGGTACAATGGAGACATTCCTCTTGCTGCGGGTAGCAAGTTTGAGGAATGAATCTCTAGATTAAGGGCTAGCTCCCCTTGATGCACCTTGAGGTCCTAAATTTCTACTGCTAACAATGGGGGGGGGATGAAAAGAGAGAGGGATACCACAAAAGTAGAACCTAACTAAAATGGTGATGCACCAAAATTGATTGATCTACTCATTTTATCTACGCTTTGTACCAAAAAGAGTGAACAGACACTTCATTTGAACAAGAGACTAGACTGCATCAATGTTTTAACAAGGGGTTTGATGGAGGTATATTGAAGAGGAACCTACCATAGGTGCTCTAGAGGCACACTGTTGGATGGTTGCTCACCTACACCTATACTTCAACCTGGACGCTTCTTGTTAACTTGTAGAAGATCTTTGATACACTAGATACATTGGCATCGACCTATGAAAGCAAGAAAATAAATGAGTAAACATAAGGCAATACACAGACATATGAAAAAGTGTAAAGAATCAGATAGAGGTAAAATGCTTCTTTTGATTAAAGGCAAATTTTGTTAGGGCTTCGCCATACAAAAGTGAGATGTTTTTACAAAGCTAAGAGGTTACAATATATATAGAAATTGGAGAAAGACCTTTGACCCTTTTAAGAGCAAGCGGCCCATACTGCATTAAACACCTCAGTAAGAGGAATTCGCCAATGCTATTGTCATCTTCCCATAAATGCATCTAAAAGAGCCATGCTATAGGTGTCCCAGATATTGACTTTGCTGCCTAAGTTGCATTAAACACTCCTGCTAAAGCATGGGTCACTTTGCTCCTTGAACAACAAGGCCACCTCTTACCACGTTCTGGGCCATGCCTTTCCCTTGAATGCTCCCGTAACTCTCCTTAATGGTGGTTCATGGATACTATTCCATCTACAAGCATTTACTTCTTCTGTTGACGCCTCCTGTGCCACCTGGCTTGGTCTAGTTTGTCCCTGCATTTGACTTGCCACACCACTTAGAGCATTCTAAGCATTTGTCTTATATGTGTGTGGCCGCATTTTGGATTACCTGCTCTGCTTTTCTCTTTTCTTGCTACTTCTTGTCTTTTTCCTGGCAATTCAGGCTCTTGGGGGCTACCTTTTCTCTTTCGGGCTCCTTTCTCGGCAGTTTGTTGAATCTTGCTTCGGGCTTCTTGGCCTTTCTAAATTCTTCGGGCAAAATGCCTGAAGGAATTCCCTTCATTATGCTTGCTGCTTTGACACCCACCTTTAATGACACTTAGGGCCCGTGCTCTTGAATTCTTTAGGACAAAATGTCTGAAAGAATTCTTTCAGACATTTTGTTTGAAAGAATTGTTCTTTGGCCTTTCTTTGACGGCTAACCCATCTTCTTAAATTTGATGTTCATGGGCCTATCATCAAACATTTGAAAAAAAAATCAATGGCTCTCTTATCATCATAAAATTGACGTCCACGAGCCTATCACCGTTTGACAATTAATGGCTCTTTCGCTACCTTTAATTTGACATTCACGGGACCGTCACTACCCTCCAGCAATTCCTTCAACTTTTTTGTAAATGGACTTTTCCGAAGGGAAAGTGACCCTTCATAAAAATGGAAAGGTCCTCTTTTGATGGCCAAGCGTCCTCTGAAAGGGCACCTACCCTTTGAGTTTTTGTCTTCTGAATTTCTTCAGAAAAAATGTCGAAAGAATTTGTACCTTGAGCATGCTTCCTTGAATTTCCTTGGTGAATTTCTTCAGACAAAATGTCTGAAGGAATTCCTTCAGACATTTTGTCTGAAGAAATCCATTTCTTGTCTTGTCACTTTTTCCAAAGGAAATCTTCCCTTTTGGGCTTTCTACCTTGAACTTTTGCTTCGACCATCTGTCCTCCACAAGGACACCTTAAGCCCAAGGTTTCCCTTCAGACTTTTACAAAGGTCCATTTTATCGATTCCTTGTCTCCCACAAGGGCTTCTTGGCCTCTAAGTCACTTTTTAGAAGAATGCAAAGGTCCTGTTTGGCACCTAAGTGCCCTCCGCAAGGGTACCTACGCTTTGGACTTTTTGTAAAAGATCCCTGGCCCTTTGAACTTGGTTTGTTCTGCTGACAAAAGGCCCTCCGAAGTAACTTGCTTGCTCTGTTAGGATTTCAAGATCAAAATGGGTTTCAAGTTGAACTTTTGCTTGCCAGACCAAAAGCACTTGGTAATCAGAAGAATGAAACACTTGGTTTTTTCATGGAAAGAGACCTGTCAAAAAAAAGCCCACAAGGCAGCTTCTGAGATGAACTTGTCAGAACCTAGGATAAAAGACCCTACAAGGAAAAGGAAAAAAGAGGTGCCCAATCTCAGCCTGTAGGACCAAAATTGGTCAACACATTTGGTGATTCACAGGGGAAGCATGCTTGCTATGCTTGAGAAGTGTTGACCATTTTTGGTCTTGTAGGCCAAAAAAATTAGTCTCCCTTCCTTCCCTATTGTCCTGAGCAGTCAGTTTTTGATGTATTCACCTTAATGAAATTGTGCCTTTTTCCTTTGTAATAGACCTATTTCTATAAAGAGCCAAGTGATTTGAGTCTTGTAGATGTTTCGGTTTGATCCGAAGGCTTATTTCACTTTGGGCAATTAGTTTGCACAAGCCTTTCAACAAAGAGAATGGGCCAGTTTCAAAGGAATACAAGTCTTTCACAAGGCTCCGAAGGACAAGTGCCCTTGCGGAGGGCAGGTAGGTTACAAACAGGACCGTTCAAGTAGGCTCCGAAGGCAATTTTGCACCTAAGGTGCCCTTGCGGAGGGTAGAGAGCACATTAGGAAGAGAGCAAGGCAGAAGGCCCGAAGGGGGATTTTTCATTCAGAAAAGAGAACAAGGCAAAAGAAAAAGGATTCCTTCGAACTTTTTGTCCAAAGGAAATACAAGGCAAAAGACAAAGGATTCCTTCGGGCTTTTTGTCCAAAGGAAATCCAAAGAAAAAGACAAGGGATTCCTTCAGACTTTTGTCCAAAGGAAATCCAAGGAAGAACCAAAGGAGAATTCCTTCGAAAAAATGCCTGGAATTTATCAAAAGAAAGGGCCAAGACTTTGAAGGTAAGATTCCTTCGAGCAAAATGTATGAAGGAATTCCTTCAAACATTTTGTCTGAAGGAATTGAGAAGATAAAGGAGCCCGAAGGGCAAGTGCCCTTGCGGGGGACTCTCGACTGCTGAAAAGGGACCCTCTCCTCTTTTCTGAAAGATCACCTTCCCTTTGGGAGGGTTCATTTTGCAAAAGGCCAAAGGAATTACCAAAGTGATGACGGGCCCGAACATGTCAACTTTAACATGGTGAACTATCCATTGGAGGTTCAAATGTCTGGTGACGGGCGCACAAATGTCAAATTCAAGGTAGCAAAATAGCCGTTGGTTTTCAAATGATGACATGCCTACGGACGTCAATTTTACGGTGATAAAATGGCCTTTGGTTTTTGAATAGTGACATGCCTGTAGACGTCAATTTTGATGGGATGCGTCGACTGTTGAAGAGAAGCCAAAGAGACATTTCCTTTGGGCAAGTGCCCGAAAGAACTCAATAGCGCCGACCCAAAAGAATTCAAAGGCACAAGGCCGCAAGGAAACTTAGTGACCCACTAGGAAAGATAGCCCCGAGGGTCAAAGAGCCAGGAAAAGACAAAAGCCAAGCACAGGATCGGATAGAACAATCCAGGTGGCACAAAAAACATCGGCACAAGGAGTTATTGCTACAAATGAAATAGTCTCCACCAAGTGGTCATCAAGGAAAGCACTGGCATTCAATAGATTGGCCTATTTTTATTCATTTTACATTAATGAGCAAACATTTGCATAAACTTCACTGAGAAGCGGCCTTGTCATTCAAACAACAAAGCAACTCATGCTTTTGCAAGAACATTTAAGACGGTCTAAGATGCAACGTCAATACATGTGACAAGCGACAACATGGTTCTTTCAGGCCATTTCTAGAAGGATGACACCAGCATGAGCAAATTCCTCTTTCTTAGGTGTTCAATGTAGCATGAGTTGCTTCTTCTTGAAGGTGCCAAAAGTCTTTTTCTTCATGTTATATATTGTAACCTCTCAGTTGAGAAATGATCTCTCACTTGTGTAAGGTGAAGCCCTGTCAAATTTTACCTTTGAATCAATATAACACATTTTAACTCTATCTGATTGGTTATGCTTCTGAATATGTCTGTGTATCAACTCTGTGTTTAGTCATTTCAGCTTGATGCTTTTATAGGTTGACACCAACATATCTAGTATAGCCAAGACCATTTCTACAGGTTAACAGGAAGTGTCCAAGTTAGAGCATAGAGACATAAGAGCAGTTATCTGACAGTGTGCTTCTGTAGTGCCTGTGGTAAGTTCCTTTTCCTTGTATCTTCAATAAGCCCCTGTTGAAGCACCCTACAGTCTGATCTTCTATTCAGAGGAAGTATCTGTTCGCCCTTTTGGTCTGAAGTGTTGATATAGCTGAGTAGATCAAAATCATTTGGTGCATCACCATTTAGATAGGTTCTGTTTTGGTTATATCCTTCTCCCTTTTCACCCCCCCCATTATTAACAGTAGTAGCCAAAGACCTCAAAGATGCATCAAAGGGAGCTGGCCCTTATCTAGAGATTCTTTCCTCAGTTTTTCCATACCCACAGCAAAAGGAAAGTCTCCATTGTGCAGCGTGGAAGAGAGAAGCTGAGCCTTCTTTCAAGGGTGCAATCCACAACGTCAACAAGAAAATTGGTGGCCTGAAGGTCCATTGGGCATGGAGTCAAGATATAGCTTGAAAAGCTAGCAATAACCTTGAAAAAATTAAGAATCAATATAGATTTTACCCCAAATGGTAAAGAGAACACACACAAGGCTTAAAAACTACAAACGTGCAAAAAATCACTTAGGAAAAACAAGAAAAAAATAGGGAAATGTGAAAAAGAGAAGGTTAGTGACAATGTTTAAGATATATCCCATTGACTGGGATATGTAGTTCTTCACCATCCAACTTGGAGAGTTGGAATGCATTGTGTTGCTTGCATTGGGTGATGACATATGGACCACTCCACAAGGCATCGAACTTCGTGTACTTTCCAGGTTTAGCTCGATCTTCATCCCATTTCAAGACAATGTCACCTTCTGAGAAGTCCTTTGACGAGGATTTCTTGTCAAAATTGTTGACCATTTTGGTCCTATAGGCCAAAAATTGATCTCCCTTCTTTCCCTGTTGTCTTGATGCCATCAATCTTTGATGTATTCACCTTACTACAATTGTGCCATTTCCCTTTGCAATAGCCCTGTTCTTATGAAGATTTGAGTGATCTAAGTCCTGTAGGTTTTTCAATTTGATTTGGGGCTTATTTTGCTTTGAGAAATTACATTGGACAAGCCTTTTGGCAAAGGAATGGGCTAGTTTTCAAAGGAATGCAAGTCTTTTACAAAAGCTTCAAAGGTCAAGTGCCCTTGTAAAGGGCAGGCAGGTTACAAATGGGACCGTTCAAGCAGGCTCTGAAGGGCAACTTTGGACCCAAGGTGCCCTTGCGAAGAGCCAAGAGCACATTTGGAAGGGAGCAAGGCAGGGGACCCGAAGGGGAATTTTCCTTTGGAAAAGTGATAAGGCAAAAGACAGGATTTCTTTGGACTTTTGTCCAAAGAAAATCCAAAGAAGAAACCAAAGGTAAATTCCTTCGGACAAAATGCCCGAAAGAATTCCTTTGGACTTTTTGTTCGAAGGAATTGGGAAGACAAGGGAGCCCGAAGGGCAGGTGCCCTTGCAGGGGACTCTCAGCTGCCAAAAAGGGACCCTTTCCTCTTTTCCGAAAGATCACCTTCCCTTCAGGAGGGTTCATTTTGCAAAAGGCTGAAGGAATTACCAAAGTGATGACGGGCCTGAGCATGTCAACTTTAACATGGTGCACTAGCCGTTGGAGGTACAAACGTCCGGTGACGTGCACGCAGACGTCAAATTCAAGATAGTGAAATAGATGTTGGTTTTTGAATAGTGATAGGCTCGTAGACGTCAATTTTGATGGGATGCATCGGCCGTTGAAGAAAGGCCAAAGAACCAATTCCTTCGAACAAGTGTCTGAAAGATTTCTTTCGGGCATTTTGCCTGAGAGAACTCATGATAAGTGGCCAAAGGAAGTTATGAGCGTGGGCCCGAAGGAATTCAAAGGCATAAGACCAAAAGGAAACTCAGCGACCAATCGAGAAAGGAGCTCGAAAATAGGAAACAAAAGATAGCCCCAAGGGCCGAGTTGCTAGGAAAAGACAAAAACCAAGCGTAAAAATGAATAGAATAGTCCAGGTGGCACAAAAAGCATTGGCAGGAGAAGTTATTGCTGCAGATGAAATAGTCTCCACCAAGTGGTCATCAAGGGGAGCGCAAGCATTCAATAGAGTGGCACATTTTTTTTCATTTTACATTAATGAGCAGATAGTTGCATAAACTCCACAGAGAAGTGGCCTTGTCATTTAGAAAACAAAGCGACCCATGCTTAGCAAGAACGTTTAATATGGTTTGAGAAGCAAAGTCAATACCCATAGTAGTCTACAACATGGTTCTTTCAGGTCATTTATGGAAGGATGACAGTAGCATGAGTAGATTCCTCTTCCCTAGGTGTTTAATACAACATGGGCCGCCTATTCTTGAAGGCGCCAAAATTTTTTTCTCTTAATGTGATATATTATAACCTCTCAGCTGAGAAATGTATCTCTCACTTGTGTAAGGCGAAGCCTTGCCAATTTTACCTTGGAATCAATAGAATGCATTTTACCTCTATCTGACTGGTTATTTTTATGAATATGTCTGTGTATCAACTCTGTGTTTAGTCATTTTAGCTTGATGCTTTCATAGGTTGACACCAACATATCTGGTATATCCAAGACCATTTCTATAGGTTAACAGGAAGTGCCCAAGTTGGAACATAGAGATAGAAGAGCAGTTATCTGACAGTGTGTTTCTGCAGCACCTATGGTAAGTTCTTCTTTTTGTATCTTCATTAAGCCCCCTGTTAAAGCGTGATACAGTCTGGTCTTTTGTCAGATGAAGTGTTTTTTCGCCCTTTTGGTCTAAAGTGTTGATATAAGCTGAGTAGATCGAATCATTTGGTGCATCACCTTTTTAGATAGGTTCTACTTTTGGCATATCCTTCTCCCTTTTCACCCCCCCATTATTAACAATAGTAGTTAAAGACCCCAAAGGATGCATCAAAGAGATCTAGCCCTTATTTAGAGATTCTTTCCTCAGTTTTGCCAAGCCCACAGCAAGAGGAAAGTCTCTATTGTGCCGCGTGGAAGAGAGAAGCTAAGCCTTCTTTCAAGGGTGTAATCCACAGCATCAACACTTTTTGGCACGCATGATGGGACTATTTTTTGATGCTCAAGGAAGTTCTAGGATTGGTGTTGGTCCTGTTATTGTAAGAGTGAACCACTAACCTAGCATTTGGCAACTCCATTTTCAAGAACTCAGTCTCTGGTCAGAGATCATCCTAACATCCCATGACTAAGGTCACAACAAGATCTTCTTCCAAGGGTGTCCCTTTCAAATTCATTGAGCTGCCCTTAAACTTAGCAAAGCGGCTAAGGTTTACAAGTACTCATCCCTATACAACAAAACAATTTCCTAGACTTGCCATAAAATATACTTACACAAGAAGGTCCCGTTTGAACCCTATAATCATCATGGCTTTCCCTTTTGTATCCTTCCATGGTCTAAGCCCTTTAAACATTCTGCATTATGACTCAATCCCAGGGACAACCCTTAAGAGTGTTCCTCCTTTTAATGGAGAGGGGCCTATTACTGCTATTGAGCACATCAGGAATATAGCCAACCTCTGTAACATTCACAATGTCACTGAAGAGAATATGGCCATCAGGTTACTGGCATTGTCTTTTAAAGGTAAGGTGACTGGTACGAAACTTTGCCTATGAATTCAGTTGACTCATAGAACAAATTAGGCACTCTCTTGACAAACAGATTCGGGGAGAAGAGTGATCATCTGTCTCTTGCTGAGCAATTGACCACTATGAAAAGAGCTCTGCATGAGTTTATGTAGGATTTTAATACTAGGTTCCAAAAGACCTGGGACAGAATCCCCATTTTAGTGAGGCCGACCCCAAGCTATGCCTTTCTCTACTAATTAAAGGCTTTGAATAGTGACATTGCGGTCATGATACAGTCCATGGGAGGACAAGTGTTACTTGTTGCCTATGAAATAGCCATAGCTGCCAAAAATTGTCTGGTACAAGCAGGAAAGATAGCCCACTAAACCTCATATGCCGCTCTTTCCTGAATTGCCACCCCCAATTCAGACTGTTGCACCCACCTTAGCTCTTCTGACTGGTGTAGAAAAGCCAATTGCTACCTTGCCCAACGACCTCCATGAAGTTAAGAGCTTGTTACAAAGTGTAACCAATGAATTAGTGGCTCTCAAGAGGCAACAAACTCAAAACTATTAGCCAAATCAGGGATACCAGCAGTTCAAACAAATCAATAGATCTCCTTTCCAAAATTATAACCAAGGACAACGTCAGATTACTCAGGGTAGACCATATCAAGGTTATAATCCAGGTGCTCCTTCATCGTCCAAAGCTCTTGTTCCCACTCAAAATAACTTGGTACAGGAACAACCTAATTGCCCACCCTTGGGGTATGGTCAAGAACATGTTGCGTATACTAGTGAGTTGCCAAATCAATATATGAACACACAAGACAATTAAACAACCCAATTTCCATGTTTTGAGGCATCATTACAACCTGGGATGGACAACAGATAGGCTCAGTCTTAATCCATTCTCATGAATCACCTAGAAGGTGAATTCTATGTAGTAAATTATGTGGGCAATCCAAATAACCAGGGTGACTGTGTTGCAGCCAATATCAGGTCCAAAAAGAGGACAATGGAAGAAGCACAGGAAGTTGCTCAAATGTCTGCACCATCTTCTTCATCACAAGTGAACAAGAAGTTCCCAAATTACAAGCTGTCGGTTGCATCCTCAGCCCCTTAGTTTGCACCTTAGGCTGCAAGTGCCTCCAAAGAAAATTCAAAAGGAAGAAACCCTCAGATCAATGTGGTGGACTAGATGAAGAAGTTGCACATGAACATCTCCCTGTGGGATTCCTTAGCAATGCTAGGACAAAAGGATATACTCTAGAAGGAATTGCACGATCTAAATGAACAAGCCATCCTAGCAAAGGCTCACAATGTGTTGGTTATGAATGGACACCCTTCCATGGCAGGTCAAGCAAAGAAAGATGAAAAGGTTCCTCCTTTCTATCTATCCTTAGTCATTGGAGATTTCTTGGTTCACAAATGTATTAGTGACAGTGGGGCAAGCACCTCAGTAATGCCCAAATGCATAGCAGATAAGCTGGGACTCAAGTATGAGAAAATGACCAAGGGAGTCCTGCAGTTAGATGGATCACCAACTAAGACACTAGGAGTGGTAAGAGGTTTGAATCTAACATTGCATGCCTATTCAAATTTCTCAGTTCCCCATGACGTGGTAGTGGTGGATGTTCCTCCCTACTTTGCTCTCTGCTTATCCAGGGATTTCACATCTAAGATAGGTGGGTACTTAGTAGCAAATTGGTCTTGCATGGTTTTTAGAACCAAATATGGAACTAAAGTGAAGATTGAGTCAGAGCCAATCCACAGAGATCATCTGGAGCCATACTCACTCAAGGCGGCAAACGTCAACTATGCCATCATTGATGAAGAATTCCAAATGGACCAATCTCCACCCTCTTCCCTTGATGGAGTTTCTAACCTACTCTTAGACGAATGGAGAAGTGATAATTTTGAGCATGGCCCATACAAGTTCATTGAAGAGGCAGGTCTTGGAATTTACTGCATGCATGAAGAGGGTGCTTTTATGCCAAATTTGATGAAGGCAAACCAAGAGAGCTCTAGTTTATGGCAACTCTTCTTCGATGGCTCAAGAAGTAAATTGGGAGCTGGTGGTGGAGTAGTGTTAATTTCACACTCAAAGGAGAAATACTTCTCAACTTTCAGAGTCCAATTCTCCTGCACTTGCAATGTTGTAGAATATGAGTCTCTCATTCATGGTTTGGAGTGGGCAAGGAAAAGGAAAATTAAAGAGTTATAGTTTTTTGGAGACAATGAGTTAATTGTAAATCAGGTGAGAGGCTGAAACTTGACCAAGAATTCCTTGCTTAAGTCTTACAAGCATAGGGTGTGAGACTTAATGGAGAGTTTCCTTGCTTTCAACATTAATTCCATTTCAAGAGAACATAATAAGCAAGTAGACAGACTAGCAGAAGTTGGTGCTCAGTTTGACATTCCCAAGGAAATAGGTCAGGACAATAGTCTATGCCATTTAAAAGTGGTAATTAGACTTTATGTGCCTGATAACATCACCAATTGGAAAAGGTTTGATAGTGATCAACAGATAGCACTCTTCTTACAAGAGAAGGTTGAGTTTTCTTCTAGGAATCAAGCCAAGCTGTAGCAACAGTATGACGGCCAGATTGTTTAGTTGAAGAACAACAAACTTCCCAAAGGTTTAGTCACCCTTGAAAGCATATTCAATGAGGATGACCAACTAAAAAATGATAAATCAAACATCACAACCAAGAAAGAAAACTATGAAAGAGTTGAAATATTCAAGAACAGGCTGCTTGCACTTGGGAAGGTATGTACAAATGACGAAAGGCATTCTTTCATTTTGCTATGCCAAGAGTTCGCCGATGTTTTTGCTTGGGAGTATAGTGACTTGAAGGGTTTCAAGCTTGGCCCAACACACCATTGAGCTGGAGGAAGGTGCCAAACCCATCAAACAAAGACAAAGGCCTATCAATCCGAAGATTGATCCTCTCATGCAGAAGGAACTCTCCAAGCTGATTGAGTCCAGGATTATTTTTCCTATCAAACACTCTTCTTGGCTGGCTAATCTAGTTCCTGTTAGAAAAAAGAATGGGGAGATCAGACTGTGTAGACTTTAGAGGCCTCAATAGGGTCTCGTTAAAAGATCACTATCCCCTCCCAAGTATGGGGCAAATCCTCCAAATGGTGACAGGCAGTGAACATTTCTCCCTCTTGGATGGATATTTTAGGTACAATCAGATTCTAGTGCAAGACTGTGATCAATACAAGACAACCTTCACTATCAAGTGGGGAATCTTTGCTTACAGGAAGATGCCGTTCAAACTGTCAAATGCTGGAGCCACCTTTCAGCGAGCCATGGACATGGCTTTTCAGGGCCTAATAAATAATATTGTATTGGTCTACCTTGACGATGTGATAGTTTTCTCTAAGGATGCAGGCTAACATCTGAAACACCTGAGGAAAATATTTGAAAGGTGTAAAGAGTTTGGTATCTCTCTCAACCCAAAGAAATGTGTGATCGTTATCCATGAAGCTAAATTCCTTGGCCATATTGTTTCAAAAGGGGGCTTGACCATTGATTCAGAAAGAGTACGTGTCATCCTAACACTGTCCTTACCTAAGAATAAGAAGGGTCTACAAAGTTTCTTTGGCAAAATAAATTTTATTAAGAGATTTATCCCAAATTTTGCTGAGATAGTCAAGCCACTAACCTCCATACTGAAGAAAGATGAGAAGTTTACATGGACAGCACAAAGGAAGGATAGTTTTGAAGGGATTAAGCAAGCTATTGCCTAGGCTCCCACCTTGATCAGTCTTGACTTCTCCAAGGATTTCAACCTTTACACCTTTGGAAATGAAGAGGTAATCTCCACCATGCTTACTCAAGCAAATGATGAAAACCTTGAACAACCTCTTGCGTTCTTTAGCCAAGGTCTAGAAGGTTTTGAAATCAGGTACACATATGTTGAAAAGCAAGTGCTTGTAGTCATATGAAGCCTGAGGAAATTCAGACGTATGTTGTCAAACAACAAGGTTCATGTCATGGTGCCACATCCTAGAGTCAAAGATTTCTTGATTAGCCATGATTTAAATGAAAAGAGGGCAAGGTGGATCACCAAGGTAATGGAATATGACGTAGATATCAAAACCACCAAGCTGGTAAGGGGAAAAGGGCTGTGTGAGCACCACGCTATAGACCTTAAGCAACAGAAAGAGGGCATTTTGCTACTCCATGATGAAGCTGTAGTAGTGGAACCTGCAGTCATGAAGGACTAGGCATAAGACATGACACATTTCCTTCTCACTGGTGAGTGCCCACAGGGCGTTGATAGGACTAAGAGGAGGTATTTCAGACTCCAATCTCTCCCTTATGTCCTGATTGATGGGGTGTTGTTTATAAGGGATTTTTCAGGAGTACTCTTGAGATGCATAGACTCAAATCAGGTCGACAAGGTACTATCCGAGTTTTATGATGGGCCAGCTGGTAGTCACTTTGCTCCTAAGCCTTCAGCTGCAAGGATTATGAGGGCTGGTTACTTTTGGCCCACTTTATTCAGAGACACCCATGCCTAGGTATGAAAGTGCTAGAAATGTGCCCTCTTTGATGGAAAGCAATGGCTAGCTGCAATGCCTCTGCAACCTATTCAATTAGAACCATTCATGCAATGAGGCCTAGACTTCAAAGGGATGATCAACCCTCCTTTCAGTGCTGGCCACAAATGAGTCTTGATTGCTACAAACTACTTCACGAGATGGGTAGAAGTTGTTGCTTTGAAGGAAGCCAATGAAAGTGGAGTCTTAGACTTTTACAAAGGCCTGGTGACAAGGTTTGGAGTCCCAACTACCATCATCTCAGATAATGCATTGGCTTTCTTGGGAACCAAAACAAGCGAGTGGGCGTTGGGATACGACATCTACCTTAGCACTTCTTCCAATTACTATCCACAAGGAAATGGGCTGGCTGAGTCCACCAATAAAAATCTGATCAGAATCATTAGAAGGACAATGGAGAAAAATTAGAGAACTTGGCATACCAAGCTGAAAATAGCCGTGGGCAGACAGGGTTACTCCAAAAAGAGTAGTTGGCAATTCACCATACACGCTTGTGTATGGAAGGGAAGCTAAACTTCCTATTTCACTTGAATTGCCAGCCTTGGATCTTGCCCACCAACAATAATTGGAAGAACGCGACAGCATGGAGGTTAGACTTTGTAAGTTGATGGAGCTTCAGGAGACAAGAGACCAAGCCATGGCTTCCAAGATCAGTCGTCAGCAGCAAACAAAGAAGCATTTTGATAAGAAATCCTCATCAAAAAGCTTTTCAAAAGATGACATCATCTTGAAATGGAATGAGGACTGAGCTAAACCTGGAAAACACACAAAGTTTGATGCCTTATGGAGTGGTGCGTATGTCATCACTCAGTGCAAGTAGCATAATGCATTCCAACTCTCCAAGTTGAATGGTGGAGAACTGCATATCCCAGTTAATGGGATATATTTTAAGCATTGTCACTGAGTCTTCTCTTGTTATGTACATATTTTCTTTATTTTTCCCCTTGTTTTCCCTAAGTGCTTTTTTGCATGTCTATAGTTTTGTAGCCTTGTGTGTGTTTTGTTTACCATTTGGGGTAAAAGCTTCATGTTGATTCTGAGGTTTTTCAAGGTTGTTGTCAACCTTTCAGGCTATATTCTGACTCTGTGCCCAATGAACTTGTAAGCCACTAATTTTGTTAAGCATAGCAGGCATGCTTCCCCTAGCAATCGCCAAATTGTTGACCATTTTGGTCTTGCAGGCCAAAAATTGGTTTCCCTTCTTTCCCTGTTGTCCTGATGTTGTCAGTCTTTGATGTATTCACCTTACTACAATTGTGTCATTTCCTTTTGCAATAGCCCTATTCTTATGAAGAGTCAAGTGATCTAAGTCCTGTAGGTTTTCAGTTTGATCTGTTGCTTTGAGTAATTACCTTGGACAAGCCTTTTGGCAAAGGAATGGCCCAGTTTTCAAAGGAATGCAGGTCTTCTACAAAAGCTCTGAAGGTCAAGTGCCCTTGCAGAGGGTAAGCAGGTTACAAATGGGGCCGTTCAAGCAGGCTCTGAAGGACAACTTTGGACCCAAGGTGCCCTTGAGGAGGGCCGAGAGCACATTTGGAAGGAAGCAAGGCAAAGGGTCCAAAGGGGAATTTTTCTTTGGAAAAGTGATAAAGCAAAAGATAGGATTTCTTCAGACTTTTGTCCAAAGAAAATCCAAGGAAGAAACCAAAGGTAAATTCCTTCGGACTTTTTGTCTGATGGAATTAACAAAGAGAAAGCTAAGGCATGAAGGTAAGATTTCCTTAAGGCAAAATGTCCGAAGGAATTGGGAAGACAAGGGAGCCCGAAGGGCAGGTGCCCTTGTGGGGGACTCTCGGCTGCCAAAAAGGGACCCTCTCCTCTTTTTTGAAAGATCACCTTCCCTTTAGGAGGGTTCATTTTACAAAAGGCCAAAGGAATTACCAAAGTGATGACGGGCCTGAGCACGTCAACTTTAACATGGTGAACTAGCCATTGGAGGTTCAAACGTTTGATGACGTACAGGCAGACGTCAAATTCAAGATAGTGAAATAGCCGTTGGTTTTCAAATAGTGACAACCCATAGACATCAATTTTGATGGGATGTGTTGGTCGTTTAAGAGAAGCCAAAGAACCAATTCCTTCGGACAAGTGCCCGAAAGAACTCATGATAAGTGGCCAAAGGAACTTATGAGCGCGGGCTCGAAGGAATTCAAAGGCATAAGGCCAAAAAGAAACTCAGCGACCCATCGAGAAAGGAGCTCAAAAACAAGAAATGAAAGATAGCCCCGAGGGCCAAGTTGCTAAAAAAAGACAAAAGCCAAGCACATAAATGAATAGAATAGTTTAGGTGGCACAAAAAGTGTCGGTAGAAGTTATTATTGCAGATGAAATAGTCTCCACCAAGTGGTCATCAAGGGGAGTGCAAGCATTCAATAGAGTGGCCCATTTTTCTTCATTTTACATTAATGAGTAGATAGTTGCATAAACTCCACAGAGAAGTGGCCTTGTCATTTAGAAAACAAAGTGACCCATGCTTAGCAAGAATGTTTAATATGGTTTAAGTAGCAAAGTCAATACCCATAGCAGTCTACAACATAGTTCTTTCAGGCCATTTATGGAAGGATGACAACAGCATGAGCAGATTCCTCTTCCCCATGAGTTTAATATAGCATGGGTCGCCTGTTCTTGAAGGTGCCAAAAAATTCTTTCTCTTAATGTTATATATTGTAACCTCTCGGCTAAGAAATGTATCTCACTTGTGTAAGGCGAAGCCTTGCCAAATTTACCTTGGAATCAATAGATCATGTTTTACCTCTATCTGACTGGTTATGCTTCTCAATATGTCTGTGTATCAACTCTGTGTTTAGTCATTTCATCTTCATGTTTTCATAGGTTGACACCAACATATTTGGTATATCCAAGACCAATTTGCAGGTTAACAGGAAGTGCCCAAGTTGGAGCATAGAGACAGAAGAGCAGTTATCTGATAGTGTGCTTCTACAACACCTATGGTAAGTTCTTTTTCTTTGTATCTTCATTAAGCCCCCTGTTAAAGTGCCATACAATCTGGTCTTTTGGTAGATGAAGTGTTTGTTCGCTCTTTTGGTCTAAAGTGTTGATATAAGCTGAGTAGATCGAATCATTTGGTGCATCACCATTTTAGATAGGTTCTGGTTTTGTCATATCCTTCTCCCTTTTCACTCCCCCCATTATTAACAGTAGTAGTTAAATACCCCAAAGGATGCATCAAAGGGAGCTAGCCCTTATCAAGAGATTCTTTCCTTAGTTTTGCCAAGCCCACAGTAAGAGGAAAGTCTTCATTGTGCCATGTGGAAGAGAGACCCTGAGCCTTCTTTCAAGGGTGCAATCCACAGCATCAACAAAAATGTTTCTTTGTTTGCTACTAGCGGCTGGTCATGAAAACCATGGCTTGGTCTCTTGCCTCCTGAAGCTCCATTAATTCACAAAATCTGACCTCCATGCTGCCACTCTCCTCTAATTGTAGCTGATGGGCAAGATCCAAGGCTGGTAATTCAAGTGAAATAGGAAGTCTAGTTTCACTTCCATACACAAGTGTGTATGGTGAATTTCCAACTGCCCTTTTTGGAGTGATTTTGTCTGCTCACAGGGATGTCTTCAGCTTGACATGCAAGTCCTTTGATTTTCCTCCATTGTCCTTTTAATGATCCTGATTAGGTTCTTATTGATGGAATCAGCCAGCCTATTCCCCTGTGGGTAGTAGTTGGAGGAAGTACTGAGATAGATGTCATATCCTGATGCCCACTCACTTATCTTGGTTCCCAAGAAAGCCAATGTGTTGTCTGAAATGATTGTAGCTAGGACTCCAAATCTTGTCACCAGGCCTTCATAGAAGTCTAGGATTGCACTCTCATTGGCCTCTTTCAAAGTGACAGCTTCTACCCATCTCGTGAAATAATCTATAGTGGTCAAGACCCACTTGTGGCCAGCACTAGAAGGAGGGTTGATCATCCCTATGAAGTCCAAACCCCATTGCATGAACGGCTGTTCCACTTGAATAGGTTGTAGAGGCATTGCAGCCAGCCGCTATTTTCCATCAAAGAGAGCTCATTTTTGGCATCTCCTCATCCAAGCATGAGTGTCTCTAAACAAAGTGGTCCAAAATTAGGCAGCCCTCATAATCCTTGTAGTTGTGGGCTTATGAGCAAAGTGACCACCAGCTAGTCCATCATGAAATTCAGACAGTACCCTGTCGACTTGATCTGAATGATGCATCTCAAGAGTACCCCTGAAAAGTCCTTTCTAAATAGCACTCCATCAACCAAGACATAAGGAAGAGATTGAAACCTGAAATATCTCCTCTTAGTTCTATCAAGGCCATGCAGACACTCACCAGTTTGAAGGAAATGAACCATGTCTTTTGCCCAACTCTTCATGATTGCAGGTACTTCCACTGTAGCTTCATCATAGAGTATCAAAATGCCTTCCTTTGGCTCCTTAAGGTATGTAGCAAGGTGTTCGTACAGCCCTCTTCCCCTTACCAACTTGGTGGTCTTGATCTCCACATTGTACTCCATTACCTTGGTGATCCATCCTACCCTTTTTTCATTCAAGTCATGGCTTAGCAAGAAATCCTTGACACTAGAATGTGGCACCATGATGTGAATCTTGTTGTTTGACAACATATGTCTAAATTTCTTCAGGCTTCGTATAACTGCAACAACTTGCTTCTCAATATATGTGTACTTAACCTCATAGCCTTCTAAGCCCTAGCTAAAAAATGTGAGAGGTTGTTTGAGGTTTTCACCATTCACTTGGGTGAGCATAGTGGAGATTACCTCTTCATTGTCAAAGGTGTAGAGATTGAAGTCCTTGGAGAAATTCAGACTAGTCAGGGTGGGAGCCTGGGCGATAGCTTGTTTGATACCTTCAAAGCTATCTCTCCTCCTTGCTGTCCATGTGAATGTCTCATCCTTTCTCAGCATGGAAGTTAGTTGCTTGACCAGTTTTGCAAAATTAGGGATGAATCTCCTAATAAAGTTTATTTTGCCCAAGAAGCTTTGTAGGCCCTTCTTGTGTTTAGACAAGGACAATGCTAAGATGGCGTGCACTCTTTTAGGATCAATGAACAAGCCCTTTTTTGAAATGACATGACCCAAGAGTTTGCCTTCATGGACAACAAACACACATTTTTAAGGGTTGAGAGAGATGCCAAACTCTCTAAACCTTTCGAAGATTTGCCTCAGGTGTTTCAAATGTTGTCCTGCCTCCTTGAAGAAAACTGTCACATCATCAAGATAAACCAGCGCAATGTCATTTATCAAACCTTGGAAAGCCCTATCCATAGCTCGTTGGAAGGTAGCTCTAGCATTTGACAGTCCAAATGGCATCTTCTTGTAGGCAAAAGTTTTCCACTTGGTGGTGAAGGTTGTCTTGTATTGGTCACAGTCTTGCACCAAAATTTGATTATACCCATAGTACCCATCCAGGAGGGAGAAATGTTCACTACCTGTCACTATCTAGAGAATCTACTCCATACTTGGGAGGGGATATTGATCTTTTAAAGAGACTCTATTAAGGTCTCTGAAATCAACACACAATTCTATCTCCCCATTCTTCTTTCTAACGGGGACCAAATTGGCCAGCCAAGAAGAGTGTTTGATAGGAAAGATTATCTTGGACTCAATCATCTTGGTGAGTTCCTTCCTCATGAGAGGCTCAATATTTGGATTGATTGGCCTTTGTTTTTGCTTGATGAGTTTGGCACCTTCTTCCAACTCAATGGTGTGTTGATCTAAGCTTGGGTCAAACCCCTTCAAATCACCATACTCCCAAGCAAAGACATCGGCAAACTCTTGGCATAACAAAATGAAAGAATGCCTTTCCTCATTTGTACATACCTTCGCAAGTGTAAGCAACTTATCCTTGAATATCTCTACCATTTCGTAATTCTCTTTCTTGGTTGACATGCTTGCTTTGTCGCTCTTGAGTTGGTCATCCTCATTGAAGATGCTCTCAAGAGTGACCAAACCTTTAAGAAGTCTGTTGGTTTTCAACTGAATGATCTACTCCTCATACTACTGCTACAGCTTGGATTGATTCCTAGAAGCAAACTCAGCTTCTTCCTGTAAGAAAAGTGCTATCTGTTGGTTGATGACATTGTCTGGTATGGAGGGTCTTACTATCATTTTTAAATGGTGTTGATTTCTGTCCTGACTTATTCCCTTGGGAATGTCAAACTGAGCACCAACTGCTGCTAGACTATCTATATGTTTGTTTTGTTCTCTTGAGATGAAAATGATGTTGAAAGCAGTGAAGCTTTCCATTAGGTCCCACACCTTATGCTTTTAAGATTGAGCAAGGAATTCTTGGTCAATTTTTGACCCCTCACCTAGTTTACAATTAACTCATTGTCTCCAAAAACTTGCAATTCTTTGATTCC
The DNA here is from genome assembly GCA_037957365.1 of Torreya grandis. Lineage (NCBI taxonomy): Eukaryota > Viridiplantae > Streptophyta > Pinopsida > Cupressales > Taxaceae > Torreya > Torreya grandis. The sequence goes on from JARHVA010004853.1 coordinate 480,801, forward strand.
TCTTTTTCTTGCCCACTCTAAACCATGAACAAGAGATTCATATTCTGCTAAGTTGCAAGTGCAGGAGAATTGGAACCTGAAAGTTGAAAAGTATTTTTCCTTTGAAGGTGAAACCAGCACTGCTCCACCACCCGCTCCCAACTTGCTTCTAGATCTGTCGAAGAAAAGTTTCCACAAACCACAACTCTCTTAGTTTGCCTTCATCAAATTTGGCATGAAAGGATCTTTTTCATGTATGCAATAAACCCAAAGAGCTGCCTCTTTGATGAACTTGTAAGGATCATGTTCAAAGTTGTCATTTCCCCATTTGTCTAAGAGCAGGCAGCAACTCCTTCAAGGGAAGGTGGTGGGGGTTGGTCTACCTAGAGTTCTTCTTCATCAATGATGGCGTCGCTAGCATTTGCTACCTTGGGCGAGTATGGCTCCAAGTGATCTTTGTGGATAGGCTCCGACTCAATCTTCACTTTGGATCCATATTTGGTCCTAAAGACCATATAAGACCAATTTGTTGCTAAGTACCCACCTATCTTGGATGTGAAATCCCTGGATAAACAAAGAGTGAAGGGGGAACATCTGCCACTACCACATCATGGGGAATAGAGAAGGTTGGACAAGCATGGAGAGTTAGATTTAAGCATTTTACCACTCCCATTGTCTTGGCTGGTGATCCATCCAATTGCAGAACTCTCTTGGTCATTTGTTCATATTTGAGTCCGAGCTTGTCAGCTATGCATTTGGGCATCACTGAGGTGCTTGCTCCACTATCAATGATGCAATTGAAATCCCCAATAATCAAGGATAAATAGAAGGGAGGGACCTTTTCATCCTTCTTTGTTTGAACTCCCATGGGAGGAGCCCCATTCATAATCAACGCATTATCAGCTTTTGCTGGGATAGCTTGCTCACCAAGCCCATGCAATTTCTTTTGGAGTATATCCTTTGGTCATGGCATTGCTAAAGAATCCCACAATGAGATATTCATGTGTAGCTTCTTCATTTGGTCCACCACATTTATTTGAGGGTTGCTCCCTTTTGAGTTCTCCTAAGGGACATTTGCAACTTGAGGTGCAACTTGAGAAGCTGAAGCTGCAACTGGCTGTCTAAAATTGAGAAATTTTTGGTTAACTTGTGATGAAAAAGATGTTGCAGATGCTTGAGTAATTGCTTGAGCTTCCTCCATAGCTCTCTTCTTGGACCTGGTGTTGGCTGCAACACAATCATCCTAATTATTTGCGGTCCCCACATAATTGACTGCATAGAACTCCCCTTTTAGGTGGTTCCTAAGAGTGGAATCAGATTGAGCTTGCCTATTGTCCTTACCAGATTGTGTTGACACCTCAAAACTTGGGAATTGGGCTATTTGGTCACCTTGTGTGTGCATACATTGATTTGGTAGCTCATTAGCATAAGCAACCTGTTCTTGACAATACCTTAGGGGTGGACAATTAGGTTGTTACTGTACCAAATTATTTTGAGTGGAGACAAGAGCCTTGGATGATGAAGGGGCACTTGGATTATAACTATGATAAGGTCTGACCTAGGTAATCTGACCCTGCCCTTGATTATAATTTTGGAAAGGAGGTCTATTTGTCTGCCTGAACTATTGGTACCCTTGATTCAACCAATAACTTTGAGCTTGTTGCCTCTTGAGGGCCACTAATTCATTGGTAACACTCTGCAGTAAACTCTTTACTTCGTAGAGGTCATTTGTAGGGGTAGTAGCCAGAGTTTCTACACTAGGCAGAGGAGCTAAAGTGGGTGAAATAGGTTGAGCTAAGGGCTGTAGATCAGGAAAGAGCGGCATATGGGGTCTAGGGGCTATTTTTCTTGCTTGCACCAAAACAATTTTCAGCAGCTATGACTATTTCATAAGCAACGGGTAAAACTTGTCCACCCATGGATTGTATCATGATAGCAATGTCACTATCCAAGGCCTTTAAATAGTAAAGGAAAGTATAGCTTGGGGTTGGCCTCACTAGAATGGAGATTCTGTCCCAAGTCTTTTGGAACCTAGTGTTAAAATCTTGCATAAATTCATGCGGAGCTCTTTTCATAGTGGCCAATTGATTAGCTAGAGATAGATGGTCACTCTTCTCTCCAAATCTATTTTTCAGGAGGGTGCCTAATTCATTCAATGAGATAACTGAATTCATAGGAAAGTTTCCATACTAGTCAAAAACTTTACCTTTAAAGGACAAGGCCAGTAACTTGATGGCTATGTTTTCTTCAATGACATTATGGATATTGCAGAGGTTGGTTATGTTTCTGATATGCTCAGTAGCAGTGATTGGCCCCTCTCCACTAAAGGGAGGTGTTGACCATTTTGTTCCTGTAGGCCAAAATTGGTCCCCCCTTTTTTCTTGTTGTTCTGAGCCAGTATATTTTTGATTTTGCACAAGTCTTAGAAATTTCTACGGAATCTGTAGGCATTTCTAAGGACTCTGCAAAGAGTTTCTATGGACTCTACAGGAAGAGATGAGTTCCCAACACTAAGGCACAAAATGGACCATTTGAGGTGCCCTTGCGGAGGGTAGTTCGGGAGTCAAGTGCCCTTGCAGAGGGTAGGGAACATTTGCAAAGAGCCCACAGAGAAAAGCCAAAAAGGTAAGTTTCTTTCAGAAATTTGTTTAAGGCAAAGAAGAGAATTTATTCGAACATTTTGTCCGAAGAAATTCTTTGGAAGAAAATCCCACCACAAAAGGACAAGGCAAGAAGCAATTTCTTTCAGACTTTTTGTCCGAAGAAATTTGGGAAAGAGCCATGGGTAAAAAACCCAAAGAAAGTCTCCAAAGGAAAGGAACGAGCAAGACAATTCTTGCGGACTTTTGTCTACAGGAAAAGTAGCCATGAGAAAATCTATGGAAAAAGTGGCCGAGTTTAAAGAGCTGAGGAAATAAGCAGAGAAAGCAAAGGAAGAGATCCTTCGGACAAAATGTCCGAAGTATTTCAAGACCAAGGGAGCTGAAGGACCCCGAAAAGCAGGTGCCCTTGCGGGGGACTCTCGCCCAAAATGAAGGACACTTCTCCAAAGTCAAAAGGTCACCTTCCCTTCGGGAGGGTTCAAAACAACAAGCCCAAAAGAAAGGGAAGCAACAAGAAGTCGAAAGAAAGGAAAAGGCTAAAGAATTTCCAAGGGGTGACGGGCCCGAAGACGTCAAAATCAAGCACGACGAACTAGCTGTTGGAAGTTCAAACGCCCAGTGACGGGTATGCAGACATCAAATTTAAGGCAGTGAAATAGCCATTGATTTTGAAAAGCTTAAAGAACAGCCCAAGGAACTCAATGACCTGCCAAGAAGATAGCCCCGAGGGCCGAAGGAGCTAGAAAGATACAAAACCAAGAAGAGACAGTGCAAAAATAGACAAATAGTCCAGGTGGCAAAGAGAGGTGTTGACTCAAGGTTTTATTCCTGCAATTGGAATAGTGCTTGCCAAGTGGTCATCAAACGGTGCAAACAGTAAGCAGCGCACCCTATTTTATCCACTTTGCATTTATAAGCAAACAAACCACACGAATATCTGGAAGGAGCAGTCTTGTCTGTAGAAAAGAGGTGCGGCCTGTGCTTTCACATTAATGTTTGAACACCAAAGTCAAGACCAGCGATTATGCAACATGGTTCCAATAGGCCTCTTCTAGAAGAATGACATCAGCAACAGTGACTTTCTCTTTCCAATGCTCTCAACGCACATGGGCCAGCTTGTCAAAGGGCACCAAAAGTCTTTTCAAAAGGGTCGCCTTTACTTCTTCTCTTCTTTCTATATATTATAAACTTCTCATTTTGAGAAAAGGGATCTCTTAGCCCATAAGGCAAATCTCTGCCCAAAAATCTCTGGGTTTGTAAGGCAAAACTCTACTAGATTTTACCTTGAATCAAGACATAGCATTTTTACCTCCATTCTAAGTTTGCACTTTCGAATGTGTCTATGCCTTTGTTATGTGTTAAGTCATTTTCCTTTATGCTTTCGCAAGATGATTGCAGCATGTCTAGTGCATTGTGAGCTTTTCTTTAACAGGTCTGCCAGAAGTGTCTACAGCAGGAATATAGGCGCATGTGAGTAGGCTGCCAAAGTGTGTCTCAGAACACCTTTGATAGTTCTTCCTCCCTGTATCTCTACAGACCCCTAGCTCACTGATGTAGAAGGATTTCTTGTGTCAAATTAAGTGCATGGGAGCTTATTCTTAGTGAAAAGTGTATGTTTGGGTTGAGTGGATCAACTTTTTGGTGTATCACCTTTTAGTTTAGGTTTAGATTCTATTTTCAGCATCCTTCTCCCTTTTCATCCCCCCCCTTTTTTTCATTTTTTTGTTAGCAGTAGGGAATCTAGGACCTAAAAGATACATCAAAGGGAGCTAGCCCTTATCTAGAGACTCTCCCCCTAGTTTTGCCTTGCCCACAGGCAAGAGAGGAGTTTCCATTGTTGTGTATGGAAGGCAAGAGCTTAGCTTCTTGTCCAGGGTGCAATCCACTGCATCAACAATTTTTGGCACGCCCGGTGGGACCAACTAGGACAAGTTTTGTCCAAAGAGTTGAAGAATTTTTTGTGTGTTCTTCAACCAACCAGCCTTTGGAGGCTTTTTTCATCAACACCAATGGCGACTCCGAGTTGAACCAGTTGGTTAAGTAGTCCTGGTGCCATCAAGAAATCACATTTTAATATGGTTTTGATCAAGCTCAAGCTGTCATGAAACCACCTGAAACTCCAGCGTTACTTCCCTCATTATTGAAAGGTAACTAGGAGAGTTGTTTGAGGTGATTCCATGAACATTTTGAGCTTAATCAAAACATATGAAGAAATACAGGGTATATGGTTCTAAGCAATGGATTATACACGCCAAAATGTGCTTTCATTCGAAACAGCTTTTCCTATGCATCAATAGACCCTTCCTAGTCTTCCTCAACTCCCTCAGATCACTAATCATGATGGCAAGCTCCTGGCTTGGAAGGAAATAGTGGAATCATGGGGCAGGAAAGAGGAGAAGAAAGGTTTTGCTCAAAACCTTGAAAAGGTCAAGGCTGCTTCTGCTCATGATGATTCCTATGACCTCCAAGAAAGGCTCTTCTAAGAAGATATAGCCAGGAGAATTGCAGATTTGGAATCCAGAGAGAGACTCCTCAGCCAACGTGTGATGGACATGTTTGAACACACCCCATATACACACCTCCAAGAGAGCTATTAGGCCACACCTGATATAGATGAAGTGCTGACCAAATGGAAGGAGGAGAATCATTCGATTCTAGCTCAAGGACTGCCTCCTCTTCCACATGGCTTTTTCACTTCACTCCTTCTCAAGGAGGAAATTGTTTTGCGGGAGGCGAGTGAGGAAGAAAAGGTCCAATCTGCAGTTTCTCAAGAGGCTATCATGAGTGATAATGAAGAAGAAATCATCATCGATGCTCCTTGTGAAGACATCATCGACAATGGAGAAGACACAGGGCATGCATACATGCAGATGTTCAGCCAATATGAGGAGGAATGTAAACATGGTGAGCTCTCTTCCCCTTTGTTTGATGAACTTCCTTGTTGCTTCGATGAGGAGGATGACTATGCCGAGGAGCCTAAATTGGAGGAGGATCAAACAGATGTCTTTGAACAACTAGAGACTCTGATCCTTGAGCAAGAAAAGGAGAGGTTAGTCCATCTTGAGGAAAGCCTTGAAGAAGAGAGCTTTGAACAAAAGGGTGATGTTCTGTGGGATGAGCAATCAGTTTGTGATTCCATTTCAGACATCACAATAGTCACCTTTCTTCAAGAAGGCCAAGAGGAAGCAGAGGATAAGTCTGACAGAGTCTTCAACGAGGTAGAAGCAGACGAGCCAATTCATGATGCATTGTGAAGGGACCATGCACAACATAGGGCTTATGGTGATGAGCCAACAACCATTGATTTCTTGGTGAAACACACCAGCATGAAGGACCAGCATTCGACAAGCTTTCAAGGACTAGAAAAGTACATATATGTTGGGAGCATGTTTGATTTTGATGCACTCAGATGCAAGCCAATCAAGGTGGTAGGCAAGAGGAGCCGGTCACCAAGTCTCCATTCCATTTAGCCACTTGTCTGGCACCATAAGTTTCCTAGCCAGAAAGGAGACTTAAGAAATTTTCCCTTTGATCTAAGAGGGAGGCAAATATACCCGGTTAGCTTTACATAGTAGTTTGCTTTCAGTTTCTTTTCCTGCTTTCCCTAAGTGTAGTTTGCACAAGTAGTGTTTTTAGCCTTGTGTGTGTTTTCCTTTGTGTGTGGGGTAAGAGCTCATGATTGATTCCAGGATCTCTCAAGGCTATTGTTAACCTTTCTTCAAAGCTGCATCTGACTCTGTGCCCAATGGACTTTAAGGCAACTGGTCTCTAAGCATAGCAGGCATGCTTCCCCTGGGAGTCGCCAATTTGTTGACCATTTTGGTCTCGTAGGCCTAAATCGGTCCCCCCTTTTTTCCTGTTGTTTTGAGCCAGTACATTTTTGATTTTGCACAAGTCTTGGAAATTTCTATGGACTCTACAGGGATTTCTATGGACTCTGTAGAGAGTTTCTATGGACTCTACAGGAAGAGATGAGTTCCTGACACTTGGGCGCAAAATGGGCCATTTAAAGTGCCCTTGCGGAGGGCAGTTCAGGACTCAAGTGCACTTATGGAGGGCAGGGAACATTTGTAAAGAGCCCATAGAGAAAAGCCAAAAAGTTAAGTTTCTTTTGGAAGTTTGTTTAAGGCAAAGAAGAGAATTTCTTCGGACAAAATGTCCGAAGGAATTCCTTCGGACATTTTGTCTAAATAAATTCTTTGAAAGAAAATCTCGCCACAAAAGGACAAGGCAAGAAGCAATTTCTTAAGGACTTTTTGTCCGAAGGAATTCCTTTGGAAAAAAAGTCCAATGAAATTTAGGGAAGAGCTGCAGGTAAAAAACTCAAAGAAAGTCTCCAAAGGAAAGGAACGAGCAAGACAATTCTTGCGGACTTTTGTTTGCGGGAAAAGTAGCCGTGAGAAATCTGTGAAAAATGTGGCTGAGTAAAAAGAGCCAAGGAAATAAGCAGAGAAAGCAAAGGAAGAGATCCTTCAGACAAAATGTTTGAAGGAATTCCTTCGGACATTTTGTCTGAAGGATTTCAAGACCAAGGGAGTTGAAGGACCCCGAAGGGCAGGTGCCCTTGCAAGGAACTCTCGGCCAAAATGAAGGACACTTCTTCAAAGCCGAAGGGTCACCTTCCCTTCGGGAGGGTTCAAAACAAGAAGCCGAAAGAAAGTAAAATGCCAAAGAATTTCCAAGGGGTGACGAGCCCGAAGATGTCAAAATCAAGGACAGTGAACTAGCCATTGGAAGTTCAAACGCCTAGTGACGGGTGCGCAAACGTCAAATTTAAGGCAGTGAAATAGCCATTGATTTTGAAAAGCTTAAAGAGCAGCCCAAGGAACTTAGTGACCTGCCAAGAAGATAGCCCCGAGGGCTGAAGGAGCCAGAAAGAAACAAAACCAGGGAGAGACAAAGTGCAGAAACAGACAAACAGTCCAGGTGACAAAGAGAGGTGTCGACTCAAGGTTTTATTCCTGCAGTTGGAACAGTGCTTGCCAAGTGGTCATCAAATGGAAAAAATAGTAAGCGATGCGTCTTATTTTTTCCACTTTGCATTTATAAGCAGACAAACCACATGAATATCTAGAAGGAGCAGTCTTGTCTATAAAAAAGAGGTGTGGCCCATGCTTTCACATTAATGTTTGAACGTCAAAGTCAAGACCAGTGATTACACAACATGGTTCCAACAGGGCTCTTCTAGAAGAATGACATCAGCAACAATGACTTCCTCTTTTTGATGCTCTTAACGCACATGGGCCAACTTGTCAAAGGGTGCCAAAAGTCTTTTCAAAAGGGGCGTCTTTACTTCTCCTCTTTCTATATATTGTAAACTTCTCATTTTGAGAAAAGGGATCTCTTAGCCCGTAGGGTAAAGCTCTGCCCAAAAATCTCTGGGTTTTTAAGGCAGAACTCTGTCAGATTTTACCTTGAATCAAGACATAGCATTTTTACCTCCATTCTGAGTTTGCACTTTCGTATGTGTCTATGCCTTTGTTCTGTGTTAAGTCATTTTCCTTTATGCTTTCGTAGGATGATTGCAGCATGTCTAGTGCATTGTGAGCTTTTCTTTTACAGGTCTACCAGAAGTGTCTACAGCAGGAATATAGGTGCATGTGAATAGGTTGTCAAAGTGTGTCTCAGAACACCTTTGATAGTTCTTCCTCCCTGTATCTCTACGGACCCCTAGCTCACTAATGCAGAAGGATTTCTCATGTCAAATGAAGTGTATGGGAGCTTATTCTTGGTGAAAAGTGTATGTTCAGGCTGAGTGGATCAACTTTTTGGTGTATCACCTTTTAGTTTAGGTTTAGGTTCTATTTTTAGCATCTTTCTCCCTTTTTACCCCCCCCGCCTTTTTTTCATTTATTTGTTAGCAGTAGGGAATCTAGGACCTAAAAGATACATCAAAGGGAGCTAGCCCTTATCTAGAGACTCTCCCTCCAGTTTTGCCTTGCCCACAGGCAAGAGGGGAGTTTCCATTGTTGCGTGTGGAAGGCAGGAGCTTAGCCTCCTGTCCAGGGTGCAATCCACTACGTCAACAGGAGGAACACTCTTGAGAGTTGTCCCTGGAATTGGGTCATACTACAGAAGGTTCAAAAGACTTTGGAAATTGAAGGCCACAAAAGGTAAAGCCATGACTGTGATGGGGTATTGGGTCTTCTTGTGTAGGTATATCTTATGGCAGGTCTGGGAAATTGATTTGTTGTGTAAGGATGAGTCGTTGCAAACCTTAGCCTCTTTGTTGATTTCAAAGGCAACTCAATAAATTCAAAAGGAACACCCTTAGAAGATCTTATGGTGACCTTAAGCACGGGATGCCAGGCTAATCACTAACTAGAGACTGAGTTCTTAAAATTGAGTTGCCAGATGCTGGATTATAGTTCTTTCTTTTGGACTTTTTACAGTAACAGGACCAGCACCAATCCTGAAACTTCACAGGACGTAAAAATTGGTCCCACCAGGCGTACCAAAAACTATTGACGATGTGGATTGCACCCTTTAAAAGAAAACTCAACTTCTTTCTTCCATGCGACACAATGGAGACATTCATCTTGCTGTGGATAGCAAGTTTGAGGAATGAATCTCTAAATTAAGGGCTAGTTCCCCTTGATGCACCTTGAGGTCTTGAATTTCTACTGCTAATAATGGGGGGGAGATGAAAAGAGAAAGGGATACCACAAAATCAAAAACTAACTAAAATGGTGATGCACCAAAATTGATTGATCTACTCATCTTTTATCTACACTTTATACCAAAAAGAGCGAACAGACACTTCATTTGAACAAGAGACTAGACTGCATCAATGTTTCAACAAGAGGTTTGATGGAGGTATAATGAAGAACCTACCATAGGTGCTCAAGAGGCACATTGTTGGATGGTTGCTCACCTGCACCTATACTTCAACCTGGATGCTTCTTGTTAACCTGCAGAAAAAAATCTTGGATACTCTAGACACACTAGCATTGACCTATGAAAGCATTAAAATAAATGACTAAACATAAGGCAATACACAGACATATGCAAAAGTGTAAAGAATCAGATGGAGGTAAAATGCTTCTTTTGATTAAAGGCAAATTTTGTCAGGGATTTGCCATACAAAAGTGAGAGATGTTTTTACAAAGCTGAGAGGTTACATATATATAGAAATTGGAGAAAGACCTTTGACCCTTTCAAGAGCAAGCAGCCCATACTACATTAAACACCTTGGTAAGAGGAATTTGCCCATATTATTGTCATCTTCCCATAAATGCATCTGAAAGAGCCATGTTATAGGTGTTCCAGATATTGACTTTGCTGCCCAAGTTGCATTAAACACTCTTGCCAAAGCATTGGTCGCTTTGCTCCTTGAAAGACAAGGCCGCATCTTACCACGTTTTGGGCCATGCCTTTCCCTTGAATGCTCCCATAACTCTTGTTAATGGTTGTTCATGGATACTATTCCATCTGTAAGCATTTACTTCTTCTGCCAACGCCTCCTGTGCCACCTAGCTTGGTTTAGTTTGTCCTTGCGTTTGACTTGCCACGCTACTTAGAGCACTCTAAGTGTTTGTCTTATATGTGCATGGCTGCATTCTAGATTACCTACTCTACTTTTCTCTTTTCTTGCTACTTCTTGTCTTTTTCCTGGCAATTTGGGCTCCTAGGGGCTATCTTTTCTCTTTTGGGCTCCTTTTTCGGTGGTTTGTTGAATCTTGCTTTGGGCTTCTTGGCTTTTCTAAATTCTTCGGGCGAAATACCTAAAGGAATTCCCTTTATTATGCTCTCCACTTTAGCACCCGCCTTTGATGACACTTAGGGCCCGTGCTCTTGAATTCTTTAGGACAAAATGTCCGAAAGAGTTTTTCTTTGGCCTTTCTCTGATGGCTAACCCATCTTAAATTTGACATTCATGGGCCTGGCATTAAACATTTGAAAAAAAAATCAATAGCTATCTTATCATCATAAAATTGATGTCCACAAGCCTGTCACCATTTGAAAACTAATGGCTCTTTCGCTACCTTGAATTTGACGTTCGCGGGCCTATCACTACCCTCCAGCAATACCTTCAGATTTTTTGTAAACGAACTTTTCTGAAGGGAAAGTGACCCTTTGGAAAAATGGAAAGGTCCTCTTTTGATGGCCAAGCGTCCTCCGAAAGGGCACCTACCCTTCGGGTTTTTGTCTTCCAAATTTCTTCGGACAAAATGTCTAAAAGAATTCATACGTTTAGCATCCTTCCTTGAATTTCTTTACTTGGTGAATCTCTTCAGACAAAATGTCCGAAGGAATTCCTCCAGACATTTTGTCCAAAGAAATTTGTTCCTTGAGTAAGGGGGAGCATCTGCCACTACCACGTCATGGGGAATGAAGAAGGTTGGATAGGCATGCAGGGTTAGATTCAAGCCCCTTACCACTCCCAATGTCTTGGCTGGTGATCCATCCAATTGCAAAACTCCCTTGGTCATTTGCTCATATTTGAGTCCTAGATTGTCAGCTATGCATTTGGGCATTATTGAGGTGCTTGCTCCACTATCAATGATGCAATTATGGACCAAGAAATATCCAATAATCAAGGATAGATAGAAAGGAGGGACCTTTTCATCCTTCTTTGCTTGACCTCCCATGGGAGGAGCCCCATTCACAATCAACACATTATCAACCTTTGCTATGACAACTTGCTTACTCAGCCCATGCAATTCCTTTTGGAGTATATCCTTTTGTCCTGGCATTGCTAAGCAATCCCACAATGAGATATTCATGCGGAGTTTCTTCATTTGATCCACCACATTTATTAGAGGGTTGCTCCCTTTTGAGTTCTCCTTGGGGACATTTGCAACTTGAGTTGTAACCCAAGGAGCTGAAGCTGCAACTGGTTATCTGTAATTAAGAAATTTTTGGTTTACTTGTGATGAAAAAGATGTCGCAAATGTTTGAGTAGTTGCTTGAGCTTCCTCCATAGCTCTCTTCTTGGACCTGGTGTTGGCTGCAACACAATCATCTTGATTATTTGTACTCCCCACATAATTGACTGTGTAGAACTCCCCTTCCAGGTGGTTCATAAGAGTGGAATCAGATTGAGCCTACCTATTGTCTATCCCAGGTTGTGTTGATGCCTCAAGACTTGAGAATTGGGCTACTTGATCACCTTGTGTGTGCATACATTAATTTGGTAGCTCATTAGCATAAGCAACCTGTTCTTGCCCATACCCTAGGGGTGGACAATTAGGTTGTTCCTGTATCAAATTATTTTGAGTGGGGACAAGAGCCTTGATTGATGAAAGGGCACTTGGATTATAACTCTTATAAGGTCTGACCTGGGTAATCTGACCCTGCCTTTGATTATAATTTTGGAAAGGAGGTCTATTTGTCTGCCCGAACTACTGGTACCCTTGATTCAGCTGATAGCTTTGAGCCTGTTACCTCTTGAAGGCCACTAATTCATTGGTAACACTCTGCAGTAAACTCTTAACCTCATGGAGGTCATTTTCAGGGGTAGTAGCTGGCCTTTCTACACTAGGTAGAGGAGCTAAAGTGGGCATGACAGGCTGAGTTGAGGGCTATAGATCAGGAAAGAGAGGCATATAGGGTCTAGGGGCTATCTTTCCTGCTTGCACCAAACAATTTTTGGCAGCTATGGCTATTTCATAAGTGTTGACACTGTGGATTCACTATGGATTGCACCCTTTAAAAGAGGACTCAGCTTTTTTCTTTCACCCAGCACTATGGAGACATTCCTCTTGCTGTGGGTAGAAATTTTGAGGAATGAATCTCTAGATTAAGAGCTAGCTCCCCTTGATGCACCTTTGAGGTCCTTAACTTCTACTACTGACAATGGGGGAGGTGAAAAGAGAAAATGATGTTACAAAAGTAGAACCTAACTAAAATGGTGATGCACCAAAATGATTCGATCTACTCATCTTTTATCAACACTTTACACCAAAAGGAGCAAACAAACACTTCATTTCAACAAAAGACCAGACTACACGAGTGTTTTAACAAGAGGATTAATGGAGATATAAAGGAGAAGAACCTACCATAGGTGCTCTAGAAGCACATTGTCAGATGGTTGCTCCTCTGCCTCTATACTCCAACCTGGGCACTTCCTGTTAACCTGCAGAAGAAGATCTTGGATACACTAGATATATTGGCATCGACCTATGAAAGCATTAAGATAAATGACTAAACATAATGGAGATATACATGCATATGCAAAAGTGTAAAGAATCAAATAGAGGTAAAAATGCTTCTTTTGATTAAAAAGTAAAATTTTTAGGGCTTCACCATACACAAGTGAGATCCTTTTCCAAGCTGAAAGGTTACAATATATAGAATTTAGAGGAAGACTTTTGGTCCTTTCAAGGAACAGGCAGCCCATACTATATTAAACACCTTGGTAAGAGGAATTTGCTCATGTTGCTATCATCTTTTCATAATAGCACCTGAAAGAACCATGTTGTAGATGTCACAGACATTGACTTCGCTGCTCAAACTACATTAAACGTTCTTGCTAAAGGATTAGTCGCTTTATTATTTGACCGACAAGGCTGCCTCTCTTGAAAACTCCTGCAACTCTCTACTTATTAATGCTAAACAAAGAAAAATGGGCTGCTCTATTGAATGTTTGCGCTCCCTTTAATGGTTGTTTGGTGGAGACTATTCCATCTGCGAGCAATTACTTCTCTTGTCGACGTCTCCTTTGCCACCTGGGCTGATCCGGTTTGTTCATGTGCTTGGCTGGATGTGTCTTCTAGAATGTTCCAAGCATTGTCTTGTGTGTGCATGGCCGCATTCTGGGTTTACTATTTTGCTCTCTCTTTTCTTGCTACTTGTCTTTTCCTGGCAATTTGGGCTCTCAAGGCTATTCTCTATCTCCTCTCGGGATCCTTTCTTGGTTGTCATTGAGTCCATCTTCGGGTCTATAAGCCCTTTGAATTCCTTCGAACAAAACATCCAAAGGAAATCCTTCGAACATTTTGTCTAATGGAATTCTTCCTCTTCTCACCGCCTTGACACCCACTTTTAATGATGCTTTGGCTCGTGGTTTGGAATTCTTTCAGACAAAATGTCTGAAAGAAATGTTCTTTAGCTTTTCTTCAATTATTAACCCATTTCCATAAATTTGACGTTCGCGGGCCCGCCATCAAACATTTGAAAATCAACGATTATATTATCACCATGAAATTGACATCCACGGGCCTGTCATCTTTTAAAAATTAACGGCTCTTTTGCTACCTTGAATTTGACATTCACGAGCTTGTCACCAGACGTTTGAACTCTCAACGACTAGCTTACCATGTTGAAGTTGATGTTCTCGGGCCCATCACTACCCTTTAGCAATTTCCTCAGCTTTTTGCAAACAAACTTTTTTTGAAGGGAAAGTGACATTTTGAAAAAAATGGAAAAGGTCCATTCTGACAGATGAGTGTCCTCCAAAAGGGCACTTACCCTTCGGGTTTTTTTCCTTTCGAATTTCTTTGGACAAAAAGTCTGAAAGAATTCCTTCGGACATTTTGTCTGAAGAAATTCGTCCCTTTGGTTTCTTCATGGATTTTCTTTGGACAAATGTCTGAAGAAATCCTTCTTTGTCTTCAAACCTTTTTCGAAGGAAAAAATCACCCCCCATTTTGGCTTTCTGGCTTGACCCTTTGCAAACGGACCTTCTGCCCTCCACAAGGGCACTTCGAGTCCAAGGTTGTCCTTCAGAACTTGCTTGAACGGTCCCATTTGTTGCTTTCTTGCCCTATGTAAGGGTATATGGCCTTCAGAGTTTCGTAAAGGATTTATGTCGCTTTGGAACTGGCCCATCTAACTGCCGAAAAAGGCTTGCTCAGGGTAATTTGCTTGAAACAAAATGAGTCCCAGATCAACTCAAAATACCCGCAAGACTCAAATCACTTGTTTTTTAATAGAAACGGCCCTGTCACACGGGGAAAACCCAAATATCATAGTAAGGTGAATTCATCAGAAACTGGCTAACAGGCCTAGCAAGAAAAGAAAGAGGGGAGCCCGATTTTGGCCTGCAGGACCAAAATTGGGCAACAATAAGCAGCGGGTAAAACTTGTCCACCCATGGACTGTATCATGATAGCAATGTCGCTATTCAATGCCTTTAAGTAGTATAGGAAAGCATAGCCTGGGGTTGGTCTCACTAGAATGGGGATTCTGACCCAAGTCTTTTGGAACCTAGTGTTAAAATCCTGCATAAATTCATCCAGAGCTCTTTTCATAGTGGCCAATTGCTTAGCTAGAGACAAATGGTCACTTTTCTTTCCAAATCTATTTATCAGGAGGGTGCCTAATTCGTTCCATGAGCCAACTGAATTCATAGGCAAGGTCCCATACCAGTCCAAAACTTTACCTTTAAAGGACAAGGCCAATACCCTGATGGCTATGTTTTCTTCAGTAACATTATGGATACTGCAGAGGTTGGCTATGTTTCTGATATGGTCAATAGCGGTGATTGGCCCCTCTCCACTAAAGGGAGGAACACTCTTAAGGGCTGTCCTTGGGATTGGGTCATACTGTAGAAGGTTCAAAGGATTTTGACCATTGAAGGCCACAAAAGGTAAAGCCATGACTGTGATGGGGTTTAACCTGGGTCTTTTTGTGTAGGTGTATTTTATGGTAGGTTTGGGAAACTGGTTTGCTGTGTAAGAATGAGTCATCGCAAACCTTAGCCTCTTTGTTGGGTTCAAAGGCAGCTCAACAAATTCAAAAGGAACACCCTTAGAAGATCTTGTGGTGACCTTAGGCATGGGATGCCAGGCTGATCACTAACCAGAGATCGAGTTCTTAAAACAAAGTCGCCAGATGCTAGATTATAGTTCTTTCTTTTGGACTTTTTGCAGCAATAAGACCAACACCAATCCTGAAACTTCATAGGATGTAAAAAAATTGTCCCTCTGAGCATGTTAAAAACTGTTGATGAGTGGATTGCACCCTTTGAAAGGAAACCTAGCTCCTTTCTTCCATGCAACACAATGGAGACATTCTTCTTGCTGTGGGTAGCAAGTTTGAGGAATGAATCTCTAGATTAAGGGTTAGCTCCCCTTGATGCACCTTGAGGTCCTAAATTTCTACTGCTGACAATGGAGGGGTGAAAAGAGAGAGAGATACTACAAAAATAGAACCTAACTAAAATGGTGATGCACCAAAATTGATTGATCTACTCATCTTTTATCCATGCTTTGTACCAGAAAGAGCGAACAGACACTTCATTTGAACAAGAGACTTAGGTTGCACCAATGTTTTAACAAGGGGTTTGATGGAGGTATAATCAAGAAGAACCTACTATAGGTGCTCTAGAGGCACACTGTTGGATGGTTGCTCACCTGCACATATACTCTAACCTGGACTCTTCTTGTTAATCTGCAGAAGAAGATCTTGGATACACTAGATACACTGGCATCAACCTATGAAAGTATTAAAATAAATGACTAAACATAATGCAATACACAGACATATGCAAAAATGTAAAGAATTAGATGGAGGTAAAACACTTCTTTTGATTAAAGGCAAATTTTGACAGGGCTTCGCCATAAAAAAGTGAGAGATATCCCTCTATAAAGCTGAGAGGTTACAATATATATCGAAATTGGAGAAAGACCCTTGACCCCTTCAAGAGTAGGCAGCCCATACTGCATTAAACACCTCAGCAAAAGGAAATCACCCATGATGTTGTCATCTTCCCATAAATGCACCTAAAGGAGCCATGTTGTAGGTGTCCTAGATATTGACTTTGTTGCCCAAGTTGCATTAAATAACTCTGCTAAAGCATGGGTCATTTTGCTTCTCGAATGACAAGATCGCCTCTTACCACGTTCTGGGCTATGTTTTTTCCTTGAATGCTCCCATAACTCCCCTTAATGGCTATTTGTTAATGTCAAACACAAGAAAAATTAGGCCACCTCCTTAAAAGCTCGTGCAACCCTCTTAATGGTTGTTCATGGATAGTATTTCATCTGCAAGCATTTACTTCTTCGGCCGATGCCTCCTGTGCCACCTGGCCTGGTCTAGTTTGTCCCTATGTTTGACTTGCCACGCCACTTAGAGCATTTGTCATATATGTGTATGGCCACATTCTGGATTACCTACCCTGCTTTTCTCTTTTCTTGCTACTTGTCTTTTTCCTAGCAATTCGAGCTCCTGGGGGCTATCTTTCCTGCTTGGGGCTCCTTTCTTGGCGGTTTGCTGAAACTTGCTTCGGACTTCTTGGCCTTTCTAATTTCTTCAGGTGAAATGCCTGAAGGAATTCCTTTCATTATGCTCGATGCTTTGACACCCGCCTTTGATGACAATTAGGGCCCGTGCTCTGGAATTCTCTCAGACATTTTATCCAAAATAATTATTCTTTGGCCTTTCTTCGATGGCTAACCCATCTTAAATTTGACGTTCATTGGTCCATCATTAAACATTTGAAAATCAACGGCTATCTTATCACCATAAAATTGACATCCATAGGCCTGTCACCATTTGAAAACTAACGGCTCTTTCGCTACCTTGAATTTGACGTTCGCAGGCCCATCACTACCCTCTAGCAATTCCTTCGACCTTTTTGCAAATGGACTTTTCTAAAGGGAAAGTGACCCTTCGAAAAAATTGTAACATCCCCTATGGATATTTGCCCCAATTTTTCCAAATGTTCCACAAAAAATTTAAACAAACCATTTGCATGAACTAATTTCTATTCATCCAATAACTTGCAAGCAAATTTCAATGTAAAACATATTATAACAGTTTTAGAACAAGGCTAAAAAATTACATAGGAATATTGCTTTCAAATCTTCAGTAGAATAACAAAAAAAATATTCACTCGTAGCCATAGAACTTACAGTCGGATTGGATAACCAAAAGTATGAATTTGAAGCACAAAGTGAGACACCTGAATAATATCTCCAACAGACAATGGGTTTCCGTCCACTGCCTCCAAGCTCGAGGGTTTCCATCCTCAAACCTGCTGAAAGCCAAAGCTTCCCAAAATTCTCTAAGATAAAATAATAATAAAGTATAAACCAAGCATCCATGAAAGTGATCCCTTGCAACACTTTTATAAACTTCTAATAAGAGCTCACTCACATTTTTAACCAATGTGGGATAAAACAGAACTTCCCCTTTGCCTTTTTTGATGTCTCATGTATTTTAAAACAAAAAGCCCCTTTTACTATTCATTTCCCACTCAACTTGACTCACATTAATAAAGTTAAATAATTGAATTTAATTTTATAATTTAAACTTTATTGATGTACAGATGAATTAAACCAATGGAGCTGAAATCATCTGACGATAATAACCAATTTTCCATTGAGAAGGCACTGAACTAGAGATCACGGCCCACCAGATGAATTACTATTAATAACATTAATGACTTACTAAAAATAGTAAGTATACCAAACTGCTTCCAAATGCCCCGGATTGACCTGCAACGAAAATTACCTAGGCCAAAAATCCTCAAGATTCCATAAAAGCCCTGATTAGCCTATGGAACCAAGGAGAAATAGGCTAACAACAACACCATACTATGTGAGCTAGAAAAGGGGACATTACAATCCTCCCTTCCCAAGATTGCTTTCCCTCAAGCAAACATCAACCAATCCGCTGCTCCATCTTGATAAAAACACCATACTCCACAAGCTATGAAGCAACATCATGGAATCCATAAGAGCCAATGCACCAATCATGTCAATACCCGGATCCCAAACCAACATGTAGAACCCACTATAAGAGATGAAAAAGAAGTTTGTCAACCAAGTACCCTTACATAACCATTTGTGCATGTAAGACATCCAGTCAATGTGAAGATGAACCCCCATATGCCCATAAACCAACACAAATGGCCACCAAACCTCACTGTCATAACTCTGATTAGAAGCATAGATGATATCAAATATGTCATCAAACCAATCACTATCATCATCATGGGAATGATCAACTATCTCAACTAGAGACTCTGGGTTAGGCAATTCATGCCTCTCATCATTAAAAGAATGGAAAATATCACGAATATGTTGAAAGGGAAGATTGATTTGTTAAACCACAATCTTAGCTTGTTTAACTCTTTCCAACCATTTTTCATTCAAAACTTGGGCACATTCTATATCAGCTATATCAAAATGTATAAACTTAGTCCTATGACAAGAGACACCATCAAAATTACCATGTACCATACTTGCCTCTTGTAGTCCATCAGCAGGTGAAACTGTGCCCTTACTTTCTTCATGATTGTTAGTGGCAACATTAGGAGAAAGGTGAAATATATCACTATTGTTCTCAAACTGAAATTTAGGATTGGTTTCAACCTTTGTGTCCTTTCCTATGTGATCTTCCCTAGAATGATGAGGAATTTCCATACCATGGTGGCTTGAATCCACCATATATTCCCCGTAGTTATCACACACAATTTGGTTGCCATCATAGGTAGATTCCATAACGCTATCCTCCCCATGCAACCAGGTCATTACCTCCTATTGAAAAATAGAAACATAACTACTGTCATTCAAATTAGAATTATTGTTATGTGCTTGAGCCATGTTTTTGACCCCTTTTACTGTATCATCATTGAAAATTTCTTGGCCAACGCTTGCAACATTGTCTTCATCAGTATTCTCAAGTGTAAGTGCCACAATATCAAGAGGAGGATGTAGGCTAATGCTACCCCAAATCAGACTTTTGGGATCTTCTTCTTTGCTTCCACTGGAACCATCAAACATCAATTCTAAACTTGTCTCACATCCTTCCCATGTGATTAGAGGTGGTAGTGTGTCAAGTAATTCTTCTTCAATTGATGTCACAAGGCTGCAAGGTATGTCCTTGTGAAACTCTTCCATAAACTTGTTCAACTTCTGTGCCCCTTGCTTTGTCATTCTGTATCATGGAAGGGACTACTATAGAGGACTGATTTACTGAATTATGCATGGAATGATGAAACATACTCAACTGAAGACAAAGATCCGTGATCTCCCTATCTTTATCTTCCCATACCAATTTTTTTTTAAATTTTTCTTCATGTGTAGGAATTGTGTCATCATAGGAATCAATTATCTCACTAAAAGATGCATTGTGATATTTCCAAGAATCCACACCATCATTATCCATGTCAACCTCGTGCTCTACATCAAGGGAAGCTATGTTTACAATATCTCTAAAGGGCTGACCCAGGTTTGCATTATCTTCCACTTTGTGTGTAATGTCCCCTTTTTAGCTAATGTTGTTTGCAGATGGTTTAGCCTATTCCTGGCCCTTGTAGGCTAATGTACATGGTTAGGGGGTCTTCTTGAGGCAATCACCTGGTCGATGGTTGGTTTCTTGGATTCAGTTGGATGGGAAAAATAAGGGAGATAATAATTAAATTAATTATTTGTAAGGTTATTAAACAAATAAATATTATAATGTGACCTTATATTTAATTAATTTAATAAAGTGACTTAAATAAATATTATTACATAGAGTCACTAATATAAAATAATATTATTTTTCTAGAAGCTTCTTAAAGTGGGATTGAAAAAGTATAAAGTGGGATTGAAAAAGTATAAAGGGGCAAGGATTGAAAAAGTTTCATCAAGATTGCCGCGAGCTTGACACTTGTCAAGATCTAGCAAGGAGATCAATGGATGAGAAAAGGCTAGGTTTTCAAAAGGATCTTAGTGGGATTTTGACAACTAATCAGCAGAAAAGACAAGGATTTCTCTTTTCAACTCTGATGACAGTCTATAGCTCACATTCAAAACATGTAAAGTGGTCAAACTAAGAATAGATGCATCCAAGTGGAGCAACGAACATGCAAAGTGAAGAAACACGTCAAGTTTTAAATGCAAAAGATCAAATCATTTATGCTTAGCGGGAACATGCAACTACTCATGACATGGCTCTCTCAGCTCCAATCAAGGGAGACTTGGATGCATGAGGGGCTCGAGGAGATTTGCGGTGATCTGGGATGGTTCATTTCATGATCAAGGTAGTTGCATGCTTTTAATATAAAAGAGCTCATATACAATAGCAGTGGTCCCAGTCATTGATGATTTCTTCTCTCAGTTCTCCATTCTCCCACGCAAGCCCTTTCTTTCTCTTTTCCCTTTATATATATCTCATGTTTTTCCACTTTGTGGGGTTCTCAATTTTTTAAAAACTTTTTCATCTCTCTGGGAGATGTGACACTCATTGAGATATTCCAAAATATGCTTAGCTTGATTAGGCTCGACCCTACCCAAAATTTGTAAGAACTACCTCTTGATGCAATAAAGGATTTTCTTTGCCTATCTCTTGCCTTGGATTAGTGTCTATTGAATTGTACACTATGCCATTGTGTGAAGGAGAATCTTCCTTGTCCATGGTCCTCCTTCCTGACCTTGTCTAGGGAGTTTTTCAATGCTATTTGTAGGTCTGGTTGAGTGTTCTTTCCACCATTGATGTGAACTTTCAGTGAGTCTTAGAAATCCTCTTTGTTTGCATTCATTGCTTCTTGAACCTCTTGTTGATGTGGTAGATTGCACCCTCTGAAGGGAGGCTTAGCTCTCTTCATCCACATGACACAATGGAGACATCCCTCTTGCTATGGGTGGCAAACGTGAGGGATGAATCTCTAGATTAGGGGCTAGCTCCCCTTGATGCACCTTCCTACTACTAACTACTTGGGGGGATGAAAAGGGAGATAAAACTACTGAAATCATAATCTAAACTATGTGGTGATGTACCAAATGGATGGTTTACTCAGCATTGACATACACTTTAAATCAAGACAAGCTAGCCTACACTTCACTCAAAATGAGACTCTTCTTACAACAATGTTTCAGCAGGGGGTCTTGTGGAGAGATAAAAGAGGAAAAAACTAGCACAAAAGGTGTTCTAAGACACACTGTTGCGTTGCCTATTCACTTTCCTATACTTCTTTAGACACTTTTTGTGACCTATAAGAGAAGAAAACACAAACACTAGACACTGCTGGGGTTAGCACATGAAGGTAGAGAAAGAGACCACACTTTCACAAAACTAACACCCAAATGTATGCTCAGTGCAACACTCAAAAGAAGGTAAAATCTGTCTTAGATTCAAGGTAAAATTTTGCAGGGCTTCACCATACAAGCTGAAAGATCCCTTCCTCAAATGAGAAATTACAATATATAGAGTGTTAGGACCAGATAGTTGACAAATCCCTAGGAAACGAGACCTATGCTGAGTCAAACATCTGTTGAGACAAGAGGCCACGCTGCTACCATGTTGTTCAGATTTGCATATGGAAACCATGTTGTAGGCTATCTAAACCATGGCCTTTGTTGTCCTTGGCTTACAAAAGTATGTGCTACTCCTTCCAACAACTAACAAAGCCATTATGAAGTTATTGTGGCTGGACTGTGTCTTTTTCAATGCCTGGACGTGATTTGGCTACACATTAAAATCTTGGCATGAAAACACTACAGCTTCTATTGTTTGAAAACCAATCCTTTTATTGGTTTTCAGTAGAGACTATTTCACCTAAGTGCATTTACTCTTCTTGTTGAAGACACCTGTGCCACTTGCCTTGGTCTGGTTGGTCCTTGGGTCTGTGCTTTTGACTTGTCACACCACTTGAAACGTTTTGAGATTTTACTTTATTGTGATGCATGGCCATGTTCTGGGTTATCAGCCTTGTTTTATTTTACTTTGTTATTTCCCTTTGCCTTGGCTTTTTCCCTTTTGCCTTGTCTTTTCCTTTGGGCAAGCCTGTCTTTGCCATGTCCTTTAGACAAAATGTCTGAAGGATTTCCTTTTGTCTTTCTTCTGTCTTCGTCAGCATTCGAGCTTTTGGTAATGTCAAATTTCTTCAGACAAAATATCTGAAGGAATTCCTTCAGACATTTTGTTTGAAGGAATTCTCTTTTGGGCTTGCCTTTGCTCCTCTCTTTTGACAGGCCTTTGTGATGTGCTTTTCTTCGGACATTTTGTCCGAAGGAATTCTTTCCTTTGATTTTTTCTTTTCCCGAAGGGTATGCGCCCTTCGGGCCTTTTGTCTTCATCCTCTCTTTCTTAAAGTACCCTTTGCAAAGGCTTATCCCATCCAAAAGTGCCCTCCACAAGGGTAGGTGCCCTTCAAAAACTTTGAAAATGACCCTTCGAAAAAGTTAAAAGAGTCCTCTTTCTTGACCAAGTGCCCTCCACAAAGACACTTACCCTTCGAAACTTTTGCAATTGCCCTACACGCAGTCAAAGTACCCTCTGAGAAAATTCCTTGCCTTTACGAGCTGCTTAGACTAAATCAGGTCCTTGGAAAGAACTTACTCATAAAGTTCCTTAAGTAAGGCCTCTTGACAAACCCAAATGTTTCTTCTAGACCCTTTCAGGTTCTCCAATGCCTCCTACTTTGGACTTTGGATCTGCTCTAACTTATGAAATTTCATGAGTAAGACCCCTCAACAAACCTAATTGCAACTATCTTGATCCATTCGGGTTTCTGGATTGCTTCTGCTTATAAGACAAAACAAGTAAAGTCATTTGGAGAATCTGATTTCATCTAGCTAGACCAAATCAGGGTTTGCAAGTGACTTATGAACTTTTCATAAGTAAAGTGGTTTACAAACCCTGAAATGCACTATGGGGACCAAGTATTTGCATTTGGAAAGCCCGAAGTAGTTCCCCTTGACAAACCCAAAATACATTTGGTTAAACTAAATGAGGTAAACACTTAGTTTTTTTCATGGAATAGGTCTGATAGGGAACCTTGATGAATGGTTTTATCCAAACCATGGATTGAAGACTTATGCACAAAAGAGGGGGTGCCCATTTTTTGATCTAAATGACCAAAAAATGGTTAACAAACTAGTGACTCACAGAGAAAGCATGTCTATTATGCTTGGTAAGACTAGGAGCCTCAAAGTCCATTGGGCATGGAGTCAGAATGCATCTTGAGCATGTTAAAACAGCCTTGTAAAGACCCTTGAGCCAGAAAAGCTTTACCTAAAACATGAATTGAAGACTTATGCACAAAAGAGGGGGTGCCCATTTTTTACTCTAAATGACCAAAAAATGGTCAACAAACTGGCGACTCACAGGGAAAGCATGTCTATTATGCTTGGGAAGACTAGTAGCCTCAAAGTCCATTTGGCATGGAGTTAGAATGCATTTTGAGCATGTTAAAACAGCCTTGTAAAGATCCTTGAGCCAGCAAAGCTTTACCTAAAACATGGATTGAAGACTTATGCACAAAAGAGGGGGTGCCCATTTTTAATTCTAAATGACCAAAAAATGGTCAACAAATTGGCGACTCACAGGGAAAGCATGCCTATTGTGCTTAGAAAGACTGGTAGCCTCAAAGTCCATTGGGCACGAAGTAAGAATGCATCTTGAGCATGTTAAAATAGCCTTGTAAATACCCTTGAGCCAGCAAAGCTTTACCTCAAACAACAAGGAAAAACAACATGCAACAAAGGCAAAAAAAAACAAACTTGTGAAACAACACTTAGGGAAAATGAGGAAAAACAAGGAAAACTATGTACACGACAAAAGAAACTTAGTAACAATGCTTAAGGTATATCCCATTGACTGGGATATGTAGCTCTTCACCATCCAACTTGGAGAGTTGGAAAGCATTGTGTTGCTTGCATTGAGTGATGACATATGGGCCACTCCACAAAGTGTCAAACTTCGTGTGCCTTTCAGGCTTGGCTCGGTCCTCATCCCACTTCAAGACAATGTCACTTTCTAAGAAGCTCCTTGGCGTAGACCTTTTATCAAAATGCTTCTTTTTTTGTTGTTGGTAGCTGGTCATGGCATCCATGGCTTGGTCTCTCACTTCTTTAAGCTCTATTAGCTCACAATACCTGACTTCTAAGCTGTCACTCTCCATCAATTGCAGTTGATGGGCAAGATCCAAGGTTGGTAACTCAAGTGAGATAGGAAGTCTAGCTTTCTTTCCATACACAAGTGTGTATGGTGAATTCCCGATTGCCCTCTTTGGAGTGATCCTATCTGCCCAAAGAGTTGTCTTCAACTTGGCATGCTAAGTCCTTTGATTTTCCTCCATTGTCCTCTTTATGATCCTAATCAAAAAAAAATTTTAGACTTGGCCAGTCCATTTCCTTGTGGATAGTAGTTGGAAGAAGTGCTGAGATAGATGCCATACTTCAATGCCCACTCACTTGTCTTTGTTCCCAAGAAAGCTAATGCATTGTCTGAAATGATTGTGGTTGGGACCCCAAATCTTGTCACTATGCCTTCATAGAAGTCTAGGACTGCACTCTCATTGACCTCTTTCAAAGCTATGGCCTTTACCCACCTTGTGAAATAATTTGTGGCAGTCAAAACCCACTTGTGGCCAGCACTAGAAGGAGGATTGATCAGCCCTATGAAGTCTAACCCCCATTGCATGAATGATTGTTCCACCTGAATAGGATGAAGAGGCATGGTAGCCAACCATTATTTCCCAGCAAAGAAGGCACATTTTTGACATTTTCTCACCCAAGCATGAGTGTCTTTAAACAAATTGGGCCAAAAGTAACCAGCCCTCATAATCCTTGCAGTTGTGGCCTTGGGAGCAAAGTGGCCACTAGCTGGTCCATCATGGAACTCGGATAGTACCTTGTCAACTTGATCTAAATCAATGCATCTCAAGAGCACCTCAAAAAAGTCTTTTCTAAACAACACTCCAACTAGGGCATAAGGAAGAGATTGGAGTCTAAAATACCTCCTCTTGGTCCTATCAAGACCTTGTGGACACTCACCAGTTCGAAGAAAATGACACATGTCTTGTGCCCAGCTCTTCATGACTGTAGGTATAACTATTGTAGGTTCATCATGGAGTACCAAAATGTCCTCCTTTGGCTCTTTCAAGTCTGTAGCAAGGTGTTCACATAGCCCTTTTCCTCTTACCAATTTGGTGGTCTTGATCTCTACGTCATACTCCATTACTTTGGTGATCCAACTTGCCCTTTTCTCATTGTTGACGCAGTGGATTGCACCCTGGATAGGATGCTGAGCTCCTGTCTTCCACACGCAACAATGGAAACTCCCCTCTCACCTATGAGATCGGTGAAGCTGGGGGGAGAGTCTCTAGATAAGGGCTAGCTCCCTCTAATGTATTTTTTAGGTCCTGGACTTCCTACTGCTAACAAATAAATGAAAAAAGGGGGGGATGAAAAGGGAGAAGGATGCTGAAAATAGAACCTAAACCTAAAATAAAAGGTGATACACCAAAAAAGTTGATCCACTCAGCCCGAACATATACTTTTCACCAATAAGAAGCATCCATACACTTCATCTGATGTGGGAAACTCTTATGTATCAGTGAGTCAGGGGTCCGTAGAGATACAGGGAGGAAGAAACTATCAAAGGTGGTCTGAGACACACTTTGGCAGCCTATTCACATGCACCTATATTCCTGTTGTAGACACTTCTGGTAGACCTGTAGAAGAAGAAACTTCATAATGCATTAGACATGCTGAAATCGTTCTGTGAAAAGCATAAAAGAAAATGACTTAACACAAAAAGAAAACATAGGCATATGCGTGAGTGCAAGTTCAAATGGAGGTAAAAATTGCTAAGTCTTGATTCAAGGTAAAATCCGGCAGAGTTCTACCTTACAAACCCAGAGATTTTTGGGCAGAGCTTTGCCTTATAGGCTAAGAGATCTCTTCTCAAAATGAGAAGTTTTCAATATATAGAAAGAGAGGAAGAAGTAAAGGCACCCCTTTGGAAAAGACTTTGGCGCTCTTTGACAAGTTGGCCCATGTGCGTTGAGAGCATCGGGAAGATGAAGTCACTGTTGCTGATGTCATTCTTCTAGAAGAGGCTTGCTAGAACCATACTATGTAATCGCCGGTCTTGACTTTGGCATTCAAACATTAATGTGAACACATGGGCTGCACCTCTTTTTCTGCAAACAAGACTGCTCCTTCCAGATATTCATGCAGTTTGTCTGCTTATAAATGCAAACTGGAAAAAGCAAGCCATGCCACTTACTGTTTGCACCATTTGACGACCACCTGGCAATAACTTGCCTCCCCTTTGCCACCTGGGCCGTCTTGTCTATTTCAGCACTTTGTCTCTTCCTGGCTTTGTCTCTTTTTGGTGCCTTCGACCCTCAAGGCTATCTTTTGGCGGGTCATTGCATTCTTTGGGCTCCTCTTTGGGCTTTTCAAAATCAATGGCTATTTCATGAGCCTTAAATTTGACGTCTGTGCACCCATTACTGCATTTGAACTTCCAACAGCTAGTTTGTCATGCTTGATTTTGAAGTCTTTGGGCTCGTCACCCCTTGGATTTCCTTCGGCTTCTTGCTTTGGACCCTCCCGAAGGGGAGGTGTCCCTTCGGCTTTGGAGAAGTGTCTTTCTTTTTGACTGAGAGTCCCCCGCAAGGGAACTTGCCCTTCGGGGTCCTTCAGGTCCTTGGTCTTGAAATCCTTCGGAGCTTTCCCACGGACTTTTCCCCGTGGACTTTTTCTCACAGACTTTTTCTGCGGACTTTTTTCCCACAGACAAAAAGTTCGCAAGAATTGTTTCGAGCACTTTGCTTTTGACCTTCGGAATTTCTCTCAGGGTTTTCCTCCCGCGGCCTTCCTTCGAATTTCTTCAGACAAAAGTCCGAAAGAAAATGTTCTATGCCTTAGTCTTTCATAGCCCTTCCGAATTCCTTTGGACACTTCAAACAAAAAGTCTGAAGGATTTCTTCCTTTGCTTCTTCGATTGCCTTTGAAAAGTTCCCTTCGAAAAAATTGGAAATGACCCTTTCGAAGGGTACTTCCTTTGCCTTAAACAAATTTTTGAAGGAAACTCACCTTTTCGGCTTTTCTTTGTGGCCTCTTTGAAAGTGTTCCTTGCTCTCCGCAAGGGCACTTGAGTCCTGAATTGCCCTCCGTGAGAGCACCTGAAATGGTCCATTTTGCACCTAAATATTGGGAACTCGTCTCTACTTCTAGATTCCATAGAAATGGACCTACAGAGTTCGTAGAAATGGACGTGCAGAGTCTGTAGAAAAAATCCCCGTAGAGTCCATCGAAACACCTGCAGAGTCCATAAAAATGGGCCTGCAGAGTCCGTAGTAATTCCAAGACTTGTGCAAAATCAAAAAATAAACTGGCTTAGAATAGCAGGGAAAGAAGGGGACCGATTTTGGCCTGTAAAACCAAAATGGTCAACAAATTGGTGACTCCCAGGGAAAGCATGCTTGCTATGCTTAGAGACCAATTGCCTTAAAAATCCATTGGGCACAGAGTCAAAATGCAGCTTTGAAGAAAGGTTAACAACAACCTTGAGAGATCCCATAATCAAACATGAGATTTTACCCCACACACAAAGGAAAGCACACACAAGGCTAAAAACACTACTTGTGCAAACTGCACTTAGGGAAAACAAGAAAGAAAACTGAAAGCAAACTACTATATACAGCTAACTAGGTATATTTGCCTCCCTCCTGGATCAAAGGGAACATTTCTTAAGTCTCCTTCCTGGCTAGGAAACTTATGGTGCCAGACAAGCGGTTGAATGGAATGGAGACTTGGTGACCTGCTCCTCTTGCCTGTCACCTCAATTGGCCTGCATCTGAGTGGATCATAATCAAACATGCTTACAACATACATGTATTCTTTTTGTTCTTCGAAGCTTGTTGAATGTTGGTCCTTCATGCTGGTGCATTTCACCAAGAAATCTATGGCTGTTGGCTCATCGCCATAAGCCCTTTGATATGCATAGTCCCTTTGCAATGCACCATGGTTTGACACGTTTCCTTCTGCTTCATTGAAGACCCTGTCAAACTCATCCTCTGCTTCCTTAAGGCTTTCTTGAAGAAGGGTGACTGTTGTGATGTCTGAAATGGAATCACAAACTGATTGCTCATCCCACAGAACATCACCTCTTTGCTCAAAACTCTCTTCTTCAAGGCTTTCCTCAAGGTAGACAGACCTCTCCTTTTCTTGGTCAAGGATCAGAGTCTCTAGTTGTTCAAATATATTCATCTGATCCTCCTCCAACTCAAGTTCCTCGGCATAGTCATCCTCCTCATTGAAACAACAAGGAAGTTCATCAAACAAAGGGGGAGAGAGCTCACCATGCTTGTGTTCCTCTTCGTATTGCTGGAACATTTGCGTGTATGCATGACCCACATCTTCTTCATCGCTGATGATGTCTTCACAAAGAACATTGATGATGATTTCTTCTTCATTGTCGCTCATGATAGCCTCTTGGAGAGCTGCAAATTGGATCTTCTGCTCCTCACTCACCTCCTCCAAAACAGGTTCCTCCTTGAGAAGGGGTGAAGTGGAAAAACCATGTGGAAGAGGAGGCAGTCCTTGAGCTAGAATCGAATGATTCTCTTCTTTCCATTTAGCCAGTACTTCATCTATATCAGGTGTGGCCTGATAGGTTTCTTGGAGATGTGTAGATGGGGTGTGTTCAGACAGGTCCATCACACGTTGGCTAAGGAATCTCACTTTGGATTCCAACTCTGCAACTCTCCTGGCTAGATCTTCTTGAAAGAGCCTTTCTTGGAGGTCATAGGAATCATCATGATTATTAGGAGCAAGTTCATTCTTTTCAAGGTTTTGAGCAAAACCCTTATTCTCCTCTTTCCTGCCCCATGATTCCATTATTTCCTTCCAAGTCAGGACCCTGCCATCAGGATGAGAGACCTGAGGGAGTTGAGGAAGACTAAGAAGGGTCTTTTGATGCATAGGAAGAGCTGCTTCAAATGAAAGCACATTTTGGTGTGCATAATCCATTGCTTAGAACCATGTACCTTATATTTCTTCATATGTTTTGATCAAGCTCAATATTTTTATGAAATCACCTCAAGCAGCTCTCCTGGTTACCCTTCAATAATGAGGGAAGTAACGCTGGAGTTTGAGATGATTTCATAACAACCCGAGCTCTACCAAAGCTATACAAAAAGTGATTTCTTGATGGCATCAGGACTGCTTAGCCAGCTGATTCAACTCAGAGTTGCCATTGATGTTGATAGAAAGCCTCCAAAGGCTGGTTGGTTGAAGAACACACCAAAAATTCTTCAACTCTTTGGACACAACTTGTCCTAGTTGATCCCATCGGGTGTGCCAAAAAATGTTGATGCAGTGGATTGCACCCTGGACAGGAGGCTGAGCTCCTGCCTTCCACACGCAACAATGGAAACTCCCCTCTCGCCTGTGGGACCGACGAAGCTGGGGGGAGAGTATCTAGATAAGGGCTAGCTCCCTCTGATGTATATTTTAGGTCCTGGACTTCCTATTGCTAACAAATAAATGAAAAAAAGGGGGGATGAAAAGGTAGAAGGATGCTAAAAATAGAACCTAAACCTAAACTAAAAGGTGATACACCAAAAAATTTGATCCACTCAGCCCGAACATACACTTTTTACCAAGAAGAAGCACCCATACACTTCATCTAATGTGGGAAACTCTTCTGTATCAGTGAGTCAAGGGTCCATAGAGATACAGGGAGGAAGAAACTATCAAAGGTGTTCTGAGACACTTTGGCAGCCTATTCACATGTGCCTATATTCCTGTTGTAGACACTTCTGGCAGACCTGCAGAAGAAGAAATTTCACAATGCACCAGACATGCTGGAATCATTCTGTGAAAAGCATAAAATAAAATGACTTAACACAAAAAGAAAACATAGACATATGCATGAGTGCAAGTTCAAATGGAGGTAAAAAGTGCTAAGTCTTGATTCAAGATAAGATTCGGCAGAATTCTGCCTTACAAACCGAGAGATTTTTGGGCAGAGCTTTGCCTTATAGGCTAAGAGATCTCTTCTCAAAATGAGAAGTTTTCAATATATAGAAAGAGAGGAAGAAGTAAAGGCGCCCCTTTGGAAAAGACTTTGGCACTCTTTGACAAGTTGGCCCATGTGCGTTGAGAGCATCGGGAAGAGGAAGTCACTATTGCTGATGTCATTCTTCTAGAAGAGGCCTGCTAGAACCATGTTGTGTAATCGCCGGTCTTGACTTTGGCATTCAAACATTAATGTGAACACATGGGCCTCACCTCTTTTTTTGCAAACAAGACTGCTCCTTCCAAATATTCACGCAGTTTGTCTGCTTATAAATGCAAAGTGGAAAAAGTAGGCCGCGTCGCTTACTGTTTGCGCTGTTTGATGACCACCTAGCAATAACTTGCCTCCCCTTTGCCACCTGGGCCATCTTGTCTGTTTCATCACTTTGTCTCTTCCTGGCTTTGTCTCTTCTGGCTCTTTCGGCCCTCGGGGCTATCTTTTGGCCGGTCGCTGCATTCCTTGGGCTCCTCTTTGGGCTTTTCAAAATCAATGGCTATTTCAAAAGCCTTAAATTTGACGTTTACACACCCGGTACTGCATTTGAACTTCCAACGTCTAGTTCGCCATGCTTGATTTTGACGTCTTCGAGCTTGTCACCCCTTGGAATTCCTTTGGCTTCTTGCTTTGGACCCTCCCGAAGGGGAGGTGTCCCTTCGGCTTTGGAGAAGTGTCTTTCTTTTTGATCGAGAGCCCCCCACAAGGGAACCTACCCTTCAGGGTCCTTCGGGTCCTTGGTCTTGAAATCCTTCGAAGCTTTCCCATTGACTTTTCCCCGCGAACTTTTTCTGCAGACTTTTTTCCCACGGACAAAAAGTCTGCAAGAATTGTTTCGAGCACTTTGCCTTTGACCTTCGGAATTTCTCTCGAGATTTTCCTCCCGCGGCCTTCCTCCAAATTTCTTCAGACTTGTTGTCCAAAGGAATTCCTTCAGACAAAAGTCCGAAAGAAAATGTTCTATGCCTTAATCTTTCATAGCCCTTCTGAATTCCTTCAGACTTTTTGTCTGAAGGAATTCCTTTGGTCAAAAAGTTTGAAAGATTTCTCCCTTTACTTCTTCGACTGCCTTTGAAAAGTGCCCTTTGGAAAAATTGGAAATGACCCTTCCGAAGGGTACTTCCTTTGCCTTAAACAAATTTTCGAAGGAAACTCACCTTTTTGGCTTTTCTTTATGGTCTCTTTGAAAGTTTTCCCTACTCTCCGCAAGGGAACTTGAGTCCCGAACTGCCCTCCGCGAGGGCACCTGAAATGGTCCATTTTGTGCCTAAGTGTCGGGAACTCATCTCTACTTGCAAAGTCCATAGAAATGGACCTGCAGAGTCCGTAGAAAAACTTGTAGAGTCCATAGAAATGGGCCTGCAGAGTCCGTAGTAATTCCAAGACTTGTGCAAATTAAAAAAATGAACTGGCTTAGAACAACAGGGAAAGAAGGGGACCGATTTTGGCCTGTAGGACCAAAATGGTCAACACTAATTCAAGTCTCGATTCAACAAGAAGTCTTTTACACTAGGTTGTGGCACCATAATGTGAACTTTGTTGCTAGACAACATATGTCTAAACTTCTTTAGACTTCCTATGACTGCAAGCACCTGCTTCTCAACATACGTGTATCTAATCTCATAGCCTTCTAAACCTTGGTTGAAATAAGCAAGAGGTCGTTCTAAATTCTCACCATTTGCTTGAGTGAGCATAGCAGAGATTACCTCTTCATTCCCAAAGGTGTATAGATTGAAGTCCTTGGAGAAGTTTGGACTAGCCAGGGTAGGATCTTGGGTAATAGCTTGCTTGATGCCTTCAAAGATTTCTCTTCTTCTTATTGTCCACGTGATTGTCTCATTCTTCCTTAGCATGGAAGTTAGTGGCTTGACAAGCTCAACAAAGTTACGAATGAATCTCCTAATGAAATTTATCTTACCAAAGAAACTTTGTAGGCCCTTCTTGTGCTTAGGCAAGAACAATGCTAAGATGGCGTTCACCCTCTCTGGATCAATGGACAGGCCTTTTTTCGAAACAACATGGCCTAACAGCTTGCCTTCGTGGATGGAAAACACGCATTTCTTTGGGTTGAGAGAGATGAAAAACTCTCTACACCTTTCAAAGATTTGCCTCAGGTGCTTCAAGTGTTCACTTGCCTCCTTGGAGAAGACTGTCACATCATCAAGATAAACCAGCACAATGTCATTGATTAAAACTCAAAATTTTCCCCTCTAAAGTAAGGTTGAATTTGCTTTTGCAAACCTGATTTTTCTGAGTGATAAATTTCAAAACTTGTACATAACTTTATTCTTCCTACCAAGTGCTGGAAAGTGCCACAAAGATCATATTTCTTCCTTTCATCATGGCTGTCATGTGTGACCAAATAGACATCAAAGGGATGCTTAAATTGAATCTGTATGTACTGTTATTCTATGTCCTTACACTTCCCCTTTTTTCTATGCAAACTGTGACCTCAGTTATTAATATTTTCAGAATTTATGGACAGCTGAAAGTACATAACAAAATCAGACCTATTGCTCATGTGAAAGGGCTGTAATAGTGACATAGAAGCTGAGTTTTCTAATTGTACCAAATCAAAATTACACCTAACAACATTTTTTCTTTTCACCAGTGTTGGAATGCTCTCAAAATCAGATTTCTTATGCATGATAGGTGGTTGCCATAGGTTGCTCAACTCAAAATTTTTGGGAGTAAAGTTTCCATACCTTTCAACAATAACTTTTGATTTATTGGGGAAGGTAGGAAACAAATTTTCCTTCACCAATTCATTTTGTCCAAGGTTGCTCATGATTTGGGCCTTTGCCCACTCTAGTGTAGTCTTTAAGTCTTCATCCATGTTTTCATCTTCAACTCCTCCAATTGGTAGCCCATGTATGGAACCAACCTACTCTTTGCATTTCTCATTGCAAGAGATCTTCCAAATAAACCTACACATGAAACAAGCAATTTAGGGAAATCATTGGTGTTAAATAACACCCCTTTGATCCACTTGTCAAATTTTAAGATCCTTTCTTGATGTCTTGATCCTTCTTATCCATTTCACACAATGTATTGTCTTTTACATTCCACAATAAGTTGGAATCTTGATCTTTTCCAATATCCATTTTGATTGTATGCAAGTCTATCATAGTGTTCTTTTCCTTTAAGCATTCCCTCATCTCATTGTGCATTGATCTATCAAGAATCCCCCTTGTGCCATCCAACCTTGTCAAGGCTTGCACTCCCTTCTTATTTGTGATTAGGAATTGTTCTTTCCAAGTTCTTTCATCAAATCTAGAGCCATGCAACAAATTTGAACAATTATTAGATTTCAAACAAAAATCATTATTCAACTCATACTTTTCTATATATATCTCAGTTTCTTTGGCTCCTTCAAAATCATATTTTTGAATACCAAAGTTTGGGGTACTTGGCTGCCCTAAAGCACCTAGCATCTCCTCATTTTCATCCATCATTTGCAGCCCTCTTTGCTGCTCTAAAAATTCAGGTTGATGATGCTCACAATCTTCCACTCTAGGCTGCCCCAAAGTGTTATATTTTTGTAGCTCATCTTCCTCCAAATCTGATTTTTTTGTTTCTTTGGCTCCCTCATAGGAACCCTCATGAAGGGTTGTCCCTTCATTCTTTCCTTCCAACTCTCCATGTAGTTCAATGTTCTCTTCCTCTACATGCTCCATTATCAAATAAGGCCTCAATTTTTCCTCACAATCAATTGCAACATTTTCAAACATCATATGTGCAATTGGAAAAATTTCCTTTTCCAGCCCCAAACCTATCAACAAGATATATAATAATGGATTGAAAAAATTATCACTCTCATTGAGTGTCATGGTCAAGATTTTCTGCATAGAAGCTACAACATTTTTGGTAGGATTCTTACAAGCAATTGCAAAGAAATGTTGAAACATCTTAACAATAAGTTCATCGCACTCATTATCTAACATTAGCACACAAGATCTAACCTTTGCCATATTTTTCATAATAATGATCCTCTTATTAAAAGAATAACTTGTGATTCACAAAGACCTTAAAAACTTTTTACCATCAACTGAAATATTTCTTTCATGATGTTGTCACTGTATGGCTGTTCCAGAGCTATTATCCTTGTAATTTCACTAATACAAGTGATAGCTACAAGTCTTACATCTGAATCTGAATGTCTCAAAATCTTGGGTCTAGCCAAATAAACCACCAAAGAATTCATTTTCCAAAACATGGACTTAGAATTTATTTGTCCTATCATGAACAAACAGTTTGTTGCTTCCTCCAAAATATTTGAGCATAACATTTTTTAAATGATGTGGATGCTCAAACTTTTTTCTAATCTGTACAGCATTGTTCTGAATTCATTTTCACGTATTAACTCCATGATTCATAGATTATTCATCCAAATTTGCAAACACAAACACTCACAGGCTAGACAAGATCGGTGCTCTGATACCAAATGTAACAAATCATTACACCAAAACCTCGAGGCTGTGATGATCCGTGTTGGGCCCCGCTGGACGTTCCTCTGACAATCGGGATGGGTTATTGGCCAGCTGGTAAGAGTCAATGGCATCGTGATCCCAGAGGGTGGCACCTCGACGGTTTGAAGTGACTGGTCATATGGGTCTGAAAGAGGACCCAAATCATCCCAAGATTTTTGGTGTGATGGCCAATCCATAGTGGTATCAGAGCCGAGGTCCCGAGGTCGAGACATTTTGGGCACGGTGGTTTGTGATGATCTGTATTGGGCCCCACCAGACGTTCCTCCGGCGGTCGGGATGGGTTCCTGGCCAGTCGATAAGAGTCAATGGCATCGCGATCCCATAGGGTGGCATGACGGCCAGTCCTTAGTGACTGGCCATATGGGTCTGGAAGAGGACCCAAATCATCCCGAGACTTTTGGGTGACAGCTAGTCCCCATTGGTATCAGAGCTGAGGTGTTGAGATCGAGACCTTCTAGGCATGATGGTCTGTGATGATCCGTGCTTGGCCCCACTGAATATTCCTCTAATGGTCGAGATGGGTTCCTGACCAGCCAACAAGAGTCAACGACATCGCGATCCCAGAGGGTGGCACCTCGACGGTCTGAAGTGACTGGCCATATGGGTCTGGAAGAGGACCCAAATCATCCCAAGACTTTTAGTGTGATGGCCAGTTCCCATTGGTATCAGAGCTGAGGTCTTGAGGTCGAGACCTTCTAGGTGCGGTGGTCTGTGATGATCCATGCTGGGCCCCGCTGAATGTTCCTCTGGTGGTCGGGACAGGTTCTTAGCCAGTTGGTAAGAGTCAATGGCATCACGATCCTAGAGGGTAACACCTCGACAGTCTGAAGTGACTAGCCCTGTGATGATCCATGCTAGGCCCCGCCAGACATTCCTTCGATAGTCGGGATGGGTTCTTGGCCAGCCGGTAAGAGTCAACGGCATCGCGTCCAAGAGGGTGGCACCTCGATGGTCCAAAGTGACTGGCCATATGGGTCTAAAAGAGGACCCAAATCATCTTGGGACTTTTGGTGTGACGGCCAGTCCCCATTGGTATCAGAGTCGAGGTCTCAAGGTCGAGACCTTTTGGGCACGGTGGTCTGTGATGATCCATGCTGGGCTCCACCAGATGTTCCTCTGGTGGTCGAGACAAGTTCCTGGCCAACAGGTAAGAGTCAATGGCATCATGATCCCAGAGGGTGGTGCCTTGATGGTTCGAAGTGACTGGCCATATGGGTCTGGAAGAGGACCCAAATCATCCCAAGACTTTTGGTGTGACGACTAGTCCCCATTGGTATCAGAGCCAAGGTCTTAAGGTCAAGACCTTCTGTGCGTAATGGACTATGATGATCTGTGTTGGGCCCCGTCAGACGTTCCTCCAGTGATTGGGACAAGTTCCTGGCTAATCGATAAGAGTCAATAACATCGTGATCCCAGAGGGTGGCACCTCGACGGTACGAAGTGACTGACCATATGGGTCTAGAAGAGGACCCAAATCATCCCTGGACTTTTGGAGTGACGACCAGTCCTTACAGTGATGATCTGTGTTGGGCCCTGCCGGACGTTCCTCCGGCGATCAGGATGGGTTCCTGGCCATCCGATAAGAATGAACGACATCGTGATCCCAGAGGGTGGCACCTTGACAGTCTGAAGTGACTGGCCATATGGGTCTGGAAGAGGACCCAAATCATCTCGAGACTTTTGGTGTGACGGCCAGTCCCCATTGGTATCAGAGTCGAGGTCTCAAGGTTGAGACCTTTTGGGTGCAATGGTCTGTGATGATCCGTGCTGGGCCCCACCGAACATTCCTCTGACAGTCGAGACGTGTTCCTGGCTAGCTAATAAGAGTCATCGATATTGCCTCCCAGAGGGTGGCACCTCAACAGTCTGAAGTGACTGGCCATATGGGTCTGGAAGAGGACCCAGATCATCCTGAGACTTTTGGTGTGACGGCCAGTCCATATTGGTATCAGAGCCGAGGTCTCAAGGTCGAGACCTTCTGGGCGCAGTGGTTTGTGATGATCCGTGTTGGGCCCTACCAAACATTCCTTCGACGGTCATGACGGGTTCCTGGCCAGCTGATAAAAGTCAACGACATCGTGATCCCAGAGGGTAGTGCCTCGACGGTCTGAAGTGATTGGCCATATGGGTCTGGAAGAGGACCCAAATCATCTCAAGACTTTTGGTCTGACTACCAATCCATATTGGTATCAGAGCAACGTCTGACAGGGCCCAACATGAATCATCACAGACCACCATGCCCAGAAGGTCTCGACCTCGAGACCTCAGCTTTGATACCACTATGGACTGGTCGTCACACCAAAAGTCCTAAGATGATTTGGGTCCTCTTCCAGACCCATATGGCCAATCACTTCGAACCGTCAAGGTGCCACCCTCTGGGATCACGATGCCATTGACTCTTATCGGCTAGCCAAGAACCTGTCCCGACCGCCGGAGGAACATCTAGCGGGGCCTAACACGGATCATCACAGACCACTGTGCCCAGAAGGTCTCAACCTCGAGACCTCAGCTCTAATACCAATGGGGACTGGCTGTCACACCAAAAGTCCTGAGATGATTTGGGTCCTCTTCCAGACCCATATGGCCAGTCACTTCGAACCGTCGAGGCGCCACCCTCTGGGATCGCGATGCCATTGACTCTTACCAGCTGGCCAGGAACCCATCCTGACCGCTGGAGGAACGTCTGATGGGGTCCAGCATGGATCATCACAGACCATTGCGCCCAGAAGGTCTCGACCTCGAGACCTCAACTCTGATACCACTATGGACTGGCCGTCACACCAAAAGTCTCGAGATGATTTGGGTCCTCTTCCAGACCCATATGGCCAGTCACTTCAGACCGTTGAGGTGCCACCCTCTAGGATCGCGATGCCGTTGACTCTTATCGACTGGCCAGTAACCCATCCTGACCGCCAGAGGAATGTCCAATGTGGCCCAGTACGGATCATCACAAAGGCATTAGTGAAATCTGTCCATTAAGATCGAAACATCCCATCACGCTTCTGAAGCCTGGACTCTAGGCTGGATTTGTGCTCGTACACCATGATTCCTTGTATGTATGAGCTCTGGATGAACACTGCCATGTCGATGTAGCCCCCTACTCCATGACTTAAACCCGGGTGGAGGCTCTGATACCACTGTAATGTCCCTAAATGGGACGATTTCATGCAAAACAGGTTTTCCTTTAAATCTCAAAATTTTGAAAATACAACCAACAAACTCTAGTTTTAAAATAAGCTTTTAAAACCCTTGTTAGGCCCTAGAAACCATAGACACCATAATGATAGGGTTTTATGGATGAATTCTAACCAATAACTTATTCCAAAATAACTAAAAATTGATAGAAAATAACCAGAAATTAAATTGCATAAAACAAGTACATTTTTGTCCAATTTGTGAAGTTCAAATGCCACTTTTTGATGGCTGAAAAATCTGATTTAATTCCAAAAATACAGCGATTATTCTAAATATTTTTTCCGCTTCAAACCCTTGCCGAAAATTTGCCCTCAATAAATATTTATTTTCTATGAACAACTGAAAACTTCAAAAATTCATAACTCCCTCAATATTTGGAATTATGATGCAAACAAGAGCTCAGACTGATCACAAAAATAATGGCTATCAATTAAAAATAATTTTAGAATTTTAATTTCACGGGAAGGTCACCAAAAATTGCTCCAAAATTATGAAAACCCTATTTTTCTGTCAAAATAATTAAATAATAATTCTAAAATTCATTATTTAATTTTCTTCTTCAAACCCTTCACAAAATCCTCTAATTCTTTCCACTAACACGCAGAAGATTAGCAAATAAAATCAAAATATTTAATTTACAATAAATAGACCAAAAGAGACCTCCAAACCCTAGATTCAATCTTTCAAAGTGGTTTGCTCCACTTGCAAAAATAGGATAATTAATTAGCAAGCTTAACATACAAGAAAGGAACCATGAAACCCTCACAAAAATCCACATGAACTCTCCAAAGCAATTCACCCCACTTCTAGGGCAAGAACAAGATCTCCTTAGCAAAAGGTGGTGTCAAAAGACACCTTTTTAGATTGATCAACACCAATGGTAATGAACTTCTATTGGGCATGAATCCCAATAGTTTTCTTCAAGCATGAAGAACAATTTTCTCAAAATTCAACATAGCCTCCATTGTAGCATTCGCCATGTATTTATAACTTTTCAAAGATGGTGAACCACTTTGAGAAGATAAAACACATTTTCTTATCTTTACATTAGGTCTCATGCCAACATCTCCTTTTTGAATAATATATTAATTATTGGCCTTAATTAAAATTATTTTAAGGTAAATAAATTAATATTTATTTCATTTAAGCACCTTAGTGGTAAAAACCACTTTTTAAATATTCTATTAATTAATTAATAATTGTCTTATGATAAAAATCACTATTTCGACAATTAATAAATAACTAATAAAATAACATTTCCCAAAAAAGGTTCCTTTAGTCTATGGGGAAATAGACTAAAGGTCTTCAAGACCTGTTTATTCATGATGTGAAAATGGGGACATTACATTACACAACAATCACATAACATCTTTAGAAACAATGAAAACATAGTGAGCAACAAAATATCAGAATAAGCTAAATACCTCTCTTCCATAGAGATTTGTCAATTTTCAATTATCTAAGTACAATATCAATCTACCCTTTTACATTCAGATTTATATGATTATTTCCCTATTTTACATAACCTAAATATTTCCAATTTTACACTATTTTAGGACACATTAATCCAAAATAAGTAAAACATTCTCCTTTATCATTTTCTGGAACATATCTAATGTTGGTGTCTTTATAGTTTATATGTCTTCCATTTGAGAAGATAAAGGAATGTATGATGAAAGAGTCACGAGTTTCGATCCCTAACTTCCTACAATTTGACCACATTTGAGTGGGCATACAAATAGATAAAGATTTCAAATACAACTTTGATATTGTGGTGAGATGATATGTGTGTATGCTCTGATACCACTGATTTGGGACTTAGGAGGAGACCCAATGGACAACCAAACTTAATTGATTAAAAGGGTTACTGTGGAAGCGTATATTGAATGATAAACGTTGAAGGCTATATTAGAGTGTAGTAAACCCAAGGAAGGATTAAAGAAGAGAATAGACACCAAATTAGAACTGTAATTGCAAAGTTGTATTATGCAAAGTTTTGTACAAGATCTGAAAGATTGAATGTGTGATGTCTACCTACTCCCTAACTTCATTTTAACTACAAAGAATGGAAGTGTACATTAATATATAAGGGAGAAAGATGAATCAACAGTTGGACTGTTACAAGAGTTGGTAATAATGCATCATAATCAAGCATTAGTTTGGTGTCTTTTATTAACGCTATTATACTATTGTGTGGTATAATCTGACATTGTTGGCCCTGTGTGGCACTGCAGAAGAGAAGTTAGGATTTCTTAGTATGCACATGTGTGCTTGGGATGATGCTGAAGTTGTTGGTGAAGATAACACATGCTGCAAAGCAACAACTTGATGCCACGAGTTGATCAAAGGCATAGATCATCTTCAATCAGC
Organism: Torreya grandis; assembly: GCA_037957365.1. Lineage (NCBI taxonomy): Eukaryota > Viridiplantae > Streptophyta > Pinopsida > Cupressales > Taxaceae > Torreya > Torreya grandis. The sequence continues at coordinate 521,125 of JARHVA010004853.1, forward strand.
TATGAGGAGTTAAGGGAGATTTGGGAGAGAAGGCCATGAACTGTTCCTTTCTCCTTCCCTCTTACCCTCTTTCTCTCATCTCCTTGTGTGCAAATGAGGTACGATAGACTTGAAAAGTCCTTTTGTGGAGCTCACAAGGATATTTAGGGTTAGGTTAGGATTTGAGATATTTGGATGGTGGAGATTGATCAAAATTAAGAATGGAGATTGGATCCTCAACCTTTTGGGAGGGAATTAGATGTTTGAACTTAGTAAATTTTGACTTTTTTATTTAGGCCTTAATCTAGTAATTAGTATGTGCACTTTAGAATTATAAAGTGAGTTTGAGAAAAGGGGGATGTCACTATAGTGACATCCCAAAGGGGTGCACTTTATGACTTAAGGCCTTATCATAACTTTTAATAAAACCTTGTGCATGTAAGAGAGTGAAATAAATAAAGTACCTTGGATAAATCTTGGGCATGTGTTTGCGTTACAACTTCTCGAGCTGAGATGACCTTGTCATCACATTAAAAACAAAAAACATTGCCCTGTTTTCTCTTGAAAAAATTATGGGCATTATAGATAACATGTGATGCATGCCTAGAGAAAATTTCAAACCTGAAATACCTTGTGACAGCAACCTAACTGTCCATACAACAATAAACATCCTTTTGAATCCCTTCACCAGTCTCGATAATCCATAGACAGTCCTCGAACGCACTTCATTGGTCCTTCTAGGTACAAATCTCAAGAAATCCTCATAAAAAATAGAAAAATATCCTTGACTCGTGCACAAATCCCGAGTGAGAAAGTGGTGAAAATGTGGGAAAATGTTAGATTCTTAATGGTATATATAGTGATGGAATATATCAAGTGGATCAGGATTATCTCCTAGGTTTTCTGGTGTAGAAATTAGAAAAAAAGGTAATAATTAATGCTTAGTATAATGATGTCATGATGATGAATTAATGGTTTGTTAGACACTAAATCATTTCATTTAGGTCTCTATAGTGATGGAATATATCAAGCGGATCGGGATTATCTCCTAGGTTTTCTGGTGTAGAAATTAGAAAAAAAAAAAAGTAATAATTAATGCTTAGTATTATGATGTCATGATGATGAATTAATGATTTGTTAGACACTCAATCATTTCATTTAGGTCTCTGTTGATGCTGAGAAACTATGAGGGAGAGATTTCTTCTAAGAAATTTTTCCAAGCTCTAGTTCATGACCATGAAGTTGCAGTTAATAGCCATAATACACATAACAATCACAGTCATGCAAATTTACGCCTTTCAAGCAGCAGCCCAAAGAAAAAGAAAGATGCATTTTGGGTAAGCAGTTAAACCCATTTGATCGATTTTTAAACAGTTCCATATAAAATACAACCATTGTTGAAGAAATTGTGGTTTTGAGAACCTTGCCTGCATGGGATTGAGACCATCCCAAGGAACCTTCCCAGTGGCAAGTTCCCACAAGATAACTCCAAAGCTATAAACATCCGACCTGTGCATTACAAATCTCAAACAAGGCCTTTATTCAGATTAATTCAAGAAACATACATTTGCAGGCATAACTTGTAGATAAATGTCAGAAGATGTGCTGCTAATATCCATTGTGATTCTACTAAAGATAATCAGAAAAAGAACCATGTCAAGTTGCCATCTATCAACAAACAGAAGTGCACAGCCTATCATACAGAGTTACAATATATCACATTGTATCTTACTTTTCATTTGAAAGTTCATTTCGAAGAACTTCTGGAGCCATCCATTGTGGCTGCCAACAAGGAAAACCCAAGATATTACTCCTTGGTCTCATTCACAAGTAAATAGCTGTGAGAATACTAAATAATGATCTGGATACACTCACCGTGCCTTTTCCAGAATTTTCGGTTAAAAATGTAGCATTCTTGAGATTGGACAAACCAAAATCCCCAACCTGCGATTAAGACCAGTACCCAAGAGACAATGAGATATGGAACTTATTCAAAACAAAAAATACAAATTTAGGAAATTCAATCTGATTGAGCATGGTTTGCAAAGAGAATCAAAACCAGAAACCTTCACAGTCCAGTTCTTGTCGACCAACAGATTTGATGATTTCAAATCATGATGAACTATAGGGGGGTGGCAATGATGAAGGTAATTTATCCCGCGTGCCTGAGGAAAAAATAACTGTCTAGTTCAGGACAACAAAATGGCAATCAACAAGGCCAAAGCTCCACTAAAATCTATTTAGTTAAAGAATACAGCCTTAGGTGAATTGTGTACTGCATCAATTTATATGTTTCTTTGAGCAGAAGGATATCACTCACAATGTCCAATGCCATGCGTGCCCGTCGCCTCCAGTCCATTCCAGGTGTGTTTCTTTGAAGCAACCGAAATAAACTCCCTCTGCAACAAAGAATTTCATCATTCATAACATTCCAGTTTCCAAACTCAAAGAAAAAGAGCACACAGATTTTTCTATGAACCACATTCAAGTGATGATATCTGTTATGCAATTTGTACTTGCATTGAGAAAAAACAATTGAAGCAAATGTTAAGGCTCTACATTTAAGTTCCAACATATCATATTTCTATGGCTGACTACGAATAAGCCAAGCAAGAACTTCTTGTCCCATGAATTACATGGATGTTAATTTGTTGTTGTTGTTGAAGGAAAAATTACTCAACATTATCATATCGAAACCGATCCCCTAAAGGCACTATTAAGATAGGAAGACTTACTCAAAAAATTAAAATAGAGAAAAACATTGGAACCTACCGTGGAAGAAACTCTGTGACTATGCAGAGTCGCTGAGGAGAAGTAACAGCTCCCATGAAAAGGAGTACATTTGGATGCCGCAGCTTCTTCATTATTGCTACCTTTGGGAACAGACAGGTAGAATTAAGTTCTCTTGTAATACAGATTTCAAAATTGATGAAATGAGAAACTGGACATTGCATACTAAGGTTCTATGACTTTATATTTTCAAGTAGAGTACAGCAAGGGAGTAAAACAAAACCCTTTAGAGAAATAATAACAGCATAAAGCTAACCATAGTTACCAGATTCGGCCGCATCTGGCCGAAATCCGGAACGTTCCGCATTTTTTGCGGGCTTCCGGATTAATAAATTCGGTTCGCCAGGGAGAAACAATGGAAGTCAACAAAAAAATTTAGAAAATGTAAATCTAGTCCGAACCCAATAGTATGTAAATAAAATAAACATTTAAGTATAAGTTTACAACTTATACTTTAAGTTATATTTTATTTATATACTTTCAGGGTGTTTGAGAGGGGTTTCGGACCTCTAGGAGCTATAATGCAAATTCTAGGTTTTGGAGGATCCTATCATATTTCAGAGTTAGTCAGATTCCAGGGTTTCAGGGTTTCAAACTTAGCCATATTTCAGGGTTTCAAGATTTCAAGGAGACATCATAGGAGGTATAAGAAACTAGATGTCCATTATAAATGTAAACTTATTCTTTAAGTTATATTTTATTTATATACTTTCAGGGTGTTTGAGAGGGGTTTCGGACCGCTAGGAGCTATAATGCAAATTCTAGGTTTTGGAGGATCCTATCATATTTCAGAGTTAGTCAGATTCCAGGGTTTCAGGGTTTCAAACTTAGCCATATTTCAGGGTTTCAAGATTTCAAGGAGACATCATAGGAGGTATGAAGGCTGCATGAAGGGATGTATGCGTGATAGAATAGTATGAGAATATCTCTTGCAAAGTGCCACAAGCCGATCCCACCCCATTCCCAGTGCACCCCTTAAGGCATGCACTCTGTGAGATTCAAGTTTGAACTATGGACATTTTACTATCTTTTAATGTAATTCAAGTTTGAAACTTATGCATTTCTCAATTTTGCAACTGTTAAATTAATATTCAATGTTTCATTCCTTATTAGATTAAAATATTTTACATACATACATACATACATACATACATACATATATATATATATATATATATATATATATATTTTATTTTTTTTCCAAACCGGATTTTACCGGATTTTTCCGAACCTTTTCAAGAATTCCGCATTTCCGCATTTTTTTGGCCTCCCGAACGCATCCGGATTTCCGAACCTGGTAACTATGAAGCTAACAATAAAAGTATCAAAATGCAAGATGAAACAGAGAACATTATGCATACTTCCTTGTGAAACACATCTCTAAGATCTTTTGAATAATCCTGGTGTGTAAATACTTTGATTGCTATATCCTGCATATATTTCAATTTTAAGTTATAAAGCTTCTCTCCTGTATGTGACCGTGTATGCCTAAAGCTTCTCTCCTGCATTATATGTGAAAAAAACGTCTTGAACTGAAACAGATTAATAACATACCGAATCATACCAGAGACCATGGTATACAGTCGCAGAAGAACCTGCCACAAATGTATTTGCATGTTAAAGAATCCTCTCCTTTAAATGACACATAACAAGTACACATGTTTCAATTCCCTAATGCCAATATTTCATATAGGTAATATATATTAGCATCAATAATCTCAATATTAGTATTTGCCCAATTCAATGATGCCAGTCCTTTCAAACATGGTTACTGCAGGCCAATATAGATTTGATAGCGCTTATGAACAAGCAACAATTTGTTAAAACATACAAGCAAAACGAAGTTCATAGTTTGAGCCAAAAAAATTAGGAGGTGCTCTCAAGAAAGAATATGAAGGAAATGTTAGTCAATGTCTCATAATCTACCCAGGCATCTATTTTTCAATACATTCAAGAAGATTTTATCATGTCCAAACATAGGTTGAATGTTTCCGCTAGATATTATTTTCCTTGAATGTGAACATTTCTATTTTAGTACTAAAGAAGCCATTCACTTTGAAATTTGTAAAACAGTGAAGCTGCAAAGTATTTTAACCTTGTTAACAGCCTATAACATATCTCTGTAAGGACTAATACCATCATATAGCTATTTTATTTGCATAGATAATCCCGTGGAAAATCACACACCAAAAAAACACAGTTATGCACTAAGACTACATGCTTTATGGTTAGTACCTTGGATTTTGCAGCATAGGCATAGAGATGGCAGTCACGAATCAGTCACTGAAACTTCTGTAGAAAAGGTGCAATGTATGCTTTTCACAAAAGAAGTCTACAGAATCAGTCCTTAGAGGGAAAAATATACTTGGACTTGATCCGCTTTCTATGTTTAGGGGACAAATTCCAGGCAGATAAGCATAGAGACAAACTAGTCTGGACCATGGTAAGCTTTGTTGTGTGTGATGTAGTGTAGGTGGGTGAGGTCTGAATTAAATATTTAGTTTATTTTGATATTATACGAAGCTTTTGAAGTAAAGCTTAAAGACTTATTTATGTTATCAAATGAAGTTGTAAAAGCTTAATGAGTAGTTTTGAATAAACGTTGTCAAGGGGGATCCGCCCTTAGTTGCTCTTGATGACGACCTTTCAGTTGTATTTATGAACAGTTTCAATGCTGTCAATTACCCCTTATTCAGCAAGTTATATCTTCTCCTGTATGACTGCTAAGCATATTTCAGAATATATTTAATGATTTAAATGCTCGATGATGTTAAAAGAAAACTAGCACCCAAACCATCTTTACGTTGGTGAACCCAAAGTAGCAACCACAAATATAAAATCAGTTAATGTCAGTTTTTTTATCAGTGATACAGAGAGTCAGACAAGCAGCAACACACCAACAAGTAAGAAACAAAGAAGTCGTCAAGAGAATCATATCGAGTGTGGAAAAAGAATCAATTAAAGGAGATTGCCATAGGTCAAATTCCTGTTTATGAACTTGAAGTGGACTGCATCTCTTCACAATTTGGATAGCTTTACATTTCATAAGGGGTTCCATTTGCTGGCTATGAGACAAGAGTAGGTACTAGGCAGGATTTGGAGCTCATTTTCAATTCCAGGTAGAAGAAGTGGACCTCTCAAAGAAGAAAACCAGTAGAACTAAGTGAGACCTTTGAAAAATTTAGAAAAATGGAGCCTAAACATTCTCTGGTTCCCAAAAGTCACAAGAATTGGTTGTGTGAAGAATGAAAACCCAAACATCCATTGTTTGAATTGGAAATATTATTGTGATACAAATTGGATACCTTAATGTTTCAAAAGTGGTTCCATTTTTGGAGCTCATTGTCTATGCCAAAAGGAAAAAGCACATCTCTTGAAAAATAAAAACAGTACAAATGAAAGACCTTTGAAAAAACAGAAAATGGAGCCTAAACATTCTTTTGTTCACAAGGTCAAAAGAATTGGTAGTGTGAATGAAATAAACTTTTTGGATAAAATACTGAATGCTGATTTATTTTGGGAAAGGTTACTCAGATTTCCCTTAGAAATAAATTCAAAACCCTCATGAATCTGTTCATTAATATCATAGAGTAATAGCTGGGGCATAAGATATGTCTTTCACCAAGATAATCAAATAATTGAATGAATAGAACAATACATGCAATAGGATTTTCAACCACATACAAGTGCCCTTCTTTATTTTAGTTAATTGCACACGTAGAACCCCTTCTAAAAATACTTTTGGAAAGTGCCCCATTATTGATTACAATTAATTGGATCAAACCCTTCTGAAATTACACAAATATCAATGATTACAAATAATAAATACCACATTTTGTCCTTATTTATTGTGCTGGAATGATTATGCTGTACAGTTGGCCTGCTAGTGTGATGTATGGCAGCTAGATGTATGTTTGGATTTGCTAACTATCCCCAATGGCTGTGAACTGCCCTTGAAGGGCCACATTTTCCTCAAAATGTGTGATGTCATGCTATAAGGGTTGCGTATCAAACAATGGAAGGATCGTCCAACTCTGGATGACCCCCTTATGGTTATGTTCTCCCCTTGAACCCTCACATCAGGCTTGGATATGTGGTGCCCTGGTAGAATATGCCTCTAAAGCTAATTTCTCCTAAAAGTGGCAACAAATGTGTGATTCCTTGCTTGAATTATCAACTGGGTTCGAGGAATTTCATCCTCTTACCTGTAAATCTAAGGGTTTTTATCCTCTAATGAATTGCAGACGCTGCAAGCTTTTTCTCTGGGAAAAGGGTTTGGTTTTGTTTGGGTGTTTTCAATAATCATTTTCTTTTCACCCAATTCTTTTATTATTCCCTTTTCTATTCCAACCCTAAAAGAAATTAATATTTCTTTTAATTAAATATTCACCTTTTTCCATCTTACGAATATTAATTACTTTTTGGCCATGTATCCAATGTTTATTTTTAGCCCCATTCAATAATAATTTGTCATTTTCCAAAGTTATAACTTAAAGTCCCTTTTTGGATGACTTAATGAATTATTATTAGATTATTAATTATTTCAAAAAAGGGGACATGACAATCCGCCTTCCCAAAATTGTTTGTCCTCATGCAATGCCTAAACCATCTTGCAAATATCAAAATCCCAAACCAATTTTGTTTTTTCTATCATTTCTCTTGGTGATGAAGATGGCTTTTGCTACACTACTCTGGTAAAATTAGGAATTAAAAGCCCTAAACCCACTGATGCTTCTCCAACAAACTCTATGAGTGAATCCATGATAGAAGAATCATGAATGAGCTATGATCTAAAGAGAGTACTACCACCAATAATACCCTCCATTATGTTTGTTGTAACAACTATAGGGGCTCCATTGGCCATACCATGAAGCACAACCTCTTTCCTATCAGATTCAAATTTCAACTCCATGATCTGGTAATTCTATGTAAATTCCTCGAGGGAATGTAACCACTGCACCCCTAAAACCATACTTGTTTCTCCTATGCTCACAACATAGAAGTCACCACACACCCTATGATTATCAAGTGTGGTATTTAATTGTAGAGTCCCTTTGGTGCAAGGAATAATAGAACCACCAACTACAATCACATTAAAGCCCTGAATTTTTTTTGATTTTAGCCCTCTTTGGGCTACTAAACCCTTATCAATGAAGTTGTGGGTTGCCCCACTATCAATCAAAACTGAGTTTGTCCCTACATAACTCCACGAATTTTGAAAGGGTAATACCAGGGTGTACCAAAAAGTGCAGCATAGGTGCATGTTGAAATAAGTGTGGCAAGGGTGCCCCCTAAACTATCTCCATCTTCTCCTCTTTTAGATTATAGTACTTCTAACTCATCATCACATATCATTTCAATGTAGTGGACCTGTCCTTTTGGAATACACTCATGACCTAGTTCCCATGGATCCTTGCATGTGAAGCATAGTTTTTCCTTCTGATTTCATTTCGTGTTTATATCTCCATACTTGGCTTCTGTGACAGCTCTTTTTGAAAAAAAAACCCTTGCTGAAATGGCTTCTTTTGTTGCTCAAAAATTGATGTCATTGGCTGCCCATAAGATGTTTTTTGCTGCCCATAGGGTGTTCGTCTTTGTTGTCTTGTAGGCTAGAATCTTCCTTTAGGGGCTGCAATTTCAAGATCCAAAGCCTTTTTAATGGCTTCTTGTAGAGAGGTAGGGCTGAAAGCTTTCACCAAGCCTCTAAGTGGTTCAGTTAAACCCTCTATAAATAACACCACAAGCCTCCTTTCAATCATATCAGGGATTATTACTGAAAGCTTTTAGAAATCAACAACAAAGTCATCCACTAAAGTGGTTTGTTCAAGTTGAGTTAACTCCCAAAAATGGATCTCCGGATCAACTCTATCAAATCTCTCTATCAACCTAGTACATAACTCCATGTATGAGTAGATATGATTGTGCCTCTATGTGATCAATCCATGGCACCACCACTCATGTCCTACACCTTTTAGATGAAGGGTGGAAAATTTGATGGCTTCCTCTTCCGATATTGCCCTCAATAATAAGAATGTGTCCAACTTCTGTATCTAGGAGTGTGTCGTACATTTATTGGATCCATCATATGTTAGAAGGGTTAACTTCCCTAATACCTATTGGAGGTCCCTCTAATTTGTTTGTGGCCTAGTTTCAACTCTTTGGCCACCTTTGTTTTTTTATAAAATAATAAAATTAGTGAGAGAGATAGCCTCCCTAATTTCACTTGGTAGGACCCTATATTCTTCCTAGCAGCAATTTCATCCACCATAGATGGTTAAATTTTCACCCTTGGAACTGCTACTTCCTCCCTAAGAAGGAAAGTTGGTTGGAAAGGTCTAGCAAAGGAATCAATGGTTGTCATCTAAGTGTGTTGATTATTGTTCACCCCTGAAGAACTCTCTTCACCATTTTGAGCTCTTTGCACATTTGCATTCTGCATGGTGTGGACTAATTGAGCCATGATGTCAGCAAACCGCTCTTGTCCTTGCACAAGCATGTCATAGCGAACTTCATTCAGATCCCTGTCACCCATAGCTTTCTTTCCTTTTCTTACAACAAATTCTGGATTGTGCTGCCCTAACCTTTCCTCCGACTATTTTGGACTCTTCTTCCTTTCTCTGTGGCAATACTTGATTTCTCTATCACTACCTTGCATGAACTCTAAGCTGTAAAATAAAATTTTCCTACAAGCTGGCAAGAAAATTGGCTCTGATACCACTGAAATAAACTTTTTTGGATAAAATATTGAATACTAATTTGTTTTGGGAAAGGATACTCAAATTTCCTTTTAGATGAAATGAATTCAAAACCCCTTTATTTAAATAAATTCAAAATCCTTTTGCATTGTTTGTTAATATCACAATGTAATGTCCCCCTTTTTGACCAAGCAATGAATGAAAACCCTTAGCCTTAATTCGCTTCCCAAGGGCTAAGGAAAAATAGAAAGAAAAAGGGGAAGCTTAAGGGTCCTGTTGATGCTGTGGATTGCACCCTTGATAGAAGGTTGAGCTTCTGTCTTCTATGCGGCACAATGGAAACTCCTTTCTTCCCTATGGGTCTGGCAAAACTGAGGGGAGAGTCCCTAGATAAGGGCTAGCTCCCTTTGATGCATCTCTGATTTATTCCAGTACATTTGCTTATATATATATACTGAAAAGCAGAACCTAACCTAAGAATATATATATATATATATATATATATATATATATATATGTAATGGGGGGGGGGGTTGAAAAGAGAGAAAAATACTGAAAAGCAGAACCTAACCTAAGAGGGTGATGCACCAAAAAAGTTTGATCTAATTAGCTTGAGCATACACTTTCCACCAAGAACAAGCTGATGTACACTTCATTTGATATGAGAAATTCTCCTGCATTAGTGAGCTAGGGGTCCTCTGGAGAAACAGGGAGAAAGAACTACCAGAGGTGTTCTAAGACACATATGGCAACCTGTTCACATGCGCCTATACTCTGCTGTAGACACTTCTGGCTAACCTGCAAAAGAACTCACCATACACTAGACATGCTGGAATCATTTTGTGAAAGCATAAGAGAAAATGACTTAACACAAGACAAAACCATAGACATATGCAAAAGTGCAAGCTCAAATGGAGGCAAAAATGCTTCTTTTTGATTCAAGGTAAATTTCGACAGGGCTTTGCCTTACAAGCTGAGAGATATCCTTATCAAATGAGAAGTTACAAATATATATATAGAGAGAGGAAGTAAAGGCGCCCCTTTGGAAAAGGCTTTGGCACCTTTTTACAAGTTGGCCCATGTGCTTTGAGAGCATTGGGAAGAGGAAGCCGTTTGATAGATAATGTTGTGTCAGCTTCAGTTTTGACTTTAGGCATTTAAAATATATTAAATGCCATATGTGAAATCATGGGCCACGCCGTTTGTTTGTAAACAAGACCACTCCTTCAAGACATTCACACAGTTTGTCTACTTATCAATGCAAAGTGGAGAAAAACAGGCCGCATTTTCACTATTCGCGCTCCTTGATGACCACTTGGCGGAGACTATTTCAACTATAGGAATAACTCGCCTCCCCTTTGCCACCTGGGCTATTTTGTCCATACTCATAATTTTGTCTCTTCCTGGCTTTGTCTTTTCCTGGAATTTGAGCTCTCGGGGCTATCTTATCATCCTTTGCTAGCTCCTTGGGCTCTTTCATCAACAGGTTGCTGAGTTCATTCTTAACTTTTGTCTTTTCCCAGCTTTGTCTTTTCCTGGTTTTGTCTTTTCCTCTCTTGACTCCTTCCGGCAATCTGAGCCCTGAATTTGACGTCTTCAGGGACGTCATTTGATGTCCGTATTCCAACGGCTAGTTCATGATGTCCAATTTTGACGTCTACGGGCCCGTCACCCCTTTGAATTCCTTCAACTTTCTTTTTTTTGGCCTTTCTCCCGAAGTGTTCCCTCAGACTTTTTTTTCTTCGGCCTTTCTCCCGAAGGATATCTCTCTCTTATTTTCTTCTGTCTAGGCCTTTGTCATTGTAACCTCCCGAAGGGAAAGTGTCCCTTCAGGGCTTGGGGAAGGTCCTTTCGGCAACCGAGAGTCCCCCGCAAGGGCACCTGCCCTTCGGGCTCCTTCGAGCTTCCTTGGTCTTGAAATCCTTCGAACAAAATGTTCGAAGGAATTCCTTTGGACATTTTGTCTGAAGGAAATCTTTCCTTTGTCTTTCCCACTTGCTGCTTTCTATAGGGCTTTTCCATCGAGTGAATTCCTTCGGACAAAAAGTTTGAAGGAATTCTTTCAGACTTTTGTCCGAAAGAATTCGCTTTGTTCACTTTGTCGCGAGAAGTTTGCCAAAAGAATTCCTTGCTCTTTACCTTGTGAATTTCTTCGGACAAAATGTTTGAAGAAATTCCTTCAGACATTTTGCTCGAAGAAATTCAACCTTGTCTCATCTTTTGCCTTAGCATTTTTGAAGGAAAACTCACCCTTTTGATTCCTCCGCAAGGGTTCCCTACCCTCCGCAGCCTGTTTAAAAAGTCTAGTTTGTGCCTAACTGCCCTCCACAAGGGCACTTGTCCTTTGGGCTTTGCAAGACCCCCTTTGAACCTTATGATTGAACCAAACACTTTGAACCAACTGATTGAACCAAGCGATTGAACCAACAATGGTTCAAAGTTCAAGTTCAACATTCAAGTTCAAAGTTCATGTTCAAAGTTCATGTTGTTGAACTGGTTCATCCTCTTGCTGAAAGACTTGTGCAAACCAAATTTAAACTGGCTCAGAGCAGTGGGGAAGAAGGAGACCAATTTTGGCCTGTAGGACCAAAATGGTCAACAAAATGGTGATTCCCAAAGGAAGCATGCCTGTTATGCTTAAGAAACCAGTAGCCTCAAAGTCCATTGGGCATGGAGTCAGAACGCAGCTTAAAAAGTTAGCAACAGCCCCGAGAGATCCAAAAATCAATCATGAAGCTTTTACCCCAAACACAAGGGAAACACACACAACAAAGGCTAAAAAACACTACTTGTGCAAACAGCACTTAGGAAAAATAGGGAAAGAAAAATTGAAAGCAAACTACTATGTACAACGAACCAGGTTTATTTGTCTCCCTCCTGGATCAAAGGGGAAACTTCTTAAGTCTCCTTTATGGCAAGAAAACTTATGGTGCCAGACAAGTGACTGAATGGAATGGAGATCTGGTGACTTGCTCTTCTTGCCTGCCACCTTGATTGGCTCGTATCTGAGTGAATCGATGGCAAACATGCTTCCAACATATATGTATTCATCTTGTTCTTGGAAGCTTGCCTCCTACTTGTTCTTCATGCTGGTGTGTTTCACCAAGAAATCCATGGCTCCTAGCTTATCATCATAAGCCCCTTGATATGCATCATGGATTGGCTTGTCCCCTATTGCTTCATTGAAGAGACTGTCAAATTTATCTTCTGCTTGATCATGGCTTTCTTGAAGAAGGGTGTCTATTGTGATGTTTGAAATGAGATCACAGACTGAGTGCTCATCCCATAGAACATCACCTTCTTGTTCAAGGCTCTCTTCTTCAAAGCTTTCCTCAAGATAGACATGCCTCTACTTTTCCTGCTCAAAAACTAGAGTGTCTAGCCATTCAAAGACATCCTCCTGATCCTCCTCCAACTCGGGTTCCATGGCATGGTCATCCTCCTCATCAAAGCAACAAGGAAGTTCATCAAACAAGGGGGGAGAGAGCTCATCATGCTTACCTTCCACTTCATATTGCTGGAACATCCGCATGTATGCATGACCCGTGTCTTTTCCCTTGTTAATGATGTCTTCAAAAGGAGCATCCATGATGATTTCATCTTCATTGTCGCTCATGATAGCCTCTTGGGCAGCCGCAAATTGGATCCTTGCTTCTTCACTTGCTTCTTGCAAATTAGGTTCCTCCTTGAGAAGGGATGAAGTAGAACGCTGATGGTTAAATTCACATGGAAGAAGAAGGCAGTCCTTGAGCTAGAATCAAATGATTCTTTTCCTTTCAGTTAGCCAGCACTTCATCTATATCAAATGTGACCTGATAGTTGTCTTGAACGAGTGTAGATGGGGTGTGTTCAGATATAGGATCTTCTGCTTGATCTGAACTGTCCATCACACTTTGGCTGAGGAACCTCATTCTGGACTCCAATTCTGCAATTTTCTTGGCTATATTCTCTTGAAAGAGCCTTTCTTGGAGGTCACAAGCATCATCATGATGAGTAGGAGTAGCTTCATCTTCCTTAAGGTTTGAGCAAAACCTTTCTCCTCCTCCTTCCTGCCCCATGATTCCATTGTTTGCTTCCAACTCATGACCTTGGGATTGGAACTTTTCCCTTGGGAAGAGGCAGCAACTTTATCTTCTTCAAGGTCCCGAGCTGGTTCATGATTTTCCCTCTTCCAACTTGGAATCTGGACAGCATATTGAGAGACCTGAGGAGGTTGGGGAAGATTAGGAAGAGACTGTTGATACACAGGAAGAATTTCCTGAGGAGAGACGTGTTGGTTCATGGTATTCCCTTCCAAGGAGGATTCACACTCTAAGGAATTGAGAAGGTTCATTTCCATGAGAGGTTGCTTTAATGCCTTTTGATGTTGGGAAGCCAGGCGCAAGGGATTAGGAGCAGGAGTGATTAATGCATCAGATGAGCTAGAGTGAGCAAGTGTTATCTGGTAGAAAGGATTTGGTGCACAAGAGGGGGCTTTCTTCAAAATAGGAGGGGGAACACAAGGCTGACTGCCTTGAATGGATGGACTCTTCCATTTTGCTACCTCCTTCTCCATGGATTGCAAGGCCTGAGCTTGCCTAAACAAACACTCCTCTTTGTACATAATCTCCTACTGATATCTATACTGCTCATCCAATCTGTCTATCTCCATCACCTGCTTCTCAAATTCCAGTGTTAGTTCCCTTCTTGTTGAATGGCAACTAGGAGAGTTGTTTGAGGTAATTCCATGAACAACTTGAGCTTGATCAAAACCACATGAAGGAAAACAAGGCCCATGATTATGAGTGATGGGATTATACATACAAAAATAAGATTTCTTGATGGCACCTGGATTGCTTAACCATCTGATTCAACTCGGAGTCGCCATTGGTGTTGATGAAAAAATCCTCCAAAGGCTGGCTGGCTGAAGAACACACCAAAATTCTTCAACTCTTTGGAATAAAAACTTGTCCCACAAGACGTGCCAAAAACTGACTCTATGGATTGCACCCTTGATAGAAGGCTGAGCTTCTGTCTTCCACGCCGCACAGTGGAAACTCCTCTCTTGCTTGTGGGTCTGGAAAAACTGAGGGAAGAGTCTCTAGATAAGGGCTAGCTCCCTTTGATGCATCTCTGATTTATTTTATTACATTTGCTAATATATATATATATATATAATGGGGGAGTTGAAAAGAGAGAAAGATACTGAAAAATAGAACCTAACCTAAGAGGGTGATGCACCAAAAAAGTTTGATCTACTTAGCTTGAGCATACACTTTCCACCAAGAACAAGCTGATGTACACTTTATTTGATATGAGAAATTCTCCTGCATCAATGAGCTAGGGGTCCTCTGGAGATACAGGGAGGAAGAACTACTAGAGGTGTTCTAAGACACACTATGGCAGCCTGTTCACATGCATCTATACTCTGCTGTAGACACTTCTGGCTAACCTACAAAAGAAGAACTCACCATACACTAGACATGCTGGAATCATTTTGTGAAAGCATCGGGGAAAATGACTTAACACAAGACAAAGCCATAGACATATGCAAAAGTGCAAGATCAAATGGAGGCAAAAATGCTTCTTTTTGATTCAAGGTAAATTTTGGTAGGGCTCCGCCTTACAAGCTGAGAGATATCCTTATCAAATGAGAAGTTACAAATATATAGAGAGAGAGAGAGGAAGTAAAGGCGCCCCTTTGGAAAAGACTTTGGCATCTTTTTACAAGTTAGCCTATGTGTGTTGAGAGCATTGGGAAGAGGAAGTCGCTTGATAGATAATGTTGTGTCGGCTTCAATTTTGACTTTAGGCGTTTAAAATATATTAAATGCCATATGTGAAATCATGGGCCGCGCCATTTGTCTGTAAACAAGACCGCTCCTTCAAGACATTCACACGGTTTGTCTGCTTATCAATGCAAAGTGGAGAAAAATAGGCCACATTTTCACTGTTTGCACTCCTTGATGACCACTTGGCGGAGACTGTTTCAACTGCAGGAATAACTCGCCTCCCCTTTGCCACCTGGGTTGTTTTGTCCATACTCATAATTTTGTCTCTTCCTGGCTTTGTCTTTTCCTGGAATTTGAGCTCTCGGGGCTAACTTATCATCCTTTGCTGGCTCCTTGGGCTCTTTCATCAGCAGGTCGCTGAGTTCATTCTTAACTTTTGTCTTTTCCCAGCTTTGTCTTTTCCTAGTTTTGTCTTTTCCTCTCTTGACTCCTAGAAATTTGAGCCCTGAATTTGACGTCTTTGAGGACGTCATTTGACATCCGAATTCCAACGGCTAGTTCATGATGTCCAATTTTGACATTTGCAGGCCCATCACCCCTTTGAATTCCTTCGACTTTCTTTTCTTTGGCTTTTCTCCCGAAGTGTTCCCTCAGACTTTCTTTTCTTCGGCCTTTCTCCCGAAGGATATCTCTCTTCTTTTCTTCTGTCTGGGCCTTTGTCGTTGAAACCTCCCTAAGGGAAAGTGTCCCTTCGGGGCTTGGGGAAAGTCCTCCTTTCTGCAGTCGAGAGTCCCCCGCAAGGGCACCTGCCCTTTGGGCTCCTTTGGGCTGCCTTGGTCCTGAAATCCTTCAGACAAAATGTCCAAAGGAATTCGTTCGGACATTTTGTCCGAAGGAAATCTTTCCTTTGTCTTTCCCGCTTGTTGCTTTCTGTCAGGTGAATTCCTTGAGACAAAAAGTCCAAAGGAATTCCTTCAAACTTTTGTTCGAAAGAATTCGCTTTGTTCACTTTGCCACGGGAACTATTTCGAAAGAATTCCTTGCTCTTTACCTTGTGAATTTCTTCAGACAAAATGTTCGAAGGAATTCTTTCAGACATTTTGCCCGAAGAAATTCAACCTTGTCTTATCTTTTGCCTTAGCATTTCCGAAGGAAAACTCACCCTTTTGATTCCTTCGCAAGGGTTCCCTGCCCTCCGCAGCTTGCTTGAAAAGTCCAGTTTGTGCTTGACTGCCCTCCGTAAGGGTTTTGAACCAACTGATTGAACCAAACACTTTGAACCAACTGATTGAACCAAGCGATTGAACCAACAATGGTTCAAAGTTCATGTTGTTGAACTGGTTCATCCTCTTGCTGAAAGACTTGTGCAAACCAAATTTAAAGTGGCTCAGAGCAGCAGGGAAGAAGGAGACCAATTTTGGCTTGTAAGACCAAAATGGTCAACAGGTCCTTAAGAGCAATAGCCAAAAAGCACTTTCTGTTTTAATTTTCACTTAAGTTGTGTTCTTTTAAGGGTCATGGGCATCCAAGGACTTAAGCGGAAGTTATAAGGTTTGTTCTTTTAATATTTGAAAAAGATAGTTCCGTCCAATTTGGGCACCCCTTTCGGGGGAAAATCTATAAAAGCAAGTGAAGGGTTCCATTTGAGGGCATGCTATGTTTTGGGGATAATATGATATCAGCGTGACCAAGCATGTAACACTTGGATTAGAGCAAGGACGAAAACCCTTGTTTCTACTAGGGCATCTTCACTCGGAGGTTTGCATCGATTTCATTGGTGATTTCATATTCAGACTTGCTGAGTACCAAAGGATCTTTTGTTCCGGGGCACAATTGGGTTTGGAAGCATTTGGATGGTGTGGGAGGGATTCTTCCTATCCTAGAATATTCTATGAATTTTATATGATTTTTTAGCCATTGGGAAAATTGGTATTATGAATTTTTTGCAAGGATTGAGGGTCATTTCTACCCTAAAACAATATAATGAATTTATTATAATTATTCTAGCTTGGGCAATTCAATTTGGAGTCTTTTGAGGAGGGTTTGTGGGCTATTTGATGCTCAAATAAACACTCTAATTTTCATATTTATTTCCAGCAATTATTCAGTAATTTTTGAGAATATTTTGGAAGGTCCTCCAATAATATCTGTAATTGTCCTTATTTATTTTATTATTTTTTGGAATATTTCCTAGCAGTTATTATTTAAAGAATGCAGTTATTTACCCTAGTTTAGATCTGAAGTAAATCTTAAAGTGGCATTTATTGTGGGATATAAATTCAGAATTTGCTTGCATAATTGTTTGTTCAATAATAGGAAAGAATAGACTAATTTTATGAGTTGTATGGCAGCCCTAATTTCTTGTGTTTATTCCCCTAAAGTGACGTCCATGGTGTGGAGGGATAATTCGATGTTGAAGGGGTTAAATAGATTGAGTGATCTTCTATTTTAATGCATAGGGTTTTCCCTATTGTTTATACTAATTTTGGAGGTTTATTGGCAGCTAGGGTTTGTTGTGGTAAAAATCAGAATCTCAAAAAATTGTTAGGGTTTCTAATAAATTCCAGAATTCAAAAAATTGTCTTATTTGGGGACATTACACAAAATAATAGTTGAGGTACAAGATATATGTCTTTCACCAAGATAATCAAATAATCAAATGAATAGAACAATACATGCAATAAGATTTTCAACCACATACAAGTGCCCTTCTTTATTTCAATTAATTGCATACATAGAAACCCTTATAAAAATAATTATGGAAAGTGCCCCACTCCTAATTACAATTAACTGAATCAAACCCTTCTAAAATTACACAAATATCAATGATTAAAAATAATAAATACCATGTTTTGTCCTTATTTTCTACATTGGAATGATTATGTTGTATGACTAGCTTGCAAGTGTGATGTATGGCAGCTGGATGTATGTTTGGACCAGCTAGTTGTCCCCAATGGTTGCGAAATTCCCTTGAAGGGCCATGTTTCCCTCAAAATATGTGACATCCTGTTGTTAGGGCTACATATGAAACAATGGAAGGATCACCCAACCCTGGATGTAGTCACCCCAAATAGGATCTCAAGCAAAAATAAATAGTTTTCTTTAAGACCCCAAGCCAATCTAAAAATAAACTATATGTTGCCCACAAACTCAACAAACCCTAGCCACAATGATCTTCGCAAACCCTCACAATAATACTCAACAAATGCTTCAATAAATAAAAAATGAAAAGCTATACTTGTGTACCTTTTTGTAGCATGAAACAAGGATGTAGATGTTGTAAATAGATGTAAAATTGTGCTAATAAAGTGTTGGTACAATAGTCCTTTACTTCTACAAACAGCCTTGAAAACCCTTGAATAAACTTCTAAAAATTAGGCCAAAAACCCTAATAAATATCAAAGCTTCAAAAGAACAAATTTAGCTTAACAAGACCACTTCAATCCTTCACACAAGTTGTCCAGCTTAGAAAAAATTTATAAATATTTTTTGAAAGTCAAAACCCTTGAAAATAGCTATCAACAAGGCCTCCCAAACCTGCAAATTAATTCGATCTCCTTGGGAAAATTATAGAAATAATTCTGAATATGTTTCCAAGAATAACCCTTACCAACTGTTGGCCATTTTTGGCCCACATATAAAGCTCTTGCATGGTTTCATGAAGCAGTGGATCAAAGGCTTAGAAATGAATCCAACATGTGCATATAGAGAGGATCCAAGCAAGGTTTTCAAGGATCCAACAATAGTATTCAAGGATAAGCCTATAAGCTGTCATGTCCCCTTCCAGTTGACATATCTCAGAGCTTATGATTAGCCTATTATGCGACCCTCGTAGGCTAATAGGATGGATAGAGGGTCTTGGTTGGAGCTTGGCTTGGCTTCATTTGTTAGACTTTGCCAGTTGGCTTTCGTTCGGGATCATTTGGACATCATTTGCCTGACCTGCTATTTTTAGTAGTATTGGTCACTCAGCGGAGCACCCCTGCTATTTATAGCAGTATGGGTTGGTCATGTGCGGAATCAATCACTTGTTCACCAGCATCAGACGGTTCGTACATCGGACAATTTATGAGGGAGATATTAATATTTTAATTGTCAAATTAAATATTAATTATCACGAGCTTATAATATAAAGTTATAATATTATTAATATTATAACTTAAGTGATATTGAAGGGGGCGACCAACATTGAAAGGGGGCCACTTTTAATTATAATTTATAATTAAAAGGGGCGTTGAAGACTAAGGGAATTAAAAAAAAAGTTTGAATTATTAAAAAAGAAGCCAAATTGGGGGAAATCGCACTTGGGAAGAGTATAAGGTTTTTTTCATTGAGAAGGAAATTCATTATGTTTGGAAATCAAAAATTTGCTAAGTCTTTTCTTCTGAGAATAGAGCCAAGGGTTTTAGTTTTCATCTAGCATTGGAAAACGAGCCATCTTCAGTGTTGCAATTCAGAGGCTGTGAAATACCAGCGGATTTATTGCTTTCAGAGAGGTAGCTTCATTTAGAGGTTATCACAGAACTACATCAAAAATTGCATCAATCAAGATTTTTTCAGCTTTGATTCATCCGAAAGAGTTTCTCTTATAGAGGCGCCTATTTCCTGAGGTTCTAGTACAGCATACAGGGGCGTACTTATATTTGGTTGGCTACTGTCATAGGGTCGTACTTCTATACAACAGGGCTGCACCTTCACAAAGAGGGCGCATTTATTCATCCAGGGCAAATCACCTGCTTCTTGGGTCATCTGCCACCATTCCTTGAGGCGCTAACACCTTGGGATTATTTCCCAAGCATCAGACGGAGGGAGAAGTAGCTTGAAGACAAGGCTGTACCATTTTTTCATGAATTCTTCAGTTGGCTGCCATAACCAGGTTTCATAAAAAAAATTGTTACTTTTGATTTTTGCATGTTATCAGATAGTTGTTGTAATTGTCACAAAAGATCAATAAACCTATTGCCAATAATTAATATCCTAGATTCTATCATTTTTGGATTTGCAATATTTTATTTGAATTTATTCAGCAATTCTTCCTAGAATCACCTCTTTCATATATTTATGCAAAAACTAAAAAAAATCAAAAAAACATACAAACAAAAAAAACAAGCAGTTTCAGAGAAAGTGAGACTAGAGGTTTCTACAGTGGTATAAGAGCTAAATCCTGCCATCCTGAGGGTTTAGTTATTACATGCCGCTAGAAGAGGTTGGCTCACACAGGTATTACACATGCAAGACCCTTACTTGAAGGCAAACAGGGTTTAGAACAACAGTCGGTCATCATGGGTGATAGGCGTGAGGGTAGCCCACCCAGGGGCCACAGGGATAATGATGATCAGGGTACCAGAGACTTCTTTCGTGCTATGGTTACAGGACAGCAACAGATGGCGCAGGCATTACAAGCACTTATTACTATGGTAGAAAGGATGAACCCACCTGTTAGACAGAATGGGGAACAAGGGGATAACATGAGTGCTATAGTTAATCAGAGACCACAACAGACCCATTCCAGAACAACTGATAGGCCTACACCTCTTACATTTGTTTAGGAGGAACCAGAAGAAGCTACAACAAAGGAGGCGGCAGGAGACCCCCTATTTGCAGATGCACTCATGGCTGCAAATGATGAGTGGGAATTATTGGCTCCTCAGGTTCAGGAGAGGATGTCCTTTGATCATTTTATAAATCAGAGGAGAGAGCATTACAGGTCACTTAGATAGGACAAGAGGCCTAGAGGTCAAAATAGTGAGCTGAAGAAGGCTACAGGCAAGCTTTCTTTGACTAATTTTGATGGTAGTGGTAAGATGATAGCTCAAGCTTGGATTCATAAGCTTGACACATTTTTGGCATTGAGGCCAATGATAGAGATAAAAGCTATCAAATACGCCACTTTGCATTTGGAAGGAGTAGCACATGATTGGTGGTACCATGGTATGGTAACACTTCAACATAATCAGGTGACAGAGTACCAGGTCTTCATGAATATGTTGGTTGAGAGATTTGACAAGAAAGATCCAAAGGTTTACTTTCAGGATTTGGCACAGTTGAAACAAACAAGGAACTTGGAGTCTTTCATTGGTGAATTTCAGCGGTTGGCAGTCATGGTGCCAAACATTTTAGAGCGTAGATTGATAGTTCTTTTCATTGAGGGCCTATCCGAACCATTGAGAGGTTGGATAAAGACATTTGATCCTATCTCTTTACAAAAAGCTATGAAAAAAGTGATAAGTATGGAACATGCAGTTCCAACAAACAAATTTCAGTCCAAAGGAGCATCTTCTAGTAAGGATAACAAACCATTTTATAGAAATTCAAAGAGGACTGATTTTAAAACTAATTCTAAAGATAAAACTCCAGCACCCTTTGACAAAGAAACATTAAATGATTTGAGGAAGAAAAAATTATGTTTCTACTGCAAGGGTCCCTATGATGCTAACCACGACTGTCCTCTACGGCCTAAGGGTAAGGCAAACCGAGTTATGTGGGCCTTCTATGAGGATTTAGATTCTGAAAATTTTGGACAACAGGAGAGTTCAGAGGAGTCAGAGGTTACAGAGCCTAAGGTGGAGGCAAAGTCAGAGATCCAGCTCCAGGAGGCACGATTGTCTAGCATCTAGCAGGAGGGATCTTTTAGACTTCGTGGAGTTTTAGCTGGGCAAAAGGTTATTACCCTTTTAAACACAGGTGCCACCCATAATTTTATTGATGCCATATTTGTGGAGAGGCGTGGGCTTGTAACCGAAGAGTTTGAGGGCATTCGGGTTAAGGTGGCTGATGGTTACACTCTCAAGTGTGACCGTATGATTAAGGATCTCCCCTTGCACTTGAATAACTATGAGTTCAAGGCTAATTATTACGTGTTAAACATGGGAGATATCGATTTAGTTTTGGGCATGAGGTGGCTTCATTCCCTTGAGGAAGTTACTCTTCATCTCAAAGACATGGAGATTCGGTTTGATGTGGACGGGAAGACACATATCCTGAAGGCCATTCGGGACATTAATGTCAAGACTATTTCCTTCCATCAGATGGAGAGACTCATGCATCATGACATGGTAGAGTGGGCTGCCGAGTTCACATTGACACCTATTCAGGAGGGACAGCATAAGGCCGAGTATCATCCTGACATTGAGCAGTTGAGAGTTAAGCATGAGAAGGTTTTCAGTGATATTCCACCAGGGAGACCCCCAGACAGGGGTATTAAACACATTATAGAGCTTGAGGATGGCGGTAAGCCCGTCATGATTACTCTGTATAGGAATCTGAAGCGGCTTAAGGATGAGATAGAGAAGACAATCAAGGAGCTGATTGCTATGGGTCACATTCGACCGAGCAAATCACCATTCGCTTCTTCAGTTGTCTTAGTGAAGAAGAAGGATGGCACCCTTCACATGTGCATAGATTATAGAGTCCTGAATAAGAGGACTATCAAAAATAGGTACCCCATACCCCGAATAGATGAGCTTATTGATGAGCTCCATGGTGCCTATTACTTGTCGAAGATAGACTTGAGATCGAGATATCATCAGATCAAAGTTCGTGAGCAGGACATTGAGAAGACCGCATTTCGTTGTCATTGTGGACACTTTGACTTTGTGGTTATGCCATTTGGACTAACCAATGCTCTAGCGACATTTCATTCCACCATGAACAGGGTCTTCCACTCTCAGTTGAGAAGATATGTGTTTGTCTTCTTCGATGACATTCTGATCTTCAACAAGACTTGGCAAGAGCATTTGGCTCATTTGGATTCAACACTCAACATTTTGGAGAGGGAGTCCTTGTACGCCAAGGAGTCTAAGTGTGATTTGGGGATGACTGAGTTGCTCTACTTGGGCCATATCATCAGTGCAGAGGGAGTGCAGATGGATCCTGAGAAGATCCGTGCTATAGTTGATTGGCCTACTCCAGCAGACCTTACACAGCTGCGAGGATCTCTTGGCTTGTGTGGTTTTTATCACAGATTTGTGAATGGTTATTCATGACGTGTAACACCTATGACAGATTTGTTGAAAAAAAGTGTATTATGTTGGACTCCTGAGGCACAGGAGTGTTTTGTGAGGTTTAAGGAGCTGATGACTACGTGTCCAATGTTGGCACTACCAGATTTTTTGAAGCCTTTTGAGCTTCAGTGTGATGCTTCTAGTGAGGGCATTGGAGCGGTGCTTATGCATGACAAGCACCCTATTGTTTATGAGAGCCAAAAACTCAGAGGGCCAGAGAGGTTCTACAGTATTTACGATAAGGAGATGTTGGCCATAATGCATGCCTTGGCCAAATTTAGACAGTATCTCGTGGGCAGTAAGTTTTGCATTAAAACTGACCACAACAATTTGAAGCATTTCCTGGGGCAGTGAGACTTGAATGATCGTCAGCAGAAGTGGGTGAGTAAGTTACAGGCATATGACTTCGATATTTCCTACATCAAGGGCACCCAAAATGTAGTGGTTGATGCCCTCTCACATAGACCTTATTTGAGCTCTATGGTTCACATTGCCGAGGATTGGAGGCATTTGATTGTGGCAGAGTATGCCAAGGATACTTGGGCATCCAGTATTGTTGAGGGGTTGATGGTTGATACCAGGTACACGCTTGTGAATGATTTGATCATTTACAAGAACATGATTTTCTTGATCCCAGGATTTGAGATGAAGAACATTACTATGCGAGCCTTTCATGATGTGCCCACAGCAGGACATCCCGAGTTTTTAAAGACATACAAATAGATACGGGAGAGGTTTACATGGAAAGGACTTAAGGCAGATGTTCTTCAGTATATGCGTGAGTGCCTTGTTTGTCAGCAGAACAAGCAGGAGAACACGTATCCGATAGGATTGTTGCAGCCACTTTCGATTCCTGATAGGAAGTGGGAATGCTTGTCAATGGACTTTATCACGGGCTTGCCCAAAGCCCAAGGATGTGATTGTATATATGTAGTTGTGGATCGGCTGACGAAGTATGCCCACTTCTTTCCGATCACCACCACTTACACAGCTACACAGGTAGCAGAAGTCTTCTTCCGTGAGGTTTTTAGATTACATGGGTTGCCTCGGAGCATAGTGAGCGATAGGGATAGTTGGTTCCTGAGTCACTTCTGGCAGGAGGTGTTCAGACTTTGTGGGACCGAGCTTACACCGAGCACTAGTTACCACCCTCAGATCGATGGTCAAACGGAGATAGTGAATAAATGGGTGGAAGGATACCTTAGAAATTATATTGCAGGGCAGCAGAAGGCTTGGGTCAAATGGATATATTTGTGTGAGTATTTATACAATACTACCTTCCACATGACCATTCAGATGTCCCATTTCATGGTATTGTATAGTTATGAGGCGCCTAGCTTTCTGGATTTGCCACTGAGTGATAGTAGAGTGCCGAGTGCTGGAGATTTATTGCAGGAGAGTCAGGACATTATGAGGGCTCTCAAGGAGAATATTGCCAAAGCACAGAATCAACACAAGCAGTACGTAGATTAGAAGAGGATAGAGAGGTTTTTTGAGGTGGGAGACATGGTTTACCTCATGCTGCAGCCCTACCGGCAGTCTACTCTTAGGAAGAGTGGTTCAGAGAAGCTTAAGCCACATTATTATGGTCCCTTTAAGATATTGAGGCGTGTTGGAGAGGTGGCTTATGAGCCAGAGCTTTTGACAGATAGTAAGGTCCACAATGTTTTTCATGTGTCACGCCTCAAAAAGGCATTGGGACACCGTGTGGTACCTTCAGACGTTTTACCTCCCCTAGATGATGAGGGAAAGTTGATTTTAGTACCTGAGTCCATCCTGGAGTCCAGAGAGAGACAGTTGCATAGGAGGATCATCAGGGAATATTTGGTAAAATGGAGAGACTTGCCATTGGAGGATGCTACGTGGGAGAGCGAGGATATTCTGCACCATCCAGAGTTGAGATTGCTTGGGGACAAGCAATTTCAGGAGGGGCAGACTGTCATGTCCCCTTCCAGTTGACATATCTCAGAGCTTATGATTAGCCTATTATGCGACCCTCGTAGGCTAATAGGATGGATAGAGGGTCTTGGTTGGAGTTTGGCTTGGCTTCATTTGTCAGACTTTGCCAGTTGGCTTTCGTTCAGGATCATTCGAACATCATTTGCTTGACCTGCTATTTTTAGCAGTATTGGCCACTCAACGGAGCACCCCTACTATTTATAGCAGTATGGGTTGGTCATGTGTGGAATCAATCACTTGTTCACCAGCTTCAGACAGTTCATACATCAGACAATTTATGAGGGAGATATTAATATTTTAATTGTCAAATTAAATATTAATTATCGGGAGCTTATAATATAAAGTTATAATATTATTAATATTATAACTTAAGTGATATTGAAGGGGGCGACCAACATTGAAAGGGGGCCACTTTTAATTATAATTTATAATTAAAAGGGGTGTTGAAGACTAAGGGAATAAAAAGAAAAAATAAAAAAGTCCAAATTATTAAAAAAGAAGCCAAATTGGGGGAAATCGCACTTGGGAAGAATATAAGGTTTTTTTCATTGAGAAGGAAATTCATTATGTTTGGAAATCAAAAATTTGCTGTCTTTTCTTCTGAGAACAGAGCCAAGGGTTTTAGTTTTCATCTAGCATTGGAGAACGAGCCATCTTCAGTGTTGCAATTTAGAGGCTGTGAAATACCAGCTGATTTATTGCTTTCAAAGAGGTAGCTTCATTCAGAGGTTATCACAGAACTACATCAGAAATTGCATCAATCAAGATTTTTTCAGTGTTGATTCATCTGGAAGAGTTTCTCTTATAGAGGCACCTATTTCCTAAGGTTCTAGTACAGCAAACAGGGGCGTACTTATATTTGGTTGGGTGCTGTCATAAGGTTATACTTCTGTACAACAGGGTTGTACCTTCACAAAGAGGGTGGATTTATTCATCTAGGGCAAATCACCTGCTTCTTGGGTCATCTGCCACCATTCCTTGAGGTGCCAACACCTTAGGATTATATCCCAAGCATCAGACAGAGGGAGAAGTAGCTTGAGGACAAGGCTATACCGTTTTTTCATGAATTCTTCAGCTGGTTGCCATAACCAAGTTTCATAAAAAAAATTGTTACTTTTGATTTTTGCATGTTATCAGATAGTTGTTGTAATTGTCACAAAAGATCAATAAACCTATTGGCAATAATTAATATCCTAGATTCTATCATTTCTGGATTTGCAATATTTTATTTAAATTTATTCAGTAATTCTTCCTAGAATCGCCTCTTTCATATATTTATGCAAAAACTCAAAAAAATAAAAAAAACATACAAACAAGAAAAAACAAGCAATTTCAGAGAAAGTGAGACCAGGGGTTTCTACATAAGCCAAAAGCTAAGTGCAAAATATCTTATTCAACTAAGTCTTTACTTGTTCATTCTTTCGAAAAACAAGTGAAAGGTGAATTCTTTCGGGCCTATTTTAAGCTTGGTTTCAGTTTCCTTTCGGGAAAATTGTCCGCAGAATTTTCTTGAAAGAATATTTCTCTTTTTCGACTAAGTGTTATCTCGTAGGGAGTTTTGTCTCGATTTGTCTTTTTGTTCAAGTGTTGGGAATTCTTTCAGGGAAATTGTTCTGAAACAATTTTCTCGAAGGAAATCTTTCAAAAGGGCAAAGGGTCAAGTTTCCTTTCGGAAAAATTGTCCGCACAATTTGTCTGAAAGAATTGTTCAAAGCAAGAATCCCGAGGGGTTTTTTTCCAAGCAAGTGTCCCAAACATTTCTCCGAAAGGTAACTTTTCAGAAATTCGAAGGGTACTTAACAATTTCCCCGAAGGGTATTTTCTCGGGAGAATGGTCCACTTCAAGTTTTTCGAAGGGTACTTTCTTTCGAGAAGTGAACCTAAGCAGAGTTTTCGAAGGACCTTTTCAAAGAGGCAAGGGGTCATTCTAAGAATGTAATTCATTCGGGAAAATTGTTCGAGACAATTTTCCCTAAGGCAATATTCCTTCAAACTTTTGTCTGAAACAAAAATCCTGAGAGAATTGCTCAAAGGCAGAGACAAAGCAAGCAATTTCCTTCAGAGAAAGTGCTCCCATCAAAAGCCGAAGGAAATTTTTTTGAAGAATTTCATTCGGAAGGAATTCTTTCGGGAAGAGGTGCCACATCAAAATTTTTGAGGAAATGGTCTTTTCAACAATTTCGAAGGGTTCTTTCCCTTCGGGAAAAGGCTTTTCAAGAAATCCAAAGGTAACTTTTTCAAAATTTTGAAAAGGCACTTTCAAATTTCCGAAGGGTATTTTTCATTTGAAAGAGTCCAAATAGGAAATCCGAAGGGTCCTTTCCCTTTGAAAAAGATAGCTTTACAAAATGCCGAAGGAATTTCTTCGGGAGAGGATAAGTTTGTGAAAAAAGAGGAAACAAAAGGCCAAAACAAATAGTCTAAAGAAATCGCTGTTAGGATTCAAATATCCCATGATGGGCCCGTAGGCGTCAACTTCAGCCCCTGCAAGTAGCCATTGGCATTCAAAATATCAAAAGTGGACCTAGTATATAGATAAAGATCAGACTCCCTCATTAAATCTCCTCGAAGACACAAGTGGGATATTCACACCTACTACCACAAAGTGGGTTGGCGACTTAAATGAATAAGTGAAAGCATGCTTTCGATCGAGTCCCTGACATCCAAAATCCAGGAAAAGCAATATTTTGGATTTGTTTTTCTCCATAATGAGCTCAGGTCTAGTTTTAAGGTGAGATTTGATGTCTGCATTCAATGAAGAGCATCCTGAGCCATACCCTCGATAGACAACTGCCCAAAACAAGTTTGATCATGACGCTGCCAAATTCATAAGTATGCAGACCTTGTCCTAGTAAACAAGGGGAGACTTGAATGCACGTACGGCTTGAAGAGATTGGCGGTGATCTTGGATGGTTCATCTCATGGTCAAGGCAGTTACATGCTCTGAATGCCAAAGATCTCAAGGACATAGTGGTGGTTGCAGCGATTTATGACCCCTCTATTTTCTCATGCAAGCCCCCTCTTCTCTCATTCATTTCTGCTATATATAGAGACTTTTGAGCCTAAAAAGAGATCCCTCAAATGGTGATAGAGCTACTCTATCAAAATTTCCTTGTACAACTCTCTTGAAGCAATAAGATGAATTTTTTGATTCTAGTTTGAAGTCAAGTGTACATTATTGGAGTCTAACTTGTAGATGTATGCCCTTTTTCATCATCTATAGGTTCTCTACATATCTTGCATTGATTATATTGGTTCCTTGTAGGTTGTGTGTAGTGTTAGATGTTGTTGCCTTCTTGAAGTGTCACAAGTTTATAGTGTCTCATACAGACCTATTTCTTGTTGTCCTTCAAATTGCAGGGTTTCCCTTCGACCTCCAAACAAAATACTTATACTTGTGACCTTGAGATAGGATCAGAATAGTCTGTGTCTTGGTTAAGTTCATTAGTAGTGGTTAAGGTTTTCACGCTGAAAGTGGATCATTTCATCTTTGGTGCATCACCATCCTTAGCTTAGATTTCCCTTTCATGTTATCCTTCTCTCCCTTTTCCTTAGTTAGTAGTAGATTCTAATGTGGGAATAAGCTGAAGTGAAGCATCTGAGAAGCTAGTCTCATTAAAAAGCCTAGAGGTTCAACCTCATTATAGGATACCTACAGCCTGAGGTTGTCCCAATATTGTAGATGGAAGTGAGAGAGCTCGAAAAGCTCTCCCACAAAGGTGAAATTTCAGCCTACAATAGTTTTTGGCACACCATATGGGACCATTTTCGAAGAAGATTGGTCAAGTTTGATGCTAGTTTAATCAATTTGTTGTGGTTATAGCTTTCATCTTTCAGTATCTGGTGACTCTGAAGAACACTCAGCAATCTGGTGGTAGAATAGTAACTATCTTTGATGCCAAAGGCGACTACAAGATTAGCTTCTAGAGGTATTCCTTTTGAATTTGTTGAACTCCCCTTAAATTCAGCCAAAAGGTTAAGGTTCACCCATACTCATACATAGGAAACCATTTTCCTAAACCAGTCGGGAGGTATACCTACACAAGAAGACCTTTGTTAGCCCCTTTTGTTACCATGATTCTCCAAAGAGATTTTGTAGGCTTCAGTGGCCAAAGTCCTTTGAATCTGCCACAATATAATCCTATGTCAATAGCACCTCTCAAACGCATCCCATATTTTATAGGAGACCAAGCCATAACCCCTGTTGAACACATCAAAGACAGCCAATTTTTGCAATATCCATAATGTCGTTGCAGAAAATATAGCTATTAGACTATTAGTTTTATCCCTTAAGGGAAAAGCTTTAGATTGGTATAAAGGCTTAGCTCCTAATTCTATTCAATCATGGAATCAGCTAGGAGAGGCCTTGTGTAAAAGATTTGCAAACAAGAAGTGACCATTTGTCACTAGCAGAATAGCTTACCACAATTAAGAGAGCCCCCATGAAGTCATGCAAGATTTCAACACAAGATTCCAAAAAGCTTGGGATAGAATTTCAGCCTCTGTTACACCGTCCCCTAGCTTTGCATTTCTATACTACTTGAAGGCTCTAAACAGTGATATAGCTGTAATGATCCAATCTGCAGGAGGGGACATATTGTTAGATGCTTATGAGGTGGGTATTAAAGCAAAAAATTATCAGGTTCAGGTTGGCAAGCTTTCTCCTAGACCCCCAATGCCTCTTTTCCCAGAAATCAGATCCACGCCTGCGGTTATTCCCCCACTTGATGTTATTCTTCCAACTCCAACAATTGTTGCTATACCTTCACCCAAGCAAGAAAAGGCCTCCACTAGTGGATCAAATGATTCCCAAGAGCAAAAAAAGTACTTAGAACTTAAGAGCATGCTCCAATCCTTAAAAAATGATGTGGTAAATGTTAAAAGGTAGCAAGCTCAGTTCAATAAACCTTATCAAGCTCCATATCAGCCTCAACAACAATCTTATCAAGGGAATAGACCACCCTTCAAGGGAAATTTCCTAAACCAAAATCATGAGCAAGGGCAAGGACAACCTAACTATGCTAGGCAAAATAACTATAATTCAAATGCTGTAGGCTCTTCCAACTCCTTGGTTCCTATTCAAAACAATATGGCTCAAGAGGCTGAAGGGACCATACCTTGGGATCAATATTTTGGGCAATCCATTGTCTCAGGTAATGGTTTTAACTAGGCATTCAATGACCAATGGAAGTAGGCTATTGCTTATGGATACTATTGATGCAGTGGATTGCACTCTTGACAGGAGACTAAGCTCCTGTCTTCCACGCATCATAATGGAAACTCCCCTCTTCCCTGTGGGCCTGGCAAAATTGGGGGGAGAGTCTCTAGATAAGGGATAGCTCCCTTTTATGTATCTTTGAGGTCCTAGATTTTCTACTGCTAACAATGGGGGGGGGGTGAAAAGAGAGAAGGATGCTGAAAACATAACCTAAACTAAACGGTGATACACCAAAAAAGTTGATCTACTTAGCTTGAGCATACACTTTTCACCAAGAACAAGCTGGTATACACTTCATTTGATATGAGAAATTCTTCTACATTAGTGAGCTAGGGGTCCGATGGAGATACAGGGAGGAAGAACTACCAGAGGCGTTCTAAGACAGACTTTGGTAGCCTATTCACATGTGCCTATACTCTGCTGTAGACACTTCTGGCAGACCTGCAAAAAATAAACTTCACAATGCACTAGACAGGCTGGAATCGTTCTATGAAAGCATAAGGAAAATGACGTAACACAAAACAAAAACATAGACATATACGAAAGTGCAAGTTCAAATAGAGGTAAAAATGCTATGTCTTAATTCAAGGTAAAATCCGGCAGAGCTCCGCCTTACAAGCCAAGAGATTTTTGCGCAGAGCTTTGCCTTACAGGCTAAGAGATATTTTCTCAAAATGAGAAGTTTACAATAAATAGAGAGAGAAAGAGGCCTTTTAGCGCCCTTTTACAAATGGCCCATGTGTGTTCTGAGCATTGGGAAGAGGAAGCCACTTGATAGATAATGATGTGTCAGCTCCTGTTTTGATTTTAGGCATTTAAGATATATTAAATGTCATATGTGAAATTATGGACCACGCCATTTGTCTACAAACAAGACCGCTCCTTCAAGGCATTCATGCAGCTTGTCTTCTCATCAATGCAAAGTGAAGAAAAATGGATCGCGTCGTTCACTGTTCGCGCCCCTTGATGACCACTTGGCAGGCACTGTTCCAACCGCTGGAGTAACTCTTTGAGTCAATGCCTTCCTCTGCCACTTGGATTATTTTGTTCATTTTTGCACTTGGCTCTTTTGTCTCTTCTTGGCCTTGTCTTTTCTGTCTCCTTTGGCCCTCGAGGGCTATCTTCTGCTACTTCTTTGGCTCTTTGGGCTCTTTCATCAGTAGGTCGCTTAGTTCATTCTTAACTTTTGTCTTTTCCAAGCGTCATCCTTTCCTGATTTTGTCTTTTGCTGGCTTTTGTCTCTTTCTCTCTTAGCTCTTTGGGCTCCCTTCTGGTTGGCACTCAAGTATTTAAAGATCAATGGCTATTTTATTGCCATAAAAAAGACATTCGCGGGCCCGTCGCCATTTGAAAGCCAACGACTAGTTCATGGTGCTTAACTTTGACGTCCGCAAGCCTGTCACCCCTTGGTTAATTCCTTTGGATTTATTTCCTTTGAATTTCCTTTGACTGATCTTAGTCTTTGAATCCTTCCAAAGGGAAAGTGTCCCTTCGGGGCTTGGGGAAGGTCCTTTCGGTAGTCGAGAGTCCCCCGCAAGGGCACCTTCGGGGTCCTTCGGCGGCCTTGCTATTTAAATCCTTTGGACAAAATGTCAGAAGGAAATGTTCCTTCACATTTTTTCTGCTTGGTTTCTCGGGCCTTTTTTCTTCGGTCGAGTTTTTCTTTTAGGCCATTTTTCCCGCAGACAAAATGTCCGTGAGAATTATCTCGATCGCTTCCTTTGACCTTCGAAATTCTTCTTCGGGGTTTTATCCTGTGGCTCTTTCTCCGAATTTCTTCAGACTTTTTGTCCAAAAGAATTCCTTCGGATAAAAGTCTGAAGAAAGTCATTTGAAGGGGCCTTGTCTTTTATTTCTACAAGATTTTCTTCCAAAGGATTTCTTCAGACAAAATGTCCGAAGGAATTCCTTCAGACATTTTATCCGAATAAATTCTCCGTCTCCTACCTTGTACAAATTTTCAAAGAAAACTTACCCTTTCGACTTTTTCCTTGATCCCTTTGCAAGTGTTCCTTGCCCTCTACAAGGGCAATTAGGTCTGGAACTGCCCTCTGTAAGGGCACTAAAATGGTCCCTTTTGCACTCGACTGCCCTTCGCAAGGGAACTTGTCCTTCGAGAGACTCTCTTGAACCTTCTGATTGAACCATTGTTTGAACCAACCGGTTGAACCATTTGATTAAACCAAGTCATTGAACCAAGCCTTTGAACCAAGCCGATGAACCAAGCCTTTGAACCAAGCTGATGAACCAACTAAGTGAACCAACCGTTGAACCAAGCCGATTGAACCAAACCTTTGAACCAAGCCGACTGAACCAAGTCATTGAACCAAACCAATTGAACCGACTGCTTGGACCAAATCTTTGAACTGACTGAGTGAACCAACCGATTGAACCAAAGATTGAACAGTTCAATGTTTCAAAGTTCAAAATTCTTAACTCTTGGAAAAATCATGTCGTTGAATACCGACGTTGAACCACTTTTCCAATCTTAAGGAAAGGTGTCTTAAATCATTTTTCGCTTTCTTTCCTTGTGAATTTCCTTGGACAAGAGTCTGAAGAAGCTTTGTAAAATCCCTTTCATTCTTTGAACTGGTTCATCTTCTGCTGAAAGACTTGTGCAACCAAAAATTGAACTGGCTCAGAACAGCAAGGGAAAAAGGAGACCGATTTTGGCCTGCTAGACCAAAAATGGTCAACAAATTGGTGACTCCCAGGGGAAGCATGCTTGCTATGCTTAGAAGTCAGTTGCCTCAAAGTCCATTGGGCACGAAGTCAGAATGCAACTTGAAAAAAAAAAGATAGCAACAGCCCCGATAGATCCAAGAATCAATCATGAAGCTTTTACCCCAAACACAAAGGAAAACAAACACAAGGCTAAAAACACTACTTGTGCAAATAACACTTAGGGAAAATAGGGAAAGAAAATTGAAAGCAAACTACTATATACAACTAACCAGGTATATTTTCCTCCCTCCTGGATCAAAGGGAAAACTTCTTAAGTCTCCTTCATGGCAAGGAAACTTATGGTGCCAGACAAGTGGTTGAATGGAATGGAGATTTGGTGACCTGCTCCTCTTGCCTGCCACCTTGATTGGCTTGCATCCGAGTGGATCAGAGTCAAACATGCTTCCAACATATATGTACTCTTCTTGTTCTTGGAAGCTTGTCAAATGTTGGTCCTTCATGCTAGTGTCTTTCATCAAGAAATTGATGGCTGTTGGCTCATCACCATAAGGCCTTTGATATGCATAGCTCCCTTGACATGCATTATGGTTTGACCCGTTCCCTTCTGTTTCATTGAAGACCCTGTCAAACTCATCCTCTGCTCCTTCATGGCTTTCTTAAAGAAGGGTGACTATTGTGATGTCTGAAATGGAATCACAAACTGATTGCTCATCCCACAGAACATCATCCTTTTATTCAAAGCTCTCTTCTTCAAGGCTTTCCTCAAGATGGACAAGCCTCTCCTTTTCCTGCTCAAGGCTTAGAGTCTCTAATTATTCAAAGACATCCACCTGATCCTCCTCCAACTCAGGCTCCATGGCATAGTCATCCTCCTCATCAAAACAACAAGGAAGTTCATCAAACAAGGGAGGAGAGAGGTCACCATGCTTACGTTCCTCTTCATATTGTTGGAATATCTGCATATATGCATGACCTGTGTCTTCTTCATTGTCGATGATGTCTTCAAAAGGAGCATCCATGATGATTTCTTCTTCATTGTCGCTCGTGATAGCCTCCTCGACAGCTGCAATTTGGATCTTTTGCTCTTACTCACCTCCTACAAAATAGGTTCCTCCTTGAGAAGGGATGAAGTGGAAGGCTGATTATTAAAACCATGTGGAAGAGGAGGTAGTCCTTAAGCTAGAATTGAATGATTCTCCTCTTTCCATTTGGCCATCACTTCATCTATATCAGGTTTGGCCTGATAGCTCTCTTGGAGGTGTGTAGATGGGGTGTGTTCAGACATGGAATCTATTGTTTGGTTTGAACCATCCATCACACATTGGCTGAGTAATCTCGCTCTGGACTCCAACTCTACAATTCCCCTGGCTATATCTTCTTGAAATAACCTTTCTTGGAGGTCACAAGCATCATCATGATGAGTAGGAGCAGCTTCATCTTCTTCAAGGTTCTGAGCAAAATCTTGCTTTTCCTCTTTCTTGCCCCATGATTCCATTTTTTGCTTCCAACTCATGACCTTGGGATTGGAACTTTCTCCTTGTGAACAGGTAGCAACTTTATCCTCATTAAGGTCCTGTGTCGGTTCATGATATTCCCTCTTCCAACTTGGAATCTTGACATCATGTTGAGAGACCTAAGGAAGTTGAGGAAGACTAGGAAGGGTCTGCTCATGCACAAGAAGAAATTCCTGAAGAGAGATGTGCTGGTTCATGGTATTTCCTTCAAAGGAGGATTCACAATCTAAGGAATTGAGAAGGTTCATTTCCATGAGAGGTTGCTCTAGTTCCCTTTGATGTTTGAAAGCTAGGTGTAAGGGGTTAAGAGCAGGAGTGATCAATGCATCAGATGAGCTAGAGTGAGCAAGTGTTATCTGGTAGAAAGGATTTGGGGAATAAGAGGGGCTTCCTTTAGAATAGGAGGGGGCACACAAGGCTGACTGCCTAGAATGAATGGACTCTTCCATTTTGCTACCTCCTCCTCCATGGATTGCAAGGCTTGAGCTTGCCTAAATAAACACTCCTCCTTATACATAAGCTCTTGTTGATATCTATGCTACTCATCCAATTTGTCCATCTCCATCACTTGCTTCTCAAACTCCAGCGTTGCTTCCCTTATTGTTGAAGGGAAACTAGGAGAGCTGCTTGAGGTGATTCCATGAATATTTTGAGCTTGATCATGGTTAAATGAAGGAATAAAAGGCCCATTATGCTGAGAAATGGGATTATACATACAAAAAATGTGATTTCTTGATGGCACCATAATTGCTTAACTAGCTGATTCAACTCGGAGTCGCCATTGGTGTTGATAAAAAAGCCTTCAAAGGCTATTTGGTTGAAGGACACACAAAAAATTCTTCAACTCTTTGGACAAAACTTGT
Source organism: Torreya grandis (assembly GCA_037957365.1). Taxonomy (NCBI): domain Eukaryota; kingdom Viridiplantae; phylum Streptophyta; class Pinopsida; order Cupressales; family Taxaceae; genus Torreya; species Torreya grandis. The sequence goes on from JARHVA010004853.1 coordinate 556,542, forward strand.
TCCACAATCGCCTGATTAAAGGTCAAGTGTTGTATTAGTGGTCCATTTTGCTGTAACAAGACCAACACCAATCTTGGGACTTTACTGAGTGTAAAAACGTGGTCCCATCGAGCATGCCAAAAATTGTTGATGCAGTGGATTGCACCCTTGACAAGAGACTGAGCTCTTGTCTTCCACGCATCACAATGGAAACTCCCCTCTTGCTTGTGGGCCTGACAAAACTGGGGGGAGAGTCTCTAGATAAGGGCTAGCTTCGTTTGATGTATCTCTGAGGTCCTGGATTTTCTACTGCTAACAATGGGACAGATGAAAAGAGAGAAGGATGCTGAAAACATAACCTAAACTAAATGGTGATACACCAAAAAAGTTGATCTACTTAACTTGAGCATACACTTTTCACCAAGAACAAGCTGGTAGACACTTCATTTGATATGAGAAATTCTTTTGCATCAGTGAGCTAGGGGTCCAATGGAGATACAGGGAGGAAGAACTACCAGAGGTGTTCTAAGACACACTTTGGCAGCCTATTCACATGCGCCTATACTCTGCTATAGACACTCTTGGCAGACCTGCAGAAAAGAAACTTCACAATGCACTAGACATGCTGGAATTGTTATGTGAAAGCATAAGGGAAATGACATAACACAAAACAAAAACATAGACATATACGAAAGTGCAAGCTCAAATATTGGTAAAAATGCTATGTCTTGATTCAAGGTAAAATCCGACAGAGCTTTGCCTTACAAGCCAAGAGATTTTTGGGCAGAGCTTTGCCTTACAGGCTAAGAGATATTTTCTCAAAATGAGAAGTTTACAATATATAGAGAGAGAAAGAGGCCTTTTAGTGCCCTTTTACAAATGGCCCATGTGTGTTTCAAGCATTGGGAAGAGGAAGCAGCTTGATAGATAATTGTGTCAGCTCTTGTTTTGATTTTAGGTGTTTAAGATATATTAAACGTCATATGTGAAATTATGGGCCACGCCGTTTGTCTGCAAACAAGACCGCTCCTTCAAGGCATTCACGCGGCTTGTCTGCTCATCAATGCAAAGTGAAGAAAAATGGATCGCGCCGTTCACTGTTCGTGCCCCTTGATGACCACTTGGCAGGCACTATTCCAACCGCTGGAGTAACTCTTTGAGTCGACGCCTTCCTCTGCCACTTGGATTGTTTTGTTTGTTTTTGCACTTGGCTCTTTTGTCTCTTCTTGGCCTTGTCTTTTCTATCTCCTTCAGCCCTTGAGGGCTATATTCTTCTACTTCTTTGGCTCTTTGGGCTCTTTCATCAGCAGGTCACTTAGTTCATTCTTAACTTTTGTCTTTTCCAAGCATCGTCCTTTCTCGATTTTGTCTTTTGTTGGCTTTTGTCTCTCTCTCTTAGCTCTTTGGGCTCCCTTCTGGTTGGTGCTCAAGTATTTAAAGATCAACGGCTATTTTATTGCCGTAAAAAAGATGTTCACGGGCCCGTCGCCATTTGAAAGCCAACGGCTAGTTCATGGTGCCCAACTTTGACGTCTGCGGGCCCGTCACCCCTTGGTTAATTCCTTCGGATTTATTTCCTTCAAATTTCCTTTGACCGAGCTTAGTCTTTGAATCCTTCCCAAGGGAAAGTGTCCCTTCGGGGCTTGGGGAAGGTCCTTTCGGTAGCTGAGAGTCCCCCGCAAGGGCACTTGCCCTTTGGGGTCCTTCGGCGGCCTTGCTATTTAAATCCTTTAGACAAAATGTCTGAAGGAAATGTTCCTTCACATTTTTTCCGCTTGGTTTCTCGGGCCTTTTCTCTTTGGTCGGGCTTTTTTTTGGCCATTTTTCTCACAAACAAAATGTCCCCAAGAATTATCTTGATCACTTCCTTTGACCTTTGGAATTCTTCTTCAGGTTTTTATCCCACGGCTCTTTCTCTGAATTTCTTCGGACAAAAAGTCTGAAGAAAGTCATTTGAAGGGGCCTTGTCTTTTATTTCCACGGGATTTTCTTCTGAAGGATTTCTTTGGACAAAATGTCCGAAGGAATTCCTTTGGACATTTTGTCCGAATAAATTCTCCGTCTTCTGCCTTGTACAAATTTCTGAAGAAAACTTACCCTTTTGGCTTTCTCCTTAATCCCTTTGCAAGTGTTCCTTGCCCTCTGCAAGGGCACTTGTCCTTTGGGAGACTCTCTTGAACCTTCTGATTGAATCATTTTTTGAACCAACCAGTTGAACCATTTGATTGAACCAAGCCATTGAACCAAGCCGATGAACCAACTGAGTGAATCAACTGTTGAACCAAGCCGATTGAACCAAACCTTTAAACCAAGCCAACTGAACCAAGTTGTTGAACCAAACCAATTGAATTGACTGATTGGACCAACTCTTTGAACTGATAGAGTGAACTAACTGATTGAACTAAAGATTGAATGGTTCAGTGGTTCAAAATTCAAAATTCTTAACTCTTGGAAAGATCATGTCGTTGAACCCTGACGTTGAACCACTTTTCCAACCTTAAGGAAAGGTGTCTTAAATAATTTTTCTCTTTCTTTCCTTGTGAATTTCCTCAGACAAGAGTTCGAAGAAGCTTTGTAAAAGCCCTTTCATTATTTGAACTAGTTCATCTTCTGTCGAAAGACTTGTGCAACCAAAAATTGAACTGGCTCATAACAGCAAGGGAAGAAGGAGACTAATTTTGGCCTACTGGACCAAAAATGGTCAACAGATACAATCAAGTTCTTAGGGCTCAAACATAGAAATCTCCATGATGACAAAGTCAGGGCAGTCTCCACAAGACCAAGGACATGATCAAGTACTAAACCAATTGGATGCTACAATGGTCATCAGTGAGCAAGAAAAGTGTTATGCACTCAATCAGCAAGCTAGTTATAATCAAGCATACATTACAGTGGCAGCTAATACGAGATTCAAAAGAAGGAATGTGAGTGACAATCAAGAGGCATTCAAAGAACCTCCTATCATTATTCCTTCATTGTCTAAGCCTAATGATCCTGCTATCACTCCAAAGGTCCTGACACCTAAAAATTAGAATTGAGAGAAAGGTTCTGATCCACAAAAATCACAAATTCAATAAACAACAGTAGCGGCTCCCAAAGATCATGTGAAGGTTGGTGGTCCACCAATCAACATTATTGAGCAAATGAAGAAATCTAGTGTGAGTGTACCGATGTGGGACATGATTTTCATGCCCGGTCAGGTAGATATCCTTCAAGAAGGTTTATCCAAGATAGGTGTTACAACAACTGCAAGCAGACAATCAAGCAAAGAAACTAAGGTCCTCACCAATGCAACCCAAGGTCCTATGGGAGAAGGATCAAGTAAGGTGGTCAAACCTCTTCCATTCTACATTTCATTAATCATTGGTGATTCTTTGGTGCATAATTTCTTGGTAAATAGTGTTGATATTATGGATTGCACCCTCTGAAAGGATACTCAACTCCCTTCCTCCACGCGACACAATGGAAACATTTCTCTTATTGTGGGTGGCAAACTTGAGGGATGAATCTCTAGATTATGGGCTAGCTCCCCTTGATGCACCTTGAGGTCTTGGATTTCCTACTGCTAACTGTTGACCATTTTTGGTCCTAGAGGCCAAAAAATTGGTCTCCTTCTTTCCCTGTTGTTCTAAGCCATCAGCCTTGGATGTATCCACCTTACTGCAAATGCTCAATTTCCATTTGAAATAAGTCATGTTCTTATAAAGAGTTGATAGATCTAAGACTTGTAGGTTTTTGGTTCAATATGGAGCTTATTTCGCTTTGAACAATTGCCTTGGACAAGCCTTTTGGCAAGGGAATGGGCCAGCAAGAATGAGAGTCGTTTACAAAGCTCTAAAGACAAAGTACCCTTGTGGAGGGCAATCAAGTTGCAAATTGGACTGTTCTAGCAGGCTGCAAAGGGCAATTATGGACCCAAAGTGCCCTTGTGGAGGGCAGAGTTTTCCTTCAAAAAAATGACAAGGCAGAAGGTTGAAAGGTAAGTTTTCCTGTGGAAAAGACCCATACAAAAGACAAATGATTTCCTTCGAACTTTTGTCTGTGGGAAATCCATAGGAAAGGAGCAAAGGATTTCTTTGGACTTTTTGTCCAAAGAAAATGCATGTAAAACCAAAGGTGAATTCCTTTGGACAAAGTGCCCGAAGGAATTCTTTCAGACATTTTGTCTAAAGAAATTCACAAAGAAAAGGACCAAGACATGAAGACCAAAACTTGAAGGCACATTTCCTTTGGGAAAAATGTCTAAAGGAATTCCTTCAGACATTTTGTTTGAAGGAATTGAGAAGACAAGTGAGCCCGAAGGAGCCCGAAGGGAAAATGCCCTTGGGGGGGCTATCGACGACCCAAAAGGGGACCTTTTCCAAGCTCCGAAGGGACACCTTCCCTTTGGGAGGGTTCAAATACAAAAGGCCAAAGAAATTGCCAAAGGGGTGAGAGGCTCGAGAATGTCAACTTTAGCATAGCGAACTAGCTGTTGAGTTCAAACGTCTAGTGACAGGTGCGTGAACGTCAAAATCAAGGCAACAAAATAGTCGTTGGTTTTTGAATAGTGACAGGCCCACAGACGTCAAATTGGATGGGATGCATCGGCCGTTGAAAGGAGACAAAAAATACGAAGGAAAAGGGGAACAAAATAGAGAATCTAGAACACGACCATGCACACATATGACAACATTTGGAATGTTTCAAAAGACACACCCAGCTAAGCACATACACAAATCAAATCAGCCCAGGTGGCAAAAGGTGTCGACAGGGGAAATTATTGTTGCGGATGAAACAATCTCCACCAAGTGGTCATCAAAAAGCACAAGCATTCAATGGCACGGCCTGTATTTCTTTGTTTGAGCATGGATGAGCGGACAATCGCATAAGTTTCATAAAGAGGAGCAGCCTTGCCATTCAAATGATCAAGTAACCCATGCTTTTGAAAAGACATTTAATATGATTCAAACACCAAAGTCAAGGCTTGTGACTGCCCCAACATGGTTCCTTCACCAGACTTCCTCTTTTCAATGTATTCAATGCAGCATGGGCCACTTGTTCTGGAAGGCGCCATCGTCTTCTTTTTCATGCTATATATTGTAACCTCTCAAGTTGAGAAGGATATCTCTCATTTTGTAAGGTGAAGCCCTACCAAATTTCACCTTTGATCAATAAAAATGTGTTTTATCTCTATCTAACTGGTTATGCTTTTGAGTGTGTCTGTGTATCAATTTTGTGCTCAGTCATTTTAGCTTGATGCTTTCACAGATTGACACCAACATACCTAGTGTAGCCAAAGCCATTTCTGCAGGTTAACTAGAAGTGCTTTCATTTGGAGCGTAAAGACAAAAGAGTAGCTATCAGACAGTGTGTTTTATACAATGCCTATGGTAAGTTCTTTTTCTTGTGTGTCTTCATTAAGCCCCTTGTTAAAGCTCCCTACAGCCTGGTCTTTTTGCCAGATAAAGTGTATGTTCGCCCCTTCTGGTTTGAAGTGTGAATAGCTGAGTAGATCAAAATAATTTGGTGCATCACCACTTAGATTAGTTTCTATTTTGGTTGTATCTTTCTCCCTTTTCACCCCCCCATTGTTAGCAGTAGTAGTAAAAGACTTCAGAGATGCATCAAATAGAGCTAGCCCTTATCTAGAGATTCTCGCCTCAGTTTTACCAGACCTACACCAAGAGGGGAGTCTCCATTATGCCGCATGGAAGAGAGAAGCTCAGCCTTCTTTCAAGAGTGCAATCCACAGTGTCAACATTTTTTGGCATGCCCGGTGGGACCAATTTTAATACTCAAAAAAGTTCCAAGATTGGTGTTGGTCTTGTAATAATAAGAATGAATCACTAATCTAGCATCTGGTGACTCCATTTTCAAGAACATCAGTCTCTGGTTAAAGATCAGTTTGACATTCCATGCCTAAGGTCACCACAAGATCTTTTGCCAAGGGTGTCCCTTTTGAATTTGTTGAACTACCATTAAACTCAGCAAGGTGATTGAGATTTACAAGGCCATCCCTATACAACAAGTCATTTTCCCATACCTGCTATAAAATATACTTACGAAAGAAGACCCTGACAGAACCCTGTTATCACCATGGCTTTACCTTTCATAGCCTTTCATGGTCAAACCTTGTTAAACTTTTTGCATTATGACCCAATCCCAAGGATAGCTCTTAAGAGTGTTCCTCCATTTAATGGGGAGGGGCCTATTACCGCCATTGAGTACATCATAAATATTTCCAACATCTGTAATATTCACGTTATTGAAGAGAACATTGCTATTAGGTTGCTAGCATTGTTTTTTAACGATAAGGTTCTGGACTGGTATGGGACTTTGCCTATGAATTCAGTCGGCACATGGAACAAATTAGGGACTCTCTTAATGAACAAATTTGGGGAGAAAAGTGATCACCTCTCTCTTGATGAGCAACTAACTACCATGAAAAAATCTCCCCATGAGTTTATGCAAGATTTTAATACCAAGTTCCAAAAGACCTAGGATAGAATCCCCATTTTGGTAAGGTTAACCCCAAGCTATGCCTTCCTCTATTATTTAAAATCTTTGAATAGTGACATTGTTGTCATGATACAGTTCATGGGAGGACAAGTGCTGCTAGCTACTTATTAAATAGCCATAGCCGTTGAAAATTGCCTGGTGTAAGCAAGAAAGATAGCCCTTAGACCTCATCTGCCACTCTTCCCTGAATTGCCACCTCTAGTCTAGACTGCTGCACCCACCTTAGCTCTTCTGCCTAGCATAGAAAAGTCAATTGCTACTTCGCCAAATGACCTTCATGAAGTTAAGAGCTTGCTGTAAAGAGTGACCAATGAATTAGTGGCTCTCAAAAGGCAACAAGCCCAAAACTATCGGCCAAATCAGGGATACCAGCAGTTCGGACAAGCAAGTAGACCCCCTTTTCAAAATTATAATCAAGGACATGATCAGTTTGCACAAGCTAGGCCTTATCAAGGGTATAATCTAGGCGCTCCATCATCCAAGGCCCTTGTGCCCACTCAAAATAATATGGTATAGGAACAACCAAATTGCTCACCCCTGGGATATGGTCAAGAACAAGCTGCTTATACAAATGAGACACCAAGTCAATATATTAATGCACAAGAAAATTAAGCTGCCCAATTCCCAAGCTTTGAGACATCAGTGCAGCTTGGCATGGACAACAGGTAGGCTCAGTCTAATTCCACTCTCATGAATCACATGGAAGGTGAAATTTGTGCAGTCAACTATGTGGGCAGTATGAACAACCAAGGTGATTATGTTGCAGCCAACACAAGGTCCAAAATAAGAGCTATGGAGAAAGCTCAGACAGCTGTCCAAACATTCAAAGCACCTTTGTCATCACATGAGAACCAAAAATTTCAAAATTATAGGCCACCGGTTGCTCCCTCAGCTCCTCAGCCTACGCCCTAGGCTGTAAGTGCCTCCAAAGAAAACTTAAAGGGAAACAACCCTAAGATCAACGTGGTGGACTAGATGAAGACGCTGCACATGAATATCTCTTTATGGGATTCATTTGAAATGTCGGGACAAAAAGACATACTCCAGAAGGAGTTGCACGAGCTATATGAACCAATTGTCCCAACAAGGGCTGATAACATTTTGATCATGAATGGGCACCCTTCCATGGCAGGCCAAGCAAAGAAAGATGAAAAAGTCCCCCCTTTATATCTATCCTTAGTCATAGAAGATTTCTTGGTGCACAAGTGCATTATTGTCAGTGGGGCAAGCACCTCAGTAATGCCAAAATGTATAGCGGATAATCTGGGACTCAAATACAAACAAATGACCAAGGGAGTTATGCATTTAGATGGATCATCAACTAAGACAGTAGGAGTGGTGAGAGGCTTGAACTTGACGCTCCACGCCTGTCCAACTTTCTCAGTTCCCCATGACGTGGTGGTGGCAGATGTTCCTCCCTACTTTGCCATTTGCTTGTCCAGGGATTTCACATCTAAAATAGGTGGGTACTTAGCAGCAAACTGGTCTTACATGGTTTTTAGAACCAAATATGGGACTAAGGTCAAGATTGAGTCGAAGCCAATCCATAGAGATCATTTGGAGCCATACTCACTCAAAGCGACGAATGTCAGCTACGCCATTATTGATGAAGAAGAATTCCAAGTGGATCAATCTCCGCCCTATTCTCTTGAAGGAGTTGCTCACATGCTCTTAGACGAATGGGGAAATAACAACTTTAAACATGACCCATATAAATTCATAGAAGAGGCAGGTCTTGGAATCTATTGCATGCATGAAGAGGATACTCTTCTACCCAATTTGATAAAAGCAAACCAAGAGAGCTTGGGTTTATGGCAACTTTTATTTGATGGCTCAAGAAGCAAATTGGGAGCTGGTGGTGTAGTGTTAATTTCCCCCTCACAGGAGAAATACTTCTCGACTTTCAGGTTCCAATTTTCTTGCACTTGTAATGTTGTAGAGTATGAATCTCTCATCCATGGTTTGGAGTGGGCAAGGAAAAAGGGAATTAAAGAGCTGCAGGTTTTTGGGGACAGCGAGTTGATCATAAATCAAATGAGAGGCCAACATCTGATAGAATTTCTTGCTTAAGTCTTACAAGCACAGAGTGTGGGACTTAGTGGAGAGTTTTCTTGCTTTCAATGTTACTTTCATTCCAAGAGAGCAGAATAAGCAAGCTGATAGACTAGCAGCAGTTGGTGTTTAGTTTGACATCCCCAAGGAGATAAGCCCAACATACTATAGAATTGGAGGCTAATGTTACGCTTGTGAGGCAAAAACAAAGGCCCGTTAACTCTAAAATAGAAGAGCTTATGAAGAGAGAGCTGATCAAGTTAATTGAAGCCAATATCATCTTTCTCATCAAGCACTCATCACGGGTAGCCAATTTGGTACCTGTAAAGAAAAAGAGTGGGGAGATAGGTTGTGTGTTGACTTTAAAGATCTGAATAGGGTCTTTTTGAAGGACCATTACCCTCTACCATCCATGGAGTAGCTTCTTCAAATATTTGCAGGTTCAGAACATTTTTTTCTTTTGAAAGGATATTCAAGTTACAACCAGGCATTAGTAAAGAAAAAAGATCAGTACAAGACTGCCTTCACCACCAAATGGGGCATACATGCATATCAAACAATGCCTTTTGGCTTATCCAATGCTAGGGAAAATTTTCAAAGAGCCATGGACATGGCCTTCCAAGGGCTACTGAATCAAATGGTGTTGATCTACTCGAATGACATCATAGATTTCTTCAAGGATGCCAACGAACACATGCACCCCCTGAGGTTGATCTTTGAGAGATGTAGAGAGTATGGGATCTCTTTGAATCCCAAAAAGTGTGTATTTGTTGTGCATGAAGGTAAGTTGTTGGGTCACATTGTTTCAAAACAAGGATTAGCTATTGATCCTGATAGAATAAGTGCCATCTTGGCCTTATCCTTACCCAAGCACAAGAAGGGACTCCAAAATTTCCTTGAAAAAATAAACTTCATGAGAAGGTTTATACCTAGTTTTGCAAACTTGGTCAAACCCATCACTACTATACTAAAGAAGAACCAAGTGTTCACTTGGTCAAATGAAGGTAAATCAACATTTGAGGCTATCAAGCAAGCCATTGCCCAAGCACTCACTCTCATGAATCCTGATTTCTCAAGAGATTTCATATTGTATGCCTTTGCCAATATTGACAATATATCAGCCATGATGATACGAAAGAATGGTGAAGGACTTGAGCAGCCAATAACATTTTTCAGTCAGGGGCTTGAGGGGTATGAGGTGAGGTATACTTTTTTAGAAAAACAAGTCCTTGAAATGGTAAGAAGCCTTGAAAATTTCAAGCCAATGCTCTCCAATAGCAAAATCTATCTTATGGTGTCTCATCTTGGAGTGAGAGACTTCCTTCTTGACAAAGACTTGAATGAAAAGAGGGCTGATTGGATTACTATTGACAATTCTTCCACATGACAGATTGTCTCTTGCCATTCAGAAAATTCACATCTCCATCCAAGTAAAGAAAGAATACATTGTTTTTTTCTTTGGTAAGGGCCTTTACTACAAAAGGATGAATTCCTTTGGACTTTTGTCCGAAGGAATGGTTCATCAAAGAAGGCTTCTGCTAAGGACAATACTTTAGAGAATCCAAAAGTTCACCCAAAAAGCAAGAAAAGCCAAGTAAAAATTTCTTCAGACTTTTTGTCTGAAGGAATAAGTCCATGGAATTGCAAGGGTTTGGAAGGCAGAAGAGGGTAAAACAAGAAACCCGAAGGGTAGATACCCTTCAGAAGGGTCATTTTCAACAATCTCGAAGGGCACCTACCCTTTGGGAAGGTACACGTCAAATTTGGGACCCTTGCAAAAAAATTGGATGCCCTACAATTTTTCTGACAAAGACGCAGATGAGGGACAGAAGCCCTTGCAGAGGGCACTTGGTCGGTGCCTAGACCTTTGTAAAAAAATCCGAAGGGCATTCTCAATAGAGTTAAAAAAGACAAGGATTAATTCCTTCAGGCTTTTTGTTCGAAGGAATTCCTTCGGACAAAAAGTCCTAAGAAATTTCAAAAATTACAAAGAAAAAAAGTCTGAAGAAACAGGTGAAGAAGGCAAAGACGAAGGATTAATTCCTTCGGGCTTTTTGTCTGAAGGACTAATGTAGCAAAGAATCCCTAAGGAAATAAGGCAAAAGATGAAGCTAAGAAAGCCACAAGAAAATCCAAGGAAATAAAGCTGGGGAGAAAACATAGAAGTCCGAAGGATTCCTTCCGAAGGAAATTGTCAACAAAAAGTCCGAAGGAAATCAGAAGACTAAGGGGCTTGACAAAAAATAAGCCCGAGAAAATGCCAAAGGGTGATGTCCTGCGAGACGTCAAATTTTAACCGCGGGAAGTAACCGTTGAAATAAAGGTAAAGCCAAAATTTTGAAAGAATTAAACCACGGGAAGTTGACCTTAGATTAAGCGACGAGAAGTTGAAAAAAAGGCCAAATAGAGGAAATATAGACTACTATAGACAAAATACATCCAAATATAGAATCTCACCAGAAATAGACATGAACAGGCAGACCAGAAAAGGATAAAATACATGCAAGCAAGGGCTATTTTTGATAGATCGGTCAAAGCTTTAGTTGACTAGTTTTTGAAGTCTAGCTCACATTCAGATCAACTCATGCATCCGAAGGTCCAACTCAGCTACAACCGGAGTTCCAAATTTGAACGTCAAGTTGACTGTTCTAGATTTAGAGTTGAATAATTGTTAAATGCCACATCTACTGGAGTTTCCCATGTAAAGGACAATGATCTCTTTGTCCAACTCAGCTTATCAAATGACCAACTTAGCTTTTCAAACGTTCCAACTCAGCATCAAGCAGTGCAGTAGAGTTTTAAAATTGACATTGGCATGGATTTCCATGCAAAGAGAGGTGGGTGGTTCAGAACAAAGACAAGTTCACTTCCTCAAGTGCAAGAAGCTTCATGCAAATACAAAAAAACATATTCTATTGAAAGGCCAAGTCAGCCTTGAGTTAATCTAAGTTAATCCTTCTCTTCAAAATTTTCAACGCCAATCTTTGGATTTTGTAATTCTCTATAAGATGGCTTTCAGCCTTGATTAAAATCATCCCTCTCTTGGATAAACCAGACTCTGCCATTGGTGAGTTGTGTAACCTCTTCAATCAATAGGACTGTACTTTTAGATTTCAAGTGCTGGGATAGTGTAAATTCATTTAGCAATTTGCATAAGTGGTAGATTTCTCTCCCTTCCCAAATTCTAATTTGTATCTAGTTACTAATTTACCGTATTATGCAGGTCATGTTAAGTGTTCTTTATGTCTTTTGCTAAAGCTATACGTGGATGTTAGGTGGCTATAAAGTGTCTAGTATTAGACCTCTCTCCATCATTTTTCCCTCATGTTTTGGTTATTGGATCAAACCTTCTCACGAAATACTTATGCATAGTGGTCGATTGAAATCTAAGGTCTTCATTTTCCCTTGTTTGTTCAGTGTTCTAGGTTACAAGTTGAGTGGATCAATCTTATGGTGTATCACCTTTATTAGGTAGGCTTTCCCCTTAAATTTTCCTTCTCCCTTTTCCATGGTAGTCCACAGCATAGAGTAGAGATGCTCATTGATACATCTTACAGGAACTAGCCTTCTCTGGAGGTTCTCACCATTGAGGCACCCACCCTCGTGAGAAGATCCCATTATTTCAACTGGATAGAGGACTAGCCATTTCATGCACGTCTTCGATTCAAGGCGTAGCTCCAAGTTGACAACAGTTTTTGGCACACCCGGTGGGACTCGAACCCATAATTCCCTGATTAGAAATCAAAAACAGTACAGCTCAAAAGGCAGTAATTTCAATCAAATAGGCCTTATCAATAGTAAAATCAGAACAATTATCAGCCCTTCAAAGATCAAAGGTCTCCTTATCAGGGTTTCAAAGAAAATAAACCACCCTATCAAGCACAAGGGGCCATAACTCCAGCTAAGCCATATGCTACTCTTGATCTAAATGCTCCTTCCACTTCAAAAGCCATTGTTACAACCCCACCTCAGAACAATTTGGTGCAAGATTTAAGTTGGCAGCCCTCAAATCTCAATGATATTCAAAACCAGAACTTGGTATCATCAGACAACACCATGCCACAAATGACACAAGAGGAGTTCTCTTTTCAAGAGGGTCAATATCAAGATACAGGATTGGCATCACAGGGAGCAACCCAAGGGTAGCCTGATGCTATTAATGTAAATTCACAGGTAGATGATCATGTTGCTTTTAGTCAAGATGTTAAAACTAATGTTTCAAATGATCAAGTTGCAGTTATAACCTATCAAAGAAATAAAAGAAGAGCTGTTGAGAAATCCCAAATAGTGGCAAATACTTCAAATACTCCTAGTATTATTTCTCAAGGTATGAAAGAACAACTTGCTTCACCCACAACCCAAAAAAATCAGAATGTAGAGGTTGGTAACGTGCAGTAAATACCTCTAATTCATGAGCAGCAAGTACCACAAAAGGTGTAATCAAAGGCTAGTCCATCTCATTTCAGTATTGTAGATCAGATGAAGAAATCTAACATCAACATTAGCATGTGGGATACTCTTGCAATTCCATGCCAAAAGGATAAACTCATTCAAGAACTTTCAGCTCTTGAATTGTCTCCAAAATCAATTGATAAAGAAGGTGTTGTCTTGACAAATTCGAATCAGCCAACTAAGCAACAGGTACAGCAAGGAGATAAGATATCTAAGGTGGACAAAACTAAGGTAAAAACAAAGAAAACTCCCCATTTTTATCTTTCTTTGATAGTGGGTGATACTTTAGTCCATAATTGTATGGTGGATAGTGGGGCTATCAATAAGTGATGCCCAAACAGATTGCAGACAAGCTCATCCTTATTTATGAACCAAATACTAAAGGGGTACTACAATTGGATGGCTCACCAGCAAAAATGGTAGGCATTATCAAAGATTTAAAATTGACATTACATGTTTGTCCTAACGTGACTATTCAGTAGGACGTTGTAGTGGTGGATCTGCCTCCTTATTTTGCTATGTGCCTTTCAAGAGATTTCACCTCAAAGATTGGGGGATATTTATCAACTGATTGGACCTACTTGTTGTTTAGGACTAGATATGGCACAAAAGTAACAATTCATTCAGAACTTATTGCACATTTTCACATGGGGCCTTATATGCCAAGTGTGGTCAATACAAATTGTATCATCCCAGATAAAATAGTACAAAGTAGTGATGTAGAAAAGGACTCACCTTTGGATGGAGTTCCAGATTTGTTTCTTGATGAGTGGGCTTCCACCTTGCATGAGCATGATCCCTACAAGCTAATTGAAGAGGAAGGTCTTGGTGTGTATTGTCTTCATAAGAATGATGCACCAATTCCAGCCATGGTCAAAGAGGACGAATCTAATGAAGGCTTGTGGAAATTATACTTTGATGGATCAAGAAATAAGCATGGGACCAGAGCTGGAATGATGTTAATTTCACCTATAAAACAAAGGTATTTCTCCTCTATTAAATTTCAATTTGGCTATTCAAACAATGTTACTGAATATGAAGCACTAGTTCACAGTTTACAATGGGTTAGGAAGATGAAAGTAAAAATTTTACAAGTGCTTGGAGATAGTGAATTTGTAGTTCACCAAGTAAGAGGCTTAAATATATGCAATAATATGTTGCTTAAATATTATAGACAGAGTATGGGATTTACTTGAAGATTTTCAAGCTTTTAATATTCAGGCAATACCAAGAGATAGGAATAAACATTCTGATAGGTTGGCTGCTATTGGGGCACAATTTGATATCCCAGTTGATGTAAAAAATGACATTTCTCAGTCACATATAAAGATGGTTGTAAGGCTTTCTGTCCTAGATGACCAAGAAAATTGGCAGGTGTTTGAAAGTGGCAATCAAATTGGGAGATTTTTGCAAGAAGAGGCTGAGTTTTCTTCAATAAATCAGTCAAAATGCTTACAGTAGTATGGTGATCAGATTGTACAACTGAAAACTAATAAGCTACCCAAGGGATTGGTCACTCTTGAAAATATATTCAGTGAAGATGATGAACTAAGGAAAGAGAAACTAACGTTGTCAACAAAGGAAAAGCACTATGCCAATGTAGAGATTGCAGCTGGTAAGATTTTGAAATTGGGCAAGGTATGCACTCCTCCACAAAAGAAAGCTTTCATTAAATTATGCACAAATTTTACTGATATATTTGCATGGCAGTATACTGATCTCAAAGGTTTTGATCCAAGTTTGGCTCAACACACTATTGAGTTAGAAGATGAAACTAAATCAATACGACAAAGACAAAGGCCAATCAATCCAAAGCTTGAGTCTTTGATGAAAGATGAGCTTCACAAGCTCATAGAATAGGCTATCATATTTCCAATTAAGCGCTCAACTTAGGTGGCGAACCTCATTCCAGTATAGAAAAAGAATGGTGAGATTCATTTGTGTGTTGATTTCCATGATTTAAACAGGGCTTTGCTTAAAGACCACTATCCATTTCCATCAATGGAACAAATTTTACAGCTTGTTTTAGGTTCAGAGAGGTTTTCCTTGTTGGATGGGTATAGTGGCTACAATCAAATTTTGGTCAAAGAAGAGGACCAATCCAAGACAGCTTTAACAACTAAGTGGGGAACATTTGCATATAGAAAGATGTCATTTGGTTTGTCCAGTGCTGGAGAAACTTTTTAGAGAGCCATGGATATGGCCTTCCAAGGCTTTATTAACAAATTTGTGCTTGTCTATATGGATGATATTACAGTATTTTAAAAAGATGCAGAAGATCATATGGTTCACCTCCAACATGTTTTTGAAAGGTGTAAGCAATTTGGGATATCTCTAAATCCCAAAAAGTGTGTATTTTCAGTTCATGAAGGTAAGCTTCTTGGACATATCATTTCAAAGCACAGTTTAAACATAGATTTTGAAAGGATTCAATCCATTCTTGCACTCTCCTTGCCTAAGAGCAAAAAGGCTTTGCAAAGCTTCTTTGGAAAGATCAATTTTATAAGGAGATACATTTCAGATTTTGCTACTGTAGCTAAACCACATACAGCCATGTTAAAGAAAAATTAGAACTTTAGCTAGTCCAAGGAGGGAATAACAGGGTTTGAATATGTTAAGAAAGCCATAGAAAGTGCTCCTACGTGTTGATCAGTTTGGTCTTGTAGGCCAAAATCGGTCACCTTCTTTCCCTATTGTTTTGAACCAGTCCAAAATCTGATTCTTTGCACAAGTCTAGAAATTTCTACAGACTCTACAGGTCCATTTCTACAGACTCTGCAGGTCCATTTCTACGGACTCTGCAAGTGAAGTTTCTACGAACTCTAAAAAGAAGTTTTCTATGGACTCTGTAGGTAGAACCGAGTTCCCGACACTTAGGCACAAAATGGACCATTTCAGGTGCCCTTGCGGAGGGCAGTTTAGGACTTAAGAGCCCTTGCGGAGGGCAGGGAACACTTTCAAAAGAGGCCACAGAGAAAAGCCGCAAAGGTAAGTTTCCTTCAGAAATTTGTCTAAGGCAAAGGAAATACCCTTCGAAAAGGTCATTTCCAATTTTTTGAAGGGCATTTTTCAAAGGCAATCGAAGAAGCAAAGGGAGAAATCCTTCGGACTTTTGTCTGAAGGAATTCCTTTGGATAAAAAGTCCGAAGGAATTCGAAAAGCATGGAAAAGAAAGCCGAAGAAAAGTAAGAAAAGACCAAGGCAAAAGCAAAAAGTGATTTCTTTCAGACTTTTGTCCGAATGAATTCCTTCGAACAAAATGTCTAAAGAAATTCGAGAAAGTCGCAAGCCAAAAAGCCCGGGGAGAAAATCTGAAGAAGCAGACAAGGCAATTCTTGCAAACTTTTTGTCTGCAGGAAAATGCCCATAGGAAAAAGTCATGGGAAAAGGTTTCAAAGAAAATAGGCCACTGAAGGACCCCAAAGGGTAGGTGCCCTTCTGAGGGACTCTCAGCAAAAATGAAGAACACTTCTCCAAAAGCCGAAGGGTCACCTTCCCTTCGGGAAGGTTCAAAACAAGAAGCCCAATAGAAAGGGAGCTAGCCCTTATCTAGAGACTCTCCCCCCAGCTTCGCCAGTCCCACAGGCGAGAGGGGAGTTTCTATTGTTGCATGTGGAAGGCAGGAGCTCAACCTCCTGCCTAGGGTGCAATCCACTATGTCAACAGTTTTTGGCACGCCTGGTGGGACCAACTAGGACAAGTTGTGTCTAAAGAGTTGAAAAATCTTTGGTGTGTTATTTAACCAACCAGCCTTTGGAGGCTTTTTATCAACACCAATGGTGACTCCAAGTTGAATCAGCTAGTTAAGCAGTCCATGTGCCATCAAAAAATCACATTTTTTGTATAACCTTGGTGAAGCTCAGGTTGTTATGAAATCACCTCAAACTCCAACATTACTTCCCTCATTGTTGAAGGGTAACTAGGGGAGCTGTTTGAGGGGATTCCATGAACAATCTGAGCTTGATCAAAAAACTATATGAAAGAAAATAAGGTCCATGGTTCTAAGCAATGGCATCATACATGCCAAATACATTTTCAATTGAAGTAGCTCTTCCTGTGCATCAACAAACCTTTCCTAGTCTTCTTCAATTCCCTCAGGTCATTGATCTTGATTGCATGATCCTAACTTGGAGGGAAATAATGGAATCATGGGGCAGGAAGGAAAAGAAGAAAGGTTTTGATCAAAACCTTGAAAAGGATGAACCTACTCCTAATCACCATGATGATTCCTATGACCTCCTAAAAAGGCTCTTCCAAGAGGATATAGCTAGAAGAATTACAGAGTTGGAATCCAGAGAGAGATTCCTTAGCCAATGTGTGATGGATGGTTCAGATCCAACGGCACATTCCATGTCTGAACACACCCCATCTACACACCCCAAGAGAGCTATCAGGCCACACCTAATATAGATGAAGTGCTAGCCAAATGGAAGGAGGAGAATCATTCAATTCTAGTTCAAGGACTGCCTCCTCTTCCACATGGTTTTAATCATCGGCCTTCCACTCCATCCCTTCTCAAGGAGGAACCTATTTTGCAGGAGGTGAGTGAGGAAGAAAAGATCCATTTTGCAGCTCTCCAAGAGGTTATCATGAGAGACAATGAAGAAGAAATCATCATCGATGCTCCTTGTGAAGACATCATCAGCAATGGAGAAGACTCAGGTCATGCATACATGCGGATGTTCCAGCAATACAAAGAGGAATGTAAGCATGGTGAGCTCTCTCCCCCCTTGTTTGATGAACTTCCTTGTTGTTTTGATGAGGAGGATGACTATGCTGAGGAGCCTGAGTTGGAAGAGGATCAGATGAATGTCTTTGAACAACTAGAGACTCTGATCCTTGAGCAGGAAAAGGAGAGGTTGGTCTCTCTTGAGGAAAGCCTTGAAGAAGAGAGCTTTGAACAAGAAGGTGATGTTCTGTGGGATGAGCAATCAGTTTGTGATTCCATTTTAGACATCACAACAGTCACCCTTCTTCAAGAAGGCCATGAGGGAGTAGAGGATGAGTTTGACAGAGTCTTCAATGAGGTAGAAGGAAATGAGTCAGACCATGATGCATTGTAAAGGGACTGTGCATATCAAAGGGCTTATGGTGATGAGCCAACAGCCACAGATTTCTTAGTGAAATGCACCAACATGAAGGACCAATATTCAACAAGATTCCAAGAAAAAGAAGAGTACATATATGTTGGAAGCATGTTTTATTCTGATCCACTCGGATGCAAGCCAATCCAAGTGACAGACAAGAGGAGCAGGTCACCAAGTCTCCATTCCATTCAGCCACTTATCTGGCACCATAAGTTTCCTTGCCAGGAAGGGGACTTAAGAAGTTTTCCCTTTGATTTATGAGGAAGGGAAATATATCTAGTTAGTTGTACATAGTAGTTTGCTTTCAGTTTCCTTTCCTGTTTTCCCTAAGTGTAGTTTGCACATGTTAGTAGTGTATTTAGTCTTGTGTGTGCTTTCCCTTGTGTCTGGGGTAAAAAGCTTTATGATTGATTCTTGGATCTATTGGGGCTCTTGCTAACTTTGTTCAAGCTGCATTTGACTCCATGCGCAATGGATTTTTAAGGCAACTGGTCTCTAAGCAAAGTAGGCATGCTTCCCCTGGGAGTCGCCAATTTGTTGACCATTTTGGTCCTGCAGGCCAAAATCGGTCCCCTTCTTTCCCTACTGTTCTGAACCAGTCCAAAATATGATTCTTTGCACAAGTCTAGAAATTTCTACGGCCTCTGCAAGTTTTCTACGGACTCTGCAGGTCCATTTCTACGCACTCTGCAGGTGATGTTTCTACGGACTCTGCAGGTAGAAACGAGTTCCCGACACTTAGACGCAAAATGGACCATTTTAGGTGCCCTTGCGGAGGGTAGTTCGAGACTCAAGAGCCCTTGCAGAGGGCAGGGAACACTTTCAAAAGAGGCCACAGAGAAAAGCCACAAAGGTAAGTTTCCTTCAAAAATTTGTCTAAGGCAAAGGAAATACCCTTCGGAAGGGTCGTTTCCAATTTTCCAAAGGGCACTTTTCAAAGGCAGTCGAAGAAGCAAAGGGAGAAATCCTTTAGACTTTTTTCTGAAGGAATTCCTTTAGACAAAAGTCTGAACCTTTGCTTCTTTGACTGCCTTTGAAAAGTGCCCTTTAGAAAATTGAATTCCTTCGGACAAAAAGTCCAAAGGAATTCGAAAGGCGCAGAAAAGAAAGCCGAAGAAAAGTAAGAAAAGACCAAGGCAAAAGCAAAAAGTGATTTCTTTCAGACTTTTGTCCAAAGGAATTCCTTCAGACAAAATGTCTGAAGAAATTCAAGAAAGCCATGAGCCAAAAAGCCCAGGAAGAAAATCCAAAGAAGCAGACAAGGCAATTCTTGCAGACTTTTTGTCCGTGGAAAAATGTCCGCGGGAAAAGGTTTCGAAGAAAATAGGCCGCCGAAGGACCCCGAAGGGCAGGTGCCCTTGTGGGGGGCTCTCAGCCAAATGAAAGACACTTCTACAAAAGCCGAAGGGTCACCTTCCCTTCAGGAAGGTTCAAAACAAAAAGCCCAAGAGTTAGGGAGGTAGCCCTTATCTAGAGACTCTCCCCTTAGCTTCGCTGGTCCCACAGGTGAGAGGGGAGTTTCTATTGTTGCATGTGGAAGGTAGGAGCTCGGCCTCCTACCCAGGGTGCAATCCACTGTGTCAACACTAAGCTTTTAAATCCAGATTTTGCCAAAGACTTCATTCTATATACGTATGCTAATGTGGACACCATTTCAAGCATTCTTATGTAGCAGAATCATGAAGATTTGGAGAAGCAAATAGCTTTCTATAGCCAAGGCTTGCAGGAGTATGAGACAAGGTACTCTTTTATTTAAAAACACGTCCTTTTAGTTATAAGATCTCTAAAGAAATTTAGGCAATTGTTGTCTAATAATAAAATACGTCTAATGGTTGCTCATCCAAGCATCAAAGAATTTCTTCTAAACAAAGACATAAATGAGAAGAGGGCTGGTTGGATAACCAAAGTGATGGAATATGACATAGAAAATAAAATCACAAAGTTAGTTAGAGGCAAAGGACTTTGTGAGCATCTAGCTCAGGACTTACAAGAAACTAATGAAGTTGTTTGTGTCAAATGATGAAGAAATTGTTGTTGTTCATGCCTCACCTTCCAGCTGGTTTCCTGATCTGGTAAGCTATCTGCAAGAAGGTTGTTACCCTTCTCACCTAAGTGCTTAAAAAAGAATTTATTTCAGATTGCAATCAATTCCATTCTTGCTCGTTGACAGTGTTTTGTTTAAAAAGGATATCAATGGAATGTTACTAAGGTGTGTGGAGCCAAGCCAAACTCAAAGATTACTTGAAGAATTCCATGATGGACTTGGTGGAGGGCACTTTTCTACAAGAACTATAGCACTTAAAATCATGAGAGGTGGGTACTATAGGCCTACTATATTTGGTGATTGCTATACATGGGTTAGGAAGTGCAAACAATGCGCTATGTTTGTAGGAAAAGTTAAACTTATAGCCCTACCCCTTCAGCCAATTACAGTGGATCAGCCATTTGTCTAGTGGGGATTGGACTTTATTGGTCTCATTAACCCTCCTTCCATTTCAAGGCATAAGTGGATTCTTACAGCTACGGACTACTTCACACATTAGACAGAAGCAATTGCATTGAAGGAAGCAAACGAAACTAGTGTCCTTGATTTCTATGAAATTTTGATCACTAGGTTTGGAGTTCCTTCGACCATTATTTCTGACAATGCAATGGCTTTTGTGGGATCTAGGATCAACCAATGGGCTGTCCAACATGGAGTTTATCTCAGCACTTCATCGAATTATTATCCACAAGGAAATGGCCTCACTGAGTCTACAAACAAGAACCTCTTAAAGATCATACGAAGAAATATTGAAGACAATTAGAGATCATGGCATCTCAAGTTGAAGTCAGCACTATGGGCTAATAGGATCACCTACAAGAGGTCAATAGCCAACTCTCCCTATAAGCTAGTCTATGGTAAGGAAACAAGGTTACCTATTTCTCTCAAGTTTCCAGCTTTAGAATTAATGCATCAGCTTGAGTTGTTAGAGAATGAGCCTATGGAGATCAGAGATGCAGAGCTTATGGAGTTGGAAGAGACAAGAAATCAAACCATGCTAGCCATGGAAAGTCATCAAGCACAGGTGAAAAGAACATTCAACAAAGGAGCTTCCTCACGAAGCTTCAATGAAGGAGATTTAGTCCTCAAGTGGGATGAGGATCAGACCAAACCAGGAAGACACACAAAGTTTGATTCTCTTTGGAGTGGCCCATACACGATCTCCAGCTGTAAATCCCACAATGCCTTCCAACTTGCTAAGATGGATGACCAAGAGCTTCCAATATTAGTCAATGGGATACATCTGAAACATTGCTATTGAAGAGTAAAACTCTATGTACATATGTAGTTGTTTCTACTTTCCTCCAAGTGTTGTTCAAGCATAGAAGTTTGCTTAAGTTTTGTTCCAATAAGTGCTTGTTTGCACATTTGCTTCTTAGTTAGTTTTCTATTTTCATGTGTCTTCCTTCTTATTTTGAAGGAGTTTGCTTCAGCCATGATCAAAAGAGATTTTTAGTCAAAAATCAGGTTCACCATTGGGGAATTCAAATAGCATCTATATATGTGTTGACACAGTGGATTACACCCTAGACAAGAGGTCGAGCTCCTGCCTTCCACACGCAACAATGGAAACTCCCCTCTTGCCTGTGGGCCTGGCAAAACTGGGGCGAGAGTCTCTAGATAAGGGCTAGCTCCCTTTGATGTATCTTTTAGGTCTTGGATTCCCTATTGCTAACAAATAAATAAAAATGGGGGGGGGATGAAAAGGGAGAAGGATGCTGAAAATAGAACCTAAACCTAAAATGAAAGGTGATTCACCAAAAAAGTGTGATACACTCAGCCCGAACATACACTTTCACCAAGAAGAAGCTCCCATACACTTCATCTAATGTGGGAAACTCTTCTGTATCAGTGAGTCAGGGGTCCGTAGAGATACAGGGAGGAAGAACTATCAAAGGTGTTTTGAGACACACTTTGGCAACCTATTCACATGCGCCTATATTCCTGTTGTAGACACTTTTGGTAGACCTGCAGAAGAAAAAATTTCACCATGCACTAGACATGTTGGAATCATTCTGTGAAAAGCATAAAAGAAAATGACTTAACACAGAAGGAAAACATAGACATATGCGTGAGTGCAAGTTCAAATGGAGGTAAAAAATTGCTAAATCTTGATTCAAGATAAAATCCAACATAGTTCTGCCTTACAAACCTAGAGACTTTTGGGCAGAGTTTTGCCTTACGGGCTAAGAGATCTCCCTCAAAATGAGAAGTTTTACAATATATGGAAAAAGAAGTAAAGTCGTCCCTTTGGAAAAGACTTTTGGCACTCTTTGACAAGCTGGCCCATGTGCGTTGAGAGCATCAGAAAGAGGAAGTCATTGTTGTTGATGTCATTCTTTTAGAAGAGGCCAGCTTGTCAAAGATCACCAAATGTTTTTTCCAAAGGGATGCCTTTACTTCTTCTTTTTCTATATATTTTAAAACTTCTCATTTTGAGGGAGATCTCTTAGCCCGTAAGGCAAAGCTCTGCCCAAAAATCTCTGGGTTTGTAAGGTAGAACTCTGTCAGATTTTACCTTGAATCAAGACTTAGCAATTTTTTTACCTCCATTTGAACTTGCACTCACGCATATGTCTATGTTTTCCTTTTGTGTTAAGTCATTTTCTTTTGTGATTTTCACAAAATGATTCTAACATGTCTAGTGCATGGTGAAATTTCTTCTTCTACATGTCTGCTAGAAGTGTCTATAGTAGGAATATAAGTGCATGTGAATAGGCTACCAAAGTGTGTCTTAGAACACCTTTGATAGTTCTTCCTCCCTGTATCTCTATGGACACCTGACTCATTGATATAGAAGAGTTTTCCACATCAAATGAAGTGTATGGGAGCTTCTTCTTGGTGAAAGTGTATGTTCAGGCTGAGTGTATCACACTTTTTTGGTGCATCACCTTTCATTTTAGGTTTAGGTTCTATTTTTAGCATCCTTCTCCCTTTTCATCCCCCCCCTTTTTTTAATTATTTGTTAACAGTAGGGAATCCAGGACCTAAAAGATACATCAAAGGGAGCTAGCCTTTATCTAGAGACTCTCCCCCCAGTTTTGCCAGGCCCACAGGCAAGAGGGGAGTTTCCATTATTGCGTGTGGAAGGCAGGAGCTTGGCCTCTTGTCCAGGGTGCAATCTACTACGTCAATAGTTTTTGGCACGCCCGGTGGGACCAACTAGGACAAGTTTGGTCCAAAGAGTTGAAGAATTTTTGGTGTGTTCTTCAACCAACCAGCCTTTGGAGGATTTTTCATCAACACTAATGGCGACTTTGAGTTGAATCAGGTGGTTAAGCAGTCCAACTGCCATCAAGAAATCTCATTTTTTGTATGTATAATCCCTTTACCCAGAATCATGGGCCTTGTTTTCCTTCATATAACTTTGATCAAGCTCAAGTTTTTTATGGAATCGCCCCAAACAGCTCTCTTAGTTGCCCTTCAACAATAAGGGAAGTAGCACTGGAGTTTGAGAAGCAAGTTATGGAGATAGATAGATCAGATGAGCATCATAGATATCAGCAGGAGCTGATGTATAAAGAGGAATGTTTGTTCAGGAAAGCTCAGGCCTTGCAATCCATGGAGGAAGAGGTAGCAAAATGGAATAATCCATTCATGCAAGGCAGTCAGCTTTGTGAGCCCCCTCCTATTCTAAAGAAAGCCCACTCTTGTGCACCAAATCCTTTTTATCAGATGGCACTTGCTCATTCTAGCTCATCCGATGCATCAATCGATCCTGCTCTTGATCTCATGCACCTAGCTTTCTAGCATGCCTCTCTTCAGATAGCTCTTCCTGTACATGAGCAAACCCTCCCAAATCTTCCCCAACCTCCTCAAGTCTTCCAACATGATCTCCAAATTCCAAGTTGGAAGAAGGAAAATCATGAACCAGCTCAGGACCTTAAAGAAGACAAAGTTGTTGCTTCTTCCCAAGAGAAAAGTTCCAATCCCAAGGTCCTGAGTTGGAAGCAAACAGTGGAATCTTTGGGTAGGAAGGAGGAGAAAGGTTTTGCTCAAAACCTTGAATAAGTTGAGGCTAATCCTGCTCATAATGATGTTTGTGACCTCCAAAAAAGGCTCTTCCAAGAAGATATAGCTAGGAGAATTGCAGAGTTGGAATCCAGAGAGAGATTCCTCAGCCAACGTGTGATGGACATGTCTAAACACACCCCATCTACACACCTCCAAGAGAGCTATCAGGCCACACCTGATATAGATGAAATGTTGGCCAAGTGGAAAGAAGAGAATCATTTGATTATAGCTCAAGGACCGCCTCCTCTTCCACATGGTTTTTCCACTTCATCCCTTCTCAAAGAGGAACCTATTTTGCAAGAGGCAAATGAGGAGCAGAAGATCCAATTTGCAATTTTTCAAGAGGCTATCATGGATTTCAAAGAAGAAGAAATCATCATCGATGCTCCTTTTGAAGACATCATCGACAATGGAGAAGACGCAGGGCATGCATACATGCAGATGTTCCAGCAATACGAAAAGGAATGTAAGCATGGTGAGCTTTCTCCTCCTTTGTTTGATGAACTTCCTTGTTGCTTCGATGAGGAAGATGACTATGCCAAGGAGCTTGAGTTGGAGGAGGATCAGATGGATGCCTTTGAACATCTAGAAACTCTTATCCTTGAGCAGGAAAAGAAGAGGCTTGTCCATCTTGAAGACAACTTTGAAGAAGAGAGCCTTAAACAAGAAGGTGATGTTCTGTGGGATGAGAAATCAGTTTGTGATTCCATTTCAGACATCACAATAGTCACCCTTCTTCAAGAAAGCCTTGAGGGAGCAGAGGATGAGTTTGACAGGGTCTTCAACGAGGCATAAGGAAACAAGTCAAACCATGATGCATTACAACGGGACTGTGCATATCAAAGGGCTTATGGTGATGAGCCAACAGACATTGATTTCTTGGTGAAACACACCAGCATGAAGGACCAACATTCAACAAGCTTCCAAGAACAAGAAGAGTACATATATGTTGGAATCATGTTTGACTCCAATCCACTCGGATACAAGCCAATCAAGGTGACATGCAAGAGGAGCAAGTCACCAAGTCTCCATTCCATTCAGCCACTTGTCTAGCACCATAAGTTTTCTAGCTAGGAAGGGGACTTAATAAATTTTCCCCTTGATCCAGGAGGGAGGAAAATATACCTTGTTAGTTGTACATAGTAGTTTTCTTTCAGTTTCTTTCCCTACTTTCCCTAAGTGCAGTGTGCACAAGTTGTGTTTTTAGCCTTGTGTGTGTTTTCTTTTGTGTTTGGGGTAAAAGCTCATACTTGATTCTTGGATCTCTCGGGGCTGTTTTTATCTTTTCAAGCTACATCTCAACTTCGTGCCTAATGGATTTTAAGGCAACTAGTTTTTAAGCATAACAGGCATGCTTCCCCTGGGAGTCACCAATTTGTTGACCATTTTGGTCCTGCAAGCCAAAATTGGTCTCCTTCCTTCCCTGTTGTTCTAAGCCAGTTCATTTTTTTAATTTTACACAACTCTGGAAGTTTCTATGGACTCTGTAGGCATTTCTACAAACTCTACAAGTGTTTCAACGGACTATGCAAAGAGTTTCTATGGACTCTACAGGTAGAGAAAAGTTCTCACTTAGGCACAAAATGGACCATTCCAAGTGCCCTTGCGGAGGGCAGGTAACATTTGCAAAGAGGCCACAGAGAAAAGTTGAAAAGGTAAGTTTCTTTTGGAAATTTGTTTAAGACAAGGGAAGTACCCTTCGGAAGGGTCATTTCCAATTTTCCCAAAGGGCACTTTTCGAAGGCAGTCGAGAGAAAAGACAAGGACATAATTCCTTCAGACTTTTTGTCCAAAGGAATTCCTTCGAACAAAAAGTCTGAAGAAATTTGGAAGGGCTATGAGCAAGAAAGCCTGAAGAAAAGCAAGTAAAAATACTAAGGCATATAACGATTTCCTTCGGACTTTTTGTTCGAAGGAATTCCTTTGGACAAAAAGTCTGAAGAAATTCGAAAGAAAAATAGCCGCGGGAGAAAAGCTCAAGAGAAAATTTTGAAGGTCAAGCAAAGTGGTCAAAAATAATTCTTGCAAACTTTTTGCCCGTGGGAAAAGTGGTCGCTAGAAAAAACCTGAGAAAAAGCTCCAAAGAAAAGAGGCAGGCGAGACAATTCTTGTGGACATTTTGTTCGCAAGAAAATAGCTAAAGAGAAAAAGCTGCCGAAGGACCCCGAAGGGCAGGTGCCCTTGCAGGGGACTCTCGGCCAAAATGAAGGCACTTCTCCAAAGCCTAAGGGACACCTTCCATTTGGGAGGGTCCAAAGCAAAAGCTCGAAGGTAAGGGAGCGACAAAAAGGCCGAAGCAAAGGGAAAGGCCGAAAGAATTCCAAGGGGTGATGGGCCCGAAGATGTCAAAATCAAGCACGATGAACTAGCCGTTAGAAGTTCAAACACAGTGACAGGTGCGTAGACATCAAATTTAAGGCTCGTGAAATATCCATTTATTTTGAAAAAGCTTAAAGAAGATCCCAAGGAACTCAATGACCCACCAAGAAGATAGCCCTAAGGGCCGAAGGGGCTAGAAAGAGACAAAACCAGGAATAGACAAAGTGCAAAAGCGGACAAACAATCCAGGTGGCAAAGAGAGGTGTCGACTCAAGGATTTATTCTTGTAGTTGGAGCAGTGCTTGCCAAGTGGTCATCAAACGACACAAACAGTAAGTGGCGCGGCTTGTTTTCTCCACTTTGCATTAATGAGTAGACAAACTGTGTGAATATCTAGAAGGAGCAGTCTTGTTTGTAGGAAAAGAGGTGCGGCCTGTGCTTTCACATTAATGTTTGAATGCCAAAGTCAAGATCAATGATTACACAACATGGTTCCATCAGGCCTCTTCTAGAAGAATAACATCAGCAACAGTGACTTCCTCTTTCTGATGCTCTCAACGCACATGGGCCAGCTTGTCAAAGAGTGCCAAAAGTCTTTTCCAAAGGGACGCCTTTACTTCTTATTTTTCTATATATTGTAAAAATTCTCATTTTGAGGGAGATCTCTTAGCCAGTAAGGCAAAGCTCTGCCCAAAAATCTCTGGGTTTGTAAGGCAAAATTCTGCCAAATTTTACCTTGAATCAAGACTTAGCAATTTTTTACCTCCATTTGAACTTGCACTCACGCATGTCTATGTTTTCCTTTTGTGTTAAGTCAGTTTCTTTGATGCTTTTCACTGAATGATTCTAACATGTCTAGTGCATGGTGAAATTTCTTCTTCTGTAGGTTTGCCAGAAGTGTCTATAACAGGAATATAAGTGCATGTGAATAGGCTGCCAAAGTGTGTCTTAGAACACCTTTGATAGTTCTTCCTCCTTGTATCTCTACGGACCCCTAAATCACTGATACAAAAGAGTTTCCCACATCAGATGAAGTGTATGGGAGCTTCTTCTTGGTGAAAGTGTATGTTTGGACTGAGTATATCACTCTTTTTTGGTGTATCACCTTTCATTTTAGGTTTAGGTTTTGTTTTCAACATCCTTCTCCCTTTTCATCCCCCCCCTTTTTTCATTTATTTTTTAGCAGTAGGGAATCCAAGACCTAAAAGATACATCAAAGGGAGCTAGCCCTTATCTAGAGACTCTTCCCCCAGTTTTGTCAGGCCCACAGGCAAGAGGGGAGTTTCCATTGTTGTGTGTGGAAGGCAGGAACTCAGCCTCCTGTTGAAGGTGCAATCCACTGCATCAACAATATGGTCTGAGTTCTCAAGCATAGTAGGCATGCTGAGCCAACTGAATCACCAAAAATGTTGACAATTCTTCCACAAGACAGATTGTCTTTTGCCATTCAAAAAATTCACATCTCCATCCAAGGAAAGAAAGAATACATTGTTTTTTTCTTTGGTAAGGGCCTTTGCTACAAAAGGATGAATTCCTTCAGACTTTTGTCCGAAGGAATGGTTCATCAAAGAAGGCTTCTACTAAGGACAAAACTTCAGAGAATCCAAAAGTCCACCCAAAAAGCAAGGAAAAGCCAAGAAAAAATTTCTTTGGACTTTTTGTTTGAAGGAATTCCTTCGAATGAAAGTCCAAAGAAATCTGAAGGAATAAGTCTGTGGAATTGCAAGGGCTTTGGAAGGCAGAAGAGGGAAAAACAAGAAACCGGAAGGGTAGATACCCTTCAGAAGGGTCATTTTCAACAATCTCGAAGGGCATCTACCCTTCAAGAAGGTACATGTCATAATCAGGACCCCTACAAAAAACCCAGGTTCCCTACAATTTTTTTGACAAAGGCCCAAATGAGGGATAGAAGCCCTTGCGGAGGGCACTTGGTCAGTCCCTAGACTCTTGTAAAAAAATCCCAAGGGCATTCTCAACAGAGTTAAAAAAGACAAGGATTAATTCCTTCGGGCGTTTTGTTCGAAGGAATTCCTTCAGACAAAAAGTCTGAAGAATTTCAAAAAATTACAAAGAAGAAAAGTCTGAAGAAATAGGTGAAGGCAAAGATGAAGGATTAATTCCTTCGGGCTTTTTGTCTGAAGGAATTCCTTTGGAAAAGTCCGAAGAAATTCAGAGTAAGCCAAGGAAGACAAGCCTATGGAGAAAAGTCAACGAAATCTTCAGACAAAAATGAAGGAATCCTGAAGACCTTTTTTTTGAAGGATTAATGCGGCAAAGAATCCCTAAGGAAATAAGGCAAAAGATGAAGCTAAGAAAGCTACAGGAAAATCCAAGGAAATAAAGCCAGGGAGAAAACATAGAAGTCCAAAGGATTCCTTTTAAAGGAAATTGTCAACAAAAATTCTGAAGGAAATAAGAAGACTAAGGGGCCTGATAGAAAATAAGCTCAAGAAAATGCCAAAGGGTGACATCCCGCAAGACGTCAAATTTTGACCGCAGGAAGTAACCGTTGAAACAAAGGTAAAGCCAGAATTCCAAAAGAATTAAACCATGAGAAGTTGACCTCAGATTAAGCAACAAGAAGTTGAAAAAAAGGCCAAACGGAGGAAATATAAACTACTATAGACAAAATACATCCAAATATAGAATCCTACCAGAAATAGACATGAACAAGCAAACCAGGATAAAATACATGCAAGCAAGGGCTATTTTCGATCGACCGGTTAAAGCTTCAATTGACTGGTTGTTTAAGTCCTGCTCATCTCCGGATCAACTCATGCATCTGAAGGTCCAACTCAGCTTCAACCAGAGTTCCAAATTTGAACGTTGAGTTGACTATTCTAGATTTAGAGTTGACTAATTGTTAAACACCACATCTACCAGGAGTTTCCCATGCAAAGGAGAATGATCTCTTTGTCCAACTTAGCTTATCAAACAGCCAACTCAGCTTTTCAAACGTTCCAACTTGGCATCAAGTAGCTCATGTAGAGTTCTAAAATTGACATTGGCATGGATTTCCATGCAAAGAGAGGTGGACGGTTCAGAACAAAGACAAGTTCACTTCCTCAAGCGCAAGAAACTTCATGCAAAGACAAAAAGAAAACATATTCTATTGAAAGGCCAAGTCGGCCTTGAGTTAATCTAAGTTAATACTTCTCTTCAAATTTTTCAATGCCAATCTTTGGCTTTTTTAATTCTCTATAAGATGGCTTTCAGCCTTGATTAAAATCATCCCTCTCTTGGCTAGACCAGACTCTACCATTAGTGAGTTGTGTAACCTCTTCAATCAATAGAAGGACTGTACTTTCAAATTTCAAGTGCTGGCATAGTGTACATTCATTCAACAATTTGCATAAGTGGTAGATTTCTCTCCCTTCCCAAATTTTGATTCGTACCTAGTTGCTAACTTACCGTATTATGTAGATCATGTTAAGTGTTCTTTATGTCTTTTGCTAAAGCTGTAAGTGGATGTTAAGTGGCTGCAAATTGTCTTGTATTAGACCTCTCTCCATCATTATTCCCTCATGTTTTGGTTATTGGATCGAACCTTCTCACGAAATACTTATGTATAGTGGTTGATTGAAATCTAAGGTCTTCCTTTTCCCTTGTTTGTTCAGTGTTCTAGGTTACAAGTTGAGTGGTTCAATCTTATGGTGTAACACCTTTATTAGGTAGGATTTCCTCTTAAAGTTTCCTTCTCCCTTTTCCATGGTAGTCTGCAACATAGAGTAGAGATCCTCATTGATACATCTTACAAGAACCAGCCTTCTCTCAAGGTTCTTCTCACCATTGAGGCACCCAACTTCGTGAGAAGATCCCATTATTTCAATCAGATAGAGGACTAGCCATTTCATGCACGTCTTTGATTTAGGGCGCAGCTCCAGGTTGACAACAATTACCAAGTTCATGGAGTACGATGTAGAGATCAAGGTCACTAAGCTAGTAAGAGGTAAAGGCTTGTGTGAGCATATGGTTGATGCCCTATTATAGCACGAAATTACACCCATGTGGGAGAGTTTTTCAGGCTCTCCCACTTTCGACTATAAGTATGGCAAAAACCTTAGGATGTGGGTCTCTTATGGTGAGGTTGAGCCTCTAGGATTTTTAAAGAGGTTAGTGCCTCTCGGTGGATCACCTAAACTACTGCTGAAAGAAAACTTTCATGGGGAAAAGGGTTAGAAGGAGGAAAAGGGCTCTTAAGAAGGCTAACTAGATGATGCACCGATTTAAAATGGGAAACTCTCATAAGCTTGAATCCACACTAATTTTGTAGAGGACAATACTGGATTACACAACCTCAAGATCAAGTTGGTTGCATAAATATTTCATGGAGTAGGTTCGGGGAAGCAATGAATGCAAACAGAGAGGAGTTCTAAGACTCACTAGAAGTTCACATTAATGGCCAAAAGAACACTCAACCAGACCTACAAATAGCATCAAAAAATCTTTAAACAAGGTCATAAAGGACCATGGATGAGGAAGACTCTCCTTCACACAATGCCATAGTACACAGCTCAACAGACACAAGTCCACAGCAAGAGACAGGTAAAGAAAAATTCTTTATTGCATAAGAGGTGGTTCTTACAAATGCTTGGCAAGGTTGAGCCTAACCAGTTGAGCATATCTTGCGATATCTCTAAGAGCATCCCATCTCCCAGGAAGATTAAAAACATCTAAAAACTAGGAACCATTACAAATACAAGTCGCGTGATATATATATATATATATATATAGAGAGAGAGAGAGAGAGAGAGTTGTGTGAAAAGAGAGAAGAAGTTGTTGATGAACACTAATTTCATCCTTCTTTGCCATGAAATGCATCACCCAGGATCACTGCACAACCTCTTTGAGCCACTCCTGCAGTCAAGTCTCTTTTGGTGGAGCTGAGAGCAGTCATGTTGTGGGCAGCTAGATGTCTCTTCCTAGCATGATTGCATTTATCTTTGCATTTAAATGGCATGGCATCTTTCACTTTTGCATGTCTTATCTGAAGAAGGACATGGGCCTCCATGCCTGGGAGTTCAAATTGACCCATGTTGTTGTTGTGTTTGGATGTCTGTTTGTTGGGAGCAAACCATATTGAAGGATGAGAGCCTTCATAAATTTCCAACTACCAACCACTTAGACTCTCTCATGCTCATTATTCATCCTTGTGCCACTTGTCCTTTGCTAATTGGCCCTTTTTGCTCCATCTTATGCCATGTGGTAGCCTTTCATTCACCTGATCATGACTCTCATGTTGCTGGACCAAGCTTAAGTCAAGCACTCAAAGAATCTCGATTTACTCTATGTAGAGTAATTTGGGTTCTTTGATCTCTCCAACTTCAAACTTTCTCATATCCTTTACTTATCAAGCTTTTATAGTAAAGTACTTGGAGAAACTCGATTTACTCTATGCAGAGTAATTCGGGTTTTCCAAGTTTACTTTGGACATTTTGCCTTGGCTTGTCTTTTTGAGAACCTGAG
Organism: Torreya grandis; assembly: GCA_037957365.1. Taxonomy (NCBI): domain Eukaryota; kingdom Viridiplantae; phylum Streptophyta; class Pinopsida; order Cupressales; family Taxaceae; genus Torreya; species Torreya grandis. The sequence goes on from JARHVA010004853.1 coordinate 588,456, forward strand.
AAGCACTTCTAAGACCAAATTGAGATTTTGACATCTCATTACTTATTTCAGGTTTTTGGCTACTCACAACTTATGAAGTAATTAAGTAGTGCTCCTTGGAGAATTTGAAATACACTGTCCAGACCAAATCGAGCTTTCCAAGCCCCACTACTTACTTCAGACTTATCATTACTGATTACTCATGAAGTGAAATAAGTTGTGTTGCCTAGGAAACCTGAATTTGTCTCCTTTAAAAAACTTGAAGACTTCCCAATGAAATAACCCAAAACCTTCTGTTCAAGACCATTTTGGGTCTTTAACACATTGTTACTTACTACTTCAGACCTTTGTAACTTTGCAACTTATAAAAAAAAAATTTAAGTCATGGGCTACCGAAAGTTTGAAGTCTTTTAAAGACTTGCCATTTCCTGCTTGAAAGTCTATCTTCTCATACTTAGGTAAAAATTGGTGTTGTTATAACTTGGAATTGCACCCTTGTGAGAGAGTTCTTCAGGCTCTCTCACTTTCAGCTATAAGCATGGGAATAAGCTCAGGATGTGGGTGTCCTATGGCGAGGTTAAACCTCTAGACGTTTATATGACGCTAGTGTTGTCAACTTGGAGCTGCACCCTGAATCGAAGACATGCATGAAATGGCCAATCCTCTATCTGGTTGAAATAATGGGATCTTCTCACGAGGGTGGGTGCCTCAATGGTGAGAAGAACCTCCATAGAAGGTTGGTTCTTGTAGGATGTATCAATGAATATCTCTACTCTATGCTGCAGACTACCATGGAAAAGGGAAAAGGAAACTTTAAGGGGAAATCCTACCTAATAACGGTGATACACCAAAAGATTGATCCACTCTACTTGGAACCTTGAACACTGAACAAACAAGGAAAAAGGAAGACCTTCGATTTCAATCAATCACTTATGCATAAGAATTTCGTGTGAAGGTTCGATCCAATGACCAAAACATGAGGGAAAACAATGGAGAGAGGTTTGATACAAGACACTTTGCAGCCACCTAACATCCACTTACAACTTCAACAAAAGACATAAAGAACACTTAACATGACTTGCATAATACGGTAAGCTAGCAACTAGGTACGAATAAGAATTTGGGAAGGGAGAGAAATCTACCACATATGCAAATTGTTGAATGAATATACACTATGCCAGCACTTGAAATCTGAAAGTACAGTCCTATTGATCGAGGAGGTTACACAACTCACCAATGGCAGAGTCTGGTCTTGCCAAGAGAGGGATAATTTTAATCAACACTGAATGTCAATTTATAGAGAATTACAAAAGCCAAAGATTGGCGTTGAAAAATTGAAGAGAAGGATCAACTTAGATTAACTCAAGGCTGACTTTGCCTTTCAATAAAATATGTTTTTCCTTTGTCTTTGCATGAAGCTCCTTGCACTTGAGGAAGTGAACTTGTTTTTTGTTTATTGAACTGCCCACCTCTCTTTACATGGAAATCCATGCCAGTGTCAATTTTAGAACTCTACGTGAGCTGTTGGAACATTTGAAAGCTTGAGATGATAATATCATGCTGAAATCCAATGCCAATGTCAATTTTAGAACTCTAACTTGATCCGTTGGAAGCCGAGTTGGAACATTTGAAATGCTGAGTTGACCATTGAATGCATGTCAATGACTAGTCAAACCACAAATAAAACAAATAGTCAACCGAAACTTAGCAATCTGCCAAAAATAGCCCTTGTTCGCATGTATTTTCTCTGATTTTGGTCTGCCTATGTCTTGTCTATTTTTGGCGGGATTCTATTTTTGGATTGTCTTATCTATATTTGGTCTATATTTACTCGGATATTTTGTTTTCAACTTTCCATTGGATTATCTATTTTCTATCCTTTTTTGCACAGTCAAACCTTCATTTCTTTCAGATTTCTTGTTGTCTCCTTGGCTTAATTCTTTTGGATTTCTGGCTGTAGACTTTTCTATCTGCAGATTTATTTCCTTTGACTTCTCATCCTTGCCCTTGGCTTATTTCCTTTGGCTTCATTTCCTTTGTCGGGTTTTTTGTCTTTTGGTGGACCTCTCCAAATTTCTTCAAACTTTTTGTCCGAAGGAATTCCTTCGAACAAAAAGCTCGAAGGTATTTTATTTTGTCTTTGCCTTTATATTGTTGGCTTTATTCCATGGATTTGTCTTCCTTGTAATTACTCTGAATTTCTTTGAACTTTTTGTCTGAAGGAATTCCTTCGGACAAAAAGCCTGAAGGAATTAATCCTTTGTCTCTTCTATTTGCCTTTACCTTCAAAATGCCCTTCGAAAAATGCACAAAGGTCCAAGCACCAACCAAGTGCCCTCCGCAAGGGCTCGTGGCTCTGCTCTATGCCCTTTTCGAAAAAGTTGTAGGGCACCCAGGCTTTTTGTAGGACACCCGGGTTTTTTGCAAATGATTCTCTTGAATTTGATGTGTACCTTCTCGAAGGGTATGTGCCCTTGGAGATTGTTTAAAATGACCCTTTTCTATCTTCCAAAGACACCCCTTGCAATTTCACAGACTTATAACAAGGTTCATTCCTTCAGATTTCCTGAGTGTCCCTTCCAAATTTTTGCAACGGTCTTTTGAACTTTTTTGAAGCTATGTGAAAACAAGCCTTCTTTGATGAACCATTCTTTTGGACAAAAGTCTAAAGGAATTATTGTTGTAGTAAAGGCCCTCAAAAAATAAAAAATAATGTATTCTTTCTTCTTTGGCTAGAGACGTGAATTTTCTGAATGGCAAGAGACAATCCTGACCTATGGAAGAATTGTCAATAGCTAGTTCCTCAAGTGCTTCACTTCAATTCTTTGGGTTTCTATGCTAAACTCTACTAATGGCCGAGAAAAAGGGGGAGAGAGATTAGCATAGGTACCCCCTTTGATGAACAAGAAGACAAGTCACAAGTTTTTGCCTCTATCTCTGATGAGGAAGAGATGATCTTTGACTCTTTTCTCACTTTGCAAGACGTCATGGAGGAGCATGGACAGCTTCTTGATCATGTTTTGAATGATTTGATTGAAGTCATTGGGGTAGGTTACACTCTTCTTCAAGGAGGTTATGAGCTGGCTAAGGGTGGAGAAGGTAGCATTGGGACTCAAATAAGTATGCAAAGGGGCTGCAAGCTTTCAAATTTATCCTTTCAAGAGGTTGGTGAATCTGAAGATGATATTTTTGAAGTCATCAAGGAGGAACCTATTTTGAAAGAGGCAAGTGAAGAAGAGAGGATCCACTTTGCAGCTGATCAAGAAGCTCTCATGGATGACAATGAGGAAGAAATCATCATGGATGCTCCTTTTGAAGACATCATCAACAATGGAGAAGACACAAGTCATGCATACATGCAGATGTTCCAGAAATATCAAGAGGAAAGTAAGCATGGTGAGCTCTCTCCTCCCTTGTTTGATGAACTTCCTTGTTGCTTTGATGAGGAGGATGACCATGCCATGGAACCTGAGTTGGAGGAGGATCAGGAGGATGTCTTTGAATAGCTAGAGACTTTGGTTTTTGAGCAAGAAAATTGAATGGACGCAACTCCTTGTAGAACACAAAGTGTTGAACCATTGAACCGTTGAACCATTGAACTCCAAAAAATGGTTCAAGTTCAATCGAAAGGTTCAAAGTCATGGCTAAAAGCCCTAAAATGGCCTACACAGTTCGCAAAAGGGGTAACAAATTTTCTTTGGAGGGCACTTTGGTTAGTGATAAGACCAAATCAGCAGTTCCAAAGGGGTCGTTCAAGACCCAAAGTACCTTTGCGGAGGGTAAGTTTCCTTCAAAAGGAAAGACCAAAGATGAAGAATTCCTTTGGACATAAGTCTAAAGGAAATTCTTAAGGAAAAGATGCAAAGGATTTCTTCAAACTTTTTGTCCAAAGAAAATTTGTGAAGAGCAAGGATGAATTAATTTGAACAAAATGCCTGAACGAATTCCTTCGGACATTTTGTTTGAAGAAATTCAGACGGCAAAAAACCAAATGGAAGAAAACCTTCAGAAAGAAATCTGTAGCAAAATGGTTCAGGCAAATTCTTTTGGACAAAATTCTGAATAAATTCCTTTGAAAATTCTGTCTGAAGAAATTTAGCCAAAAATAAAGCCGAAGAAAAGAAAGTCAAAGGGAAGTGAAGCCGAAGGAATTACAAAGGGGTGATGGGCCAAAAGACATCAAATTCAGCATCATGAACTAGCCATTGGGGTTCAAACATCTGGTGACGTCCTTGTGGATGTCACATTTAGGGAAATGGAATATCTATTGATTCTCATATATTTAAAGACGGGCCCGCACCTGGAAATGAGTTAGAAGATGCCAAAAAAATTCATAAGGCGCGAGCCTAAAGGAATTCAAAATACTTAAGGCCAAAAGGAAGAGACTGCCGAGAAAGGAGCCCAAAGAGCCAAGGATTGACCGAAGATAGCCCTGAGGGCTGAGAGAGCTAAGAAAAGACAAAAGCTGGGAAAGGACAAAAGCCAAGCGTAGAAGCAGACAAAATAGTCCAGGTGGCAAAAGAAGGTGTCAGCACAAGGAGTTATTCCAGTGGTTGAAACAGTCTCCACCAAGTGGTCATCAAGGAGTGCAAATAGTGAAGGCGTGGCCTATTTTTCCACACATTGCATTGATGAGCAGACAACTGCATGAATGTCTTTAAGAAGTGGTCTTTTTTGCAGACAAAGGGGCGCTGCCCATGCTTTAACAATAATGTTTGAATGCCAAAGTCAAGACTGGCAACTGACACAGCATGTTCTTTCAGTGACTTCCTCTTCTCAATGTTTTCAACGCAGCATGGGCCACTTGTAATAAGGGGGGCACCATTGCTTCCTCTTGCTCTATATATATTGTAATCTTTCATTTGAGAAGATATCTCTCAGATTTTATGGTGAAGCCCTACAAGATTTTACCTTGAATCAAGACATAGCATTTTTACCTCCATTTTGAGTTTGCACTTTTGCATGTCTATGGTTTTGTCTTGTGTTAAGTCATTTTATTTCATGATTTCACAGAATGATTCCAGCATGTCTAGTGTATTGTGAGTTCTTCTTTTGTAGGTCAGCTAGAAGTGTCCACAGCAGAGTATAGGTGCATGTGAACAGGCTACCATAGTGTGTCTTAGAACACCTCTGGTAGTTCTTCCTCCCTATATCTCCAGAGAACCCCTAGCTCACTGATGCAAAAGAGTTTCTCGTATCAAATGAAGTGTATATCAGCTTGTTCTTAGTGTAAAGTGTATGTCAAAGCTAAGTAGATCAACCATTTTGGTGTATCACTGCTTTAGTTTAGGTTCTATTTTCAGTAATCTTTCTCTTTTCAACCCCCCCCATTATATATATTAGCAATAGTACTAGAATAACTCAGAGATGCATCAAAGGGAGCTAGCCCTTATCTAGAGATTCTCCCCTTAGGTTTGCCAGATCCACAGGTAAGAGAGGAGTCTCCATTGTGCCGCATGGAAGACAGAAGCTCAGCATTCTATCAAGGGTGCAATCCACAGTGTCAACAGTATCCAGGATGTGAAATCCCTTGATAAGCAAAGAGAGAAGTAAGGAGGAACATCTACCACTACCACATCATGGGGAATTGAGAAGTTCGGATAGGCATGGAGAGTCAGAATCAAGCCTCTTACCACTCCCAAAATATTAGCTAGTGATCCATCCAATTGTAGAACTCCTTTGGTCATTTGCTCATACTTGAGGCTTAGCTTATCAGCTATTCATTTGGGCATAAATAAGGTGCTTGCTTCACTATCAATGATGTAATTATGGACCAAAAAATCACCAATAATCAAGGACAAATAGAAGGAAGGGACCTTCTCATTCTTCTTTGCTTGACCTCCCATGGGAGGAGCCCCATTTACTATCAACACATTATCATTTCTTGTTGGGACAACTTGCTTACCTGGCCCGTGCAATTCCTTTTGGAGTATATCTTTTTGTCCTGGCAATGCTAAAGAATCTCACAATGAGATGTTCATGTGCAATTTCTTCATTTGGTCCACTATATTGATTGAAGGATTGCCACCTTTGGAGCTCTCCTTGGGGACATTCGTAACCTATGGTGCAATCTGAGGAGTTGAAGCTGCAATCGGCGGTCTGTAATTGGGGAACTTTTGATTTGCTTGTGGTGAAGGAGATGTTGTAGGTGCTTGAGTGGTTATTTGAGCTTCATCCATAGCTCTCCTTTTGGACCTGGTGTTGGTTGTAACACAATCATTCTGGTCACTTATGCTCCTCACATAGTTGACTACGTAGAACTCTCCTTCCAAGTGATTCATAAGATTAGAATCAGATTGAGCCTACTTGTTGTCCATCCCAAGCTGTGTTGATATCTCAAAATTTGAGAATTGGGCTGCCTGATCACTTTGTGCGGTCATGCTTTGACTTGGTAGCTCATTGGCATAAAGAACCTACTCTTGGCCATGCCCCAAGGGTGGATAATTGCACTGCTCTTGCACCAAATTATTTTGAGTGGGGACAAGAGCCTTGGAAGATGAAGGGGCATTTGGGTTATAGCTTTGATAAGGCTTGACTTGTGTAATTTGACCCTGTCTTTGATTATAATTTTGGAAGGGAGGTCTATTTGTCTACCCAAACTGCTGGTAGCCTTGATTTGGCCTATAACTCTGAGCTTGTTGTCTCTTGAGGGCAACTAACTCATTGGTAACACTCTGTAGTAGGCTCTTAACTTTGTGGAGATCATTTGTAGGGTAGAAGTCAGCCTCCCTTGATTAGGTAGAGGAGCTAGAGTGGGCATAGCAGGCTGGACTGAGGGCTGTAAATTAGGAAAGAGTGATATATGAGGTCTAGGAGCTATCTTTCATGCTTGAACAAGGCAATTTTTAGCAGCTATGTCTATCTCATAAGCAACGGACATAATATGTCCACCCATGGACTGTATCATGACAACAATGTCACTATTCAGGCCTTCAAGTAGTAAAGAAAAGCATAACTTGGGGTTGGCCTCACAATAATTGGGATTTCGTCTCAAGTCTTTTGGAACCTAGTGTTAAAATCTTGCATAAATTCATGTGGGGATCTCTTCATGATGGTCAATTGCTCAGCTAGAGACAAATGGTCACTTTTTTCCCCAAACCTATTTGTCAAAAAGGTCCCTAACTAATTCCATGAGCCAACTGAGTTCACAGGTAAGGTCCTATACCAGTCCAAAACTTTCCCTTTGAAGGACAAGGCTAGCAATCCGATGGCTACATTTTCTTCAATGATATTATGAATTTTGCAGAGGTTGGCTATTTTTTTGATCTACTTGATAGCAATGATTGGGCCCTCTCCACTAAAGGGAGGAACACTTTTGAGAGTTGTCCTTGGAATTGGGTCATACTGCAGAAGGTTCAAGGGACTCTAACAATTGAAGGCCACAAAAGGGAAAGCCATGGCTGTGAAAGGATTCAACCGGGGTCTCCTTGAGTAGGTGTGTTTTATGGCTGGTTTGGGAAAGTGGCTTGCTACGTAAGGGTGAGTATTTACAAACCTCAACCTTTTTGTTGAGTTCAAAGGCAACTCAATAAATTCAAAAGGGACACCCCTAGAAGAAGAACTTGTAGTGACCTTTGGCATGGGATGCCAGGCTGATCATTAACCAGAGACTGAGTTCCTAAATGGAGTCACCAAATGCTAAATTATAGCTCCTTTTGGATTTTTTAATAATATCAGGACTAACACCAATCTTGAAACTTGTAGGACTCAGAAATTGGTCCCACTGGGCATGCCGAAAACTATTGATGTTGTGGATTGCACCCTTAGAAGGGAGGCTCAGCTCTCTTCATCCATGCGGCACAATGGAGACATTCCTTTTGCTGTGGGTGGCAAACTTGAAGGATGAATCTCTAGACTAGGGGATAGCTCCCCTTGATGCATCTGGAGGATCTAGATTTCCCAATGATAATAATGGGGGGGGGGTGAAAAGAGAGAGAGATACTAAAAAATAGAACCTAACTAATGCGGTGATGCACCAAACCGGTTGGTCTACTCAGCCTTGACCTACACTTTACACCAAAGAGAAGCAAACATACACTTCATTCGAATGAGAACCTTTCCTGCATCAGTGTTTCAACAAGGGATCCTATGAAGATACAGGGAAGAAGAAACTACCAAAGGTGTTCTAAGACACACTATTGGATAGTCTGTTCACATATGCCTATACTCTGAGCTAGACACTTCTTATTGACCTACAAAGAACTCACAATACACTAGATATGTTGGTATGAACTTATGAAAGCATTATAGGAAATGACTGAACAAAAGATAAGACCATAGACATATGCAAAAGTGCAAGCTCAAATGGAGGTAAAATGCTTCTTTTGATTCAAGGTAAATTTATTCAGGGCTTCACCATACAATGTTGAGAGATCCTCCTCAAAATGAGAAGTTACAAATATATATAGAAAGCTTAAAAATAGACAATTGACTAGTCAATGGATAGAAACCCATGCTGTATTAAACACTCGTGTAGTGACCACAAGCCCATGCCCCTGTCGTCTCCTTGCAATTGCATATGGGAGAGCCATGTTGTAGGTGTCCAAGTCGTTTCCCATGCTATCTTGGGCCTGCAAAATCATGGAATACTTCTAGTAACTAACTAGGCCATCCCCAAGTTGTGTTGACTAGGCCATGCTCTCTTCAATGCTGAGCGTAACTGGCTATTCATTAATGACAAAATGAAAAAACATAGGCTGCTCTCTTCTATAGTTCGAAAACCAATCTTTTTATTGGTTTTCGGTGGAGACTATTTCACCTAAGTGCATTTACTCTTCTTGCTGACGACACCTGCCTTGGTCTGGTTCATCTTTGGGTCTATGCTTTGTCTTGTTATGCCACCTGAAGCATTTTGAGCTTTTGTTTTATGTGCACGAGGCCATGTTCTGGGTTACCCACCTTATTTTCCCTTACTTTGCTATTTCCCTCTTGTCCTAGCAATTCGGGCTCTCGGCGCTTATTATTCTCTCCCGGGCTCCTTTCTTTGCTTGTTTTCTCATTCGTTCTTCAGGCTCTTGGGTTTGAATTCTTTCAGACAAAATGTCTGAAGGGTTTGAATAAAATCTCCTTTGGGCTTGTCACTTTTGACTTTCCTTTGGAGGGTCTTCGGGCTTCCTTTTCTGAGTTCCTTCAGACAAAATGTCCAAAGGAATTCTCCTTTGATTTTTTCTAATGGCTAGCTTACTTTTCTAAAATTGATGTTCATGAGCCCATCATCAGACATTTGAATCCCAATGGCTAGATTATTGCCTTGAAATTGACATTCACGAGCCCATCACCCACTAGGACAATTCCTTTGGCATTTTTGCAAATGAGCTTCTCCAAAGAAAAGTGACCCTTTGGAAAGATTGAAATGGTCCTCTTTGGCATTCGAAAATGACCCTTGCCTTTAGAAAAATACCTTTGAAAAAGCTGCAATGGTCCACTTTCATAAGATAGTGACCCTTCGAAAAAATGGAAATGGTCCACTTTCATAACCAAGTGCCCCCCACAAGGACACCTACCCTTCGGACTTTTGATCTTTCAAATTTTTTTGGACTTTTTGTGACTGTCGAATTTCTTCGGACAAAATGTCCAAGGAATTCCTTCGGACATTTTGTCCGAAGAAATTCCCCTTTGATTTTTCTTCCTTGGTTTTCCTTTGGACAAAAAGTCTGAAGGAATTCTCTTTTGGGCTTGTCACTTTTTCCTAAAGGGCAAGTTCCTTTCAAGCTTTTTGTCTTGCCACTTTGCTCCAATCGATTGCCCTCTGCAAGGGCAATTCGAGCCCAAAGTTACCCTTCAGACTTTTGAAAAGATCCACTTTATTCATTGCTTGCCCCCGTAAGGGCTCCTTGGCCTCCAAAGTTGCCTTTCGAAAGAATTGTGAAGGTCCCGTTTGCTGCCTAAGTGCCCTCTGCAAGGGTACATACCCTTCAGAAATCCTGCAAATGACCCTTCAGCTTTTCCACTTGGTCCATTTTGCCGACGAAAAGCCCTCTGAAGTAATTCACTTGTCTTTCAAAGCATCCAAGACCAAATCGAGGTTTACAAGTGGCTTTACTTATGAATTTTTTTACAAGTTACCCATCAAACCCAAAATGCACTTGGCAAGCAAAAGAGGAAAACACATGGTTTTTTCATGGGAAATGGTTAAACAGATAAATTTTTTCACAAGGCAGCTAAGGAATGAACTAGCTGGAACATGGATTGAATGACTCTTTCAATAAGAAAGGAGGGTTTGCCCAATTTTGGCCTATAGGACCAAAAATTGCTCAACAAGAACATAATTCGTAATATGATGGTTCAATACTAAACACTGCCTCCTATATATATCATTATTAAAATATGGGGACTCCACAAGCCAATTAAGCTAACTACTACTACCCATATGTAATATAGAAATTACCAAATGACTAAGTCAAAGGTAATGTGTGCAATAGGTCGACCACACATATCCTAAGACACCCAATAGACTAAGGGCATAGCATGACCCTCCTTCAAACAAGTGTTTTCCTCAACTTTAATTATATGTGGATGATTTTTTATGAAATCATCATCTTCCCATGTCACATATTCTCTAGGTATGTTCTTCCACTTGATAATATACTTTGTGATCACCCTAGTTTGCAACCTCTCTATGCGTGTTTGGAAAAATGTTTTAGGTTCCAAGATGATTCTTCCCACTTCATCAAGCTTTGGTAGCTTTGTTTGGGCTAGAATCATCTAGCCAATGACTTTATTCATATAGGAGAAATGAAAGACCAGGTTTACTTTTGTTGACCTAGGTAACTTCAATTTGTATGCAATACTACCAATCTTCTCCAAGATCTGGTGAAACCCATAATACTTAGGTGAAAGTTTTTTATCCTTCTTTTGTCGATTCAAGGACATTTGCTTATATGGGTGCAATCTAAGAAAAACACAATCTCTCACTTCAAAATGCCTTTCACTCTTGTGTTGGTCAGCCTATTGTTTCATTTCATTTTGTGCCATGGTGAAGTTCTTTTCGAGACTAGAAAGTACCCCTATTGGTTCTTAATATGCTCTTCTAATGCACAAACTCGTGGTTTCCCTTTCAAGGATAATATGATGGATGGTGGGTTGTACCATACAATACCATAAATGGGGACATTTTGGAAGCAATGATATATCACCATTATGCTAGTGGCATCCTATTAACTCATTGAGACTGCTTATTAGAAGTAAAACAATGTAGATAACCCTTGAAGCATTTGTTGATCACCCCAATTTGTCCATCAGATTAGGGGTGATATGAAGAGCTATGGGCCAACTGAGTACCCAAACAAGATAATAAATCAATCTAAAAATTAATTGTAAATATGGGATCATGGTCACTATAATCTTTGAAGTATCATGTAGCTATAGAATTGTCATTCCGATCTAGCTTCATCCATCCAATCTGCCTGCAGTATGGACATGACGCACAACAATGGTTATACGTTTTCATCCCTTCTAGAAAATGCATCTACCACAAGCTTCTCCTTCCCTTTCTTGTAGATGATTTTGAAGTCATATCTCAACATATTATTGACCCATTTTGTGTTGCTCCTCAAATGATAGCCTATATTCAAAGAAGTACTTTAGGGTCCAAGTTGTCACAATTCCTTTTCACTTTGAAGTGTCTTCCCATTAAATAAGGCCTCCATTACTTGACCATGTGAAGAATATCTAACTTTCCCTTCTCATAAATGGGCTTGAGTAAATTATTACCTTTGAGTTGGAAACTACAATAAGCAATGGGATTGCCTTCCTACATGATAATTGGCCCCATTCCATGCCCCAAACATCACACTCCACAATGAAAGTTTTGGTGAAATTAGGAGTGGATAGAGCTAGAGTATTTCACATGGCCCCCTTAAGTTTATCAAATGCTCTAATTGTTGCTTCACTCCAATGGAAGTAATTCATTTTCAATAAAGTTGTGAGTGGTGTTCCTATGCTACCATAATTGTTTGGAAAATCTATAGTAGCATCTTGTAAGTCCAAAGAATCCTCATGAGTTCTTAAGGATTTTAGACACTTTCCACTTCACCATGGCCTTGATATTGCTAGAATCCACCTTGATTCCTTCATGAAAGACAATGTGACCCAAGTAATCCACCTCCTTGACTCCAAAAACACACTTAGAAGGCTTCACATAAAGTTGATTTTGCTTGAGAGTTTGTAAAACTTAATCAACATGTTACAGATGATCTTCCCTTGTTTTGTTGTAGATTAGTATATAATCAAATAACACCAAGACAAACTTCCTCAAAAAAGGCTATAATATACATTTCAACAAACTTTGAAAACCAAAAGGCATAACCAAAAACTCTTGGTGGCCCTCATGTGCTCTGAACATTGTTTTGGGAATGTCCTCCATGATTCTAATTTAATGATACCCAAAATTAAGATCTAGTTTTTTAAGGTGAAGGGGGGGACTCCATATAACTCATCTATAAAATCATCAATGACATAAATGGGAAACTTATCTTTGACAATGAACTTATTTAGGTCTTTGTAGTTCAGGCAATTGTCATCCTTCTTACATACTATCACCACTAGATAAGAATATGCACTCTGACAATGAGGAATAATTCCAACATCCAACATCACGTATGTATTACAGGAAAATACAATCAACAATGTAAATAATCTCTAATACAGGAAAAGGGAGAAGACCATACTAGATCCAACATACATACAATTGGATGCACCACAAAGCAGGGCAGAGGCTATAAGCAAGAGCTAATTGTGCATGGGGGATTAAGGATATAATTAGGAAGCATTTGCAAGGAACTAACGAGCAAAGACAATCTAGATCCAAGATGTAGACTTAAGATAGATAAATGCCATTAGGTGGTGACCAAGAGGTATCTAAACTAAGGTTTGTAACCAAGAGACATCTAAACTAAGGGTTATAACCAAGAGGCATCTAACTAAGGATATATTGGCATGCAAAGATAACATAAGATAAGATAAGAAAGGAGAAGAACACAACATACTAATATAGTATATGCATATAAAAGAAATAAAAGAAAGAGTTTAGAGATAGGGATACTTACCTTGGGTCAACTTGTCAGCGCATCAGTCTCCTTTTTGGCTCAAGTGGCACTTTATGAGAGATGTTGTAGATGAAGATTCAAATGGCAAGGTGGAAGACCAAAGACTAAGGTGTAACTCTCTGGTTTAACTTCCTTATATTGAAATTCAAAGACCTTGAGCAAGACTAGATCTCCACAAGAACAAGCTCCTATACTCCAATTCCTCTTCTTCTACAAAGGGAAGCTTTTCATGCACAAGTAGAGCAAAATGGTGTGTATTCTAGAAATGAGATCTAGGAGCCCTATATTTATGGATCCAACTCCTAAAATTGACCTATCTAATACATTGACGGACTCAATTTGGATTGATATAGTATAATAATCCAAACAAAAATAGTACTATGTCAACCATACCAATATAATAATAGAAGGGCACACAACTATATTAAGCAGGACTAATATAGTTTGAAAGGGACACATGTAGGAAAAAGAACTGCATTGTCCATGGCCAATATAGTTGTAAAAATTGGGGCCAAAATAGAACTAACTAGATCTTGATTGAGTTAGTGTCATGTTCCCTTTTTGAAATATTTAATTATGGAAGTAATTAATAATAATATTTTAAGTCGTCCTAAGTTACTTTATTCTATAACATGGAAAAGGGACATTATTATTATCATGCGTGCCAAAAAGTAAATAATAATTTAAGTTGTTGTAAGTCACTTTTATTTTATAACATAAAAATAACACTTATGTATTATTATTATTATTATTAAAGAGGGCCAAAAATTAATTATTATTAAGTGGATGAAAAGTAATATTTTATTAAAAGTATTTTTAAATACTTTTAGGGTAAAATTAAAAAAATGAAGTTATAAAAGGAGTTGGGCTCAAAAGAGTCATTATTCATTATTCATCTTTGAAAACCAAAATCTTATTTTCAGGTTGGAGCTTATGTGTTCAACTTGTCATGTCCCTCTTTTGATAGGGACATCTTGGAAGACCCTTAGCCTTAACTTATTTCTAGGGGCTAAGGGACAAGCATAAAGGGAAAAGAGTATTGAATGTTTTGATTGAATATTTGTAAAAGAGTACCTTTTTGGTAAGTTACTTTATATTTCTTATTTCACTTAAAGAGGGGACATTTAAGGGTCATGAAGACTTAAGCAATTTCAAGAAAAGATCATAAGAAAAGGCCTTTTAAATTATTTAAGTTACCCTCCCTTCCTCTTTTGGGCACCACACTTGGAGGGCTATAAAAGTAAAAGAGAAATCATTTAGAGAGGTTATTTTATGATTTGGATATTTAAAATTAGTCTATTAGAATGGAAATGCTAAGCCATTTGCCTTGAAGACGAAACTCTTCAACAACGGAGTAAGGGGATGAAAACCCTCTTCCTTATTTGAGGTAGCTTTATTCAGAGGTTACCATTAGAGTCATCTATTCCTAAAATGGTGTTTTACACACCATTTGGTCATTTTTAGGTTGGCAACTTGCTCTTAGGGAGTGGCAACTTGGTTTGGGGGTGTATTCTCATGCTTTTGGGGGTTTTTGTGTTAGACAAAACATAGGAGTTTTCTCTCTAGATGTGTGCAACATCATACGACGCTTCTTGGAACATCATGTACACCTATATGAAGAGTAGACATGTCCTTTGATATTTTAATGTATGAAGGTTGTAAACATACTGCAATATGGTAATTTTCAAGAGGTGCGATATATGAGAATATGTGTTGAGAGTATATGCGGTCTAAAGTCTGAGAAAAAAGAGTATAACAAATATATATAAGTGAGAGATAGAGTGAGCAAAAGAATAAAGAGTATGTTCAAATGTGATGGCTAATGATATTAATGAACAAAGAGAAGGTAGATGATGCAAGCACAAGAAAGGGGTTCCACTTAAGGACTGCCTTTATCTTTGTGTTGCTAGGTTAATCACTCTCCCATGGACACACATTCAACACATTACTCAGAGTTGACTCAGTCAACATATCAGATGCATTGAATTCATATTAAAAGTATTACAATGAAATACACACTCAAACACACACTTGCCTTGATAGGCTTACTACATTACAAAAAATATTTCTAGACTTGCATACAATCCCTCCTAGATTAATACAACTCTATTATGTTCCTAGAGAGTTTTGCCCCTTCACAACTCGTCTCTATTTCCAAACTTGACTTTCTTCACTAAATATTGTATCCTCTTGACATCCCAAGCTTCATGGGGTCTCTCTTCAAATTCCCTGACCTCAACACAACGTACATTTGTTTGATAGCATTCAATTTTTGGGATAAAATGCCTAACTGTTAGTAACGGCTCCATCCACATGTCATAAAGCAAAGATAGTCGCATGTAACTGTCAAACATTATTGTTGTACCATTTCACACCATGAAACTTGGAATGTAGGAAGAATAGTAAAACACAAATCACCTCTAAAAATCTTAGTTTTCTAGTTGCTACTGCAGTAAAGAACCAAAAAATGACTCCCAAGTGCTCAAGTGGCATTTTCAAGCTAAACGATACTTACCAAAACTATCATAACTTTACTGCTAATTATCCAATTGATTGAAATTTGAAACACAACTTGTACCCTACATCTTATATCATCTTAGCAAATTTGGCAATCCAATTTTCTCTAATGGTAGAGAAACCTTTTGCCAAGTGTCACAGATTAAACATATGACACAGACTAACAAAAATAGATAATAAATTATAGATGTAGCTCCAAATTAGCTGAACTTTAACACAATGCTTATACTTGTCAAGTACTATAACCACCAAATTTCACCACCCAATTATTCACTACATTGAATAACCATTCTGACCAATGTCTGTGACTTAATAATCCATGTAGACTAACAGAAGCAAATAAAATATCTCTACACTTTTCCTTTGGCAAAGGAATACTTTTGCAACATCATTCTTGAAAGTTAACAAGCTCACTCCAATAAGACCACAAACACAAAAACCTAAATTAACACACACCACTCTATTTTTAGTTGATGCAAGATTACGTGAACCTTTGGATGCTCCTACATGAGACACTCGAGGTTTAAAAATGTGAGATCCTACTCACATAAATGGAATGAATGGCAAAACCATTCTTTTGACCATGAATCATAATGACCATGGTATTCCCTTCCAACACACCAGTACTTCAGTTGATTGTCGGGCTTGTTCTTCCATTTCCAACTCCTTGGTTGTTTTAAATCCTTTCTTTTTTTCTTACCTTTACTCTTATTTTCCTCCTCTGCTCTTTATTTCCATTTTTCTGGGATTATACCCACCAGTCTCTTTCCTTTGTGGGATTAGATCCACCATAATATCCTTCCTTTGTGGTATTAGACTTCCATAGTCCGTCATCCTCCACCAAAGGTTGATCCTCTTTTCTCTCCATCCTCTTGTGGGTTGAAACCCACCTTCTTCCTACCACCTCCACCAAGATGCTTGTTCTTGCATCTTACTCTCCTGTAATGTCCCTAAATTGGGATGACAACCAAAAAAGAGGTTTTTCCAACAACCTTAGCCAATCAAAACACCAAACTAAAATCTAAAAATATATAACCAACCAAACCCTATCTAGAAAAATGTATGATATTCAAGATAAAGATCATCCAAATAAATCCACAAGAACCTAAAAATTATTTAGAGAATTGAGTACCTTTTTTGGAGTCAAATAATATGTTGAATAGTTGAAAATACCTGACAAAAATATTTTGAATTTTTCTTGAAGGTACAATTATACTTTCTAACTCCTAAATGCCTCAAAATACTCTCCAAGTAGTTCACCACACCTCAGTAAAATAGAAGAAACAAATCTGAAAATTCTCTTGGTTTTCTCTCACCCAATCACCTTCCAAAGCTTGTTAAATAATTCGCCCAAGTGCCAAAATTGTGAAAATAATTTTTGAATATTTTAGGGAATTGAATGACCCTAAAAACCCTACGAAATCACTCCAACACAAATCACCCAAGATAGAAACCTACATATCAGCCTTTCCCATACAATTCGTTGTCCACAATAATTATTATTTCCTACAAACAGGGTAAAACTTTAAAAATTCACAACTCTCTCAATACTTGGAATTATGATGCAAATAAGAGCTTAAACTAACCACAAAATCAGTAACTATCAAATAAAAACAATATCAAAATTTTCGTTCCATGGGAAGGCCACCAACACTTGCTCTAAAATTTTGAAAACTCTAGTTTTCAGAATTTTTCTCCTCAAACCTAGGTTCACTCAAATTTCCAAAAGTAGGTGATGTTTCAAAACACCTTTGTGGATACACTTACATGAACACATGCAATTTGAATATCACTTACAACTCTTAAATAGAGTTGCCCAAATAGAAGGAATAAAGGTTTTCATCCCCAAACCTATGACCTTTCTTCAAGCTTTTTGTCCTCAAGAGGTGGAAACCAAGCTTGACATACTTGATTCAATTTTCCAAATCAATATTCAACATACCCTACAAATGAATCCTTACTTGCCTTTATATACCACTCCTTTGAGTGTAACACCTAAAATTAGAGGGAATAGTTACCTTTCTTTTTTAAAATATTAAAAGATACTCTTAATTTCACTTTAATCCTTAAGTGCTCGAGACCTATAAACCCACCTCTTAAGTGAAATAGAAACTGTTGACGCTGTAGATTGCACCCTTGACAGAAGGTTGGGCTTCTATCTTCCACGCGGCACAATGGAGACTCCTCTCTTGCTTGTTGGTCTGGCAAAACTGAGGGGAGAATCTTTTGATAAGGGCTATCTCCCTTCGATGTATCTTTGAGTTATTCCAGTATTATTGCTAATATGTATATATAAAAGGGGGGTTGAAAAGAGAGAAGGATTACTGAAATCAGAGCCTAGATTAATACGGTGATGCACCAAAAAAGTTTGATCCACTCATTTGCTCACACTTCAAACATAAGAGCACATACATACACTTTATCTGATAAAAGGACCAGACTGCAGAGAGCTTAACAGGGAGGTTTAATGAAGATACACGTAGAAACTAAACTTACCACAGGCACTGTAGGAAAACACACTGCTTGGTAACCTTCTTCTGCCTCTGCACTCTAGATACAGCTCTCCTTGTTACCTGCAGGAATGGTGCTTTGTCTACACCAGGTATGTTGGTATCAAGCCTGTGAAAGCATTATGAAACAATGACTGAACACAAGGTTAATACTCAGGCACACTCAGAGATATATCCAACCAAATAGAGGTAAAAAATGCTTTCTATTGATTCAAGGTGAAAATTAGGCAAGGCTGTGCCATACAAAAATGAGAGATAGATGCTTCTCAAAATGAGAGTTTACAATATATATATAGAGAGAAGAAGTAATGACGCCCTTTTACAAGTGGCCCATGTGTGTTGAGAGCATTGGGAAGAGGAAGCCACTGAAAGAGAATGCTATGTCGGCTCCATTTTTGACTTTAGGCATTTAAAATATATTAAACGTCATGTGTGAACATGGGCCGCACTGTTTGTCCGCAAACAAGACCCCTTCTTCAAGACATTCACGCAGTTGTCTGACCATTAATGCAAAATGAGGAAAAACAAGTCGCATTGTTCACTATTTGTGCTCCTTGATGACCACTTGGCAGAGACTGTTTCAACCGCTGAAATAACTCCTTGTGCCGACACCTTCTTTTGCCACTTGGACTATTTTATTTGTTTTTGCGCTTGGCTCTTTAGGCTCCTTTCTTGGTGGGTCACTAAGTTCACTCTTGACTCTTCTTTTTCTAGCTTTGTCTTTTCCTGGTTTTGTCTTTTGTCATCTCTTGGCTCCTTCTGGCAATCTGAGCCCCCTAGGGCTATCTTCTATCAATCCTTGGCTAGCTCCTTAGGTTCTTTTCTCAGCGGACTCTTCCTTTTGGCCCTAAGGCCTTTGAATTCATTCGCGAATAAGGCCTTTGAATTCCTTCAGGTTCACACTCAAGCATTTAAAGATCAACGGCTATTTCATTGCTATAAAGTTGATGTTCGCGCGCCCGTCGCCATTTGAAAGCCAATGGCTATTCTATTGCCCTAAATTTGACATCTACGGGGGCATCACTAGACATTTGAACCTAAACAGCTAGTTCGCTATGTTGGATTTTAACGTCTTTGGGCCCATCACCCCTTGGTCAATTCCTTCAGATTTCCTTCCTTTGGCCTTTTCCTTTTGTCTGGGCCTTTGTCTTTTAACCCTCCCAAAGGGAAGGTGTCCCTTTCACGGTTGTCGAGAGCCCCCCGCAAGGGCACCTGCCCTTTGGGGTACTTAGAGCGGCCTTGGTCCTCAAATCCTTTGGACAAAATGTCCAAAGGAAACGTTCTCTTGAATGTTTGGCCCTTGTTTCGGGTGAATTCTTTCGGGCAAAAGTCCGAAGGAATTCCTTTGGACTTTTTGTCCGAAAGAATTTGCCTTGTTCATTTTGCCGTGGGATTTTCTTCTGAAAGAATTCCTTGTTTGGCCCCTTTCCTTTTGAATTTCTTCAGACAAAATGCCTGAAGGAATTCCTTCAAGCATTTTGCCCAAAGAAATTCAACTTTTTGTCTTTGCCTTTTCCGAAGGGAAACTCACCCTTTTTGCCTTGTCTTTTGATTCCTCTGCAAGGGTTCCCTGCCCTCCACAAGGCTACTTGGATCCCATCAAATAGCCCCATTTGGCACTTGCCTGCCCTCTGCAAGGGTATTTGCCCTTCGGAGTTCTGTAAGAGACTCGGGTTCCTATTGGCCCGTCCCCTTGCCGAAAGTTTGTCTAAGGCATTTGCACAAAGTGAAAAGCCCCATACTGAACCGAAACCTGCAGGTATTTAGATCCTTCAATGCTTTATAGAATAGGTCTTATTGCAAAGAAAAAAAGAGATTTTGTAGAAGGTGGGTATATGACTAGACTGAGGGTTCAAAATGGTAGGGAAGGAAGGAGACCGATTTTGGCTTGCAGGGCCAAAATGATCAACAAAATGGTGATTCCCAAGGGAAGCATGCCTGCTATGCTTAGAAACTAGTAGCCTCAAAGTCCATTGGGCATGGAGTCAGAAAGCAGCTTGAAAAGTTAGCAACAACCTTGAGATATCCAAGAATCAATCACAAAGGTTTTACCCCAAAAGGAAATGAAACACACACAAGATTAAGAAAACTACTGACATGTGCAAAAGCACTTAAGGAAAATAGGAAAAAAACAAGGAAAATATGTACATGATGAGAGAAGACTCAGTGATAATGCTTAAGATGTATCCCATTAACTGGGATACATAGTTCTTCACCATCCAACCTAGAGACTTAGAACGCATTGTGCTATTTGCACTGAGTGATGACATATGGACCACTCCATAGAGCATCAAACTTTGTATGCTTTCCAGGCTTAGCTCAGTACTCATTCCATTTCAAGATGATGTCTCCTTCAAAGAAACCTTTTGATGAGGATCTCTTGTCAAAGTGCTTCTTCGTCTGCTGTTGGCAACTGGTCATAAAAGCCATAGCTTGGTCTCTTGTTTCTTGAATTTCCTTCAATTCACACAGCCTAACCTCCATGTTGTTGCCTTCTTCTATTTTCAGCTAGTGAGCAAGGTCCAAGGCTGGAAATTCAAGTGAAATAGGAAGTCTAGCTTCCCTTCCATACACGAGTGTGTATGGTGAATTGCCAATTTCCCTCTTTGGAGTGACTCTGTTAGCCCACAGGGTTGTTTCAACTTGGCATGCCAAGTTCTCTAATTCTCTTTCATTGTTCTTTTGATAATCCTGATCAGATTCTTATTGGTGGACTCAGCCAGCCCATTCCCTTGTGGGTAGTAGTTGGAAGAAGTGTTGAGATAGATGTCGTATCTCAATGCCGATTCACTTGTTCTGGTCTCCAAGGAGGCCAATGCGTTGTCTGATATGATGGTAGCTAGGACTCCAAACCTTGTCACCAGGTCTTCATAAAAGTCCAGGACTGCACTTTCGTTGGCTTCCTTCAAAGCGACAGCCTCTATCCATCTTGTGAAGTAGTCTATGGTAGTCAAAACCTATTTGTGGCCAGCACTAGAGGGAGGATTGATCATCCCTATTAAGTCTAGGCCCCATTGCATGAATGGTTGCTCCATTTGAATAGGCTATAAAGGCATTGCAACCAGCCATTATTTTCCATCAAAGAGTGCACACTTCTAGCACTTTCATACCCAGGCATGGGTATCTCTGAATAAAGTCGGCCAAAAGTAACCAGCTCTCATTATTCTTGCAGCAGTAGGCTTAGGATCAAAGTGACCACCAGCTGGCCCATCATGAAACTCGGATAGTACCCTGTCAATCTGACCTGGGTCTATGCATCTTAAATGTACTCCTGAGAAATCCCTTCTGAAAAGCCCTCCATCTATCAAGACATAAGGGAGAGATTGGAGTTTGAAATGTCTCCTCTTGGTCCTATCAAGGCCCTGCGGGCATTCACCAATGAGAAGGAAATGCCTCATGTCTGATGTCCAATCCTTCATGACTGTTGGTTCTTCTGCTATGGCTTCATCATGAATGAGCAAACTATCCTCTCTACTCTTTAAAGTCTATAGCAAGGTGTTCACACAGGTCTTGTCCTCTTACCAGCTTGGTGGTTTTGATATCCACATCATATTCCATTACTTTAGTGATCCATCTCGGTCTCTTTTCATTCAAATCATGGTTGGTCAAGAAATCTTTGATGCTGAGATGTGGAACCATGAGGTGAACCTTGCTGTTGGATAGCATATGTCTGAATTTCTTTAGGCTCCGTATGAATGCAAGGACTTGCTTCTCCACGTATGTATATCTGACCTCAAAACCCTCTAGACCCTGGCTAAAAAATGCAAGTGGCTGTTCAAGGTTCTCACCATTTGCTTGGGTAAGCATAGCAGAGATTAACTCTTCATTTCCAAAGGTGTAGAGGTTGAAATCTTTGGTGAAGTTAGGACTGATCAAGGAAGGAGCTTGGGCGATAGCCTGCTTGATCTCTTCAAAACTATCCTTTCTTTGCACTATCCACACAAATTTATCATCTTTCTCAGCATAGAGGTCAATGGCTTGACTACCTCCACAAAATTTGGAATAAATCTCCTGATGAAATTTATTTTGCCACAAAAGCTCTGCAGACCTTTCTTATGTTTAGACAAGGATAGCTCTAGGATGGAGTGAACTCTTTCTGGATCAATGGTCAAGCCTTCTTTTGAGACAACATGGCCAAGGAGTTTACCCTCATGGACAACGAACACGCATTTCTTTGGGTTGAGAGAGATACTGAACTCTCTACACCTCTCAAAGATTTATGTGAGATGTTTCATGTGTTGGCCCACCTCCTTAGAGAATATTGTCATATCATCAAGATACACCAGCACAATGTTATTTATCAGGCCTTGAAAAGCTATGTCCATGGCTTGTTGAAAAGTGGCACCAGCATTAGACAGTTCAAATGGCATTTTCCTATAAGCAAATGTCCCCCATTTGGTAGTGAAGGTTGTCTTGTATTGGTCATAGTCTTGCACCAAAATTTGATTGTATCCTAAATACCCATCCAGGAGGGAGAAATGCTCGCTATCTATCACCATTTGGAGGATCTACTCTATACTTGGGAGAGGATAATGGTCTTTTAAAGAGACTATTAAGGTCTCTAAAATCTATGCACAATCTGATCTCCTCATTTTTTTTCAGATAGGAACAACATTGGCCAGCCAAGAAGAGTGTTTGATCGAAAATATGATTTTGGACTCAATTAGCTTAGTGAGTTCATTTTGCATGAGAGGCTCAATCTTCGAGTTGACAGGCCTTTGTTTTTGCTTGATGGGCTTGATGCCTTCCTCCAACTCAATGGTATGTTGGGCCAAACTTGGGTTAAAACCCTTCAATTCGCTATACTCCTAAGCGAAGACATCAACAAATTCCTGGCACAACAAGATGAAGGCCTGCCTTTCATGATCTGTACACACTTTCCCAAGTGCAAGTAGCTTATCTTTAAATATCTCAACTTTTTCATAGTTATTCTTTGTTGTGATGCTTGCTTTATCATTTTTTAATTGGTCATCCTCGTTGAATATACTTTCAAGAGTGACCAAGCCTTTGGGAAGTTTATTGTTCTTCAATTGAATAATTTGGCTACCATACTGCTGCTATAGTTTAGCCTGGTTTCTAGTAGCAAACTCAACTTCCTCTGGCAAGAAGAGTGTTATCTATTCATCGTTGTCAAACACCTACCAGTTAGTGATGTTGTCAGGGATAGAGGGTTTGATTACCACTTTCAAATGATGTAGAATGCGGTCTCAGCCTATCTCCTTGGGGACATCAAACTGAGCACCAATTGCTACTAGTATGTCTGCTTGTTTGTTCTGTTCTCTAGGAATGGAAGTAACATTGAAAGCAAAGAAACCTTACACTAAGTCCCATACCCTATGCTTGTAGGACTTGAGCAAGGAATTCTTAGTTAGGTTCAGGCCTCTCACTTGATTTATGATCAGCTCGATGTCTCCAAAAACTTGCAGCTCCCTAATTCCCCTTTTTCTCACCCACTCCAAACCGTGGATGAGAGATTCATATTCTATAGCATTGCACATGCAAGAAAATTGGAACTTGAAAGCCAAAAAGTACTTCTCCTATGAAAGAGAAACTAACACCACTCCCCCACCAGCTCCCAGCTTGCTTCTTGAGGCATCAAAGAAAAGCTTCCATAAACCTGGGCTATCTTGACTTGCTTTCATCAAATTTGGTACAAAAGTACCCTCTTCATGCATGCAATAAATCTCAAGGCCTATCTCTTCTATGAATTTTTAAGGATCATGTTCAAAGTTGTCACTTCCCCATTCATCTAAGAGTAAGTCAGCAACTCTTTCAAGGGCAGAGGGTGGAAATTGATCTACTTGAAAATCTTCTTGATCAATAATGGCGTAGCTAACATTTGCCGCCTTGAGTGGGTACGGTTCCTGATGATCTCTATGGATTGCCTCCGATTCAATCTTGACCTTAGTCCCATACTTGGTTCTAAAAATTAGATAGGACTAGTTTATTGCTAGGTAGCCGCCTATTTTAGATGTGAAATCCCTGGACAAACAAATGGCAAAGTAAGGAAGAACGTCCGCCACCACTACGTCATGAGGGACCGAGAAAGTTGGATAGGCATGGAGCGTCAAGTTCAAGCCTCTCACCACTCCCACTGTCTTTGTTGGTGTTCCATCCAGCTGCAGGACTCCCTTAGTCATTTATTCATATTTGAGCCCCAATTTATCCGCTATGTATTTAGGCATTACCGAGGTGCTTGCTCCACTGTCAATGATGCAATTGTGTACCAAAAAATCTCCTATGACTAAGGACAAATATAAAGGGGGAACCTTTTCTTCTTTCTTTACTTGGCCAGACGTGGAAGGATGCCCATTCATTATCAGATCATTATCGTCTTTTGTTGGGACAGCTGGTTCATTAAGCCCGTGTAATTTCTTTTGCAGCATGTCTTTTTGTCCCGATATTGATAATGAATTCCACAAGGAAATATTCATGTGTAGCTTCTTCATCTGGTCCACCACATTGATCAGAGGATTGCCTCCTTTCAAATTTTCTTTGGGGTTACTTGCAGCTTGGGGTGCAGGCTGAGGAGTTGAGGGTGTGAATGGCGGCCTAAAATTTGGAAGTTTGTGGTTTGTATGTGATGAAGATGATGCTGCGGATGTTTGAGCAGCTACCTGAGCTTCTTCCATAGCTCTCCTCTTGGACCTTGTGTTAGTTGCGACACAATCACCTTGATTGTTTGTACTGCCCAAGTAATTGACTGCATATAATTCACCTTCTAGGTGATTCATGAGAGCAGAATCAGACTGAGCTGGCTTGTTGTCCATGCCATGTTGTAATGACGCCTCAAAGCTGGGGAATTAGGTAGCTGCCTAATTGTCCTGTGCATTCGTGTACTGACTCAACATTTTATTTGTGTAAGCAACCTGATCTTGACTGTATCCCATGGGTGATCAATTTGGCTTCTCTTGTACCAAATTGTTTTGAATGGGCACCATGGACTTGGATGATGAAGGAGCACCTGGATTATAGCCTTGATAAGGTTTGGCATGTGCAAATTGACCTTGTCCTTGATTGTAATTCTAAAAAGGGGGTCTATTTTCTTGCTCAAATTGTTGATATCCTTGATTTGGCTGACTGCTCTGGGCTTGCTGCCTTTTGAGAGCCACTAGTTCATTTGTTATGCTTTGCAACAAGCTTTTTATTTCATGGAGGTCATTGGACGGAGTAGCAACCAACTTTTCTATGCTAGGTATAAGAGCTAAGGTAGGTGCAACAGTTTGGACTGGAGGCGGCAATTCAGGAAAGAGTGGCATATGAGGTCAAGGGGCTATCTTCTCAACTTGCATCAGGCAATTCTCAGCCACTATGGCTATGTCATAGGCAGCAGGTAGCATATGTCCTCCCATGGACTGTATCATGACAACAATGTCGCTGTTCAATGCTTTCAAATAATAGAGGAAAGCATAGCTTGGGGTCAGCCTTACCAGAATGGGAATTCTGTCCCATGTCTTCTGAAACTGAGTATTAAAATCTTGCATGAATTTGTGTGGAGCTCTTTTCATAGTGGTCAGTTGCTTGGAAAGTGAGAGGTGGTCACTCTTATCCCCAAATCTGTTTGTTAAGAGGGTGCCCAATTCATTCTATGAGTCGACTGAATTCATGGGCAGGGTCCCATACCAGTTTAGAACTTTGCCCTTAAAGGACAATGCCAATAGTCTGATAGCATTATTTTCCTCAATGACATTGTGAATATTGCAGAGGTTGGAAATATTTCTGATGTGCTCAATGGTAGTAATGGGCCCTTCTCCATTAAAGGGAGATACTTTTAAGGCCTTTCCCTGAGATCGGGTCATAATGCAGGAGATTTAAAGGACTTTGACCATGAAATGCCACAAAAGGTAAAGCCATAGCTATGACAAGATTCGATCGAGGCCTTCTTATGTAAGTGTATCTTATAGCAGGTCTTTGAAAACAATTTGTTGAATAAGGATGAGTTCTTGCAAACCTCAATTGTCTTGCTGAGTTTAAAGGTAGTTCAACAAATTCAAAAGTTACACCCTTAGCAGCAGATCGTGTGGTGACCTTAGGCATAAGATGTCAGACTGACCTTTGACCAGAGACTGATGTTCTTAATAGTGGAGTCGCCAGATGCTGGACAATGGTTGGTTTTGCTGTAACAGGACCAACATCAATCTTGGAACTTTGCTAATTGTTTAAAATGGTGTTAAAAATAGTCCCATTGGGCATGCCAAAAACTATTGATGCCGTGGATTGCACCCTTGATAGAAGGCTGGGCTTCTGTCTTCCACACGGCACAATGGAGACTCCTCTTTGCTTGTGGGTCTGGAAAAACTGAGGGAAGAATCTCTAGATAAGGGCTAGCTCCCTTTGATGCATCTTTGAGTTATTCCAGTATTATTGCTAATATGTATATATAAAAGGGGGGGTTGAAAAGAGAGAAAAATTATTGAAATCAGAGCTTAGATTAATACAGTAATGCATTAAAAAAGTTTGATCCACTCATTTGCTCAAACTTCAAACCATAAGAGCACATACATACACTTTATCTGATAAAAGGATCAGACTGCAGAGAGCTTAACAGGGAGGTTTAATGAAGATACATGTAGAAAATGAATGTACCACAGGCGCTATAGGAAAACACACTGCTTGGTAACCTTCTTCTGCCTCTGCACTCCAGATACAACTCTCCTTGTTACTTGCAAGAATGGTGCTTTGTCTACACCAAGTATGTTGGTATGAAGCCCGTGAAAGCATTATCGAACAATGACTGAACACAAGGTTAATACTCAGGCACACTCAGAGATATATCCAACCAAATAGAGGTAAAAAATGCTTTCTATTGATTCAAGGTGAAAATTTGGCAGGGCTGCACCATACAAAAATGAGAGATAGATGCTTCTCAAAATGAGAGTTTACAATATATATATATATATATATAGAGAGAAGAAGCAATGGTGCCCTTTTACAAGTGGCCCATGCGCGTTGAGAGCATTAGGAAGAGGAAGCCGCTGAAAGAGAATGTTGTGTCAGCTCCAATTTTGACTTTAGGCATTTAAAATATATTAAATGTCATGTGTGAACATGGGCCGTGCCATTTGTCTATAAATAAGACCCCTTCTTCAAGACATTCACGCAGTTGTCTGACCATTAATGCAAAATGAGAAAAAATAGGTCGCATCATTCACTGTTTGTGCTCCTTGATGACCACTAGGTGGAGACTATTTCAACCGCTAGAATAACTCCTTGTTTCGGCACCTTCTTTTTCCACGTGGACTATTTTTTCTGTTTCTGCGCTTGGCTCTTTGGGCTCCTTTCTTGGCGGGTCACTGAGTTCACTCTTGACTCTTGTCTTTTACCAGCTTTGTCTTTTCCTGGTTTTGTCTTTTGTCATCTCTTGGCTCTTTCTAGTAATTTGAGCCCCCTAGGGCTATCTTCTATCAATCCTTGTTTGGCTCCTTAGGCTCTTTTCTCAGTGGGCTCTTCCTTTTGGTCCTAAGGCCTTTGAATTCCTTCATGAATAAGGCCTTTGAATTCCTTCGGGTTTGTGCTCAAGCATTTAAATATCAATGGCTATTTCATTGCCATAAAGTTGACGTTCACGCACCTGTCACCATTTGAAAGCCAACGACTATTCTATTGCCCTGAATTTAACGTCTACGGGGGCGTCACCAGATGTTTGAACCTGAACGGCTAGTTTGCTATGCTAGATTTTGATGTGTTTGGGCCCATCACCCCTTGGTCAATTCCTTCGGATTTCCTTCCTTCAGCCTTTTCCTTTTGTCTGGACCTTTGTCTTTTAACCCTCCCGAAGGGAAGGTGTCCCTTTCACAATCGCCGAGAGCCCCTTGCAAGGTCACCTCCCCTTCAGGGTGCTTCGGGCGGCCTTGGTCCTCAAATCCTTTGGACAAAATGTCTAAAGGAATTCCTTTGGACATTTGTCTGAAGGAAATGTTGTCTTCAATGTTTGGCCCTTGTTTCGGGTGAGTTCTTTTGGGCAAAAGTCTGAAGGAATTCCTTCGGACTTTTTGTCTGAAAGAATTTGCCTTGTTCATTTTGCCATGGGATTTTCTTCCGAAAGAATTCTTTGTTTGGCCCCTTGCCTTGTGAATTTCTTTGGACAAAATGCCTGAAGGAATTCCTTTGGGCATTTTGCCCGAAGGAATTCAACTTTTTGTCTTTGCCTTTTCTGAAGGAAAACTCGCCCTTTTTGCCTTGTCTTTTGATTCCTCCGCAAGGGTTCCCTGCCCTTCGCAAGGGTATTTCGATCCCATCAAATAGCCCCATTCGGCACCTACCTACCCTCCATAAGGGTATTTGCCCTTCGGAGCTCTGTAAGAGACTCGTATTCCTGCTAGACCGTCCCCTTGTCGAAAGTTTGTCTAAGGCATTTGCACAAAGCAAAAATCCCCATACTGAATCGAAACCCACAGGTCTTTAGATCCTTCAATGCTTTATAGAACAGGTCTTATTGCAAATAAAAAAGGAGATTTTGCAGAAGGTGGGTACATGACTAGACTGAGGGTTCAGAATGGTAGGGAAGGAAGGAGAATGATTTTGACCTGCAGGGCCAAAATGGTCAACAAAAACATAAGGTGCTTTTTCATAACTCAACTCAAAATTTGAAATGTAAAGTAGCTTTTCTATTATTAAATCTTCCTTCCTCTACCTTAGCCATTGGAAACAAGAATGGGCTAAGGGTCTCACGAGGGTCTAGATCAAAAATGGGGACATTACAGTCCTCCCCACCTGAAATTGCTTGTCCACAAGCAATTGCAATATCCAAAGAGATGTCCCAACATATCTTATGATGCAATGTATGTTGACCATATTGGTCCTATAGGCCAAAATCGGTCTCCTTCTTCCCCTGCTATTCTGAGCCAGTTTAAATTTGGTTTGCACAAGTCTTTCAGCAAAAGGATGAACCAGTTCAATGGTTCGACGTCGGGGTTCAACGGCATGATCTTTCCAAGAACTTTGAACTTGAACTTTGAACCATTGTTGGTTCAATCGGTTGGTTCAGTCGGTTTGGTTCAAAGTAGTTGGTTCAAGCAATTGGTTCAATCAGAAGGTTCAAAGGGGGTCTTTCAAACCCTGAAGGACAAGTGCCCTTGCAGAGGGTAGTCAGGCACAAACTGGACCATTCCAGCAGGCTGCGGAGGGCAGTTCCAGACCCAAAAGTGCCCTTGTGGAGGGTAGGGAACCCTTGCAGAGGAATCAAAAGACAAGGCAAAAAGGGCGAGTTTTCCTTCAGAAAAGGCAATGACAAAAAGTTGAATTTCTTCAGGCAAAATGCTCGAAGGAATTCATTCAGACATTTTGTCTGAAGAAATTCACAAGGCAAGGGGCCAAATGAGGAATTGTTTCGGAAGAAAATCCCGCGGTAAAATGAACAAGGCAAATTCTTTCAGACAAAAAGTCCGAAGGAATTCCTTCGGACGTTTGCTCGAAACAAAAGCCAAACATTGAAGAGAACATTTCCTTTGAACAAAATGTCTGAAGGAATTCCTTCAGACATTTTGTCTAAAGGATTTGAGGACCAAGGCTGCCCGAAGTACCCTGAAGGGTAGGTGCCCTTGCGGGGGACTCTCGGCGACCATGAAAGGGACCTTTCTCAAAGCCCAAAGGGATACCTTCCCTTCGAGAGGGTTAAAAGACTAAGGCTCAGACAAAGGAAAAAATTTGAAGGAACAAAAAGTCCGAAGAAAGAAAGTCTGAAGGAATTGCCAAAGGGGGTGACGGGCTCGAAGACATCAAAATTGAGCATCGTGAACTAGCCGTTGGAATCCAGATGTCTGATGATGTGCCTGCAGATGTCAAATTCAGGGCAATGACATAGTCTTTGATCTTCAAATGATCGAGCGCAAACCCGAAGGAATTAAAAGGCCTTAGGACCAAAGGGAAGAGCTCGATGAGGAAGGAGCCCAAAGCGCTAAGGATTGATAGAAGATAGCCCCGAGTGCTCACAAAGCCAAAAAAGACAAAGCCAGGAAGAGACAAAAATAACAAGGAAAGACAGGAATAACCTAGGTGGCAAAAGGAAAGTGTCGAGAGGAGTTATTCTAGTAGTTAAAATAGTCTCCGCCAAGTGGTCATAAAAGAACGCAAATAGTGAATGACACAGCCTATTTTTCCTCATTTTGCATTAATGAGCAGACAACCGCGTGAATCTCTTTAAGAAGCGGTCTTGTTTGTAGACAAAAGGGGTGGCCTTGTCATTAAAACAATTGGGCGACTCATGCTTCTGCAGTAGCATTTAATACATTTTAAGCGCTAAAGTCAAGACTGGCAACTACATAACATGGTTCTAGCAAGCCGTTTCTAGAAGGATGATATCAGTGACAGTGGCTTCCTCTTCTCGATGATCTCAACGCACATGGGCCACTTGTAAAAAAAGGTGCCAAAGTCTTTTCCAAATGGGTGCCATTGCTTCTTCTCTATATATATATATATTGTAAAACTCTCATTTGAGAGGGATCTCTTAGCTTGTAAGGCGGAGCTCTGCCGAAATTTACCTTGAATAAAAAAAAGCATTTTCCCCTCCATTTGAGCTTGCACTTTTGCATATGTCTATGGCTTTGTCTTGTGTTAAGTCATTTTTCTTCATGCTTTCACAGAATGATTCTAGCATGTCTAGTGTATTGTGAGTTCTTTAACAGGTTAGCCAGATGTTTCTATTAAAATTTTGCTTTCTATATTCAAAGGAGAAATAAGAAACTAAGAGATATGGTCAAGGCTTGTGAAGAACCTGGATTAAGTCGTGCGCACCGTTATCCAGACGCTGTGAGTACTCCTCTTTGGCTGTGGAGGAATGACACCTGTAAAAAATAGAGACTTGGACAAAGGAGGCGTTAGATAGATGGTGGGTTGCCAAGCAAAAGCTCATTCCCAGAAGTATGAACACTTCTTTAAGAGAGGTCAACCCACTGTTTGATAAAGATAAAGTCTGATAAAATACAGAATGCTAAAATAGTGATATGATAACAAACTGAAAGAGAAAAGGAAGCAAAGGCTTACTTGGGAGATGTTGTTGGACTGGTTACAGTCGCCGGCGTCGGTGGTCCTACCGGCGTCGGTTGGTAAAGGGGCCGACGTCGGTTAGTCTGCCGACGTCGGTTGGGGCAGTGTCCGGCGTCAGTCGGGGAAATAAGCTTGGATGGGGTCTAGTCGAGTTTTTAGTCTGTGGACAGGATCTAGTCAAGTCTAGGTCTGTGGACAGGGTCTGAGACAGAGTTTGGCCTTGATTAAATGGTCTGGGGTCTGAGTCTGATAGTCTGGTTGAATAGGTAGAGGATATGGTCTGACGAAAGACAGAGGCAATAGGGAGATGGGATTCGGGTCTGGTCTGGTCAGGTTAGCAGTTTGGTCTGGGTGGATAAAAGTGTTGAATCTAACTTAGAAGCAAATGATTATAAAGCACAATGAAAACACAAATAGAGTACTTACCTGTGCCCTGCTGAAGAAATGCTATTGACTGGTGTGTCTGTTGTCGATGTTGCCGCATGTGAAGCCCTGTTGCCGATGGAGAATCCCTATTTTTCACTTACAGAAGCTTTGCTGTGTACCTGAGGGAGGGAGTCAGATTGATTGGTAGAGAGGTCAAGTGAAGGGATAGATCCCAGGGTCTGATGCAAAGATCCAAGAGTCGGGTTACGAGAGAAGGAGATGCAGATAGCAAAAAGAGCCAAGAGAGCGAAGAGGAAGGTTAACGGATGAAAAAGCAGTTAAGAAGGTTGCCGACGCTGGCAATATCGCCGACATCGGTTGACAGTTGATCGACGTCAGCGGCTAAAAGGCTGGAGAAAGGCTAAAAATAGCCTTTGATCCGTTTTCCAACCGTCGGGTCAGCGAGTCCAATGCATGAAACGGTCGACGGGGGTTAAATGGGCGAGAGGAGAGGTTGGAATGGGAGACTTAGGGATTAAATGGCCATGTGGAGAATGGGAGGAATCCAAGGAGGGTATCCAAGGGTGGCGAGGTGGCAAGGAGAGAGAAAAGGGACTTATTTAATTAAAAATAGTTGATTATTTCCAATTAATAAGACTTAGGCTAGGAATGGGTTAGGTGAAGTGGCAAGGGACCAAGGGGAGAGAGGATGACCAAGGGTTAGACACTTTTTAGGTGTCTACATTTGCCCCTTTTTGTCTTGTTGGTTGTTCTAGACGAACTGCAAGACAAAAACAGGAGGTAGTTGCCCCAGGTGAGGGATGATGTGGATTGCCCCGAAGTATGGATGAGGTATTCCCCCTCAAAGCGGGAGTCGAGGGAAGGGAACCTGATATCGGGTGCCGATTTGACAAAAGGTGGATGAGAAAAATGAAGAGTGAGTGAGAACGCTGCAAAAGTCGTGATTTCATGTATACCACGTCATGGGACAGGTAGGTCAAATGGTCACAGTCAAAAGGTCGAGGAGTGCCAAAATTGAAGTAACCGGGCCCCAACATTTAGTCGTCTGCTGATCGGGTCACTAAATCTAAGCTGAAGCTCCAAATGGTCATCGTGTTCCAGGTATCCTGGGCTCAGGAAGTGCTCCCATAACACGAAAAAGTCACAAGTAGTGCAGATCAACCGGCTTGCGATCCTATACTTGTGAGGGTCCAAAAATATGGTTTGCAAATAATTTTGCTATCTATTCGTGAGGTAGCATGCGTGCAAACAAAACCAAGATAGAGTTGTCTCGAAAGTGGGCAAAGTTGGAGGAGATAGGCATGATCTCCAATGGTCATTGGTTGAGGTGGATGAATGGACGAAAGGATGTGGCTGAACTATCCTCAGAACACTGAGTGCTGCCTACATAGCCCTTGTGTGAAGGGCCTCAGGCCAATGTAGTTCTCCCTAAAAGGGAGGAATGGTCAAAAAAGGATCGATGGTCTTGGTCATGGTCTTGGTCATGGTCAAAAAGAGGAAAGAAAGTTTGTCCATCAGAGAGACGAACAAACGAGGGTGGTCGAGCTAACCTCAGAGGATGTCGTGTCATCTGAGTGCTGCCTACATAGCCCTGGTCTTAGGGCCTCAGACCAATGTAGTTCAAATCTAGAGGGTCAAAATGGTCAATGATGGGTTTGGTCATGGTCAAAATGATGAGGAGAAGAAGATGTCACAGCCTTTTCCAAATGGTGTATTTTGTAACATTGGTCGAGGGTCTTTCATCCCTAGCAATTTTCCATATTCGTGATGGATGTATGCTAAAAATGAATTATAGTCTATTTATGCTTCAGCAAGTATTGGTTTATGCTTAACATAAATTGGGTCTGGTCGATAGTTTCCATGTGTATTGGTGTCCATAGAAACTATGTGAAATGGACTAAGATGATGTCTGATGTCATGTTTGTCGAGTTGTTGTCTGAAAATGGTTGGGTTGGAAAAAAGTTTGGTTAAATGTGACCAAAGTGTAAAGGAGTGAAAGGCACGTTGCTCTTTCATTGACAAAGACCAAAAAGGATGGCATGGATAAGGGTTGTTAGAACAAAAGCCCCGTTTATGCATTGCGTCGTGGACCAGGGTTAATGCTAGAGAAAAATAATCGAATCACTTGACGATAAGTGAGCTCGAAATCCCTTGAGCGGGTGATAAGATGAATTATGTGATATGAGAGGATGGGGTAACCTTTTTGGTGGCAGGAATAACCTTGCCCCTTTTATAGGTGACCCAAGAACGACTATAGGCATGTTTATGGCTTGATAGCTTGTCAGTCGATTTTTTTTTTTTTTTTTTGACGGTGAACTGATCGATGCGAGAAGTCCACATAGGGATGTTTGTTTTTGTGGTCATGTTGTGAAGCTGATCAATACGGAAAGCTTCAAAAATAGGTGCTG
This sequence comes from Torreya grandis, assembly GCA_037957365.1. NCBI lineage: Eukaryota > Viridiplantae > Streptophyta > Pinopsida > Cupressales > Taxaceae > Torreya > Torreya grandis. Next base: position 622,287 of record JARHVA010004853.1, read on the forward strand.
TCTGTAGCAATATATAGTCATAGCCATCCTTCGAGGGAGTGGTCTATACTTTGCTTTAAATGTTTGATATGTTGGCCTAGCTGTCCTTCAAGGGATCAGTCTAGTAATACAGCAATTATGTAGCTGTCCTTCGAGGGAGCAGTCTACATTTAGAGAGTTTATGACCTTGATATGATATGTTATTTTTGATATGATTATTGACTGAAGTTTAGCCATGGACGAGCCTGTAGAGGTTTAAGGGTTCCCTTTTATTAGGACGAAGCATTCATGCTTGACAAAAAGGGTTGACTAGGACTTGTTAAAGGGGAATAGGGTTAAAAGGAATAGAGATGACAATGACAAGGGGTTGCTCAAGGGACGAGCTCAAGTAAAATGTCAAGTGATGAATACTCAACTAATAAAAGAATGGTCGTGGATGCAAGGCATAAAAGGGGCTCAAGGTTCTGATAACTCCCTGGGCCATGCTAGCGCATAAGGTCTGAGTCAATTAGGAGCAAATTTGCCCCATTTGCCTCTTTCCAGATTGGTCAGGTGTTGATTGATGGATGTGAAGTTGGTTGACATGGTCGTTGATTGGTCGAGACTGGTTGAATGTTTTGGATAAAAAAGGTTGGTTGAATGATATTTGATTGTTGATTGGTCGAGACTGGTCGAAGGTAGGGTCGAAGGTAGGCTTGATGGTTGGTCGAGACTTAGTTGAAGTGTGGTCAAATGTCTTGTCAAAGTTTGTCGAAAGTTTGGTTGACCGTTTGGTCGAAGTTAGGATAAGGTTGGATTCCCCCGGTCGCTTAGGGAGAATGTTGGATAGATTGGTCAAGGTTGGTTGAGGCTTGGTGGTTAAATGGACAGTGTTGATGTCAAATAATGGGGTCAAAGGCGGCAAAGGGACCATAATCTGGCGTGAGGATCCCAATTTAGGTGATGAAGTTGGAGAGGCATGGGTTGGTGTTGATAATTTGTCGAAAAGGTGGTCGAGAGGATCCTTGATGAGAAGGGAATCCTTTCTCCGTTGTTGACAAATGACAGATTTGAGAGCGCAACAATGCTCAGTGTCATGCCCTGGAGTGTGATGATAATGACAAAATTTAGAATTGTCGAACCAAGATGGCCTTGATCCGAGAGTTGATGAGCGGGGCGGTGTTGAAGGCTTATTGATAGTGTGGTCGAGAAGAGAGGTGTCATTCCCCAGACATTGGCGAATGGCAAATTTGAGGGCACAACAATGCTCAGTGTCATGTCCAGGTGTGCGATGATACGCACAAATGCGAGTGTCATCGAACCAGGGTGGTTTAGGTCCGAGAGATTGATATGGTTTAAGAGGCGGGAGGTTAAGGCAAGAGGACTGCAACAATTGCCTTAACAGCAAGGTATAAGACCCTGCTAACGGGTCTAGATGTCTTGTTGCAGTGAGGATTGATGACTTTGGTTTGAGAGGCGTAAGAGGCGTTGGTCAATAGTTTGAGGGAGATATATGTCTGATTGGTTGAGAGAGTAATGGAGGCGACTTGCCTCTGTGAAGGATGGGAGTAGGAAGCACTCCTATTAAAGTGGACAGATGCGGGCCCAAGATTGAAGGCAATGATGAAGGTGGGGGAGGAGTCCTCCGATGTAGTCTAGTGGTCTTGTTTGGTTTGGGTCGAGGGCCACTATTGTATGAGGCAAGGTTAGATGTGAGTTTGAGTTTAGGTGTGGATGAAGGTGAGTGAGATGTAGCAATCTCAGGCAAAGGGTAAGAGGAAACTGTGATTGGGTCTTCCTCGATCGAAATGGGTGAAGAGACTGGTTCTTCTCCTGGTGGAGAAGAAATAGGAGAGTGTGGCTCCTCAAGAGGGCAAGAGGCAGTGATGATCGTGCCTTCTATTTGTGCTTGAGGAGTAGGCAAGGTAGGGTCCTTGGATGAAGGTGGGCTTAATGGCATAGGCGTGGTCATGGCGTCCCCTAATATAGGAGAAGTCGATGGAGGACTAATAGGAGAAGAGGGTTCTTCATCCTGTGATGGACGAATAGGAGAAGAAGACTCTTCTACCTGTGAAAGAGGTTGGATAGGGACAAGAGGTAAGATAGTGTTGATCGTGTGAATATTATGGTCATGAGAGTCATTGGTCAAAGTTTGGACGTTGTTTTGAGTAGGTGGATGGTTTGGAAATGGTTGCTTGAAAATGTCAATGTGTTGGTTGGGTGGGGCGTTCGGGTTATCTAAAATAAGATCTCCCTTGTCGATCATGTCTTGGATGATATTTTTGAAGGTTTGGCAGTTGTCGATGTCATGGCCTTGGATGTGGTGAAAGTGGCAGAAGTCAGCCTCTCTATACCATGTAGGGAGGGCTTTTAAAGGGTCAAATTGAGGTGGTCGGATTGGAGGGAGATTGAGGACCCCCTGCTTGACGAGTTTTTCCAAAACGGAAGCGTATGGTTCTCCAAGTGGAGTGTAAGAACGCCGGATATACCGTTGTTGAAATTGTTTGGTGATGCTGTGAGATGTCGAAGGTTGAGAGTAATTCATTGTTGTCGAGGATGGTGATCTAATGACCACAGTGCTGGCTACTCCTTTGGACTTGGAGTTGGCAGAAGAAGAAGGTCTGGAAGAAGAAGGGTCATTGGATTTTGCGTTAGTATTACGCAATTTGACCTTATCTTCTTCAAGGGTGCAGAGTTCAAGCTTTCGAGCCATGGTGAAAGCTTCGTCGAAAGTGTGAAATGTCTGAATCCACAAAGTAGAAGAGATGTGGCTGGTACATGCTCGAGAAAAGAGCTCGATGAGCTCAGGTTGAGGCAAGGAGAAGGAGAGCTGATTAATCAGGCATCTCCAACGAGTGACAAAATCAACTATAGATTCGTCGTCAAATTGCCTGATGGAGTAAAGGTCTGTGATTGAGACTTGTTTGGTGATGTTTATAGAGAAATGGTCAAGAAATAACTGGGAGAGTTGAATGAATGAAAAGATAGAATGTCTGGTAAGAGAGTTATACCAGTCAAGGGCGGGGCCAGAAAGTGACATAGGGAACGTGCGTAAAAGTAACGCATCGTCGTGGGCAATAAGGTAACAGGCATGTCTGAATGCCCGGAGATGTTGTTGTGGGTCTTCCTTACTCTGAAAGCGAGTGAATTTAGGAACCTCCCAATGGTTGGGGTATGGTTGGATAGGGATGGAAGGATGGATGGGCTCGTTGCAAATCTGGTCGTATGACAGAGTATTGCTTGAACCGGAAATGGATGCTTTGAGACTAGACATTTTATCCATCAGCATTTTAATGACGTCTACTGACGGATTGGCGGGTTGAGCGCCCCCTAGGTTGTAAGGCGCTTGAAAGAGGTTAGAGGAGATATGCGACGTAGTCGGTTGCGCTTGTAGGGGCGTAACATATGGATGACTAGTCGCAGGGGCAGAAGTAGAGGCTAAGAGTGTTTGGGTCATGAAGGTGAAAGGCATAAGTTGACTAGGCACCGCCAAAGGTGGTTGAATGGCGGCACTGGTAGAAGGATAGGTTGGCACTCCTGGGTTTGTGGGCGCAAGAGTGTGAGGGGTCGAGACAATCAAGTTCTGGTATGATGTAGAACTTGGTTGAATTACAGGTGATTGAGGGGGTAATAGAACCCCGATGGAGGTCGGTCCAAAAATGGATGGGGAGGCCAAATTTTGCGTATTGGCCATGGTCGGGTTGATGGTTGAGGCAAAAGTCTGAGTCGTAAAGGGTTGGGTGGCGAATGGTGTCGATGTCGTCGCCATGTCACCCAAGAGGTCTCGCATTGGGTTTCTCGCGAGATAGTTTTGGAGAGCTGTGGCATTGAGGTCCAAGAATTTTTTGAAATCTTGGTCCCCTTCAGAGATGATAGGAATTTGAGTTGGGGTCGGTGTCGGGGTTGGCCCTGTAGGATTCCTTTCAGTCTCCGAGTGGAACTCCATGATAGGACTGGTTAAGGACGGGGTAGACGAAGGTGGTCAAGAAGAGGGTCAGGTTTCAGAAACTGTGTTTTGTGCAGTTCAAAAAACTTAAAATGTGGTTTTAGCAGAAAAAGGGTCGGGTTTTAGGTTGTTGTTTTGAAGAAAAGGTTTGTGACAGTGACCGACGTCGGTTGAAAAACTGATGTCAGTGGAAAAAGGTGGCCGACGTCGGTCAAATGACCGATGCCGGTAAATAGAAGTTGCCGACGTCGGTTATAGAACCGATGTCGGTTACTGTGTTTTCCAGAAACTCAAAAAAAAAGTTTTTGGAAATGAAAAAGACGTCCTTACCAGCTCAAAAAAGACAGATAAAAATAGAAAATAAGATGATGACAGACAGATCTAAGCATTAAATCTTAAGAAACAATTTTATTAAGATCGTGTGGCTTATGCCTTAGATGAATGTTTGGGGAGGTTGGCTGTAAGAAGGGTCCTAGAAGAAGGTGGTCTAAAGATGGTTTCAGGTCTTGTTAAGGTGCTCAAAAAGTCTGTATTAGGTTCGGTACGTGGCCTGGTGCTAAGGAGCAAGCTCCCCTCACTTCACGATTCCAGTGGTTAGCTGGTCTTGCTTAGCCAAGATATACCTCGCCTAGAGATTAACCTCCGCCAGAGAATGGAGTGGGATTTCCCCTTGGTGATGAAATCCAAGTGAGATTGCCAGGTAGGGGTAAGGTATCCGCTGGGAGATGAAATCCCAGTCGGGCCTTGTCTCAAGTGAGTTTTATGTTTGTTTTAGTGCATGTGGTTTGGTCGTGTAACATAGAGTGGACTAGATTTATTCAATATGCGGTCGTTAATTACTATATGTGGTCTAAGAAGTGCAAACAATTAGAAATGAATGCAAAGTGTTTTAATGTCCAAGTCGAAATGTGAAGTTTAAATGAAGACAAGTTTGTGAAAGGGTTGAGAGTATGATGTTTGGACTAGTCTAGAAGTGCAAGAAAGAAAAGAAAGATTATTTTTAAGTCCTGCTTATAGTGTCATTAAGAAAAGAAGGAAGAGGTGAAAAAGAAGAATCCTAATGCACCTTAAATGAAAAAGAAGAAGGAAACCCAAGGAAGGCCCTAAGGGTCCCACCGGGCGTGCCATAATGTTTCTATATTCAAAGGAGAAATAAGAAACTAAAGATATGGTCAAGGCTTGTGAAGTACCTGGATTAAGTCGTGCGCACCGTTATCCAGACGCTGTGAGTACTCCTCTTTGGCTGTGGAGGAATGACACCTACAAAGAATAGAGACTTGGACAAAGGAGGCGTTAGATAGATAGATGGTGGGTTGCCAAGCAAAAGCCCGTTCCCAGAAGTATGAACACTTCTTTAAGGGAGGTCAACCCACTGTTTGATAAAGATAAAGTCTGATAAAATACAGAATGCTAAAATAGTGATATGATAACAAACTGAAAGAGAAAAGGAAGCAAAGGCTTACCTAGGAGATGCTGTCAGACTGGTTACAGTCGCCGGCGTCGGTGGTCCTACCGGCGTCGGTTGGTAAAGGGGCCGACGTCGGTTAGTCTACCGACGTCGGTTGGGGCAGTGTCCGGCGTCGGTTGGGGAAATAAGCTTGGACGGGGTCTGGTCGAGTTTTTGGTCTGTGGACAGGATCTAGTCAGGTCTAGGTCTGTGGACAGGGTCTGGGACAGAGTTTGGCCTTGATTAAATGGTCTGGGGTCTGAGTCTAATAGTCTGGTTGAATAGGCAGAGGATATGGTCTGACGGAAGACAGAGGCAATAGGGAGATGGGATTCGGGTCTGGTCTGGTCGGGTTAGTAGTTTGGTCTGGGGGGATAAAAGTGTTGAATCTAACTTAGAAGCAAATGATTATAAAGCATAATGAAAACACAAATAGAGTACTTACCTGTGCCCTGCTGAAGAAATGCTGTTGACTGGTGTGTCTGTTGTCGATGTTGCCGTGTGTGAAGCCCTGTTGCCGATGGAGAATCCCTGTTTTTCACTTGCAGAAGCTTTGCTGTGTACCTGAGGGAGGGAGTCAGATTGATTGGTAGAGAGGTCAAGTGAAGGGACGGATCCCAGGGTCTGATGCAAAGATCCAAGAGTCGGGTTACGAGAGAAGGAGATGCAGATAGCGAAAAGAGCCAAGAGAGCGAAGAGGAAGGTTAACGGACGAAAAAGCAGTTAAGAAGGTTGTCGACGTCGGCAATATCGTCGACATCGGTCGACAGTTGACCGACGTCGGTGGCTAAAAGGCTGGAGAAAGGCTAAAAATAGCCTTTGATCCATTTCCCAATCGCCAGGTCAGCGAGTCCAATGGATGAAACAGTCAACGGGGGTTAAATGGGCGAGAGGAGAGGTTGGAATGGGAGACTTAGGGATTAAATGGCCATGTGGAGAATGGGAGGAATCCAAGGAGGGTATCCAAGGGTGGCGAGGTGGCAAGGAGAGAGAAAAGGGACTTATTTAATTAAAAATAGTTGATTATTTCCAATTAATAAGACTTAGGCTAGGAATGGGTTAGGCGAAGTGGCAAGGGACCAAGGGGAGAGAGGATGACCAAGGGTTAGACACTTTTTAGGTGTCTACACCAGAAGTGTCCACAACAGAGTATAGGCACATGTGAACAGGCTACCATAGTGTGTCTTAGAACACCTCTGGTAGTTCTTCCTCCCTGTATCTCTAGAGGACCCCTAGCTCACTGATGCAAAAGAATGTCTCATATCAAATGAAGTGTATATCAGCTTGTTCTTGGTGGAAAGTGTATGTTCAAGCTAAGTAGATCAACCATTTTTTGGTGCATCACCATTTAGTTTAGGTTCTATTTTCAGTAACCCTTCTCTCTTTTCACCCCCCATTGTTAGCAGTAGGAAATCCAGGACCTCAGAGATGCATCAAAGGGAGCTAGCCCTTATCTAGAGATTCTCCCCTCAGTTTTTCCAGACCCACAGGCAAGAGAGGAGTTTCCATTGTGTCGCGTGGAAGAGAGAAGCTCAGCCTTCTGTCAAGGGTGCAATCCAAAGCATCAACAATGTCCACTAGTGATTCCATCCCAAGGAAAAGAACCCTCAATTGGTTCCTTCATACTGTTGTACTTGTGCTTTGGGGGTTGTCCCCATGTGTTAGAAGTGTCCTCATAGCCTTCCAAAGGCTCCATATTATCCCAATCAACCACCCCTTTCAATACCAAGTGGTGGATGATGCTGTGTCGGCTCCTGCTTTGACTTTGGTGTTCAAACATTAATGTGAAAGCATGAGTCGTGCCTCTTTTTTGCAGACAAGATTGGTCCTTCTAGATATTTGCGTGGTTTGTCTACTTATAAATGCAAAATGGAGAAAATAGGTTGTGCCGCTTACTATTCGTGTCGTTTGATGACCAGTTGGCAAGCACTGTTCCAACTGCAGGAATAAATCCCTGAGTTGACACCTCTTCTTTGCCACCTGGACTGTTTGTCCGCTTCTGCACTTTGTCTCTTCCTGGTTTTGTCTCTTTTTGGCTCCTTTGGCCCTCGGGGCTATCTCGAATTTATTCAAACTTTTTCTTTGGACCCTCCCGAAGGGAAGGTGACCCTTCGGCTTTAGAGAAGTGCCTTTCTTTCGACAGTCGAGAGTCCCCCGCAAGGGCACCTACCCTTCGGGATCCTTCGATGGCCTTTTCTCTTCGGCAATTTTCCCGCGAACAAAATGTCCGCAAGAATTGTCTCGCTCATTCCTTTCCTTCGGAATTCCCTTCGGGCCTTTTCCCAAATTTCTTCAGACTTTTTGTCTGAAGGAATTCCTTCGGACAAAAGTCTGAAAGAAATCAAATTTGCCTTGCCTTAGTCTGAAGTCCTTTTTTACTTGTTTTCCTTCGGACTTTTGTTCGTAGCCTTGCCAAATTTCTTTGGACTTTTTGTCCGAAGGAATTCCTTCGAACAAAAGTCTGAAGAAATTATGTCCTTGTCTTTTCCTTCAACTTTCTTCGAAAGGTACCCTTCGAGAAATCTAATTTGGTATTGTCACTGACCAAGTGCCCTCCGCAAGGGCACTTGGTCCTTCGGGAGACTCTATTGAACCTTCTTATTGAACCATTTGATTGAACTTTACCGATGAACTTACTATTGAACCAAGCTGTTGAACTTGGAATGGTCCATTTTGCACCTAAGTGTTGGGAACCTGTTTCTTGCTTGAAGAGTCCGTGGAAATTTCCTGCAAAGTCTGTAAAAATGCTTGCAGAGTCTGTAGAAACATCTGCATAGTCTGTAGAAATCATGCCTACATTGTCCGTAGAAATCAGACTTGTGCAAAATCAAAAAATGAACTGGCTCAGAACAACAGGGAAGGAAGGAGACCGATTTTGGCCTACAGGACCAAAGTGGTCAACACTAAAATTAGAACTCCAATTGAAAAGTTGGACGTTGAGTTGGAACATTTGAAAGCACGAGTTTGACCCAGAGATGAGCTTGACTTCAACCACCAGTCAACTAAAGCTTTGACCAATCAATCAAAAATAGCCTTTGCTTGCATGGGTTTCCACGTTGACTCCGTCTCTTGTTTTGTATATGCATTTACTCAGGCTATTTGCTTTGTTTGAGCTCTTTTCCGCAACTTTCCCTTTGTCATTTTATTTCTTCAGAGTCTGTGGTCTGGGTTTTCTTTGTCCATTCCTTTGGGCTTATGTCTACGGACTTGTTCTTTGGTTTTCTGCCTCACGCTTGTCTTTTGTTTTCTGCCCTCTCATTTCCCTGCGGCAAATTTTCCAAAGGAATTCCTTCGGAGAAAATGTCCAAAGGAATCCTTCTGAATTTTCTCTTTGCCCCTCTTATACTTGTGGCCCCTCTCTTATACCTGTGCTTTGTCATGGACCATTCATTCGGACAAAAAGTCCGAAGGAATTAGGTCTTCGAAATTCCTTTCCTCGAATAAAATGTTCAAATCATTTCCTGCAGACTTTTGCTTTCCCCTTGGTCTCGGATTTCTTGTCTTCCCCTCCTATTCCCTCAAGATTTATGCTTTCAACTTCCCACAGATAAAAAGTTCACAGGAATTGTCCCTTGGCCTTCCAAAGAACAGCCCTTCGGGCTTTCTGTCATGGTCTTTTCCCGAAGGGTAGGTGCCCTTTGGGCTTTTTGTAAAGCCATTAAACTCGCGAGATGGACCTTTGTGAAGGGCACATGCCTTTTGGGATTCTTACAAACAGCCTTCCCGATCTTGAAATGAGACTTTTGAAAGGGTACCTACCCTTCGGGTTTTTTGTCAATGACCCCTTTGAAGGGTACCTTGCCCTTCAGGTTTTTTGATTTGTCCTTTTTTGCCTTTCGAAAAACATGGAAGTGTCCTCTCTTTGATAGACTTAGCCCTTTTTTGCTGAAAATTTGTCAAGACCCTCAGATTTTTGAAGTGACTCTCTCGAAGGGTACATACCCTTTGGGATTCTTGCCAATGGCTTATCCAAAGGGACAAAAAACCTTTGGATTTCTCCCACTTGCCTTCAAATTTCTTCGCTCGAACTTTCTCGAAGGGCACATACCCTTCGGGATTTTTGCAATTGTTCTATTCTCGAAGGGTAACCCTTCGACTCTCTGTAAGTGCCCCTCAGGCTCTTCTCTCTTCGGTTTTGAACTTTCTCGAAGGGTACATACCCTTCGGGTTTTTTGTCAATGAACCTTCCTGAAGGGCAAGTGCCCTTCGAGATTTTTGTAAAAGTCCTTTTCTTCGCCAAAGAATTGTTACTTTTGTAATTTTGTCAGACTTTTTGTAAGGCACCAGAGTTTTTTGGAGGGCACCCGGGGTTTTTGTAAATCCCTTGAAATCTTCTATCCCTCAGACTTTTGTCCTCGAACAAAAAGTCCAAGGAAATTGCTTCCACGTTTAGTCCAAAAGAAATATGAAAAGACAACACTTGAGGAAATAAAACACTTAGGAAAGAATCCAAAGACATAAACCTGTGCTCATGCTTATGATCGCTTGCTTTCATCTATAAATGAACTTATGGACTTGTAGATTAACTTTAAGGATGGTTGTAGCTGTCTTTCCTTGGCTTATACCTCGCTGTAGATGGCTCCTTGGGTGGCTGTAAGTATGCATTTAAAGACCCCAAGCCTCACTGAACTTCACAAAACCCTTTTTTTTCATTATTCAAGTCCCAAAACGGATTTACAAGACAAACTGGCACCATATGCAGAGTTCCGAATAGTAGGGGTGACAATTTGCCCTGTGTAGCAAAATTGTCAACAATCATGATACCCTATAGTCTACGTCACCGACCATGGCTAGTGAAGGAGGACAATTTCAGGTAGAAATAGTGCGTCATTGACCATGGCTAGTGACGTTGGAAAGAAACAAGCAATTAATATGGGGGTTAGGAAAGGAAGAGGAAGGTTTAGGAAGACATGGCTGAAGGTACGAAGGTGGTTGATAGGTACCCACTACACATCTCTTATAGGTCAGCTCAAAACTAGCCCACCCAATCCCAATTGTGGGAGATTAATTCACCAAGTCTTGGACAAAATAAATTTTAATAGAGCAAATTTGAGGTGTATTGATATGTGTTCCTTACATCTTACTTACTTGCAAGCCATGTGAGTGTGTTAGCCTTAGGAGACCATAATGGTACCAAATTCTTGTTGTCAAACCTTCTTCAATTTTGAACTCAACACATGAAGTGCCATACCAAAGTTGACTCCATACTTACCAGTGGGATCATTAATCCATTTGAGTTTGTCTTCATCTAGCTAGATCAGGGTCCATGTTGACCACATCGACTCCTCGAGCCTTTGAACATGGTCATCATCCAAAGGAATCAATTAATTAGGATCCTTCTATGATTTTGATTTACCAATTGGGCCATTTGATTTCTTCCAATAGTCACAGACATGTCTATTGAGTGTTGGGACAGACAAGTCTCTAACCCGTTCCCCTAATGATTGGGTTGGAAAAAATAAAACTAAGTGTTGTTCTTAGACTCCTCCATCTGATTGGGTGAAATTCAATATGGATGGGGCCTCCATTGGCAAACCTTGGGCCTACAGGGGCTTGGGGGTTTTTAGGAATTCTAAGGGACAAGTCATTTTTCTTTTAATTGGAGTTTGGGAGATACGACCAACAACCAGGCGAAAGTTCTAACCATTTGAAGTGGTCTAGCTTTGGAATTAAAAATTGCTACGCCCTTAACCTTTGGCATGTCTTGGGATATGTGTGGCCGACTTGTGGCTTACATACTTCTTTTATATTCTTGTTACAATTCTCTATGTTCTTAGTTAGGTCGGCCTATAGAATAACCATGGCTAAGTAGACTATATATAGGAGGTAGTGGTTAGTCTTTGATGATCATGTTAAGTATTATGCTCTTAGTGCATTGCTGTGGAGGTTGCCCCCTCGAAGTGGCTTTGCTATATTATCCAGTATTCTGCTCTGCTATCAATTGTTGTGTGAACTCTCATACTTGCTTATTTTGTGTGATATAAAAGCATTCCGTGTGAGCATCTAAGTAATTTCATTACAAAAAATTCAGGGCATTATAGTGGAAACTAATTCTCGGATTCTTGTTAACAACCTCAATTCTCATATTTAGTTGAAATATTTGTGCCCCGTACGAATTGTCGAAGATTTCTAAATGTTGCTTAAGATGTTTGAGGAGTTTTCAATATGTTACTTCCCTAGGGAGGGGAATCTTGTGGCATATCTTCTAGGCAAGAATGTGGTTATGTAGACCCATGAGACGAAACGGTTTGTTGATTTACAGCAACAGTCTTCTCCTAGGCTTTGAACATGCCTTAAATCACTTATTGATGAGGATGTGGGAAATACAATGTAATTATTTTAAGGTGGGTACCCCCCCTTAATTTTAATAGATTTCTCTTTGGAGGGGGAATTTCTTAATGAGTGCAGGGAATAAAAACATATTATTGTTTTGAATTTCACCAAGTGACGTCGTTGTTCCATAATTCTTCTCACTCCTGGATGCATGCAACAACGCTTTTGTTTGTGTGGGAGTTTTCTTATCACTCTCCTTCTCTACAAAATGTCTTTAACATCCTCCACACTCTTTCTCCATTATTCCTTATGTTATGGGGATATCAATAATGTCTACGGTCTTTGCTTATGGAAAATAGAAACATACTATTCTCAATGAACGTACTTTTTGGCTTTGCATGTTGTTAATCTTATTTTGCTCATCCTGAATTGTTGTTTTGGTGTGAACTTACATTTACATGTTAATTGCGCTGAGTTCAAATCTCACAATGGGCAAATAGCATGTTATGTGCCAAGCAAGCTAAATACCTCCACTCAAGAGAGGTCATAATAAATTAAAAAATTGTAAGTGCCTTGTCAAGCACCTTGGTTTGGTGTTTTGGAGTGGACTTACATTTACAAGTTGACTGATCTGAGTTTCGAGTTCAATTCTTCCTTCTGGTTCATTTCAACGGGAAGAGGAAGGTTTCTAGGCAATGTGTGTTTTCAGTTTATTGAGCACGTTGTGTCGAGTTGGCATAGAGGATTGGGGGTTTGGTGCTTCCTTGGTGGTAGACTAACGACACAAACCTTGTTTCCTGTGGTCTCCACTCGGCTCTTCACTTCCTGGTTGGTTGCTTCTCTACCAATCACCCTCCTTTTTCTTCCACCCACTCCCGGCAAGAAAAGACTTTTGTGGGTATGCTTCTGGGTTGTTTTTAATTTTATTTTTCTTGGGGCTGGTTGGTGGGTTCACATTGTCTTTGTTAGTTGTTACCTTGATCGCATGCAAAAACACTACAAAAAAAAATCTTCCCTTGCCCACTACTAAAACCAAGAGGCAAAAGACGAGTTGTAACAATCAATTCAAATATTGGTTTGATAAACGGTTCACTTCGCTATCTTCTATGGGCAACCAATTCCTTAAGTAAATGGAGGACCTAGGGGTGGCTGAAATCGTAAAGAGCCTCGCTATGGCTTGCACGCCCCTTCAACATTCCTACTTGGCAGGATCCAGTTCACACCGAAGCTCGTGCCACTTTAAGAATGTTGTTGTCATCACGGAGTTTAACCATGCTTGGATTACCGGTAATCTTTGTGCTAACCTACTCAATGTCAGGGAGGAGCTGAAAAGGGTTTCTGCCATTAAGTCTCATCTTGCCTTTTCTATGATGTATCCCTGGACTGCCCTTGTTTCTAAAGTTTGTGTGGAATTAATGACAGACCTGAAATGCCCCCTGTTCCTATGGTACCCATCCCTCATAATGATCGTGAGAATCTAAAAGTATATTTGGAAGGCCTTTGTCAAGTGGTGAAAGTTCGACAAGATCAGCTCGATACTCTATCTGATAAGGAACCGATTGTGAGCCCTGTGCAGTAGCAGCATGACGGTGGATTGGTTGACATAAGGGAGGATGTGGACAATTCCGTCAACCAACTATTTAGATGCATCTATGGCATTTGTAGTCGTCGGTCGGCCTATGACTGTGGAGACTGCATAATCTTCATCTTAGTTTCTCCATCAACCCCTTCACGGAAAATCAGTTTCCTGATAAGTGGCCTTGGTTGGATCATCATTGCAATTCGGATGATGGTACTTACATATACACACACATACTTAAATAATTGTTTTTTAATTTCCAACTTAAAAAGAAATCATGTAGAGGCCGGGCTGAATATAAAATTAAACGCTAATGAGATAAATCAAAATATGTCACTGGAATCCACAAAACCTGTGGAAGCCCACAGTCATTTTCCAAAATGCGCCTTCAGACATGAAATATTGTCCATGGCAGAAAAAGCTTCCAATAAATCCTCGGATTCTTCAGGATTTTCCGATTCTTCCCGAAAACTACGCAAACCACATCCCAGCATTTTAGCCCCCACCCCCCAAAAAAAGATAATGAAGTCGTAAACAAAATTCACTATCATTTTCCCATGGATTTATGATTTACCCTTTTTTTTTAAAGCACGAACTCCAAGAACTATATAATTGAAACCCATAAAATACATTTAGGAAGTGGTCTCATGGGAAGGGCTCCTAAATTTTCTTAGGGATAGTACAGAGTGAATTTAGGAGCAAAAATAGTCCCATAAAATAATTTATTTGAGTGTATTACTATTTTATTTTTATAGGAGATAATATTTAAAATTATTATATTTTTATTTATAATTATAGTTTACATAAATTTTGTTCATTCATATATTTACAATTGAAAGCATATATGGGAAAGTCCCAATTTCCCCTTTTTCACTCCCTCAATAATTAGCGCCTCATTTTTAGAAAAGATTTTAAAATTTCTTTTTACCATATCTTTCATTTTTTATGGGGCTATTCGCTCATTAAAAATAGGAGCAGCAACGCCTTCCATGAAATCCCTGCCTTAACAAGCATTCGCCCATCGTAAGCTTTCTTGTTATGTTGTTTATTACATTTTAATTTTAATATATTATGAAGTTTCTAACTCTACTAATAATATAATTAAAATAAAATTATATGTATATTTTTATTTTTCTATTAAATACTAACTTTAATATATTGGGAAGTTTCTAAATTTTTTTTCAATCGTTAATAATTGGATTATAAGAAAATCTCATATAATTTTTAATTTCCCATAAAAAATCATTTTAATAAATTATAAAATTTAGTTCAAATTTTAACACATAACTATACATTAATGTTTCATTATTTTACTAATCAGAGAAGATTACATTTATAGGTTAAGATCTCTTATATTTAAGGAGTTTAACCTTATCACTTCAAACTCAACTCACTCAATGCATATAAATACTTTATTGAGCTTATCTTCACTCAACTACTATATTATCTCTTTTTAAGAATCTCTACATGAGTGATTATTCATGCATACAACTAAGACAAATATATTAACTTATAAAAATAATAATATGAGTATTACATTTTTAACATTCTCCCTTTTAATATTAACATTAAAATATATAGTTACACACACTGAACAAAAGTAAAGAAGGAATCCATTGACCTTTTATCAACTATTTATACCAAAACATACCAATCATAGACCATGAATAAGAACTTAAATATGAACAAGGACTCACATATCTATTCATCCTCCATTTCACACATACTTACATTAGTTAAGTACATTAACATGAAAAATTAGAACTCTTATACTTGCATATATTTACTGAATTTTTCATTGATACACTATATAGCATGTAATATCCCTCTTAGAAAAAAATTGAATTCTAGAAATTTCATTTATAGATTGTTAATTTCTTCAACCCTGAAGTTCACACAACAATTGATAAAATAATATAGAGGGATATATGTTGTCCAAACAAATCACATAAATAGTGCTTGAAAGTACAAATAACAAGACATGTAAAAGTTTGAATTTTCTTTGTATGCATAGAAATCCTCACTCAAAATTGCTTACGATTTGCTCTAATTTTTGTGGCAATAATAATCTATTGAATGGTTTAATAGCTCTATGGCACCTAAGATAATATCTAACTGCTAGTTGGAAAGTGGTGTTGGGTAGCAAAAGTGTTAACATACCCCTAAAGTATTGTGCCCTGATTTTTACAAGCTTGAACAATAAAAATGAGGCCAAAATGGGTGGCACCCAACTCTGACAGAGCCTTTGGAATAATTCTAGAATTTTTTATTTAACTTGACTGGGTCTCATATTTTGAAAATAATGGTTGATTACTAACAAACCCTGATTTTTTGACTTCCTATAAATAATCTATTGATTGCTCAATTGTAATCCATGTGCATAATTACCTATGTTGATTTGAGGGTTTTTAAATTATAATCCCTGTGTGAAATTACCTGTGGATCCGAGGGTTTTCGTCCCCAAGTCCGTTCACTAAGGGAGGTTTCGTCCTCTAGTTTGGCTGCAAAGAGGGTTTTCATTCTTATGTAGAAATAAAAGGAATCCAAGATTCATTCGTTAATTTGATACATGAATAATCAATAATTAATGAAAATCACTGCCCATCTTGTCCTTTTAATAATTACATTTTTCACCTTAAAAAATAATGCTTTAACTTCTATTTTGAAGTTGACATGCTTTTATTTTAATAAAATCATATTTATCATTGTTTTTGGCCCAATTAATAATCATTACTTTATGACCCACTTTGATTAAGTGCCTCTTTTCCATGTTATTAAATAAAATTATTTTTAGGCACTTAAAACATTAAATATTAAATTATTATTATTTTTTCTATCTTGACCTTTCCATTAATTAACTTTGGCCCCACTCAATTAATAATAACAACAAGTGCCACTTTTAAGTTATTATTATAAAGTGTGATTGAGGATAAAACATTATTATTGAATTATTTTTTATTTATTTAAAAAAAGTGACATGACATAGCCTACCACACATTGAATAATGAAATGTTTGAGGACTAAGTCCTAATTATTGTGTTTTTTTAGTACATATGATCACTGCCACTTGATCGCAATAGTAAAGATGATTCCACTGTCATTGAAGATTGCCTTTGGCTTTAGCTGGTTTAATGTACATATTTGTTGTGTTAATATTGTAAAGTACATCCCCCTCATTAATAGCAATTGAGAGGTTCTATTAGGCCTCTTACTCCCTTGAATCTAACCTCCAGTGGGACCACTACTAACATAACAAATTTGATCTTAAATTTCAATTGTATAATGTCAAATATCCCCACACATATAACTAACACATTTAACTTAGGATGTTAAATTCACTTGATAATATACATTATTTACAAACTTTTATTGACGACTACATAATTAAACTTTATTGTAAAAAATAATAACTTTTAATAACTAATAACATACAATAATTTATTTCTAACACTATATTATAAAAATAAAAGTGACATAATTTTTATAAAATAAACATAAAAACTATAATCTAAATAATAGACACTAAACTTCAAAAACGATATTAAGACTGCATCACAAATCAAAAAATGGTTTTACTCAAAACCTTTGTTAAAGTGTTCCTCCACTTGCTATTGTTAGTGTTGCTGATTTTTGTTGATCTTTTGTCGAGAAACGATTTGGTCTCCAAGGTCTTTTATTTTCTTTGCTTAAGAATCTTTCTTGTAGATAAAGTTTGTTTTTTACAAATAATCTTTGTTTATTTCTTTTTGTTCCTTTTGGTGATTTTTTTCCCGAATACTCTTTATGTTATATCCCAAACCCAATTCAAAACTCAAAACAAAAAAATTTACCCAATAACCTAAAAAAATATATATTAAATTGCAAATTAAACTATGACTTAAAAGACATCAATGATATTAAAATAAAAAAACTATAAGTACATAACTGTATTGACTTTGAGTCGTAAAAGTCAAAATTCTAATCTAAAAGCTAGATTACAATCAAAGAAATCTTCAATGAGGTCATCCAAAAGGGCTTTCCAACATAGTGGACAACAAACTTAACCATACCCCTATTTAAGAGTGGAGATGTGAAAAACTCCTCAAATTACTGAACTATCATGGTCAATCCACTCTTTGCAAAGTTATTTGGGAGTATGATAGAACACAGAATTAGTAGTTGGGTAGAAAAAAAGGCAAACGAACAAAGAGACAAGTAGGTTTTAGGCCCAAAAATTCTACTAATGATCATTGTGTCATGCTTAGACATCTAATTGATAAGGTGCAGGATAAAAAGGAGGATGCATATTGTTTCTTTGTAGACTTCAAAAAAGCATTTGACACAGTTCCAAGGAGCAAACTATGGGCCATAATGGAGGAACTAGAGGTTCCAACACACTACAGGGCAACAGTTCATAGGTTATATGAACAAGTCAAGGCTACAATCAAAACAAATTTGAGGGAGAGGGGTCTACCTGACTAACTATGTGGTAAAACTTCTTCTCTATGTCGATGACTTAATCCTAATGGTAGTGACAATCCAAGATTTAAGACATCATCTCCGAGCTATAGAGCTCTTTTGTAAAGAAGTAGGGATGTAGGTAAACACCGAGAAAACCAAAATTATGATTTTTTCAATGAAAAGGAAAGCACAACACCTTGATTTTTAGTTTGCAGGAGGGTCTCTTGAAGTGGTGTCAGAATACAAATATCTCGGCCTCAACTTTCACAACAAACTTAGATGGGACACTTGCAAGATGAAAAGAATACAAGACGGATGGAGAGATTTCTATCCACTTCAGAATAGATGTAGGAATGTAGAGTTATGGGACTAGAAGACCACTAGGGTCTTGTTTGGGTTACTTGTCACACCAATGGTATTATATGGTTGCGAGGTGTGGGCTAATGGAACAATGAGCTCGAAATGGAGGCAAATAGAAAAGATTTGAAAATGGCTAATCAGAAATAATTTTAGAATCAAGAACTTAGTCCCATATGAAATAATTCTTGTCGAAGCAAGTACTTTCCCTCTAAAGACAACCGCTATGACTAGAGTATTATGCTACTTGAAAAAAATGGAAAGCAGGAAGTCTAAAAAATGGTCTAGGGCATCAAGAGAAGAAGAGTTGCATAGGATGAAGAACACTCAGATGAGGCAAAACCAAAGGTGGATGAATAGATGGGATATCAACCTAACTGAGTGCCCAAATTGTAAAAATAACAAAAAATTACGTGAATGAAAAATTTAGAATGGTAATGTGGAGGGAGGGGACAAGCAAGAAAAGACAACATTATATCTAAATGTTCAATCCAAACTACGAACATAACAAAAAAGTATGTATAGGGGCTGAAATCAGTTGGAGGGAAAAGATCCTTATTGCTCAATTAAGAATTGGCTCTCATAGACTCCGATGCGAGACAGGGAGATGGACAACCCCTAAGGAGCAATGGGACGAGAGGGTTTGTGTTTGTTGCATTGTAGGGGCGGTTGAAATGGAGGAGCATTTCATCCTTGAGTGTCCTCAGTACGTGGACATACGAGTCAAATATACAAAAAAATTAAGAGTTCACTGCATGGTAAACATATTTGAGGAAAAAGATTTAAAAAGTTGAGGGAGATGCTAACTTAGTTCAACAAGAGGCGGAGCAGCGTTCTAAAAGATACCTCGGATCCTAATAATCTTTGACTGATTAGAGCATTTAGTGTAATTGGTGGTCCCATAAACTATTCAATCTCGTGGACATAATTAAAACTATTTCATTTCATTTCAATGGATAAAATGGAGACTCTTAAAATATCAATATCATTCCTTAAAAGGATTAAAAACTAATACCAAACCTCATAATAAAACAAGATGATAAAAGACAGCTTGCACCCTCCATCCACGTAATACTCTTTTGATAAAAAAACATTTTATGCACACCAAATTGATACATACTGATACTGATATTGATATTGATTCAATGGAAAATGCATGGCGAAATACCGAACCTCATAATAAAACAAGATGATAAAAGACAGCTTGCACCCTCCATCCACGTAATACTCTTTTGATTAAAAAACATTTTATGCACACCAAATTGATACATACTGATACTGATATTGATATTGATTCAATGGAAAATGCATGGTGAAATGTGTGGAGCGATGGATGCTTGGATAAGGACATTGAGCCAACACGCTACAGAAGATGCACGGCACCTGATACCTGATCAGATGAGCATGAGATTTGATCGGATTGGCAGGATGAAATCAGGATAAAAACTATTCTCACCATAAAATCTTTATCAAACACTAACACGGGACACATGGCGCTCATGCTCACGCTCACTTGTTCAACATATGCCAATCCTTCAATCTTCAGATGAGCATGAGATTTGATCGGATTGGCAGGATGAAATCAGGATAAAAACTATTCTCACCATAAAATCCTTATCAAACACTACACTAACACGGGACACATGGCGCTCATGCTCATGCTCACTTGTTCAACATATGCCAATCCTTCAATACCTTGTGAGACTCGGCCACAATATTTTAAAATCTGATAAAATGCTCACAAAATTAGTGCATACGAATGCAATAACCTGCACTAGAAGCTTTTCACATATTATTTTCTCTCATTATTCGGGGCAACAAAAAATAATAGAGTTTCGCCTGCCAACAAATTTTGTTTTCTTCTACTTACCTGCTCTGCTCTGCTCTCCTCTCTTCTCGTCTCCTCTCCTCTCCTCTCATACCAAATGATAAGTTTGGTTCCACAACACAATAATGCTTTATTATGTCATTGATTAAAGAGAATTACATTTATAAGCTTAGATCTCTTATATTTATATCACTTCAAACTCACTCAATTCTTACTTAACTATTTTCTATTTTCAATTTTCAATTTTGTTGAATAATTTCTTAAATCATCAATAGTCACAGTTCGATAACATACACTTTTGTATTGTAAAGTTTTCACTACTACTAAGAAAGCTTCTTTTATTATTATTTACATACTTCGACTTGATAATGATAATTCCTTGTCACTGCTGCACTTACTACTAAACTTAACATCAAGGAATTGAATTAGAGCGCAAATTTATGTTTCCTACGGTTAAAAATCGAGCAGAAATTGGAGATAATTGGTGTTGTGGCCATAGGCAATAGGCAATAGCGAAATTATATTATATAAGCCCATTCACTTACCATTATATTATATTATCAAGTCCTCCAATATTTACAAGGTAAGATAATAAAACACAATTTGATTACAATGGCATTCCAACCTTAATTCGTAGAACATCCCATCAACTTACATTTACATTTATGAGTAGATAATCAAAGGTTTAATGATTTTGATGAGAAATTATTATTATTTGAGTAAGGAAGGAAGGCCAAAGAGCAAGGAATACCAGAAACCAATTTCTCCGGAACGATTGAAAATGCAAACGGCGTGACCCATGGACTGAAGTATGTTAACATGATAACGCTCCGAGGCCGAGGCAGAGGCAGAGGCAGTATGGATTGAATGTGAAATCACCCCTCCTTCATTTCTCACTTCAAAACTTCTCTTGGGCGAAACGGAGCGCGATTTAGCCTGATGGAAGCGGCCATTGGAGCCACGTCGCTTGGACTCCACTAGTCTCGATATTTCGTTTCTTAGGTGAGCATGATCTGCCTCCAGTTCATCGATTTTTTTCAGCAGAAGAATTTCAGAGGAGCATGTCTCCGATGTTGTTGTACTCATGGCGGACTGGGTCGTATATTATTTAAATATCAATCACTCGTCTTCTGAAGGGAAGGGAAGGGAAGGGAAGCGGTACAACTACATTCTGCCATTTGCGTTGCCATCCAAACAATAATAAGAGACTCACGTAGCGTGTTTTTGAAAAATAATATTTTGTGTTATCACGCTTCTCGATTCCAAGGAATCTGAGGAGTCATTGGTTCAAACAGTCGGTGACTGTGTCGTGTGGTGCATGCACTGTTTTTCAGCAGGCCACGTGGATCAAATCATCGGAATCCGGATGCTTAAAGTAGCCGTCCAATTCAATCCCAATCGGAGAAGCGACGGATGGTTAAAGTAGCCGTCCAATGCAATCGGAGAAGCGAGCGACATAGGTAACGCGTTGTGTACGTTCTCATAACTAGGTATAAGGTCCGCCCCTGCTCTAACTATGTGTACTACCCACTTGCCATGAGGGTGCAAGGAACACCCAAGAATTATATATTTTCCTAATGATTGGTAAATGGATTATATAATACTACCAATGGAATGGGTGGTCTTTTAACATATAATATGTGTTAAAATGAATGTTCAATATGCGTTGTTAATTTATTTGAATGGTATCGTAAATAGTAGCATCTATTAACATAAGTGAAATAAGATTTTTTAGAATACGTATTGTTATGATCGTTTTTGATAATGATTGTGGGTTTTTTATTTTCATGTCTAAGCATATAACATGTATGAATGTTTTTTAAGTAAATATTTATGATAAACTTTGTAAATCAAGTTTTATTACACAAAGCAGAAAACAAACACTTATATGGCGATGATAAAGCTATTGGATTTGGATATCGTGTTTAAGATATTTGGACACAACTCTTGAAGGTAAGGATTCCAATCTCAAAGGTAAGACGATAGTCATGGGACTCATTCATGTAGATAATGATCCTTTTACATTTAGCTATATGCAACTTTCTAAAGAAAACTAAATGACTGATGAAAAGTCTTGGATTTAAGGACATATGCTTCATTTTATACTAATGATATGCAAAGAATAACAATGTATTCTCCAAAAATGGGCCATATGGTACCCAAACCAAACACCCTATTAGATGTTTTAAAATAAAAGAGAAATAAAAAAGGGTTTTACAATCTTAAAGCTCTCCAAAGTTTGGTACTTCAATAAAATTAAGAGAAACGTTTGTCCATATTTTACATAGTATCATTCATGCTTGTAAACGAAGGTATCTATAGTCGGCCATTTAATCATAAACATAATACATGTCCATGGAAAGCATAAAAAATAATAATATATGTGAGAATTCCTTTAGAACAATTCAACTTGACATTACCCAGATTCAATCCTTTAAAGTTCATGCCTTCTCCATCCCAAAAATATAAGTCGTTAAAATACCAACTGTGAAAGCCTAAGCCTTCCTCCACAGGTCAAGATAATATTCCAATTAATGGAGGTAACCAAAATGATGGATGAACTTTATAAACAAAGATTGATATTACACCATGAAAATTTTAACTGTGTTGAGAAACCATTGCTTCACCTAGCCATGACATGTATCAAAGAGAAGCAACCCATTGTAATTCAAAGACATTGGTTTCAAGTTCCTAAACTCTAACGTTATATGATAATATTTATTATTATGACTGGGTATCTTCCTCCATCTTCAAACTATCTGTACAAGAGCACTAATAAGAACAATAATGAATTGAGACAATGAAATCTCTTCAAAGATAAATATTCGTATCCAATTTAAGATCTAAGAAACTATTATGGCCTGATGCAAAATTGAGGGCATGCATGTTGAAAATAATACTAAATAATATCAGATCATTCATAGTGGAGAAAAGAGTAAAATAATAGGCCTTAGAAAGTAAAGGGCTTTCTCTACATGAATATATATCCTATTCTCGAAATCATAGCCCTATTGTAGTAAAATTTAACTTAAATTCGATCTTTTAATTGAAGTTTATTATACATAAACAAATAAAATGAGAGAGAAAGTGCTAGCTAATTAGCAATTTCCATAGCTACCAACATAAGTTTTGTCTTCTTGGTGGGATGTAATTACATGAAATTACAAATACATTTCTTGAAAGCCTATTAGTTTGCAATGGTTACCAATTAAGCACGGCCTTGACTAATTAGTTTTAAACAATTTGTGATCCAACAACAAAGCATATTCCAATGGACACCTATTGCCTATATCAATGTAATAACAATAGCAATAATAAATTTACTATCATATGTTATTCAAATTTATTTGCAAGAGGCATAGAAGAAAACCCTGTAATAACAGTCTGTCATAGCAGTCATGCACGTGGCAAAAGTAACAACAGTAATAATCGAGGAATGTGAAGAAGTGATTCCAAACTCAGCAGTTCCTTAGCTGGTGCTTTAGAAACTACATGTAGGTACAACAATATACCACAAATGGCATAGTTGATAGAACAACATGAGGGGCACATATGACACGTGTGCAACCACAAAAGCTAGTCATGGCCTGCTAACACTTATACCCAACAAACTCTCCAAAGAGTTTTTATAGGGAAACCACTCATTTTCAAAAATCAAAGAGCATCAATGAAATTGTGAGACGAATATACCCCTTCATCCCATAGTATAACACCTCCAACGTAATTATATTTAAAGAAAATGGTTACTTGTTTATAACTTGAAACTAAGTGATATATATTTTATTAGATAAAACATAATAAGTGGGTGGAGGAAAGAAAATCACCCCACTAGTAAAAATTGTTGCACTAAACAAAAATACAAATAATTAAGGTTTAAGGTTAAACATCAAATAAATAATACAATAAGGAGTATTATTTTTTTGGATGAATGTGTAATTCATTTAGTCCAATGTTCTTTATTTTTGTCTTGGGTTGCTTCTTTTTTGTCTCATGAGGATCAATCATTACATGCATCACTACATACCAAGGATCCTAGGTATTACCAATAAGCCACTCAATGATAATAAGAGGTCTCTCTCAGGGAACTCTACTCAAATGTTCCAAACCACTTTTTGCATTGCCTTTGGCCGAATTTGCCTCCTCTAAAACATGGCACGTAGCCTTCTAACTAATACATGTAGCGACCTTAAAGAACCAATTCACATGTTCCTTAATGGGATTGGAAATTATCTCAAGATTATTTTTAAATTTTAAATGTTCTAATGAGCCAAAACTCCATTACCTTCATCGCCTAATTTGGTAATTAAAACTTTTGAAGGGTTAAGACTTAACACAACTTGGTCTATATACTTTCCTTCAACTTTGGGCTTAAAAGTCTTCCTTCTATTTCTATCAACCAGATGAAATTCATCCTTTTCAAAAATTAAAACCATGGGTTAATCCCAAGTTAAATGACCACATAGTTATGGCACATCAAACATAAAAAAATAAGGCTTTCATAATCTAAGGGTTGTTCAAACACTCAATCCTCGAGATATTTTAACCAAAACCTTATCAAAAGACGTTTACTCACATCCATATGAACATAAATTTTAGAACAAACAATAAGCCTCTTACTAAGGGTTTTAGAAGAACTATAAATCATCTAAGATTTTTTATTTTTTCACAGTCCATAAGATTAAAAATGTGTTTTCTAGGAAAACCTATGTACAAGTTTTTTGGATTGACGCATTTCGAATCACCATTTATGATAAATTATCTCTTCAAGGGAGTTTTTGATCCTTGAAAGAATAGCTTCCACCCACAAATGTGTTGGGAGGTTGAATAATCTCACCTATATTAGAATTGTCGTTGGATCCTCTTGTGAAAAGTTGCCTTAGACTCCATGATATCATGAACAACCTTGATCTACCGAAAAACTAATGACCATGTTCAAATATATTAACTCAATATTCTTTTGTTGTAAAAAAAACAATGGAAAAACCTCTTGTGACAATGCAGAAATCCACATACCCTTTTACCTTATAATGATCCATAAACCATGACCTAGCTCATTCTGACAAGGCCCCCAACCTGCAATCTTGTAGATCAAACCTCATTTTGTGAAGGCACCCATTTCTTGCTCAATCTCATTATGTTCAAAGGGGATAATTGAATCTTACAGCTACTTAAATACACCATGATTTCATACAAAGGCTCTCATTCCTTGCATTGTTGACATAACCTTATAAGTTTGAAAGAATCATGTTTTTTTATGGGTGAAGAAACTAGAAAATGTCAGTGGAAGGGTGAGTAGAGCCAACAAAAATTGATTCAAAAAATAGTAAACTCTCTAATCAAGTTCAAGTTGTTAACAAGTAATCACTTCAAGAAGTTGACACCACTTCCCTCTATCAAACCTAAAATGCAACCCTATGAACCCTAAATACAATCATCATTCATTATTTCTTTGTTCAACCAACCCCACTTTGAAACATGTAAAAACTCAAAGGGGTAGGGTTTGGATGATGCAATGTGTCTAATTTATCTTTAATTGGGATTTGGTATTGTTCTTATTGTATTGTAGAGAATAATGAAGTTGTAATGTTACATTGTAATGGAAAATGTTTTTGTGTATATGTTTTACATAGTATGTGCTAAAAATCACATGTAAGTAATAAAATAGACCTGAGGAAGAGGTAATAGAATACACTTGAGGAAGGGGATCATTTATATTCCAAAATAATGAAGGCTATGTTGGTACTCAAATATATTCCCAGATTTTAGTGGAAAAGAGGAATGGGGATAGGCCCTTTAGTGATGGGTTTTGTGTACACAATATTTTTAAACTTTATCATTTATTGACACTTTCTTCATGTAGGAACCTATGAAGTTTCAATTTTTCCAAGTGCATGCCTTAAATGGTGCACCAAGAAAGGGGTGGTTAGACCATTAGTGCTTCACAAGATTATTGGTTAGCTCTATCACTACCTAAACCCATTACAAATCTCATTTATCTAATTCTCTTAGCAAACAAACCTCATTTATCCATTTACATAAGAAATTATCCCTTCAAATAAATTAAAACCAAGTAAACACCCTATTTTACTATAAAGTTGATCAAGTCAACCATATTATAAAATTTAAAGCATGCATTATGAAACTATGCTAGCTAGGCTGACCTAGTTTGAGGCTTAATGATAATTTTTTCTTTTAAAACTGGGTCATGCTAGCCAACCTGGTTGATTGAAATTCCAGAAGGATTAATACTTATCCAATGCTATAAATACAAGGCTAATTTCAATCCAATCAATAAGAACATTCATTTTTGTATTTTTACAACTCACAATTTTGCTACATCTACATTTGAAGGAGTCATTGCTTAGGGTTTGCCTTGGAGGTAAGATAACTTGTCTTGTAAGAAGGCTTGGATGCAAAGTAGGAGTCTTTTAGCCAAGACTTAATTTATATAGTGTGATCCTTACAAAGATACAACAACCTCTTTAAAATCATCATTGGTCAAGGGAGAGATTGAGACTTGACAAGTTCACCCAAAGGTAAGTATCTATAAATTTTGTTACTTTATTTGATAGATAGATATTGCACAAAGTAATAAGTTTTAAATGTATAACTCCTTGTTTAGATTATCTATATACTTAATCTTAGTATATCTATATGGTATCCTTTGCTTTCCATATCCCACTTTAGGTGATCTAGGCCCCCATTTATCTACCATTATCCATTGATTATTTGTTTGTGTTCAACCATCCCCCTTTGTGCCACAAGCTTTGGTGAGCACTAGATTAGTTTCATTTTATGTATTAGAAGACCTATCTAGGATTATTACATAGTGTTATTTGACTATGTGATTTTCAAAACTCTTCTTTAGTGTTGTGTGATAATATATTTCTTGGTTAGGTTTAGCGAATCCAATTTGGCCATGCCCTCGATATAAAAAGTATAGTAATAGATGTTAGTTGATTACCTTCTTTGAGTTTGGATTTACTAAGTAGGATTTTTTTAGATTCTTAATCTATTGCATACATTTTGGTGAACCCAACATGAATCTAACCCTTAAATTTTTAATTTTTTATTTATAGTCCATTAGGTAACGTTGGTCGACTTAGTTTTAATATTTGTTTGTAGATCTAGGATCTATAGTCGACTAGATCACATTGGTCGACCTAGTTTTATCCTTTATTTGTAGGTTTTCTTCTGAAATCAACTAGGTCATGCTAGTTAGCCTAGTCATTTTATTTATTTGCAGATCCAAGGTGTATAGTCAACTAGGTCATGTTGATTGACCTAATTTTATCCTTTATTTGTAGTTTTCCTTATGTAGTCAACTAGTTAACCCTAATTTAGATGTCGATCTTACTTGGGTAGATAAGGTTAAGAATATAGAAATGATAATGCACAAGGATGAGATTAGATCTACAGTAGGCCAATTAAATACTAAACTTACATTTAATATATGTTGAATTTATTAAACTGAG
Source organism: Torreya grandis (assembly GCA_037957365.1). Taxonomy (NCBI): domain Eukaryota; kingdom Viridiplantae; phylum Streptophyta; class Pinopsida; order Cupressales; family Taxaceae; genus Torreya; species Torreya grandis. The sequence continues at coordinate 649,590 of JARHVA010004853.1, forward strand.
ATAGGCTAAAAATAAAAAGTAAAACTATGCTAGATATGAAAATTACAAAGAAATAATGTACTTAGTTGGTTCTGATGCTAACATAGTTCTAAATTTGGAATAGATAGAAAGTAGACTAGAAGAGGATTCTAGAATAGTCACTAAATTATGGATTTGAGTGCCTCTAGATCTGTGGATACTAGCATTAGCCTTGGATGTTAGTATTGATGCTACTATCTAAACTAAACATAAGTCTCATGTAGAAAATACATGTTGTAAAAGGATGCGATCACTTGGATGCTTATGGGTTTGTCTTTGCCTTCACTCTGATGCATTCATATCAGGGCCATGGACTGTCACTCCTCATGAAATGACAAAACCCTAGTTATCCATCTTCATAGTGACCTTATAAAAATGGATTAGTGGGATCATGATGTCAAGGTAACCCCAAAGACCCCTTTGTTAATGGATGCTACCTACATAGCCACTACTCTTAAGAGGGTCTCAGACTGATTTAGTTCTCCCTTAATGTGTTGGCTTGTGTGTGCATAAGGGTGTAATATGTGGAAAATAAGTATAACAATGACCTAGCTTGTAACTTGGAAAATCGAGCTCTTGGGTTGATCATTCAATACTTCATACATGTAGATGTGTAGTCCTTATGAATATTATGGAAATATGAATAAATAGGGAAGCTTTGATCCATTGAATACTCTTTGAATGATTTTTGGTATGAATGTTAGGTGATGAATGAATGAGGATTGATTGTAAATATATACCACTCCTATCGAGAAATATCTCACATTAAATCACTTAGGTTGACCATTAGGATATATTTCATTTGTAAATTATATGACTTTAGGGCACTAAATAGGTACATCAGGCTAGGACACTAGTGTCGATGTAGGGGTTAGGGATTGACACTTGTGCCTTGGCAGTTAAAAAATAGGTATAGGATTAAAACTTGAAGGGTCATAAGATAAGTATATTTTAATAATTTTGGGCAAGATAGAAGGTCTAGGTCATCAACATAATACTGGTTAGACCAAGAAATAGGCCAAAGGACAAAATATAAAGCAAATGTGAAACTTTTGAAAATTGGAAAGGTTCAAAACTGAGAGGAATATCTAAAGTTTGAGTTTATCAAGTGTACAAGATTGAGATGTTATATAATTCATAAATATCATCTACATTTACCCCTATTTAATCTAGTCATGAAATTATTGGTTTAAAGGAGAAGAAATATGTACCTAAGTGTGTATAAAACACATTGCCTTTGTGTGATCCTAACTTGAGTGCTTTATTGGTGACTAACCTACAACCAAGAGCATCTTACAATATATAATCAGGGCACATAGTCTAAAATTAAAGCATTAAAAATATTGAAATTAAAAGATCAAAGTTTATGAGTATACTTATGTATCGATGCAATTGTCTTGCCTATTGGCAAGTTGATTTGAAAATATGTATCATTGTAAATATTTTAAATTGAGATTAGGAAATATATATATATATATATATATATATATATATATATATATATAAATATAAATCTATAAATTTTATATATAAATATGGATACAAAGAGATTGGAAGTCATATTCCTCCAACCTTGGAGAAAAGGTGAGTTTCCACCCAACAGTTGAGTTAGATCAATCATGCAACCTAATCATACTTATAACCTGGTGAGCATGAGTGAAAAAAGTCAACCCATACCATATATTTGATGATGTAATCAATTCCAACCTATAAACTTGGCAATATTGAGTGATTTAATCACCTCAACCATACAAAAAATGAACCAACTACTACAACAGATTAGCTCCATACAATTCATAACAGTCTGACCTAGTGGGTGATGAAAATCCATATAAGAGTTTTGAAATCTAAAACTGATTTGGATTTTACAATATTAGGCACACATTGCATATCATATGCACCTTAGATATGTCTCATGTTAAAATTGTGTATAACAATGGTACTAATGTATAAAATTTTGACAAAAATATGTATCTAAATCATATTACTATGTGTTTTAGATAATTTATAATTTTTCACAAGTGTGGGTAGCATGCCACCATAACATGCCCCCATTATATATGGAGAAATCTAAAAACTGATATAAGTGTCAGTGTGGAGGACATGTTTCCAAAACATGCCCCCATTGAATCTGAAAAGGGTGCCAAATGTGAAGAAAATGCCTCTATAACATTCCCCCATTGATATGCCTCCCTTTGAGGTGAGGGAAGATAGGAACTGGTAGTTACCTCACCTGAAAAGGAGAAGACAACTGAATAATATATGAATGGAACTATGTAGCATATAGAAGAACATGTCTAGGTAAATGTATAATTGAAGTGCATAGAATAATGTGATCACATGAATGCCTAAGATGCATGATAAATATCATGGCAATGTCTAGATAACAATAAGACAAGATCAATAAGCAAACAAGCACACAGACAAGAGCACTCAAAATCAAGTCAACATACAATGGTCCTAGGAGACCGCAAACAAAGGGCATGCTCAACTATCTCATAATTGAAGGGACGTGACTTAGTCAAATGTCCACAAAAGCAAGAATGGCATATTCAGATATCTATACAACAAACATTGACATATGTAAATGTCAAAGAAAGCAAGTAAAGGCATGGGGGCCATAAATAAAGGAGCATATTCAAATTCTTGAATAAATAAGACAATAACAAGGCAAGACACTCAAAGAAATGCATAAAATAAATCATATGTAACTAGCATAAACATATCATAGTAGCCCATGAATCAAATGTGTGAGGAAAAAATGTCAAGTACATATCATATCAAGTGTCCTATGAAATATATAATCATAGATAAAGACATGTGTAAGTACATATAATCTAAAACATAAAAGATGACCGTTGAATCATATAACATGTGAGTATCAAGATCAAAGAAGCAAATGCCCACAATGTCCACATGACATGAGTAGAGAGAAAGCCCAACATTCAAAATAGGAATATATCATATATTTGTGTGTGCCTATATCACACTCAAATCGAAGCGTGACATGCATGTGTATGTAAAAGTAATTGATATGTTATCCATAAACATGGAACTAACACATGGATGCCAAGGAGCCAATAGAACATGTTTATGCTGAAAATAGTTTTGAAGTTTTTTTATTTTATTTTGGTATTTTACAATATTTTAAGAGTTATCACACAATATATTCATGCAAGTGCATAATTTTCATTGGGATTTTTAAAGGTTTTTATTCAATTGTAGCAAGGTAGTATACATCTTTTCCCAACTTTTTTGTAATTGTGAATGGTCCCAACCAATTTGGTTGGAACTTTCCTTTCTTGTATTTTTCTATATTGGTATTATTTTGATTTTCTTTTAGTACCAGGTCACCCACATCAAAGTCGTGTCGCTAAACCTTTTTGTTATATGCTCATTTTACATGATCTTGATATACACGTAAGTGGTTAGTAGTGTATGTGTGTTTGGCACTCAATTTATCTAACTAATGAAATCTCTTTTCACAGAATTCATTATCTTTGATGATGTTTTTAAGGGAAACACACACAGAAGGTATCTCAAGTTCAATTAGTAAAATAACCTCTATACCATAAACCAAAGAGTAAGGTTTAGACTCAGTATGTGTGTAGACACTAGTGTGGTGTGCCCATAAATCATATACCATCTGTTGGTACCAATTAATGTTGTATCATTCAACTATTTTGCCAAGTATATTGAAATTGTCTTATTGGTTACCTTTGCCAGGCCATTTCCCTATGGGTAATAAGGTGTAGAAAATGTCTACTTAATCTTATATTTAATGCCAAATAATTTTAATGTCTTGTTTTTAAATGATGATCCATTATCATAAATAATAGCTGAAGGCATGTCAAAATGGTAAATAATATTGGTCATCAAAAACCTGCATATCTCATCCCCTATGGTAAATTGAAGTGGAATTAATTCCACCCATTTTTTAAAATATTTTATAGCTATGATGATGAATTTGTGTCCACTATAAAATACCAAATTTACCTTTCCAATTAAGTCAAAACCCAATAATGAAAAATCCCATGGTGAAACAATTCACTATAACTCACGTGATGATTCATGATTCAAATTACTATATTTTTGGAAATGTAAACATAGTTTTACATGTTCAATACATTATTTTTCCATGGTAGGCCAATAAAATCCTTGATATAATATTTTTTGAGACATGGTACATCCGATGAAATTCCCACCACACTCATTGTCATGCATTTCCAATAGTGCAGTGCGAGCCTCATCTTTGTCATGCATTTACAACAGTGCAGTGTGAGCCTCATCTTTGTTTAAGCATCAAAGTAATTGTCCATCAAAACTTCATTTGAAAAAATCATTCCAAAAATAACATAAAAAAGTGTTTTTTAATGTAATTTTCATTTATCATTTCTTGCAAAATGGTCTGATATACAGGCTCGATAGAGAAAATTATAAATATCACTGCACCATTATGTGTTTATAGTACTATGAGTAACATCAAGAATAACCAAGGTATTCATTTTATCAAAAGAAATGGAAGGATATTTTAACTAACATATGGTGAAGTCTATATGATCATCATTAATATCAAAAGGCATCAAGGATGTCGCACTTTCCATAGTATTTACATTGTGGTTATCTTTACATGGAATATTATCAATAAAAATGTATCAAATGTCTCTGTGAGTTTATCTACCATTTATTTATATGGAAGATGATGTTATTCTTTGGATTGGTAATGATTAGTGTTGACCAAGTTTTGGTCCTACAAGCCAAAAAATTAGTCTCCCTTTTCTTTCCTTACTGTCCTAATTAGCCAGTCTCTGATGTCTTCACCTTATTGTAATTGTGGTTTTTTCCCTTTATAATAGGCATTTTCTATGAAAGAGCCAAGTGATTTGAGTCCTGTAAGTTTTCAGGTTAATCTGGGGCTTTTTTCACTTCAGTAATTACCTTGGACAAGCTTTTTTTGGCAAAGGAATGGGCCAGTTTCAAAGGAATACAAGTCTTTCACAAAGCTCCGAAGGTCAAGTTCCCTTGCAGAGGGCAGGTAGGTGACAAATGGGACCATTTAGCAAGATTCGAAGGACAAATTTGGACTGAAGGTGCCTTTGTGGAGGGCATAGTTTTTATTCAAAAAAATGACAAGGCATAAGGTCGAAAGGTAAGTTTTCCTTCGAAGAAAATCCATGCAAAAGACAAAGGATTTCTTCGGACATTTTGTTCAAAGAAAATCCATGTAGAACCAAAGGTGAATTCCTTTCGACAAAGTGCCTGAAGGAATTCCTTCCGATAAAGTGCCTGAAGGAATTCCTTAAAAAAAAATTTCTAAATAAATTCACAAAGGAAAGCTGAGACCTGAAGGCAAGATTTCCTTCAGGCAAAATGTCTAAAGGAATTCCTTCGGACATTTTGTTTGAAAGAAATGGGAAGACAAAGGAACTCGAAGGGAAAGTACCCTTGGAGAGGGCTCTCGACTGTTGAAAGGGGGCCTTTTCCATTTTTCCAAAGGGGCACCTTCCCTTTGGGAAGGTTTATTTTGTAAAGGCTAAAGGAATTACCAGCAATGATGACAGTCCCGAAGACGTCAACTTCAGCATGATGAACTAGCCATTGGCAGTTTAAACATCTAGTGACATCCCCACATATGTCAAATTTAGGACAATAAAATAGCCATTGTTTTTAAAATGGTGATAGGCTTGAAGATGCCAATTTTAACGAGATGCATTAGTTGTTGAGGAAAAGCCAAAGGAGAAACTCTTTCAGATAAGTAGTCGAAAGATTTCTTTTAGACATCTTGCCCGAAAGAACTCATGAGCACAAGCCAAAGGAATTCAAAGACATAAGGCTATAAGGAAACTCAGTGACCCAACGAGAAAGGAGCCCAAAGAGCTAGGAGGAGATGAAAGATATCCTTGAGGGTCGAGTTTTCAGAAAAAGACAAAGGCCAAGCGTAAAAATGAATAGAATAGTCCAGGTGGCACATAGAAAGCATCGATAGAGAAGTTATTGTTGTGGATGAAATAGTCTCCACCAAGTGGTCATCAAAGAGCGCTAGCATTCAATAGTATAGCCTATTTTTCTTCATCTAAGCTTTGATAAGTAGATAGTTGCATACTAAGTTTCATAAAGAGGGGTAGCCTTGTCATCCAAACAATCAAGTGACCCATGCTTTTGCAATGACATTTAATACGATTTAAGCACCAAAGTCAAGACTTGTAATAGCTACAACATGGTTCTTTCAGTGGACTTCCTCCTTCCTAGGTGTTTAATAAAAGTATGGGCCACCTATTCTTGAAAAGAGCCAAAACTCTTTCTCTTAATGCTATATATTGTAACCTCTCAGCTGAGAAAAAGATATCTCTCACTTGTATAAGGTGAAGCCCTACCAAATTTTACCTTTGAATCAATAAGAATGCATTTTACCTCTATCTAACTAGTTATACTTTTGAGTATGTCTATGTATCAACCCATGTGTTCAGTAATTTTAGCTTGATGCTTTCATAGATTGAAACCAACATACCTAGTGTAGCCAAGACCATTTCTATAGTTTAACAAGAAGTGCTTCATCTAGAGTGTAGAGATAGAAAGGTAGTTATATGATAGCATACTTCTACAAAAACTATGGTAAGTTTCTTTTCGTTGCATCTTCATTAAGCCCCCTTGTTAAAGCACCCTATGGTCCGGTCTTTTGTCAGATAAAGTGTCTGTTTGCCCCATTTGGTCTGAAGTGTTAATATAGCTGAGTAGATCAAAATCATTTGGTGCATCACCGTTTAGATAAGTTTTGTTTTGGTTATATCCTTCTCCCTTTTCACTCTCCCCCATTATTAGTACTAGTAGTGAAAGACCTCAGAGATGCATCAAAGGGAGCTAGCCCTTATATAGAGATTCTTGCCTCATTTTTGCCAAGCCCACAACAAGAGGGAAGTCTCCATTGTGCCGTATGGAAGAGAGAAGCTAAGCCTTCTTTCAAGGGTGCAATCTACAGCGTCAATAGTTTTTGGCATGCTCGATGGGACTAGTTGTCTGAGGAGTTTGTTGTTCTCAAAATTAGCTACATTTGTTTTATGGATAACCCCTATGAAAATTGTCCATTTCATAATCTATACTATAAGTTTGTCGTTTGAGACAAGATTCTCTTAATCTCAAGTGAAGTTGACTAACATCTTGGGAAAGTTTAAAACACTCCCTCATCATGATTTCTCATAAATCATGAAACTTATTGTAGTCTTTATTTGATCAAAATGTCAATTTTAATCATTTTTAAGGTGTTAAAAAAATTTCATTTTCTCCATGCATAGGCGGCATTTTTTGCCGCTCTTACATGTTTTTTTCATTTCTACATGCATAGGTGGCATTTTTTGCCGCTCTTGCATTTTTTTTTCATTTCTACATGCATAGGCAACATTTTTTGCCACTCTTGCATATTTTTCATTTTCTCCATGCAAAGGTGATAGTTTTTGTTGCTCTTGCATGTTTTTCATTTTCTTCATGCAAAGGCGACAATTTTTGTCGCTAATACATGGCATTCCCTTGTTACATGCAAGGGCGGCAATTTTTGCCACCGAAGCAAAATGAAAATATCCCCCATATGCAAGGGTGGCTATTTTTTCCGCCCATGCAAAAATCCTCTCAAATTTCCTAACTCTGGGATATTTTCAATTTTGCTTTTCTACGCTTGTTTTCCTCTAGTTTTTCAGCTTGCTCCTACTTTATCCCTTTTAGGTGCATCCCCATGGTTGTGATCATCAACATGTAGTTTTCTCAAATTGCTTGTATTTCCCATAATTACATGATCATGAATTTTGTTGCAATTTCTTCTGTAGATCCTTCTTCATCGACATTATTTTAGTAAAAGCTCTTTCAGATGATTGAATTTTTTTTGAAGAGGTCTAAGGCAATGAAGTATAAATATCAAGGTATTTTTTCAATCACCTCAGATACTTCTAATGTTGACAACATTAGAGATACAGAGTTGATTAGTGACCTTGAATCTTCAAGAAAACTTAGTGAACAAAATGATGTCAGTCTTTTGCATAAATTGGAGGAGCTACCTTGAAAACTTACATCATAAGATAACCAATTCCTTTTAGCAGAAAAAATGATTCAAGAATTTGAAGGTATGTTCTAAAAAGAATTTGAAGATAAGTCATTTTCAATAGCCTCTGTGGACAATATTCTGGGTAATCAGTTAACTCTAGATAATTTGAAAACCAAGTTAACTAGTCATGCAAAATTAGTCACAATAGTAAGAGATGCCATAGTCAGAGCTAAGATGATTTTCAAGAACATTGTTAGTTTAGACAGTATTGGGATGCAAGTAGCTTTCACTATGTATGATGCTCACATGAAGATAGATGGGGATACAAATTGAAACTATTTTTCCTTGGTTTAAATTTCCAATTTTTTGATATACTTTTGCAACCGCTTTGGACATTTTTACATGTACTTTTTTCATATGTAATTACATGTAAAAATATAGGAAGTCCTAAGTCAAAAAGGACTCTTATCTTTGACTAGGTCAAAGTAATTAGGTTTTTTCTAAAAAATCCTCAAGGCCTCTCCCTATAAATAAAGAGGGCTTCTATTGTAAATGGATCTGGGAGTTATTGGAAGCAAAACTCTGTGAAAATTGAAAGGCATTTTGAGACTTTGAGCTCAGATTATAAATTCAAGTTTTATCAAGTGAATGAGAAAGCAAGTGACCTTTCAAACTTTGTATTGGAATAACTTGTGTTATGTAGGAAATTATTCTTATGTCCTTTTCTTAATACAATCTTATCTATTTGATTAAATAAGTAGAGTGAGTGAAAATAATCTGGAAGATATTCTGAAGTTGATTATGGAGACTTTGTGCTACTATAATTGTCTTTAGTTTGTGTTTTATTATTTTAGAATGAAAGATATTGGAAAGACTTTGGACTACTTGTATCTTTTATGATTATATACTTTGTTGTAGTTTTTAGTGAAGACTTTGGGCTACAGCTCTTTCTACTGTGATATCTTTTATAAATCAGCAAGAGAAGCAATGATAGGCTTTGTGCTGTCATGGGTTTCTTGTGAATTCAATTAATATCAAGGAAGTTTTCCTTTACTTTGTAAAAATCATTTTTGAAAAAAGAGAAATGGATGATATGATCTCACCCCTGAGTTAATATTTAGTTTAAATTAAGTGTGTGATAGTTTATAGGGAATCTCCACTTGTTGAGAGGAGAGATTTATCTCATTACATTGTGGCTGATATAACCATTTTGTCTTCAGTTAGTTGATGACAAAATATTCACTCAATAATTTTTTGGTGACTCCGCTGGGGAAGAACATGTAATTTGAAGCCTTACACTTCGAGTTGAAGCATTTCCAACTCTTTTCCATTCTACATTCTGGCAGATTCATGGTATACACGAAGCCATAGAGATTGAGGTATTATTGATCCTATATTTGAATTGATACAACAAAAAAAATTTGATCCCTTGTCTCTACGATCTCGCCTTCAACCCAAGATTTTTCCTCCTACCAACGCTAGATCTCCAATACCAGGTGAAGCTTCTAGTCCTAGCGTTAGTAGAGTTTTGTCTATTCATACTCCACAAATGTTTGTTATCCCTCCTTTTAATCATCATATCATGGCATCCTAAGGCCCTTAGGGTAACACTTTTGGCCCTCTAAATCTAACCCCAACTTTGCATGAACTACCTCGTAGTTTGAGAAATAATTTTTCCAAATTTTATGGTGATGAGAAAGTTCACCTTGATGAAAATATTATAGCTTTCTGCATATCTTGTGGTGTAATAGGTGTTAAATATGAAGATATAGTAGTAAGACTTTTTGTAGAAATACTACAAGGTGCTGCCATAGATTGGTTTTATCATCTTCAAGCTCAGACTATAACCAATTGAAACACTCTTAAGACCAAGTTTGAGGCTAGGTTCAAACGTGCAGAAGATGCACACGCCTTATTGGCTCAGCTTACACAAATGAAGAAGGAGCCTCATGAGACTATGAGAGACTTCATCACTAAATTTAATAAGCTAAGAAATAAGATTCCTACAGTTACTCAACCAACACCAAAAAATCTTAAGTGTTTCTTTATCAATTCTCAACTTCTCAAAGTGAGTTTTCTATTAAGGTGGGCTAGCCCTATAGATATTTCTACAGCTCATATCTTGGCTACCGAAGTTGAAGATGATCTTATCCTTATAGGTAAGATAAAAAAAGATTCTAACAAAAATATATTTTTATCTTCTACTAAAAATTCTTCCACAAGCACCACTGATCCTATGGTATAAAAGTTAGCAAATAAATTGCTAGCTCTGAAAAGGAAAATGTCCCAAGGTATGTCTGCTCCTTCTTATCGAGATATACCAAGGAAGACATTACCCAAAAATTCATATCAAGGTAATGTTGCCAAAAATCAAGGGCAACCCAATCGTCTTCCTCCCACACAGGGAAAGCTTGCCATTGAAGCAACACTGGTCAACTCAGTAGTTGGTTATTATGAAGCTAAACATGACTATTCTTTCCAACCTGAGTTGAACCAAGAAATTGATACTAATCTCTTTATAGAAGTAGAAGAAGAATTAGCTAGTGACTCCACTATTGGTTTTCTAAACTACTAAAATGAAGCTAAAAAAGGAGAGGTGTATGATGGAGTATATGTTATTTTTACTAGGTCCCAAAATCAGTCAACTCAATAAGTTGATAAGGGAAAAGCAGGAGAAGAACCTCAGCTAGTGATCTCAATTTCTAAACAAGGAACTTCATTGCCTTTCCAATCAAAGGACCCGATGGAAAATAAGCAAGTAAGTACCTTAAACAATCATGTACCTTCTATTTCTATTCCTCAGACTAGTACCACAGCAAATAAAAATTAGAATGATATACTTCATTTATTTCTAGTTCATTCTAGTTATTTAACACAATTGATCATGCTAAGAAGACTAAGATCCAAATGTCTGAAGTTGAGTACTTACAAGCTAATCTTAAACAATTTGATAGGTTGGCTGAATACATCAAAAATAAAACCATCCCTACATGACAAGATTTTCTAAAAGTGACTTATGATCCCTCAAAGAACAAATCCACCTAAAATAATCTTGTCACTATTCCTCTTGCTGCCTCTAGAAAAATAAAACCTTTCTATGTTTCTCTATTGATAAATGGTCATAAGTTGAGCAATTATATAATAGACTCTGGAGCCTCTGATAATGTTATACCGGTACCGCTTTTGGGTCAAATCAAAGATGCCCAATTTACATTTGTGGCTTTTCCAAGTAAGAGGATTAAGATGACAGTCTTAGTGGCTGATGTTCCAGCTTCTTATGGCATTCTTCTCAAAAGTAATTTTTGCAAGGATGTAGGTAGAGAGATGAACATGGATCTATCTGAAGCAAGGATACCTATTAAAGGTGTCATGCAAAAGTTGCTTCCTAAGAAAGAGTCAAAATATATTGTTACCTAAACATCAAATCCTGAAGCTCAAATTTTGTTTAAATCCTCGAGAATGGGTAATTATTTTCTATCCACTGAAGATGTTTTTAATTCATCAAATGAAAGTTCATTAGGTGATAATTCAGATAATTTAGACATGAAATCAAAAGAATTTTTAGAGAAAACTTTAGGTAAAAATGAATCTTTCCTCACTGATGAAGATGAATCTTTAAGAAGATCAAGTTCTAATGAGGTTTGGATTTTATAATTTGATGACAGTTGCTCCTCTACCACTTCTGGAGCTAGAATTGTCTTGATATCTCTACAAGGGGATATTTTCCCTTGCTCATATAAGTTGCAATTCAATAATACCAACAACACCACCAAATATGAATCATTATTGCTTGGATTGAAAGCTACTCGTGCTAGAGGTGTTAAGATTCTTGATGTCTGAGGAGATATTGAATTGGTGGTTTGTCAAGTAAGAAATCTCTATCAAACCAAAAATAAAATATTATGACATTATCACAATCGTGTATGGCATTGCTTGAAATTTTTGATGCTTTCAATATTTTTATTGTGCCAAGAGAGTTTAATGATCGTGCAGATTTATTAGTTATCTCTGCAACTCTCATGGTTCCTCATAAATATTTTAAAGGGAATAAGTACACTATTGAGCTAGTCTTTTGATCAAGTGTACCTGATAATGTCGACCATTGGTAGGTGTTTAATGGTGATAATCAAATAATTGATTTTCTCAAAAAAATAGATAGCTTTAAGGAGCTCTATTTTGAAGGTAGTGAATCTCTACCATGGGAATCAGTTCTCGAAATAGATTCACAAACTAGTGAAGAGTTTCTTCAACTAAAAGGAAATAAAATTATAAAAGGTTTGGTTTCTCTTAAAAAGCTATTTGATAGGTATGACAGATATATCAAGCAACATAAACAAATGGATTCAAGTTCCGCTATGGAGTTTGATCAAATGAATTTGAGTTCTAAAGAAGATCCCAAAATGGTCAACATTGGGAAATGTTGCACCACTCATGAAAATTTCAAATTCATTACTCTTCTTCACCATTACATTGATGTTTTGGCATATTTTTATGATGATTTGAAATCTTTTAGGTCTAAAAAAATTTAGCATAAAATTCTTTTTAAAGCTGGGTCATTACCTCACAAGCATAAATAAAGGCAATACAATCCCAAAATATCAGGTATTATCCTTCTGAGATTCATAAGATGTTGAATGCAAGAATAATTTTTCTAATTCATCATTCCACCTGGATCGTGAACATAGTTCCTATAATAAAAAAGAATGAAGAAATTCGTATTTGTGTTGATTTCAAGAATCTTAATCAATCTTCTCTAAAAGATAACTACCCCCTACCCATCATGGATCAAGTATTGCAAACAGTAATTGTCTCATAAATGTTATCTATGTTAGATGGTTTTTCTGGGTATAATCAAGTGGAGGTTAATGAAGCAAATTAATATAAAACCACTTTCACTACAACTTGGGGCACATTTGAATATTGTAGAATGCCTTTTAGTCTAATCAATACTGGTGCCACATTCCAAAGAGAAATGGACCTTGCCTTCAGAGATAAAATAGGGAAGTTTATTATGGTGTATCTTGATGACTTGAACATTTTCTCCAAACATCATCCTGATCATGTGCATCATTTACAACAAGTGCTGGAATGCTGTCAGCAAAATGGTATTTCTCTCAATCTTAAGAAGTCAGTTTTTGGGGTTATAGAAGGTAAACTTCTCAGTCACATTGTATCCCAATAAGGCACAAAAATTGACTCAAAAAGATTCAAATCTATTCAAAATCTTACTCTACCTGATAGTAAGACTACATTTCATTTCTTCTTTAGAAAGGTGAACTTTCTATGAAGATTCATTCCTAAATTTGCAGAGAAAACTCGCCACATTGTTGACATGATGAAGGGTAAGGCTAATTTTCATTAGACTATGAAAGGCAAAGCAGAATTTGAAGATATCGAGAAGGTTATTGCTCATGCTCCAATCTTGGTTTGTCCTGACTATACCAAAGGTTTCATTGTATACAATTATGCTTCTGAACATACATTTTCAGCCATTTTGGTTCAAAAAAATGAAGAAGGTGTGGAATCTCCCATATCATTTATGAGTTGTCCTCTCAAAGCTCATGAATTGAAATATTCAAACATGGAGAAACATGTTTATGCCATGGTTAAGGTGGTAAAACATTTTCTATTTTATATCTTGAATTCACATATAGTTGTTTTGGTGCTTGATACAATAGTAAAGTCTATTTTAACTCAACAAGAGTTCATACTAAAAGGGGTAATTAGATTGCTAAAATTCAAGAGTTTGATCTTGATATCAAATCTACTAAGCTTGTGTAGTGAAGAGGTCTCTGTCAATTGATTGCTTATAACGTACCAAAAGAAATAGAACATGAAGAAGCAAAAGTTGAGGACATGACAATAGTTCTTTTTTTCACTACTACTGATGAGTGGTATTCTAATATCACTCATTTTCTTACCTATGGTGAGTGTCTTACCCATCTATCTTATAATGAAAAAAAATGTTAAGTTGAAAGTTGTTAACTATGTCTTATAGGATAATGGTTTGTACAAAAGAAGCTTTGATGGAGTATTTTTTCATTGCATGGATAAAGTGAAACAAAGTAAAATTTTATAGTCTTTCCATAATTTGACTTGTGGAGGACATATTTTTGCACCTATGATGGCTCACAAGATTCTACGAGCCAGATACTATTAGCCTACACTATTTCAAGATGCGTACAATTAGGTACGTAGGTGTGAGTTATGTCAACAATTTGTTGGCAAACCCAAGTTGGTCACATTACCTCTCAAGCCGATGGTGATTGAAGAACCTTTTAAGAAATGGGGTATCGACTTCATTGGTGACGTGAACCCATTCTCAAGTGCTGAACATGACTATGTTCTCACCGCAATAGGCTATTTTACCAAGTGGGTGGAAGCCATTCCAGTTAAGCATACTACTTCGGAAGTGGTATGTAATTTCCTTAAGGAAAATATTATTTCTTGATTTGGAGTTCTAAACAAGATTATAATAGACAATGCTATTTGTTTTTCTTCTCATGAGATTACTGACTTTTGATAAAATCACATGATTATTCTTTCCCACTCCTCAAACTATTATCTGCAAAGAAATGGTCAAGTAGAATCAAGCAACAAGAATTTGGTTACTATTATCTAGAAATTGGTCGATAACAATCAAAGAACTTGGCATAAAGTGTTGTTCGATGCTTTATGAGTAGATATGATTACACCTAAGAGGACAATAGGTATGTCATCATTTCAACTTTTGTATGGTCTGAATGTGGAGATACCAATTACCTTAGAACTATCAACACTCAAGTTGGCAAAGGTAGTCAAAGATTAAACTTTTAAAAATTCTATTGTTAAAAGGATCATGTACCTAACTGAATTAGAAGAGCAATGAACTATGGTAGTGGACCGTATTGCTGAACATCAAAATTAGGTAAAGAGATTCTTCGACAAGAAAGCAAGGATTCATGAGTTTCAGATTGAAGATCAAGTCTTGTTGTGGGACAAGAGGAGATAACTAAAAGGAATGCATGGAAAATTTGACTCCTTATGGAGAGGTCCATTCACCATTCATCAATTCTAAGGTGAAAATAGTTTCTTGTTAGAATATCAAGATAGAACACCATTCTCACTACCTCACAGTGGGCAACATTTGAAACACTTCAATCCTTGAAGTATCAGATAAGTTCATTTGTATATTTGTATAGTTTTATGTTTTTATTTATATTTTTGTTTAGTTATTTGTGTCATTTTCTTTTTGGTAGCTTGACTCCGTGGCCCAATGGCATGGATGAAGGCACTTAGAGACTAGATTCTACTCCCTTCGATCATTTCAAAGTTCAATCGATGGAAGTTCCCTAGCTGGAGCCAGTTGTTGTTCCCAAAATCAACTACTCTTATTTTGTGGACAATCACTATGAAATTTGTATGTTTCATAATCTATACTCTAAGTTCATCGTTCGAGACAAGATTTTCTTGATCTCAAGTGAAGTTGACTGACATCTTGGGAAAGTTTACAACATTCCCTCGTCATGATTTCTCATAAATCATGAAACCTGTTGTAGTCTTTATCTGATCAAAATGTCAATTTTGATCCTTTTTAAGGTGTTAGAAAAATTTCATTTTCTCCATGCATAGGTGGCATTTTTTGCTGCTCTTGCATGTTTTTTTCATTTCTACATGCATAGGCAACATTTTTTGTCACTCTTGCTTTTTTTTTTTCATTTCTACATGCATAGGTGGCATTTTTTGCTGCTCTTGCATGTTTTTTTATTTTTGCATGCACAGGTGGCATTTTCTGTCGCTCTTGCATGTTTTTCATTTTTATTCATGCAAATATGACAATTTTTGTTGCTCTTGCATGTTTTTTATTTTCTCCATGTAAAAGCGGCAGTTTTTGCCACTCTTGCATGTTTTTCATTTTTTTTCATGCAAAAGTGAATTTTTGCCGCTCTTGCATGTTTTTATTTTTCTTCATGCAAAGGTGGTAGTTTTTACTGCTCTTTCTTGTTTTTCATTTTCTTCATGCAAAGGTGGTAGTTTTTGCCACTCTTACATGTTTTTTATTTTATCCATGCAAAGGCGGCAGTTTTTGTCACTCTTGCATGTTTTTCATTTTTTCCATGCAAAAGTGGCAGTTTTTATCACCAATACATGGCTTTCCCCTGTTACATGCAAGGGTGGAAATTTTTGTCGCTGAAAAAAAATGCAAATATCCCCCATATGCAAGGGCAGCTATTTTTGCCACTCATGCAAACATCCTCTCAAATTTCCTAACTCTGAGATATTTTCAATTTTGCTTTTCTAAGCCTACTTTCTTCTAGTTTTTTGGCCTACTTGCACTTTAGCCCTTTCAGGCACATCCCCATGGTCATGAGCATTGACATGTAGTTTTCACAGATTGCTAGTATTTTCCCTAATTACATGATCATGAATTTTTTTATAGTTTCTTCTATGGATCCTTCTTCATCAACATTCTTTTGGTAAAATCTCTTTCAGATGACTAAATTTTCTCTAAAGAGGTCGAAGGCAATGAAGTATAAATATCAAGGTGTTTTTACAATCACCTCAGATACTTCTAATGTCGATGACATTAGAGATAAAATGTTGATTAGTGACCTCGAATCTTCAAGGAAACTCAGTGAGCAAAATGATGTTAGTCTTTTGCATAAATTGGAGGAGCTACCTTGCAAACTTACATCACAAGATAACCAATTCCTTTCAGTAGAAGAAATGATTCAGGAATTTGAAGGTATGTTCCAGAAAGAATTTGAAGATAAGGCATTTTCAATAGCCTCTGTAGACAATATTCTAGGTAATCAGTTAACTCTGGATAATCTAAAAACCAAGTTAACTAGTCATGCAAAATTAGTCACAATAGTAAGAGATGTCATAGTCAGAGCTAAGATGATTTTCAAGAACACTGTTAGTCCAGACAGTATCAGGATGCAAGTAACTTTCACTATATATGATGCTCACATGAAGAAAGATGGGGATACAAATTGAAACTATTTTTCCCTTGGTTTAAATTTTCACTTTTTTGATGTATTTTTGCAACCGCTTTGGATATTTTTACATGTAATTTTTTTAATATGTAATTACATGTAAAAATATAGGAATTCCTAAGTCAAAAAGGACTCTTATTTTTGACCAGGTCAAACTAATTAAATTTTTCCTAAAAGATTCTCAAGGCCTCTCCCTATAAATAAAGAGGGCTTCTATTGTAAATAGATCTAGGAGTTATTGGAAGCAAAACTCTACCAAAATTGAAAGGCATTTTGAGACTTTGAGCTCAGATTGTAAATTTAAGTTTTATCAAGTGAATGAGAAAGCAAGTGACCTTTCAAACTTTGTATTGAAATAACTTGTGTTGTGTAGGAAATTATTCTTAAGTCCTTTTCCTAATCCAATCTTATCTATTTGATTAAATAAGTAGAGTGAGTGAAAATAATTTGGAAGATGTTCTGAAGTTGATTATGGAGACTTTGTGCTACTATAATTGTCTTTAGTTTGTGTTTTATTGTTTTAGAATGAAAGATATTGGAAAGACTTTTAACTACTTGTATCTTTTGTGATTATATACTTTGTTGTAGTTTTCAGTGAAGACTTTGGGCTGCACCTCTTTCTATTGTGATATCTTTTATAAATCAACAAGAGAAGCAATGATAGGCTTTGTGCTCTCATAGGTTTCTTGTGAATTCAGTTAATATCAAAGATTTTTTCCTTTAATTTGTAAACATCATTTCTAAAAAAAGAGAAATGGATGATATGATCTCACCCATGAGTTAATATTTAGTTTAAATTAACTTTGTGGTAGTTTATAGGGAACCTCCACTTCCTGAGAGGAGAGATTTATCTCATTACACTGTGGCTGATATAACTATTTTGTCTTCAGTTAGTTGATGAAAAAATATTCACCCAATAGATTTGAAGGATTTTTTGGTGTGTTCTTTAGCCAATCAGCCTCTGTAAGCATTTTGACCAACACCAATGGTGACTCTAAGTTGAATCAGCTGGTTAAGCAGTCCTGGTGCCATCAAGAAATCACATTTTTGTATGTATAATTCTATTGCTCAGCAGGATGGGCCTTGTGTTCCTTCATATAACTTTGATCAAGCTCAGGTTGTTCATGGAATCACCTCAAGCAACTCTCCTGATTACCCTTCACCTAGTGTAAAGGAAATAATGCTAGAGTTTGAGAAGCATGTGATGGAGATAAATATATTAGAGGAGCACAATAGATATCAGTAAGAGCTTATGTACAAAGAGGAGTACTTGTTTAGGCAAGATCAGGCCTTGTAATCCATGAAGGAGGAATTAGAAAAATGGGAGAGTCCATTCATTCAAGGTAATCAACCTTGTGTGCCTTCTCTCATTCCAAAGTAGCCCCTCCCATTCAAAAGAAAGCCCCTTCTTATGCACCAAATCCTTTCTACCAAATAACACTTTCTCACTTTAGCTCATCTGATGCAGTAAACACTCCTGCTCTTAATCCCTTGCACCTAGCTTTTCAGAATAAAAGGGCATTAGAGCAACCTCCCATGGAAATGAACCTTCTCAATTCCTTAGATTGTGAATCCTCCTTTGAAGGGAATCATCCTATGCCTTTCAAAAAAATAGCACAACCCTCTTTAGGAAATTCTTCCTATGCATCAAAAATTTCTTCCTAGTCTTCCTCAACCTCCTCAAGTCTTTCAACATGATGTCAAGATTCCAAGCTAGAAGAGGGAATACCATGAACCAACTCAGGGCCTTGGAAATGATGAAGTTGCCCCTGCTCATGGTGATCCTCATGATCTCCAAGAAAGGCTCTCCCAAGAGAATATAGCCAGGTAAATTATAGATTTGGAGTCTAGAATGAGATTCCTCAGCCAGGGTGTGATGGACAGTTTAGACTAAATAGCAGATTTTATGTCTAAACACACCCCATCTACACTCCTTCAAGAGAGCTATCAAGCCACATCTGATGTAGATGAAGTGTTGGCCAAATGGAAGGAAGATAATCATTTGATTCTAGCTCAAGGATTTCCTCTTCTTCCACATGAGTCTGTCCATCAACCCTCCACTCCATTCTTTCTCAAGGAGGAACCTATTTTGAAAGAGGTAAGTGAAGAAGATAGGATCCAATTTGTAGCTACCCAAGAGGCTGTCATGAGTGACAATGAGGGTGAGATCATCATGGATTATCCCTTTGAAGACATCATTAATAATGGAGAAGACATAGGTCATGCATACATGTGGATGTTCCAGCAATATGAAGAAGAGGTTGTCAAACTTTATTTGTCAACAATGGATGATGAGGAAAGTAAGCATGGTGAGATCTCTCCTCCCTTGTTTGATGAACTTCCTTGTTGCTTTTATGAAGAGAAAGACCATGCCATGGGACCCAAGTTGGAGGAGGATCAGGAGCATGTCTTGGAACAACTAGAGACTCTTATTTTTGAGCAAGAAAAGGAGAGGCATGTCCATCTTGTTAAAAGCTTTGAAGAAGAGAGCCTTGAGCAAGAAGGTGATGTTTTGTGGAATAAACAAGTAATTTGTGATCTCATTTCAGACATCAAAATAGACACCCTTCTTCAAGAAAGCCGTGATGAAGTAAAAGATCAGTTTGACAGGCTCTTCAATGAGGTAGAAGGGAACAGGTCAATCCATGATGCATGTCAAGGGGGTTATGAGCTAAATGAGGCTTATGGTGATAATCTAGCAGCCATTCATTTCTTGATGAAATACACCAGCATGAGGGGCCAACATGAATCAAATTTTAAAGGGAAAAGTGAATACACATATGTTGGAGACATGTTTGACCTTGATCCACTCGAATACAAGCCAATCAAGGTGGCAGGAAAGAAAGGCAAGTCACTAAGTCTCCATTCCAATCAGTCACTTGTTTGGCACCATAATTTTTCTTTCCATGGAGACTTGAGAAGTTTTCCCTTTGATCTAGGAGAGAGGCACATATATCTAGTTAGCTGTACATAATAGTTTGCTTTCAATTGTCTTTGTTTTCCCTAAGTGCCATTTGCACAGATGTAGTGTTTTTAGCCTTGTTATATGTCATTTTTCTTATTGCTTGAGGTAAAGCTTTGTTGGTTCATAGGTCTTTAAAAGGTTTTGCTAACTTTTTCAAGTTGCATGCTGACTCCATGCCCAATGGACTTTGAGGATACCAGTCTTCTTTAGCATAGTAGGCATGTTCCCCCTATGAGTCACCAAATGTGTTGACTAAGTTTTGGTCCTGCAAGCCAAAAAATTAGTCTCCCTTTTCTTTCCTTGCTATACTAATTAGCCAGTCTTTGATGTCTTCACCTTACTGTAATTATGGTTTTTTCCCTTTATAATAGGCCTGTTCTATGAAAGAGCCAAGTGATTTGAGTCTTGTAGGTTTTTGGGTTGATTTGGGGCTTATTTCACTTCAAAAATTACCTTGGACAAGCCTTTTTTGGCAAAAGAATGGGCTAGTTTCAAATGAATACAAGTCTTTCAAAAAGGTCTGAAGGTCAAGTGCCCTTGTGGAGGGTAGGTAGGGGAAAAATGGGACCATTCAGCAAGCTTCAAAGGATAACTTTGGACCCAAGGTGCCTTTGCAGAGGGTAGAGTTTTCCTTCAAAAAATGACAAGGTAGAAGGTCGAAAGGTAAGTTTTCCTTTGGAGAAAATCCATGTAAAAGACAAAGGATTTCTTCAGACTTTTTGTCTAAGGAAAATCCATGTAGAACCAAAGGTGAATTCCTTCAAACAAAGTGCCTGAAGGAATTCCTTCAGACATTTTATCTGAAGAAATTCACAAAGGAAGGTCAAGACATGAAGGCAAGATTCCCTTCGAGAAAAATGTCTAAAGGAATTCCTTCAGACATTTTTTCTGAAGAAAATGGGAAGACAAAAGAGCTCGAAGGGTAAGTGCCCTCACGGAGGGCTCTCAATTGTCAAAAGGGGGGATTTTTCATTTTTCCAAAAGGGCACCTTCCCTTCAATAAGGTTCATTTTATAAAGGCCAAAGGAATTACCAATAATGATGATAGGATCGAAGATGTCAAGTTCAGCATGATGAACTAGTCATTGGTAGTTTAAATGTCTAGTGACATCCTCACGGATGCCAAATTTAGGATAATGAAATAACCATTGTTTTTTAAATGGAAATAGGCCCACAAACATAAATTTTAATGGGATGCATTAGTTGTTGAGGAAAAGCCAAAGGAGAAACTCTTTCAGATAAGCGGCTGAAAGATTTCATTCAGACATCTTACTCGAAAGAACTCATGAGCATAGGCCCAAAGGAATTCAAAGACATAAGGCCGCAAGGAAACTCAGTGACCCACCAAGAAAGGAGCCTGAAGATCTAGGAGGAGATGAAAGATATCCCCGAGGGCCGAGTTGCTAGGAAAAGACAAAGTCCAAGTTCAAAAATGAATAAAATAGTCTAGGTGGCACATAGAAAGTGTCAGCAGAGAAGTTATTGTTGCGAATGAAATAGTCTCCACCAAGTGGTCATCAAAGAGCACTAACATTCAATAACATGGCCTATTTTTATTTATCTAAGCTTTAATAAGTAGACAATTGCATAAGTTTCATAAAGAGCAGTGGCCTTGTCATCCAAACAATCAAGTGACCCATGCTTTTATAGTGACATTTAATGTGATTTAAGCACCAAAGTCAAGACTTGTGATAACTATAGCATGGTTCCTTCCGTGGACTTCCTCCTTCCTAGGTGTTTAATGCAGTATGGGCCACCTATTCTTGGAAAGCACCAAAACTCTTTCTCTTAATGCTATATATTTTAACCTCTCAGTTAAGAAAAAAATATCTCTCACTTGTGTAAGTTGAAGCCCCACCAAATTTTATCTTTGAATCAATAAGAATGCATTTTACCTCTATCTGACTAGTTATAATTTTGAGTATGTCTATGTATCAACCCCTATGTTCAGTCATTTTAGCTTGATGCTTTCATAGATTGACACCAACATACCTAGTGTAGCCAAGACCATTTTTGCAAGTTAAGAGGAAGTGCTTCATCTAGAGCGTAGAGATAAAAGGGTAGTTATCCGATAACTTAATTCTACAGTACTTGTGGTAAGTTCATTTTCCTTGCATATTCATTAATCCTCCTTGTTAAAGCATCCTACAGTCTGGTATTTTGTTAGATAAAGTGTCTGTTTGCCCCTTTTGGTCTGAAGTGTTGATATAGTTGAGTAGATCAAAATCATTTGGTGCATCACGATTTAGATAGGTTCTATTTATATCCTTCTCCATTTTCACCCCCCCATTATTAGCAGTAGTAGTGAAAGATCTCAGAGATGCATCAAAGGGAGTTAGCCCTTATCTAGAGATTCTTCCCTTAGTTTTTTCAAGTCCACAGCAAGAGGGACGTCTCCATTATGCCACGTGGAAGAGAGAAGCTGAGCCTTCTTGTAAGGGTTCAATCCACAGTGTCAATAATTAGTAACTTTATTAACAACCAATTGAGAATCACCAAAAAACTGGATGTCTCTTATATGAAGCTTGTGTGCTATGGATAGTCTGATGATCAAGGCCTCATATTTAGCTATATTTTTAGTGCAAGAAAAGGTTAATATGTAAGAGAAAGGCATGTATTCACCCTCAAGGGTACAAAACACAATGCCATCACCCATCATTGTTCTACGTTTTGATCTATTGAAGAACATTGTCCATGGAATGGAAGATTTATTATATGCCTCAAATTCATCACAGAAAGCTTTGGTGAGCATAAAATAATCTGGTAAAGGAGCCAAAACCAATTGATTAGTTACAACTTGACCTTTTATTAACTTTTAGGTTACAAATTTTAGATCAAAATTTGTAAGTTGCATCACTCATTTTACGATGTGGTTAGTTATGTGTTTTATTCATAAGGAACCTTAATGGATATTCTTTAATTATAACATGAACCTCATTACAGAGTAAATAATGTTGTAGCTTTTGAGTATAAAAAACCAAGGCTACACATATTTTTTTCATTGTTGCATATTTGAATTTATAATTGACTAATTGGTGACTAATATAATAAATTACACGCTCTTTGTGATTATCATCATATTGTGTTAATAGGGATCCAAAGGCCTCATGAGTGGATGATGTGTAAATAAGTAGCAGTCTATCTAGAATGGGAGTCATAAGTATCAGGAGGTTTAATTTTTTTATTAGATAGGTAAAATAACGCTAGTTTTATAGGGCTCCAACAACCATAAGTTTAAATAAGAAAAGATCCATAGTAAAGAAACAAATACCCACAGGCTACAAAGTAGAAGTCCTTCAGCTAAACCGATGTAGTCCAATAAAATAAAAATTAAGACAAAACAACATTAATATAAAAAACCATAAATAGAAATTGAGGGCTCTTTAGAATTAAATTTTTCCTATGATGCAATTTGTTTTGTCTCCTTAGTCACTAACAACAATTCTTGGTTCACTCTGCCTCAAGTTCATTTACATGGTCCTTATGGGAAAACTTGTTTGGAATTCTTTTGAGGGATTCTAATTTTCCTTTTGACTTTCAAAGTACGCTGAGTGTCTTTAGTATTTTCTTGTAATGGCTCAATATTGTTGATGTTCCTTTTGACTTTAAGAGTAGTTTGATGTTCCTTTTGATTATTGATAGGTTTGATAAATATGCTTTGATTTTATCAAAACTTTATTTATACACATCATCCCATACAGATTTTGTGTTATTTTTTAGCAAACACATGAAAGAAATTATTTTATTAGTAAACTAAGTAATGAAACACCGAATAGTGTGAATTCAACCCTATAAACAATTGGCCATTTTGGCCCACATATGAAGCTTTTGCAAAGAGGAAGGTCCAAACAAATTTTCATGGTACCTAAGCATTCAGAAGCATAGACTTAGTTGAAAAAATCTAAAGAATTCATCAACACCTTGAAATAATGATCAAAGGATGAATTGTGCAAGTTTAAGAGCTAGACTGTCACCAAGATGTCATGTAGAACCAAAATGGACCAATTTATATATGCATTTTATATCTCACTCAAGAATCCTCACGTAACTAGTAGATTAAGTGTAAATGTAGATTTACATGTCAGGATCATCTGCAAGAATTTTTAGACCTGTGTGAGCTTTCTGGTTCAAGTTAGAAGCTTTCAAAGTTGGACTTGTGTAGTGAGACGTTCACACGAACATCAAGTTTAAGCTCAAACAAAATAAGTCCAGCTTAAATTTGATGGTTGTGTGAACATCAATGATGGTTGCATGAATGTCAAATGATGTCCCACAAATTGTCAATTTCAAGCTCCCAAAATAGTTGTTGGCTTTCAAATAATGGGTCCTAGTAAGATCAACGATCCTCAATTGATTGCACATCTTGATCCAATGACACAAATTAGGTCTAATAGTTAGAGATCTTGCGGGGTTGACACATGGCATAAGCACATGAAGCTATAGACTGATAGCAAGATCATGAGGATTAACGTGCATTTGCCAAGTGGCACTAATAGGGACAAGGTTGACAATTCAAAGGTAGATCTAAGGGTTCGTGCTTATTCATATTTGGAAGATCAGATAGAGCAAGGTGGAGATTAAAGGGTCAAAAAATCTCAAGGATGATAGTGTGTATGACAAGTGTCAAGGACATATTCAAATGATAGAGTATTGATAGTTCTTAGGCATTCACACTAATCAAAATTAATGAAGCAAGATGAGTCAACATGTCAATGAGCTGAGTCAGTTTTCTACACCCCATTAGAGCGAAGGTGAGCCTAGGGTTTTTGATGGAGGTCAGGAACCCATTTTTAACCATGGAAATTAGGGTCTTGTAGGGTTTTCCTAATTCCATTAAATCTCTTTCAAATGCCATGGAGCAATCCAGTTGACGTAGTCAAGCATGGAGAATATTTATGGACTACCATTGAAACTAAATATGGACTTTTGGTTCAATATTTTGTATCAAGTAGGGTCCATTATAAGACTATTTTCACCATTTTAAAAAAGGAAAGGCCCATGCATAATGAATTCTTGATCCTTACAGAGATATAATGGGTATATTTGAACCTATTATAGTATAGAAAAGGTACTATATGGTCAATGGGTCTAATTTAATATAAGGACTATAGGAAAACCAATGTCCTTATATTGGTTTTACATCTATATATGGGACCTATGATCTAGATATGGAAATGGGTGAATATGTAATAAATATAAGGGTGCCCATTATCAATAAATCAGGTACTCTGACATTCATGATATGTCTCTATCAGTTGCATGATTCAAGGGTTTGATCCTCATAAACATGTCAAGTGGACTTAGGGTCCCAAGGAAAAAAATAGGTAGTTAGAGAAGCAGTTAAGAACTTTATCATCATGTTGAACAAAATTTTATCTTCTAGTAGAATCTCTCAGCCAATGAAAGGATCGTAAGGACTATTTTTTTTCAAATACATGTTAGTTGTTAAAGATGGTTTTGTAAGGAGGCATTCACAAGAAAAGGAATTAATGAATTGCCACCTAGCCTCTTGATCATGGTGGACTCTTATCCACTCTCCCAATCATGATTACCATCTCTTTCTCTCTCATTCTGCTATATATAGTCTTTCAAGACAAAAAATGGATCCTCTCTGTATTTTCTCTACTCCCTCTCTTGGACACAACTAAACTCTACCAAGATGGAGCTTGTAACCTTTTGAGATGAATGGAAGAATCTATTTAGATTTCATTATTCTGTTATAGTGTACATATCAAATTTGCATATGTGGTAGAAGTTTCTCCCTCATCAATTTATGATTTCACCTAGTTACTAATTTATCTAGTTGTGCAAGTCATGTTTAGTGTAATACATCTCTTGAACGAAGCCCACATGTGGATACTGTGACTGGTTAGTGTCTTAATTTAGACCTCTCCCTTCATTTCCCTTGGCTTAGATCATTTGGTGAACCTCTTCATGAAACATTGATGTATGATAGATATCTTGGGATCCTAAATTTAGTCTTTTACCTATTTCATTGGTGTTCTAAGAGTCAAGCAGGATGGATCACCCATAAATTAGGTGCATCACCATTATTAGCTTAGGTTTCCCTTTTCATGTTTCTTTCTCTCTCTCCCTCTCTCCCCCTTTTCCTTAGCCATTAGTAGGTTTTAGTAGTGGGAAGGAGCTAAATGATGCATTAGAGCAACTAGCCTCACTAAATTTTTTAGAGGTCAGACCCCATTATAGGATACCCACAACTTGGGGTCATTCCAATGTTGGACTATAGTCTAACTAAGGAGGCCTGAATAATCTCCTTGCTTAGCTAGGGTGCAACTTTAGTCCTTAATAGTTTTTGACACACCCGGTGGGACAAAAATCCAAAAAAGTGGAAAGATCTTGGTATGTCTTTCCTATGATCAACCTTTGGAAGTAAGAAAATTAGCACCATTGGTGACTCCAAGTCCAAGCTTCTGGTTATGAGTAGACTAGGTATGTTTCAATGAAGTTTATAATCAATTTTTTGCATCTCATTTGACATATGAGGTAAATATGAATAGTTTTGGTGAATATTCCTAGTATCCGCCTCCTTATCAATAGCCCCAATATGATTCTCATGATATATATGAGCCTAATCATCCCTACCAAGATTTATGTCAAAGTTATGAGAACCTATTTCAGATATATATGCAAGAGTATTTCCTTGATCATCCATATGAACAAGTCCATCACAATACAACTCCTCATCAAACCTATCATGAGCCATCTATACCAAAACTTAGGTGAACTTTAGTGAGCCTTGAAAAGCATGCAATGGAGTTGTGCTCACAAAAGTATTATGGCCAAAATGTCCCTACTCACTAGATTTATTATGTGAGGGACTCATCATAGAAAATGGAAGTAGAATGGACACCTATTGAGAGAACAAATTGGAACAATCTCATAGGTGAGATGATGGATGTAGGGGGTTAAAATTAGAGCATTAAGGATAAGCTTAAAGGACTTGAGGAACAATAGGTCCAACCTCACCAATCTCATGTGCCTACATACACACCACCTTAGCCTTCTTATATGCCATCCATTCCTCCTCAAGAGACCATTCCAAGTGATCTTTTGAAGCTTCTAAGTTCTTCATGTATTCCTTAGACCTTTCCTTCTTAGAAATACATACAAGGGAGATGTCAAAGAAATGAAGAGCTTGTTGTGGAACAACCGGCTGTTTGGGTCTAAGACTCCATCCTTCCTCAAGAACCCCTTATGAATTCCTTCAAGGTTCCAAGCTAGAATGAAGTGGCATAGTCATGGGGTGGGCAAAGTAAGGTAGATATGGAATTGAAATCCTAAGATAAAGAAGGATATGAACCTATACAAACATCCCTCATCCTTCTTCAAGAGCCCTCTTGTGTTCTTGACCACCTTAAAGAGGAGCTATTTTAAGAGAATATTGATAAGCAAACCAAAAATTTGGAGCTAAAATTAAGGAAAGAGGAGGACAACCAGGATCAAAAGGTTAAAGCAGAACCCCTACATTTCCCATCTTAGAGCCAAGTCATGCAATCAAGTAAATCCAAAGTCATTCAACCCCCATCCCTCCCTCCTTAAGAACCTAGGTCAGTTTCATCTTAGAAATCCATTCAAAGTAGTGGGTAGAAGGAGGAGGTGGCGATTGTTGAAGTCAGATGGGAGACCTTGTAGCCTCTACTCCTTTCACCTCAAAATCCTAGAGCTTTTCCTTCAAGAGGCAAATAATTAGGAAGAGGAAGTGAAGGTGATCCAAGAAGAACAACTTTAATGCAAAATCAGGTACATATGGTAACTTCTTTGGACCTATCTCACCTTGCTAAATATTTTCAAGGATATACTATGCCACTCCTTGAGAAAGAGCCTCTCCTTTGTGAGGCAAACCCGGAAGATGGATCCAAAGAAATAGAAAGTGAAGGTGACTTGAGTGACCAAGAAGAATAAATCATGATTTGGAAAACACTTGGTGGGATCAAGCATGTCTCAATCTTTTAAGATGACAAGGAGGACAAAGAAAATGAGTAGCTACAGATGAATCTCCTTCAAGAACTTGAAGATCTTGGTCAAGTTGAGGATCAAGCGCTTGAGAAGGTAGACAAAGAATTTCCCTTGGAGGAAAATTATCGAGATTGGGTAGAATATATATATCTCCTTGATTATCCTGAGGAACTTGAATCAAAGAAAAAGTTTAGTCTTATTGAGGAGGCCATAGAAATCAAAGAGGTATGCCTTGTTGAACCACCATTGAAGGTTACAGTTGAGGATCCATATGAGAAAGCTGAGACTATTTGGATGTATGTAGTTGGCCTATTTAGGGCTTCTTGGTTCTCATTGAGAATCATTCGAATAAATTTGGAAAATATGACAAATAAAAAAGAGGCATCAAGACCAAGATTTAAGGTGCTACATGTCTCATTGAAATCCACATCCCATAAGGCAAGAAAATTATCAAACTTTCCTTTTGATCTAAGAGGAAAGGTACATAGTTTTAGGTTTGTTTTGGTCAAATTATTCCAAGTGTTGCTTTAGCACATTTATTTGTTGTCCCTATTTTAGGTTAGTTTAATTTTCAATAAGTGCTTTGGGCACTCTATTATTTTGTCTTTTTGGTCTCTATGTTTGTTTCAAAAAGAGGTTAGAATAGGATTGGCACTAGGTCATTATGTTGGATACAAGTAGAGGCTCCATGCCCAATGGAATAGACAAGTCAACATGGTCTAGGTCCTCTTACATAGACAAGCATGCAACCCCTATGAGTCACCAAAGATGTTGACCATTTTGGCCCATATATGAAGCTTTTGTAAAGAATAAGGTCCAAGAAGATTTTCATGGTACTTGGGTATTCAAAAGCATATACTTAGTTGCAAAAATATGAAGAATTCATTAACACCTTGAAAGAATGATCAAAGGATGAATTGTTCAAGTTTAAAGGCCAGACCATCACTAGGACATCATGTAGAACAAGAATGGACTAATTTATTTATGCATTTTGTATTTCACTCAGGAATCCTCATGTGACTAGAAAATCAAGCAAAAATGTAAATTTACATGCCATGATCATCCTCAAGAATTTTTAGACCCACATGAGATTTTTGGTTCGAGTTAGAAGCTTTCAAAGTCAGAATTATGCAGTGAGACAATCATGCTAACGTAAAGTTTAAGATTGAATAAAATAAGTCCAGCTTAAATTTGATGTTCATGCGAACATTAATGATGATTGTGTGAAAATCAAATGATGTCCCATAGAATTTCAATTTTAAGCTCCTAAAAAATCCATTGGCTTTCAAAAAATAAGTCTCAATAAGATCAATGATCCTCACTTGATCATACATCTTGATCCAATAGTGAGAAATAGGTCCAATAGTCAAAGAGCTCAAGGGGTCAACATGTGGCACAAGAACATGAAGCTATAGATTAAAAACAATATCTTAAAGATTCATGTGTATTTTCCAAGTGGCACTAGCAAGGACAAGGTTGATAATTCAAAGGTGGATCTGAGGACTCAAACTTATTCATATCTAGAAGATCAGATAGACTGAGGTAGAGGTCAAAGGGTACAAAAATATCAAGGATGATGGTGTGCATGACAAATGTCAAGGATGCATTCAAATGATAGAGGATTTATGGTTTTTGAGCATTCATACTAATCGAAATCAATAGATCAAGATGAGTCAACATGTTAATGAGCTGAGTTAGTTTTTGGTAGCCAATTAGAGTGAAGGTGAGCCTAGGGTTTTTGATAGAGGTCGAGAACCCATTTTCAACCATGGAAATTAGGGTCTTGCAGGGTTTTCTTAATGCCATTATCTCATTTAAATGCCACAGAGTGGTCCAATTGATGTAGTCAAGCATGGAGAATATTTATGGACCACCATTGAAACTAAATATGGACCTCTAGTTTGATATTTTGTATCACACATGGTCCATTTTGAGACTGTGTTCACCCTTTTAAAAAAGGAAAGGCCCATGTATAATGAATTATTGATCCATGTAGAGATATAATGGATTTATTTGAACCTATTATATTACAAAAAAGGTGCTATATGGTCTATGGGACTATTTTAATATAAGGACTATAGGAAAACTCATGTCCTTAGATTGGTTTTCCATCTATAGATGGGACATGTGATCCAAATATGGAAATGGGTAAATATGTAATAAATGCAAGGGTGCCCATTATCAAAAAATTAGGTACTCCACCATTCATGATATGGCTTTTTCAGTTACATGATTTTAGGATTTGATTCTCATAAACATGTCAAGTGGACTTAGGGTCCCAAGGAAGAAAATAGGTAGTTAGAGAAGCAGTTAAGAACTTTATCATTAGGTAAAACAAAATTTTATCTTCTAATAAAATATCTCAGCCAATGAAAGGAGCCTGAGGACTATTATTTCAAATACATGTTAGTTGTTGATGATGGATTGATGTTTTTAGAAGGAGGCATACACAAGAAAAATAATTAATGAACTACCACCTAACCTCTTGATCATGGTGGACTCTTATCCACTCTCCCAGGCATGGTTCCCATCTCTTTCTCTCCCATTATGCTATATATAGAGGCTTTCAAGCCAAAAAATGGATCCTCTCTATATTTTCTCTACTTCCTCTCTTAAACATGACTAAACTCTACCAAGATGGAGTTTGTAACCTCTTGAGATGAATAGAAGACTGTGTTTATATTTTATTATTTTGGTATAGTGTGTACATATCAAATTTGTATATGTGGTAGAATTTTCTCCCTCATCAAATTATGATCTCACCTAGTTACTAGTTCATCTATTTATGCAAGTCATGTTTAGTGTTCTACATCTCTTGATTGAAGCTTGCATGTGGATACTATGATTGGTCAGTGTCTTAATTTAGACCTCTCATTTCATTTCCCTTAGCTTAGATCATTTGGTAAACCTCTTCATGAAACATTGATGTATGAAAGATATCTTGGGATCTTGAATTTGGTCTTTTACCTATTTCATTGGTGTTTTAAGAGTCATGCAGGATGGATCACCCATAAATTAGGTGGATCACCATTGTTAGCTTAGGTTTCCCTTTTCATGTTTCTCTCTCTCTCTCTCCCTCTTTCTCCCTTTTCCCTAGTCAGTAGTAGGTTTTAGTAGTGGGAAGGATCTAAATGATGCACTAGAGGAGCTAGACTCATTAAAAATCCTAGAGGTCTGACCCTATTATAGGATACCCACAGCTTGGGGTCATTCCAATGTTGGACTAGAGTCTGAGTAAGGACGCCTGAACAATCTCCTTACTTAGCTAGGGTGCAACTTTATTCCTTAACACAAACATTGTAACTATTTTAGATTGGTTAGAAATGGTATTTATACAATAGATTTTACCTTTTGTGGATCAACCTCTATGCTTTGTTGAGAAATAATGTATCCTATGATCATTCTCAAAGATGCCCTAAAAGCACATTTTTTTGGATTTAATCGAACATTGAACTTTCATAAGCACCCAAATATTTTTTCACAAATCAGTAGCATGGTCCTAATGATGTTTATATTTTATGAGTAAATCATCCACATAATCCTTAATATTTTTGTGTATAAAATCATGAAATATATGAATCATGGCCCTTTGATATGTGGCTCATTCATTTTTTAATCCAAAAGGCATGATTGCATAACAAAATGTACCCAAAGGAATGGTAAATGTAGTCTTTTTTTGATCTATAGGGTTAATTTTGATTTAGTTATATCCTACGAATCCATCCATAAATGAAAATGTCTCATATCTAGTTGTAGAATTTACAATCATGTCAATATTAGGTAATAGAAAATCATATTTTGGACAAGTTTTATTTAAATCATGGTAATCATTGCAACATGAATGTCACTATTGCATTTTTTAATATGGATAATGTCGGACACCCAATCAAAATTTGCAATGGATCTTATAAAGTTAACATTGAAGAGATCCTAAATTCATCTTTTACCAAAAACACCAATTTAGGATGCATTTTTTGAATTTTATATTTTATTAGTTTTGCATCTGGGTACAATAATATGTTACTCCTTGCCATCGATGGACAAATCCTAGAGATATCTAAATAAGCCAAGCAAAGAGTTTGAGAAAATCATGAAGGACTTGTCGATAGGTGTTTCATTCATCAGCGTACATCATTGCAATAATCAAAACTAGTCAAGGGTCCTTATCTATTCCAAAGTTATATTTAACTATTTATTCATTTAAAAAAGTAGATTTCTATGTGATAAATGGTGTGGTAGGAATAGTGTTTTATGCATCATGTTGGACATTGGTATCGTCACTCTCAGCAAAATAATCATGAGCAAAGGTGGCATGAGGAAACCTATTCTTATGATAGAAGGAAGGGAGATCCTCATATGCCCCTAAGTACTCTAGTAATGATTCATTATTGGAGAAAACATCCAGTGCTGAAATTTATAGGGAAACACCCATGTCAATTAGACGAGGGTTGACCAATTGGAACTTAGTTGTAGAAGTATTCATACACTCTATTTTGACCTTTTTAAAACAAGTTGTATTGTGAGAGCTATGCTTGTATCTTGTAGATTTTTTATGAAAAACTCAAACCTTGTTAGTTTGTATTATTTGTAGGAGAAATGGGATGAGTTATTCCTTGCTCATTTTTACCCAACCCTTGTCCCTTGTACCCATATTTGAGAAAATATCGAGAACCAAAAGGAAGATTATAAGATTGTAGTGTAGTATTATTCATATTTTAGACCATTGCATAATGTTTGAATGGATTAGTATCCATTAGAAATGTGTAAAGGAATCCCTAATGACTAAGTTTTAAGTGTGCATGCAATGTAGAGGTAACCACATACATCTCATGTATACAAGGCCATCCCAAGAGAAGGTTATAATTCAAATCATTTGGCATAACTTGGCACAAAGTAGGTAATGTAGAGGGATCCATGATAATATTTAATGTTATTTGTCCCAAAACTTGTCATGAAATATTATCAAATGCTTTGATGCTCATATTAGATGGTTCCAAATTTGAAGGTCCAAGGCCAATTAAGGAAAGAAAGTATATGTTGCAAATGTTGAGCCTTGAACCATTGTCCACAAGAACTTATTTTAATATTTCTTTGCAAACACATGCCAGGATATAGAGTGGTGAACAACTATTTATAAGATGTTGAGGTAGTAAATCCTCCTTTTAAAAGGATATATTATGGTCAGTCAATTTGATTAAATTTAAGATAGAGGCCACATATGGTGGTTCAACATTACAAGGGAATATGGTTATTAGTAATGCATCTAAAAGGACATACTTGTAATGGGATGAATGGTGTATCAAGTCCAAGAGTGAAGTTTTGGAAGCACTATCCTTGGATTTGGTTGTAACATGATATGCAGAGAATGATTATTTCATGCACTCCCTTTGACACTTTGTAGTGACAGGTAAAAGCTCATTATAAACATTAAAACAAGGAGTATATGAGAATGCAAGTTTGGAACCCATTATAGATTAGAGTGATTTAATCAATCATGAGATATAACAAGTAAAAAATACTATAAGGTATTGGAACATGTAATAAGTAATAGATATATCCATAACAAACATGATTTCAAGAAAAGATAAGCTCTGATTATTTATAAATTTAAACACATAATTTTTATGATTAATTAAAAAAATAACATGTTTACCAAATATTTAACCCTAAATTAGATGTGGATCCTACATGGGTAGATAGGGTTAACAATATAGAAATGAAATTGCACAAGGGTGATAATTAGATCTACAATAGGCCAATTAAATGCTAAAATCAGATATAAAATATGCTAACTTTATTAAACTAAGATAGGCTAAAAATAAAAAGTAAAACCATGCTAGATATGGAAATGATAGAAATAATGTACTTAACTGGTTTTAATACTGACATAATTTTGGATCTGAAATAAATAAAAAACAAACTGAAAGAGGATTCTAGAATAGTTTCTAAATTTTGTATTTGAGTGCCTTTGGAGCCACAAACACTAGTGTCAGGCTTGGATGTTAGCATCAACACTACTATCTAAATTAGATGCAGATGTCTTGTATGGAATCCCTATTATAAAAGGATGTAAACACTTAGATGTTTCTAGGTTTGTCTTCACCTTTGATCTGGTGCATTTAGATTTAGGTCATGTATTATCACTCCTAAAATGGCAAAACCCTAGTTCTTCATCTTCATAATGACCTTGAGAAAACTAGGTTAGTGGGCACATAGTGTCAAGCTAACCCAAAAGAACCCTATATCAATAGGTGTTGTATACGTATCCACTACTATAAAGAGGGCCTTAGACTGATGTAGTTCTCCCTTAATGT
This sequence comes from Torreya grandis, assembly GCA_037957365.1. Taxonomy (NCBI): domain Eukaryota; kingdom Viridiplantae; phylum Streptophyta; class Pinopsida; order Cupressales; family Taxaceae; genus Torreya; species Torreya grandis. Next base: position 683,871 of record JARHVA010004853.1, read on the forward strand.
GTTGGCTTGTGTGTGCACAAGGGTACAATATGTAGAAAATAAGTAAATAATGACCTAACTTGTAACTTGGCAAATCAGGCTCTTCGGTTGCTCCTTAAATAATTCATACCTTTAAATGTGTATTCCTTATGACTGATATGAAAATATGAATAAATAGATAAGCTTTGCTTAATTGAATGCTCTTTGGTATGAATGTTAGGTAAGGAATGAATGGAGAGTGATTGTGAATATATACCACTTCTATCGATAAATATCTCACATTAAAACACTTAAGATGACCATTAAGATATGTTTCATTTACAAATTAAATGAATTTAGGGCACTATACACCTACATCAGGGTAGGATACTATTGTGAACATACAGGTTTAGGATTGACATTTGTGACTTGCTAGTTAGAAAATAAGTACAAGCTCAAAACTTGTAGGGACATAAGATAAGCATATTTTAAGCATTCTGAGCATGATAGAAGGTCTGGGTCATTAACATGTGACTAGTTAGACTAAAAGATAGGCCAAAGGGTACAATATAGAGTAGATGCAAGACTTATGAAAGTGGAAAAGGTCTAAACCTGAGAGGAATAGTAAAGGTCTGAGTTTGCTAAATGTACAAGTTTAAGGTTCTATATAATTCATAAATATCATCTACATCAACTAGGTCACATTGGTTGACCTAGTCATTTTATCTGTTTATAGATATAGGATCTACAATCAACTATGTTATGCTGGTTAACCTACTTTTGTATTTTTATTGTAGGGTTTCATCTCCAAAAACTAGGCCACACTGGTGAACCTAGTCATTTTTTCTATTTTTTGAGTTTTTATTTACAATCAACTAGATTAGGTTGGTCAACCTTGATGTAATATTTATTTTTTATTTTTCAGCTAATTAGGTCATGTTGATCAACCTAGTCTTATTCTACTATTTTTCAATTTTTAGCTTTTTATAGACTAAGTCGACTCAATCAATTTTTTTATCTCTACATGACTAAATTAGGCCTAGATGATCTAGTCAATATTCAGATTGTTAACACTCTCAGTCAACCAAGTCGACTTGGTTAGACTAGTAGTATTACTTAGGTTCATTATAAACAAACTTTGTTATTCAATTTTTGTCAATTATCTTAGTTTGTCAATAAAATCATTGAGTCTTTCAAATTTTGACTTTGTTTTTTCCAATTTTTTAGTTTTGTAAAATTGTACCACATAGTCAACTAAGTTGACTTGACTGACTTAGTTTTATGTCAGTCTACTCTACCAAACCAACAAAGTCAACCTGGTTGACTTGGTTTATTTTTGACTTGTTTTCACAACATACTAGATCTGTTTGTCTAACTTTATTTTGTTCTATTTACTAACTAAATCAGCTTGGTCGACCTTGTTCTATGTGTTTTTTTCAAAATAAGCAAATCAATTCACTTTATTTTCCTAGTAATTAGTCTCACATTTGATTTTAAAAGAGTTGATTTCCTATTTATTCACTTTTTGAAACTAAAAATTAGTTTTTGATACTTGATTTTCAACTTTATTTATAACATCCCCACTAGGATTTACTATAATAACATAATTTTTTTAAAAAATAATTGCACGTATTCTTACATTAGATTTCACAATGAGAATCTAATTAGTGACCCAAGTATAACACACTAAGTATGTTAATTACAAAATAAACCATGTAAAATTTATTAGTTACTGATCACTAGCATCATATGAAACAAAACATTATTACATATATTCTAGAAAGTAATTACATAATTCTAGCCATGACTGGTTCATATTACAACTACCAATGTCAATGTACATACGAATAATTAATTACATTCTCATCAAGAATAATGTTTCAATAATAAAAAATAATACTAAATACAAGGGTCCATGAAGAATGAGTCTCACGAACTCCAATATCTATGGTAATCTCAAGTGTAGTATCTAATGAAGTACTATTATGGGGAGGGAGAGTATCATCTGAGTGTTTTTCCACACCAACCATGGACCATCGATCCCCTGCATAATCCCCCAATTAGGAAATGACCCTCCTTTCATGGATGGATAAATAATGATGGTGCAGAAATCCAGAGAGACAAGCTAGTACCTGTGTGTTGTAAGATATCTAATACATGATATGTACCATAAAAAAAATACATTCTAACATGATATCACACAAGCATGTAAATAATATATATGAAATGAAAATGCTTAACCAAACATTAATTTGGTTAAAGTTTTTGTTAATGATCTCTAGGATCAATCAAATTCATACACACCACTTGATCAGATTACCCTCATCTGACATTGGTGATGCTACTTAAGCTAGTGAATTTCATCTCACCACTTATTTAGTACCAACAATGCGATATTTGATTAATATAAAATATAACCAACATATTCAAATTGATTACTTCTTATAAGCATGCATAAAATATGCTAAGTGCATAAATAATCAAAGTACATACATTTAGTTCATCAAACATATGTAATGAATCTCATTCATATTATTTATTACATAAATAATAAACATAAACAAGTAAAATCTATACCAACCGGGTATAACTTATACTGCATGTTTCTAATTTTTGGAAGTAACTCAACTATAGTTCATTCTATGACAAATAACAATATCATAGTTCATTTTCCATGCATACATTTCTCAAACAACAACAGTCCAGTCATAATAATTTTAGTGATCAAATACCTCATAATCAATGTCTTATCTCATAAATAGACACAAATCCTTCATTGATATAACTTGTTGTACTTTTAGGGGAGTGTATGCATATAATCATAGTGTTCTACCTTATGGATTTTCATGACTTAATTTAACCTTCAATAGATACCATAATTATAAGCACACATCTTCTATGTACAAATATATACTATATATGTGTATGGGTACGTAAGTTCCTCATACATATATATTTCATATATCTATGTACTTGTATTTATCAAATGTGTACATAATATGTACTGCATATAAGTATTTGTTTATATATAAAAATAATGATCTATTTTAACTAATAGTGGTTCTTATTTCCATTATGAACTACTTATGAATTAAAAAAACTATTTATAATTTATCTACTCAAAAAATAACATTAAAGTTTAATCATAAGACTTCATTTTTATTTTCGAACCCCTGTTCTAATTTCTCTTATATCAATTTATAAGTCATAATCCACTTTTAATGGAAAAACTAGTCATAATCCATTTACCCTATTTACCCCAGATTCGGGTCATTTAATTTAGTTATGTTATCCCATAAAGTTTGATAAACAGAGTTCTAAATCAACTATTAACACAAATCTACAATCTGCCCTCTTCCTCTTACTGTAGGATTATACTTTATGCTAGTTTCATAAGTGTCAATTAAAATCAAGTTGACATCTATCTTAGAATATTTGTGATTCACATAACCTATCCATTGCATAGACTATATAAGAATTTAATATCACTATAATCTATGCACAATTTATAAACACTAACACATATATTGTTCCAAATTTGACTTTGTCAACTTTTCTAAATATATAAATGAATGCTATTACAAATTCTCTTAATACGTTATAAGTTTTGTAATAGGGATTGCATCTAATACCCATTCACATAAATGATATACAAGTCATATGATCTGTATATAAGTGTATGTGTGATTCTAGTTATATTCATACCCAATTTGACACTAATATCGACTACAAAATATTTTATCAAATATCAAAGTAGTTATAACAGTCGCCTCACATAACACAATTTTCCACAATATGAAACTTTATCATGTCCTCAAAATAATTTATATAGCCTTAGCTTTTCATAGTAAGATTTATAATAATATGCATGTAGCCCTTTCATAGATATCACAGTTTTGAGAAACAAATGTATACATTCCTTCCATGTTTGTTCATGGTTTTGAAATAAAAGAAAATAATTCATTCTTATAAACTAAAAACCCATTACGAATTTCATAATGTGCATACACATAATTTAAATACCAACCCATTATTTTAACAAATCCTACTCAGACCTTGAATTTTACCACATAAAGGTCAAAACAACTCACTTTCTAATGTAATACATATGCTCAAAGATTTAACATAACCATTATAGTATACAAGTGGTAAGGATTTCAAAACTACTGTTGACTACTAGACTTGCACCCTTGTGAAGGTAGTTTTAGGCTTTTTTAGTCTAAAATAACATGAAGACAATCCTAAGATGTGGGTGGCCTAATAGATGGATTGAATATCTATATGCTAAGGGATATCTCACATTGATGTATCAGTGAAGATCTCTACTCTACACTATCAACTTGCAAGAAAAAAGGGAAGAAGGTAAACTGAATGGAAAACCTATCTAACTAAGATGATGCACCAAAATATGTCTTCCACTTATGTTATATGCACTAAGAAGGTTTAATAAGAACATAAAATTGATTACTGATGGGTGATCTAAGGTAGCTAATCAACTGGTCTCTCAAAGACACTAAATAAATATCACACTTGCCAAACATACAAGATTATTCAAGCACACTATGAAAATTTTAAGTGATGAAATAACATCTACAAATAGGTATAAAGGAAAGGATAATATGAGAGGAAGAATTTACTATCACTGTCATTCATCAACTAACCATTAGCCTACACTAAACACAAGCTTTGAAGAGGCATGAATTTAGTCTTATTCATTAAAAATAGGCAAGTACAAGTGTTTTTATAAGCATGGCCTTGCCAAAACTCAGGTTAAGGATTGTTTCAAATGCCAAACATAAGCTTACATATAAATAAAGTGAGAAAGAGGAGAGAGAGAAAGATAAAGCCAATAAACTAGGAAATATGACATTTAGTTAGTCTTCTTGAAACCCAACGTAGAAATCACTTGATTATCTCTCATCCACATTTTGAAAATGGTGTAGAGGTTGAAGTGATACATGTATTAAATATTTTAAGGAGTATTTAGGCATTGCTATCCGATGTTTGACCAACATAACCTCCTAAATCTTTGCTTGCACACCCTACATTCTTGGTGAAGAAGAGTCTTCCTTGAAAATAGGTCTTGATCCATGAGAGTAGGTCATCATGACTTGATCAAGTTTTTTGTTTAAACCTTATACAAACCATTAATTAAATTTTCCCACCTTTCTTGGGATGTTAGAGCTCTTTTATGCTTGTTTGACTTTGTCTTTTGACTAGGTATTTGAGGGAAAGAAGGTGTTGTTAGGGGTCTTAGAGATCTTTTCAAACTTTTAAATATTTTTAAAATCAACTATGACTTTTTAATACCCTTCAAGTGGCATGGAAAAAAGTATCAACCTCAATAAAACCTTTGAAAATGTTTTTATGCATCCATTTGGTGCTTGGATCACTTAATTCTTCCTTATGCAAAAGTGGCATAAGAGAGACAAAATTGGTTTTTGCAATGTTCCAAGAAAAATTACACCATGAAAATATTCTCAACATGACATAAGACCTATAATAAGGATTTTTGAACCTTCAAGTAGCTCAAAATATTTAATTTTGCTCATATCACATGCTTTCCTCAACATTCCTTGTAGCCCTAAAAACTTGTAAAGCTCCTTGTCCAAAATATTTTATAGATCATATTGGAAACATGGTCACATTTTGAGTACCTTATATCCCCTTATATCTCAAAAAAAATTTCATGATCAGATTCTTAGTGTAAATGTCTTTTTCAGCTCATTATATCTCCCAAATTAGGCCTAATTATCCCTCATAGGCCTAGATAGTAGAAATCTTGATCTAGAAATATCCCAAACATGTGAAATCACCCAAAAGTATTTGATTAAATTTACCTATGATATAACCAAACCTTCATGTCAATTTTGGGGTCTTGAGACCCTGTGGAAGTATGCAAACCAAGAAATCACCTTGTCACCTAGTCTCATTTGGAGCTTGTATGGGACTACTTTGGAAAATGGACTTGGTTTGATCACCTAAATAATCTACCATGATATTTTTTGGATTTTAATAGCTAATATACATCCAAAATGACATCATTCAATGATTTTTAATCTTTTTCTTTCTCAGAACACCTATAAAACATGAAAAACATGAAAAATAGGGTATTTATGACAATATGTACAATTACAAGTATAGACCAAGTACATGTAGATAACCTCCTTGTAGTCATAAACAACATAAAATATTTTTATGATCTAACTATGGAATTATATGTGCATTTGAGGTTCATTTCCCTTGATTGGTTATAATTAGGGTTTTAAAAGGGTTTAAGACCTATTTGGGGTCTTAACAATTATTCATAAAGAAGAAACCACCAATTGACCTCCTTCCACTTGGAAAAAATTATTTATTGACCTCATAAACTATGAAAAATGTCTCATCTCCTCATGCAAAGTGTCATAGATGGTATGAGTATGTGAAGTTGCTCCTCGAGTGGCATGCTTTGCTCTCTTTAGACTTGAGAGAGGTCTAATATGAGTTTTGGGTCTCAAAAATAATTATAAATGATGGGATAGGTTAATAAACCTTAAAAAAAATCCTCTCCATGATTATAAATTCCTTGGTAGTGATCATTATTCCTCTATATGCATTTGGTATACTGGTAAGGGTATTTAGGGTTTAGGTTTGTCTTCTTCTTGCTAGCCCTCAAGGGAACTTGGATTGAAACCTGAGTGTTGATGCCTCTTGAAAGTGTATGGATAATTTTTAAATTAATTTTAATTTCTTCAAGTTCCCTCCATGAAGTCTGGCATACTTGTTTTGTGCTTTTGAGCTTAAATAGATCTCTTGGTCTCAAGACTGCACCTTGACAATGGAGTGGGCAAGGTCTAAGACAAAAAATGGATATGTATGTTATTATTAAAACATTAAGGTGACCATTATTGTATTTTTAAACTCAAAATAATACTTTTTACCAAATCACAAGGTGTTATTTTACCCATAACACTCTCAAAGCACCAAAATCTCTCATAACTATTTGTGTCTGCTTGTGTGTAAAGAGCCTAGGAAGGTTATTTGGGTCTAAAAACCTTATAATTCACTTTTCATAAAAATTAATCCATTAAATATGTTTTATATATCTCATGAAATGACTTATAATGACTATCTACCAACACTGACCTCCTAAACAGGTCTGGAACATTGTACTTCACAATAGAGGGTTTATATGCAAAAAAACATTATTGACCCTAGAGGTTACTTTTGACTATTCCTCTCAAAATATTACTATATGAAACTTGATTTAGGCCTTCATATAATATACCTAAATTCTATCACATTTTTAGACATACTTATTTCAATGAGAAGACATTCCTCACACTTAAACTATGAGTAAGACTGTAGGTCTCAAAAAGGGACCATCTCTTTTGATTGCCTATTGATTGTATTATTTCCTTAAGACATTAAAATGAAAATGAATTCAACATATTTAACATATATCATATCTCCTTAAATATTAAATTCTAACATTATCCTATTTTCCTTGACTCATAACCCCTGTCCATATTTCCACTCTTGCACTTGACTGTATGTGGGTCACTAGATGACTATAAGTGGACATTTGATGTGGTTTGTACAAATTGAAGCGGATAAATGAAGGTAAAAAGACATAAAAAGTTATATAACATAGATTAAAAACCAATTTGATCTATTGAAAACATCTTAGGAGATTCAAACTCTTCAAACATCTTCATACCTCACAAGTCTCCTCTCATACACCACTTCCAATGTAATATGCTTGATTGTGCTAACTTCTTGGTGACTGTAGGTTAGAGTTAAGGATTATATATATGAGTTTCAAGGTCTTGAAATAAGATATTTATCTTTCCATAATTATTTAATAATATCCAAACCAAAGGAGCATCACTCTCACTATATACAGGGTCTGCTAACTCCTTGTGACATTTTCAAGTCACTTGTTATCTGCTCATTCCGTATAGACTTGTACGTGGATATTTGATGTGAACTTAGTATATTATTTATCATTTTATTTTTAAGTGTTATATATCTTTTATGATGTTTTATGACATTTTATTCACCTGCAATGAATTTAGGATCTCTTTTTAGATTGTTCTTTCTATCCCTCAATATTGTTTTGATCCACAATGAAGACCTATAGGCTTAGGGCCTGTAGGTCACTATTTGACCACTTAGGGATAAAAATACACATTTTTAATTAATTATATCCTTTAAACACTTGTAAAATCCATGATATTTATTTTCACTCATTTAATGATCCACAAATCATATGAAAAACATATGATTGATAACTCACTTAACTTAGAGAGCATTATGGCAATCATATATCTGTAGGTGGAGGTTTTACTATACATGTATGAATATAGGTGTATTTAAATATGAAATGAGACATATAAAGGTATGTTATATTTACTTAAACCTATTATTATATGCTAAAAAGACACTAAACTCCATCATCTCATAAAAAATATACCTCACATACGAACATATGACTGACTATTATAGGTAGACCATCGCTGTAGGTAGCTATTAATGCTTGTACGAACTACAGGTGTCTGTCTTGGATGTAAATTATTTCCCTTAGTCTTGAATATTAATATTTTATATTGTGATTATTCATCATTCAATCTCAATTTGTATCCTCTTGAACTTATATAAAATAAGTTCACTTTGCATAGGCAACTTCATTGTGTTTTGTAAGAATATAAGGTTGAAGGCTACTATTGGTACAAACTAAGATCATGTTAGAGAATGTGAGGTGGATACTTTAATGAGCATATACTCATCAAATTTTGTATTTTAATCTCTACTTTCATCTTCTATTATATCTTTCCACTGTTTGCTTATCTCCATGCTCAAAACAACACCTTTTGAAGTACCTTCATAGGTGAGTGTTGTAGGTGGATATTTATCTATGTGTATAGACTAAGGAGTGTGGTAGGTTGGTTCCAAGAGACAAAATTGATTCAAATACTTCAATTTAAATTACATAATCCACACTTAATTTGAATAAGCATCAACCTTACTATAAGGAGATTTGAATAGAATGGAAACAAAGAAATAACATGTTACCTTAAACAATGCTAACTTACCTTAAAATCTATTAAACTGAGTTCTAAGGAGGATTTATTCATGGTTTTGTTGTACCTTAAATCTCAAATAATCACTCTAACCTTTATCTCTTACTATAATACTCATTAAAATGCATATAACACCATCATAACACATCCATTAAGGTTACAATCCTTAGGGAGGTTTCTTAAGTTGACAATACAACCATACACAATCTTAATTGTGTTATCTAGGAATATAAGGCTTATAATATATTTATTGCACCCAATATTGTCTCTAAACCCTATGAACACTTTTAAATAATATCATGACCTCAAAATGAACCTCTTCCTCTTCATGAATCGTCATAACTTGCATTACCTACCATGATATCCTTTTAGCCTGCTCATTAGGCCTATAAGAGAGATTTTGAGCTCTTAAGAGAGCATGGTCCTTTGACCTCATATGAAATATTATCTAATGGAAAAGATAGAATTTCTCATCCTTTAGAATCCCCTCAAGAATGCTTCATATTTTCCATTCCATTCATAATGCTGTCAAGGAATTAGTATTTATACCCTTTAATGGTGGGAGCCCTCTTAACGTTAAGAAATATAATGACATCCCTACTGCATCCTTGAAGAGTCTACTATACTTTACAAGAGAAAAATCCACCACTCCTATAGATTACATTATTGACATTGAAAACCTTTATGGAATACATCACATTACAGAAGAGTACTAGCCACATCCTTAAAAGGCAAAGCCTAAAATGGTATAGAGGTTTAACTCCTACCTCAATTAATACTTGGGATGAGTTTGGTGAGTGCCGATGTAAACATTTTGAGGATATAAGTGACCATGTATCACTTATGGAACAACTTACCTCAATCAAAAGGGCACCTAAAAAATATATGGTTGATTTCAATTATAGATTTCAAAAGACTTAGGATAGGATCCTTGTCATCATTAAGCCCACACCCAATTATGATTTCCTTTACTATTTGAGAGCATTGAATTTAGACATTACAGCCATGATCCAATCTATGGGTGGGACAAATCTACTTGGGGCTTATGAGATAGCTATAAGAGAAAAAAAACTATTTAATACAAGTAGGGAAGCTCATGTCAAGACCTCTCATGCCACTTTTCACTGAACTTCAACCAACCCCACCTACCATTGCTCAACTACCCACTCAAAAAAACCAAGCCCAACATGATGATTTCCAAGTGGATAAATTTGCAAGGATTGAGATTTTGATGAAGGCACAAAACAATAAGCTAGTGGCTCTAAAGAGACAACAACAAACTTCATAAAGGCCATTCTTGTACCAAGGTCCCTTCCAAACCCAATACCTTGCTCAATCCTAGAATATAACCCCTTATCCATCAAACCAACAAGCCTAAGGCTAAATTACCCAAGGTAGATCTTATAATAGCTATAACCCTACAACTACAAATAACTCAAGAGCCTTGGTCCTTACACAAAACAATCTTGCACAAGAGCGTCAATGGCAATCAAGGGAATAGGCTAATGAGATGGTAATGGTTACAAGTGGGAAGATGTATCAAGACCATGTTTAGAAGCATGCCCCTTCATTCCTAAGCCATGACATCATGCCCCCTCCACCACAAGGCCCTATAATGAACCAAGGTAATGTGCCTATAATGACATCATCAAAAGCTCAAATTCAACAAAAAAGAAGCATGGGTAATGCACCAACTGACACCATGTGCATAAAATTTCAAGAAGGGGAACATATGATTGAACACATAGTAGAAAACATGGGGAAAACTACACAAAGGCCAAATGAATCAATTTCATCCCATACCAAGTATAAAAGGAGGATGTTGGATGGTAATTTGGAGCAGTCTAGGGCTTTTTCAACATCTCTATGAACTAGTCAATAGCCAACCACTTCAAATATGGTTGTTAAATCTCTTATAACTCAACAAGTACCCCAACATCATGGAAAACAATAAAAGTCTCCTTTTGTTCCTCATGTCAGTCAAGTTCTAAGTGATGCTTCTACTTCCAAGGTGTTGACACGATGGATTGTACCCTTTGAAGGGAGGTTCAACTCTCTTCCTTCATATAACACAATGGACACACCCCTCTTGCTGTGGGTTGCAAACATGAGGGATGAATCTCTAGATTAGGGGCTAGCTCCCCTTGATGCACCTTAATGCCCTAGATTTCCTATTTCTAACAATGGGGGGGGATGAAAAGGGAGAGAAATACTAAAATCAAAACCTAAACTAATGCAGTGATGCACCAAAATGGTTGGTCTACTCAGCTCTGACATACACTTTACACCATACAATTCATTCAAATGAGAACCTTTCCTACATTAGTGTTTCAACATGGGATCTTAAGGAAATATAGGGAGGTTAAAATACCAGAGGTGTTCTAAGACACATTATGGATAGCCTATTCACATGCACCTATACTCTAAGCTGGACACTTCTTTTTGACCTACAAGAGAAGAAATCACAATACATTAGATATGTTGGCATAAACTTATGGAAGCATGAAAGGGAAATGGCTTAACATATGATAAAACCATAGACATATGAAAAAGTGCAAGCTCAAATGGAGGTAAAAATGCTTCTTTTGATTCAAGGTAAATTCCTTCAGGGCTTCGCCATACAATGCTGAGAGATCCTTTCTCAAATGAGAAGTTAAAAATATATATAGAACATGGAAATAAATAGCTGACAAATCAAGGGATGGAAACCCATGATGAGTTAAACACTTTTGTAGAGACCACAAGCGCATTTTGCTACCATATTCTTCCAATTTCATATGAAAGAGCCATGCTGTAGATGTCCAAGTCATTTCCCTTGTTGTCCTAGGCCTGAAAAAGCATGGGATACTCCTTCTAATAACTAATAAAGCCATCCCCAAGTTGTGTTGACTAGACCATGCTCTCTTCAATGCTGGGTGCAACTGGATATGCATTAATGGTGAAACATGAAAACATGGGCTGCTCTCCTCTATAGTTCAAAAACCAATTCTTTTATTGGTTTTTGCTAGATACTATTTCACCTAAGTACATTTACTCTTCTTGCTGATGACACCTGCACCACTTGCCTTGGTCTGGTTCATCTTTGGGTTTGTACTTTGACTTATCACGCTACTTGGAATGTTTTGAGTTTTTATTTTATTATGCTGCATGGCCATGTTCTAGCTTACCCATCTTGTTTTATTTTACTTTGTTATTTCCCTTGGCCTTGGATTTTTCCCTTTTATCTTTAACCATTCAGGATCTCAGGCGCTTGTTATTCTTGGGCCTTTGGGATTTTGGTAATGTCAAATTTCTTTAGATAAAATGTTTAAAAGAATTCCTTTAGACATTTTATTTGAAGAAACTCTCTTTTGGGCTTTCTTTTGCACCTTTATTTTGGTGGGCCTTTGTGCTATGCTTTCCTTTAGACATTTTGTCTAAAGGAACTCTTTCCTTTGATTGATTCTTTCCCTGAAGGGCATGTGCCCTTCAGGCCTTTTGTCTTCATCCTCTCTTTCTTAAAGTTCCCTCTGCAAAGGCTTCTCCCATCCAAAATCACCCTCTGCAAGGGTAGGTGCCCTTCAAAAACTCTAAAAATGACCCTTCAAAAAAGTGGAAAGAGTCCTCTTTCTTGACCAAGTGCCTTCCATAAGAGTACTTACACTTTGAACTTTTTATGACCATCGAATTTCTTCAGACAAAATGTCTGAAGGAATTCCTTCAGACATTTTATCTGAAGGAATTCTTTCTTGGCTTGCCTTCTTTGGTTTTCCTTCAGACAAAATTTTCGAAGGAAAACTCCTTCCGCTTGTCACTTTTTTAGAAGGGAAAGTTCCCTTCAAGCTTCTTGTCTTTCCCCCTTTGCTTCAATCGACTGCCCTCCACAAGGGCATTTCGAGCCAAAAGTGCCCTTCAAAACTTTTGTATTGGTCCTCACACTCACAAAAATCCCTCTATACGGTCCATTCTTCCTTCAAACATACACTTCAAAAGTTTTATAAAGGTTCATTTCATCTTTAAAGTGCCTCTCGTAAGGGAACATACCCTTCAGGGAAATTGCAAATGACCCTACAGAATGCCTAGGTGCCCTCCATGGAAAAACACTTGCCTTAAGAAGCATCTAAGACCAATTTAGGCTCTTCCAAAGGACTTACTCAAACATATTTGAAGTAAAGACATATCAAAACCTGATTGCTTCTTCCTTAACCTTTCAAGTTTGTGAATGACTCCAAGTCATGAAAGATCATAAGTCAACTAATCCCACAAACTAAAATTGTATTGTTCTGACCCTTTCATGTTTCTAAATTGCTTTTACTCATGAAAATTGACAAGTAAAGTACTTTGCAAAACTTGACTTGCACTAGAACTAGCCATAGAACCTTTAGGGTTTGTCAAGTTCTCTTATTTATTACTTGTAAAGCTTATAAGTAATGATATTATGAGAACCTAATTTTCTCTATGAGTGATGGAAAAGACCAATGCTTGATGAGACAACACCTACACAAAAACAACTTTTCCTTGATTTTTAAAGGGTTAAGACCTAGCTTTAGGGCAATGGTCATGAAGAAAAAGGTTTCAAGGGAAAAAAGAGGGGGTTGCCCATTTTTGCATGCAAGATTCCAAAAATGGTCAATAAATTGGTGACTCACAGGAGAAGCATGCCTGCTATGATTGAGAAGACTGGTGGCCTAAAAGTCCATTGGGCATGGAGTCAGGATGCATCTTGGAGAAGTCAACAACAACCTTGTAAGGACCTAAGAACCAACAAATATTTTACCCCCAAAGAACAAGGAAAAAACACACACAAAGGCTAAAAACACTACACACATGCATAAAAACACTTAGGGAAAATGAGGAAAAATAAGGAAACTATGTACATGATAAAAGAAACCTAGTAACAATGCTTAAGATATATCCCATTGACTAGGATATTTAGATCTTCACCATCCAACTTGGAGAGTTGAAAAGCATTGTGTTGCTTGCATTGGGTGTTGATATATGGGCCACTCCAAAAAGCATCAAACTTCATGTGCCTTCTAGTCTTGGCTCAGTTCTCATTACACTTTAAGATAATGTTAGCTTTTGAGAAGCTCCTTGGCATAGACATTTTGTAAAAATTCTTCTTTGTTTACTGTTGATGGGTGGTCATGGCATCCATGGCTTGGTCTCTTGCTTCTTAAAGCTCCATTAGCTCACAATACCTAACTTTTAGGCTATTGCTCTCCACCAATTACAGCTAATGGGAAAGATCCAAGGCTGGTAACTCAAGTGAGATAAGAAGTCTAGCTTCCCTTACACACATAAGTGTGTAAGGTGAATTTCTGATCACCCTCTTTGGAGTGATCCTATCTGCCCAAAGATCTATCTTCAACTTGGCATGCCAAGTCCTTTGATTTTCTTCCATTATCCTTTTTATGATCTTAATCAAATTCTTGTTTGTGAACTTGGCCAACCCATTCCCTTATGGATAGTAGTTGGAAGAATTAATGAGATAGATGCCATACTTTAATGCCCACTCACTTGTCTTTATTCCCAATAAATCCAATGCATTGTCTGAAATGATTATGGCTGGGACCCCAAATCTTATCACTATGCCTTCATAGAAGTCTAGGAATGCACTCTCATTGGCCTCCTTAAAAGCTATGACCTATACCCACCTTGTGAAATAATCCATGGTAGTCAAAACCCACTTTTGGCCAGCACTAGAAGGAGTGATCAACCCTATGAAGTCCAAGCCCTATTACATGAATAGTTGTTCCACCTGAATAGGATGAAGAAGAATGGTAGATAGCTATTGCTTCCTATCAAAGAAGGCACATTTTTGAAATTTCCTCACCCAAGCACGAGTTTATTTAAACAATCTGGGCCAAAAGTAACTATCCCTCATAATCCTTGCAGTTATGGCCTTAGGAGCAAAGTGGCCACTAGTTGGTCCATCATGGAACTTGGACAGTACCTTGTTGACTTGGTCTAAATAAATGAATCTCAAGATCACTCCTAAAAAGTATTTCTTGAATAAAAATCCATAAACTAATACATAAGGAAGAGATTGGAGTCTAAAATACCTCCTCTTGGTCCTATCAAGACCTTGTGGACACTCTCTAGTTCAAAGAAAATGAACCATGTCTTGTGCCCAGCTCTTCATGACTCTAGGTAAAAATACTATAGGTTCATCATGGAGTACCAAAAAATACTCCTTAGGCTCTTTCAAGTCTATATCAAGGTGTTCACATAGCCCTCTTCCTCTTACCAACTTGGTAGTCTTGATCTCTACATCATACTCCATTACTTTGGTGATCCAACCTGCCCTTTTCTCATTTAAGTCTCAGTTCAACAAGAAGTCTTTTACATAAGGATGGGGCACCATGATGTGAATTTTGATGTTAGACAACATATGTCTAAACTTCTTCAGACTTCATATGAATACAAGCACTTGCTTCTCAACATACTTGTATTTAACCTCATAGCCTTCTAAACCTTGGCTAAAAAAAGCAAAAGATTATTCTAAATTCTCACCATTTGCTTGAGTGGGCATAGCAGAGATTACATATTCATTCCCAAAGGTGTATATATTGAAGTCCATGGAGAATTTTAGACTATCTAGGGTAGGATCTTGGGCAATAACTTGCTTGATGCCTTTGAAGCTTTCTCTTCTTCTTGTTGTCTACATGAATGTCTCATCCTTCCTTAACATGGAAGTTAGTGGTTTGAAAATCTCAACAAAGTTAGGAATGAATCTCCTAATGAAATTTATTTCACCAAAGAAACTTTGTAGGCCCTTCTTGTGCTTAAGAAAGGACAATGCTAAGATGGCGTGCACCCCTCTGGATCAATGGATATGCCTTCATTTGAAATGACATAGCCCAAGTGCTTGCCTTCATGGATAGAAAAAATGCATTTATTTGGGTTGAGAGAGATGTCAAACTCTCTACACCTTTCAAATATTTTCCTCAAGTGCTTCAAATGTTCACTTACCTCCTTAGAGAATATTATCACATCATCAAGATAAACCAACACAATGTCATTGATCAAACCTTGGAAAGCCATATCCATAACATGTTGGAAGGTAGCTCTAGCATTTGAAAATCTAAATGGAATCTTCCTATAGGAATATTTTCCCCACTTGGTGGTGAAGGTTATCTTATATTGGTCACATTCTTGTACCAAGATTTGATTGTACCCAGAGTAGCCATCTAGGAGAGTGAATCTTTCAATGCCTATTACCATTTGAAGAATTTTATCCATACTTGGAAGGGGATAGTGATCTCTCAGCGAGACTCTATTTAGGTCTCTAAAATCTACACACAATTTTACCTCTCCATTCTTCTTCCGAATAGGGACTAAATTGGCCAACCAAGAAGAGTGTTTGATAGGGAAGATGATCCTAGACTCGATCAATTTGGTGAGTTCCTTCCTCATGAGAGGTTTGATCTTTGGATTGATTGGCCTTTGCTTTTTCTTGATGGGTTTGACACCTTCCTCTAGCTCAATGGTGTGTTGGGCCAAGCTTGGATCAAAGCCCTTCAAATAACCATAATCCCAAGTGAAGACATCAACAAACTCTTGACATAACATAATGAAAGCATGCTTTTCTTCATTGGTACATACCTTCCCCAGTGCAAGCAGCTTATCCTTGTAGATATCTACCCTTTCATAATTTTTATTCTTGGTTGACATGCTTGCTTTATCTCTCTTAAATTGTTCATCTTCATTAAAAATGATCTCAAGAGTTACCAAACCTTTGAGAATCTCATTGGTCTTTAGTTGAATAATCTACCCATCATATTGTTGCTACAGCTTGGAGTAATTTTTGGAAGTGAACTCAGCTTCTTCTTGCAAGAAAAGTGCTATTTGATAGTCACTTTCAAACACCTTCCAATTGGTGACATTGTCTGGTATAGAGGGCCTCACAATCACCTTTCAATGATGTTAATTCTTGCTTTGTCTCACCCCCTTTGGGATATCAAACTGAGCACCAACTGCTACTAGTTGATCCGCATGCTTGTTCTCCTATATTGGAATGGAAGTAATGTTGAAAGTAGTGAGGTTATCCATAAGGTCCCATACTCTATGCTTGTAAGACTTGAGTAAGGAGTTCTTGGTCAAGATTTTACCTCTTACTTGGTTCACAATCAACTCACTATATCCAAACACCTACAATTCTTTGATTCCTCTCTTCCTTGCCCATTCTAGGCCATTAACAAGGGCCCCATACTCTACTACATTTCAAGTGTAGGAGAACTAAAACCTAAAAATTGAGAAGTATTTATCCTTTGAAGGTGAAACTAGCATTGCCCCACCACTATCTCCCAACTTGATTTTGGATCCATCAAAGAATAACTACCATAAACCATAGTCCTCTTGATTTGTCTTCATCAATTTTGGCATGAAATCATTCATCTAGGAGTAGGTCAGCAACTCCTACAAGGGAAGATGATGGAGATTGGTCCACCTAGAGCTCTTCTTCATCAATGATTACGTATTTCACAATCACCACTTTGGGTGAGTATGGCTGTAGGTGATCATTGTGGATGGGCTCTGACTCAATCTTTACTTTAGCTCCATACTTTGTCCTAAAAACCATGTAAGACCAATTGACTGCCAAGTATCCACCTATCTTGGATGTGAAATCCCTTGACAAGCAAAGAGTGAAGTAAAGAAGAACATCTACCATTACCACATAATGGGGAATTGAGAAGGTTGGATATGCATGGAGAGTTAGATTTAAGCCTCTTTCCACTCCTAAGGTATTAGCTAGTGATTCATCCAACTATAGAACTCCTTTGGTCATTTGCTCATACTTGAGGCCCAACTTATCAGCTATACATTTAGGCATAACTAAGGTGCTTGATCTACTATCAATGATGTAATTTTTGACAAATAAATCACTAATAATTAGGGATAAATAGAAGGGAGGGACCTTCTCATCTTTCTTTGCTTGACCTCCCATGGGAGGAGCCCCATTTACTATCAACACATTATCATTTCTTACTAGGATAGCTTGCTCACCTAGCCCATACGATTATTTTTGGAGTATATCCTTTTGTCCCGGTAGTACTAAAGAAACCCACAATGAGATGTTTACATGTAGCTTCTTCATTTGGTCCACTATATTGATTGAAGGATTCCCCCTTTTAAAGTTCTCCTTGGGAACATTCATAACCTGTGGTGCAACCTGAGGAGCTAAAACAACAACCGATGGCCTGTAATTATAATTTTTTTCATTTGATTAAGGTCAAGGAGATGCTATAGGTGATTAAGTGGCTACTCAAGCTTCATCAATGGCTCTCCTTTTAGACCTGGTGTTGGCTACAACACAACATTTTGATTACTTGTGATCTCCACATAGTTGACTACATAGAACTCTCCTTCCAAGTGATTCATAAGAGTGGAATCATATTGAGCCTACCTATAGTCCATCCTAAGTTGTGTTGATATCTCAAATTTTGAGAATTGGGCTACTTGATCACCTTGTGTGGTCATGCTTTGATTTAGTAAATCACTAGCATAAACAACATATTCTTGGCCATGCTCCAAGGGTGGATAATTAGGCTGCTCCTGCACCAAATTATTTTGAGTGGGGATAAGAGCCTTAGAAGATGAAGGGGAATTTAGATTATAGATTTGATAAGGCTTGACATGTGTAATTTGACCTTTCCATTGATTATAATTTTGGAAGGGAGGCATACTTGCTTGTCTAAACTGCTGGTAGCTTTGATTTGGCCTATAACTCTAAGCTTGTTGTCTCTTGAGGGA
Organism: Torreya grandis; assembly: GCA_037957365.1. Classification (NCBI taxonomy): domain Eukaryota; kingdom Viridiplantae; phylum Streptophyta; class Pinopsida; order Cupressales; family Taxaceae; genus Torreya; species Torreya grandis. The sequence goes on from JARHVA010004853.1 coordinate 702,629, forward strand.
AACTAAATCATTGGTAACAATCTACAATAGGATCTTAACTTAATGGAGGTCATTTACAAGGGTAACATCCAGCTTCTCTTAATTAGGCAGAGGAGCTAGAGTGGGCACAATAGGCTAGACTGAGGGCTATAAATCAGGAAAGAGTGACATATGAGGGCTAGGAACTATCTTTCCTACTTGAACAAGGAAATTTTAAGCAGTTATAGCTATCTCATAACCAATGGGCAGAGTGTTCTCACCCATAGATTGTATCATGATAACAATGTCACTATTTAGGGCCTTCAAGTAATAAAGGAAAACATAGCTTGGGGTTGGCCTCACAAGAATTGGGATTCTGTCTCAAGTCTTTTGGAACCTAGTGTTAAAATATTGCATAAACTCATGTGGGACTCTCTTCATGGTGGTTAATTGCTTAGCTAGAGACAAATGGTCACTTTTTTCCCCAAACCTATTGGTCAAGAGGGGTTCCTAACTCATTCCATGAGGTAATTGAGTTCATAGGCAAGGTCCCATACCAGTCCAAAACTTTCCCTTTAAAGGATAAGGCTAGAAATTTAATGGCTACATTTTCTTTAGTGATATTATGGATGTTGCAGAGGTTGGCTATGTTTCTAATATGCTTGCCAATAGTGATTGGACCCTCTCCACTAAAGGGAGGAACACTTTTGAGAGCTGTCCCTAGAATTGGGTCATACTACTAAAGGTTCAAGGGACTTTGACCATTAAAGGCCACGAAAGGGAAAGCCCCAAGGGATGCCATGGATGTGAAAGGATTCAACCGGGGTCTCCTTGAGTAGGTATATTTTATGGTTGGTTTAGGAAAGTGGCTTGCTATGTAAGGGTGGGTATTTTCAAACCTCAACCTTTTCATTGAGTTCAAAGGAAACTCAAAAAATTCAAAAGGGAAACCCCTAGAAGAAGATCTTGTAGTGACCTTTGGCATGGGATGTCAGGTTGATCATTAGCTAGAGACTAAGTTGCTAAATGGAGTCGTTAGGTGCTAAATATAGCTCCTTCTTTTGGATTTTTTTAATAATATCAAGACCAACACCAATCCTAAAACTTGTAGGACACATAAATTTGTCCCATCAAGCATGCCAAAAACTATTGACATGGTGGATTGCACCCTATTAAGGGAGGCTCAACTCTCTTCCTCCATGTGACACAATGGAGACACCCCTCTTGCTATGGGTTGAGAACATGAGGGATGAATCTCTAGATTAGGGTTATCTCCCCTTGATGCACCTTGAAGCTCTATATTTCTTACTACTAACAATGGGGGGATGAAAAGGGAGAGAAATACTAAAATCAAAACCTAAACTAATGTGGTGATGCACCAAAATGGTTGGTCTACTTAGCTTTGACATACACTTTACAGCAGAGAGAAGCAAGCATACACTTCATTCAAATGATATCCTTTTCTACATTAGTGTTTCAATAGGGGATCCTATGGAGATACAGGGAGCCAGAGGTGTTCTAAGACACACTATGGATAACCTGTTCACATGTGCCTATACTCTAAGCTAGACACTTTTTATTGACCTACAAGAGAAGAACTCACAATACACTAGATATGTTGGCATAAACTTATGAAATCATGAAAGGAAAATGACTTAACATAAGATAAAAGCATAGACATATGCAAAAGTGCAAGCTCAAATGGAGGTAAAAATGCTTCTTTTGATTCAAGGTAAATTCCTTCAGGGCTTCACCATACAATGCTAAGAGATCCTTTCTCAAATGAGAAGTTACAAATATATATAGAACTTGGAAACAAATAGCTGATAAATCAAGGGATGAAAACCCATGCTAAGTTAAAAAATTCTACACAGACCACAAGCCCATGCTACTACGGTATTCTTCCAATTGCATATGGGAGAGCCATGCTGTAGATTTCCAAGTCACTGCCCTTGTTGTCTTGGGCCTAAAAAAGCATGGGATACTCCTAGCAACTGACAAAGCCATCCCCAAATTGTGTTGATTAGACGATGCTCTCTTCAATGTTGGGTGCAACTAGCTATGCATTAATGGTGAAGCATGAAAACATGGCCTACTCTCCTCTATAGTTTGAAAACCAATTATTTTATTAGTTTTTGGTAGAGATTATTTCACCTAAGTGCATTTAATCTTCTTACTGATGACACTTGTACCACTTGCCTTGGTCTGGTTCATCCTTGGGTCTACACTTTGACTTGTCACACTACTTGGAATGTTTTGAGTTTTTATTTTATTATGCTACATGGCCATGTTTTGGGTTACCCATCTTGTTTTATTTTACTTTGTTATTTCCCTTGGCCTTGGCTTTTTCCCTTTTATCTTTAACCATTCGGCTCTCAGGTGCTTGTTATTCTTGGGCCTTCAGGATTTTGGTAATGTCAAATTTATTTAGACAAAATGTTTGAAGGAATTGCTTCAGATATTTTATTTGAAGAAATTCTTTTTTGGGCTTGCCTTTTCACCTTTCTTTTAACGGGCCTTTGTGCTGCGCTTTCTCTTGGATAAAATGTTTAAAGGAATTCCTTCAGACATATTGTCCAAAGGAATCATTTCCTTTCATTGTTTCTTTTCCTAAAGGGCATGTGCCCTGCAGGCCTTTTGTCCTTGTCCTCTCTTTCTTAAAGTTCCCTCTGCAAAGGCTTCTCCCATCCAAAAGTGCCCTTTGCAAGGGGAGTCCTCTTTCTTGACCAAGTGCCCTCTGTAAGGGCACTTACCCTTTGGAATTTATGTGACCATCAAATTTCTTTTGAAAAAATGTCTAAAGGAATTATTTCTTGGCTTACCTTCTTTAGTTTTCCTTCGAACAAAATGTCTAAAGGAAAACTCCTTTCGCTTGTCACTTTTCCCAAAGGGAAAGTTCCCTTTGGGCTTCTTATCTTTTCCCTTTTGCTTCAAGTGGCTACCCTATGCAAGGGAATTTCAAGCCAAAGGTACCCTTTAAAACTTTTGTATTGGTCCTCACATCGATGAAAAGCCCTCCATAAGATCCATTCTGCATTTAAACATACCCTTCAAAAGTTTTGTAAATGTCCATTTCATCTTTGAAGTGCCTCCTGGAAGGGCACATACTCTTCAAGGAAATTGAAAATGACCCTATAGAATGCCCAAGTACCCTCCATATAAAAACACTTGCCTTAAGAAGTGTCTAAGACCAATTTAGGCTCTTTCAAAGGACTTACTCAAAAAGCTTTGAAATAAAGACATCTCAAAACCTGATTGCTTCTTCCTAACCCTTTCGGGTTTATGAATGGCTCAAAGTCATGAAAGATCATAAGTCAAGTAATCCCATAAACCCAAATTGAACTAATCTAACCCTTTCAAGTTTTTGAACTACTTTTACTCAAGAAAATTGGCAAGTAAAGTACTTTGTAAAACCTGACTTGCACTAGAACTGAGCATAGACCCTTTCAGGTTTGTCAAGTACTCCTACTTATTACTTGTAAAGATTAAAGGTAATTATATTATAAGAAACTTATTTTCTCTATGAATGTTGGAAAAGACCAATGCTTGATGAGAAAACACCTGCACCTACACAAAATAACTTTTCCTTGATTTTTAAAGGGTTAAGACCTAGCTTCAGAGTAAAAGGTCATGAAGAACAAGGCTTCAAGGGAAAAAGGAGGGGGGTGCCCATTTTGGCATGAAAGATTCAAAAAATGGTCAACACAAGGCTAATGTCACTATGTATATGTATGATACTCTATCCATTTTAGGATAGAGAGAGATTCTTTAACAAGAACTCTCCAAGCCTTCTCATATGAATGAGACAACTAAAAAGGTGAATACTATTGTTACAAATAGTAGTCAACCTAGTCCTAGTCAGGTTCCTAATCAAAGTCAATTCCATAATGTTGTTCATCCCCCCAAGGTTGTCAAACCCCCTCCATTCTATTTATCAATCATCATTGGAGACTATTTAGTGCATAATTGTATGATAGATTCAGGTGCTTTGATCTTAATTATGATTAAAGCCATAGTAGATAAACTTGGGATTAAATATGTACCTAATGAAAAGGGTGTTCTCTTGTTGGATGGTTCCCTCACTAAAATAATAGGTATAGTGAAAGATCTTAAGATCACATTGGCAGCTTACCTAAATTATGTCATCACTCAAGATGTAATGGTTTTAGACCTACCCCCATATTTTGCCCTATGCCTATCTAGGGACTTTACTATAAATATTGGGGGCTATTTATCCTCTGATTGATCATACATGGTTTTTAGGACTAGATATGGGACTAAGGTCACTATTACATCTAAACCTTTCTCTAGGTTCCATCTAAAGCCTTATATACCTAACCATACAAAATGTCAACTGCACCATATTTGAGGAGGATGGAAATGTTAGTGAACAAGAGAATCATGATCATTCTCAAGGATTTTTAGACCTATATTTGGATGAATGGGTAGTTGATGACCATGGATTTGATCCCTTTAGTAATCTTGAAGAAACAAAATTAGGGGTGTATTGTATGCATGAGGAGGGTGCTACTATACCTTGCCTAACTAACACACTCAAAAAGAAGATTATCTATGGACCTTATTCTTTGATGTCTCAAGGTCAAAAAATGGTAGTGGATATAGGGTCATGTTGGTTTCATCCTCAGGTTAGAGGTATTATTCAACTATAAGATTCTAATTCAGTTACACTTCAAACTATTGATGTTGTAGATCGCACCCTTAAAAGAAGGCTCAGCTTCTCTCTTCCATGAGGTACAATGGAGACTCCCCTCTTGCTATGGGATTGACAAAACTGAGGGGAAAATATCTAGATAAGGGCTAGCTTCCTTTTATGCATCTCTAAGGTCTTTCACTACTACTGCTAACAATATGGGGGTGAAAAGGGAGAATGATATAACCAAAACATAAATTATCTAAATGGTGATGCACCAAATGATTTTGATCTACTCAACTATTTTAACACTTCAGACCAGAAGGGGGCCAATAGACACTTTATCTAACAAAAAGACCAGACTTTAGGGAGCTTTGACAGGGGCTTAATGAAGACACAATGAAAAGGAACATACCATAGGAACTGTAGAAAACACATTGTCAAATAACTACTCTTTTGTCTCTGCAATCCAGATGAAGCACTTCCTGTTAACCTACAGAAATGATCTTGGCTACACTAGGTATGTTGGTGTCAATCCATGAAAGCATCAAGCTAAAATGACTGAACATAGAGTTAATACACAGACATACTCAAAAGTATAACCAGTCAGATAGAGGTAAAATTCATTCTTATTGATTCAAATGTAAAATTTGGTAGGGATTCACCTTAAAAAATGAGATATATCTTTCTCAACTAAGAGGTTACAATATATAGCATGAAGAAGAAGACTTTGGCACCTTCCAGAACAAGTGGCCCATGCTGCATTGAATGCCTAAGAAGGAGGAAGTCCACTGAAGGAACCATATTGTGGCTATCATAGGTCTTGACTTTGGTTCTTAAATAGTATTAAATGTCACTACAAAATCATGGGCCACTTTGTCTATTTGAATGACAAGGCTGCTTCTCGATGAAGTTCACATAACTATCTTCCCATTAATGTAAAATGAGGAAAAATGGCCACTCTATTGAATGCCTACACTCCCCTTGGTGGCCACTTGGTAGAGGTTGTTTCATCCACTGCAATAACATCCCATGCTAATGCTTTCTATGCCACTTGGGCTATCTTATTCATTTTTACGCTTGGCCTTTGTATTTTCTTGGATCTTTGCCCCTCGGGGATATCTCCATCATTTATTAGCCCTTTAGGCTCCCTTCTCAATGGGTCACTGAGTTTATCCTTAGGTCTCTGAGCCCCCTTTAAATTCCTTTAGGCCTGTCACCCTTGAGCTCTTTCAGGCATCCTCAATAGTTAATGCATCCCATTAGAATTGATGTCTGTGGGCCTGCCACCATTTTAAAAATAATGGTTATTTCATTGTCCTGAATTTGACATCTGCGAGGACGTCACTAGATGTTTAAACTACCAATGGCTAGTTCATCATGCTAAAGTTGACGTGCTCAAGCCCATCATCACTTTGGTAATTCCTTCAGCCTTTTGCAACTGAACCTTTGGCCTTTTGCAATTCCTTTGGCATTTTGCAATTAAACCTTCTCAAAAGGAAGGTGACCTTTCAGAAGAGAGGAGAGAGTGAATTTTTGGCAGCTGAGAATACCTTGCAAGGGTACTTGCCCTTTGGGCTCCTTTGTCTACTCAATTCCTTTAGACAAAATTTATGAAGGAATTCCTTCAAAAATTTTACTCAAAGGAAATCTTTCCTTCAAAGTCTCAGTCATTCTTTGAGTTCCCAATTCCTTTGAATTCCTTCAAACAAAATGTCTAAAGGAATTCCTTCAGACATTTTGCTTGAAGGAAATGTGCCTTCAATGCCTTGACCTTCTCTTTGTAAATTTATTTAGACAAATGTCCAAAGGAATTCCTTCAGACATTTTGTCTGAAGGAATTTACCTTTGTTCTACATGGATTTTCTTTGGACAAAAAGTTTGAAGAAATCCTGTCTTTTTTGCTTTGTCATTTCTTTCAAAGGAAAACTTCCCTTTCAACCTTCTCTTTGATCTCTTTTCAAAATGTGTTCCCTGCCCTCTGCAAGGGCACCTTGGGTCTAAAATGTCCTTCAAAACCTGATTGAACTTCCCCATTTGGCACCTTCCTACCCTCTGCAAGGGCACTTGCCCTTTGAAGTGTTTATTAAAGACTTGCATTTATTTAAAATTGGCCCATTTATTTGCAATAAAAGGATTGTTCGAGGTAATTTTCTAAAGTGAAACAAGCCTCAGATCAACTCAAAACCTAAAGGACTCAAATCAATCAGTTATTTCATGGAACAAGCCTATGACAAAGGAAAAAAACCATGATTGCTGCAAGGAGAAGGCATCAAAGACTGGGATAGCAAGGAAAGAAAGGGAGACCAATTTTTTTTGGCTTGTAGGACAAAAAATGGTCAACACAAACATAATTTAATAAGAATCTCTTTTACATGGTTTGCAAGAGGCCAGAAGAAGAGGTGTCAAACTTCTTTAAGTAAAAGGAAATAGTGAGATTATTTTGCAACAAGTGAGGGGCATATCTACAATCAAGAACATCATTTGAAAACCTACAAGCATCATGTATGGGATCTCATATAAGAATTCTTAGCATTTTATATACAATCCATACCAAGAGAGGTAAATCAACATGCAAATAGGCTTGCAACCATTAGAGCTCAGTATGAGGTTTTAGATCAAGTCAAAGGTAACTAGAGCCTAGGTATGGTCAAGGTCATATGTAGGCCATCTATACCTAATAATGAGGTAAGTTAGTAGGTTTTTGACAAGGATGATCAAAATATATGTTTTCTAATGCAGGAGGCAGAATTCTACCATAAAAATCAAAATAAGTTCCAACACTAGTATGATGATCATATAGTATAACTGAGATATAAAAAGCTTCCTAAGGGGCTTCTGACATTGGGAAGCATATTCAATTAATATGACCAAGTGATAAAAGCCAATGCATGTATCTCAACCAAAGAGGAACATTATGAAAGGATAGAGATCTTCAAGGGAAAATTGTTGAAGTTAGGAAAGATTAACACAATAAAAGAGAGAGCTACATTTGTTGCTTTATGTCAAGAGTTATCTAATGTATTTATATGGGAGTACAAGGATCTGAAGGGTTTTGATCCCAAATGTGCACAACATACCATTGAGTTAGAAAGTAATGTAAGACCAGTCATGCTAAAGCAAAGGCATATCAGTACAAAGGTGGAAGAGTTGATAAGAAGGGAACTATTTAAGATGATTGAGTCAAAGATCATATTCCCCATCAAACATTCCTCATGGATGGCAAACCTCATGCCAGTAAGGAAGAAGAATGGGGAAACATGTTTATATGTTGATTTTAGGGACCTCAATAAGGTGTCTCTAAAAGATCATTACCCACTTCCCTCAATGGATCAATTATTTAAAAAGTGGTAGGTTCTCAGAGATTCTCATTACCTGATGGCTACTCTAGCTATAATTAGATCCTGGTCAAGGAAGAAGATAGACATAAGACTGCCTTCACCACAAAGTGGGGGTACTTATGCATATATGAAAATGCCCTTCAGACTATCTAATGTTGAAGTAAATTTTTAGAGGGCAATGGATGTTAATTTTGAAGGTTTGATCAATGACATGGTGCTCATCTACCTATATGACATTACTATTTTCTCAAAGTACCCAACTAATCACATTGCTCACTTGAGGTTAGTATTTGAAAGATGTAGAGAGTTCATCATGTCACTAAATCCTAAAAAATACATATTTGGTGTTCATGAGGGTATATTATTAGGCATGTAGTGTCCAAGGATGGTCTTTTCATAGACCTTGAAGGAGTTGAGTCCATCTTAGCTCTACCATTGCCCAAGCACAAGAAGGGTATGTAGAGTTTTTTAGGGAAGATTAATTTTATAAGAATATTTATTCTAGGCTTTGTAGAGATGGTCAAGCCTCTTACTCACATGTTAAGAAAGTGCAAAGAGTTTACATGGACCAAATAAGGTAAGAGAAATTTTGAGGCCATCAAGGAGACCATGTATCATGTCCCTACATTTCTTAATCCTAATTTTAGTAATGAATTCTACTTGTAAGCTTTCTCTACATTGGATGCAATCTCTGCCATGTTGATGCAATAGAATGAGCAAGGTTTGGAACAACCTATTGCTTTCTTCAGTCAAGCCTTAGAGGGGTATGAGAAGAGGTATAGATTTGTAGAGAAGCATATGATTGTAATACTAAGAGATTTGAATAAATTTAGGCACATGGTCTCTAATAGTAAGATCATACTCATGGTGGTACACCCAAGTGTTAAAGAGTTTATACTCAACATAGACCTCAATGAGAAAAGAGATAGATGGGTGAAAAAATGCATAGAGTATGACTTTGAGGTCAAAGTTATAAAGCTTGTGAGGGGAAGGAGTACTGGAGGGTAGTTTAGTGGGATTAGCAGCAGGGATTCTCATTATGTAGGGTCAAGGTCTTCACTACATGGATGTGTAGGTTCGGATGTGGTAGGTTACTTGAATGATAGGTATAGCATCACAGGTTGTGTGGTGGTTGATCTTCAAGATTGATCTTGAAGAGGGATACAAGCCAGGGATTAATTTAGATGGTGTACAGGTAGAGGTACAAGTGCAACTATTTATCTCCAAGTGGGAGATTGTTAGGTTGTGGAGCTAAAAGCTTCACCAGGATGCAAATAGGAGAAGTTATGAAGGATGCAGAGTTGCGGGGAGTTGCAGAATCTATTGCAGGGAAACTGGCATCGGTCTGATCAACCGACGTTGGTCAGATAGCAAAGAAGAAGCAACCAACGTCGGTTACCAATCGGTCGACATCGGTCATGGAGGAGCCGACGTCGACAGCCTGTACGTGAACAGGCAGTTTGCATGTTGATCCCAGAGAGTCTATTTTTGGACTATTTGTTTGCATGTCAAAGGCTAGTTGTAGTCTTGAGTTGCGTGTCTAATTATTGTAATTAGGTTAGTCTAATTATTGTAAGCATGAGATCTATATATGGACTCATGGATTGTATTGTAAACTTGTAGCTAGTGAGTAAGAGAGCAATAAGCTCCTTCAGAGAGAAGAGAGCAATGGTGCGTTCCTCCTAGTGCCACAGTATGAAGGTGGGTACTGGTTTGGAGAATCAGCAGGGTTCTTCATATGTGTATGATCTTGGTCAGCATGTGTGCATGACTTTCTATAGGAGATCTACAATGGTGAGTAAGGTCTAGTGATTTACAAGTAGCAGCAGAGAGCAGGAGATCTACTTGGAGTACAGTTGTGTACTTGGTGAACTAGCAGTGTGTTACTGACTGGTTGGAGAGGTGAACATCAATTTTGTATTGGAGTTGATTGTTGTGACCAAGAGAGAGAGGGAAGAAGGTCTTGAGGTGTGGTGAGCCTTTGAGGTGGAAGAAGAAGTGGCATCTTCTTTATTGTATATTCTTCTGAGTGATTATTAATACAATTGTGTATTGTCTCTCAATTCCTGTGTTGTTTCATATTTCTAGTTACTTTATATTTCTGGTTAAATTCTGTGTTTAGTTGCTAATACAAGAAGTAATCATATGTGATCTATTGGTAGAGTAAGATCTTGACACAGTGGGATCAGAGCATGTTTATTGTTCTAGGTTCCCTGACAAGTGGTATCAGAGCCTTGGTTGTAGGTTCAAGAGCTGATACCAACAAGTGGTATTAGTGCTTTTGGTTGGGTTGACTAACAGGTGGTTTTAGATCTGGTAGTGTTTGTTAATTACAGATCACTCACAGGTGTTTTCAGATTGAGTGGGAGTATAGCAATGGTAGAAGAAAGTAAGCTACGAATGGAGAAACTGAATAGTATGAATGGTCTGATTGATGGAAAAAAAGAGCAGGTAAAAAGAGATTGTTGGTCAGTAGAAGATCAGTGTGTAGAATCATATGTTGCAAGTAATATTACACAGGATGTTCTGGATAAAGTGGAATCTTTGTTTACAGATTCTTTTGCCTCTTTCTATGCAGCCCAAAATAGAGCATCTTTTCATAGGTATGTCTTTGGAGACTTTGGAGAGATTTATTTAGGGGTTGGAGAGCCTTGTCAGATGATTGACGAAGGGGAAGTGAAGCTGAAATTACAGACGGATGACACACAGTGGTTGAAGGAAGTCATGCAGGTACCAGTCTTGGAGATGAGTCTAATTTCTTCAAGAAATTTGGGTGATGAGAGATGCACTGTAACTCTCACAATGGATACACTTGAATTAGATGGTGGTAAGAAAGTAGGTATCCTTTATCTATCTACTTATATTGCTGATTTACCTTTTGTTGCAGAGATGTGGCTTCATAGGCTTAGTCACATATGTAGAAGGAGAATGCAGGTTTTAAAGTGGAAGTCAGATGTCTTTGACAAGCTAAAGAACTGGAAAGCCTTGGTGTTCATGGAGGAGATGATAGACAGAGATCAGGTGAGGGAATTGAATTATTCTGAGTGGAGTAGGGTTGATTTGATTAGGATTTTGATCCATGGAGAGCTCACAGGTAAAAATTTATCACTCACAGACAAACACAGGTACCAGCATCAGTCAGACAGTAACCGACATCGACAGAATAAAGACTGATGTTGGTCATGAAAGAACTGACATCGGTAGAAAGGACACTGGCGTCAGCTAGGGAAATGACGTCGATAGTTAAGGTCAGTACAGGGAGCTGACATCGGTCGGAAATAGACTGGGAGATGGCCGAGATCGGTCACTGGAATGGATAGTGGGTGGACAGCAAGTCTCAAATGCTCATGTCGAGGTCAGAAAGGGTAAGTGAACCTCATATTCATAGTTCACCTTCTTTATATTGCTTATTGATGGTCAAGAACCAGGAAGATGTGAAGAAGCAATGTAGGTAGAATCCAGATATAGTGGGAGCTTGGCATGGATGAGGAGTGTGAGTCCTTGAAGAAGAACCAAACAGGTGTTTGTTGGTAGAATTGTCAGCTAGAAGTAAACACTGAGAGACAGAATGGATTCCCAAGTTAAAGAAGAGAGTGGATGGACACAAGAGACAGAAGGCCAAGGCATATGGTCTTGAAGAAGCTGTTGGACAGTGGTACAGGTTTTGATAGGTGGATGACTGAGCATGGCTTCAGTTAATGTCAGTGTAACTATTGTGGTTTTGTCTTACCAGGTAGATGATGGTCGCAACATCATCTTGTTACTGTATGTGGGTGATTTACTAGTAGGTTTGTACATACAGGTATTTGCTGAGCTAAGGGTAAGGTTAGTTCAGAGGTGTGTCATGAAGAATTTGGAGTAGCAAAATTCTTTGGCATAAGAGACATGGAGATTTTATCTCCAATGGGAGCTAATATGAAGATGGTGTTGGCAGGGTTCATGATGCAGGTTGCAGAATCAGAAAGCACACCAATGGCTGGACAGTTCAAGCTTAGCTTGAAACAGGGTTCGAAATCACATGAGGTCTAGTGTAGACCTGAGTTTTCCCAATCAGTGGGGGTTGTCAAAAAGTATGGATCCAATTCAGGGAAGGAGTATTGGAGGGCAGTTCAGTGGGATCAGCATCAGGGATTCTCGTTATGCAGGGTCAAGGTCTTCACTACATGGATGTGTAGGTTCGGATGTGGTAGGTTTACTTGAATGACAGGTATAGCATCACAGGTGTGTGGTGGTTGATCTTTAAAATTGACCTTGAAGAGGGATATAAGCCAGGGAATAATTTAGATGGTGTACAGGTGTAGCTATTTATCTCCAAGTGGGAGATTGTTAGGTTGTGGAGCTAAAAGCTTCACCAGGATGCAAATAGGAGAAGTTACAGAGGATGCAGAGTTGTGGGGAGTTGCAGAATCTATTGCAAGGAAACCGACATCAGTCTGATCAACCGACGTTGGTTAGATAGCAAAGAAGAAGAAACCGACGTCAGTTATCAGTCGGCCGACATCCGTCATGGAGGAGCCGACGTCAGCAGCCTGTATGTGAATAGGTAGTTTGCATGTTGATCTCAAAGAGTCTATTTTTGGACTATTTGTTTGCATGTCAAAGGCTAGTTGTAGTCTTGAGTTGCATGTCTAATTATTGTAATTAGGTTAGTCTAATTATTGTAAGCATGAGATCTATATATGGACTCATGGGCTATATTGTAAACTTGTAGCTAGTGAGTAAGAGAGTAATAAGCTCCTTCAGAGAGAAGAGAGCAATGGTGCATTCCTCCTAGTGCCATAGTATAAAGGTGGGTACTGGTTTGGAGAATCAGTAGGGTTCTTCGTATGTGTATGATCTTGGTCAGCATGTGTGCATGACTTTCTATAGGAGATCTACAATGGTGAGTAAGATCTAGTGATTTGCAAGTAGCAGCAGAGAGTAGGAGATCTACTTGGAGTACAGTTGTGTACTTGGTGAACTGGCAGCGTGTTACTGACTGGTTGGAGAGGTGAACATCAATTTTGTATTGGAGTTGATTGTTGTGACGAAGAGAGAGATGGAAGAAGGTCTTGAGGTGTGGCGAGCCTTTGAGGTGGAAGAAGAAGTGGCATCTTCTTTATTGTATATTCTTCTGAGTGATTATTAATGCAATTGTGTATTGTCTCTCAATTCCTGTGTTGTTTCATATTTCTAGTTACTTTATATTTCTGGTTAAATTCCATGTTTAGTTGCTAATACAAGAAGTAATCATATGTGCTCTATTGGTAGAGCAAGATCCTGACACAGTGGGATCAGAGCATGTTTATTGTTCTAGGCTCCCTGACAAAAAGAGATAGATGGGTGAAAAAATGCATAGAGTATGACTTTGAGGTCAAAGTTATAAAGCTTGTGAGGGGGAGAAGGTTTGTGTGAGCACCTTACAATAAAATTAAATCAAGATGAATATCAAGTGTTGGTAGTCAATGATAGCTAGCAGGTAGTTACAGACAACACAATTTTCAGTTGGACACATGACATAATTAGATTTATCAAGTTAGGCCAATGTCCTATGGGGATAGAGAGATCTAAAAGAAGGCACTTTAGGTTGTAATTTATACGTTATGTCCTGATAGATGAAGTTATTTTCAAGAGAGACATATGAGGTATGATTTTGAGGTGTGTGGAATCATGCCCAATAGACAAGTTACTTTGTTGGAGAGTTGTCAGTGATGTCATAGTGATATCATAGAAGTGTCTTTGTGAGTGGATGAATTGCTTTGATAGCCTAAGTAATAATGAAAAAGTGTGTAATGTGCTTGTGCTAGTGTGCTAAAATTTGGCTTGGTTGATATTCAATTTTGGTATGGATAGAGATTTTCAAGGATGATTAGAAATCTTGTGTGCATAAGTAGAATTTAACTGGTAGTCCATAGTTTTTATCTAGATAGTTTGGGTCTAGTGGCAAAAAATTTAAGAAGCAAATTGGATGACATCACCCTTTACACATGTGGATGAGTCAATAAGAAATGGTCACATGGGTTTGTTTAGTTTTATGCCTAGTTCGTATGTGCCAAATTTTAAGTCATGCAATGTAGCGTGTCAAAAGATATGTGGGTGCAAAGTGTCAGGAACCTAGAACAATAAACATGCTCTGATACCACTTGTCAGGATCTTGCTCCACCAATAGAGAACATATGATTACTTCTTGTATTAGCAACTAAACATGAAATTTAACCAGAATCAATAAGTAACTAGAAATATGAAACAACACAGGAATATGAGAGACAATACACAATTGTATTAATAATCACACAGAAGAATATACAATAAAGAAGATGCCACTTCTTCTTCCACCTCAAAGGCTTGCCACACCTCAAGACCTTCTTCTCTCTCTCTCTCAATCCCAACAATAAACTCCAATATAGAATTGATGTTCACCTCTCCAACCAGCCAGTAACACGCTGCCAGTACACCAAGCACACAACCGTACTCCAAGTAGATCTCCTGCTCTCTGCTGCTACTTGCAAATCACTAGACCTTACTCACCATTGTAGATCTCCAAAAGAAGCCATGCTCACCTACTGACTAAGATCATACAAATATGAAGAACCCTGCTGATTCTCCAATCCAGTACCCACCTTGGTACTGTGGCACTAGGAGGAACACACCATTGCTCTCTTCTCTCAGAAGGAGCTTGTTTGCTTTCTTACTCTCTAGCTATAATTTTAGAATACAACCCATGAGTCCATATATAGATCTCATGCTTACAATAATTAGACTATCTTAATTACAATAATTAGACATGTAACTCAAGACTATGACTAGCCCTTAACATGCAAACTCACAGTCCAAAAATAGACTCTCCAGAAACAACATGCAATCTACATGTTCACGCATAGGCTGCCGATGTCGGCTCCTCCATGATCAATGTCAGCCGACTGGTAACCGATGTTGGTTGCTTCTTCATTGCTATCTAATTGATGTCGGTTGATCAGACCAATGCTGATTTCCCTACAATACATTCAACAACTCTCTGTAACTCTGCATCCTTCGTAACTTTTCCTGTTTGCATCCTGGTGAAGCTTTTAGCTCCACAACCTAACAATCTCCCACTTGGAGATAAACAAATATCTATGTAGTGAATACCTTGACCCTGCATAACAAGAATCCCTACTACTGAACCCTCTTAGATACCTAAGAATCCACTGAATTACCCTCCAGTACTCCTTCCCCGTATTGGCTCCATACTTTCTGACAACCCAAACTGCTTGGGAAAACTCAGGTCTACACTAGACCTCATGTGATTTCAAACCCTGTTCGAAGCTAAGCTTGAACTGTCCAGCCCTTGGTGTGCTTTCTAATTTTGCATCCTGCATCATGAACCCCGCCAACACCGTCTTCACACCAGCTCCCACTGGAGATAAAATCTCCATGTCTCTTATGCCAAAGAATTTTGCTGCTCCAAATTCTTCATGACACACCTCTGAACTAACCTTACCTTTAGCTCAGCAAAACCCTGTATGTACAAACCTGCTCCAAGCTCATCCTCCACATATAGTAATAAGATAATTTTGTGACCATCATCCACCTGGTAAGATAAACACAATAGTTATATTGACATTGACAAAAGCTCTGCTTTGTCATCTACCTGGTACCACTTGTCAGCGCTATACCTGCAGCTTCCTCAAGACCATATACCTTGGCCTTCTGTCTCAAGTATCCATCCACTCTCTTCTTTAACTTGGGAATCCATTTTATCTCTCAGTGCTTACTTCCAGCTGACAACTCTACCAACAAATACCTATTTGGTTCTTCTCCAAGGACTCACACTCCTCATCCATGCCAAGCTCCCACTGTATCTGGATTCTACCTACATTGCCTCTTCACGTCTTCCTAGTTCTTGACCATCAATAAGCAATATAAAGAGGGTGAACAATGAATATGAGGTTCACTTACCCTTTCTAACCTCCATATGGGTGTTTGAGACCTGTTGACAGCTTGCTGTCTGCCCAATATCTGTTCCAGTGACCGATCTCGGCCATCTCCCAGTCTGCTCCCGACCGATGTCAGTTCCCTACACTGACCCTGACTGCCGACGTCATTTCTCTAGCCAACGCCGGTGTCCCTCCTGCCGACGTTGGTTCCTTCATGACCGACGTCAGTCTTCCCTCTACCGACGTTAGTTACTGTCTGACCAACGCCTGTACCTATGTTTGCCTATGAGTGATAACTTTTTACCCGCGAGCTCTCCATGGATCAAAACCCTGTTTAAATCAACATAGCCCTACACAGAATAATTCAGTCTCCTCACCTGATCTCTATCCATCATCTCCTCCATGAACACCAAGGCTTTCCAGTTCTTTAGCTTGTCAAAAACATCTGTCTTCCACTTGAGAACATGCATTCCCCTCCTACATATGTGACCAAGCCTACAAAGCCACATCTCTATAACAAAAGGTGAATCAGTAATATAAGTAGATAGATAAAAGATACATACTTTCTTACCACCATCTAATTCAAGTGTATCCACTGTGAGAGTTATAGTGCATCTCTCATCACCTAAATTTTCTAAAGAAATTAGACTCATCTCCAAGACTAGTACCTGCATGACTTCCTTCACCACTTGTGTGTTATTTGCCTACAATTTTAGCTTCACTTCCCCTTTGCTAATAATCTGACAAGGCTCTCCAACCCCTAAATAAATCTCTCCAAAGACACCCATGAAAAGATGCTCTATTTCGGGCTGCATGGAAAGAGGCAAAAGAATTTGTAAACAAAGATTCTACTTTATCCAAAACATCCTGTGTAACATCACCTGCAACATATGCTTCTACACGCTGATCTTCTACTGACAAACAATCTCCTTTTACCTTCTCTTTCTTTCCATCAATTAGACCATTTGTGCTATTCAGTTTCTCCATTCGTAACTTACTTTCTTCTGCCATTGCTATACTCCCACTCAATCTGAAACCCCTACGAGTGACCTGTAATCAAAAACACTACCAGATCTAAAACCACCTGTTAGTCAACCCAACCAAAAGCTCTGATACCACTTGATGGTATCAGCTCTTGAACCTACAACCAAGGCTCTGATACCACGTGTCAGGAACCTAGAACAATAAACATGCTCTGATACCACTTGTCAGGGTCTTGCTCCACCAATAGAGCACATATGATTAGTTCTTGTATTAACAACTAAACACAAAATTTAACTAGAATCAATAAGTAACTAGAAATATGAAACAACACAAGAATATGAGAGACAATACACAATTGTATTAATAATCACACAGAAGAATATACAATAAAGAAGATGCCACTTCTTCTTCCACCTCAAAGGCTCGCCACACCTCAAGACCTTCTTCCCTCTCTCTCTCAGTCCCAAAAATCAACTCCAATATAGAATTGATGTTCACCTCTCCAACCAGTCAGTAACACGCTGCCAGTACACCAAGCACACAACCATACTCCAAGTAGATCTCCTGCTCTCTGCTGCTACCTGCAAATCACTAGACCTTACTTACCATTGTAGATCTCCAAAAGAAGCCATGCTCACCTACTGACTAAGATCATACAAATATGAAGAACCCTGCTGATTCTCCAATCCAGTACCCACCTTGGTACTGTGGCACTAGGAGGAACACACCATTGCTCTCTTCTCTCAGAAGGAGCTTGTTTGCTCTCTTACTCTCTAGCTACAATTTTATAATACAACCCATGAGTCCATATATATATATCTCATGCTTACAATAATTATACTATCTTAATTACAATAATTAGACATGCAACTCAAGACTATGACTAGCCCTTAACATGTAAACTCACAGTCCAAAAATAGACTCTCCAAAAACAACATGCAATCTGCATGTTCACGCATAGGCTGTCGATGTCAACTCCTCAATGACCGATGTCGGTCAACTGGTAACCAATGTCAGTTGATTCTTCACTGCTATCTGACCAATGTCAGTTGATCAGACTGACGCTAGTTGCCCTGCAACGCATTCAACAACTCTTTGCAACTCTGCATCCTCCGTAACTTCTCCTGTTTGCATCTTGGTGAAGCTTTTAGCTGCACAACCTAACACAAAGTTGGGATCCCAGGAATTTTGATAGTGTTTTCCCATAGCAAAATTTGCAATGTGGAAAGAAGAGCCAAGAAAGCATATTGATTAATTTATATCTCACATGTGTGGACATTTTAGGAGAAGGTGATCATATGGGTTTGTTCAGTTTTGAGCCTAGTTTATTTTTGCTAAATTTTAGATCATGCACTAAAGTGCGATAAAAGTTATGCATGTTCAAAGTTGGTCTCCCAAAAAAGTTTTTGACATAGTTGG
This sequence comes from Torreya grandis, assembly GCA_037957365.1. Lineage (NCBI taxonomy): Eukaryota > Viridiplantae > Streptophyta > Pinopsida > Cupressales > Taxaceae > Torreya > Torreya grandis. The sequence goes on from JARHVA010004853.1 coordinate 720,877, forward strand.
ATCTATGACAAAATATTTTGAGAAGGAATTTTAATGGTGATATACCTCGCACGTGTAAAGGTTTTTGGAGTAGTTTGACTTATGGTTGGATTCTCCTATATGAGGAGATCATATGGTATAAATTTGAGATCATGTGAGTAAGAAAAAAAGAAGTTATTAAGGTAAAAAGTTGGCATTTAAAGAATATTTTAATGGTTCCCATAATTAGTCATTTTTGTGCATGTTAAATTTTGAGAAAGATTGATGGACCATATTTTCTCCAAGAAGTCAAGAAGTAGTGAGATGATGATAGGTGCATGATGTTTAGTGCTAAGCAGAGATAAAGATTTAACTTATTCTAAGGATCAATGATGAGATGGGGATCAAACATATATAGATAAATGGTGTGTATTAAATTCAAGAGGTAAAAGTGAAAATATTTTAGCATTGCTAAAGCAAGGACAATCTTGAAGAGATCGACAAAGTATGTGGAGTCAACATTACAAGATTACACGAGATGAGGTCAAAGTGACTGAGGTTTAATGTTTGAGCATTAGTGCCTATGTGTTAAATATAAAACAAGATAGATGGTGTGTATTTTATATGATCAGTGAGGACATGAGATGCAAGCATAGTGTTTGAAGTTTAACTATGACCGTTGACATTTAAATATTTGAATTTTAACAAATGGAAAAACCAGTCTGTGTATTTTGGCTATAACTTTTGATCCAAGATGAATTTGTTCATGATGTGAAAAGAAAAGATGAAGAGGAATCCATGGAACATATAATGAACCTATTTTTAATATTTTTTTGTGTCTATGAACAAAGATATTAACGTTCCAAGTTGATTGTGTGTTCATGCATGGAATGTAACTTAAGAAGATTGTATGAGCTTTTTTTGTTATTGTTTTGATATCTCTTGTTGAATTGGCTATTGGGGAGTGTTTTAGATTCCATGAGGATGCTCTATGAGTATTTTTGAGGTATGATATATATATCTTGAGTATGAACAATGCTTAAAAAGTTGACTTTATGTTCAGTAATGGTGTTCCTATGTATAAAGTCTATGTTTGAGTTGATTGAGCATACATAGAGGTGAGTAAAGGCAATTATGATCATTTGCAGATGTTCTAGGGGACATAAAGAGTGGACCTATGTATTTTTAAGTGGTCCTATGTTCTTATTATTCTTTGAGAAGTGTCAAAGAGTTGATTGGGTCTCCATAGGACCTAAAAGTGACTTAGGCCTATTAAAAGTGGATTGTTCTTAGTGTGACCTATGTGAGATACCTTAAGGGTGAAGGCATGTTTTGTGGCCAACAAGGAAATATTATGATCTTTTTAATTCATTATTTCTCTATATATAGTGAAACCAAGTGTGTTGGTTTCTAGACTTGTATGTAAGAGAGACAAGAGCAAGGTGAATGTGAGAGTTGTGGAGTGAAGGATAGGTAGTGTGCTTGTTGGTTGAGTTAATGAGAAAAATAGTTTTTTAATTATGTGTATGACCTATAGGTAATGTTCCTAATGTAAAAATAGTTCTCTTGTAATTTGAGGATATGCGAAGAGGTTTGAGTGTGCATATGAGGATAGTTTGAGTGAAGGAGAGAGATTGTGACATGCCTATGTGAGAGGCATGTTTGAGATAGAGAGAGAGTTTGTGAAGGGGTTAGATAAATAGATATCCATAATTATGTGTTGAAGACATAATTACTAAGGTGTAAGTGTTCAAAGGAGGATTTAAAGGCCTTGGTCTTCCTTAGGGGCAGTTACTCCTTGTGAAATAGGTGTTTCACTAAGTACCTTTGGTTAGGAGGATATGATCAAGGTTTGATGGTCTAAAGGAGTTAATAAATCTATTACTTTTAATTTATTATAAGATATTAGTCTATTTGTGTTGTAAGCTTGAGAGTGGGTTTTATTCCCATGAGGGATTAACATAGGAAATATGTGTTATGTGTTTGATATTATGTATGCATTGAATGTATGATCTCTCTTAATAATGTTTCTTGATCAAGTTGATATATACTAATTGATGAATAGTTTAAAGGAATATAATTGAAATTTAAATATTTTGGCTCACTAATTTAGCCCCACTCTAAGTGATTATACTTTTAACAATTGGTATTAGAGCAGGTCCTTTGGTAAAGTCTTAACAGCTTGAAGGTGATCCAAGGTACAAAATGGGTAGTCATCAAAGAGGATTCTATACTAAGCAAGCATCGATGTTAAATGGATCCAATTATGCTTTTTGGGGTGCTAAGATGAGGACATACACTATGTCTCTAGTATTTGATTTTTGGCAATCTATTGTGAATGGATATGTCACTCCTCGTATTCCTCCATCTAGTGATGTAGACAAGAAGCTATTTGAGAATAATTATAAGACAATGAATGCCATCACCTGTGGTCTTATTGAAACTAATTTTACTAAGGTAATCCATTATAATCCTGCTAAAGAGATATGGGACAAAATGAAAATCATTTATGAATGAGATTCAAAGGTCAAGCTTGCTAATTTGCAACCTCATTGAAGGCAATTTAAAATTCTCAAGATGAATGAAGAAGATATTGTGGCATCCTTTCAGTAGAGAATTGATGAGATCATGAACATCATTAGAGGTCTTGAAGAGAACCTTGAAGAAGCTACTATAGTTCAAAGGGTATTAAAGTCCCTATCCCTCAAGTTTGATCCTAAGTTGTCTGCTATAGAAGAAATTCATGATCTTACTTAGTTAAATATGGATCAATTTCATGGCACCCTTACTGCCTATGAGATTAGGAAGAATGATGATATACCACCAAAGAAGGAAGCAAATTTCAAGATTGAAATGAAGATAAATAAGAAGTTACAAGGTAAGAAACTTAAGGAGGATGACATTCCTAATAGAGATGAGGATTGACTAATTGTTTTGATTTCAAGAAAATTGAGAATAGGTTTAGGAAAGTATAAAGGTAATCTACCCCTCAAATGATTCAATTATGGTAAGATATGACATTTTTCAAGTAAGTGTCCTCATAAGTATAAGAAGGATGATGATGAAGGGCATGATCAAGGTCATGATGAAGGAGAGATAAAATTCAAGTTCGATAAAATCAAAAATGGATTTAGAAGGTTTGATAATAATAAGTACTTCAAGGACAAGAAGAGTTTCTACACTAAATAAGATTGTAGCTCATTAGATGAGAGTGAAAACATTGACTCAGAGTTTGATCATGAAGATGATGGTCCTATTGAAAAGATGAAGGTAGTTAATCACATCAAAATGGGTCTACTTGGAGTGATTCAGATGATGATGAAGATGAGGTGGACTATGAGACTGCATTGACAAATGCTCATGAAGAACTAAAGATTGAAAAGAAGATGAAATATAAACTCAAGGACTTTGAGAAGAAATTAAATGTGTTTGAGGTAATGATAGATGAATATGCCAAGGAACATGAAGATATGGTCAACCATCTCAACTTTCAATTAGAAATCCTATCTACAAGCCTAAAATCTAAAGAAGATGAATGTGTAAGGTATGTAATTGAAAATCATTCATTGGAATCTGAGTTAGAGAATATGTATAGTAAGGTAATGCCATTTTTGAGGTTTGAAAAGAGATGAATGGATTTAAACAATATTCTAAATGATCAAAAGCATGTAAGTGATAAGATTGGTCTTAGATACAAAGAAGAACCAAAGACTACAACTCAATACAAGATGAAGACTAATGTGAACAAGGAAAATCTAACTTTGAAGACAAATCATCAAACAAGGAATAAAGTTGCTGATAGAATGAATATAGATCAAATGAGATAAGAAAATACCATAAGGTATAAAATCTTCAATGGTTACTGCTACACATGTAATCAATTTGGTCATAGGGATAGAGAATGTATAAGACCTATTAAGAATGAATTTGCATGGAACTATGATAAGGGTCATCAGTCAAAAGGTGTAAGCAAAGTTGAGTTTTTCAACTATCATGATGTGGGATACTTTTTAAAACATTTTCCATTTAAGGTAAGACAAGTTAAGTTTCCTTCAAGAGATATTGAGTGCTACAGTTGTTATGAACTAGGACAAATTTCAAGATTTTGTCAAAATCTAGAAAGGCATAAAGAGCTTCATGTAAAAAGCATGGTGTGCTTCAATTGTGAATTGAGAGGTCACATTTATAGGTTATAAAACCAAAGGCCTATAAGTTATAATAGGTTCAATCAAGCTCCCAAAGTACATGGAAGAAGATACGTTAACTCATGGAGACCAAAGGTGGTAAGTAGGACTTATGATGAGTCTGTAGGTCCAAGTAATATGTTTGCTATGGTGGATAATGCTTCAGAAATTGAAGAGTGTGAATATATCTCATTAGCTACTCATGTTGAGAGTGATGAGGTTCCAAGTTACAAGGTTGATTATTCAAATGAAAAGGTATGTCAAGATTCCATAGTTGCTCCATGTATTGTCATTTCTATCTTTGAAGAAAAGAAGAGTGATATAGAAGAAGAACTAGTTGTCATAGTTTAGAATAAGAAGAATAAGAACAAGAGTAAGAAGTCTTATAGCTATAAAAATATTATAGTGGTTATTGAGGAGATGTGGCCCACTCCTAGCTTCACTTTATTTTAGAGCATTTTGGCACAAACGATGTCTCTGTCTATGCTTCTTAAAGAGACTCCTTTTAGTGAAGAAGTAAGTGTTACTATGGTGTTCTTGGGATGGTCCTAAAATACTAGAGTTAAGTATTCTTAGTTGGAACAAGTATTCCCAAGTGGAAAATATGTTGAGGTGATGTCATGATGTTGATAACTATATGTGTTGTAGTTTGTAGGGCCATATTGAAGGTTTCCAAATGACAAAGGAGGACTTGTGATTTATTAAGATGATATTTTTTCATAAAAAGGTTTGTTGACCTTATTTTATCATGTTTTAGGTGGTTTTATGATATGAAGGTATGTTAAAGTCAAATTGGAGATTTGTGTTAGCTCTCAAATTTCCCAGTGTTTGCTTAATAGCTTACAAGTCCTAAAATGGGTTATAGGAAGTCAAGGTTCCCAATGGTGTGGAAGCTCAAATATTGTTACAAAAGTGTGTAATGGTTATCTCTAGGTGTACAAGAAATTTTAGAGGTGGACATGGACTGGAAGGTACTGAGTTGATATTATTTGTTTTGAGATTCTAGGGTTTTGTGCTCTACTAGAAAAGTGGTTTGCCTTATGAGTTGATGTCTAAGGATTCTTAATATATTTAGTGGGCCAAATGGGTTGTAAAAAAAAGATTAATAGATATTTTAAGGTTTGTGGTTCTCAAGTTATTCACATTTTTGTCAAGTTGGAGGCCTAATTGGGTAATAGGTTTGTGAAGGAAGTTTGTTGTAGTGCTTGGTTGAAGAAGAGTGTTGGCATAGGGCAAGAGGAAGTTGTGAAGGAAAATAGAAATAAGGTCAAGGTAAGGTGGAGTTTGTATCATATTTATAAGATGGTCTTTTCCTATTTATGGTATTTTTAGGTCCTCAAGATCAGTTAGTGCCCACTTTGTCATTATGTCAAAGGGGGAGAAATTTCGTATTGTGGGAGTGCTTGAAGATAGAGAAGGTGAGATGTATATTGATATATATTATTTTTGTTAACATCAATGACAAAGGGGGAGATTTTTAGAGAGTTTTTAGTGATGTCATAGTGATATCATAAAAGTGTCCAAATAAGTGGATGAAGTTCTTTAATAGCCTAATTAATAATGACAAAGTGTGCAATATGCTTGTTTGAGTGTGCTTGAAGTTGGCTTAGTTGATATTCAATTTTGGTATGATTAGAGATGTTCAAGGTTGATTGGAGAGATTTTTATGCATAAGTGGAATTCATCTGGTAGTCCATAGTTTTCATCTAGACAATTTGGGTCTAGTGGCAGAAAATTTAAGAAGGTAATTTGATGACATCACCATTACCACACGTGGATGAGTCAAGAGGAAATGGTCACATGGGTTTGTAAAATTTTATACCTAATTCTTATGCACCAAATTTTAGGTCATGAAATGTAGTGCACCAAAATAATGTGGGTGCAAAGTTGGGATCCCAAGCATTTTGATAGGGTTTTCCCATAGCCAAATTTTTAATGTGGCAAGAAGAGTCGAGTAAGCATATTGATAAAGTTATATCTCATACGTGTGGATATTTCAAGAGAAGGTGATCATATAGGTTTTTTTAGTTTTGAGCCTAGTTTATTTTATCTAAGTTTTAGATCATGTACTGAAGTGAAACAAAAGTTATGCATGTTCAAAGTTGGTCTCCCAAACAATTTTTCAACATAGTTGGCTCTGTGTCAAAATATTTTGAGAAGGCATTTTAATGGATATATATCTCACATGTGTGAAGGTTTTAGGAGTAGTTTGACATATGGTTGGATTCTATTATATGAGGAGATCATATTGTATAAATTTGAGATCATGAAAGTAAGCATAGAAGAAGTTATTTAGGTGCAAAGTTGGCCTTCCAAGTGTATTTCAATGGTTACCATAGTCATTTCTGCACATGTTAATTTTTGAGCAAGATCGATGGAGTACGTTTACTCCAAGAAGCTAAGAAGAATTGAGATGAAGACAAGTGTATAATGTATAACATTGAGCAAAGATAAATATCTATATTTTTCCAAAGATCAATGGTGAGAGGGAGATCATATAGATAGAGATCAACAGTGCATATTAAAGTCAAGAGGTCAAAGTGATAGTTGTCTAGCATTGCTTGCATGAGATCAGGTCAAAGTGACTAAGATTTAATATTTGAGAATTGGTGCTTATGAGTTAAAGATTAAAAAAATCAATGGTGTGTATTTTATTTGAGTAGTGAGGACATGATATGGGAGCATAGTGTTCAAAGTTTAACTGTGACTATTGACATTTAAATATTTGAATTTTAATAAAGAGAAAAACTAGTCCGTGTATTTTTTGATCTAGGATGAATTTGCTCATGTTTTAAAAATAAAAGATGAAGAGGATGCCATGGTTCATCTAATGAACATAATTTAAATATGTGTAAATGTGTATGGACAAAGATATTAAGGTTCCAAGTTGATTGTGTGTTCATGTATGGACTGTAAGTAATCTGAGAAGATTGTATGAGGTTTTTTTGATATCTTTTGATGAATTAACTATTGGGGAGTGTTGTAGTCTCCCTGAGGATGATCTATGAGTATTTTATAGGTGTAATCAATCTATATTGAGTATGAATTTTTTTTAATAAGTTTATTGTATGTTTGATAATGGTGTTCATGTGTATAAGGTCTATGTTTGAGTTGATTGAGCATATGCAAAGGTGAGCAAAGGTGACTATGATCATTTGAAGATGTCTTAGGGGACATAAAGAGTGGACCTATGTATTTATGGACATAGGACATAAGTGGTCCTGTGTTCTTATTATGATTGAAGAAGTGTCAAAGCATTGAATGGGTCTCCATAGGACTTAAAAATGACTTATGCCTATTTAAGAGTGGATTGTGCTTAGTGTGACCTATGTGAGATGCCTTAAGGGTGAAGGCATGTTCTATGCTTGATAAGGAAATATTGTGATATTTTTAATTCATGATTTATCTATTTATAGTAAAACCAAGTGTGTTGGTTTCTAGACTTGTATGTAAGAGAGATTAGAGTAAGGTGCATGTAAGAGTTGTGGAGTGAAGGATAGGTAGTGTGCCTGTTGGTTGAGTTAATGAGTAGAATAATTTGTTTACTATGTGTATGAATTGTAGCTCATGTTCTTAATGTTAGAATATTACTCTTTTAATGTCAGGATATGTAAAGAGGTTTGAATGTGCATATGAGGATAGATTGAGTGAAGATGGAGAGAGATTGTGACATGCTTATGTGAGAGACATGTTTGAGATAGAGAGAGTGTTTATGCAGGGGTTAGATAAAAAAATACCCATCATCAGGTGTTGAATACATCATTGCTAAGGTGTAAGTGTTCAAAGGAGGGTCTAAAGGACTTGGTCTTCCTTAGGGGTAGTTACTCCTTGTGAAATAGGTGTTTCACTAAATACCTTTATTTAGGAGGATATGATCAAGGTTTTCTAGTCTAAAGGAGTTGATCAATCTCTTGTTTGTAATTTATTATAGGATAATAGTCCATTTGTGTTACATGCTTGAGAGTGGGTTTTATTCCACATGAAGGTTTCCCATAGGAAATATGTGTTATGTGTTAGATCTTGTGTATGCATTGAATGTATGATCTCTCCTTTTAATGCTTCTTGATCAAGTTGATATATGCTGATTGATTAATAGTTTAAAGGACTAAAATTGAAATTGAAATATTTTGGCTCATTGATTCACCCACCCTCTTAGTGATTGTACCTCTAAAAATTGGTATTAGAGTAGGTATTTTAGTAAAGGCTTAATAGTTTGAAGGTGATCCAATATACAAAATGGGTAGTCATCAAGGAGGCTTTTCTACTAAGAAAGAACCAATGTTCAATGGATCCAATTATGCTTTTTGGAGTGCTGGGATGAGGACATACATTAAATCTTTAGGGTCTAATGTTTGTCAATATATTATGGATGGATATGTTACTCTTACTATTCCTCCATCTAGTGATGTAGACATGAAGCTATTTGAGAATAATTCTAAGACAATGAATGCCATAACCTATCGTCTTACAAAAATTGAGTTTACCAAGGTAATCCATTGCAATTCTACTAAAGAGATATGGGATAAAATTCATATCATTTATGAAGGAGATTCAAAGGTCAATCTTGCTAATTTGTAAACTCATATAAGGTAATTTGGAAGTCTCAAGATGAATGAAGAAGATACAGTGGCATATTTTTTGTAGAGAGTTGATGAGATTGTGAACATTATCAGAGGTCTTGGAGAGAACCTTAAGAAGCTAATTTAGTTAAAAATGTATTAAGGTCCATATCCCTCATGTTTGATCCTAAAATATCTACTATAGAATAAAGTCATGATCTTACTCAGTTAAAGATGGATAAATTGCATGACACCCTTACTGCCTATGAGATGAGGAAGAATGATGATATACCACCAAATAAGGAAGCAAATTTCAAGACTGAAATGAAGACAAAGAAGAAGTTACAAGGTAATAAACTCAAGGAGGATGACATTCTTGATATAGATGAAGATGAACTAATAGCTTTGATTTCAAGAAAATTGAGAACATGTTCAGGCAAGTATAAAGTTAAACTACCCCTCAAATGCTTCAATTGTGGTGAGATATGACATTTTGATAATAATTGCCCTAATAAGTATAAGAATGATGATGATGAAGAGAATGATCAAGGTCATGATTATGGAAAGATAAAATTTAGGTCTGATAAAAATAAAAAGGGATTCAGAAGGTTTGATAACAAGAAGTACTTCAAGGACAAGAAGAGTCTCTACACTATAAAAGATTGCAACTCATTAGATGAGAGTGAAAATAGTGACTTAGAGTATGATCATTAATATGATGATCTAGTTGAAGATGAAAATCTACTCATGGATGATGAAGTTAGTTTCTCACATCAAAAGGGGTCTACTTAGAGTGATTCATATGATGATGAAGATGAGGTGGACTATGATACTAAATTGACAAATGCTCATGAAGAACTAGAGATTAAAAAGAAGATAAATAAGAAGATGAAATCTAAAATCAAGGACTTTGAGGAGTAATTTAGTGTGTTTGAGGAAAGAATTGATGAAAGTGCCAATGCGCATGAAGATATGGTCAAGCATCTCAATTGTCAATTAGAAATCCTATCTATAAGCCTAAAAGCTTAAGAAGATAAATGTGCAAGGTATGGAATTGAAAATGAGTTATTGAAATCTAAGTTAGAGAAGATGTCTAGTAATTGTTGACATTATGGATTGCACCCTTTGAAAGGATACTCAGTTCCTTTCCTCCACACGGCATAATGTAAACATTCTTCTTGCTGTGGGTGGCAAACTTGAGGGATAAATCTCTAGATGAGGGGATAGCTCCCCTTGATGTACCTTGAAACCTTGGATTTCCTACTACTAATATTGGGGGGGGGGTGAAAAGAGAGAGAGAAACTAAAAAACAAAACCTAACCAATGTGGTGATGCACCAAACTAGTTGGTCTACTCAGCTTTTACCTACAGTTTACACCAAAGAGAAGTAAATAAACACTTCATTTGAATGAGAAACTAACTACATCAATGTTTCAATAGGGGATCCTATGGGGGTATAGGGAGGAAGAAACCACTAGAGGTTTTCTAAAGACACACTATTGGATGGTCTATTCATATGCACCTATACTTCAAGCTAGACACTTCTTATTGACCTATAGAGAAAAATTCACAATACACTAGATATGCTGGTATAAACCTATGAAAGCATTAAAGAAAATGACTGAACATAAGATGATACCATAGAAATATGAAAAAGTGTAAGCTCAAATGGAGGTAAAACACTTCTTTTGATACAAGGTAAATTTCTTTAGGGCTTCACCATACAATGCTGAGAGATCCTCTTCAAAATGAGAAGTTATAATTATATTAGGAACTTGGAAAATAGATCATTGACCAGTCAAGGGAAAGAAACCCATGCTATATTAATCACTCATATAGCACCCACAAGCCCATGATACTACCATCTCTTCTTAAATTCATATGGGAAGGCCATGCTATAGGTGCTTAAGTCACTGCCCTTGATGTTTGGGCCTAAAAGAGCATGGGTTACTCCTCTTAGCAATCGACAAGGCCATCCCCAAATTACGTTGACTGGGCCATGCTCTCTTCAATTCTAAGTTAAATTGGATATTCATTAATGGAAAATCAAGAAAACATGGGCCACTTCTCTTCAATGCTCGCAATCAATCCCTTTATTGGTTTTCAGTGGAAACTATTTCACCTAAGTGTATTTACTTCTCCCACTGATGACTCCTATGCCACTTGTCTTAGTCTGGTTCATCCTTAGGTATGTGCTTTTATTTCCTATGCCACTTGGAACATTTTGAGATTTTGTCTCATATGCATGTGGCCACATTTTGAGTTACCTACTTCATTTTCTCCTTCTTTTCTATTTTTCCCCCTTTTCTTGGCAATTTAGGCTCTCGACGCTTATGAATCTCCTCCCAAGATCCTTTATTTGGCTATTTGATAAGTCATTCCTCAAGATGTCAAGCCTTTGAATTCTTTCAGACAAAATGTCTCAAGGAATTCCTTCAGACATTTTATCCAAATGAATTCTTCCTTTTCTTCATTTGCACTCTTGGATTTTCTTTGGTGGGCCTTTGAGCTTTCTTTCCTGCATTCCTTTAGACAAAATGTCTGAATGAATTCCTTAAAACATTTTGTCTAAAATAATTCTTCTTTGATTACTTCCCAATGGCTAGATTACCACCTTGAATTTGACATTCACGGGCCTGTCACTAGACATTTAAATCCCAATGGCTATTTTACTGCCCTAAATTTGACATTCATGGGCCTGTCACCCCTAGGACAATTCCTTTGGAATTTTTCAAACAAACGTTTTTGCAGGGAAAGTGACCCTTTGGAAAAATTGAAAAGGTCCTCTTTCAAAGCCAAATACCATCTGCAAGGACAACTGCCCTTCAAACTTTTGGTCTTCTAAATTTCTTCAGATAAAATGTTCAAAATAATTCCTTCAAACATTTTGTTTGAAATAATTATTCCTTGGGTCTTCCTCCTTGAATTTCCTTTGGATAAAAAGTTTGAAGGAATTCTCTTTTGGCTTGTTACCTTTTTCGAAGGGCAAGTTCCTTTCAGGCCTTCTGCCTTGCCCTTTTGCTTTGATCAGCTACCCTCTACAAGGATAATTCAAGTCCAAAGTTGCCTTTCAGATTTTTGTAAAGGTCCACCTTGCTCATTGCTTGCCCCCCACAAGGTTACCTTGACATCTAAAGTTGCATTTTGTAAGAAATGTAAAGGTCTTGCTTGCTACCTGAGTTCCCTTCGCAAGGGCACCAACCCTTCAGACTTTTTGCAAATGACCCTTTAGCCTTTTGAACTTGGTCCATTTTACTGATAAAAAGCCCTCTGAAGTAATTTACTTGCCTTGTTAAGAATCTGAGACTAAATTAAGTTTCAAGTCAACTCTTTCCTCTCATACCCAAAAGTACTTGGCAAGAAAAAGAGGAAAATACTTGATTTTTTCATGGTAAATGACCTATCAGAGAAAATTTGCATAAGGCAGCTGAGGGATGAACTAGCTAAGACTTGGATCAAAAGAATCTTGCAAGGAAAAGGAGAGGGGGCCCAAATTTTGGCCTATAGGACCAAATTTTGGTCAACACATTTGGTGATTCACAGGGGAAGCATGCCTGCTATGTTTGAGAAGATTGGTGGCCTAAGAAAATCCATTAGGTATGGAGTCAGGATATAGCTTAAAAAGTTGACAAAAGCCTTGTAAAGACCTATGAACAAATAAATATTTACCCTAAATGATAAAGAAAACACACACAAAGGCTAAAAACACTAAACACATGAATAAAAGCACTTAGGGAAAATGAGGAAAAGATAGGGAAACTATGTACATGGCAAAATAAAGCTAGTGACAATGTTTAAGACATATCCCATTAACTGAGATATGTAGCTCTTCACCATATAACTTAGAGAGTTAGAAAGAATTATGTTACTTGCATTGGGTGATGACATATGGGCCATTCCATAAGGCATCAAAATTTGTGTGCCTTCTAGGTTTGGCTCGATCCTCATCCCACTTCAAGACAATGTCACCTTCTGAGAAGCTCCTTGGCATAGACCTCTTGTAAAAATGCTTCTTTGTTTTCTATTGGTGGCTATTCATTGCATCCATGGCTTGATCTCTTACTTCTTGAAGCTCCATTAGATCACAATACCTGAATTCTAGGTTGTCACTCTCAACCAATTATAGTTGATGGGAAAGATCCAAGGCTGGCAACTCAAGTGAAATAGGAAGTCTAGCTTCCCTTCCATACATAAGTGTGTATGGTGAATTCCCAATTGCCATCTTTAGAGTGATCTTGTCTTCCCAAAGAGCTATCTTCAACTTGGCATGTCAAGTCCTTTAATTTTCCTCCATTATCCTTTTAATGATCCTAATCAGGATCTTATTTGTGGACTCAGCCAGCCCATTCCCTTGTGGGTAGTAGTTGGAAGAAGTGCTGAGATAGATGCCATACTTTAACACCCACTCACTTGTATTTATTCTGAAGAAAGCCAATGCATTGTCTAAAATGATTATGGCTAGGACCCCAAATCTCATCACTATGCGTTCATAGAAGTCTAGGACTGCACTCTTATTGGCTTCTTTCAAAGCGATCGCTTCTATCCATCTTGTGAAATAATCTATAGCAGTCAAAACCCACTTGTGTCTAGCACCAGAAGGAAGGTTGATTAGTCTTATGAAGTCCAACCCCCATTGCATGAATGGCTATTCCACCTAAATAGGATAAAGAGGCATTATAGCCAGCCATTTCTTCCCATCAAAGAAAGTGAATTTTTGACATTTCCTTACCCATGTGTGAGTGTATCTAAATAAACTGGGCCAAAAGTAGCCAGCCCTTATAATCCTTACAACTGTGGCTTTAGGAGAAAATTGGCCACCAACTGGTCTATCATGGAACTTGGATAACACCCTATCAACTTGGTCTGAATCAATGCATCTCAAGAGTACCCCTAAAAGGTCCTTTCAGAATAGCACTCCATCGACTAGGACGTAAGGAAGAGATTGGAGCCTAAAATACCTCCTCCTAGTCTTATCAAGACTTTGTGGACACTCACCATTTTGAAGGAAATGAACCATGTATTGTGCCCAGCTCTTCATGATTGTAGATATTTCTACTATAAATTCATCATGGAGAACCAAAATATATTCCTTTGTATCTTTGTAGTCTATAGCGAGGTGTTCACACAACCCTCTTCCCCTTACCAACTTGTTGGTCTTGATCTCTTTATCATACTCCATTACTTTGGTGATCCACCTTGCCCTATTTTCATTCAAGTCTCAACTCAGTAAGAAGTCTTTTACACTAAGATGTGACACCATGATGTGAATCTTGTTGTTAGACAACATATGTCTAATTTTTTTAGACTTCATATGATTACAAGCACTAGTTTTTAAATATACATGTACCTAACCTCATAGCCTTCTAATCCTTGGATAAAAAAATATAGAGGCTATTATAAATTCTCACCATTCACTTGGGTGAGCATAGCATAGATTACCTCTTCATTTCCAAAGGTGTAGAGATTGAAATCCTTGAAGAAGTCCAGACTAGTCAGGGTGGGAGCTTGGGTGATAGCTTGCTTGATACCTTCGAAGCTTTCTCTTCTCCTTACTGTCCACATGAACATCTCATCATTCTTTAGAATGCAAGTTAGTGGCTTGACCAACTCAAAAAATTTAGGAATGAATCTCCTAATGAAATTTATTTTTCCAACTAAACTTTGCAGGCCCTTCTTATGCTTAGGAAAGGACAAGGCTAAGATGGCATGCACTCTTTTTGGATCAATGGACAAGCCTTATTTTGAAATGACATGACCCAAGAGTTTGCCTTTGTGGACATTAAACATGCATTTATTTAGGTTGAGAGAGATGCAAAACTCTCTACACCTCTTAAATATTTACCTTAGGTGCTTCAGATATTCACTTGCCTCCTTGGAGAAGACTGTCACATCATCAAGATAAACTAGCACAATGTCATTGATCAAACCTTGGAAAGCCATATCCATGGCATGTTGGAAGGTAGATCCAAAATTTGACAATTTGAATGGCATCTTCCTATAGGAGAATGTTACCCACTTGGTGTTGAAGGCTATCTTGTACTGGTCACAATCTTGTACCAAAATTTGATTATATTCAGAGTAGCCATCCAGGAGGGAGAATCTTTCACTGCCTATCACCATCTGAAGAATCTACTCCATACTTGGGAGGGCATAGTGATCTCTTAATGAGACTCTATTTAGGTCACTAAAATCCACACACAATATGATCTCTCCAATCTTCTTCATAATGGGGACCAAATTGGGCAGCCAAGAAGAGTGTTTGATAGGTGATCCAAAACTCAGAAGTTTTGGTTGACAAATATTTCAATAGCATAGAAATAACACAGTAACAATGAATTATCTAAGAAGAGACATTGTATCACTTAAAAAATCATAATAAAAATATAGGCTTATCTCTGGGAAGAGATGTCTACCTTCCCTTTTTGGGTTACAATGCATTTATACATATTTTGAAAGCATCAGGGGATTGAGTGGCTTGAGGAATTAGAGGGTGACGATTTAAGCTTGAGTGGCTCGAGAGAAATAATAGAATTAAAATAGTACAGTGCTTGAGGACATAATGGCTTGAGGAAATAACTGTCACTGACAATGTGACTTCCAAGAATGAAAACAATACAAAATTTGAGGAATTAACTGTCACCCGAATGGTCACCCAAATTGTTACCTAGATCATTTTTGTCACCTGAGTGGTCACCCAAATTGTTGCTCAGATCATTCCTCCCTCCTTGAAAAGCAATGGTCCTTATTGCATCAATATTCCCTGTCAGGTGGGGTAGTTGTGTCTTGATTTGATTCTCTATGAGCCACTCACCTTGGTGGCTAAGCTGGCCTCTTCTAACCACTCGATACAGAGGAATAAAGCATCCTCTTGTTGTCTTCATCTAAGTATCCACAATCTGATCCTCTTTTACTAGATATAAACTCTGTGGATCAAGCTCATCAATGTCTAGTTGTTCTACCACAACTGAAGTGTCCAATAGAGGTGGGTGATATGGTTTGAGGAGCTCCACATTGAATATTGGATGCAAACCAAGGTAGGCTGGTAGGTTCAACTCAAAAGCATTTTCTAAAACTTTTTTTGTGATGGTGTATGGACCATATTGTAGAGGCCAAATCTTTCTATGTGGGCCTACAAGCCATTCCTTCTGAAGCCATAACCAAACCTTGTCACCCATAGCAAAATGGTGTGCAATCTTATGTTTGTCATGGTGTTTCTTATACTTCTAATTTATCTTCTCCAGGATGTCGTGAACTTGTTACTAGATATGTTGCATTTATGCAATAAACTTTGTTGCTTTTGCTGCCTTATATCTTCCATGAGGTGTGTATTCCATGGTGGAAAATGGAATAACTATATCAATTGGTGCCATGGGTTGGAACCCAATACATACTTGGAATGGACTGTGTTTGGTCGAGATGTGCAACCCCTGATTGTATCCATGTTGTATGAAAGGAAGTCCCTCATCCCATGTGCATGGATGTTTGGAGTGATACATCTAAATCATGTGAATAATCAAGTGGTTTACCACCTCTATCTGACCATCAGTCTATGGATGGAAGGCTATGGACTTCATTAGCTTAGTATCCATCATCTTCCATAGAGTGGACTAGAAGATGCTCAAGAACCTGCTATCTCAATCTGAGACAATGGACTTGGGGAAACCAAAATGGAGCCATACATGACTAAAATATAGTCGAGTAGTTTCCTCAGCAGATATATTTTTATTACAAGCAAGCATGATATCCATTTTTGAAAAATGATCAACTACCACAAAAATATAGTCCTTGCCATGTTTGGAAGTGGGCAAACCTGAGAGAAAATCCATTGAGATGGATTCCCAAGGCCTGGCTGGTTCTGGCAATGGCATGTACAATCCTTACTTCTTATTTATTGTCTTGGCTATTACACATGGGGTGCAAGATTTGAGATATCTTTCCACATCTTTCTACATATGGGGCCAGTAAAAGTGTTTTTGAAGAATTGCCAATGTTTTTTTGATACCAAAGTGTCTAACTATCCTACTGAAGTGTGCTTCCCATATCATCTTTTGTTGCTATACAATAAGAACACATATGTACCCCATATAACAGAGGACATTATATTACAAATAGAAGTTATAAACATGTTCACCTTTTTGGAGTGCTTGATATATGTCAGCAAAGGTAGGATCTGCTTCATACAGAGCACCCCAAGTGGCAGTATCATGTCCTCACAGGTCAAAAACTATTGTGAGTATAGTAATTGGTGGGTGGCTCAGATAATTTGTAGCTATATTTGAGCTCCCCTTTTTGTGTTTGATTATCAAGTGGAATTGCTGAAGATATGTGGCCCACTTTTGGTGCCTCTCATTTCATAGTTTGCTTTGCATCTAGATGAATTCCAATGGCCTGTGGTCAGTGTGGATGACCATCTCTTTCCCCAAGATGTAGTGTTTCTAGTGTTTGTAGGCTTGTATAATGGCATAGAGATCCTTATCATATGTTGGATATTTCTTGACTATATCAGTGAAAGTTTCACTGTGATATGCAATAAGATGGCCATTTTGTATGATGATAGCTCCCATTAGCATATTCAGATGCATCTGTCATCAACTCAAATGGTTGATGCAAATCTGGCAAGGCAAGAATAGGGGCTGAGCAAAGTCTATTATTTAAATTCTCAAATGCCCTTTTCTATATTTCACTCCACTAAAATGTAGCTTTAGCTCCTCCTTTAGTCACTTGGGTTAGTGACCAAGCAACATGTGAAAATCCAAGAACAAGCTTGCGATAAAAATTTGCAAGGCCCAAAAAGCTATGAAGCTCTGTGAGGGTCCTTGGTGTGGGCCATTCTCAAATAACCTAAATCTTTTCTAGATCAACATGGACCCCTTCCTCATTCAAAACATACCTGAGGTACTGAATTATTATCATTCTAAATGTGCACTTGTCAAGATTTGCGTACAACTTGTGCTCTTGAAGAGTTTGAAGCACCTTACGAACATGTTGCAAATTTTCTTCCCATGTTTTGTTATAGATGAGTATGTCATATAAGTATACAACCATGAATGAGTTGGTGAACGGTCATAGGATCTCATCCATCATCCTCATGAAGGTTGTAGGTGCATTAGTTAGGCCAAAAGGCATAACCAACCATTTAAAGAGCCCCTCAGATTTGAATGTAATTTTCTAGACATCAGTGGGATCGATGGGAATTTGGTGATAACCAAATTTGAGATCAATTTTGGTGAAGAACTTTACACCACAGAGCTGGTCCAGTAGGTCATCGATTATGGGGAGAGGGTAGTGATTCCTCACAAAGATTTTATTCTGGGCTCAGTAGTCAATGCAAAGCCTCCATGTTCCATCTTTCTTTAGTGCCAAGACGATTGGGATACTACAAGGTGAAGATCTTGGATTGATGTGACCCCTTTTGATCAATTCTTGAATCTGTCTTTTTATCTCATCATTCTCCAAAACTAATCTGTGATACACAGGACTGTTAGGAAAAGGTGATCCTGGGATTAAATCGATAGAATGTTTTACCTGGAAATGTAGTGGAACTCCTGTGGGTGACTTGAATAAGTCATCATATTCTCTTGTGATTCATCCTATTTGATTTTGTTATTATGTTGATTGTGTAGTTAGGACTGCAACATCGGCCTCCTTAGATTTCTGTGGTTTGACCACCATGAGAACAAATTGCTTTGTGTTCTCCACCAATCTCTTGCATTGCTTATCACTGATTAGGGAGACAGATGTGGGAGGTGGTACCTCTAGTACCCTATAGCACCATGTTCTAAGAGTGAGGGTGATCCTTCAAGTTTAGGATTCATAGATGCCATGTTGCTCGTACATGAATGGCTGACCAAGGAGTACATGACAAACATCTAGATTGACCACATCACACAAGACTTCATCTTGGAATGGTTTTATAGCATATTAAAGAAGACATTAATGGGTGACACGAAGGTCTCTCCCTGGGCTTAACCACCCAATACTATAGGGCTTTGGATGAGGCTTCATGGATAGATCTAGACTTTTCACAACTTTAGTAGATATTAAATTTTTTTAACTCCCACTATCAAGAATGAAATGCAAAGGCTTACCTTTTACCCATAAATTGGAGTGAAATAATCTTTATTTGTCATCTAGTCTTTCCTCATGAGTCTATGATGAAGCGATGATGGTGTCAGGCTCATCATCTACAATTTCTTCTTCACCTTCTTCGACTGTAGGTTATGTATGAGGAAGAGTAATAGACGTCGAGTATTATGACTCAGAGAGTAGTGACTTGATGGCTCGACATTCTTATTTGGAGTGAGTTCCAATTTTGTGGTAATCACACCATTTTCTAGCCTTCCCCTTCTGGGATTTCTTATCCTGAAACTCCTTCTTCTTCCAATTTTGGCCTCATGTTTGACCTTCTTTATCACTTTTCCATGTTAAAGGTTGACTCTTCGTATTCTTCCTGCCATGCTTTTGTTTAATCTTCACTACAAATTTATATGCCTCATCGAGGGTTTCCAAATTAAAGAGTTCCATTTCCCCTGTATGTACCATTGTAGTCTACCACGATATTTGAGAGTTTTATGTTTCTCACTTTCTTGAATGCCCAGTCTTGCAGACAAAGAATGAAAAGTGTCTGTGTAATCTTGAATGGATTGGTCCTTGCCTTAGAGAAGTTGTTGCCAATATATGTATAGATCATCATACGCTCTGATGGGATAGTATTCTTCTTTTACTACTTCCATAAAATCATCCCAAGTAGGTTCCACACCAAGGCCAATGATATCTATACTGAACCTCTTTTTGTATACTTCCCACCAATTTTTCATGGGAAATGATGATTTCAAAAGAGAAAAAGTGATCTTTTCTCCATCAATGAACTTATTTATAGAGAAGTAGGAAGACAGTTGATCCAACCAATTTTCCACTACATCAGCATTGATTTTACCTTCAAATGTGAGAACATCAAAATTTACCTAAACCTTGAAGGGTGTTAGGGCACTAAAAGGAAGTTCCCTCGATGAGGAGCTAGGATGTATAGCCGTGGAGCCAAAATTTCCCATTGGAAGCATTTGAAGAATATGATAAAATTGTTTTAGCATCTACGCTTGTTGCCATTAGAGGGATTCATTCACCATTTCCTTGAAAGGATCAGATGTCTCGATGTCATCTACCATTTGAAGTCATTTAGGGCACACAGGTGGAGCATTTTGAAGCTCTGTCACTTCCCACCCAAGTTTCCTGTATCCTGTCCTCATCCTCCAGATCATACACTCTCAAGACAAACCACTCTGATACCACTGATCCAAAACTTCGAAGTTCTAGTTGACAAATATTTCAATAGCATAGAAATAACATAATAACAATGAATTCTCTGAGAAGATACATTGCATTACTTAAAAAATCACAATACAAATATAGGCTTATCTCTAGGAAGAGATGTCTGCCTTCCCTTTTTGGGTTATAATGCATTTATACATATTTTGAAAACATCAAGGGATTGAGTGGCTCAAGGAATTAGTAGGTGATGATTTAAGATTGAGTGGCTCAAGAGAAATAACATAATTAAAATAGTACAATGCTCGAGGACATAATGGCTCGAGGAAATCACTATCATCGACAATGTGACTTCTAAGAATGAAAACAATACAAAATTTGAGGAAGTAACTATCACCCGAATGGTCACCCAAATTGTTACCCAAATCATTTCTGTCACCCGTGTGGTCACCCAAATTGTTTCCTAGATCAATAAGGAAGATGATCTTAGATTCGATCAGTTTGGTGAGTTCTTTCCTCATGAGAGGCTCAATCTTTGGATTGATTGGCCTTTGCTTTTTCTTGATGGGTTTGGCACCTGCTTCCAACTCAATGGTGTGCTGGGCCAAGCTTGGATCAAACCCATTCAAATCACCATACTCTCAATCAAAGACATCGGCAAACTCTTGGCATAACCTGATGAAAGCATGCTTTTCTTCATTGGTACATACCTTCCCAAGTGCAAGTAGCTTATCCTTGTAAATATCTAATCTCTCATAATTTTCTTTCTTAGTTGACATGCTTGCTTTGTCCTTCTTGAGTTGGTCATCTTAATTGAAGAGGATCTTAAGATTTACCAAACCTTTGGGAAGCATGTTATTCTTTAGTTGAATAATTTGCCTATCATACTTCTACTATAGCTTGGACTTATTTTTAGAAGCAAACTCATCTTCCTCCTATAAGAAAAGTGCTATTTTATAGTCAATTTTGAACACTTTCTAATTGATGACATTGTCTAGTATGGAGGGCATCACTATCACCTTTAAATGGTGCTAATTCTTACCTTGTCTCACATGCTTTGGGATATCAAACTAAGCACCAACTACTACTAGTCTATCCACATGCTTGTTCTCCTCTCTTGGGATGGAAGTGATGTTGAAAGTAGTGAAGCTCTCCATTAGGTCCCATGCTCTGTGCTTGTTGAGTAGGGAGTTCTTGGTCAAGTTTTGACCCCTCACTTGGTTCACAATCAAATCATTGTCTCCAAGCACTTGCAATTCTTTGATTCCTCTCTTCCTTACCCATTCTAAACCATGAACAAGGGCTTCATACTTTGCTACATTGTAAGTGTAGGAGAACTATAACCTAAAAGTTTAGAAGTATTTCTCTTTTGAATGTGAAACCAACATTTCTCCACCACCAGTGTCCAACTTGCTTTTAGATCCATCAAAGAATAGTTACCACAAACCATAGTACTCTTGGTCTGCCTTCATCAAATTCGGTATGAAAGCATCTTTCTCATGCATGTAGTAGACTCCAAGACTAGCCTCTTTGATGAACTTGTAAGGATTATGCTCAAAATTATCATTTCCCCATTCATCTAAGAGCAGGTTAGTAACTCCTACAAGGGAAGATGATGGAGATTGGTCCACCTGGAGCTCTTCTTCATTAATGATGGTGTAGTTGACATTCACTGCTTTGGGTGAGTATGGCTACAAGTGATCTTTGTGGATGGGATTTGACTCATTCTTCACCTTAGTTCCATAATTTGTCCTAAAAACCATGTAAGACCAATTGGCTGCCAAGTATCCACCTATCTTGGATTTGAAATCCCTTGATATACAAAGAGAAAAGTAAGGAGGAACATCTACCACTACTACATCATGGGGAATTAAGAAGGTTAAATAGGCATGGAGAGTTAGATTCAAGCCTCTTACCACTCCCAGAGTCTAGTTGGTGATCCATCCAACTGTAGAACTCCTTTGGTCATTTGCTCTTATTTGAGGCCTATCTTATCAGCTATGCATTTGGGCATAATTGTGGTGCTTACTCCACTATCAATAATGTAATTATGGACCAAGAAATCACTAATAATTAGGGACAAATAGAAGGGAAGAAAATTCTCATCCTTCTTTGCTTGACCTGCCATGGGAGGAGCTCCATTTACTATTAACACATTATCACTTTTGGCTAGGGTAACTTGCTCACCTAACCCGTGTAATTCCTTTTGAAGTATATCCTTTTGCCCTGGTAGTGCTAAAGAACCCCACAATGAGATGTTCATGTGCAAATTATTAATTTGGTCTACTACATTGATTGAAGGATTTCCCCCCTTATAGGTCTCCTTGGGGACATTTGTAACTTGTAGTGAAACCTAAGGAGTTGAAGCTACAACCGACGGTCTGTAATTTGGAAACTTTTGATTTACTTATGGTGAAAGAGATGCTCCAAGTGCCTAAGTAGCTGCTTGGGTTTCATCCATAGCTCTCATTTTAGACTTGGTGTTAGCTGTAACACAATCATTTTGGTCACTTGTGCTTCCCACATAGTTGACTGCGTAGAACTTTCCTTCTATGTGATTCATAAGAGTTAAATCAAATTGAGCCTACCTATTATACATCCCAAGTTGTGTTGACATCTCAAAAATTGATAATTGGGCTACTTGATCACCTTGTACAACCATGATTTTATTTGGTAGCTCATTGGCATAAGCAACCTATTCTTGACCATGCCCCAAGGGTGGATAATTGGGCTACCCCTATACAAAATTATTTTGAGTGGGGACAAGAGCCTTAGAAGATGAAGGGGTATTTGGATAATAGCTCTGATAAGTCTTGAATTGTGTAATTTAACCCTACCCTTGATTATAATTTTGAAAGGGAGGCCTATTTGTCTGCCTAAACTATTGGTAGCCTTGATTTGGCCAATAACCTTGAGCTTGTTGCCTCTTGAGGGAAACTAACTTATTGGTAACAGTTTGTAACATGGTCTTAACTTCATGGAGATCATTTATAGTGATAACATCTAACCTCTTGTAGACACCGCAAACGTGTCTGCACCTTGGTTCTCCCCCTTGGCCCTTTCTCCCACCTAGTCCTCCTTGGTCCCTAACCCACCTAGGTCTTATTAATTAGAAATTAACATCTATTTTTAATTAAATTAGGCCCCCTTTCCACCCTACCCTTGCCACCTTGGATCCTCCCTTGAATCCCTCCACCTTCCCCCTAGCATTTATTAGGCCAAATCTCACCATTATATCCCCCCTCGTCCATTTTGGCATCCTCGTGACCGTTCTGCCCATGACCCCTCGCTCGGCGGCGTACAAGAGTGGGCAGAGGCTATTTTTAGCCTCTGTGCCCATCCTGCGACCACCGACGTCAGCGACCCTTCGGCCGACGTCGGCGAAACTGCCGGCGTCGACAGCCTTCATTATCCCCTTCTGCATCCGTTGCACCCCCTGGATTCTTGAGCTCGAAAACGGATTCTCTTGACGCGTTGGCTCTGATCTCGCCTCTGTCTTGACCTCGTGCAATAGCAGCAACAGGTGAAAAGGCCCTGGATCAGCATCTTCTCCTTGCAGTAACTCTTTTGTGACTCCAGCAACATCTTCTTCTCTCTTCATTCAGCAAGCTAAAGGTAAGCTAGTCTGGGTTTTTTATTTCATTTTATTCATTCATCTATATTCTATTGTCTTTTGCTCCCTCTGTCCTTCCCCCTTGAGAGGCTGCAAAGCCTTCTCAGGCCCCATCCTCTGTGAATCCTCCTCTTCCCTGTCCTCTGTGTCTCTTTCAACTTCCTCACCCCTCTGCCAAAAAGACCTTGCAACAGGTACCCAACCCGAACCAGACCACTCCCCAATCCATCCAAACTTGTCCCCGTTTAGTCTCAGACCCGTCCACAGTCCAGCAAGCAACCCAGACCCGACTACAGGCCACAACCCCGACCGACGCCGGTCACTTCCCAAACCGACGTCGGCAGGATAGCCGACGCCAGCAAATCAGATAACCGACGCCGGCGACATTTCCGACCTCGGCGACTGTCTTCAGCCCAACAGCTCTTTCAGGTAATCATTTTGTTTTCTTCTTTCCTTTCTACTTTCTTTGTCATTTCTGTATTCTGGCATTCTGTCTTTTATCAGTCACTTATTTCATCAAAATAGTGGGTTGACCTCCCTTAAGGAAGTTTTTACACTTCTGGGAACAAGCCTTTTGCTTGGCAACCCACTGCCTATCTGTCTAACGTTTTTCTTGTCCTAGTTTCCTTTTTTCTTGCAGGTGTCATTCCTCCACAGCCAAAGAGGAGTGCTCACAAACGTCTGGATTTACGGTGCGCAATCTTTAGTCCAGGTACTTCCAAGCCTTGTCCATTACTTTCTTTTAGTTTCTTTCTTTTTAGTCTGAAAAGCGAAATTTGAGGTAGAAACATCTCTGGCACGCCCGGTGGGACCCTAGGTTCCTCCTGGGTTCCTTTTTCTTTTTCATTCATTTAGGTGCATTTAGGCTCCTTCTCTCTTATCTCTTTCTTCTATTCCGAATGACACTATAAGCAGAACTAAAACGAATCCTTCTTTCCTTTCTTCCTTGCATTCTAGACTAGTCTATCATACTCTTGTCCCTTTCTCCATCTTGTCTTCATAACAACATCACATTTCGACTTGGACATTAAAACATATTGCACTTTCATTTCTGCTTGTGCTTGCATTAGTCCACATCTAGTAACTTAGGCGCATATTGAATGAACCGTAGACACTTGATGTTACACTACCGAATCACATGCACTAAAACACACATAAAACATACCTGAGACAAGGCCCGACTGGGATTTCATCCCCCAGCGGATACCTTACCCGTCCCGGTGACCCTACTTGGATTTCATCACCAAGGGGGAAGCCCACTCCGTTCTCTGGCGGAGGATAAACTCTAGGCGAGGTATATCTTGGCTAAGCGAGACCAGCTAACCACTGGAATCGTGAAGTGAGGGGAGCTTGCTCCTTAGCACCAGGCCACGTACCAAACCCTAACATAGATCTTTGAGCACCTAAAACAACACCCGAAACCATCTTTAGACTGCCTTCTTCTAGGACCCATTTTTCAGCCAATCTCCCCAAACATTCATCTAAGGCATAAGCCACAAGTTTCTAAGGTTAATTCCTAAGATTTATCGCTTAGGCTTGTCTGTCTTTCTCTGTTTTCCTCTTCTCATCTGTTTGTTTGAGTGTGTGAGGACGCTTTCTTCTTTGTTTTTCCAAGAACCTTTTGGCTCTCTGGAAAACACAGTGACCGACATCGGTTCTGCCACCGACATCGGCCTTCCCCTGTCACCGGCATCAATTCTGATACCGACGTCGGCTCCATCTTATTGGCATCGGTTATCTGATCGATGCCGGCCTCATTTCCTACCGACATCGGTTTTTCAACCGACGTCGGTCTCTGTCACTGTCCTTTTTTTTCAAAACCAGCAACCTAAAGCCTGTCTTTTCTCTGTCAAAGACTCCATCCTGGTTTTTTGGAACTGAGCAACACAGTTCCTGAGACCTGAACCTTCTTTGCCTTGCATGGTTTTGACTCGTAGCCAAGCCAAAGCTCTTGTCAACCACGCTAGCCGTCAACCACTTCCGTCCACCCCATCCGTGACCAAGTCTACAATGGAGTTCAACTCGGAGACCGAAAGAACTCCCATTCGTCCAACCCTGCCGCAGACTCCCATTGTCCAAGAAGGGGACCAAGACTTCGAACGATTCTTGGACCTCAACATCAAGGCCTTGCAACATTATCTCGCGCATAGCCAAACGCGAGACTCCTTGGGCAATCTAATCTATGGAATGCCAACCTCCCTTGTCGCGACTACGGCTGTATCGACAGCATCCGTAGTTCAACCTTCGGACACCCAAGCCATCGCTTTGACCACTGACCAGACTTTGACCAATCCCCCAGGTGTGGCCTCTCCCTCTATCATTGGGCCCACTTCCACCGGGGTTTCGGCCTCTTGTCAACCTCAATCCGCTCAACCGCTATCCACTCCATTTCAAAACCTTGTTGTCTCTATCCCGCCTACCCTGGCCCCTATCAACACCAGGGTGGCTTCTTACCCCTTGGCCCCCGTTACCACAGTCCAGCCTCTCGTGGCAACAACGGGCCCAGCTATGTCTTCTAAGCAACCACCTTTAGCATCCACCTTTGCCCCTGCGATTAGTCATCCGTACATTCTACAACCGACTATGTCGCTTGCCTCCTCTAACCTCTTCCAAGCGCCCTACAACTTAGGGGGCGCGCAACCCGTCAATCCGTCGGCAGACATCATCAAGATGCTGATGGACAAGATGACCAGTCTTGAGACCTCTATTTTCGGCTCGCGCAACACTCTTTCATATGAGCAGATCTGTAACGAGCCCATTCATCCTTCCGTCCCAATCAGACCATATCCTAGCCAGTGGGAGCTTCCGAAGTTTTCTCACTTTCAAAACAAGGAAGACCCCCAACAACACTTGTGGGCATTCAGACACGCCTGCTACCTCATTGGCCATGACGATGCGTTACTCTTACGCACTTTTCCTATGTCTCTCTCGGGTGCTGCACTTGACTGGTACAGCTCCCTTCCTAGCCATTCTCTCTTCTCATTCACGCAATTGGCTCAGCTATTCCTCGATCACTTTTCCATCAACATAACCAAGAAAGTCTCAATCACGGACCTCTATTCTATTCGGCAATTCGAGGACGAGTCCATAGCCGACTTCGTTGCTCGATGGAGAGGCCTTATCAACCAACTCTCCTTTTCCTTGCCCCAGGCTGAGCTTATTGAACTCTTTTCTCAAGCCTGTGCCCGACATATCTCTTCCACCCTGAGGGTTCAAACCTTCCACACTTTTGACGAGGCCTTCACGATGGCCCGCAAACTAGAGTTGCGTGCCATCGAGGAGAACAAAGTCAAGTTGCGGAATAAGAATCCCAGCTCTAAGGCCAATGACTCTTCCTCTGCCAAGCCATCATCATCCAATTCTAAATCCAAGGCTTTAGCTAATGCCGTGGTTGTCAGACCTTCATCTTCTTCGACCAATCAGCCTGAGCCCTCTACATCTCAGAGCGCTACTCGGCAATTCCAGCAAAGATACATGTAGCGACGATATACTCCTCTCGGAGAATCATATGCATCTGTGCTGGAAAAGCTTCTTAAATAGGGGGCCCTCAATCTCCCTCAAGCCCGACCTCCACCGTAATTCGATCCCTCACACGCCATCCCCGCGTGGTATAGGGAGCATGACTTCTGCAGCTTCCACCGTGTTAAGGGCCATGACACGGAGAACTGCAAAACCTTTAAGAACATAATACAAGACATGCTCGAAAAGGGGGATCTCATCTTAGACAATCCAAATGCACCCTTTAATCAGGCCATCGACATCTTCAAACAACCTTTCCCCAATCATCCGCCAACTCAGAACAACGTCCAGACCTTAATTGACGACAATCATGAGCACAACGTTCGAACAGTCAATACGGTCTCCCCTTTCGTCCCCAATCAACCTCTTGAGGCTAGTCCATCAATCAGTCCATCACATGTGGACGAACTTCTCTCTCCGGCTAGTTCTCCATTGACCTCTCTCATCTTGGAGGACGCCTCGGCCTTACCTGCACCTCCGGTCTCGCCATCCCCCGTTCTATTACCTATGGAGGACCCGACCCTTCTTACTCCTCAGCTGCAAGTGGAGGGCCCCGTCATCCCTGCCCTTTCCCCGCTGGAGGAGCCTCGCTCCCCGGTTTCTTCTCCACCTAGGGAAGAACCTGTCCCTCCTTCGTCCTCATCTAAATCTGTCATGACTTCACCATACCCTGCGTCTAAGACCACTACACCCATCTCGTCTTCAACCTCGCAACCATCAACATCTTCCTCTCAGCCATTTTCCCGGTTAGTGGAGAAGATTGAACTTCTCCCTCCGCGGAAAGTGACGCCTCAGGTGTTGTGGGAGCGTCTTAAAGCCCTTCAACATACCCGCGCCCTCTCATCACATGCCGCTAATCCTCCCAAGGCGGAATCTCGTCAGACTCTTGACAAAGACCAGACCCTCAAACCTCAACCAAACCCGTCCAAACCAAAGCCTGCGTCTATCTCGTCCAAACCCATCAAGTCATTTGGCGTTCGTCCTGTCTCCACCCTCACTCACCCGCAAGTGAAGGTGGACCTAGGCCAGACCTCGACCAGCAGTACTCTTCCAACCAAGTCAAAAAAGACTGCTAGACCACAGAAACGAACGCCTCCTTCTCCGTCACCGTTGCCATCTATTTTGGGCCCCCATCCTTCAACCTTGGCTAGCATCCTTCCCACTCCGACCTTCAACCAAAACTCATTGCCTCCTTTGCTTCCTCTGCCTACCTCCAGTCGTCCCTCTCCTAAAAAGGCATTCTCAATCACCAAGCCAGAGCCATCTCCATCTGTCACCGCGCCATCAACCCATAAGGTGGTACGGAAACCTCTTCTAACCTCGCCTAAGCAAAAGTCACCAACCTCGCGCATATCAAATAGCACGGACCCTTTATTGGGCTCATACTCGTCAATATTACGCCGACTTCTCTAGACTTCCGACATAACCCTTCCGCCCATCAAGCCTTTCCAACCTCTCGGGTCTAAGCCCTCCTGGTTCGACGATACGAAAATTTGCTTATATCATCGTACACCAGGACATGACACCGAGACTTGCTGTGCCCTCAAGGCCGTCATCCGCCGCCATATGGAGAAGGACACTCTTCTCCTTGAGGACACTCTTGACCAGACCCCGACTCCTTCCTGTCCAACTTCTTCAAACACGTCAACATCTCACCAGCAAAACATGACCCCTTCTTCACCTCCCATTTTCGAAATCAATGCCATCCGTATAACCATTAGGTCGCAGCAGGATAAGGCCAAAGCAAAAGCTGCCATTCCTTGGACCTATCCCTTCGTCAAGCCACCCCTTGCGCCCAAGCCTAAAATTTCTATCCTTGGCGCGTCCCAACCTTCTTCATCTTCCTCTTCTAGACCAATTCACAACTCCATGCTGAAGCAGCTTCACCAGACACCGGTGAAGATGTCTCTTTACGACCTTATCCATACTTCGCCTCAGCACCGTCAAGCCCTTATCCAAGCCTTGCAGGCAGCGGAGGTTCGACCCGAGGACCCCCAACCACTCGCTGCCCTCGTCCATTCTTTATCTCCTGTCAACTCCATCACATTCAGCGATTCTGAGATTCCCACATCTAACACAGAAGATCAGGACGCCGCCCTCTTTATCACTGCCTATGTCGATCGAACGCGCATCAAACGCGTTATGATCGACGGCGGCGCTAGCATCAACATAATCTCTATCCACGCCTTTGATCAGCTGGCTCTTCCCAAGAACTGCGTCTCCAAAACTGACGCGATCTTACGCTCTTTCAACGACACCACCGCCACGACCATTGGCACAGTCATCCTCCACATTTGCGTAGGCCCACGCACTGTCCTGGAGCTCTTCTATATCATCGAAGGAGAGTTTCAATACAACCTTTGACTGGGCCGACCTTGGATCCGTGCCATGGCCTGTATCCCCTCCACCCTGCACCGTTGTGTGAAGTGTGAGCATGACGGGCAAGTCCACACCATTCCCGCGGACCCTTCACCCTTCAAGACTTGCAACACCACCTATCGTCCTAACGACGTCCTCATTCCCATCAAGCCATCCACTCCAGCACCGCCTCCATCTACGGAAGCTTTTACCAGTTCGCAATCGGCGGTTGCCCTCACCCCTCCTCTTCAAGCGCCGACCAAAGACCCCATGGAAGACATCTTCCAACGACTATCACTTGGGGAATACCACTTGTTGACCCTCGACATGCTCCAAAATCCACAAGAGTATGGACACCTTCACCTCAGTCCTAATTACGACCCTCGAATCGGGACGGTCTTACCTTATGGTCCTCCTCACTTCCAAACCAACTTTGTCTATGGGGGGCTTAATCAAGCCCCTACCTACGGCACTTCTCTTTCTTCACCTCGACCTTTCACATCTGATTTCTCATTTCTTGGCAACCTCGCCTTTGCACACACTTACCTTCACAGGTGTGCATGGAAGGGTTTTGGTTTTGGACGTTATGAGCAGGGCTCCCATCAGCCCATCGAGCCGCTCAATGATCATGATGCCAAGAAACGGTATGGCCTGGGATATCATGACCCCACTCAGGCTCCTTCTGACCTTTGTCCCAAACCAACCATTGACCAATCTCTTTCAGACTCGCCCATTTCTCCTTCGTCACCTACGGAGTCGGTGGTTTCCATCCCTCCTAGTTTTTTTTTTCATAAACACCATCCGCCTGGAACCCCTGACCTATCAGCTCAATGGGGTGCCCAGGTCTCTCCCTCTCATCTTTCCTAGCATGGTAGAGGATGAGTCAGCAACCATTCACACTGTCCACTGCGTTGACGATGACGCCATCCTTTCCTACATGGGTGCCGATGACTCTTTTGTCCAGCGTTTCCTCCCTTCCGAGACCCAGGTTATGTTAAATGAATCCACCATTGACATCAACCTCCCTTCTTCTTCCGATGTTCCTCACGTCTTAAAGATTGGCCAATCTTTAGACACTCAGGAGCAGCTTGACTATGCCCAGTTCCTTTCCAACCATAGCAAGGCCTTTGCCTGGACTTACAGCGACATGCCTGGCATCGACCCTACCATTGCTACCCATAACATTGTCACCAAACCAGAGGCTAAGCCTGTTAGGTAGAAGATTCGAAAGATGCATCCTCGCATTGCGCTTCTTGTCAAAGAGGAGCTTCAGCGCCTTCTTTCTGTCTCCTTCATCCAACCCATCGATTATCCACAGTGGGTCTCTAACATCGTCCCAGTTACTAAAGCAACTGGGGGGATTTGAATCTGCACGGACTATCGCGACCTTAACCTAGCCTGTCCCAAAGACGACTTTCCTCTTCCTAACATCGACCAGCTTGTTGATCTCATGGCCGGCCATGAGATGCTATCTCTCATGGATGGGTTTTTAGGATACAATCAAATCCTGATCGCACCGGAAGACCAGCACAAGACTACCTTTATCACCCCATGGGAGACTTTCTGCTATCGAGTCATGCCTTTCGGCCTAAAAAATGCTGGTGCCACTTATCAGCGCGCAATGACTTACATTTTCCACGATCTCCTCCACAAAATCATGGAGGACTATGTGGATGACCTTCTCGGCAAGTCCAAGCTCCGCCACGACCACTTGACCATTCTCACAATCATCTTCTCTCATCTCCTTCAATACAATGTCCGCCTCAACCCCAAGAAGTGTGTCTTTGGGGTCCTCTCAGGCAAACTTCTCGGCTTCATCGTTTCTTTCCGTGGTATCAAGATAGATCCCACCAAGATCTGCACTATTCTCGAAATGCCGCCCCCGACCAATCTCAAGCAGCTTCGCAGTCTACAAGGGAAGCTCCAGTCCATTCACCGTTTCATCTCGCAACTTTCAGACCGCTGCCAACCTTTTCATCACCTCCTTAAGAAGGACGTCTCCTTTAAGTGGGATGAGAACTGTCAAGAGGCTTTTGAGGCCCTCAAAGGCTATCTGGTCTGTCCACCAGTCCTCATTCCACCTAAGGACGACCAACCCTTCTACCTTTATATCTCTGCTACCAACCATTCGTTAGGTGCCATGATCGCGCACTGAGACGAGCATCATCGCGAGCAAGCAGTTTACTACATCAGCCGAACACTGGTCGACTATGAAACTCGATATACTCATACTAAGAAACTCTATTTGGCATTAGTCTTTTCCGCTACCAAGCTCCGCCACTATCTTCTCAACCACAAAACCTTTGTCGTCACTCACACTGACCCTCTCAAGTACATGCACTCCAAGCCATACCAGAATCAACGTATGGCTCGGTGGCTCATGCTGCTTGCTGAGTTTGACTTCGAATTCATCCAACAGAAATCTATCAAGGGGCAAACCATTGCTAACCAACTGGCAGATGCCCCTCTTCCCGACAACTGACCTTCACACTGTGAGTTCCCTGACGAGTCTATCGCCACACTTTCCACCGATGACACCGTCTACCAGATGACTATGTTCTTTGACGGTTTCAAATGTCAACTCAGTGGGGGTGCGGGGGTCATCCTCATCCCACTCGACGGGGAGCCCTTGCCTCTATCTTTCAAGCTTGACTTCGATTGTACCAATAATATGGCCGAATACGAGGCCTTAATTTTGGGACTTCAGACTGCCCTTTCTCTCCACATCAAGTCTATCAACATCTTCGGCGACTCGCAACTCGTCGTTAATCAAGTTAACGGTTCATATCTCTGTAAAAACAAAGTTTTACAGAGGTATAAGAATCGTGCTGACACTCTTTTGGCATCTTTCGACCATTACCTCTTACAGACTGTTCCACGCTCTACAAACAAGTTTGCCGACACCATGGCTTCTCTTGCTTCGCATATCCCGTCTTCATCATCATCATCCTACCTTTTTGTCACAGTGCATCGCATACCCTTGCCTTCATACATCTCTCCTCACATCGACCATATCAATACTGTCAATTCTAGCCCACAAGATGACTGGTATAAGCAACTTGTGGACTACTTGTCTCTTTCTGTCACTCCTCCCAACCTCTCTAGCAATGCGCGACGAGCTTTCATCAAGCGCACAGCTCGCTATACCATGCTAGGGGGCCTTCTCTATAAACGAGGCTTCGACGGCCTCCTTCTTCGCTGTCTAACCTCCACTGAAGCTCCTCAAGCCATAAAGCAAGTCCACGACGGGATTTGTGGTGGACACTTCAGTGGAAACTCGGTTGCCAAGCGCCTCCTTCGCCTGGGTTATTATTGGCCCACCCTTCATCAAGACTGTAGCGATTATGTTCGGCGTTGCATCAAGTGTCAGCAGCACTCTAACCTGCTTCATCTCCCCAGTCACGCCTTGCAAGTCGCTCAGGATTTTTGGCCTTTCTCCCAGTGGGGCTTGGATCTCATCGGTGAGATCAACCCTCACTCATCTCTTCATCATCAGTCTATCATCACTGCCACTGAGTATTTCACCAAGTGGGTGGAAGCCATTCCTCTCGTCTCCACAAAAGCCAACAAAATTGTCGACTTCATCAGTAGCCACATCATCTGTCATTTCGGTGTCCCTCACAAAATCATCACCGACAACGGCAAGTCCTTCAAAAACAAGACTGTCCAAAAACTATGCGACTCATTTGGCATCAAACTCAGCTTTTCTTCGCCTTACTACCCACAAGCAAATGGGCAGGCCGAGGCTTCCAACAAAATTCTCACCAAAATTCTCATGAAGGTGGTCGACGATACAGGAAGGGATTGGCATGTTCATATCCCCTTCGCTTTGTGGGCCTACCGCACTAGCATCCGAACCTCTACGGGTGCTACCCCCTTTTCTCTCATGTACAGAACAGAGGCTGTCTTACCTCTCGAGGTACAGATCCCGTCTCTCCGCATCTCCCTGCATGACATTCTCTCCAACGACGACTTTCGTCAAGATTGTTTAGCTCAACTTGAGTTACTCGATGAGCGTCGTCTTGCTGCCCTTAATCATCTCCATGTCTACCAAAGTCGCATAAAGCGGGCCTACGACAAAAATTTGTGAGAATGAGATTTTAACATCGGAGACCTCGTCCTCAAAGAGAATCAGCACGTGACCAATATGGAGCGAAGTAAACGAGGTAAATTCGCCTCCAATTGGCTTGGACCTTTTATCATCACGCACAAGTATGGGTCAGGGACTTATCGTCTGTCTTCCCTCGACGGACGGCCAGAACCTGAGCCTCTTAATGTGTTGCATCTTCGACCTTTCTTCTGTTAGTCGAGTACTCGTCTATTTGACACGTAACTTGAGCTCGTCCCTTGAGCAATCCTCGTCCTCTTAATCCTCATCCCTTTCAACCCTATTCCCCTTTAACAAGTCCTCTACAACCCTTTTAGGATGCAGTGATGCTTTGTCCTAATAAAAAGGGGCGTCCTTGAGCTTCTACAGTCTTGTCCGTGACTCCCATTCCTATCAATAAATCCAAATCAAGATGTCAAAACATATCCATGGTCACTAAATCAAGTCAAGTCAAATCAAAAAGACAGACTGCTCCCTCGAAGGACAGCTGTACTATCATTTCTATATTACTAGACTGATCCCTTGAAGGACAGCTAGGCCAACTTTTCAAACATTATTAAGCAAAAATATAGACCACTCCCTTGAAGGATGGCTATGACTACTCTGGCAATAAACAACGCTTTTCTTAGAAGCTTCTCGCATCGATCAGCTTCGCAACATGACCATTACATCAAGTGACATCTCTATGCAG
The DNA here is from genome assembly GCA_037957365.1 of Torreya grandis. Classification (NCBI taxonomy): domain Eukaryota; kingdom Viridiplantae; phylum Streptophyta; class Pinopsida; order Cupressales; family Taxaceae; genus Torreya; species Torreya grandis. The sequence continues at coordinate 755,132 of JARHVA010004853.1, forward strand.
GCTTCCCGCATCGATCAGCCTGACTCAAAAAAAAAAAAAAAAAAAAAAAAAAAGAAATGAGTCACGGACATTGGCTTGTAGTTGTCTCAGGGTCTCCTACAAAAGGGGCAAGGTTATTCCTGCTCTTAAACTGGGTTACCCTATCCGCCTTCTATCACCGGCTCAAGGGACTTCGAGCTCACTTTAATGTCAAAGTGATTCGATTACCGTTCTAACTCAACACTGGTCAACGACGCAATGCACGAACGGGGCTTTTGTTCTAATAACCCCTATCTATGCTTCCTTTCTGGTTCTTGTCAATGAAAGAGCAATTTGCCTTTCACCTTTTCTCTACACTTTGGTCACGCTTTGGCCACGTCAATTGTCGACTCATCCTTAAACCCAGCCAACTTCAACATTTTTTTCAAACCAGCCTCGACATTTCCAACATGACATCAGGCATCATCCTTGTCTTTTTCGCATAGTTTCTATGGACACCAATACACATGGAAACTACCGACCAGACCCAATTTATGTTAAGCATAAACCAATACTTGCTGAAGCATAAATAGACCTTCTATTCATTTCTAGCATACATCCATCACGACTATGGAAACTTGCTAGGGATGAAAGACTCTCGACCACTTCTACAGAAGACACCATCTGTAGCATCCTTTTATCCTCATCTTTTTATCCTCATCATTTCGACGCTTGACCACATCTAATCATCGACCATTTTGACCCTCGCAGTCTGAACTACATTGGTCTAAGGCCCTACGACTAGGGCTATGTAGGTAGCACTCAGATAACACATCTTCTGAGGTTAGCTCGACCACCCCCATTTGTTCGTCTCTTTGATGGACAAACCTTCTCTTTTGCGACCTTGACCCTGACCACGACTAGTCTATCGACAACTTTGACCACATCCAATTTCATCATCGACCAATCTTCTCAATTTGTCTGAACTACATTGGTCTGAGGCCCTACGACCAGGGCTATGTAGGTAGCACTCAGATAACACATCTTCTGAGGTTAGCTCGACCACCCCCGTTTGTTCGTCTCTTTGATGGACAAACCTTCTCTTTTGCGACCTTGACCCTGACCACGACCAGTCTATCGACAACTTTGACCACATCCAATTTCATCATCGACCAATCTTCTCAATTTGTCCGAACTACATTGGTCTGAGGCCCTACGACCAGGGCTATGTAGGCAGCACTCAGATAACACATCTTCTGAGGTTAGCTCGACCACCCCCGTTTGTTCGTCTCTATGATGGACAAACCTTCTCTTCTTTGACTCTTATCACACCCAACTTCGTCAACTTTGACCAAGACCAATCATTTCCTTTGACCAAGACCAATCATTTCCTTTGACCAAGACCAATCATTTCCTTTGACCAAGACCAATCATAGACCTTTGATCAAGACCAATCATTTCCTTTGACCAAGACCAATCATTTCCTTTGACCAAGACCAATCATTTCCTTTGACCAAGACCAATCATCGACTTTGACCAAGACCTATCAATCCCTCCGACCCCCCCTCCCTTTTAGGGAGAACTACATCGACCTGAGGCCCTGTCACCAGGGCTATGTAGGCAACACTCAGTTGACATGGAGTCTCCTGGGGTTAGCTTGGCCGCATCCTTTCATCTATCCATCCTCTTGACCAATGACCATTGGCGATCATGCCTATCTCCTTCGACCTCGACCACTTCCAAGCCAATGTTGCCTTGGTTGTTTTTGCGTGTATGCTATGCCACGGCTGGTTAGCAGAATTGTCCGCAGACTTTTTTTTGACCCTTCACAAGTATAGGATCGCGAGCCAGTTGATCCCTACTACTTGTGACTTTTTCGTGTTTCTGGGAGCACTTCCTGAGCCCTGGATACCTGGGACACGACGACCATTTGGAGCTTCAGCTTAGATTGAGTGACCCGATCAGCAGACGACTAAATGCTGGGGCCCGGTTACTTCAATTTTGGCACTCCTTGACCCTTGACCATGCGACAATTTGACCTGACCCTCTCGTGAAGTGGACTACGTGCAATCTCGACTATGGCAGCGTTTTCACTCACTCTCTTCTATCTATTTCTCTGTCAAATCGACACTCGATCTTCGGTTCCCTTCTCTCGACTATCGCTTTGAGGGGGGGAACACCTCATCCTTTTTTTCTAGGGCAACCAACTCCTGTTTTTGTCTTGCAGTTCATCTAGAACAACCAACAAGACAAAAAGGGGCAAATGTAGACACCGCAAATGTGTCTGCACCTTGGTTCTCCCCCTTGGCCCTTTCTCCCACCTAGTCCTCCTTGGTCCCTAACCCACCTAGGTCTTATTAATTAGAAATTAACATCTATTTTTAATTAAATTAGGCCCCCTTTCCACCCTACCCTTGCCACCTTGGATCCTCCCTTGAATCCCTCCACCGTCCCCCTAGCATTTATTAGGCCAAATCTCACCATTATATCCCCCCTCGTCCATTTTGGCATCCTCGTGACCGTTCTGCCCATGACCCCTCGCTCGGCGGCGTACAAGAGTGGGCAGAGGCTATTTTTAGCCTCTGTGCCCATCCTGCGACCGCTGACGTCGGCGACCCTTCGGCCGACGTCGGTGAAACTGCCGGCATCGGCAGCCTTCATTATCCCCTTCTGCATCCGTTGCACCCCCTGGATTCTTGAGCTCGAAAATGGATTCTCTTGACGCGTTGGCTCTGATCTCGCCTCTGTCTTGACCTCGTGCAATAGCAGTAACAGGTGAAAAGGCCCTGGATCAGCATCTTCTCCTTGCAGCAACTCTTCTGTGGCTCCAGCAACATCTTCTTCTCTCTTCATTTAGCAAGCTAAAGGTAAGCTAGTCTGGGTTTTTTATTTCATTTTATTCATTCATCTATATTCTATTGTCTTTTGCTCCCTCTGTCCTTCCCCCTTGAGAGGCTGCAAAGCCTTCTCAGGCCCCATCCTCTGTGAATCCTCCTCTTCCCTGTCCTCTGTGTCTCTTTCAACTTCCTCACCCCTCTGCCAAAAAGACCTTGCAATAGGTACCCAACCCAAACCAGACCACTCCCCAATCCATCCAAACTTGTCCCCGTTCAGTCTCAGACTCGTCCACAGTCCAGCAAGCAACCCAGACCCAACTACAGGCCACAACCCCGACCGACGCCGGTCACTTCCCAAACCGACGTCGGCAGGATAGCCGATGCCGGCAGATCAGATAACCGACGCCAGCGACATTTCTGACCTCGGCGACTGTCTTCAGCCCAACAGCTCTTTCAGGTAATCATTTTTTTTTCTTCTTTCCTTTCTACTTTCTTTGTCATTTCTGTATTCTGGCATTCTGTCTTTTATCAGTCACTTATTTCATCAAAACAGTGGGTTGACCTCCCTTAAGGAAGTTTTTACACTTCTGGGAACAAGCCTTTTGCTTGGCAACGCACTGCCTATCTGTCTAACGTTTTTCTTGTCCTAGTTTCCTTTTTTCTTGCAGGTGTCATTCCTCCACAGCCAAAGAGGAGTGCTCACAAACGTCTGGATTTACGGTGCGCAATCTTTAGTCCAGGTACTTCCAAGCCTTGTCCATTACTTTCTTTTAGTTTCTTTCTTTTTAGTCTGAAAAGCAAAATTTGAGGTAGAAACACCTCTCTACATTAGGTAGAGGAGCTAGAATGGGTGTAGTAAGCTGAATTGAGGGCTGAAAATTAGGAAAGAGTGGCATATGATGTCTAGGAGCTATCTTTCCTACTTGAACTGGGTAATTCTTAGTAGCTATGGCTATTTCATAAGTAGCAGGCAGAATATGTCCACCATGGACTAAATCATGACAATAATGTCACTATTCATGGCCTTTAATTAGTAAATAAAATCATAGCTTGGGGTTGGCCTCACAAGAATTGAGATTTTGTCCCAAGTCTTTTGGAACCTAGTGTTAAAATCTTGCATAAATTCATGTGGAGCTCTCTTCATGGTGGTCAGTTTCTCAACTAGAGATAAATGGTCACTTTTTTCCCTAAACCTATTTGTCAAGAGGGTCCCTAACTCATTCCATGAGCCAACTAATTTCATAGTAAAGGTCCCATACTAGTCTAAAAGCTTCCCTTTGAAGGACAAAGTTAGCAATTTGATGGCTACATTTTCCTTAGTGTTATTATGAGTGTTACAGAGATTGGATATATTTTTGATATGCTTGATAGCAGTGATTGGGCCCTCTCCAATAAAGGGAGGAACACTTTTGAGAGCTATCATTGGAATTGGGTCATACTAGAGAAGGTTCAAGGGACTCTGACCATTAAAGGCCATAAGAGGGAAAGCCATGGCTATGAAAGGATTCAACCAGGGTCTCTTTGAGTATGTATATTTTATGACTGGTTTGGGAAAGTGGCTTGATATGTAAGGATGAGTAGTTGAAAACCTTAACCTTTTTGTTGAGTTTAAAGGCAACTCAATAATTTCAAAATGGACACCCCTAGAATAAGATCTTGTGATAAACTTAGGCATGGGATGCCAGGTTGATCATTAACCAGAGACTGAGTTCTTGAAATGGAGTCACCAGGTGCCAGATTATAGCTCCTTATTTTAGATTTTTTACAATAACAGGACCAACACCGATCCTAAGACTTGTAGGACATAAAATTTGGTCCCACTCAACATGCCAAAAATTGTTGATGATATGGATTACACCCTCTAAAAGGATACTTAGATCCCTTCCTCCACACAACACAATGAAAACATTCCTCGTGCTGTGGGTGGAAAACTTGAGGGATGAATCTCTAGATTAGGGGCTATCTCCCCTTGATGCACCTTGAGACCCTAGATTTCCTAATGGGGGGGTGAAAAGAGAGAGAGAAACTAAAAAATAGAACCTAACTAATGTGGTGATTCACCAAACTAGTTGGTATACTCAGCTTTTACCTATACTTTACACCAAAGAGAAGCAAATAGACACTTCATTTGAATAAGAAACTGACTACATCAGTGTTTCAATAGGGGATCTTATGGGGGTATGGGGAGGAAGAATCTACTAGAGGTAATAGAAAGACACACTATTAGATGGTCTGTTCATATGTGCCTATACTTTGAGTTGGACACTTCTTTTGACTTGCAAAGAAGAATTCACAATACACTAGATATGCTGGTATAAACCTATGAAAGCATTAAAGAAAATGACTAAACATAAGATGATACCATAGACATATGCAAAAGTGCAAGCTCAAATGGAGGTAAAATGCTTCTTTTGATTTAAGGTAAAGGCTTCACCATATAATGCTGAGAGATCCTCTTCAAAATGAGAAGTTACAATTATATAAGTGTTATTCCCAAAATCCATCACTCATTTTTGGGGACAACATATCAACTATTTTGATCTTGTAGGCCAAAATTCTCTCTTCCCTTCTCAAAAAATGTTCTGAATGCTCCAATTCTTCAATTATTCAATATTTTTCAGCTAAAGGACTCGCAGGTTCAACAGGTTCAACAACTTCAATAGGCGAGCTCTCACAAAGAAACAAGTTTCCAACACTTAGGCATTTCAAGGCTAGTTTAACACCGAAGTTTAGTCAAAAGAATTATCGGTGGGCTTCAAACAAAATATTGAATGGTTGAATGATTAAATGATTGAACCCCACCTCCAAAGGTTCAAAGGTTCAATGACATCGGCAGACTTAGAGAGTTAAGTGCTTCGACAAGTTCAAAGTTCAACTGCTTCAAAAAGTTCAATGACTTCAGAGGACTTAACGAAAAGAAGACTTTGAAGAATAAAAGATTAAACCATTGAACTATTAAACCTTGAACCAAAAGTGTTCAAAGTTTAAAGGTTCAATGAGTTCAATTAAATTCAAGAGACTTAGAAGAATGAAGGATTCGAAGAGTTAAGAAAGAAAGGTTGAACCGATTTAACCTTGAACCAAAAGAGTTCAAAGTTCAAAGGTTCAACAAGTTCAATAAAGTTCAAGAGACTTAGAAGAATGAAGGATTCAAAGAGCTAAGAAAGAAAGGTTGAACCGATTGAACCTTGAACCAAAATGGTTCAAAGTTCAAAGGTTCAATGAGTTCAATAGAAAAAAAAAGGATCCAAAAACTGCAAAGGACCAAAAGATTCTGAGAAAGAGAATGAACCATTGAAATTTAAACCAAAATGGTTCAAAGTTCAAAGGCTCAAAGGTTCAAGGAATTTCAAAGTTTGAAGGGAAGCTTTGAGCGAAGGAAGGAAGTGGAAGATTCCAGAGACAAGTTCGAAGAAATGGTTCAGCCGATTGAACCAAGGAGTCGATTGAACCAAGAAGCCAATTGAACCAAGGAGCCAATTGAACCAAGGAGCTGAAATGGACATCTAAACTATTGAACCATTGAACCAATGCATTTAAAAGGTTCAAGTTTCAACGTGGTTCAAGCGACCAAGTGACCAATGACGTCCCTGTAGATGTCAAATTTAGGGTAATGAAATGCCCATTTATTTTCAAATATGGCATGGAACTTGAAGACAAAACTCAATGAATAACTAAAGAAAGAGCCGAAAGAGCCTATTGAAGGTAATAAGATAACCCAAGAGCTCAAACTGCAATAGGAAAGGGGGAAAGCTATAGGAGATACTAAAATATCTATAGGGGAGTTATTCTAGTAGGTGGAACAGTCCACCAAGTAGACATCTGAGTGTGCAAACATTCAAAGGCGTGAACTATTTTTCTTCCTTTGAATAAAAGTGAGTGGATAGCTGTGTACATATTTTGAAATAGACCAAATGACCCATGCTGAGGAGAAGACATTCGAGATGATTTTGTACACCAAAGTTAAGGCCGATGCCCTGTTCTAGCATGGCCCCTTCACAGAATAGAAAATGCATTCAAGGCATTGGATGCAGCATGGGACATTTCATGAAACAAAGCACCCAAGTCTTTCTTGGAGTGTTACATATTGTAATCTCTTATTTTATGCAAAAGAGATCTCTCTGTTATCGAAAGCAAAACTCTACCCAAATTGAAAGGCATTTCCTGAGACTTTGAGCTCAGATTGTTAATCATATTTCTTTATTTGAATGAGAAAACAAGTGACATTTCAAACTTTGTCCTGGAATAGTTTGTTTTATTTTAGAAATTGTTATTATGTCTATTTCCTAGAAGCATTCTTGTCTATTTAATTTAACAAGCATAACTAGTGGAAGTAATCAGGAATGTGTCCTAAAGCCGACTGTGGAGAGACTTTGTGCTACCACAATTGTCTTTAGCATGTTTATTTTTTCTATTTCTATGTAGAGGATCTTGGGACAACTTTGTGCCCCCATTTTCCTTTGTATATTTCACCCTTTGGCAGTTGAGGTGGAGACTTTGTGCTACACTTCATTTTGCTATGTTACTACGCCCTGTTTCAATGAGGGAAGCAATGAAAGACTTTATGCTTTCATGGGTTTCTCATGGTTACAATTACTACCAAGAAGGAATTTGGTTGTTGACTAAATATTAATTTTGAAAGAAGAAAAGTACCTTCAAAAATTACCCATGATTTCTCCTTTGATCTATGAACATCATCTCTGAAAAAAGAGAGATGGAAGGTGTTGCCCTACCCCTGAGTGTTAATTTCATCTTATATATATAGTATATAGCACCTCATATTTATAAGAAACCTCCCCTTGATGAGAGGAGAGATTTGTCCCCTTTTGATGTGGTCGACCTACACATTTGGCTGATAAATCTCCCTATGCTGTGGTTGAAACAACCTATTTTGCCCATTAGTTAGCTAGTGATAAAATATTCACCCAATAGTTTTTGGTGACTCTACTGGGGAAGAACGTGTAGTTTGAAGCCTCAAGCTTCAAATTGAAGTAGTGCCAATTCTTTTCCATTTTTACTTTACACTCTAGCAGATCCATTGTATACTCAAAGCCAGAGAGCTAAAGGGATTGTTGACCCTATATTTGAGTTGGCACAACAAAGTGATATTGACCTGTTTCCTTCTCCATCTCATCTTTAGCAAACCATGAGCTTTCCTCCTACCAAAATCATGTTTCCATTACTAGGCAAAGTGTCCATTTCTATTGTTAGCAAAGCTTTGTCAATACATGCCCCTCAGACATTTGTTATCCCTCCCTTTAGTAGTCAAATCATGGTAGTTCAAGGCCCTTGGGGTAACTCTTTTGGCCCACTCAATCTAACTCCACCTCTACATGAGCTACCTCACAATTCAAAGAAGAATTTCCCCAAATTATTTGGTGATGGGAGAGATCTTCTTGATGAACATATTACAGCCTTGAACATAGCTTGTAGTGTGATAGGTGTGGAATACGAAGATGTAGCAGTTAGGTTGTTCATAGAAACTTTACAAGGTTATGTTGTAGACTAGTTTTATCATCTGCAAGCACAAATGACAATTGACTAGAACACTCTCAAAGCCAAATTTGAAGCAACGTTCAAGCCTGCAGAAGATGTGCATGCCCTGTTGGCCTAGCTCACATAGATGAAGAAGGAGCCTCATCAACCTATGAGGGACTTCATAGCTAAGTTTGAAAAGTTAAGGAACATGATTCCTATAATTGCTTAGCTAACAATTGAGAATCTCAAATGCTTCTTCATCAACTCTTAGTTGCCTGAAGTGAGTTTTTTGCTAAGACGGGTTGGACACATAGACCTTGTTGTAGCTCAAGATTTAGCCACTGAGGTGGAAGATGATCTTATCTTGGCAGAAAAAATAAGAAGAGATCCTAACAAAGGTAAATATTCTTCATCCTCTAAATATTCATCTACAAGCACCACTGATCTAATGGTGCAAAAGCTGGTAAATGAGTTGCTAGCTCTTAGAAAGAAAATGGCGCAAGGAATGTTTGCTCTTTCTTCATATTGAGATATACCAAGGAGGAATTTTCCAAATCAGTCATACCAAAGCAATGCTACCAAGAATCTAGGGTAGCCAAATTATCTTCCTCCCCCTCAGGGGAAACTTGCTATTGAAGCAACACCAACCAACTCAACAGTTGGATACCTTGAAACAAAATCAAAATTTTCTTTCCAATTTGAGTTGAACTAGGAAGATGGCACTGATCTCTTTGTCGAAGACCAAGATGAATTAGCTGGTGACTCCAACATTGGTTTCCTGAATTACCAGGATGAATCCAAAAGTAAAGGTGAAGTGTTTGATGGATCATACACTATATTCACCCAGTCCTAGAACTAGTTAGCCCAATAAGCTAATAAGTAAAAACTAGAGGAGCGACCTCAACCAACAATTTCAATTTCTAAGTGGGGAACCACTCTGCCTTTTCAATCAAAGGACCCAGTGATCCCTAAAAAAGTAAGTACCTCAAGTATGCCTTCACCTTCAACTTTAATTTCACAGATCAGTACCCCCCCTCCTAAAAACCAAAAGGATGAACTACCTTCCCCTATTCCAAATTTATTTTAGACATTTTATATAATCGACCATTTCAAGAAAACCAAAATTCAAATGTCTAAATTTGAATTCCTGCAATCCAACCCTGAGCAGCTAGATAAGTTGGTTAAGTGTGTAAAAAATAAAACCATCCCTGTAGGACCAGTTGTTCCAAAGGTGACTCCCACAACCACCCAAAATAACCTTGTCATTACTCCTCCTGCTGCTCCTAGGAGGAAATAACCATTTTATGTCTCCCTACTGATAAATGGACACTAGTTGAATAATTACATCATATACTTAGGTGCGTTTGATAATGTCATGCCTTCCAAAGTGGTAGAATCTCGTGGACTCACGCTAACCAAGAACTTTGGGAGATGTTTCTCCAAGGAGAACAAATAAGTGCCACTAGTGAGATAAATCAAGGACACCCAATTTGCATTTGTGGCATTCTCAAATAAAAGGATTAAGATGACAGTCGTGGTGGCTGATGTCTTAGCCTCTTACGACATTCTTCTTAGGCAAAATTTTTGCAAAGATGTTGGTGGCGAGTTAAGTATGAACCTGTCTGAAGTGAGGATTCCTGTCAAGGGTGTCATGTAGAGGCTACTTCTTGAGAAGGAGGCAAAATATGTTGTCACCCAAATGTCAGCTCCTAAATCTCAAATTCTATTTGAGTCTTCAGGCAGGGGTAATTATTTTTTGTCTACTGAAGACGTTCTTGTTATAGTAGACAAAAGTCTTGTAGGTGGCAATCCAATAATTGATTCAAATAAGACATCAAAAGAATTGGTAGGGTGCAGTATAGATAAAAAAGATCTTCCCTCTCTAATAAAGAAAAATCTGATAGAAGATCAATTTTTGATGATGTTTGGATCCTGGAATTTGATGGCAACAATTCTTCTACAGGTGCTGGAGCTAGGATTGTGTTGATATCTCCTCAAAGAGATATTTTTCCTTCTTCATACAAGTTACAGTTTAGCAACACCAAAAACACTGTTGAGTATGAATCTCTATTAGTCAGGTTGAAGGTTGCTCAAGACAAAGGTGTCAAGCTCCTTCATACCAAAGGAGATGTTGAGCTGATGGTTTGTCAGGTGTTTGATGCTGACAATCAAATCATGTGCTTCACTAGACTAGAAGAGCAACAAGCTATGGTATTGGACCAAACTATTGCATGCCAAAGTTAGGAAAAGAAACTCTTCACCAAGAGAGCATGGATTTATGGTTTTTAGATTGGAGACCACATCTTGCCATGGGGCAAGAAGAGAGAACCAAAAAGAGTGCAGAAAAAATGTGATTCCTGGTGGAGAGTTCCATTCACCCATCACAAATTCTAGGGAGAAAATGGTTTCTTACTGGTTTATTAGGATGGAACACCATTTTAATTGCATCACAGTGGGTAGCATCTGAAGCACTTCAATTCTTAAAGTATCAGATAAGTCTGGTTGTACATTTGTATATTTATATAGTCTTTAGTTCTAATTTGTGTTATTTGTTTTCATTTATTTTTGGCACCTTTATTTTTGGGTAGCATGACTTTGTAGCCCAATGGCATACTTAAAGGCATTGGAGATTATGGATTCTACTCCCTTTGATTGTTTTTACAATCGATAAAAGTTCCCCAACTGGAGCCAGTTGTTGTTCCCAAAATCTATCACTCAATTTTGGGGACAACATATCAACTATTTTGGTCTTGCAGGCCAAAATTCTTTCTTCCATTCTCAAAAAATGTTTTGAACACTCTAATTCTTCAATTATTCAAGATTTTTTAGCTAAAGGACTTGCAGGTTTAATAGGTTCAATAACTTCAACAGGTGAGCTCTCACAAAGAAACAAGTTCCCAACACTTAGGCATTTCAAGGCTTGTTCAATGCCGAAGTTCAGTCAAAAGACTTATCAGTGGGCTTCAAACAAAAGATTTAACCATTAAACCATTGAACCCTACCTCCAAAGGTTCAAAGGTTCAACGGGCTCAAAGGTTTGAAGGACATCAGTAGACTTAAAGAGTTAAGCACTTCAGAAAGTTTAAAGTTCAACTACTTCAGAAAGTTTAATGACTTCAGAGGACTTAAAGAAAATAAGAATTCAAAGAACAAAAGATTGAACCATTGAACCTTGAACCAAAAGAGTTCAAAGTTTAAAGTTCAAAGGTTCAACAAGCTCAATAAATTTTGAGATAATTAGAAGAATGAAGGATTCAAAGAGCTAAGAAAGAAAGGTTAAACCGATTGAAACTTAAACCAAAAGAGTTCAAAGTTCAAAGGTTCAACAAGTTTAATAAATTTTGAGACTTAGAAGAATGAAGGATTTTAAGAGCTAAGAAAGAAAGGTTGAAACGATTGAACCTTGAAGCAAAATGGTTCAAAGTTCAAAAGTTCAATGAGTTCAACAGAAAAGAAAAGGATCCAAAAACTTTGAAGGACCAAAGGATTCTGAGAAAGAGAATGAACCATTGAACTTTAAACCAAAATGGTTCAAAGTTCAAAGGTTCAAGGAATTTCAAAGTTTTAAGGGAAGCTTCAAGCAAAGGAAGGAAGCATAAGATTTCAGAGACAGGTTCAAAGAAATGGTTCAGCCGATTAAACCAAGGGGCAAATTGAACGAAGGAGCTGATTGAACCAAGAAGCTAATTGAACTAAGGAGCCAATTGAACCAAGGAGCTGATTGAACCAAGGAGCTGATTGAACCAAGAAGCCAATTGAACCAAGGAGCCAATTGAATCAAGGAGCTGAAATGGACCATCTAAACCATTGAACCAATGCACTTCAAAGGTTTAAGGTTTAACATGGTTCAAGTGACCAAGTGACCAATGACGTCCCCATGGACATCAAATTTAGGGTAATGAAATGCCCATTTATTTTCAAATATGGCATGGAACCTGAAGATAAATCTTAGTGAATAGCTGAAGAAAGAGCCGAAAGAGCCTGCCGAAGGTAAGAAGATAGCTCAAGAGCTCAAATTTCAATAGGAAAGGGGGAAAACTACAAGAGATACTAAAATATCTATAAGGGAGTTATTCCAGTAGGTGGAACAGTCCAAGAAGTAGACATCTGAGTATGCAAACATTCAAAGGTGTGACCTATTTTTATCCCTTTGAATAAAAGTGAGTGGACAACCCACACATATCTGGAAATAGACCAAATGACCCATGCTGAGGAGGACATTCGAGATGATTCTACACACCAAAGTTAAGGCCGATGCTCTATTCTAGCATGGCCCCTTCATAAAACTGAAAATGCATTCAAGGCATTGAATGTAGCATGGGCCATTCCATGAAACAAAGTGCCTACGTCATTCCTAGAGTGCTATATATTGTAATCTCTTATTTTATGTAAAAGAGATCTCTTTATTATCAGAATTAAAACTCTACCCAAATTGAAAGGCATTTGCTGAGACTTTGAGCTCAGATTGTTAATCATATTTCTTTATTTGAATGAGAAAACAAGTGACTTTTTAGACTTTGTACCAGAATGGCTTGTGTTATTTAGGAAATTGTTCTTATGTCTATTTCCTAGAAGCATTCTTGTCCAGTTAATTTAATGAGCAGGACTAGTGGAAGTAATCAGGAAGGTGTCCTAAAGCTGACTGTGGAGAGACTTTTTGCTGCCACAATTATCTTCAGCATGTTTTTTTTCTTTTTTTGTGTAAAGGATATTAAGATGACTTTGTGCCCCCATTGTCCTTCATATATTTCACTCTTTGGTAGTTGAGGTGGAGACTTTGTGCTACACTTCATTCTACTGTGTTACTACATCCTATTTTAGTGAGGGAAGAAATGAAAGACTTTGTGCTTTCATGGGTTTCTCATGGTTACAATTACTACCAGGAAGGAATCTGGCTGTTGACTGAATATTACTTTTGAAAGAAGAGAAGTACCTTTAATAATTACCTAGGATTTCTCCTTTGATCTGTGAACATCATCTCTAAAAAAAGAGAGATGGATGGTGTTGTGTTACCCTTGAGTGTTATTTTTAGCTTATATATAGTATATAACACCTCATATTTATAGGGAACCTCCCCTTAATGAGAGGAGAGATTTGTTCCCTTTTGATGTGGTTGACCTGCACATTTGGCCGATAAATCTCCCTATGCTATGGTTGAAACAACCTATTTTTCCCATCAGTTAGCGAGTGAAAAAATATTCACCTAATAATAAGGAACTTGGAAAACAAATCATTAACCAGTTAAGGGAAAGAAACCCATGCTATATTAATCACTCATGTAGCACCCATAACCCCATGTTGTTTTCATCTCCTCTTAAATATGTATGGGAAGGCCATGCTGTAGGTGCTTAAGTCACTATCCTTGATGTCCAAGCCTATAAGAGCATGGGTTACTCCTCCTAGCAACTGACAAGGCCATCCGCAAATTATGTTGACTAGGCTATGCTCTCTTCAATGTTGAGTGCAACTAGCTATTCATTAATGGTAAAGCAAGAAAACATTGGCCACTTCTCTTCAATGCTCAAAACTAATCAATTTATTGGGTTTTAGTGGAGATTATTTCACCTAAGTGTATTTAATTCTCCCACTGATGACTCCTGTGCTACCTGCCCTGGTCTGGTTAATCCTTGGGTATGTGTTTTGACTTACTATGCCACCTAGAGATTTTTGAGCTTTGGTCTCATATGTGCGTGACCACATTGTGGGTTACCTATTTTATTTTCTCCTTCCTTACTATTTTTCCCTTTTTCCTAACAATTTAGGCTCTCAGCATTTATGAATCTCCTCCTGGGCTCCTTTCTTTGGTTATTCACTGAGTCATTCCTTGGGCTCTCAGGCCTTTGAATTCTTTGGGATAAAATATCTGAAAGAATTATTATTTTTATTCATTTGCACTCTTGGATTTTATTTGGTAGGCCTTCAGGCTTTATTTCCTTTATTCCTTCAGACAAAATGTCTAAAAAAATTCTTCTTTGATTACTTCCCAATGGCTAGCTTACCACCTTGAATTTGACATTCGCGGGCTTGTCACCAGACATTTAAATCCCAACAGTTAGCTTACTACCTTGAATTTGATGTTCATGGGCCTATCACCCCCTAGGATAATTCCTTTGGAATTTTACAAATGAACTTGTCTGAAGGGAAAGTGACCATTCAGAACAAATGAAAAGGTCCTCTTTCAAAGCCAAATTCTCTCTGCAAGGACACCTACCCTTCAAATTTTTGATCTTCAAATTTTTTTAAGATAAAATGTTTGAAGGAATTCCTTCAGACATTTTATCTGAAATAATTCTTCCTTGGGTCTTCCTCCTTGGATTTCCTTCAGATAAAATGTCCAAAGGAATTCTCTTTTGGCCTGTTACCTTTTCTGAAGGGCAAGTTCCTTTTGGGCCTTCTACCTTGCCCTTTTGATTCGACTAGCTGCCCTCCGTAAAGGCAATTTGAGTCCAAAGTTGCCTTTTAGACTTTTGAAAAGGTCCACCTTGCTCATCACCTACCCCATGCAAGGGAACCTTGGCATCCAAAGTTACCTTTCAAAAGAAATTTAAAGGTCCTGCTTGCTACCTGAGTGCCCTCCACAAGGGCACCTACCCTTTAGAATTTTTGCAAATGACCCTTTGGCCTTTTGAACCTGGTCCATTTTTCCAATAAAAAGCCCTTTGAAGTAATTTACTTACCTTGTTAAGCATCTGAGACCAAATTGAGTTTCAAGTCAACTCTTTCCTATCAGACCCAAAATCACTTGGTAAGAAAAAGAGGAAAACACTTGGTTTTTTCATGGCAAATGACCTATCAAGAAAAATTGCATAAGGAAGCAAAGGGATGAACTATCTAGGACCTAGATCGAAAGACTCTTGTAAGGAAAAGGAGAGGGAGGCCCAAATTTTGGCCTATAGGACTAAAATTTGGTCAATAGTAAGGTAATGCCATTTGTGAGATTTTAAAAGAGCTAAAGTGATCTAGACAATATTTTGAATGATCAAAAGCATACAACTAATAAGACTGGTCTTGGATACAAAGAAGAACTAGAGATTAAAACTTGACAAAATGAAGATTAATGTGAACAAGGACAATCTAATTAGAAGACAAATCATTAGATAAGGAATGAAGGTGTAGGCATAATGAATATAAATTAGATTAGACAAGTGAATGCCATAAGGTATGCAAGTTTCAATGGTTACTGCTACACATGTAATCAATTTGGTCATAGGGATAGAGAATGCATAAGACTTGTTAAGAATGAATTTGCATGGAAATATGATAACAATCATTAGTAAAAAGGTGTAAGCAAAGTTGAGTGTTTCAACAATCATTATGTGGGACACTTTGAAAAATATTTTCCATTTAAGGTAAGACAAGTTGAGTTTCCTTCAAGAGATATTGAGTGCTACAGTTGTTATGAACTAGGACACATTGCAAGATTTTGTCAAAATCTAGAAAGGCAAAAAGAGCTTCTTGAAAAATGTATGGCGTACTTCAATTGTGAACAAAGAGGCCACATTTATAGGTTCTATAAGAAAAGGCCTACATGTCAGAATAGGTTCAATTAGGCTCACAGAGTGCATGGAAGCAGACAAGTTAACTCATGGAGACCAAAGGTGGTAAGTAGGACTTATGATGAGTCTGTAGGTCTACGTAATATATTTTGTATGGTGGAGAATGCTTTAAAATTTGAAGAGTGCGAAGAGATATCATTGGCTACTCATGTTGAAAGTGATGAGGTTTCAAGCTGTAAGGTTGATTCTTCAAATAAAAAGGTATGTCAAGATTCCATAGTTGTTCCATGTATTATCAAATATATCTTTGAAGAAAAGGAGAGTGATATAAAAGAAGAACCAGTTGTCATAGTTTAGAGTAAGAAGAATAAGAACAATAGCAAGAAGTGTTATAGCTATAAGAGGATTCTAGTGGTTACTGAGGAGATGTGGCTACTCCTAGCTTTACTTTGATTTAGAGTATTGTGGTGCAAAGGATGTCTCTATCTATGATTCTTAAAGAGAATAATTTCATTAGAAAATCAAGAATTGCTATGGTGTTCTTGATATGATCTTAGAAGACTATATTTATGTATTCTTAGTTACAAGAGGTATGTCCATGTGGAAAATACGTTGAGGTGATGTCATGATGTTGATAACTATATATGGAGTAGTTTATAGGGTCAGGTTTAAGATTCCCAAATGGCAAAGGAGGATTTATGATTTATTAAGATGATCATTTTGCATAGAAAGGTCTGTTTACCTTATTATATCATGCTCTAGTTGGTTTTATGATCTGAAGGTATGTTAAAGTCAAAATAGAGATTTGTGTTAGCTCTTAGATTTCCCAATTTTTGCTTAAGAGCTTGCAGGGCCTAAAATGGGTTATAGAAATTTAAGGTTCCCAATTGTGTGGAAGCTCAAATCTTGGTATAGAAGCATGTAATGGTTGTCTCTAGGTGTAAAAGAAGTTTTAGAAGTGGACATGGACTAGAAGATGCTGAGTTGACATTGTTTGTTTTAAGATTCTAAGGTTTTGGGCTCTGCTAGAAAAGTGGTCTGCCTTATGAGTTAAGATATGAGGATTCTTAATATGTTGAATGGTCCAAATGGGTTATCAATAAAATATTCATAGAGATTTGAATGTTTGTGGTTCTCAAGTTATTCAATTTTTTGTCAAGTTGGAGGCCTAATTAGTTAGTAAGTTTGTGAAGGAAGTTTGTTATAGTGCTTGGTTGAAGAAGAGTGTTGGCATAAAGAAAGATGAAGTTATCAAGGCAAGTAGAAGTAGGCTCAAGTTAAGGTGGAGTTTGAATCATATTTATAATATGGTCCTTTCCTATTTATAGTATTTTCAAGTCTTCAAGATCAGTTGGTGCCCACTTTGTCATTGTGTCAAAGGGAGAGAAAGTTGCTGTTGTGGGAGTGCTTGAAGATAGAGAAGGTGAGATGTATATTGATGTATATGATTTTTTTTGACATCAATGGAAAAGGGGGAGATTGATAAATATTTTTTAGTGATGTCATATTGATATCATGGAAGTGCCCTAGTGAGTGGATGAGGTGCTTTGATAGCCTAAGTAACAATGACAAAGTGTGCAATGTGCTTGTTCTAGTGTGCTTGAAGTTGGCTCAGTTGATATTCAATTTTGGTATGGATAGAGATGTTCAAGGATGATTGGAGAACTTGTGTGCATAAGCAAAATTCATTTGGTAGTCCATAATTTTCATCTAGATAGTTTGGATCTAGTGGTAGAAAATATAAGAAGGCAATTTGATTATGTCACCATTACCATGTGTGGGTGAGTCAAAAGGAAATGGTCATATGGGTTTGTTCAATTTTATTCTTAGTTCTTATGTTATAAATTTTAGGTCATGAAATGTTGCGCATCAAAATATATGTTGGTGTAAAGTTGGGATCCCAAACATTTTGACAATGTTTTCCCATAGTCAAATTTGTAATGTGGTAAGAAGAGTCGAGTAAGCATATTGATGAAGTTATATCTTGCACATGTGGAAATTTTAGGAGATAGTGATCATATCTATTTGTTTAGTTTTGAACCTAGTTTATTTGTGTTAAATTCTAGATCATGCATTGAAGCATAGAAAAAGTTATGCATTTTCAAAGTTGGTCTCCCAGATAAGTTTTTGACATAGTTGGCTCTGTGATAGAATATTTTGAGAAGGCATTTTAATGGTGATATATCTCACATGCACGAATGTTTCAAGAGTAGTTTGACATATGGTTGGATTCTCCTATATGAGGAGATCATACGATCCAAATTTGAGATCATGTGAGTAAGTTTAGAAGAAGTTATTAAGGTGCAAAGTTGGCCTTCTAAGTATATTTCAATGGTTCGCATAGTCATTTTTGCACATGTTAAAGTTTGAGCAAGATCAACAGAGCACATTTGCTCCAAGAATTCTAAAAGTAATGAGAGGAGGACAGGTGCATGATGTTTAACATTGAGTAGAGATAAAGATTGAGCTTATTCCAAGGATCAATGGTGAGTGGGAAATTATAAAGATAAAGATCAATAGTGCATATTAAAATCAATAGGTTAAAATGATAGTTGTCTATAATTGCTAAAGTGAGGACAATCTCAAAGAGATCGATGGAGCACATGGAGTCAACATTACAAGATTTTACAAGATGAGGTCAAAGTGACTGAGGTTTAACATTTGATCATTGGTGCCTATATGTTAAATATAAAATAAGATTGATGGTGTGTATTTGATCTAAGTAGCGAGGACATGAGATGCGAGCATAGTGTTTGAAGTTTAAATGTGACCGTTGACATTTAAATATTTGAATTTTAACAAAGGAAAAAACTAGTTTATGTATTTTGGCTATAAATTTTGATCCAAGATGAATTTGCTCATGTTCTAAAAATAAAAGATGAAGAGGACTCCGTGGTGAATCTAATAAACTTTATTTGAAGATACGAAAGTGTGTATAGACAAATATATTAAGGTTCTAATTTGACTATGTGTTCATACATGGACTGTAAGTAACTCAAGAAGCTTATTCCAGCTTGTTTTGATTTATATTGATGAATTGGCTATTGGGGAGTGTTTTAGACTCCATGAGGATGCTCTATGAGTATTTTGGAGGTGTGATTAATCTATCTTGAGTATGAACACTACTTAATAAGTTGATTGTATGTTTGATAATGGTGTTTCTGTGTATAAGGTCTATGTTTGAGTTGATTGCGCATAAACATAGGTGAGAAAAGGTGACTATGATCATTTGAGGATGTCCTAGGGGACATAAAGAGTGGACCTATGTATTTTTAAGTGGTCATGTGTTCTTATTATGCTCAAAGAAGTGTCAAAGAGTTAAATGGGTCTCCATAGGACCTAAAAGTGACTTAGGCCTATTTAAAAGTGGATTACGCTTAGTGTGACCTATGTGAGATGCCTTAAAGATGAAGGCATGTTTTATGGCTAATAAAGAAATATTGTGATCTTGTTAATTCATGATTTATCTATATATAGTGAAACTAAATGTGTTGGTTTCTAGACTTGTATGTAGGAGAGACTAGAGCAAGGTGCATGTGAGAGTTGTGGAGTGAAGGATAGGTAGTGTGGATATTAGTTGAGTTAATGAGTAGAATGATTTGTTGAATATGTGTATAACCTGTAGGTCATGTTTCTAATGTCAAAATAGTGCTCTTATATTTTGAGGATATGTGAAGAGGTCTAAGTGTGCATATGAGGAAAGTTTGAGTGAAGGAGAGAGATTGTGACATGGCTATGTGAGATGCCTATTTGAGATAGAGAGAGAGAGTTTGTGCAGGGGTTAGATAAACAAAGATCCATCTTTATGTGTTAAAGACATCATTATTAAGGTGGAAGTGTTCAAAGGATGGTCTAAAGGACTTGGTATTCCTTAGGGGTAGTTACTCCTTGTGAAACAAGTGTTTCACTAAATACCTTTGGTCAGGATGATATGATCAAGGTTTGATGGTCTAAAGGAGTTGATCAATCTCTTGTTTGTAATTTCTTATAGGATAGTAGTCCATTTGTGTTTCAGGCTTGAGAGTGGGTTTTGTTCCCCATGAAGGTTTCCCACATGAACTATGTGTTATGTGTTTGATCTTGTGTATGCAATGAATGTATGAAATGTATTGATAATGCTTATTGATCAAGTTGATATACGATGATTGATTAATTTTAAAGGACTATAATTTAAATTGAAATATCTAGACTCATTGTCAGGGGATCTAGCTCTACCAATTAGAGCACATATGATTACTTCTCGTATTAGAAATTAAACACGGAATTATACCAGAATGATAAAGTAGCTAGAAACTTGAGATAGCAAAGAATTTGAGAGACAATACACACTCTTGTATTAAATATTACTAGAAGAAAATACAATAAGGAAGATGCCACTTCTTCCTCCACCTCAAAGGCTTGCCACACCTCAAGACCTTCTTCCCACTCTCTCTTGCTCAAGACAACAACTCTAGAGCCTGAGTTATTATCCCTCCTTGAATGCTTCAGCTGATCTCCTTGACCTTACCCCTGTAGATCTCCTTGACCTTGCTTGCTTCAATGCTTTTTACTTGCCTTCTTGCTTATTACAATACATGCCTTATGGGTCTTTAAATAGGATCCCATGCTTACAAAAATAGAACTCTAGTTACAATAATTAGACACGCAGCTCGTGACTATAATTAGTCGTTTGACATGCAAACACTCGCTTCACTTAACTAACTGTTTGTCAACAGCAGTTCTAGAAATACACATGCGATCGACGCCGGTCCCTACTTGTTTGCTGCTGCTGATGTCGGTCGACTATCTGCCGTCATCGGTCTCCTTCTCCACTACATCTGACTGACGTCGGTCATACTATTGATGCAAGTGGCTCTGGTTCTTCAGCATCCTTCCTTGTGTCTGCAAATAGTTGAAGCTTTTAGCTCCACACCTTAACAATCTCCCACTTAGAGATAAACAACTGCAACTTGTACTTGTACCTGTACACCATCTACTTTGTTCCTTAGGCTCTGTATCCCTCTTCAATGTCACTCTTGAAGACCAACCAACATGCAAACCTGTGATGCAATACTTGTATCTTATGCCACAAGAATTTTGCTGCTCCCAAATTCTCCATGACATACTTCTGAACCAACTCTACCCTTAGCTTAGAAAACTCCCTCTATATGAAACCCTGCAACAAGTAACACAATATAGTAACAGGATAATGTAGCTAATATTATCCAACCTGGTAAAGATAAAATACAATGGTCAATCCTCCATTGCCTGCAGCCTAAACAAGACCATATACCATAGCCTTCTATCTCATGTGTCCAACCACTCTCCTCTCTAAAATGGGAATCCATCCCTCTGTCCAGTGCTTTCTTCTAGTTGACAACTCTACCAACAAATACCTATTTGGTTCTACTCAAGGACTCACACTCCTCATCCATGCCAAACTCCCACTATTTCTGGATTCTACCTGCATTGCTTCTTCCATCTTCCTAGTTCATGACTATCAGTGAGCAATATAAAGAAGGTGAACAACGAATATGAGGTTCACATACCTTTCCTGACCTCCACATGGGTGTTTGAGACTTATAGATCCACCCAACATCCGTTCAAGTGACCAATCTCGGCCATCTCCCAGTCTACTCCCGACCGATGTCAGTTCCCTGCACTGACCCTGACTACCGACGTCGTTTCCCTGGCTGATGCCGGCATCTCCCATGCTGACGTCAGTCCTTATGACCAACGTCAGACTTCTCCTACCCAACCTACCGACCCTGTTGGTCTACACATGACCGATGTCAGTATCTGGATGACTGACGTCGGTGCTAAGCGACTGACATCAGTGTCTGTGTGTTCTTATAAGTGATGAAATTTTCATCCGCGATCTCTTCTTGGATCAAACCTCTGTCCATGCTGCCCTGCTCAAATTTATTCAGCCCTTGTGACTGATCTCTATCCTTCATATCCTTCGTAAACACCAAGGCTTCTTTGTTCCTATCAAAAGCATCAAATTTCCTCTTTCTGCAATGAACTCTATCTATGCTTTTCGAATTTGAACACATACCTTTTGAATCAAGAACTTCCATTCCCTTCCTATTCATGTGACCAAGCCTATTAGGCCACATCTTCGAATCTACACCAGAAGTAGAATCAGTAATAAAAGTAGATAGATAAAGAGTATTTACTTTCTTACCTCTTGCTAGAATAAGTGCTCCCTTGGTAACCTTCCAAGAATTTGTTGTGAGGGTTATTGTGCATCCCTCATCTCCCAACCTTCCTACAGAAATCAGACTCTACTTCAGAATTAGAACATGCATGACCTCTTTCAACACCCATGTGTTGTCAATCTGCAATCTCAGCTGCACTTTCCCTTTGACAACTATCTAACAAGGCGTACCATCCCCTAAATAGAGCACTCCAAAATCTCCCTGTTCATACTCATAGAACAAATCTCTGTTTGGGGATGCATGAAAAGATGAACCAGAATCTAAAATCCATGATCCTACCTGACTATCCAAAGAAAGTATGAGAGCATCCTGTGCCATAAAATTTGCATCCTTTGCTTCTTCAGTACTTGCATGTTGATTCTCTTTATCTCTTAACCAACACTCCTTCTTTGTATGTCCTTTCTTTCCACAAAACTAGCAGGAAATACCTTTGGACTCGGATCTCCTTCTCGACCTTGATTTCCCTTGCTCAACCTTCTCCCTTTGCCTTCCCCTGCTTTCTGCACTTAGAGCATTCCCTGATGATTCACCTGTGCTTCTCTTGAGTATTTCTTCATTCAAGATCACACTCACAACATCATCAACTTTTAAGATTTTAGAAGCAGATGCAGAATTACTTACTGCCATAACTAAACCGTCCCAACTTTTAGGCAAAGAACATAAAATCAAGAGAGCCTTTACCTCATCATCAAAAACAATATTGACTGAAGCTAGTTGGTTTACCAAACCATGGAAATCACTAAGATGAGTATGTACCGATCCACCTTCCTACATTTGCAAAGTAAATAGCTACTTCATAAGATATACCTTATTAGAAGCCAAGGGCTTTTCGTATAAATTCGCCAAGGACTTTATCAGCTCTTCCATTGTCTTACACTGTGATAAGCTAGAAATCACAAACGATGCAAGGCTCAAACTTATGGAACCGAGAGCCTTCTGATCAAGAACACTCCATTCTTCATCCTTCATATCTGTGGGCTTACATGCAACCCCACCCAATGGTAAGTATAAATCCTTCTGATACAGATAGTCCTCAATCTGCATCCTCCAATGTTGATAATTCTTGCTGTTAAACTTCTCCATTTGTAGCCTGCTTTCTTCTGCCATTGCTGAACTCCCACTCAATCAGAAAACCCTCTGAATGACCTGTAATCAAAAATAATACCCTGCTTCCTGCAAACCATAGCTCTGATACCACTTGTCAGGGGATCTAGCTCTACCAATTAGAGCACATATGATTACTTCTCGTATTAGCAATTAAACACAGAATTATACCAGAATGATAAAGTAGCTAGAAACTTGAGACAACAAAGAATTTGAGAGACAATACACACTCTTGTATTAAATATTACTAGAAGAAAATACAATAAGGAAGATGCCACTTCTTCCTCCACCTCAAAGGCTTGCCACACCTCAAGACCTTCTTCCCACTCTCTCTTGCTCAACACAACAACTCTAAAGCCTGAGTTATTATCCCTCCTTGAATGCTTCAGCTGATCTCCTTGACCTTACCCCTGTAGATCTCCTTGACCTTGCTTGCTTCAATGCTTTTTACTTGCCTTCTTGCTTATTACAATACATGCTTTATGGGTCTTTAAATAGGATCCCATGCTTACAAAAATAGAACTCTAGTTACAATAATTAGACACGTAGCTCATGACTATATTTAGTCATTTGACATGCAAACACTCCCTTCACTTAACTGACTGTTCGTCAACAGTAGTTTTGGAAATACACATGCGATCGACGCCGGTCCCTACTTGTTTGGTACTACCGATGTCGGCCGACTGTCTGCTGTCGCTGGTCTCCTTCTCCACTGCATCTGACCAATGTCAGTCATACTGCCGACGCTGATGGCTCTGGTTCTTCAGCATCCTTCCTTGTGTCTGCAAATAGTTGAAGCTTTTAGCTCCACACCTTAACACTCATTAATTCACCCCCCCTCTTAGTGATTGTAACTTTAACATGCTTGAGTATTTCCATGATGGTCTAGTGGGTGGGAATTTTTAAGCCAAAACCACAACCTCCAAAATCATTAGAGCTAGGTACTTTTGGCCGACAATGTTTAGAGATTCTCACACTTAGGTAAGGAAATTCCCAAAATGTGCAATATTTTCTAGCAAGAAGAAGCTAGCTTCCCTTACCTTGTAACCCATACAAGTACAATAACCTTTTATGCAATGGGGCTTAGATTTTATAGAAATGATACACCCCACTTTAATAAGAGGGCATAAATGGATTATTATAGCTACAAATTACTTTACAAGGTGGGTTGAAGTAGTTTCCCTCAAGGAGGCTAATGAAGTTTCTATTTTAGACTTATATGATAACCTTGTGACCACATTTGGCATGCCATCTACAATTATTTATGATAATACATTGGCCTTCAACATCAAAAAGGTATGTGAGTGGGCCATTTCACATGGAATTTATCTCAAGGCATCCTCTAACTATTACCCATATGGAAATGGACTAGTAGAGTCCACATATAAGAACCTGTTAAGGATTATCAAAAAAACTATGGAGGATAGTCAGAGAGAGTGGCATGCTTGGATGAGGACTTCCCTATGTTTAAATAGAGTGACACCTAAGATAACTACTGGATACTCTCTGTATCATTTGGTTTATGGGAAAGAGGCCAAACTCCCTATATCTCTTGAGCTTCCTACATTAGAGCTTGCACATCAACTTGAGCTTCTAGAGGATGATGAGCTAAGATAGCTAGAGGAGACAAGGGAATTTCTATGCACATCATATGGTCCAATCAACACCAGGTCAAGAGGTCATTTGACAAGAGAGCTTCCTCAAAGACATTTTAACAAGGTGATATAGTCCTCAAATGGGATGAGAACCGTGCAAAACCTAGAAAGCACTCCAAGTTTGACAGTCTTTAGAGTGGACCTTATGTTATCATAGGTTGTAAGGAGAGCAATTATTTTGAGCTTGCTAGGTTGAATTGAGATAGCCTCCACACCCTACCAATGGGAGGTATCTCAAATTTTGTTACTAGTATTGTATCATGATCTTTATACATAGGTATATAGGTCTATATTTTTTCCATGTGCCCTTGCACATTATTCTATTTGTTATTTTTATATTGTTTTAGGTATTTGTTCATCCTTTTGTTATTTTTTTAATTCATGTGTGTCTCATTGATTCAAGATGTTTCAAAGAGATAGGCAAAGTCTTTCTATAAATAATGCTTTATTTGTCTAAGTCATCATGAAAAATCTTGATCAAATTCTAGGTTCCATGACCAGTAGGTTAGTCAAGCCAACTGAGTCACCAAAAATATTGACCATATTTGGCCCACATAGATATCTTGACTAGAAATGGTTTAAACAGGTGGACCAAGTTTTGGATGGAATGGGTGGTCCAAAAGTCACCCATAGCATGTAAAGCTTTTGAAACACTTTAAGGAATGGGTGGTCCAAAAGTCAATTTATGAGGGGTATGTATATAGAGTGAGTTAAAGGGTCTGAGCAAGTCCTCATGGTGATCAAAGAAATTCTAAGTCATGGAAAATTTTTGCACAAGCTTTAGGTTTTCATAGTTTATTTGAGCCTTCAAAGATCCAACAATAGTTCAAGCACAAGCTCGAGAGAGCTTGCAAGCTAAAAAGATAAGTGAAAAACCTTTGTTTTTACTAAGTCCTTACTTTAAAAATATTTTAGGCTTTTATTTGACTAAGTTCAATTATTTTAGACCTTTTATTTGGGCTAAGTGCTAATATTTACTTCAGAGAAATTATTTTGGGTTTTTTGACTAAGTGTTGGGAATTATTTCAGACATTTTGTCCAAAAAAAAAATCCCAAAGACCCAATTTATTTTGGACATTTTTTTTGAGGCAAAAGACAAGTACAAATTCTTTCATAAAAATTGTTTAAATAGTTTTCTCTAAGACCTAAATTATCTCAGACATTTTAGCCATAAAAAAGATCCCAAAGCATAAATTCCTTCAGACATTTTGTCTGCAACAAATGTCTTGAAGACAAAGATCCCATAGATTTATCTCTTTCATGAAAACTTTCTGCATTAATTTTCTTGAAGACCTAATTATTTCAAGAAAATTGTCTACATCAAAAGGTTAAGTTAAAGTCCTGAAGATAAATACATATTTCTTTCAGGGAAATTATTATATAATAATTTCCTCGAGGACATATTCCTTTTAGATAAAATGTCTATGGAAATGGTTCTAATAAATATAAAAGACTGATGCAAAACCTCTAATAGAATGATTTGTCTCCAACAAATTATTATAGTAGATTTACGTTTGGGTAAGTGTCAAAGTCCAAGCTTAGAATTCATCCATTAAGGTCCAAAGATTGACAATTATGTAGACATCATTGACATTAACATAAACATCAATTGATGGGTGTGTAGATGTCAAATTTAGGTCACAATAAATAACCATTAGTTTTTAAATATCTCAATGATGATCATACAAATATCAAATGCATTCACACATACATCAAATATGGGTATGCAGATGTTAATTTTAAGCCTATGGAATAGCCATTTGGATTCAAAAAATCAAGATCAATGATCAACATTCAATTATACAAAATATGCAACGATGACTAACAGGATAATGGGCCCAGGTAAATCAATGTCTCATGTTTAATCATATATTCATATCTAACGACATATGAGCAAGTCAAAGAATCAATGGATCTTGAGTGAAAGGGCATGATTAACAAGTATCAATAACACATTAAATTAGCATAAGATTGATGACCAATAATCATTTAGGAAAACAAAGATTAGATGGTATGAGAAAGAGTTAATAGGTCAATGTTCTGAGTCAATTTTTGGTAGCCAATGAGTAAAGGGGTCAAGCCTAGGAATTTCGATGAAGGTTGAAGGGATAGTTTTTTACCAAGGTGAGCAAGTATAAATGGAACCAAAATTGATCATAATCTAGGTTGGAATAAGATCAGATATTTTGGGATTAAACGGTGCCATTAAAACTTTGTAGGGATAAAATAGGTCTTTTTAGGCCTGATATAGATCAGGGTGGGCTACTAGCTATTCATATGATATAGATTTATCCATATGGATGTATCTAATATAGGAAAACCAATATTTTAAATTGATTTTCAATTTATAATAGGCCTAAGTTAACATTTCAAAGTGGAGTTAGATATATGTAATTAATGGAGGAGCATCCCGAGCCATACTCTCAACAAATAGCCACTAAAAGTAGACACAAGCATGGTCATGAATATGAATATTTTTCCCTTGAAATAAAGGACTTTGATAAGGATGAGATTGAGAAGGTTCATGTGATAGCTAAGATTATTCCCTATAACTTATCTTGATTTTCATATTTTCCATCATGCCAAAAAAGGATTGAATGACATTAATGTAGGAGTAGGCTTGAGGATGATTGTGATGATGGTTGTTCTGAATGAGATTGGGCTTATTAATGTTTCCTTATAGTACTAATTTATCTCTCCCACCTTTTCTCTTCTTATATATACTGGCTTTGAGATCTTGATTTTCATCCCTCGGCTAAAGATAGCGAAGCTCTACCAAAATCACTTTATAACACTCTCTTGAAGAAATGTAAGATAGTTTTTAGATTTTGGTTGAATGCTAAGTGTGTTTTATTAAAGTTTGATGTGTAGAGTGTATGTTTCTATTCATCATTTGTATGTTCTTAATGTACCTTTCTTTAATTCTATTGGTATGTTCTTAATGTTGTATGAAGTTTTAGCTAGTGATGTTCCTCTTGAAGTGTCATAAGTCCATAGTGTCTTATATAAACCTACCTCTTTTTGTCCTTCAAGTTGTAGGTCTCATTTTAACCTTCATAAAAAATACTCATGCTTTCAACCTTCTCATAGAATCTAACTAGTTTATGTCTTGATTAAATTCATTGGTAGTCATAGAAGTGTCTAGGCTAAAAGTGGACTATTGAACATTTGGTGCATCACCACATTTAGTATAGATTTCCATTTGTGTATTTATCTCCCTTTACATCCCAATAGCATAGGTTTAGTAAAAAGGACTATATTGCTATATCTAAGGAGCTAGCCTCATTAAACTTCTTAAAGTTTTGACCCAAGTTTAGGTAACCCACAGTTTAGGGTCATTTCCATGTTGGACTAGATTTGAGAGTAGGACTTGAATATTTCTAATTTTAGATAGGTTACAATACACATCCATAATAGTTATAACATGCCTAGTGGGACCAAGTTAAAGAAAAATCTAAAGAATTGGTGCTATCTTTGGCTAACAAGTATAACAGATACTCAGAAAGAGCACATGGTGACTCTAAACATCTTTGGTCCACAAAAGCCATCCCCTTACCTGCATGCCAAAAAGAACAAGATCATATACGAAGGATATCAGATTCTATTTAAGTGAGATTATAGAGACCTCAAGAAGAAGGAGAGTAAGAGCATCCTATCCCTTGTCAAAAGGTGCAGTGTAATCCACTTGCCATACAGAGCATAATCTACACTACTATTTGGAAAGTTTAATTCTAGTCAAAGCCTATTTTTTGTTCCATTCAAAATGCTACTAAGGAATCAAGCTTTTGTACCCTTTAATAGGGGGAACCCTCTTAAGATTTAGAAATATGATGACATCCCTACTACCTCCTTGAAGAGTATACCATACTTTATGGGAGAAAACTCCACCACTCCTATAGAGCACAATGCTGACATTGTAAACCTTTGTGTAGTACATCACATTACATAAGAGAATGTAGCCATAAGATTACTAGCCACATCTTTGAAAGGAAAATCCTTGAAATGCTATAGAGGTTTAACTCCTACCTCAATCAATACTTGGGATGAGTTTTGTGAGTGCCTATGTAAACATTTTGAGGATAGAAGTGACCATGTATCATTTGTGGAATGACTTACCTCAATCAAAAGGGTACCCCAAGAATCTATGGTTGATTTTAACTATAGATTCCAAAAGACTTGGGATAGGATCCCTGTCATCATTAAGTCCACACCCAATTATGCTTTCCTTTACTATTTGAGAACATTAAATTCAAGCATTGCAATCATGATCCAATCTATAGGTGGGATAACTCTACCTAGGGCTTATGAGATAACTATAAGAGCCAAAAATTGTTTGATACAAGCAAGGAAAGTCATGCCAAGACCTCTCATGCCAATTTTCCCTAAACTTTGGTTAACCCCACCTACCGTTGCTCCACTACCCACTCTATACAACCATGCCTAATATGATGATGGCCAAGTGGATAAATTTACAAGGATTAAGAGTTTACCAAAGGCACAAAATAACAAGCTAGTGGCTCTAGAAAGACAAAAATAAACTTCATATAGGCCATTATCATACCAAGGTCCCTTTCAAACCTAATAGCCTACTCAATCCTACAATAGATCCACTTATCTATCAAACCAACAAGCCCAAGGCCAACTTACTCAAGGTAGATCTTCTAATAGCTACAACTCTATAACTACAAGTAGCTTGAGAGACTTGGTCCCTACACAAAAAAGTCTTTCACAAGAGTGTCAATGGAAATCAGGGGAACAATTTAATGAGATGGTAATGGTTACAAGTGGGTAGATGTATCAAGACCTTAGTTGGAAATATGCTCCTTCATTTCTAAGCCATGAAATCATGCCCCCTCAACTAGAAGGCCCTCTAATGAACCAAGGTAATGTGCCTACCATGACATCATCAAAAGCTTATATTCAATAGCAAGGAAGCGTGGGTAATGCACTAGCTGACACCATGTGTGTAAAATTTCAATAAGGGGAGCATATGTTTGAATATGTAGCAACAAACATGGGATAGACTACACAAAGGCCAAATGAATCAATTGCATCCAATACCAGGTATAAAAGGAGGATGTTGGATGGAAATTTGGAGTAGATTAAGGCTTATTCAACATCTCTACAAACCAGTCAATAACCAACCACTTCAAATATGACTACTAAAGACCCTAAAACTTAACAAGTACCCCAACATCATCGACAACAATAAAAGTCTCCTTTTATTCCTCATGTCACTCAAGTGCCAAATGATGCTTCTACTTCCAAGCTGTAGTCTAAAGGTACTAGTTTTCCTTTAAATATTGTAGATCATATGAAAAAGGCTAATGTCACTATGTCGATGTATGATAGTCTATCCATTTCAGGATAGAGAGATTATTCAACAAGAACTCTCCAAGCTTTCTCATAAGAATGAGACAACTAAAAAAGTGTATACTATTTTTACAAATAGTAGTCAACCTAGTCGTAGTCAAGTTCCTAATCAAGTTCTTAATAAAAGTCAAGTCCATAATGTTGTTCATCCTCCCAAGGTTGTTAAACCCCCTACATTATATTTATTAGTCATCATTAGAGACTATTTAGTGCATAATTGTTTGATAGATTTTGGTGCTTTGACCTCAGTCATACCTAAATGCATAGTAGAT
Source organism: Torreya grandis (assembly GCA_037957365.1). Lineage (NCBI taxonomy): Eukaryota > Viridiplantae > Streptophyta > Pinopsida > Cupressales > Taxaceae > Torreya > Torreya grandis. The sequence goes on from JARHVA010004853.1 coordinate 785,505, forward strand.
AAGCTTGGACTTAAATATGTACTTAATGAAAAGGGTGTTCTCCAATTGGATGGTTCCCTAACTAAAATGGTAGGCATAGTGAAAGATATTAAGATCACATTGGTAGCTTATCCAAATTATGTCATCACTCAAGATGTAATGGTTGTAGACCTACCCCCATATTTCACCCTATGCCTATCTAGGGACTTTACTATAAATATTGGGGTCTATTTGTCCTCTGGCTAGTCATACATGGTTTTTATGACTAGATATGGGACTAAAGTCACTATTAGGTCTGAACCTATCTCTAGGTTTCATCTAGAGCCTTATATGCTTAACCTTGCAAATGTCAATTGCACTATATTTGAGGAGGATGAAAATGTTAGTGAACAAGAGCCTCATGACCATCTTGAAGGTATTTCAGACATATATCTAGATGAATGGGCAATTGATAGCCATGGAGTTGATCCCTTTAGCAACCTTAAAGAAACAAAATTAGGGGTGTATTATATGCATCAAGAGAGTGATACTATACCTTGCTTAACTAAAACCACTCAAAAAGAAGATGGTCTATGGACCTTCTTATTTGATGGATTAAGGTCAAAAAATGGTAGTGGAGCTAGTGTCATGTTGGGTTTACCCTTAGGTTAGAGTTACTATTTAGTTTCAAGATTCTAATTTAGTTGCACTTTAAACACAATTGAATATGATGCTCTTTTACATGGTTTTCAAGAGGCAAGAAGAAGAGGTGTAAAAATTCTTCAAGTCAAAGGTGACAGTGAGCTTATTATGCAACAAGTGAGGGGCATAACTACAATCAAGAACCATCATTTAAAAATATATAAGCATCATGTATGGGATCTCATAGAAGACTTCTTGGCATTTAATATACAATCGATACCAAGAGAGGCAAATCAACATGCAGATAGGCTTACAACCATTAGAGCTTAGTATTAGGTACAGATCAAGTCAAAGGCAACAAAAGACAAGGTAAGGTCAAGGTCATATGAAGGCTAGCTATATTTGATAATGAGGTAAGTTGGCAAGTGTTTGACAATGATGATGAAATTATATATTTTTTGATGTAGGAGGCAGAATTCTGCCATAAAAATCAAAATAAGTTCCAACACTAGTATGATGATTAGATAGTATAGCTAAGATCTAACAAGCTACCTAAGGGGATTGTGACATTGGAAATCATATTCAATGAAGATGACCAAGTGATAAAAGGCAAGGCATGTATCTCAGGCAAACAAGAACATTATGAAAGGATATATATCTTTAATGGTAAATTTTTGAAGATAGGAAAGATTAACAAAACAACAGAGAGAACTACATTTGTTCCTTTATGTCAAAATTTCTCTGATGTATTTGCATAGGAATACAAGGATTTGAAGGGGTTTGACCCCAAACTTGCACAAGATACCATTGATCTAGAAATCAATGCAAGACCAGTCAGGTAAAATCAAAGACCTATCAATCCAAAGGTGGAAGACTTGTGAGAAGGGAGATATTTAAGTTGATTGAGTCAACGATCATATTTTCCATCAAACATTCCTCATGGGTGGCAAACCTTGTGCTAGTGAGGAAGAATAATGGGGAAATATGTTTATATGTTGATTTTAGTGACCTCAATAAGGTGTCTCTAAAAGATCATTACCCACTACCCTCAATGGATCAGATTATTCAAAAGGTGGTAGGTTCTTAGATATTATCATTACTTGGTGGCTACTCTGGTTATAATCAGATCATGGTCAAGGAAGAAGATAGGCATAAGACTGCCTTCACCACAAAGTGGGGCACTTATGCATATATGAAAATGCCCTTCAGATTATCCAATTATTAGAGAAACTTTAGAGAGGGTAATAGATTTTGCATTTGAAGGTTTGATCAATGACATGATGCTCATCTACCTAGATGACATCACTATTTTCTCAAAGGACCTAGCTAATCACATTGCTCACTTGAGGTTAGTATTTGAAAGATGCAGAGAGTTTGGTGTGTCACGAAATCCCAAAAATGCATATTTGGTATTCATGAGGGAAAATTATTAGGCCATATAATGTCCAAGGATGGTCTTTCCATATAACTTGAAAGAGTTGAGTCCATCTTATATCTACCCTTGCCCAAGCACAAGAAGGGTCTACTTAGTTTTCTAGGGAAGATTAATTTTATAAGAAGATTTATTCTTGGCTTTACGGAGATGGTCAAGCTTCTTACTCACATGTTAAGAAAGTGCAGGAATTTTTAGGCCATACCTCATGCCCCTACACTACTTAATCCTAGTGTTACCAAGGAATATTACTTGTATCTTTTCTTTACATTGGATGCAATCTTTGCCATGTTGATGCAATATAATGAGCAAGGTTTTGGAACAACCTATCGATTTATTTAGTCAGGCCTTAGAGTGGTATGAAGAGAGGTATATATTTGTAGAGAAGCATGTGCTTGTAGTAGTGAGAGGTTTGAATAAATTTAGGCACATGGTCTCTAATAGTAAGATTATACTCATGGCAGTACACCCAAGTGTTAAAGAGTTTATACTCAACAGAGACAACAATGAGAAAAGAGTTGGATGGGTGAAAAAATGCATGGAGTATGACCTTGAGGTTAGAGTTATAAATCTTGTGAGGTGTAGAGGGTTGTGTGATCACATTTTAGTAGAAGTAAAACAAGATAAAGATCAAGTGTTGGCAATTCATGACAGCCAATAGGTAGCTACAAACAACACACCTTTCAGTTGGACACATGACATAATTAGATTTCTCAAGTCATGCTAATGTCCTATGAGGCTAGATAGATCTAAAATAAGGCACTTCAAGTTTCAAAGTATACCTATGTCTTGATAGGCAGAGTGATTTTTAAGAGAGACATAGGAGGTATGCTTTTGAGGTGCATGGAATCATGCCAAATAGACAAGTTACTTAAGTATTTCTATGATTGTCCAGTAGGTGGGCATTTTAATACCAAAACCACAACCTCCAAAATCATTAGAGATGGGTAATTTTGGACCAAAATGTTTAGATATGGTCACTCTTGGGTAAGGAAATTCCCAAATTTATAATGTTTGCCGGCAAGCAGAAGCTAGCTACCCTTCCCTTATAACCCATACAAGTAGAGCAACCCTTTATGCAATGGGGCTTAGATTGTATATGAATGATACATTACCCTTAAAGTAAAGGGCATAAATGGATTATTATAGTTATAGACTAATTTACAAGGTGGGTCAAAAAAATTTACCTTAAGGAGGCTAATGAAGTTTCTATTTTAGACTTCTACAATATCCTTGTGATTAGATTTGGTATGCCATCTACAATTATTTTTGACAATGCATTGGCCTTCAATAGAAACAAGGTATGTGAGTGGGCCATTTCACATGGAATTATATTAAGGCATCCTCTAAGTATTACCCATAGGGAAATGGACTAGTAGAGTCCACCAATAAGAACCTATTAAGGATTATCAAAATAACTATGGAGTACAACCAGAGAGAGTGGCATGCTATGCTAAGGACTACCCTATGGTCAGGCAGAGTGACACCTAAGAAAACTATTGGATAGTCTTTGTATCTTTTGGTCTATGGGAAAGAGGCAAAACTCCCTATATGTCTTGAGATTCTTGAATTAGATCTTGCACATAAACTTGAGCTTCTAGAGGATGATGCTATGAAGTTAAGGTTGAATGAGCTAAGATAGCTAGAGGAGACAAGGGACACTGCTATGCACATCATGTGGTCCAGTCAACACTAGGTCAAGATGTCATTTGACAAGAGAACATACTCAAAGACATTTTAGCAAGGTGATATAATCCTCAAATGGGATGAGGATCTTGTAAAACCTAGAAAGCATTCTAAGTTTAATAGTCTTTAGAGTGGACCTTATGTTATCATAGGTTGCAAGGAGAGAAATGCTTTTAAGCTTGCTAGGTTGAATGGAGATAGCCTCCCTATTCCTATAAATGGGAGGTATCTCAAATTCTATTACTAGTATTGTATCATGACTTTGTACATAGGTAGATAGGTCTATCTTTTTTCCATGTGCCCTTGCACATTATTCTATTTGTTGTTTCAAGCAATTGTTCATCCTTTTGTTAATTTTTATTATTCATGTGTGTCTCATTGATTCATAATGTTTTAAGGAGATATGTAGAGTCTTTTTGTAAATAATACTTCATATGTCTAAGTCATCATGAATGAGCTTAATTAAATTCTAGGTTCCATGACTAGTAGGCTGGTCAAGCCAGTTGAGTTGCTAGAAATGTTGGCCACATTTGGCCCACATAGAGATATTGCCTAGAAATGGTTTGACCAGGTGGACCAAGTTTTGGATGGAATGAGTGGTCTAAAGATCACCCATAGATTGCAAAGCTTTTGAAACACTTTAAGCTTCCTTAAAGTGTATTTTGTCAATTTTTGAGGGATAGGTCTATAGACTGAGGTAAAGGGTTTAAGTAGGTTTTCATGGTGATCAAAGTAGTTCTAAGTCATGAAACAATTCTACAAAAGATTCATGTTTTCATAGTTCATTTGAGCCTTCAAAGATCCAACATCAGTTCAATCACAGGTCCGGGAGAGCCTGCAGGCCAAAAAGCTAAGTGCAAAGCCTTTGTTTTTGCTAAGTCCTTACTTGGAAAATATTTTGGGATTTTATTTGGCTAAGTTAAATTATTTTATACCTTTTATTCAGGCTAAGTGATAATATTTACTTTAGAGAAATTGTTTTGGGTTTTTTGGCTAAGTGTTGGGAATTGTTTTGGACATTTTGTCTAAAACAAAAATCTCGAAGACCCAGTTTATTTTGAACATTTTTTCCAAGGCAAAATATAAGTAGAAATTATTTTAGAAAAATTGTTTGAATAGTTTTATTAAAGACTAAAATTTTCTCAAAATTTTTTCTGCATCAAAGATCTCAAAGCACAAATTCCTTTAGACATTTTATTTGTAACAAATGTCCTGAAGGCAAAGATCCCATAGACTTATCTCTTTTAGGCAAAAGTTCCATAATAATTTTCTTGAAGACCTAATTGTTTCAAAAAAATTGTTTGCATCAAAAGGCTAAGTTAAATTCTTGAAGACAATAATAGATTTCTTTTGAGGAAATTATTCTTCAAAAATTTCCTTGAGGACATTCCTTTTGGATAAAATGTCTATGGTAATGGTTTCAACAAAGACAAAAGACCGAAATAAAAGCTCTAACAAAATGGCTTGTCTCAGAGAAATTGTTCCAATAGAGTGATGTTCATGCAAGTATCAAAGTCCAAGCTCAAAAATCATCCATTGGGGTCTAAAGATTGATGGTCACATAGATGTGATTGACGTTCTTGTAGACATCAATTGATGGGTGCACAAACATTAAATTTAGGTCATGGAAAATGACTATTGGTTTTCAAATATCTCAGTGATGATCATGTAAACATCAAATAAATTCACATAGATGTCATATATGGGCATGTAGATTTCAATTTTAAGCTTGTGGATTAACTATTTGGATTTAAGAAAGGAGGATCAATGATCGACATTCAATTATATAGAAGATCCAAATGATGAATGGTGATTGACAAGATAGTGGGCCTAGGCTAATCAATGGCTCTCATTAAATCATGGATGTAGATCTAATGACACATGAGCAAGTGAAAGAATCAACAGATCTTGAGTGCAAAGGCATGATTGATAAGTGTCAAGAACACATTTAACTGGTAGAGGATCAATGATGAGTGGTCATCCAGGCAAACAAAAATTCAACAATGAGAGAAAGAGTTAATACATCAATGAGTTGAGTCAATTTCTAATAGCCAATGAACAAAGGGGGAAGCCCAAGAATTTTTATAGAGGTTGAAGGGATAATTTTCAACCAAGAAAATCAAGTATAAATGGAATCAAGCTTGAACATGATCCAGGTTGGACCAAGAATAGATATTTTGGGATTGAACAACATCATTAAGACTCTACAAGGATATAATAGGTCTTTTTAGACCTGATATAGATTAGGGTGGGCTACTAGATATTTATGCAATATATATTTATTTAGATAGATGTATCATCTATAGGAAAACCAATATTTTAAATTGGTTTTAAATTTATAGTAGGCCCAAGTTCACATTTCAAAGTAGAGGTAGATATATGTAATTAATGGAGGAGCATCCCAAGGCATACTCTCAACAAATAACCAATAAAAATAGACATAAGCACAGTTCTGAATACAAAGATTTTTCCCTTGAAATAAAGGACTTTGATATAGAGGATATTGATAAGGTTCATGTGGTAGCTAAGATTGTTCCCTTCACCATTCCTACTTTGATATCCATCAAAGTATAACTACCACATAGATTCAAGGTATTTTCACACCTTCATAAACTCAGGCAGTGTGGTATTTTCTTCTAGGATGCAATATGTGCCTAACCCCATTTTCGAATTATTATATCAATTAGACTAAAAATGCTCAAATGATAATTCATCTAGTAGATTGTTTGGGGTTTCCTCCAATCGTGTCATAGATTCATAGAGAATCAAATTCTCTTTTTGGTCGAACATCTCACAATTTTGCTCGATTAGGCTAGGAGAGTATGGATCTATGTGAATTTTGAAGATAGGTTCTACCTTGATGGTCACTTTAGTCTTGTACCTAGTTCTCAATATCATATGTGACCAATTTGAAGATAGATATCCACCCACCTTTGCTGTGAAGTCTTGAGAGAGGTAAATGGTGAAGTAAGGGGGTAGGTTGATGACTTTGATATCCTATGCAATAGAAATGCTTGGGCATGCATGAAAAACTAGATTTAAATCCTTGATTATACCTATAGCTTTGAACATCATGCTATCGAGATGGATAACTCCTTTTGAAATAGGGGAATATATAATTCCTAGTATATATATGATCTTTTTGGGTATTATTGAACTACTTGCACCTGAGTTGATCATGTAATTATGCACTAGGTATAGGTCTATGATTAAAGAAACATAGATTAGGGTTGATTTGTTGATATTATGCACTTGTACTTCTTATTTTTTCTGGTAAAAGATTTTAGAGGTAGTAGATGATAGATGGGGTGTCTAACACTCTTAAAAACCTTTTAGCACATCTTGTAGTAGATTTTGTTTGGATGGAATAGTATGTGCATCCCACATTATGACATTGAGGTTTGTTTTCTTCATCTGCTCTACTATGTTGAAAGGCACCTAAGATCCCTTCATTTATGGCTTAGGGGTAATGACCTATATTGGTACCAGTGCACTGACTTAAGATGGTCCTTCCTTCAACACAACCTTCTTTGGGTACAATGGCTATGCAAGTGCCTTGGTTAGTACACCTACATGATTGACTTGGGGGATTGATGGAAGGGGAACTATGGCAAGTATGGCTTCTTTCATATCTCTTATTTTTAATCTTGTATTGAAATAAACTAGAGCACTCCCTCAAATAGGTGCACTACCTTGATTCACATAGTTGAAATCCTCCTCCTACCAATTGATGAAAACAAACTTGTCTTGTGGTTTAACTAGTGCTTGGATCACTTCCTCTCGTAAGGTTATGTTGCTTATTTTCTATTATAATTGAGGCATGATTTGCACCATGAAAAATATTAGCTATTTTTTGCCCACATACAAAGGTTTTACATGGTTTGATGAAACAGTGGATCAAAGACTTAGAAATGGATCCAATATTTGTAAATAGAGAGGATCTAAGCAAGGTTTTCTAAGGATCCAACAGGAGTGTTCAAGGATAAGCCTGTAAGCTAGAAGCTAAGTGCAAAATATTTTATTCAACTAAGTCTTTACTTGTTTATTATTTTGAACTTTATGGGGACTAAGTGTTTATTTTCTTTTGGGACCCTTTTCGGCTAAGTGTTAAGTGTTGAATTCTTGTAGACAAGTTGTTCGAGACAAATTTTTTGAAGGGATAATTCTTTCAGACAAAATGTTCGAAGTAAAAGACAAAGACTAAATTATTTTAGGGAAATTATTCCACAATAATTTCCCTAAAGACCTATTTTTTTTTGGGAGAATTATTTCAAACATTTTGTTTGAAACAAAAGGCTTGAAGGATTTTTCTTTTGAAAAGTGTATCAAGCAAAAGTTCTAAAAGATATCTTTTTCAAAGCAAAGTGGCCAAGAGAATTTTTTTGAAGGGATTTTCTTAGAGAGATGGTCTAATACAAAAAATCTGAAGGGAATTTTCAATTTTCCCAAAGGGGATGTTCCTTTTGGGAAGGTTCATTTTCAAAAAAGGCAAAGGGTTCTTTCCCTTCAAAAAGTACATTTACAAGATTTTTGAAGGGGCATTTTTTCAAAAGCTAAAGGGCACTTTTCTCAATAAAAGGGAGAACTTGCAAAGCTAATGGTTCATTTAAAATAACAAAAGGAGATTTAAAAAATTTCCAAAGGGTAATTTCCCTTTGGAAAGGGGAATTTTCAAAGTGGTTGAAAGATACTTTTCCTTTAGAAAGGGCACTTCTCCAAAGGACTTTTCAAAATCTAAAGGGTCATTCTCAAAAAGTCTAAAGTATAATTCCTAAAACAAAAGTCCAAAAAAATTGTTCAAAGTAAAAGGCCTAAAAGAAAAAGGTCCATAGGAAAGTGTTTGAAGGAAACATGACATTCACGCTAGTGTTAAAGTTCAATTTCATAAAATAGCCGTTGGGATTCAAATATCCCATGATGGGCCCACAACCATCAAAATTTGAACCCCTGCAAGTAGCCATTTGGATTTGTATGGACTTACATCAAAATAAATGGCTACAATAAAAGCAATGTCCTTAGATTGGTTTTCCATCTATACAAAAGATTTGGTCTAGGTTTCAAAGTAGGAGTTGGTAGGTGCAATTAATGGAGAGGCCCTCATCCTTCGACATGGCCATCATCTCTAAAAAACAACCACTCAACACAGAAGTAACATGGTTCGATCCATATTCAAAGTTATGGGGATTTTGTCCTTATATGTGAAAGATAAGTAAAAGATGGCGTGAGGATGAAAGGTGAAGATCAGGTGAATAGAAAAGGTAGCTCAAGCATTAAATAAATTTTTGGAGAAGTTCTTGTCTTCTAGCATGTTTTCTAATCAATGAGGAGCTCAAGGACAATAGTGGTGGTTGTAGCCATTTATGACATCCCTCTATATTTTCTCATGTAATCCCCGCTCCTCTCATCCATTTCTACTATATATAGAGTCTTCTGAGTCTAAAAAATGATCCCTTAATTAGTGATAGAGTCACTCTATCAAAATCTCCTTGTAACACTCTCTTGAAGTAATGAGATGAATTTTTTGATTCTGTTTGAAGTCAAGTATACGTTATTATATTTTAACTTGTAGATGTATGTCCCTTTTCATCATTTATAGATTCTCTATGTATATTGATTTAATTCTTTTGGTTCCTTCTAGGTTGTGTGAAGTGTTAGACATTGGTCCTTTTTTTTTGAAGTGTCACAAGTTTATAGTGTCTCATATAGACCTATTTCTTTTTGTCCTTAAAATTGTAGGGTTTCCCTTTGACCTCCACACAAAATACTTATTCTTATGGCCCTGAGATAGGATCAGATTAGTGTGTGTCTTGGTTAGGTTCATTAGTAGTTGTTAAGGTTTCCAAGTTAAAATTTTATCATTTCATATTTTGGTGCATCACCATCCTTAGCTTAGATTTCCATTTCATGTTAGCTTTCTCTCTATTTTACTTAGTCAATAGTATATTTTAGTGTGGGAAATGAGCTAAAGTGAAGCATATGAGGAGATACCCTCATCAAAAATCCTAGAGGTTCAACCTCACTCCAGGATACCCACAGCTTGAGGTTATTCCAATAGTATAGCTGGGAGTGAGAAAGACTGAAAAAATCTCCCACAAGGGTGCAATTATAGCCTACAATTTTTTTTGGCACACTCGATGGGACCAATTTTGGGGAATATTGGTCAAGTTTGATGCTATTTTGATCCATTTTTAGTGGTTATAGATTTCATCTTTCAATATCTGGTGACTCTGAAGTACACTCAGCTATCTAGTGACAGAACAATAACTATCTTTCATGCCAAAGGTGACTACAAGATTAGATTATATAGGTGTTCCTTTTGAGTTTGTTGAACTCCCCTTAAATTTAGTTAAAAGGTTAAGGTTTTCCCATACTCACCCATATGTAGGAAACCATTTTCCTAAACTATTCATGAGGTGTAACTATGCAAGAAGACCTTTGTTAGCCCCTTTTGTTACCATGATTCCCCAAAGAACTTTTGTAGGCTTTAGTGGCCAAAGTCCTTTGAATCTACCAAAATATGATCCTATGAAAATAAAATCTCTCAAAATCATCCCATATTTTATAGGAGACCAAGCCATAACCCCTACTGAACACATCAATGACATAACCAATTTTTGCAATATCCATAATGTCATTACAAAAAATATAGCTATTAGACTTTTAGCTGTATCTCTTAAGGGAAAAGCTTTAGATTGGTATAGAGGCTTAGCTCCTAATTCTATTCAATCATGTAATTAGCTAGGAGAGGCCTTGTGTAAAATATTTACAGATAAGAGTGACCATTTATCACTAGTAGAACAACTTACCACAATCAAGAGAGACCCCCATGAAGTCATGCAAGACTTCAACACAAGATTCCAAAAAGCTAGGATAGTATTCTAGCCTCTGCTAGACTATCCCCTAAATTTGCATTCCTATACTACCTAAAGTCTCTAAATAGTGATATAGCTGTAATGATCTAATCCATTAGAGGGGATATATTGCCAAATGCATATGAGGTGGCTATTATAGTAGAAAATTACCTAGTTTAGGCTGGCAAGCTTGCTCCTAGATCCACAATGCCTCTTTTTGCTAAAATAAGACCACCCTTATGGTTATTTACCCACTTGATGTTATTCTTCCAAGTCTAAAAATTACTTCTATACCTTCACCTAAGTGGGAAAAGGCCTCCACTAGTGGATCAAGTGATTCCTAAGAGTAGAAAAACTACCTAGTACTTAAGAGCATGCTCCAATCCTTAGGAAATGATGTGGTAAATGTTAATAGGTATAAAGCTCAGTTCAATAGACTTTATAAAGCTCTATATCAGCCTCAACAATAATATTATCAAGGGAAAAGACCACCCTTCAAGGGAAATTTCCAAAACCAGAATCGTGAGCAAGGGCAAGGATAACCTAGCTAAAATAAATAGAGCAGCTATAACCTAAATGTCATAGGCTCTTCCAAATACTTGGTTCTTATTCAAAAAAATATGGCTTAAGAGGATAAAGGGACCATACCTTGAGATCAATCTTTTAGGCAATCCATTGTCCCAACTAATGATTTTAACCAGGCCTTTAATGACCAATGGTAGTAGGCTATTACTTATGGATAAAATCAAGCCTTAATGGCTCAAAAAAAGAGATCCCCATGATGATAAAATCAAGATAGTTTACACAAGACCAAGGATCTAATCAGGTACCAAACCAATTGGATGCTGTAATGGTCATTAGTGAGTAGGAAGAATGTTATGCACTCAATCAGTAGTCTAGTTTGAGTTAGGCATACATTCTAGTGGTAGCTAATACAAGGTTCAAAAGAAGGAATATGGATGGTAATCAAAAGGCATTCAAAGAACCCCTTGTCATTACTCCCCTATTGTAAAAGCCTAATGAGATTTCTATCACTCCAAAGGTCCTGACACCTCCTAAAAATTAAAATCAAGAGAAAGGTTCTGATCTACAAAACTCATAGATCCAACAAATAATAGTAGTGACCCCTAAAGCATAGGTGAAGGTTGGTGGTCTACCAATAAAAATTATTGAGAAAATGAAGAAATCTAGTGTGAGTGTACCGATGTGGGGCATGCTTTCCATTTCCAGTCAAGAGGATATTATTCAAGAAAGTTTGTCTAAGATAACTAGTATAAAAATTATAAGCAAACAAGCAAACAAAAAAATTGAGGTCCTCACCAATGCAACCCAAGGTCCAATGGGAGAAGGATCAAGTAATGTGGTCAAACCTCCTCTATTCTACATTTCATTAATCATTAGTGATTCCTTGGTGCATAATTGTTTGGTAGATAGTAGAGCTAACACTTTAGTGATGCCAAAGTCTATAGATGATCAATTGAACCTCAAATATGAGCCACATACTAAGGCATTTCTATAGCTTAACATTTCTTCCACAAAACCATCGAGTATCATCAAGGATTTGAGCTTGAACTTGCATGCTTGTCTTAGTGTTTAAGTGGTTTAGGATGCATGATCCTTGATGCAACTCCTCACTTTATGTTATGCCTTTCTAGAGAATTCAGAGCCAAAATTAGAGGTTATCTAGTAGTAGATTGGTCTTACATAGATTTCAGGACAAGGTATGGGACTAAGGTATCAATCAAGGCTAGGCCCATGGAAATTTTACATTGAGACCCATCAACCAAATAACATGAAACTCAATTATACTATCCTTTATGAGGATGAATTTATGATTAGTCAGGAACTAAATTTATCTTGAGGAGATTCTAGACTTATTATTAGATGAGCTATAGGGGATAATTAATTTCTCAACCCTTTAGAAGGTTTTTAAGAAAGATACATGGGTGTCTATTTGCTACATAAAAAAAATAAACTCATGCCTTCCCTCACTTGACCTAAAGAAGACTTCAATGGTATGTAGAAGTTTTTCTTTGATGGTTCAAGGAGAAAAAATGGAGTAGGTGCAGGGGCAATGCTAGTTTTCCCTTCAGGTAATAAGATTTTCTCTTCCTATAGGTTCCAATTCATTTTCTCTTTAAATGTAGTAGAATATGAAGGCTTAATCCATGGCCTTCAACATTCAAGATATGCCAAGGAACCAAAATCAACATGCTATCAAGTTGGTAGCTATGGGAGCCCAATTTGATATTCCAAGTAAGCTCAAAGAGGCCAAGGTTCAGCCACATGTCAAGGTGGTGGTGAGGCCATTGGTACTAGATAATGAAGCCCACTAGTATGTCTTCAAAAATGACAAACAAAATTCTTGTTTCTTATAGTAGGAAGAAAAGTTTTCCTTAATGAACCAAGGTAAATTTCAACATCAGTATGGGGATAAAATTGTCCAACTCAAGTCTAACAAGCTTCTAAAGGGATTGGCCACCCTTGAAAGTATTTTCGATGAGGGAGACCATATGACCAAAGATAAGGTAGTATTGTTAACTGATAAGGAGAATTATGAAAGGGTCCTTATTTTCAAGTATAAGCTCCTTAATATTGGGAAGGTAAACAATGAGGAAAAAAGGCATATTTTCATTGAATTGTGTAAGGAGTATTTAAACATATTTTCCTAAGAATATAGTGACTTGAAAGGTTTTGATCTAAAGTTAGCCTAGCATACTATAGAACTGGAGGCTAATGTTAAGCTTGTGAGGAAAAAACAAAGGCCCATTAACCCCAAAATTAAAGAGCTTATGAGGAGAGAGTTGACCAAGTTAATTGAATCCAAGATCATCTTTCCCATCAAGCACTCATCATGGGTATCCAATCTAGTGCCTATGAGGAAAAAGAGTGGGGAGATTAGGCTATTTTTTGACTTTAGAGATATGAATAGGGTATCCTTAAAGGACCATTACCCTTTACCATCCATGGAGTATATTTTTCAAATAGTTATAGGTTTAGAACATTTTTATCTTTTAGATGGATATTTAGGTTACAACCAAGTATTAGTAAATAAATAAGATAAGTACAAGATTGCCTTCACTATCAAATGGGGCACATATGCTTACTAGAAGATGCCTTTTGTCTTATCAAATACCAGGGTAAATTTCCAAAGAGCCATGGACATGGCTTTCCAAGGGCTATTGAATCAAATGGTGATGGTCTACTTCGATGACATCATAGTTTTCTCCAAGAATGCCAATGAACACATAGACCACCTAAAGTTGATCTTTGAGACATGCAAAGAATATGGGATCTCTTTGAATCCCAAGAAGTGTTTGTTTATTGTGCATGAGGGAAAAATCTTGGGACATATTATTTCAAAACAAGGATTAGCTATTGATCTTGATAGGATAAGTTCCATCTTCACCTTATCCTTACCCAAGTATAAGAAGGGACTCCAAATTTTCCTTGGGAAAATAAACTTTGTGAGAAGGTTTATACCTAGTTTTTCTAACTTGGTCAAACCCATCAGTACCATGCTGAAGAAGAACCAAGTGGTCACTTGGTCAAATGAAGGTAAATCAATATTTGAGGATATTAAGCAAGCCATTGCCCAAGCACCCACACTCATGAATCCTATTTTCTCAAGAGATTTCATATTATATGCCTTTGCCAATATTGATAATATATCAGCTATGTTGAGGCAAAATAATGGTGAAGGACTTGAGAAGCTAATAGGATTTTTTAGTCAAGGGCTTGAGGGTTATAAGGTTAGGTATAATTTTGTAGAAAAATAAGTCCTTGCAGTGGTAAGAAGCTTTAAAAATTTTAGGCCAATGCTCTCCAATAGTAAAATCTATCTTATAGTGTCTCATCCTAGAGTGAGAGACTTCCTTCTTAACAAAGACTTGAATGAAAAGAGGGTTGGTTGGATTACCAAGGTCATGGAGTATGATGTGGAGATCAAGATCCCTAAGCTAGTAAGAAGTAAAATCTTGTGTGAGTATATGGTTGATGACCTTCATGAAGACAAAGAGGTTATCTTAGTAACAAAAGATAACACACATATAGATGCACCTCTACCTCACACTAGTTGGATCCATGATATGGCACATTTTATGCTAATAGGATAATGCCCTTAGGGTCTAGATAGATAAAAAAGAAGGTATTTTAGACTTCACTCCATACCTTATGCATTGGTTGATGGGGTTTTATTCAAAAAATACCTAAATGGGGTACTCCTTAGGTGCATAGATAATGATCAAGTGACCAAGCTTTTAGAGCATTTCCATGATGGACCTACAAGAGGTCATTATTCACCTAGAACCATAATAGTAAAGATAATGAGGGCTGGTTATTATTGGCCTAACCTCTTCAAAGATGTGTATATATGGGTAAAGAAGTGTCAAAAGTGTTCTTTATTTGTGGGTAAGCAAATATTGGCAGCCCTTCCTCTCAACCCAATTTAGGTAGAGAAACTTTTCATGCAATGGGGACTAGATTTCATAGGAATGATCAACCCTCCATCAAGTGCAAGACATAGATGGGTGCTTACTAAAACTGACTACTTCACCTGGTGGGTGGAAGCCATTGCATTGAAAGAAGCTAATGAAGGTGCAATCCTAGACTTCTATGATGACATTGTGACCAGGTTTGGTGTTCCATCCACTATCATTTTTGATAATGCATTAGCATTCCTTGATCTAAAAATGAGTGAATGGGATCTTAAGATGGGCATCTACCTCAGCACCTATTCTAACTATTATCTTTAAGGAAATGGACAGATCGAGTCTACAAATAAAAATTTGTTGAGAATCATTAAGAGAACTATGGAAGAGAATTAGAGGACATGTCACACTAAACTAAAGATAGTCTTGAGGGACGATAGGGTGACTCCTAAAGCTACCATTGGTAATTATCCATATATCTTAGTAAATGGAAGGGAGGCCAAGTTTCCCATCTCTCTTGAGATGCCTACACTAGAACTAGCCCATCAGCTGGAGTTGATGGAAGATGAGCCCATGCATGTGAGACTTATAAAAATCATAGAGCTTGAAGAAATGAGAGACCTTATAATGAAAACACTAGAATCACATCAAGCTCAAGTTAAGAAAGACTTTGATAAGAGAGCCATATCAATGGAATTTAAGGAAGGGGATCTAGTCCTCAAGTGGGATTCAAACAAGGCCAAGTCAAGCAACCATACCAAATTTGATAGATTTTAGAGTGGTCCTTATTTGATCCATATATGCAAATAACATAATGCTTTTCAGTTGGCCTAACTAGATGGAGAGATACTACCCATCCCAGTCAATGGGATCCATATAAATCCTTGTTATTAGAAGAGTTTATAGCCATTGTATATATTATAAATTTTGTATAGTTTTTCATGTTTTATTCTAAGTGCCTTGTGTACTTTCCTTTTCAGTTGTGTGTTTCCCTTCCCTAAGTGCCTTAGGCATAGTGTTTATTTTGTTCTTATTGTCCTTATTTATTTAAGAAGAGGTTCCAAAAAGGGTCAACTTTATATAGTTTCATACCAACTCAATTATAGAGGCTAATGACTCCATGCCCAATGGACTAGACAAGACAACATGGTCTAGGTTATTTTGCATCAAAATGCATCCAACCCATGTGATCCACCAAAAATGTTGGCCATTTTTGGTGCACATAGAAAACTCTTACATGATTTGATGAAACAGTGGATCAAAGACTTAGAAATGGATCCAATATTTGAAAATAGAGAGGATCCAAGTAAGGTTTTCTAAGGATCCAAAAACAATATTCAAGGATAAGCCTACAAGCTAGAAGCTAAGTGCAAAATCTTTTATTTAGCTAAGTCTTTGCTTGTTCATTCTTTCAGACTTTATGGGGACTAAGTTTTTCTTTTCTTTCGGGACCTTTTTTGGCTAAGTGTTAAGTGTTAAATTCTTGTGGATAAGTTGTCTGAGATAATTTTTTTGAAGGGATAATTATTTTAGATAAAAAATTTTAAGCAAAAGACAAAGACTAAATTCTTTCAGGGAAATTGTTTCACAACAATTTCCTCGAAGACCTATTTTTTTTTTGGGAGAATTATTTCAAACATTTTGTCTGAAATAACAGTCCCAAAGGATTTTTCTTTTAGAAAGTCTACCAAGCAAAAGTTCTGAAATATATCTCTTTCAAAGTGAAGTGGCAAAGATAATTTTTTTGAGGGGATTTTCTTGAGGAAATGGTCTACTACAAAAAATTTGAAGGGACCTTTCAATTTTCCTTAAGGGGATGTTCCTTTCGAGAAGGTTCATTTTTAAAAAGGCAAAGGGTTTTTTCCCTTCAAAAAGGTACATTCAAAAGATTTATAAAGGGGTATTTTTTCAAAAGTCAAAGGGTAGTTTTCTTGACAAAAGGGAGCACTTTCAAAGCTGATGATTCATTTCAAATAACCAAAGATGAATTATAAAAGTTCTGAAGGATACTTTCCCTTTGGAAAGGAGCATTTTTTTAAGTGGCTGAAAGATACTTTTCATTTAGAAAGGGCACTTTTCCAAAGGACTTTTAAAAATATGAAGGGTCATTCTCAAAAAGTTCAAAGTATAATTCCTTAAAAAAAAATTCCACAAAAATTGATCAGAGTAAAAGGCCTGAAAGAAAAAGGCCCATAGGAAAGTGTCCAAAGGAAACATGATGTTTACACTAGTGCCAAAGTTCAAGCTCATAAAATAGCCATTGGGATTTAAATATCCCATGATGGGCCTATAAACATCAAAATCTGAACCCCTACAAGTAATCATTTGGATTTGTATAGACTTACATCAACATAAAAGGGTACAGGAAAACCAATGTCCTTAGATTAGTTTTCCATCTATAGGAAAGATCTGGTCTAGGTTTTGAAGTAGGAGCTGGTAAGTGCAATTAATGGAGAGGCCCTTATCCTTTGACATGGCCATCATCTCTGACAAACAACTGCTCAACACAAAATCAACATGGCTCAGTCCATATTCAAATTTATGGGGATTTTGTCCTTATATGTGTAAGACAAGTGAAATATTTCATGAGGATGAAAGGTGAAGATCAGGGGATTAGAAAAGGTAGCTCAAGCATTAAAGATGTTCTTGGAGAAGTTATTATCTTCTAGCATGTTTGCTAATCAACAAGGAGCTCAAAGATAATAGTGGTGGTTATAGCCATTTTTGACATCCCTCTCTATTTTCTCACACAAGCCCCTCTCCTCTCATCCCTTTCTACTATATATAGAGGCTTTTGAGTCTAAAAAATGATCCCTCGATTGGTGACAGAGTCACTCTATCAAAACTAACTTATAACACTCTCTTGAAGCAATGAGATGAATTTTTTGATTTTGTTTAAAGTCAAATATACATTATTGGAGTTTACCTTGCAGATGTATGTCCCTTTTCATCATCTATAGATTCTCTATGTATCTTGCTTTAAGCCTTTTGGTTCCTTGTAGGTTGTGTGAAGTGTTAGACATTGCTCTTTTTTTTTGAAGTGTCAAAAGTTTATAGTGTCTCATACAGACCTATTTATTTCTATCCTTCAAATTTTAGGGTTTCCCTTTGAGCTCCACACAAAATACTTATGCTTGTGGCCTTGAGATAGGATCAAATTAGTCTGTGTCTTGGTTAGGTTCATTAGTAGTTCTTAAGGTTTCTAGGCTAAATGTGGATCATTTCATATTTTGGTGCATCACCATCCTTAGCTTAGATTTCCATTTCATGTTATCTTTCTCTCCCTTTTCCTTAGTTGTATATTTTATTGTGGGAAATGAGCTAAATTTAAGCATCTGAAGAGCTAGCCTCATTAAAAATCCTAGAGGTTCAACCTCACTACAAGATACCCATAGCCTGAGGTTGTTCCAATATTGTAGCTAGGAGTGAGAGAGACTAAAAAACTCTCTTAAAAGGGTGCAATTCTAGCCTAAAACAAGAACCTAGTTCAATATCTTGTTCATGCATGTAGCTTGATTATATGGTTGATTTCATGGGAAGCACCATCTAGAATCCAATGCTAGATTGTTCTGTACTAGAATAATGGCTTTGGAGGTCCTGGTAGTGTCAATATTTTGTGTATAAGGCACTCTTTTGTGTGTGAGATGATTTTGCATTTGAGTACCACCTTGGTAAGGAGGTTTATTTGATTGGTATTGTTGAGTGAAGGGTTGATGTTGTCTAGGATACTGTGCTTGTTACATTTTAAGGGCAACTAGTTCATTCCTAAAACTTCACAATAGAGTCTTCACTTTGTGCAATTCATTAGAAGAGATGATGGTTGGAGTAGGTGGGCTCATTTTAGTAGGGATATGTGCTATCATAGGTTACACAACTACTTGATTAGAGAGAGGTTCAACAAATATAGGCATAGGGGGTCTAGGTGTAATCTTGTCTGCTTGAAATAAATAATTCTCTGCATGCACTATAATTTCATAGGAATTAGGAAGGACCACACCTCCCATGGACTGAGTCATCACCATTATATCAATCTTAAGATATTGTAGAAAATATAAAAATTTAGTGTTAGGAGATGGCTTACATAAAGCTATGATTCTATCCCAGACCCTTTAGAATCTAAAATTAAAATTAACCATCATCTCATGTGGGGCTCACTTTATGGTCATTAGTTGCTCTATCAAGAACAAGTGATCACTTCGATCCTTTAATTACTTACATAATTCTTTGTTGAGTTCATCTCAGTTGTGAATAGAGTTTGGTCTCAAGCCTTAGTATCACTAAAGGGTTTTTCCTTTGAATGAGGAAGCAAGTAGTTTGACTACAACGTTGTCCTAGGTGACATGGTGTATTGAGTAGATGTTCACAATGTCTTAGATGTGTTCCACAAGGGAGATTTAATTTTCAACCATGAAATAAGACAATATTTTGAGATCAAACACTATAATTTCATCATACTACACTAGGATTAATAGACTACCTCCATTAAATGGTACAAACAACTAATTCTTTAGCAATATTGTGAATGGAATGGGGATTATACCTTGCCTTCTTACAAAAAACCTTTCAAATAGATGTGTAGACTACACTTTGGGAGGTGACTAGTTTATGATGTATATTCTGATAGGGGATAAGGATATTTTGAATCTCCTTCTTCTTAAGGGTGTTAGAATCTCATTGAAATGGAAATTGATGCCTCTTGTAGACGATCTCATCTTTCTTGGCATGTAGGTAAGGGGCTGATATTTATGGACCAGAGATGTTTAGAGTCACTAGGTGATCTCACTAAGTATATACTACACTCATTAACTAAATATAGCACTAATTCCTTTGATCCTTATTCAAGTATTGGTCCCATTGGTCATAATAGAAACTATTGTCATTCAAAATGTGCACCTGTAGATGTTCTACGAGGGGAATTTTTGTGGTGGGGTGCTAAGCATGAAGGCCTTACATGAGGCACAAGATTTTAATGTACTGAGCATAAAATTATTATCACTCAACTACACACATGAGTACCAGTTGTCTCATTACAATGATGGTAACATACCCAAGGTGTGGGACTCTTGCGCTCCTTGAGATGAGCCTCTAGAGTAGGCCAAATTATTTTTATTCTAAATGCACCTAGTTTAAGACTAGCACATAAGCCTAAAGAGAATAATAGGTAAACTACTGCTAATCTAAACCTAAGATCTTGAGGAAAGAAGAAGGGATAAGGTAAGAGAATGTTGAAAGTAAAAGGTGATGTTCCCATAATAGAATGAGTGCTCCTAATACTATAAACATAGTGAAAACCTTTGAGAACAAGATAATATCACACAATTTATGCCAAGTCACTCCAAATTCATAAGTGTTTTATATAGAGGCATGGGAACAAAACACAACATTGAGCGGGATGAAGGTTATCCATAGATAAAGCCTACACAGACCTTGGTGTGCATAGGATATAACTTGAAAGTGAGTTTCAAGTTTAATGAAGACGTTCTGGGGATGAATGACAAATGAGAGGGGCAAACATTACCCATAGATAAGAATCAACAAACACAAATAACACACAGATCATTAAAATAATATAAAGAAGTGAACTTAATTCTCATTAACATGTAAGGTCTAACCAATACAAGTGTTCATGGAGGGAAATTTTAGCAGCATAAGGTTAATAAAATGTGTTGACCCTTTTTACAATGGAAACCTAGGATTTTACAGAGAACAAGCATATTTTACAATTAATGCACCACTTGGGGTGATGGGTACATTTTTTAATTCTTTGACATCATTATAGCCATGCTTTCTAAATCTTGTCTGACAAATTGGGCTTGGAAATCATAGAAAGAACCTTACATGCACATGAGGAGGAGGAATATTTCCTTGATAATATTAGAGAGTGGCATGAACTTGCATTTTGATGTCTAGTGGCTGCTTATGCATTCAACTATTTTGACAATACCTTAAGCTCCTACATATTAATGTCCTATTTACTGAAGGACAAGATCACCATGATTATGTATCTTACATAACCATGGTGACATCTTGTTTTGGGTGGATACCTGTTGAAGATATGGCTCAAGATGCTCCTCCATTAATTATCCACATCTGTCTTTGCTTTAAAATATAGACTTGAGTCAACTATAGATGAAAACCAGTCTAAGATTATTGGTTTTCCTAAAGTTTATATATATGGCACTCTAATCAATGCCTAGTCTATTTGACAATAATTTACCACCATTTTGGCCTATATTAGGTCTAAAAGACCTATCTAACTTCTATGGATCTCTGCTAGCAATGGCTGGTCTTTATTGTCAATCTTGGTTCAACTTAGGTTGCTCAAGCTCAGTTCCATGTATTTTTTACTAGCTCAGGTTCATTCATTTGTTTGTCACAAGTTGAACTACTCCATTGACCTTAGTCTAAAATGCCATAGCTCAGTCCTTTTCATTGGTTGTTGGAAAAATGAGTCAGGCTTTATTGACCTTGAACCTTGCTCATAACATCAAATCTCGACTTGATGAATTACAATGGCTATTTCACAGGGCTTAAGATTGATGTTTGTGTAACCATCACTAGGATATTTCAACTCAAATGACCATTTCCTATAGCCTAAAATTGATGTTTGTACCACTGTCTAGATCACAAATTATGTAGGCTATTTCCTTCAGACCCTTGAATTGGACCATTTTCCTAAATGATGACCCTTTAGGAAAATTGTTTGGGACACTTTGCTGTAAAAATACCCTTTGAGATTTTTGTATTGGACCATTTTCTTGAGAAATGACCCTTCAAGAAAATTGTTCAAATAATTTTATCGAAAGAAATAGGTCTTCATATTTTGATTTAGATATTTTGTTTGAAAAATTCATGCCTTTAGAACTTTTTTCAAACATCTTCTCCAAAATAATTATACCTATAAGAATATTGTGTAGATAATTTTCTTGATATAAATATGACAACTTAAAAAATACCCTTCGAGATTCTTGTTTGGTCCACTTTGCTTGAATAAATACCCTTTGGAATTTTTTCATTTGGAATTTTTCCATTGGGACATTTATTGTACACCAAATGTTTTAAATAAACATGTACTTGGCCTTTTGCTATGGATACAATATCTAAAAGAATTTGTACTTTGAGAAATTTGTTTTAGATAAAATTTCTAAAATAATTCCTAATACTTAGCCAAATAACCCAAAGTAATTTTCCAAAAGGAAATATTAGAATTTATCCCAAAAAGGGTCTACAAGAAGTTAATTTATCTAAACAAAGGTTTTTCACTTAGCTTTTGGCATGCACACTCATTAATTTGTTCAAGAAAATACTGTGGACACCTTGAAAACCTACTTAAGAACATGTTACTTTGCTTTATAGACCTATTCCTTAGAAATATTTAGGATATGTAATCATATCTAGGAAAAAATTTTATGTGGTCCAAAAATGGCCAAGAATGGCATCATCCAATGATTTGGAAGCTTTCTCTTTCTCATAACACCTACAAAATATGAAAAACATGAAAAATAGGGTATTTATGACAATATGTACAATGAAAATTATGGACCAAGTACATTTGGATATCCTCCTTGTAGTCATAAACAACATCCAATAGTTTTTAGGATCAAACTATGGCATTATGTGTATTTGAGGTCCATTTCCCTTGACTAGTCATAATTAGGGTTTTAAAAGGGTTTAAGACCTGTTTGGGGTCTTAACAATTGTTCATAAGGAATATACCACAAATTAACTTCTTTATACTTGGAAAAAATTCATTACTGTCCTCATCAACTATATAAAATGGATAAGCTCCTCATGCAAAGTGTTGAATATGGTAGGAGTATGTGAAGTTGCTCCTCGAATGGCATGCTTATCTGTCTTTGGACTGAGAGAGGTCTAATCTATGTTTTGGGTCTCAAAAATAATTATTAGTGATGGCATATGTTCATAAACCTCCAAAATAATCCTCTCCATGATTATACATTCCTTGGTAGTGTTCATTATTCCTCTGTATGCATTTGGTATACTGGTAAGGGAATTTAGGGTTTAGGCTTGTCTCCTTCTTGCTAGCCCTCAAGGGCACTTGGAGTGAAAAATGAGTGTTGATGCCTCCTAAAAGTGTATGGATACTTTTTACATGAATTTTAATTTCCTAAAGGTCCCTCCATGAGGTCTAGCATACTTGTTTTGTGCTTTTGAGCTCAAATATATCTCTTGGTCTCAAGACTGCACCTTGCCAATAGAGTGGGCAAGGTCTGAGACAAAAAAAATGGATATGTATGTTATTATTACAGACTTATGGTGACAATTATTGTATTTTTCAACTCAAAATAATCCCTTTTACCAAATCATAAAGTGTGATTTTTCCCATACAACTCTCAAAGCACCAAAATCTCTCATAACTGGCTGGGTTTGCTTGTGTGTAAAGATCCTAGGAAGGTTATTTGGGTCTAACAACATAATAATTCACTTATCATACAAATTAATCCCTTAAATATGTTTTATATATCTCATTAAATGACTTATAATGACTCTCTACCAACACTGACCTCTTAAACAGGTCTGGAACATTGTAGTTCATAATGGAGCATTTATATGCAAACAAGCATTATTGACCCTAGAGGTTAGTTGTGAGTATTCCTATCAATATATTACATCACTTCTAATGTAGTATGCTTGACTATGCTAACTTCTTGGTGACTATAGGTGTATATTTAAGGATTCTATATATTATTTTCAAGGTATTTAACTCAAATATTTATATTTACATAATTATTTAATAATATAAAAACCAAAGGAGTATCAATCTCACTATCTATAGGGTCTGCTAACTCCTTGTGACATTTTCAAGTTACTTCTTATCTGTTCATCTATATAGACTTGTATGTGGATATTAGATGTGAACTCAATCTATTAGTTATAATTTTATTTTTAAGTGTTATATATATTATATATTATATTATGATATTTTCTTCACCTGAAATGAAGTTAGGCTCTCTTTTTAGATTGTTATTGCTAGCCCTCAATGTTAGTTTGATCCACAATGAAGACCTATAGGCTTAGGGCCTGTAGGTCACTATTGGAGCACTTAGGGATACAAATACAAATTTTGAGTTCCTTATCTACTTTTAACACTTGTCAAATCCATGAAATTTCATGTCTCTCCTTCAAGGATCCACAGATCATATGAAAAACATATGACTGTTAACTCACTTAACTCAGAGAGCATTATGGCAATGAGCATTGTGTTTTCTATGAATATAAGGTTATAGGTTACTATTTTTACAAACTAAGATCATCATGTTAGAGAATGTGATGTGGAGAATTGAATGATCATATATTCATCATATTTTTATTTAAATATATTCTTTCATCTTCTCTTAGATCCTTCACTATTTTCTTATCTTTATGCTCAAAATGACACCTTTTGAAGTACCTCCATAGTTGAGTGTTGTAGGTGGATATTTATTTGTGTGTATGGATTGAGGAGTGATAGGGGGTTGGTTACAAGAGATAAAAGTGATTTAAAGACATCAATTTACCTTACATAATCCACACTTAACTTTAATAAGTATCAACCTTGCCATAAGTAGGTTTGAATAGCATGGAAACAAGAAACATGTTACCTTAAAGAATGCTAATTTACCTTAAACTTTGTTGAACTAAGTTCTAATGAGGATTTATTCATGGTTTTGTTGTACCTTAACGATAAAATAAGCACTATAACCTCTATATATTACTATAATACTCATTAAAACTCATATAAAACCATCATAACACATCCATTAAGGTATATAGTCCTTAGGGAGGTTTATTATGTTGATAATACAACCATACACAATCTTAATTATGTTATCTAGGCATATAAGGATTATAATATATTTCTTGCACCCAAGAGTGTCTCTAGACTCTATGAACACTTTTAAGCAATATCATGACCTAAAAATGAACCTCTTCTTCTTCATGAATCCTCATAACTTCCATTACCTACTATGATATCCTTTTAGCCTGCTCATTAGTCTTACAAGAGAGATTTTGAGCTCTTAAGATAGCATGGTACTTTGACCTCATATTAAATATACTCCAATGAAAAATTCAGAATTTATAATCCTCTTGAATCCCCTAAATATAATTACAACCTCAGTAAGATGCTCTTCACACACTGAGAATCTCATTATATCTGCAACTATACCTTGTAGAAGGGCCAAATGACCAACCAGTCTATCTCAAGAAAGATATTTTAAAGATGAAAGTACCTAAAAAATTTTTGGGATGAAATATATGTAGTATACCTGAGAAATTATCTTGAAAACTCCTAAAAATAAATACATTCCACTGATATATTAATATTGATTGAGAATTACCAAATCTCAAGTCAAGACAGGCAACTGATTTCCTATAAGAAATCCACTTATAGAGGAAAATTAGCTGATGACTAAAACATAAAAATGTCCTATTTAATCATAAAATCATTCCCCTAATTTTTTTTTTCTCCATATAGCTTTTAAGTGAATAAATGGAGACAAACCTGGACCCTGTCTAGATGACTAGGCCATAGTGACCCCCTTACACTCTTAGCAATTGTTGATAAATATGGGGGATTGAATATGACAAATAATATCACTAACTTGAAGTTAATTATGTTACATATAATTTACAAATATCTTTGTAATTTAATCTCTCTCCCCTTACTATATTGAGAAAGAATTGATGGCCCTTTTAGAGCTACCATGGAGGTTGATATGAGAGATAAATCATTTTTCTTCATTTTAAGACCTAAAATCTATTCTAAATCATTTTTTTAATATTTTAATGGACAAATAAGGTATTTAATATTATTTAATCTCAATTTTTATTTGAATTTTTGTATGGATGGCCTCAAAATAGGCCTTTTTGGCACTAAAACAACCAAAATCCCCTGAGAAGTCTGATGAAACTAATTCAAAATGTATCCATTATAATTTTCATGACTTAAAAAGTACATAATGTCTTGAAAATAAAAATTTAAAGTGGTATGGCTGATACTTTGACCTATGAGGTTGAAATTGTCAACATTTTGGTGACTCAACTGGGAAGCATGCTTGTTATGCTTGAAAACCAAACCATTGACATCTATTTTAGACTCAAAACATCACTCACACACTCTAGAATAAATAGTAGCAAATATTATACATGAATACAAGAATCTTGACTCAAGATAAGACAACTATTATTTTCCTTAAAGACAAGAAAAGGAAAGACATCAAAGCAAGGCAACTAGACTAACCAAACACATGTGATAACAAAACACTTACTGAAACAAAATGAAGGAGAATGAATGTGCTAAGACAAAACTTGGAGGGAAAAAAAACTAAATACAACTAACCTACAAATAATCCTCCTCCAGAATCAAAAGGAAAGTTTTTTGGATCACTTACCTCACATGATGAATAAGGATATGAGACAAGATGCTTCATGTACTTTTGCTTGATGGAGCTCAGCTGATTTATGGTTGTCAATCCTCTTGATAGACTTTAAAATGAATCATCAGAATCAAAATAGTCCCCAATAAAGACATATTCATATTGTACTTTAGGATCTTTCTCATATTGCTTGTTAGCTACAACCTCATCAAGTGATACCTCATCTAAGCATTATTTTTGAGTCTCAATGGCATCTTGAGTGACCTCATCCTTCTTACTATCTACTAAAAGTTCATTAATTTATTCAAGGAGCTTTGAATAGTCAACCCAAGTTGCATCATGATCTTCAACTGGTATTTATTGATCAAACTTCTCAATAAGCATGCTTTCTAATGGGTAACATATCCTTACAATGATCTTCAATCTCCTACAGGGACTCAATGTATAGATACCAATCATCCTTTTGTTCTTCACTTTGATCAACCTGAATGAGATCAGCTTGAAAGGCATCCTTGTCCTCCTCTTCAAATGGAATTAAAGTATTGTCAAGAGTTTAAAACATGGAATTAACTTTCTCAAGGTCAACTTACTCATGCTCAACTATAATTTCAATGGATTCACTACTAGTGAACACTTAAAACTCACCCATAAAGTCATGGTATAGTTGTTACAATGAGTTTTATTCATCTTTTCTATCAAAGCTCAATCCATGAGAACTAGATTGATCTTCTTCCTCCTCATTCTTGAATGAAAACTCATCAGTCCAAGATAGAGTTAACTCATCATACTTGTCAAACTCCAAGTATGATTTGATTTATTTTCCCTCATGAAGAGAATTGAAAATGAAGAATTCTTCATCATATTCACTCACAACATCTTCAATATAGGTCTCTAGAGTCTCTTTTATGGTTGCATCCTCATCAAATTTTCAAGGACCATTACTTTCTCTAACTTGTTTAACAAACTCTCATTTACAGCTAGATGTTCATCTTCTTCACTCAAAGTAAGAGGTTATCTTTGATAGAAGGAGAGGGTGAGAGGGAAAGAGAGATCATTGGCTGGATTAAGACTTGAAAGGGTGCCCTTCCAACTTAGAATCTTAGGTTTAGGCTTATTGAAGGATTCTTGGAGAGATTATTGGGCAAGGAAGAGATAATTATGATTTTGTTTCTTCTACTCAATAATTAATTCATCAACCTTCAATGTAATTTGAGACTCGTAGGCAACTAAGACTTGAGGACTCCCTTGGATTGACTTAGAACACTCTTTCTCCCTCTTGGTTTTGAGCTGGTTCTTGAAGAATCTCTTTCCAACTTGGGAATTTATTTGGAATGGACTCAAAAACCTCTTCTTTCACTTTATCAAAGCATGATTCATTCTTCTTTTCCCATGACTCAACCACCATTTTATAACTTGGAACCTTAGGATTAGGAGCCTACTCTAGAAGATTTATTTTAGCTTGAGGAAGGGATATAAGGTTTGATAAGCTTATAAAATGCCTTTGAAAATTTTCATAGTTTTGATTTTGAATGGTCATAAGGGAAGGCTCAAGAGATTCATCCATAAGAGTTGGCATAGTGTAACTAAGAATTATAGCCCAAGAAGGCCTCCAAGATGGTATAAGCTTGTTTTCTTAAAGAAGGGTAGGTGTACCTAGAATAAACTTGGAATAAAATAAGTTTGATCAGGGGTAGGAAGAGATGGTTGGGGTGGTTTGGGTTGGATCTCTTTATTCTCCCATCTCACTAACCTATCTATCCACTATTGGATCATGGTTCTCACTTTAAAAAATTCATAAGTCATAACATACTAATTCTCATCTCCAACTACTACCCACCTATCTATCAACATTTTTAATGTCTTCCTCATCTTCTCTATGAAGTGAAAAAGTATCACATCCAATTATCTATCCCACACTCTCATCACCCATTCAAACTTTAACATATTTGGACTAAATGCCAACAAGGATATAATAGGGGAATCATTATTTTGAGTTAAAAATGGAGTAGAAGGAGGTGAGTATGACTGTTATAAGTCTTGACAAGGCTATTAAGATGCATAATTGGGGTCATAGTGAGGCTGATAAGGATCACTATAAAGATGATAACCATCATAATGCTAGTAAAGTTCATCATAAGACTAATAAGGCTCATCATAGGGATGATAAGGATTACCATACTACTGATAAGGTTCATCAAATTATATGAAATTGCCATTTTCTTCAAAGTGAGCCATAAAAACAACATCAAGATAGTGTAATAGAGATACACTTACTTAGAAACTATATCTAGGCTAATAGAACCAACTGATAGAACTTGAAGATTCTATTGATGTTTTGAATGCCTCCTAAGGCTAATCTATATAAGAACAACACCAAAAAATCCTTCCACTATTTTGGACTTAGATCCCATTAGACATGTCAAAAATTGTTGACTAATAGACTTGCACCCTTGTGAAGGTAGTTTTAGGTCTTTACAGTCTGAAGTAACATGGAGACTGTTGACCATTTTTGGTCCTACAGGCCAAAAATCAATCTCCCTTTTTTTTCCTTGCTATCCTAGTCTTTGATGCTTCCACCTTGTTATAATCATGGTTTTTTCCCTTTGTTGTAGGCCTGTTCCATGAAAGAGATGAGTGATTTGAGTCCTATAGGTTTTTGGTTTGACATAAG
Source organism: Torreya grandis (assembly GCA_037957365.1). Lineage (NCBI taxonomy): Eukaryota > Viridiplantae > Streptophyta > Pinopsida > Cupressales > Taxaceae > Torreya > Torreya grandis. The sequence goes on from JARHVA010004853.1 coordinate 814,553, forward strand.
GCTTATTTTGCTTTGAGTAGTTAGTTTTTGCAAGTCTTTCAGCAAAGGAACATGCCAATTTTAAAGGATATGAGTCTTTAGGTAAGTAGGTGATCAATCAGACCTTTCAATAGGCTCTAAAGGGTAACTTTGGGCTGAAGGTGCCCTTGCAGAGGGTAGGGATCACTTTCAGAGGGCAGGGAACACATTTGAGAGAGATTAAAGAGAAGGCCAAAAGGAAAGTTTTCTTTTGGGAAAATGACAAGCAAAAGAGACAAGGGATTCCTTTGTACTTTTTTTTTAAGGAAATCCAAAAAAAAGGAATCAAAGGGTGAATTCCTTCGGACAAAATGCCTGAAAGAATTACTTCAGACATTTTATCTAAAGAAATTCATAAGGAAAAAACCCAAGGAAAAATTCTTTCGGACAAAAATATCGAAGGAATTCCTTTGGACTTTTGTTTGAAGGGATTTACATAGAAAAGACCAAGACTTTAAAGGAAAGTTTTCCTTCAGGAAAAATGTCCAAAGGAATTCCTTTAGAAATTTTGTCTGAAGGAATTAAGGATCCTGAAGGAGCCTGAAAGACAAGTGCCTTTGTGGAGGGCAGGCAACGACCAAAAAGGGGCCTTTTCAATTTTTTTGAAGGGATACCTTCCCTTCAAGAAGGTTTAGTTATAGAAAGTTGAAGGAATCACCAAAGTAATGATGGACCCAAGCATGTCAATTTTAGTATGGCAAACTAGCCATTGGTTTTTTAATGATGACAGGCCTGTGAATGTCAATTTTATGATGATGAAGTAGCCATTAGTTTTTGAATAGTGATAGGCTCACAAACATCAATTTGGATGGGAGTGTCAGCCATTGAAAAGAGACCAAAGAGAAAATTCCTTTGGGCAAGTGCTTAAAAGGACTCAATCTCATGAACTTGAAGGAATTCCAAGGGCACAATGCTGTAAGTAAACTCAATGACCCACTAAGAAAGGAGACCAAGGAGCTAGTAAAAGATGGAGGATATCCCCAAGGGCCAAAGAGCTAGGAAAATACAAAGGACACACCCAACCAAGCATAGACATGAATCAAATTAGCCCAGATGGCAAAAGAAGCATCGACACAAGAAGTTATTATAGTGACCCATGATTTTGTAGTGACATTTAATATGAACCATGATTTCACAGTGATATTTAATATGGGTTAAGCACCAAAGTTAAGAACTATGACATCTAAACATGGTTATTTTAGGGTGTTTCTAGAAAGATGACACTAGTATGAGTAAATTTCCTCTTTCTTAGGTGTTCAACGTAGCATGGGCCACTTAGTTTGGAAGGTGCCAAAGTCCTTTCTTCATGCTATATATTTTAACCTCTCAGTTGAGAAAGATATCTCTCATTTTGTAAGGTGAAGCCCTGCCAAAATTTTATCTTTGATCAATAAGAATGCATTTTACCTCTATCTGACTGGTTATATTTTTGAGTGTGTTTATGTATCAATTCTATGTTCAATATTTTTAGCTTGATGCTTTCACAAATTGACACCAACATACCTAGTGTAGCCAAAGCACCATTTCTATAGGTTAACAGGAAGTGATACATTTGGAGCACAGGGACAGAAAAGGAGTTATCAAATAATGTTTTTCTATAGTGCCTGTGGTAAGTTCATTTTTTGTGTGTCTTAATTAATCCCCGTGTTAAAGCCCCTTATAGTTTGGTCTTTTCATTAGATAAAGTGTCATCCACCCTCTTCTGGTCTAAAGTTTTTTAAATAGCTGAGTAGATCAAAATCATTTAGTGCAACACCATTTAGATAATTATTGTTTTGGTTATATCCTTCTCCCTTTTCACCCCCCTTATTGTTAGCAGTAGTAGTGAAAGACCTTAGAGATGCATCAAAGGGAGCTAGCCCTTATCTAGAGATTCTCCCCTCAATTTTTCCAAACCCACAGTAAGAGGGGAGTCTCCATTATGTTACATGGAATAGAGAAGCCAAGCCTTCTTTCAAGGGTGTAATCCATAGTGTCAATAGTTTTTGGCACACTTGATGGGACCTTTTTTTGAGGATTTGAAGGATGTTTTGGTGTGTTCTTGAACCAATCAGCCTCTGTAGGCATTTCAACCAACACCAATGGAGACTCTGAGTTGAATAAGCTAGTTAAGAAGTCCTAGTGCCATCAAAAAATCACATTTTGGTATGTATAATTCCATTTCTCAGAAACATAGGCCTTGTGTTCCTTCATATAACTTTGATCAAGCTCAATTTGTTCATGGAATCACTTCAAGTAGCTCTCCTAATTGCCCTTCACCTAGTGTAATGGAAATAATGTTAGAGTTTGTGAAGCAAGTGATGGAGATACATAGATTGGAAGAACAACATAGATACTAGCAAGAGCTTATATACAAAGAGGAGTGCTTGTTGAGACAAGCTCAGGCCTTGCAATCCATGAAGGAGGAAGTAGAAAAATGGGAGAGTCCATTCATTTAAGGTAATCAACCTTGTGTGCCTTCTCCCATTCCAAATTAACCCCTTCTATTCTAAAGAAATCCCCCTCTTATACACCAAATCCTTTCTACCAAATAACACTTGCTCACTGTAGCTCATCTGATGTAGTAACCACTCTTGCTCTTAATCCCTTACACCTAGATTTTCAACATCAAAGGGAATTAGAGAAACCTCCCATAGCAATGAACCCTCTCAATTTCTTAGGGTGTGAATCTTCCTTTGAAGGGAATCATCCTATGAAATTCAAAAAATAGCATGTCTCTCTTCAGGAAATTCTTCTTGTGCATCAACAGTATCTTCCTAGTCTTCCTCAACCTCCTCAAGTATTTCAACATGATGTCAAGATTCCAAGTTGAAAGAGGGAATACCATAGACTAGCTCAGGGCCTTGGAAATGATGAAGTTGCTCCTATTCATGGTGATCCTCATGATCTCAAAGACAGGATCTCGTAAGAGAATATTTCTAGGCAAATTATAGAGTTGGAATCCAAAATGAGATTCCTCAACCAGGGTGTGATGGATGGTTTAGACCAAACATCAAATTTTATGTCTAAACACACCCCATCTACACTCCTTCAAGAGAGATATCAAGCCACATCTAATGTAGATCAAGTGATGGAAAAATGGAAGTAAGAGAATCATTTGATTCTAGCTCAATGATTGCCTCCTCTTGCACATGAGTCTGTCCATCAACCCTCCACTCCATTCTTTCTCAAGGAGGAACTTATTTTGAATGAGGTAAGTGAAGAAGAGATGATTCAATTTGTAGTTGCCCAAGAGGCTATCATGAGTGAAAATGAGGATGAGATCATCATGGATGTTCCCTTTGAAGACATCATCAATAATGGATAAGACATAGGTTATGCATACGTGCGGATGTTCTTACAATACGAAGAAGAGGTTGACAAACTTTTTTTGTCAACAATGGATGATGAGGAATATAAGCATGGTGAGATCTCTCCTCCCTTGTTTGATGAACTTATTTATTACTTTGATGAAGAGAATGACCATGCTATGGGACTTGAGTTGGAGGATTAGGAGCATGTCTTTGAACAACTAGAGACTCTTATTTTTAAGCAAGAAAAGGAGAGGCCTATCCATCTTGATGAAAGCTTTGAAGAAGAGAGCCTTAAACAAAAACGTGACATTCTATGAGATAAACAAGTGGGTTGTGATTTCATTTTAGACATCACAATAGACACCCTCCTCTAATAAAGCCATGATGAAGTAGAATATCAGTTTGACAAGCTCTTTAATAAGGTAGATGGGAACAAGTCGATCCATGATGCATGTCAAGGGGGCTATGAGCTAAATGAGGCTTATGGTGATAAACCAGTAGCCATTTATTTCTTGATGAAATACACCAACATGAGGGGCCAACATGAATTAGGTTTCAAGGGTCAAAGTGAATACATAGATGTTGGATACATGTTCATCCCTGATCTACTCAGATACAAACCCATCAAGGTGGTAGGCAAGAAGGGCAAGTCACCAAGTCTCCATTCCATTCAGTCACTTATCTAGAACCATAAGTTTTGTTTCCATGGAGGCTTGAGAAGTTGTACCTTTAATCTAGGAGGGAGGCAAATATATCTAGTTATCTGTACATAATAGTTTGCTTTCAGTTGTCTTTGTTTTCCCTAATTGTTTTTTACACGGGTGTAGTGTTTCTTTAGCCTTGTTGTGTGTTTTTTTTTCCTTTTTGCTTGGGGTAAAGCTTTTTTGGTTCATAGGTATTTAGAAGGTTGTTGATAACTTTTTCAAGCTGCATCCTAAATCCATGCCTAATGGACTTTGATGATATCAGTCTTCTTTAGCATAGCAGGCATGCTTCCCTTGGGAATCACCAAATTGTTGACCATTTTTGGTCTTGTAGGCCAAAAATTGGTCTCCCTTTTTTTTCATTACTATCCCAGTCTTTGATGCTTCCACCTTGATACAATTATGGTTTTTTTCCTTTGTCATAGGCCTATTCCATGAAAGATTTGAGTGATTTGAGTCCTGTAGGTTTTCGGTTTGATATAAGGCTTATTTCACTTCGACCAGTTAGTTTGCACAAGTATTTTAGTAAAGGAATGGGCCAATTTTAAAGGATACAAGTCTTTAGGTAGATAGGTGACCAATCAAACATTTCAATAGGCTTTGAAGGGAAACTTTAGGCCCAAGGTGCCCTTGTGGAGGGCAAGGAACACTTGTAGAGGGTAGGGAAAACATTCGAGAGAGATTAAAGAGAAGGCCAAAAGGAAAGTTTTATTTCGGGAAAATGACAATCAAAAGAGACAAGGGATTCCTTCAAACTTTTGTATAAAGGAAATCCAAGAAAAAGGAATCAAAAGGGTGACTTCCTTCAGACAAAATGCCTGAAGGAATTCCTTTGAACATTTTGTCCAAAGAAATTCACAAGGAAAAAACCCAAGGAAAAATTCTTTCAGACAAAAAGTCCAAAGAAATTCCTTTAGAATTTTGTCTGAAGGGATTTATAAAGAAAAGACCAAGACTTTGAAGGAAAGTTTTCCTTTAGGCAAAATGTCTAAAGGAATTCCTTCATACATTTTGTTTGAAGGAATTAAGGAGATTGAAGGAGCCCGAAAGACAAGTGCCCTTGTGGAAGGCAAGCAACAACCAGAAAGGAGCCTTTTCCAATTTTCCAAAGGGAGACCTTCCCTTCAGGAAGGTTTAATTGTAGAAAGCCAAAGGAATTACCAAAGTAATGATAGGCCTGAGCACATCAATTTTAGCATGGAAAACTAGTTGTTGGTTTTCAAACAATGACAAGCCTGCAGATGTCAATTTTATGGTGATGAAGTAGCCATTGGTTTTCAAATAGTGATAGGCTCATAGATGTCAATTTGGATGGGATGTGTCAGTCATTGAAAAGAGAACAAAGAGATAATGCCTTTAGGAAAGTTCTTGAAAGGACTCAATCTCTTAAACCTAAAGGAATTCCAAGGGCACAAGGCTACAAGTATACTCAGTGACTCGCTAAGAAAGGATCCTGAGGAGTTGGTAAAAGATGGAAGATAGGCCTAAGGGCCAAAGATCTAAAAAAATAAAAAGAACTCACCTAGCCAAGCATAGACATGAATCAGATTATCCTAGGTGGCAAAAAAAGTGTCAGCATAAGAAGTTATTATAGTGACCCATGCTTTTTTAGTGACATTTAATATGAACCATGCTTTTGTAGTGATATTTAATACATGTTAAGCACCAAATTCAAGACCTATGACATCTACAACATGGTTATTTTAGGTTGTTTCTAGAAGGATGACACTAGCATGAGAAAATTTCCTCTTTCCTAGGTGTTCAACGTAGCATGGGCCACTTGCTTTGGAAGGTTCCAAAGTATTTTCTTCATGTTATATATTGTAACCTCTCAGTTTAGAAATATATCTCTCATTTTGTAAGGTGAAGCCCTACCAAAATTTTACCTTTGATCAATAAGAATGCATTTTACCTCCATCTGGCTGGTTATATTTTTGAGTGTGTCTATGTATCAATTTTGTGCTCAGTCTTTTTAGCTTGATGCTTTCATAGATTGACACCAACATACCTAGTGTATCCAAAGCACCATTTGCAGGTTAATAAGAAGTGCTACATCTAAAGCAAAGAGATAGAAAAGGAGTTATCAGATAGTGTTTTTCTATAGTGCCTATGGTAAGTTCATTTTATGTGTATCTTAATTTAGCCCCCTATAGTTTGGTCTTTGCATCAGATAAAGTGTCTGTCCACCCTCTTCTAGTCTGAAGTGTTAAAATCACTGAGTAGATCAAAATCATTTGGTGCATCACCATTTAGATAATTCCTATTTTGGTTATATCTTTCTCCCTTTTCACCCCACCTTATTGTTAAAAGTAGTAGTGAAAGACCTTAGAGATGCATCAAAGGGAGCTAGAACTTATCTAGAGATTCTCCCCTTAGTTTTTCCAAACCCACAGCAAGAGGGGAGTCTCTATTGTGCCATGTGGAAGAGAAAATCCAATCCTTCTTTCAAGGGTACAATCCATAGTGTCGATAGAGACAATCCTAGGATATGGGTGGCCTAATAGATGGATTGAATATATTTATTCTAAAGGCTATCTCCCCTTGATGTATCAGTTAGGATCTCTACTCTACACTACCAGCTTGTAAGGGAAATGAAAATAAGGTAAACTAAAAGGAAAACCTATCTAACTAAGGTGATACACCAAAATATGTCCTCCACTTGTATAATATGAACTAATAAGGTTGAATAATAACATAAACCTGATTACACTTCTCAAATGAGAGTCTCCAAACATCAATGTTTCACACAGAGGCTCAACTTGATGGATGATATAAGGTAATTAATCAACATGTCTCTCAAAGGCACTAAAAATAGTTCATGCTTTCCAAACATAAAATATTATTCAAGCATATTATGTAACTTATAGGGATGAAATAACACTTAAAAATATGTATAAATTAAAGGATAAGATGAGAGGAAACATTTACTATCACTATCATTCATCAAATAACCATTAACATATACTAAACACAAGCTTTATGGAGGCATGAATTAAGTCTTATTAATTCAAAATAGGCAAGTAAAAGTGTTTTTATGATCATTTCATTGCCATAACTCAAGTTAATGATTGTTTCAAACTCCAAATATAGGATTACATATAGATAAAGTGATAAAGAGGAAAGAGAGAGATAAAGCCAAGAAACTAGGAAATATGACATTTACTTAGTCTTCTTGAAACCCAACACAGTACTCCCTTAATTATCTCTCATCCACATTTGGAAAATGGTGTAGAGATTGAGTTGAGATATGTATTGAACATTTGAATGATTCTTTTAGCATTGATATTTGATGTTTGAGCAACACAACCTCCTAAATCTTTTCTTGCACACCCTACATTAATGGTGAAGAAGAGTCTTACTTGAAAACATGTCTTGATACATGAGGGTAGGTCATCATGACTTGATTAAGTCTTTGGTTTAAAACTTATCCAAACCATTAATGAGGTTCTCCCACATTTCTTGGGTTGTTAGAGATCTTTTATGCTTGTTTGACTTTGTCTTTTAACTAGGCATTAAGGGAAAGAAGGTGTTGTTAGGGGTCTTAAAGACGTTTTCAAAATTTGAAATCTTCTTCCAATCAACTCTTACTTTTTCATAACCTTAAACTGGTGTGGAAACAAGTATCAACCTCAATAAAACCTTTGGAAATATTTTTATGCATCCATTTAGTGCTTGGATCACTTAATTCTTCCTTATGTAAATTTGGCATAGGAGAGAGAAAATTGGAATTTTCAATGTTATAGGAAAAATTCAACCATTAATGGATTTTAAACATGACATTATACCTGAAAAAATTCATTTTTAACCTTCAAGTATCTCAAAAGATTCAATTTTGCTCTTATAGCATGCTTTTCTTCACATTCTTTGTAGCCCTGAAAACCTATAAAGATCCTTATATATAAGATTATAAAAATCATATTAGAAACATGGTAACATTTTTGAGTACCCTCTATCCACTTAAAACTCTACACAAAATTTTACAATCAGATTCTGAGTATAAATGTCTTTTTAAACTCATTCTCTCTCCCAAATTAGGCCTAATTAGCCCTCCTAGGCCTAAAAAGTAGAACTATTGATCCAAAAATGTCCCACATGTGTGAAATCACCCAAAATAATGTGATTAAATTTACCTATGCTATAAAAAACCTTAATTTAAATTTTTGGGTCATAATACCCTAAGGAAGTATGCAAACTAAGAAATCACCTTGTCACCTAGTCTCATTTTGAGCCTATATGGGACTACTTTAGAAAATGGGTATGGTTTGATCACCTACATAATATACCATGAAATTATTGTAATTCAATATCTATTATAATCTAAAATGACACCATCCAATTATTGGGAAGCTTTATCTTTCTCAGAAGACCTACAAAACACTAAAAAACATGAAAAATAGGGTATTTATGATAATCTATACAACTACAAGTATGGAATAGGTAAATTTGGATAAACTAATTATATTCATAAAAAATAAAAAATAGGTTTTAGGATCAAAATATGGAATTATATTTGTATTTTAGGTCCATTTCCCTTGACTGGTCACAATTAGGGTTTTAGAAGGGTTTAAGATCTGTTTAGGGTCTTAATGATTATTCATAAAGAATAGACCACTAAATGACATCCTTACACTTGGAAAACCTTATTTAATTACCTTATCAACAATCCAAAATTTCTAATATCCCCATGTAATGTGTGAGATATGGTATGAGTATGTGAAGTTGCTTCTCAGGTGGCATACTTAGCTCTATTTGGACTTGGGAGAGTTATAATCTAAGTTTTGGGTCTCAAAAATAATTATCACTAGTAAGAGAGGTTCATAAACCTCTAAAAAATTATCTCCATGGTTATAAATTAATTTTTAGTGCTCATTACTCCTCTATATGCATTTGGTATACTGGTCATAGTGCTTAGGGTATAGGCTTGTCTCTTTCTTACTAGCCCTCAAAGGCACTTGGATTGAAACTTGAGTGTTTATGCCTCCTAAAAGTGTATGGAGAAATTTTACATTAATTTTCATTGCCTCAAGGTACATTCATGAGGTATATCATACTTGTCTTGTGCTTTTGAGCTCAAATGGATATCTTGGTCTCAAGATTGCACCTTGCCAATGGAGTGGGCAAGGTCTGAGACAAAATAATGGATATGTATGCTATTAGTATGGCCTTAAGGTGACCATGATTGTATTTTTCAACTCAAAATCATCCCATTTACCTAATCACAAGGTGTTATTATGCCTATATACCTCTTAAAACACCAAAATCTCTTATAAATGGTTGGGTATGCTTGTGTGTAAAGAGCCTAAGAAACTTTTAAATATGTTTTAGATAGCTCATAAGTCACTTATCATGAAAATTAAACCATTAAATATTTTTTACATATCTCACTAAATGACTTATATTGACTCTCTAGCAATACTAACCTCCTAAATAGGTCTAGAAAATTGTACTTCATAATAAAGGGTTTATATGCAAACAAACATTATTGACCCTAGAGGTTAGTTTTGAGTATTCCTCTCAATATATTAATATATGAAACTTGATGTATGCCTTCATAGACTGTACCTACATTTTCTCACATTTTTATACATACTTATTATAATGATAAGACATTCTTCACACTTAAACTATGAGTAAGACTATAGGTCTCAAAAAGGGCTATGTCTTTTGACTGTATTCTACCCTCAGGACCTTCAAATGAAAATGAATTCCACCTATTTAACCTCTCTCAGATATCCTTTAATCTTCAATTATAATAGGTTAGTTTGGTTGTGCATTTCATAAGTGTACTTGGGAAGTCAACCAAGGTTGAAGAACTACATAAAAATGATGTATTTTGTGCCAAGGTCAAACCCTACAAGTTGGGTGTTTTGATGTGTTTTATATCTCAATATATAAGTCTTCAAAAATGATCTATTAGTGTGGGATGTGTTAGGGAACATCAAATTAAATCCACAAGAAATATCCATTTGGATTCAAAACTAGAAGTGATCCGTAGGGCTACCAAGTGTCAAATCCTCACTCAATCAGATTAGTAGATCAATGACACGTAGGTGATAATGAGGTCAATAAGTTAATATAGATATATGCTACACATTCCATCATATGGTTGAAGATCAATAGTGAGCCTAAATTCAAAGGTTAGAATATCCTGAGAATGAATGTGATGGTGCCAAGTGTCTTAATCACAATGAATTGGTAGAAGATCAATGGTGTGCATTCAATCATGTGGATCAGGATCTATAGTGTGAATGAAGTTAACAACTCAATGAGATCATATTTTAGATGAGGCTACTACATGGTGAAGAATGTTAACTAGATGGGGAATGACACACATAAAGAACATGGGGTACCAAGTGTCACCATTTGGGAAACACAAATCTAATCGATTGCTAATGATAAAGGTTAAAGCCAAGAGAATCCTAAGGAAATTGATAAAACAAATTTGATCAGATTCAAGGGGTTCATAGGATGAAAACACATGTTTGAGGTGACAATGATCAAGTTTTAAAAATAGAATAAGTATCCCAAAGGAATGCCACATAGGCAAACATGTCATATCGAAGGTTCTCACCACCCAAGCATGCAAAGGTATAAATGTGAGATCAAAACATGATCTAGGTTACAAAAAACAAACCTTATAGATTTGTATACCACAATTAAATATTAGATAAACTTCTCAAAAGACCTTAGATGTAAGTTTTACATCTTGTTCGTAATCATAAGATTAGGTAGCCTTTAGATCTTCATTAAGATTATGACTATATGAAAACTAATAAAGGGATTGGTTTTCATCTATAGTTGACCTATGTTTAGGGTTTGGAGTAATGGTTGAGTTGTGATTGTGAAAGGAATGTCAAAAGGGACACCAGATGAGTGAGTTCAAGTGATTGTTTGATAATGTAAAGAACATATCAAGATGAATCATGGTGATGTAAACTCATTAAGAAGATGGAGAGTTTGGAGGTTAAGAAAGGAAAGTGGAATTCAATGAAGTTTCAGGGTCTTTAGGGACTTTTCCCTTTCAATCAGATCATGAATCATCATGTTCAATGAGTTTTTATCTTCTAGTGTGTTTCTAAGACAATGAGAGGGCTTGAAATCTATTTGGAGCTAATGAAAGATAATGTGTAGAGGCAAGATTAATGCTAATCAATAAAAAAAGTGGTTGAACCTCATTTATTGATTTCTATTTGCTTACTTCCCTATCTCTCTTCCCCTTTTTCTTATATATCTTTCCTTTATACCCCATTAAAGGGGACTCTTATTATTTTGGCATGCCCAGGCTATCCAAGATTTGTACTACAACACCTATTTGGTGCAATAAAAGATTGAATTTCTCCATTTACAAGCTGAATTGAAGTGTGTTCTATGAATTCATTGATGTGGTTAAGTGAATGTATGATTTCCTTTAACTCTGTCTAAGTTTTCTCACCTTCTTGAAGTTTTTTTTCTTTAATCTCTCAGAGGTCATTCTAAGTAACATAGATAGTTTATTGATTAGTTTGGAAATGGACAACTACCCTCCCATGCTAGTTTAATAGCTAGTTCATGCCTTTTTGTGAAATACTTATGTGAAAGATGATCAAAGAGTGAGTGATGTGATATTTTCAGATCTAAAAGTGTCTAATTGTGTGTTATGTACAATTTTAAGCATCCAAAAAATTGGTATATCACCTTCTTTTAAATGTTTTCATGAATTATTGTAAATTTATCTCCCTTTTCCAAGCACAGAGATTAGTTTAGGTGATAATTCCAAGGGAACCAACCCTCTCTGGAGGTTCAACCTCACTATAGGATACCCATAGTCTAAGGTTGTTCCCATTTTGTATCTTAGTTGGAGAGAGCTTGAATAACCCTCTCCAAGGGTGCAAATTAATGCTACAATAGGCCACTAGATGACTGTAAGTGGACATTACATTTGATGTGGTTTGTATAGACTGAAGTGGAGAAATGAAGGTAACAAGACCTTAAAAGGTTCATAACATGGATCAAAAAACACTTTGATTTATTTAAAATATCTTACGAGATTCAAACTCTTCAAACATCTTCATACCTCACGAGTCTCCTATCATACACCACTTCTAATGTAGTATGCTTGACTATGTTAATTTCTTGGTGACTATAGGTGTAGAGTTAAGGATTGTATATATGATTTTTAAGGTCTTGAAATCAAATCTTTATCTTTCCATAATGATTTAGTAATATCCAAACCAAAGGAGTATCACTCTCACTATCTATAGGGTTTGTTAACTCCTTGTGACATTTTCAAGTCACTTCTTATCTGCTCATTCTGTATAGATTTGTACATGGATATTTGATGTGAACTTAGTCTATTAGTTATCCTTTGATTTATAAGTGGTCTAGATATTATATGATGTGTTATTACATTAAATTAACCTACAATGAAGTTAGGCTCTCTTTTTAGATTATTCTTGCTAGCCTTCAATGTTTGTTTGATCCATAATAAAGACCTACAGGCTTAGGGCCTATAGGTCACTATTGGACCACTTAGGGATGAAAATCCACCTTTTGACTTATTTATCTCCTTTTAACACATGTCAACTCCATGAAAATTATTGTCACTCCTTCAATTATCCATAAATCATATGAAAAACATATGACTATCAACTCACTTAACTCAAAGAGCATTATGGAAATCATATGTTTATATGTGGAAATTTTACTATACATGTACAACTATAGGTGTATTTCAAGATGAAATGAGACCTATAAAGGTATGTGATATTTAATTAAACCTATCATGATATCCTAAAAAGACACTAAACTCCATCATCTCATAAACAAGATACCTCACATACTAGTATATGACTGACTATTGTAGGTAGACCATGGTTGTAGGTAGCTATTAATGCTTATACAAACTACAGGTGATTTTCTTGGTTGTAACTAATGTGGTTTGTGTATGTAATTGGAATTTCATGATTCCTAATGAATTAATCCTAGATTGGATAAGATATAGCACACCTACACTTTTGATTGCGTATATACTTGTTAAGTAAGAGCATGACCAATATGGGGATCTATTAGACCTGATTAGGGGATCACTTGTATCAATTGTCATAAAACATCATGATAGGAAGGGTTCTAAAGCCTAAAGTCTAACACAATCACACAACAACCCTAAAAGAGTCATATGATTTGATGTTCACTTGTGTAATAAACAAGAAAGTAAACTATTTTAATAACAATAAAAGTAAACTAATCTAGTGCACACCAAATCTTGTGACATAAAGTGGGGGTTAGAACAAAAAAAATAAACAACTAAATTAAACATGCATATGATACATACTCATGTAAATTTATACAAAATACTAATACATAAAAGAGAAGAATACATACTAAATTATCTATCTACTCTTACCAAGGAAAAATAAAGTTAGGAATACTTACCTTTAAAGATGAACTTGTCAAGTCTCAACCTCTCCCTTGGCCAAGGTGCTTCACAAAAGATTATTGTGGCTTATAATGATAACCAAGATAAATCAGATCTAGGCTACATGACCTACCTAAGCATCCAAAATAATTCTCCACAATACAAGCTCTGAGCTCCAAAAGAAAGTATTGAACCCTAGAGATTTATTCCTCAAGTAGAATGGTCAATAAGTAGATGTTTGTTATCACTTATTTTCTTGAATCTTGACTCTCTTTTGACTCTTATGAAATGGTGGTAAATGACCTTGTATATATAGTAGTAACTTGCCTAAAAACCATTTTGGACATGTCAATTGTACTAGGTCAGGTGGGTTGACCTAGTATATTCTTGGGGTATATAGCAAATTTTGTGCTAGGTTGGTCACAATGTAAACAAGTCAAAAATAGAAAAGATGTTCCCAAAATATACTAGGTTGACTAGGTCAACCTAGTGAACTAAAGAGGTAAAAAGGTAATTAAGGCAAGATATGAAGGAGTGAAGCATGGTAATGACTAGAATAGATAGGAAAGAGAAGAACAAGCCTAGGGTTCATGGTTTTAGGGAACTAGTGTGTAGATAGTAAGTGGTAAATGGAAAAACAATCTTATGAAGTAGCGATGGTCTGCCCACCCCTTTCTTGGTATACCCCTTAAGGCATGCACTCATAAATATTAAGACTTGACAAGTTCTTACAAGATATGAAATGTTAGTAATTAATACAATTTTGAAAATATTATGTGTATACATATGACCCAGCCGAAGTTCATCACGTATCACATAATTTCAACATAAGATGGTGCTTTGGAGATAAAACATGATAACACACAATGTTGATGCTAACTATGGTTTAGTAAGAAGAAAATAAGATAAATGAAGGATAGAATTGAAAAACACATATTTTTAACTTACATTAATGTTGTAGATAAATAATAAGGTTGAAAGAAAGTGAAGGCATCCAATGTAAAACAAACTAGGTGAACCTATAGAAGTAAGTGCAAAAAATAGCCAAAATTCGAAATTTTGTGAAAGATAGGCATATAGTGGTTAGATTGATATTTTTAGGAAAATTTGGAAAATTAGGATTTTTAATATAAGGCTAGAATATTAAAGGCAAATGATTGAAAAAAGGATGGTAAAGGAATGACAAATGATAGAAAATAAATGACAAATAATGGAAAATGAATGATAAATGATAGGAAATAAATGACAAATGATTGGAAAACATGGTAAATCACATTAGAAAATATAAAAACATAAATGGCAAAAATTAATGTATACATACTACATCACATTGAGAAGCATGTAAAATATGAATGACAAATGAAATATCAATGCAAGAAAACTTGAACTAAGACATGTAAGAAATTAAAAAGTAAGCTCATGTAAAATAGGCATGAAAGAATCAAACATAAATAAAAATGTGAAAGAATGTCAAATGAAATGTAAGTCAAGATGTAAGACAAACATGAAGAATTCATATATAAAGAGAAACATGTAATAATGGCAAAAGGGTGCAGACTCAGTTCTCCACAATAGAAAGGTAGTACAATAATTGATAAATGAAAGAAAAGAGTGATCCATATTTACTCAAACATATTGTTTTGCATTTAAAGATAGATAAAACTGAAAAAAAGTAATGATATCATGTTTTTAAGAAATGAAGAAGAGGGAATAATAGAGAAGAAGGAAAATAGATTTTGAATCACAATTTGCTTATCAAGGGGGTAAATGAAATGGGTGGAGAGGAGAATGAAGAAAAAACCAAGGTAGATAAACCCTTTATAGAAGTCAAGACACTTAAATTAAGTTTTTCAAAATAATAGGATTATTGACCTTAAGAAATATGAATAACTTCTCTTAGCGACACAAGTCTTGGGTAAACAAATGGAGTATATAGATCATCCCGTGAAGGCTATATGCATGAAAAGTTAAAATGGACCTACATCCCCATGATACGTTCCTCATTATTCAAGACCCCTTATAGATCCATCAACCTACTATGAAGATTGGGTACTTATGTGAGAAAGTAGGTAGCACCATAGATTTTTTTGAAATCCCCTATTCCAATCTACTAGACTACCATACCCCGAAGGACTTTGGCTCTATGTGAAGCTGACTATGGAGTTTGAGATTTTATTGGAGATAGGAGATGTGCTTGTAATCACATATTTTGGTGTGAATTTTACTTTTGAAATTTGTATGTTGCCTTTTAGATATCATTGCCTTTTATTTAAATGATTTGGATTTTAACTTTCTTGATGTCTTTTTAAAGATTCCTCCTCCATACAAATTTAGAAAACCAAACATGGATGCTAAATATGAATTTCATTTTAAAACTTGGGATAAGGTTGCTAAGAGAGATAAATTCAAATATCATGAGGTCTAAGAGTCTCATAAATCTAGGTAAAATAAAAGTTCTATCTTGACTTCGACCTTGTTTTATCTAATACGAAGATGTAAGAAAGGGGAAATCAAGAGGAATGGTACATGGAACAATTTGAATTGCTTCAAATTGAGAAAAATGTGACAAAGGGAAAAAAGAAGGGATACATTGATAGTAAAGTGTGATTCCTTATCATAAGACTGAGGGAAATGGAGGAAAACATACTAATATAGATTATTTGCAAATTCCATCTAGCAATAGAAGCAAAAACTAAAGTTTAAAAACAAGGATCAATAACATGAAAAGAATGGTAATTTTATGAGGAGGGCCAGGTCCTATCCATGTTATTACAAAGAAAATCATAAAATAAAGACCCATGAGGGTGCTATTAATCAAGAAAAAAGAAAAATTGAGGGATCCTTTGTACAAATCACCTCACAAAAGAATAACCCAAAGGATGCCAAAATAGCATTGGCAAGCAATAAAATGAGAAAAATAAGTAAAATATGGTAATTTTATGAGCGGTGTTGGGTCCTATCCATGGTATTATGAAGCAACTCATGAAAGAGAAACCCATGAGGGTGCCAATAAGAGGAATGTCAAAAAGAAAAAGAAGACTATGGTATATAAAGAAGTAAATGCTAAAGAAAGGGACAAAATGATCATAAAGCTACTAAGGCAAAGAATGACATAAAAAAATGACAAATAATAAAAGAGATATATAAGGACAAAAATGAAATCAAATGCCAAATGTGATGTATAATAAATAAAAAATAACATAAAGGAAAATTATGATGTTTAGGAAGGTGAAAAAGAAGAAAAATGCATAAAAACAAAGAAACATGAGACAAAAAGAACAAGTAAAATCTATGCTAACGCCTATAACAAATATGAGCATGTGAAATACAAGTCTATAAGTATTGAAAGGTTTATTTAATCTATATTTTTTTTATTATTGTGTATTGGAAAAGAAGAGTGGGCATCATAAGATGCCCCAAAGGGTAAGTGGATGTAGGGATGGACATCATAAGATGCCCCAAAGTCTAAATGTATATGTGGATGGTCATCACAAGATGCCCCAAAGTCTGAAGGGACATGTGGATGGGCATCACAAGATGCCCCAAAGTGTGAGTTGGAATGAGGTGACATTGAACCATTAGAATGATTTGCATTGAATTGATAGGTGCATTTGGAAATAGGTAAAAGTGTTGGTTTGTTAGATTTTAAGGAGGTTGAATGTGACATATGATGTTTAGGAGAAGTATGAGGAGATAAAGGAGGACCATGTATGTTGTGATTTGGAGTAGGTATTTGAACTAGGTACTCTTTTGGTGCATTTGACCTAAGAGGATGAGGCTCAATGGATGTAACAATATGTTTAAATTTATTCATGTGAGCTATCCTTTCCTTATTGGTGTAGGAAGAAGGATCAATTATGATTTGAACAAAATTATTAGATGAGGTATATGTATGGGATGATTTTTTTTATTCATTAGGTATTTGATGTTGATGTGATTTTTATGCTTGAGATTGATTTTGAGAGTCTTGAAGATATTCTTGATAGCGTTGTTCTGTGAGAGTATCAAGTTTGAAATGTGAACCAAACAAGGAAGAAACAAGAAATTGGTGAAGATCATGGCAAGACTCATGAGAGTAACCTATAGTAGTATGCCACCAATAAAATTTATCTGGATTGTACCATTTTAAAGAGGTTTGGAAGGATCAAAGCTCATGGGTTTATAAGGCGGTAATTTTGTCTTAAGTTATTCTAGACTTAAGGGTGGGTGGGTTGGGTTAAAATTGTTGGAAATGGATGCTCCACTTTGAGGTTAGGTAAGCTTAAATGAATTAATGGTATGAGAAAAATTTTCAAAAGATTCTTTAGTATTTGTTTGAGGTGTTTCAAATTGAATCATAAGAAAGTCTTGTCTTTTTTCTTGGTCTAAGGCTTCTTCTAAAGTTTTTGGTGTAAAAATTTAAAATTTGTATTGAAGGGAAGGTTTAAGAGTAGTGACAAATAGTTTTAGAAGAGTGTCATCATTCATGTTATGGTATACTTTATGAGCAAGAGACTTCCATTGTTTGATGAAAGTATGAGCAGACTCATTAGGAAGTTTCTTGGCATTGATGAAGTGACTAAGTTAATTTTTAGGAAGGTCATCATGTTGGAATTCCTTCACTAGAGCATTGACTAAATATTCTAGTTGTGAGATGGAATGTCTAGGAAGTTGGTTGTACCATTCAAGTGCATCACCAATAAAGATTTTGGCTAAGAACTTGGTGGTATCAAAGGTGTTAGTTTGGACCCATTCCTTATAGATATTACTAAAATATTTAAGAAATATAGTAGGATCCTTAGTCCCATTATATGTGATATTTGGAGAAATGTTTCCAATATATATAGATGCAATGAATGGGGCTAAAGGCTCATTTTGAAAATGTTAAAGCATTTTGTTATTCATTGGAGGTTGAAGGATGACATTCCCATTGGCATCTCTAAGAGGAAGAGGGACACAATTTTGAGTTGATTGAGGCATGATAACTTGAGGTGGTTGACTAATCATGTTTCATAAATGTTGTTGCATGTTCATCATTTGAGATTGATTGGTTTTTTGCATGATGTTCATTTATTATATAACTTGGATAAGAAGTTGAGTTGTATCAATGGGTGGGTTTAAAAGTGGGGTATTAGTGTTTATAGGAAGATAATTTTTATTTTTGGTGGGAGGAAGATTCTTTGTAGGTGGAGGATTACCAAAATTGGTGTTAATTGTCTTAAGTGTGGTAGAAGAAGAAGGAAGCTTAGTTAAGCCAAAATTCTTGTGAGGAGTGTAAATAGTATTATCATCAAGGTTTTTGAATATTTGGGAACCATATATATTATCAATTTGAGTATTATTATTTGGTAAAGGACTCCCAACATTGGTATTTAGAGGAGGATTATGATGAAGGATCTAAACTACATTACATTGTGTAGTGAGTGGTTTAGGCTTAGGAGAAGGGGAAGGAAGAAATTTGATAGTGTTATCAAAGGTAATGAAATAAGTGAGGTTACTATCCAAGTATTTAATGATTAAATTTTATTGACTAAGGTAATGTTGAAAATATGTCATCATGATGAAACTAAACTAGATAACCACACAAGGAGAACAAAAAGTGATAGAAAATAGTACTAGGTCGACCTGGTTGACCTAATGTAAAAATAGGGACTATAAAACTATACAGGGTCAACTAGGTCAATCTATTACAATGTATAGAAAATAAAAAAAGGTAAAATATGCTATAAATAATTATAATCCAACTGGGTCGACATAGTACAGTGCATAGGGGTTGAAAAAGATACTAGGTCGATAGGGTCGACCTAGTACAGTATATAAGGGTTAATTTCCTATTTTGCCTATATATTTAGTTCTACTCATCCATTTTACAAACCATAAAATCAATTGGATTCATGATGATGTAAGGAATATGATAAATTTATTATCAGGCTATGAAATAACATATAACTAGGTCTACTAGGTCAACCTAGTAGACTATGCTAGAGAAATTTTAAAGACTACAAACTATGAAAGGAAAGTACACAAATAGAAAGATACAAAGTAGAAATTGACTTGAGTGGTTTAGAGATGGAAATTAATAAGATTTTTTTATCAATAACCTTGGAAAAAACTAGCAAAACCTAAAAATTGGGTCGAGCCGGTCGATCAAGCTATATAAGAACTTGCTGAAAAAGTGCTAAAAATGTACTAGGTCAACCTGGTCGACCTAGTATGTTGTACGAGAAGTCTAAAAATGCACTAGGTCAAGCTGGTTGACCTAGTAGTCTATAAACCTAAAAACCTACACATATAATAAATTATATGGGTTGACAAAATTGATCTAGTGGGTCAAAATATACGATAAAAATAATGATAAAAATAAATAAAATAAATGAAAGAAATCCTGCAAGGGTTAGTTTCACGTCGGGTTCACTAGAATTTATGTAATCAAAATTAAATGATGCACAATGAATTAATCTTATATTGGATAATATAGAGCACACCTACACTTCTAATTGGGTATACACTTTTTAAGCAAGAGTATGACCAATATGGGGATCCACTAGACCCGATTAGGGGATCACTTGTATCAATTGTCACAACACATCATGCTAGGAAGGGTTCCAAAGCCTACATTATAACACAATCACACAATAACCCTAAAATATTCCTATGATTTAATGTTCACTTATGTAATAAACAAAAAAGTAAACTATTCTAATAACAAGAAAAGTAAACTAATCTAGTACGTACCAAAGCTTATGGTAAAAAGTGGGGGTTAGAATAAAAAAAATAAAAAACTAAATTAAACATACATATAAGACATATACTCACGTCAATATATACATAATCCTAATACATGAAAGAGAATAATACATACTACATTATTTATCTACTCTTACAAAGGAGAAATAAAGTTAGGAATACTTACCTTTAAAGATGAACCTACTGAGTCTCAACCTCTCCCTTGGCCAAGGTGATTTTTAAGAGATTGTTATGGCTTGTAAGGATAACCAAGATAAATCATCTTTTGGCTACATGACCTACCTAAGCATCTAAAAGACTTCTCCACAAGACAAGATCAAAGCTCTAAAAGAAAGTATTAAACCTTATAGCTTTATTCATCAAGTAGAATGGTCAATAAGTGGATGTTTGTTAGCACTTCTTTGATCTCTTTTGAATCTTATGAAATGGTGGTAAATGACCTTGTATATATAGTAGTAAATTTCCTAAAATCTATTCAAACATGTCAGTTGTACTAGGTCAACTGAGTCAACCTACTACATTCTTAGGCTAATGCGTAAAGTCTATGCTAGGTCAGTCTAGATGTAAACAAGTCAACATAGAAAAGATATCCTCATAATACACTAGGTCAACTAGGTTGACCTAGTGTATTGAATAGGTAAAAAGGTAAATAAGGAAAGAAATAAAGGAATGAAGCATGATAATGAGTAAAATGGATAGGAAAGAGAAGAACAAGCCTAAGGTTCATGGTTCTAGGGAGCTAGTATGTAGATAGAAAGTGGAAAAAGGAACAATAATATTATGAAGAACTAATGGTCTACCCACCCCTTTCCTAGTGCACCCCTTAAGGCATGCACTTAGATATATTGAGACTTGACAGGTTCTTTCAAGAGACGAAGTGTCAGTAATCAATAAAAGTTTGAAAATATTATGTTTATATAATTTGTATAAACTAAAGTGGAGAAATGAAGGTAAAAATACCTTAAAAGGTTTATAACATGACTCAAAAACCACTTTGATAAGCTAAAAACATCTCAAAAGATTCAAACTCTTCAAACATCCTCATACCTCATAAGTCTCCTGTCATACACCACTTCCAATGTAGTATGTTTGACTATGCTAACTTCTTGGTGACTATAGGTGTAGAGTTAAGGATTGAACTCATCTCTTTCTCTTTCTATAATTATTGAATAATATCCAAACCATAGTAGTATCACTTTCACTATCTATAGGGTCTACTAACTCCTTATGACATTTTCAAGTCACTTCTTATCTGCTCATTTTATACAAACTTGTAGGTGGATATTTGATGTGAACTCAGTCTATTAGTTATCCTTTGATTTTTAAGTGGTCTAGCTCTTCTATGATGGGTTATGACATTATATTCACTTGAAATTAATTTAGGCTATTTTTAGATTGTTCTTACTATCCCTCAATGTTGGTTTGATCCACAATGAAGACCTATAGGCTTAGAACCTGTAGGTCACTATTGGACCTCTTAGGGATACAAATCCACCTTTTGAGTTCCTTATTTCATTTCAACACTTGTCAAATCCATAACACTTTTTTTCACTCCTTAAAGGATCCATAGATCATATGACAAACATATGACTATTAACTCACTTAACTCACAAAGCATTATGACAAGCATATGAATGTAGGTGGAGGTTTTACTATACTTGTACAATTGTAGGCATATTTTAAGATGTAATGAGACCTATAATGGTTTGTGATATTCACCTAAGACTCTTAGTATCCCCTAAAAAGACACTAAACTCCATCATCTCATAAATAAGATACCTCACATACTAGCATATGACTGAGTGCTATAGGTAAACCATGGTTGTAGGTATCTATTAATGCTTGTACAGACTGTAGGTGACTATCTTGATTATATTTAATCTCCCTTGGTTTTGAATATTTATATTTTTTACTTTGAATATTCATCATTAAATTTCACTTTGTATCCTCTTAACCTTATACACAATAAGTTCACTTTACATAAGTAACTTGATTGTGTTTTCTAGGAATATAAGGTTGTAGCTTACTATTTGTATGGACTGGGATCATCATGTTAGAGAATGTAAGATGGAGACTTGAATGAGAATATATCCATAATATTTGTATTTTAATCTCTACTTTCATCTTATTTTAGATCCTTCCATTGTTTGCTTATCTCCATGCTCAAAATGACACCTTTTGAAGCACGTTTATAAGTGAGTGATGTAGGTGGACATTTCTCTATGTATACAGATTGAGGAGTGGTGGGATGTTGGTTTAAAGAGACAAGTGATTCAAATAACTCAATTGAACTTTAAAAATCAACACTTAACTTGAAGAAGCATCAACCTTTCTATAAGGAGGTTTGAATAAAATGGAAACAAGAAACAACATGTTACCTTAAACAATGGTAGCTTACCTTAAACTCTATAAAACTAAGTTTTAAAGAGGCTTTCTTCATGTTTTTATTGTACCTTAAAGATCAAATAATAAATTTCACCTTTATATCTTTCAATAATACTCATGACAACTCATATAACACCATCATAATGCATCCATTAAGGTATACATTCCTTAGAGAGGTTTCTTAAGTTGACAATATAGCCATACATAGTCTTAATTGTGTTCTCTAGGAATATAAGAATTATAATAGACTTATTGCACCCAAGTGTGTCTGTGGTCATCTTGAAGACCCTCTGAACACTCTAAAACAATATCATGACCTCAAAATGAACCTCTTCTTCTTCATGAGTCCTCATAACTTCCATTACCTGCCATAATATCCTTATAGCCTGCTCATTAGGCCTATAAAAGAGATTTTGAGATCTTAAGAGAGCATGGTACTTTGAAATAATATGTAGTATAATCTATTGGAAAATTAAAACTTTATCATTCTTTGGAATCCCCTCAAAATCGTGACAACCTCACTAATATGCTCTTCACACATTGAGAATCTTATTATGTCTACAACTATACCTTATAAAAGGGCCAAATGACAAACCAGGTTGTCTCAAGAAAGATATTTTTAAGATTAAAGTACATGAAAATTTTATTGGATGAAATATATATACCATAACTAAAACATTATCTTAAAAACTATTGAAAATAAATATATTCCATTGATATATCAAGATGGCTTGAAAATTGCCAAATCTGAAGTCAAGATAGGCAACTAGTTTCCTATAAAAAGGTCCCTTATAAAGGAAAATTAGATAATGATTAAAAAAATAAAAAGGAATTATTTAATCCTTAAATCATCCCCATAAAACCATTTTTCTCTATTGATCTCTAAATTGAAGAAATGGAGATAAAATTGGACCCTGTCTGGATGACTAGGCCATATTGACCCCCTTGCACTCTTAGCGATTATTCATAAATATGGGGGAATCAATATAAAAAACAATTATACTAAATTTAAGCTCATTAGGGTACCTATTATTTACCAAGATATTTTGACTTGACTCTCTCTCTTGCATGTACTAAGCAAAAACTAATGGCCCTTCTAGAGCTGCCAAGGAGGTCGATATGAGAGATAAATTAGTTTTCTTCATTTTAAGACCTAAAACCTATTAAAAATCATTTTTTGGGTCTTTTAATGGATAAATAAGGTATATAAGATTCCTAAATCTCAATTTTACCTTGAAACACTACACATATTACCTTAAAATAGACCTTTTTGGCTCTAAAATTGCCAAAATCACTTGAGAAGTCTGAGGAAACTATTGAAAAAGTATCGATTTTACTTTTCATTCCTAAAAAATCACACCATGTCCTAACAAGTAAAGTTTCAAGTATTAGGGGTGATAATTTGACCTGTGAGGTAAAAACTGTTAACAACTACTACACATAATCAACCTACTCATACAAACTTGACTATCAAGTCTTATAACCTCATAACTTAGGCATATCATATCTAAATTATAAACCCATTCAACTATAACTATTCACATATATGGTCCTAGTTTGTATTCCATAATGACTTAGGGAATATAGGTTTAGTTTTATGGATGACTGAGCCATCCACAAGGCTAAAGCTGTATTTTTTCATATAATGCAAGACATTTCCATGAACCTTGATAAGATATAATCACACACATAATTTATTATGTTTAAAAAAAATTGAAAATAAATTCACCTACCTATCAATTACATTCGAATTGATTTTTTTCAAACTAGAATGATCCTTCACTCTGCTCCCTCTTCTTCTCTTCTCTTCTCTTCTCTTCTCTTCTCTCTCTCTCTCTCTCTCTCTCTCTCTCTCTCTCTCTCTCTCTCTCTCTCTCTCTCTCTCTCTCTCTCTTTATGCCTTTATTCCTATCTCCTCTTATACTTATTTTTCCATCTACTCCCCTCATACATGCTTTGCATGCAACTGTTAGCATGAAGCTTGTAGTTCTCCATAATTCCATAATGCAGAAAACCCATTAGTTGTAAATGTCTCTACTTAATTAGGTTAACCCCATTTAACACAAACAAGAAGCCCTAAATTTATAGAATGTTCCCCAAAACATTATTAATCATTATTTTAATATTTTATTTCCTGCATGGTCTTTTGATGTTACATGCCTATGTATAAACTTCACAAAGTCCACATTAATATCATTGCCAATGACAACTAAAATTTGCAAGTCACAATTGTTCATGCATTTGAACATTAACTAGGGTTAGTTTATAGGATAACTTAGGATAATAACGTAATTTTGGTAATAAATTATAAAATATAGTCAACATCATGAATTTGAATAACAATGTGACAATTACTATACCAAAACATGATGGTATTATTTCAATGTAGTCATTTGTTATTACCACTTTATAAGACTATCCCAAATGTCTTTACTATCTTTTATACATAATGACACCAGGCCAAAACAATGATATTGTAACAACATAGTCTTTGTTATTGCTACTCTATATAGACTATCTAAATGTCTTTAGTTATATTTTATATATTAAGGCATTAAGATAAATAATGATATTTCTCGAATATCATTATAATAACCAGCTAATGTTTTAAAACATTACAAAGACATTTTTGGTTAGTCTATAGACAACAATAATAAATATTAATAAAATAGATTTACTCACTCGTTACAAAAATATCACCCACAATCATGAATTTAATAACGCTTCATGATCTAAAGTAGCATTATACACTCAATCAATGTATTATAGTCATAATGAAATCACACAATTAGATCCATTTATTAAATGAAAGCTAACTCATAACTAAAGCACATAACCAATCATCTAAATGTAGATAACACAAAATACATACTAAAACTAATAATTCAAAAACTGCATATAAAGAGTGATATCTATCATGGTGTGTGCATGGATTTTAGCTATTCCTTTGTCATCCCCCAACACCTCCATCTATGACATCATCTCTGATGATTCTCTCCCTCCATCATGCTCTAAGGGATGAATATATCTTGCATCAAACTCACAACAAGAAGGTAGTTATCCCATAACATCATGATTTATATCCATAAAATACTGCTAAAAACATGATCATAATGTAAAGTATATACAAATATGACTAACTCATAACAATGTAATAATGTAATCAAAGTAATATACAACTATCCCATAACATCATATAACTTATAGCTTAATTAAATAATAATTAATCAATTTACCAACCATAATAATCCACAGATAATCAAGTAAATTAGTTTAGTGATAAATCGAGATGTGACATCCTTCCCCCCTAAAGCTGGTCATCATCTTGATGACACTTATTCAAACACTAGTTATGAATTAAAAACATTATTTAGCATAAAAATAACATACTATGAAGCATCAAATAAAGTAATCAAATATGGAATAATTTGTAGAACTTTTCATAGTCTTCCCAAGTGGAATTATCCCTAGAGTATTGATCCCATAGGACCTTGCACTGTGACACTTTTCTATTACACAAATGAAGTTTGTGAGTGTCAATTACTCTATTTGGTTCTACCATGACCACCCCAGCATCCAAAACTTGCAAAGCATTCTAATCTAACACATGTGAAGGATCAACTATATAATTTTTAAGATAAGACACATGGAAGACATTCTACAATAGAGCTAGGGCTGGTGGTAATGCAAGCCTATACATTACAAGTTTGACCACTTCCAAAACCTTGAAGGATCCCACATATCTCAGTGAAAGTTAATTTGACTTCTTGAATTTAATTGAACTTTTTTATGGCTTAACCTGTAAGAATACTTTATTGCCTACTAAAAACTACCTAGTTATTCTCTTCAGATCAACATAACCCTTCTATCTATCATTGGCCTCAACTAACCTTTGCCTAATTATTTTAACTTGATCTTCTATTTTTTAGTGCATCTCAAGTCCAAAGACTATACTATCTTCTAACATGTTTCAACTTATTTGTGTCCTACACCTTCTACCATACAATGTTTAAATGGTGTCATCTTCAAAGCTAATTGATATGAGTTATAGTTAGCAAACTCAACCAATGGAAGGTACTCATCCCACTTCTATTTCTGATCCATGCGATACATACAAAGGATATCCTCTAATAGATAATTAACTAGCTTGATTTGACCATCAATTTGTGGGTGGTATGCAGTGTTGAAGTTTAATTACATACCCAAAGCTAAATTTAGAGTTAACCAAAATCTAGAAGTCATCATTAGATCATGATCCAAAATGATCTTCTATATAAATCCATGCAACTAATACACTTCCTTTACGAATCTCTTCATAAAATTAGATGCATCTTAAATCAAATTTCATGGTATAAAATGAGCTACCTTGGTTAGTTTGTTAACTACTACCAATATCATGTTATGCCTATTTCATGACAATGGTAAACATTGGAAAAATTCCATACTAATCACTTTCCATTTCCATTTTGGTATGTCATGTGGATACAACAATCCAACCAGATGTACATGTTCAAATTTCACATGCTAACATTCTAGACAACAAAACACAAAGTCCACTACATCTTTCTTGATTCCTTTCTAAAAATAGAGTGGTTTAAGATTTGTCATGATTTTGGTTACTAATAAATGTCCTAAATATAGGGAATTACACATTTACTCTAGCACTATGATCCTCATATTCTATCTATTTGGTACATATATCCTTCCATTATATCACAATAGACCATCATTTTCTATTCTTTATCCTTTATACTTAGGATTTTGAGCATTCTCAGATAACACTTTCCTAAATTGATCATAGAAATCATCTCTTGGAGAGAATTTTATCACTTGATTCCTGAAAGTACTTTTGATAGTAACCATGACTATTATGTACCTACTATGGCTTAGGGCATCAACTACACTATTTTCTTTACATTTGATATATTTGATATCAAAATCATAATTAAATAAGAAATCTAACAAGTACCTTTGATGAGCATTCATATTTGATTGAGTGAAGATGTACTTGAATCCTAATTTGTCAATCTTGAGCTCAAATGGTTTTCACAATAAATGAATCCTCCAAACTCGTAAAGCATGCATAATTATTGTAAGTTCTAGGTCATGAGAGGCATAGTGTCAGGATGAGAAACACCGGAAGCACACAATTGATTACCAACTTCAAGCAACTTAATATGCGGAAATTAACTAGAATCAACAAGTAACTAGAATTCAGAATAACACAGCATATGAGAGACAATACACCAATTGTATTAATACTTTATACAAAAAAGAATACAATAAAGAAGATGCCACTTCTTATCCACCACCTCTTCAGAGGCTCGCTACACCTCAAGTGAACAGTAATTCTTCTCCCCAAAGCTCTCCCTCTCACAGGTCCCAACACCCAACTCAAATACAGAGTTGGTGTTCACCTCCCGTGCTCCATGCACAACACAAGTGCTCCACGTGCTCCACAAGCACTCCACGTGCTCCACAAGTACTCAATGTACTTCAAGTAGATCTCCCATGAACCTGCAATAACCTGCACTTCAATAGACCATACTTATGGAAGGAACTCCCTTGCCTTCCTCTTAGCTCTATCCGAGTACACACCTGTACTCCAAGTAGATCCTGCCTGATACTACTCCCTATTGTGTTGCTGTCTATATGATCTTGCACACCTGCAAATCAAACAACGGTTCTACTCACCTGTGAACCTTGACCTTGCACACACATACACCTGCAGATTAAGGATCTTACTTACCATGTAGATCTCCTATATAGGCCATGCAACTGTGACCAAGATCCTACACTCCTGAAGAATCCAGCTGACTCTCCAAACCAGCACCAACACGCCTGGTACTATTGTGGAACTAGGAGGAACACCCTTGCTCACCTCACACACAGAAGGAGCAAACTTTGCTCAACTCAAACTAGCCCACTTTTCCAATACAACCATGAGTCTATTATATAGATCTCATCAAACAATAATTAGACATCTAATTACAATAATTAGATCCGCAGCTCTCAGTCTAAAAATAGATCTCTTCATGCAAACACTTGGTTCGTTAGCTAACTGCCCGTAATAGACGCAGTCCGAACCACACAGGCGACCGACGTCGGTCCCTGTCTGCCTGGAGGTGACCGACATCGGCCGATATATGATCGACGTCGGTTGCTTCTCTATGCTATCCTACCGACGTCGGCTGATCAGACCAACCCCAAATTCTCTGCAACTCAGCAACCTTCAGCAACCTCCTCCCCTGTTTGCATCAGTGAGGCTTTTAGCTCCACAATCCTAACAATATCCCACTTGGAGATAAATAGTTGCACTGTACCTATACCTGTACTCCATCTAATCTATTTCCTAGTTTGTATCCCTCTTCAAGCTCCCACCTAAAGACAACCCACCACACATCCCGTGGTGTACCACCTGTCATCCGAGTACCCTGCCACATCCGAACCTACAGCACCTGTAGTGAAGTCCTAACCCTGCATAGCAAGAATCCCTGCTACCGGTCCCTCTCAAATACCTGAGAATCCACTTCCCCGAATTGGCTCCTAACTCTGATAGCTCCCACTGCATGGGAATACTCAGGTCTATACTAGACCTCATGTGGTTTCGAACACTATACCTGTCCAGCCCTTAGTGTGCTCCGATTCTGCATCCCGAACCTCGCCAACACCTGATTCACATCAGCTCCCACTCGAGACAAAATCAACCTATGATCTCCATGCCTCCCATGTCAAAGAATTTCGCTGCTCCAAACTCCTCATGACATGACACTGAATTAATCTTACCCTTAGCTCAGCAAAACCCTATATGTACAAACCTGCTATAGCAAAACATACCATCCACATACAGTAACAAAATGATGTCATGACCATCATCCTCCTGGTAAGTCAAACCACAGTAGTTACCCTGACATCGACTGAAGCCATGCTTCATCCTCCACCTATCAAACTTGGTACCACTGTCCTGCAGCTCCTCAAGACCATATGCCTAGTCTTCTGTCTCACATATCCATTCTCTTTACTATTCTACTAAGGAATCCATTCGTCTCTGTGCTTTCATCCAGCTGGCAAACCTACCAAAACTCCCATTTGGTTCTGCATCATATCTCTGCCTAGCTCCCACCTGTTTCCTGGATCCTTCCTGCTCTACAATCAGCAACAAGTATAAAGAAGAGGAACATGAATTTGAGGGCCTACTTACGCCTTCAGTCCTCCGTATGGGTGTTTGAGACTCCTTGACAGCATGCTGTCCACCCAAAATTTGTTACAGTGACCGACCTCGGCCACCCCATAGTCTGCATCTGACCGACGTCGGTTCCATGCGTCTGTCCCTGACTACCGACCCTGCGGTGTCCCTTCTACCAACGTCGGTCCTCCTGACCGACATCGGTCTTACATACTGCCGACGTCGGTCCCATGACCGACGTCGGTCTTACCCTGCCTGACATCACCGGCTTCGGTCTGCACATGACTGACATCGGCACCTGTCTGTTTGATGCCAGTTCCTCCTAAGCGATGCCGGTACCTGTGTTCGCCTGTGAGTGATGAATTTTTACCCGCAAGCTCCTTTGAATCAATCTCCATGTCCAAACTGCCCTGCTCAGATGTATCCAGCCTCATCCACTGAACTCTGTTTGCCATCTCCTCGAAGAACACCAAGGCTTTCCAGTTCTTAAGCCTATCAAATATATCTGTCTTTCACTTAAGAACATGCATTTCCTTCCTACTCATGTGACCAAGCCTACGAAGCCACGTCTCCGCAATAGAAGAAGAATCAGTAATATAGACAAGTAGATAAAGAGTACCTGTCTTCTTACCACCAGCTAATTCAAGTGCTACCACTGTGAGAGTTCTTGTGCATCTCTCATCATCCAATCTTTCTGAAGAAATTAGCCATATCTCCAAACCTGGGACCTGCATGACCTTCATTAACACCTGTGTGTTGGCCGCCTACAATTTCAGCTTCACTTCCCCTTTGCCAATTCTTTGGCAAGGCTTACCAACTCCTCTACCTGGGGCTACATGGAAAGAGGCAACTGAATCTTTTATCCAAGATTCAACTTTATCCAAGAAACCTGTAAACACATCCTGTGCAATAACACTTGCTACATCTATATCTTCAGTTTCTTCATGCTGATCTGCTACCAACCAACAATGTTCTTTTACCTGCTCTTTCTTTCCATCAGATCGTGAGTGACCGTCTGTGCTTTTTAACTCCTCCATTCTTAGCTTACTTTCATCTGCCATTGCTCTACTCCCACTCGATCAGAAACCCCTGAGAGTGCCCTGTAACCAAACACAACCCTGCTTCCTGCAACCTTAGCTCTGATACCACTTGTTGGTATCAAGCTCAAGAACCTACAACCAAGGCTCTGATACCACTTGTCAGGATGCGAAACACCGGAAGCACACAATTGATTACCAACTTCAAGCAACTTAATATGCGGAAATTAACTAGAATCAACAAGTAACTAGAATTCAGAATAACACAGCATATGAGAGACAATACACCAATTGTATTAATACTTTATACAGAAAAGAATACAATAAAGAAGATGCCACTTCTTCTCCACCACCTCTTCAGAGGCTCGCTACACCTCAAGTGAACAGTAATTCTTTTCCCCAAAGCTCTCCCTCTCATAGGTCCCAACACCCAACTCAAATACAGAGTTGGTGTTCACCTCCCGTGCTCCACGCACAACACAAGTGCTCCACGCACTCTACAAGCACTCCACGTGCTCCACAAGTACTCAATGTACTTCAAGTAGATCTCCCATGAACCTGTAATAACCTACACTTCAACAGACCATACTTATGGAAGGAACTCCCTTGCCTTCCTCTTAGCTCTATCTGAGTACACACCTATACTCCAAGTAGATCCTGCCTGATACTGCTCCCTGTTGTGTTGCTGTCTATATGATCTTACACACCTGCAAATCAAACAATGGTTCTGCTCACCTGTGAACCTTGACCTTGCACACACATACACCTGCAAATCAATGATCTTACTTACCATGTAGATCTCCTATATAGGCCATGCAACTGTGACCAAGATCCTACACTCCTGAAGAATCCAGCTGACTCTCCAAACCAGCACCAACACGCCTGGTACTGCTGTGGAACTAGGAGGAACACCCTTGCTCACCTCACACACAGAAGGAGCAAACTTTGCTCAACTCAAACTAGCCCACTTTTCCAATACAACCATGAGTCTATTATATAGATCTCATCAAACAATAATTAGACATCTAATTACAATAATTAGATCCGCAGCTCTCAGTCTAAAAATAGATCTCTTCATGCAAACACTTGGTTCGTTAGCTAATTGCCCGTAATAGATGCAGTCCGAACCACACAGGCGACCGACGTCGGTCCTTATCTGCCTAGAGGTGACCGACGTCGGCCGATATATGACCGACGTCGGTTGCTTCTCTATGCTATCCTGCCGATGTCGATTGATCAGACCGACCCCAACTTCTCTGCAACTCAGCAACCTTCAGCAACCTCCTCCCCTGTTTACATCAGTGAAGCTTTTAGCTCCACAATCCTAACACATAGTTCACCTCATAAGGTTTCAATTTCCTTGATTCATAGGCTACCACTGCCTCATCCTACATAAAGACTCCTACAATTCCCTCCCCAAATGCATTTATGATCACTAAAGATTGATCATTGGAATCATGAACTATTAATACTAGTGTTAAAGTAAGCCTCCTTTAAAATTCTTGAAAATCTACGTCACACTTATCCAACCAGATAAAACTTTGATTCTTATGCTATAGAGAGGTAATCAAATTAGCTATCTTAGAAAATTTTAGAATGAATTTCCTATAATATCCCACTAATCCCATGAAATTTCTTACCTCATGGACATTATTTGGTGATAACCACTCCATAATGGATCTTATCTTTGCTAGATCTATTGAAATACCATCTATAGAGATAATATGTTCGAGATATTGCACTTTATTTTGAAAAAATGTACACTTGGACAACTTTTCATATAAGTTATGCTTTTGCAATCATTATAAAACTAGTTCAAGATGTTGAAGATGCTCTTCTTCATCTTTAGAATATATAATAATTTCCTCTAAAAAGACCAAAACAAAATGATCTAAATAATATCTAAATACATGATTCATGAGATTTATAAATGTCGTAGGATCATTTTTCAACCCAAATGGTAAGATTGTGAACTCATAGTGCCCATATCAAGTTATAAATGTTATTTTTTTAATATCCTCATCTTGAATCCTTAGTTGATGATATCCTAATCTAAGATAAATCTTATAAAATACTCTTGCCCCTTGCATTTGATCAAAAAGATCATTTATATGAGGTAGTGCATATCAGTTCTTACTAATCACCTTATAATTAATACAAAGGCAAAGAGTGTCATCCTTCTTCTTGATGAATAAAATTGGTGCACAACATGGTAACACACTTGGCCTGATCAACCCTTTAGCTAACAACTCCTAGAGTTGAGCCTTTACTTCAACCAATTTGGTAGTTGTCATTCTATATAGTGCCTTAGACTAAGTTTTCAATCCAGGTATGATATCAATAGAGAAATCAAATTCACATTTGGGACACAATCCTAGAAATTCATATAAAAACACATCATGAACATTCCTAAAGAAAGAATAATCTTTAAGGGATGGTTCATTGGATTCCTCCATTTCATTTATCTTGATGATAAATGCTTGGCACCCTTTTCCTTGAGCCTTCATGAGTTGCATTGTAGAAATATATCTAAGCTTCAACTCCTTTTTATTACCTTGAATTTGTGTCTAATTTCCAAAATCATCCTGACACTCAACCTTCTTCAGGTAGAAGTCAACCTTGGCTTTTTGCTTTGTAAGCCAATTGACTCCTAAGATCATATCATATGACCTTATCAGTGTTGCATAAAGATCTAATACTATTGTGAATTTGGGTAACCTAATCTCACCTTCAACTAAATTTTTGTCAACTTTGACCTTTGACTCATTACCATATTTTATTAACCATGCATTTGCCATTACTCTAGCTTTTCTAGAAAATTTGTTAGGAAAAGAAAATGGATAAGTAAAGCTATGTAGGATATTCTTTGGATATTCATATGTTATGTATGAAATTGTCAAATATATGTATTTTTTCATATCCTGCATGACTTGTAAAATCATAGAAGATGAATATTCCCCTATGTTTGGTGCTAATCTATGAGTAAAATGTGAATAGTTAGGAACTACAAATGACTATAAATATGTATGCTTGTATGAAGAAGATGATGAACCTTTATTGAGATCAATATAAAATTTCTAGTTATGGTTACCTATTGTATTTCCTTATATGTGTTAACATGTTTAATTTTTGGTTTAATCCTATTTAAAGTAATTTGAATGCTCTACAAACACTAGGAAAAATCTAGTTGATCTTAATTCTTATCTATCACATGATAATTCCTCTCTGACATGCTTGTGTTAAATATGAATTCTCTACACTATGCTGCACAATATAATAAAACTTAGATATAATCATCATTAACATGTTATATTATATCAATAACCTCTTATAAAAATGGTGTGGTGAGCATATAAATACTCCTTATAGAGGAAACTATGCTAAGATGGTTACCAAGATAGTGAGACATTGAAACACAGTTAGACTAGAAAGTATGAAACTTCATAGAAGAAGAATCTAAGAAGACTGATCTTACTATGAGTGAAATTATTTAGGAGCATATCTATGGATAATATATGAAAATTTTTAATGTTCATTACCGGAATTGATGACTAAGTAGTTGATAAGATTAGAATACTATTGCTTCAATCTCAAAATGAAAGAAACAATCACTTGGAATGAAGATGAAATAAACCAATTGTTGAAACTAGAAACTGATTGGATGAGAGTGATAGACTATTGGGTCACCACCATCATAGATGGATACATCACCAAGTTCATACTATAAGGATATATAGAATTTGAAGCTTTGCAGGACTATTTTATCTAAGGAATCAGAGGAAATTTTTTGTAGTGACTACCTCTCTTGTTAAAGATGTTGGTTATGGATAAGGCCATGGTGCCTACTCTAGCCAATATGGAGTAGTCACTTTGAACATATGGAGATGTGTGCACATGATGATGAATAGTGAATAAATGATAAGTAAAGATTGAACCTAAATATAGAATGGAGATGTGAGGGAAGAAGAGTCAGAAGAAAAGTCTAGATTTAGAATGAGAACTACAATAATAGAATAGATGGAATAACCAAAAAAATACCTAAGTAGCTATGATTAGAGGTAAGAGTAGTAGTATATTTGATGATGAATGAATGTGAATATGTGATTATTAAAAATATTAATGAAGGATGAAGATAAAATATGATGAATGCTAACATATAGAGTGAAGTGATGAAGGATGAGATGAGATGAGGATGAGATGTGTGAATAGGAAGATAAGATTAGTTTAGTAGTAGAATAGATAGTAAATAGAAGTAGAGCACAACTATAGGAAAGGGTATTATCAAAATAAGAAGAAGTATGCAAATAAATAGAGCATATTCATAGGTTAATCACAAGTTTAAGTGCATCAAAATAAGTCATTGAAAATAATTATTCGTTAAAAGTGTATGTGTCCCTACAGCCTAATCTTTAATATTCTAGTAGAAGTTTTTAACCAAGAGAGCAGGAGGATAATAGTTGGGAAAGACCATTTTTAGAGCCATATAAATTCATACAATATCAATTAGGAAGGATTTGAATGCCATAGGATTAGTTGAAACTAAACAACAACATGAAGGAAGCACAGACAATCAAAGTACACACAATAATTTTTTTGGTGCACAAAGTAGTATGCAAGCACGATCACTCAAAATGTAGATTCCTCCAATAAAAACTACACAAAATAATCTATTGACACCAGTAAATATGATGACTCATTCAAGAGGATTCCTAAACTTATCCATCTATGATGGGCCCATGGATCTTGAACAATACCTACTAACTTGTAAAATGAAATGGTAAGCTAAGGGTGTCACTGATAAAACTTTTTAAAAGTAAAAATTAGTAGGGGCCCTATCTAGGAGAGCACTATATTTCATATATAAAAGAGACCTTCAATAGGAAATTATAAAATACATTAAGGATTATCTCATCATAGAATTTAAGATTAAGAAATGCACTAGTCAAACCATAGGATTTGAAGGAGATAAGGAAAATATATGGAGAATCAGTCTGTGACTATGACCATAGATTCTTTAATGTAATGAATAAGCTAAAATTTTCTTTAAAAAATAAAGATAAAGCATCATGTTTCATTGAAGGACTAGGAACCAAGATTCAGTTTTCTACTCTGCAGACTCAATATGATACAAAATCAGATGCCAAAGCTATTACACTGCATATAGAACAAATTGAAGATTATGGAGAAGCCTTGATTGCTAATTCAAAAAATGAAAATACACTATAAGTTTTCATGAAAATAATGGATCAATACCATGAAGAAGATAAGCCTAAATTGAATATATGGTGTACAGAGTGTGGAAAAGAAGACACCACCAAAATGATTATTTGAAAGTCAAGACAAAATTCTATGGAATTTTATGATTAGTAGGGCATGCCACAACATAATTCCACATTTTTCAACAATATATCAAGAATCCATAGAATCTATATTGCAATTTCTACGTGTTACCTAGCCATGATGAGAACTATAGGGATTTACAAGATCTTAAAGAGGAAATCTCCAAAAATGTATTCGCCATCACAGTGCATCAAATATCCTCAAGGAAGTAAAAAATCCTAGGCCCAAAGGTTGATAAAGGTTGTGTGACCCAAACAGGTTCATAATGGATTCTAAGTTCACCATAGTATCAACCTCATGGTCTAGCTGGATGGACCCCTCCTTCACTAAGTTAGACACCTCCATCTCCTCAATACCAATATGTAGGACCCTAAAACTCACCTATAATGCAATAATAATATATGATTTAGAGCACACCAACTATGCAATAATAATTTAAAATTGGATACAATAGTCAATAGCACTAGCAATGGAACACTATGCAACAACAAGGAGGGTATTGATGTGTCTATCAGTCTACTAGAGGAGGAGGTCATGGTGGTTACAATGGAGGATACTGAGGTAGTATAGGAAATAACTACCAGTGGCCTCCCCTAAAATGCTAGCTATGTGGAGAATACAATCATGTCCAATGTAATTGCTTGATGAACTCATAAAAATAGTCGTATTACACATACTATATAATTTTTTTATCAGCATGACATAGAATATTTCCCTATTCTAGAGAAGAAGATAAAGGACAAAGCCATATAAAATGTGAATATAGTAAGTACAGAGCCTAAATAAAATGAATTTTTGAATGCTATTACTTGATAAAAACATGTGGAACAAGGGATACCTCTATTGAGATGCCTCAAGATCAGAGCATCAAAAAAGTTAAACAGGATAAATATCTAGACCTAACCATGGAGAAGAGCCTCATGTATGAAGTTGTGCAGATGTTGAAGAACATTCAACATTAGGATACTACTGATGGTGATGCTACAACAATAGATGTGTAAATGTATGGTTAGATCATGTGCATTATGCACTAAGATAGAGTTATCACTGTGCTTATAGATCTATTGAAACTTTTATGTACTCTTCACAACAAATATATATCATAGAAAATCACAAAAATAATGCATAATTTATTGAAGTGTGCATAATGTGGTCAACAAAAGATAGAAATATTAGTCTGGTATGTCAAGATGAAGAAGCCCTAGGATGTTGACGCATAGATTGATATATAGGTTATTGGTTATGAGATCTTGAATTTTATCTTTGATTTCAGCAACACAATTAATATGATTCCTTTGTCTACATGAGAATTTATTGGATGACCAGATCTAAGCTACAACCCATAATCTTAAGACTAACTAATTATGGAAAAATTGAGCCCATTGGTAGACTATAAGATGTTGAGATAAAAATTGTAAACTTGTCTCTATGAGGTGACTTTGAAGTCATCGACATGAAGACCACAACAACACACAACCCTATGTTGATAGGTAAAAAGTGGGCATATGATGGTCAAATGACTATCAATACAATACAAAATCAACTCAAGTTATATCAAGGTGATAAATTTATTGTCATCCCTCTCAATAGGGCACACAAGCCTTACATAATTCTAGCTAAACTAGATTTTCCATATGTTTCACAAGAAACTAGTTGGATGAAGGTGGATTCAGAGGAAAATCTACAGGCTTTGTGCATAGTTGAATGCAACTTCCTAGACCAGCATACCAAACCCTAGGTAAAATCACTACTCACTCAGTAATTTAAGATATTAGAACAATGGATGCCCAAATAAATAACTACACAGCTAATGTAAATCAATTTATTATTGAAGAATGTGCCTCTATGTCTGTAAAATATCTTATTGAGTCCAAAGTTGATTTCCTATATCAATTTGATGATCACATGAAAGAGTCCATAGAGATGACAAGGGAAGGAAATTTGCCATGGGAAATAACTTCATCTATCAGTGGTGACTCAAATGCCCACCTTCTTAACTAGGGCCAAGGGGATCACAAACTCTTATCGATACACATGGTCTTTATGTATGAGAGATAATTACCTATGTACTATGTAACTAAGAACATTAATGATTTAATTCTACACTTGTAATTCCATATTCCAACCATGAGTTAGTGGGTTAGTGTTTTAAAATATTCTTTAAAGGGAGTTGGTGTGATAGGTCAGTAACTCATTAGGACAACCAACTAGAATGGGATGATGCTTGTAAGCTCATGATTAGTAAATTTTAGATCTCATAGTTTATCCACACCAATTGGCCAATTTTACAAGAAGGTGTGTCCTAAAATTCATATACATAAATGTGTTGACATTTGGAATGTGGAATGTGTCACACCAAAATATTGGGTTCACATTTTCCACTATACTCTCGCTCTATTACCAATAACATGGTACATACACCAAGAATATGAAAGGGAGACCAATCATTGGGCTCAACTGTAGAGTGATTTTATACAGACCTTTATGTTTGAAGATGAAAATCATCTTGTCCAAAATGCACTACATAAACTAAAGTAATTTTTATGCCACGGGTGCATAGAAGACTTGAGCACCACAACAAAATTCACTACGTAGAAAAATATAGCCTTTGATCTTAACTTGGCACTACAAAGGTACAAGGATACTAAGAATAAATAAAAATATCTAATGCAACCATGTCATCAGATCCAAGATGAGTCAAAAGACATTGAGGATTCTAGTTTTAATGGTAATTTAGATCTAAATGATTTATTTGAGATAGAATGACCTATTGAACCACTCAAGGACATCAGCACAATACTAACTAAAGAAGATAAACTATGTAACATCCAAATTCCTAAACAGGAAGGGCAAAGGAGGATACATGAATTTGGTGATGAATAAAAATGCAATATTTATCAATAGCTTATCAAGAAGCATGTTGCTAACATCAAAACAGAGGGAGTTCCAACACTGGCAAGCATAAGTGACTATTGTATGGAATCTAAAATTTTCGAAGATCTATAACTTTTGAGGGATTACCAAGATGTCTTTCCCACTAAATTCTTAGAGGTTTAAGGAGTTGACCCATTTCTTGGTGAGATGCACATTGAACTGAAAGAGTGTGCATGACTGATCAAGAAACAACCATATAAGCTCAATCCAAATATGAAGTTGAAAGTAAAGGTTGAATTAGATAAAATGTAGAATGCAAGAATTATATATCTAGTGTAAAAAGTAGATTGGGTAAGCCCCATGGTATTTCAACCCAAGAAAATAAGAGAAATTTATATTTGTGAGGACTACCATATTTTGAACGATGCCTATGTAAATGATCCATTTCCAATACCATTCATAGATGAAGTTTTGGAGTCTATTGTAGGACATGAAGTATATTCCTCTTCTATATTTAGGAAACATGGGAACATTTCTAGGTATGTGGGTGTACCTATTATGGAAATGAGCCTCTAGATTTAAAGGGCTAGCTCCCTGAATTTATCGTGCAATGCTTATCACTTAAACTACTACTTGCTTAGGGGTAAAAGATTTATAATTGCATAAATTGAACCTAATCTAGGGGAGGTGATGCACTAATATTATCTCCAAGTGACCATCATATTCCAAGCACAATTAAAAAAAGCATACACATCAGTCTCAAAGCTCTAAAAGGTTATAACATGAGAATTTTAATATAGAGGTGAGATGTGTGAAACAACACAATGAAAATGGACTAGGAGTCAAACTACACATTCCAAGGACAATTATACACTTGAAAGAGTTTTACACACTTAAATACACTCTGTATGACATGTTAGACTAAGATCTCTTACTCAGATATGGAAGGATAAAGGAAAGAAGGATAGGGGATTATCACTTTTTATCACTATAAATCACTTACACACTTAGATAATTATTCAAGAACTTAGAAATAGACTTGCATTAATTTTCAAAGGCAAAATATGACATCAATATAGTATGGATTCACCATACATGGTGTGGTATCTATTTACAAAGGCCAAAATGGGAACTACCTATAGAACTTTAGAGAGAAAAGAAAATAAAGAAGTTCAAGAGTCACTAGAACATATGTCCAAGAATGAGAACTAGTTATGTTATAGGTGCAACTGAGTGTGAAATGTACCATGAATGTTTTTAAAGATATATGTCCTTATAATTAATGATAATTTTTTCCAAAATGGTTCAGAGATTCTTTGTCTAGCCTTTGTGAAACTACTTTCATCATGAACTATCTCTTGATCATTTAAAATTGAAATAGGAGATTCAATACATATGCACTATTTAAGGGAGTTTGAAACATGCTATAATAGTCCTAACATGTTTCCCTCACTTCTATTTATATTATAGACACATGTATTCACCTATGTAGTCATTCATTGCTTTCCTGGGCCTTGTTCTTCACATTTAGTATCCACTATTCATCTCAGACCTCGTTTAAGCTCTCATGGTAGTGCATGAGTCTAAAGAGATTGCTTTGATTTATAATCCTAAATCCTACATATTTTTTCATGTGGCATTCCCTTACCATGTTTCTCATTCCATCCTCAGCCATGTCTACAATATCTGCTTGCTCCAGTCAAAAATGGCCCTTTAATTCAACATTTGTCCATCAAAAATTGACTTAGACCAATCACATTATTCCAAGATTAGATTTTCTCTTATTGGTTGTTGAGATCTAACTCATCTTGTTGACATATTAACATTTGCTTGCACCATCAATCTTGATCTGTACAATCAATTACCAGCCATCAATATTGCCCCTTGATTTGTTAACCTTGTCTAGGATTATACCACATTTCAAACACGTATTAGTTGTCTAGTTATGTCATCAGTCTACAACCTCACATACTTACACCACATGTCAACCCCTTGAGCTCATTGACTATTTGACCCATCTCACACTGTTGGATCAGATGTATGATGCAATGTAGAATGTTAGATCAACTGGGACCCACTATTTGAAAGCTAATGACTATTTTGTGAGCTTAAAATTGACATCCTCACTCCATTAAATGAAATTCACATGATTATCATTGACATCCCATAGACCATCAATTTTAATCTTAAATGGATTTTCTTTGCTCTATCTAAAAATTGACATTAGCACGAACGTCTTGTATTGTAAGTCCAACTTTGAAGGCTTAGATCTTGAAGCACAAAAGTCATGGAGGCACTAAATTTTTAGGAGATGTTCTTGAGGCCAAAAATAATGAACCCATTTGATCTACTAGTCCTGGGAACCTTTCAAGTGAAGATATTAAATGTATAATTTGGCTGGTCCATTTGATCCTACATGATGTCCTGGCTCAAAAATGGATAATCATGGAAACTTAGCTAATTTTGGGTAAGGAGCCAACTTTGAACATGTATAACTTATATTTCACTTCGATGGATGATCTGAAACATAGCATATATCAACTAGGGACCAAGTTAAACAAACCCATATGATCATTTTATCTTACAACTTCTACATGTGTGAGATATGGCCTCATTAATATGCACACTCAGCTTTATTCGAGTTCCTTGCAAATTGGCCAAGTATGGAAACTTAGCAAATTTTGATTGAGGGGCCAAATTTTGATCTTGATATCTTTTATTTCAGTTAGGATAATGATCTAAAACTTAGCACATATGTTGTTGTGACTAATATGAATAGACCCAAATGATCGATTCTCCTTGATTCATTCACACATGGCAATTATGATGTCAGCAAAGTGCATACTCAAAAATCTTGCCACTAGACCAAGATGTCTAGATGAACACAATGAAGAACCAAATGAATAATATAACTTTTAATTTCATATATGACTTCTAAAATGACTTCTAAGATATAAAATAACACAAAGAATAAACTAGATAATGATCAAAACTAGAATGACATATGAAATGACATTATATGAACTACAACATACCCTATGACACTATAATCAACCCCCTATTTAAGATTTTTACTATAAGGGGTTTGATCCATTTTAACTTGTGGTAAAAATGGTCAACATATTTGAAAAATTTCCAAGGGTGGCATGTTTGCTATGCCATGACCAATTACCTAATCCTATCTATTGGGCTATGGAATCACATGTATAATAGATTTGACACATAAATGCCTCTAATAACCCACAAAAATATAAAACAATAAGGACAAAAACATAAATCAAAACAAACATATGTTCAACTAGAAAATTTAGGGAACAACACACACAATTAAAACAAAAAACACACCTAATATATTATTTACAAAACCTCATTTTGAGGTGAACCATCTGATCATACCTCAACTAGGGTAAAAAATGGTTCCCTTGGTATATTCATCACTCGATGAAGTTATCTTATCATGAGGAGCATGCTCATTACCAATCATTTGCATATGTAGGTGGTCAAAAATCCTATCACCTTTAAACCTTCTTATGTCTACTAGTGAACTATTTGTAACCTTCATGCACGATCCTTCTTGTTCTCTAAGAAGTAACATATCCATTATACCCATCATATCCATTGGATGTTCTCCGAAAAAGTTTATATTGGAGTATATGATAGTCTTTTCCACCTTATCTTCTTCTGGGATAGAAAGTTATTGATGTTGAAAAACCTCAAACCCCTCTTCTTCATGATTCAATACATTTGAATCTAGTTTGACATTAGATGGGTTTCTTGGTTGTTCTTGAGGCATCACAACTTCTTCCTTGACCTCATCATCCCTTTCTACAACTTCTTGAAGGCTAGCATTATCAAATTTCTTTTTGATAATAGGTTTTTGATCAATACAATGACCTTCCCCTTCATATCTTAATTAACACTTGATAACATGATCATTAGTCTCATTGACAATCTCAACATTAGATATGGAATCTCTTGGGGGAAAAGGAGACTTTCCCAACTTGTCAAACTCTTTGCATATGGAATTGAGATTTTACCATAGTTCTTCTTTCAAAAAATGAGACATTTTTCCATGCTTATTAATATAATCACTCACATGTTTGTTAGAGGCATTAATCAAATTAGATGTATACCTCTTGAAAGGAGAAGTGATATTACCAAGTCGATCAACCTCATGACATTTGACACCAAACTTTTTCCACATTCTCATCCACCTCATAAATGTCACCATTCAAATCATCCTCATTAACAATAGTAATAAATACACCATCTTTTTCATCATGGTGTTTAATCAGATTCATCAACCTATGATCATCATATTCATGGATCATATAGTTACCTTCAATGGTATGAGAATGTCTCACACTTACTTCAACTCCTTCAAATGGCTCCTCATACATGATTTAAGTCCTAAGATTAGTTTTATCAAAGTACATACAAGGATCATGT
This sequence comes from Torreya grandis, assembly GCA_037957365.1. Taxonomy (NCBI): domain Eukaryota; kingdom Viridiplantae; phylum Streptophyta; class Pinopsida; order Cupressales; family Taxaceae; genus Torreya; species Torreya grandis. Next base: position 857,959 of record JARHVA010004853.1, read on the forward strand.
CCATATGCATCTACACCATATTCATCCAAGAATAAATTATAAATTCCTTAAATCTTGGAATCTTCTTCATCCACATAGGTTCCTCCTTCTCATGGATAACATAATTCAAATTAGAACTTGTCTCAATGTAAGGTTCTATATGAAACCTTGTAAGAGCTTATGTCTTAATTGTCACCTTGGTCCCATACCTCATCCTGAGGGCTAAGAAATATAAATCAACTAAAAGGTAGCCATCAATATTAGTAGTCAAATCCCTTGATAGACAAATGGCAAAGTGGGTTGGGAGGTCAACAATAACTATGTCTTGTAAGATAGGAAAGCTAGGATAATCATGTAGGAAAACCTTCAAGTTTTTTATTAGTATTATGGTTTTGGTAGGGGTACCATCTAGCTAGAGAACTCTTTCACTATGAGGCCCATACTTTAGACCTAATTTATTAGCTACCACCTTGGGTATGATTGAAGTTGAAGCTCCACTATCCATTATATAGTTATGGACCAGCTTGTCACCCACTATGAGAGTGAGATATAATGGTAGAGGTTTCTTAGCTCTGGTGGATGGTTAAATAATAGTGTTAGGAACACTTGTAATGAGAACATGATTTTGACTTTGATTTGAAGGAGGGACATTGGTAGGGATAACATATAACTACTTTTGTAGGAGCTCTTTTTAACCAGGCATACACAAAACATCCCAGAAAGAAATGGATGTTTTATTACTTTTGAATGAATTTATAATATTTAAAGAAGACATACCTACTTTCTCTTAGATTCAAAGAGGCAAGGAATTTCTTGGATCTTGAGGAGTTGGAGTTCCTTGAATAGTCCTTCCAGCATTTTGATTTGATGGAAGTGTAGGAGCCTTTAGAACTATCCCACTTATAGCCATGCTTTGCTACTTTGGATGATAATCAGATGAGCTTGTAGGCACATTAATATCTCCACCTAAAGCCTTTCTTTTGGATCTAGTGTTTTTTATGACTGAGGTTCCTTGATTAAGCATGAAAGTGTCCTTGACCAAGAAGTTGGTGAATATCTCTTCGTAAGGCTCTCTACTTCCACTTGTCTACATCATAACTTCATCCTCAATATATAGGAGAATAGTAACCTCATGTTGATCAATAAGATCCTAATCTCCACCTTTGTTAGCATCTATAAATTTAAATTTCTACTAATTTTCACCTTACACCAAGTTGATATGAGGTGGCACCATCTCTCTTGCATTAGTGGTAGAATTGGGATTATATGCATTGGCAATCCTATTGAGATTAGGTTTCCATTGGACTCGTCCTTTTAAAAAAAATTGACCATAATATTCTTGATAAGGATATGGATTTTGATAGGTACATGGTTATATTTTAGCTTGCCTAAGCCGAGTTCTTAGCATTTAAATTTATGCATCTTTGTCCATGACATTATCCTCCTTCTTAGGAGCATCTCTAGGCTTGGTATTGGCACTAGGAGTTTGAGCCACATTTATAGCATCAATAGAAGCATGAGATAATGGAGTCATAAACACTTTAGGTGGTAATCTTCTATCTTGGATTAGATTATTTTCATCTATGATAGAAATTTCATATGCTTCAGGCAGAGTGGAGCCACCCATGGATTAAACCATGATGGCAATTTTAGTGTCAATATCTCTTAAATAGGTTGGGAACACAAAGTTGGGAGGTGGCCTCATAGAAAGAGGTAGTCTATTCCAATTCTCCTAAAACCTTTCATTAAAATCATGCATTGTTTCTTTGGATCCTCTCTTGATTACATTAAGTTGGTGTATGATAGAGGCATGGTCACTCTCATTTCCAATTCTTGCAATCATCAACATTCCAAATTCATCCCATGATGTGATGCATCCACCTTCTATAGTCCTATACCAATCAAGAGCCTTCCCCCTAAGGGACATGGCAAGAAGTTTGATAATAATGTTCTCTTGAGTGATATTTTAGAAGCTACAAAAGTTAGAAACATATGTAATGTGCTCACACGGTGTAAAATGACTCTCACCATCGAATGGGGGTACACCTTTTGTGGCATTGGGATGAATGGCATCATATGCCTAAAGGAAAATTGGATTTTATGTATTAAATGTAGGGAAAGAATGAGGTCTAGCCATTTCTTCTTCAAACTCTCCAAAATATTTAGTATCTTCAATCTCCTCAATTTCTTCAACCTCTTCCTCTGTAGCAAAATCTACTGGTTCTCCAAAGTGAAAATTAGGAGGGGGGTATTGAACTCTAAGGGGAAGTTAAGATTGAAAGAGGGGGTCAATGGGATTGAGAACTCTCTAGAGGTTGACATAGTGAGGACCATGAATTATGGAAGTAATTTTATAGTAGGACAAATGGACTTGAACTATATTTACTTTGATGGAGTCACCAAATGTTGAGTAACACATCAATCTATAGTTGATATTATCAAGACCAGCATTAACCTTGACCAGTTTTCTTGGAGACAAGTCCCACCAGGCGTGCTAAAACTATTGTCACCAAATCTTGAACCCTAGAAGAGGGTGTTCAAACCTCTTCTAGATTTGGGAAACATGGGAACACTTTTAGGTATGTGGGTGTACCTATGGTATAAGTGAGCCTCTAGAGTGTATCACATCTAAAATATACTCTAATCACTGTCAACATAGTCAACTTACTCATAAAAACCTAACTATCAAGTCCTATAATCTCATATCTTGAGTGTATCATATCTAAAATATAAACCCATTCAATCATAACAATTCACATATACAGTCCTAGTTTACATTCTATAGGGACTTAGGTAATATAGGTTTAGTTCTATAGATGGGTGAGCCATCCATGGGGCTAAACCTATATTTTTTCATATAATGCAAGACATTTATATAAACCCTAATAATATATATTCACACACAAAATTTCATGTGTTTAAAAAAAATATGGAAATAACTTCACCTACCTCTCAATTGCTTTCAAATTGATGCTTCTTGAACCAGAATGATCCTTCTTCCCTTCACTCTACTCCCTCTTCTTCTCTTCTCTCTCCATTGTGCCCTTTTCCCTATCTCCTATTATCCTTATTTTTAGGTCTACTTCCCTCATACATTCTTTTCATGTAACTGTTATCATGAAGCTCATAGTTCTAAATAATTCCATCATGAAGAAAACCCATTAGCCATAAATCTATTAGCTTAACTAGGTTAACCCCAATTTGAAGCCCTAAATTTCTTGAATTTCACCCAAAACATTATTAATCATTATTTTATTATTTTATTTCCTGCATGGTTTTTTGACATTACTTGTCCATGTATCAACTTCACAAAGTCCACTATTAATATCATTGCCAATGATAACTAACACTTTGCAAGTCACCATTGTTTATGCATTTGAACATTAACTAGGTTTGGTTCATAAGATAACTTAGGATAATAATGTAATTTTTCTAATAACTTATAAAATATAGTTAACATCATGATTTTAATTAACAATGTGACTAATTTAAATTCAATAATATTATTTTAAATGTAATGGTAAATCAAACAACTACTATACCAAAACATAATGGTATTATTTCAATGTAGCCGTTTATTATTATGACTTTATAAGACTATCCCAAGTTCTAAAACAATGATATTATAACAACATAGTCATTTTTATTACTACTCTATATAGACTATCCAAATTTCTTTAGTTATCTTTTATATATTAAGGCATTAAGTCGAATAATGATATTTCTTGAATATCATTATAATAACCAACTAATATTTTAAAGCATTACAAAGACATTTATGGTTAGTCTATAGATAGAAGTGATAAATACTAATCAAACAAATTTAACAACTCATTAAAACAATATCACTCAAAATCATGAATTCAATAACATGTCATGATCAAAAAACACCATTATGCACTCAATCAATGTACTATAGTCATAATGAAATCACAAGATTAGATCCACATATTAAACAAAAACTAACTCATAACTAAAGTATGTAGCCAATCATCTAAATGCAGATAACACAAAATACATACTAAAATGAACAATTCAAACAATGCATATAAAGAGTTATAGCTATCATGGTGTGTGCATGGATTCTAGTTGTTCCTCTATCATACCCTAACACCTCCATCTATGCCATCTTATTTGATGATGCTCTCTCTTCATCATACTCTAAGGGATGAATATATCCTACATCAAACTTACAACAAGAAGGTAGTTAGCATGTAACATCATGATATATATCCATAACATACTGCTAAAAAAAGATCACAATGTAAAATATATACAAATACAACTAACTCATAATAATGTAATCATGTAATCAAATCAACATATAACTGTCCCATAATAGCATATAAATTATAGCTTAATAAAATAGTAATTAATAAATTTACCAACCATAATAATCCATGATTAATCAGATAAATTAGCTTAGTGAGTGTAGATAAAAATTTGGGCATAATATGGATTTAACTATGTAAATTCAAACCCAAATATCAAACTACTTAGTTATAGTCTAGATCCATTAAAACCAAAATGCAATTGGATGAATGAACTATTCAATCCTAAATCTGAATTCTCTAAACCAAGATCAAATGGAATTAAAAGATATGATGATGAGATTGCTTACCTTGACTCAAAAATTTAACATAGTGATGGCATGATTATGGATTGTTGATGAGGGATGCAAGGATTATTTTGACATGAAGACTCTATAAATTTTTTAGTTAGATCCAATGAAGGAGTGGCCTTGTTTAAATATAATTATGAGGTAAATATCTATGGTGAATATTTTAATTTGGGGAAAGGAGATCAATTGATGAGGATTATCCAAGGAATTTAAAATTCTTTGGAAGCCTCTAGATTTGGAGGTTTCTAGAGAAGAAGGGTAAGTTTAGAGAGGATTATAGAATTGGAGAATTCTATAATCTTCCTTAAGGGTTAATTTTAATTAAGAATAGATTAGATGGGTATTAGGTGAGTATTTAGGGACTAGGGGTGTAGGATAGCCTAGGAATAGGCTAGTAGGTGGGCCATTGGGAATTTAAAATTTCCAAATAATAGGTAAATGGGATTAGATTAGGATAATGAGGATTTAGAATAGATTAATTGATTAGTGGGATAGATTAGGGTTAGTGTATGAAGGATAATGAAGGGGGATATTATATAAATTATTAGAAAAAGGGAGGATATTAGAATGAGATTAATTAAAATAAATGAGATAAGCAAAATTAGTGTCGACTAATGGTAATATTAGTGATGTTAATATAGGTGAGTAAATTTAGTGCATACGTTTTGACCCTCTTTGAAAGGGCATTATGATTGAATTGAATTGGAGGGATTAATAGTATTTCAAATAAAAACCATGCTATGGGTGAATGTTAGTAGATATGATGTTAATGGATATGATGCCCCCTCGAGGGGACATGTGGGGAAGAATGAGATGGATGGCTAATCAAAAGAAGAAATGATGGGTAGGCTATGATGGATAGACAAGGGTATGGGATGATATATGTGGGATAGAGGATGAATAAGATAGATTCAACTTGATCAATGAGATACAAAGTAATGATAATGCCCTTGGCAAAGACACATGCCCAGGGAATAGTGATGATGGGTGTCATGGTTGTCGATACATCCCAAGGGGGAATTAATTGTAACATGATGATGATAGGATTAAAAGAGGCCACAAGATTTAGATGTATCCCAAGTAAGGATGTATGTAAGGGAGAGATATATGCTAGGATAAGATAGTTATTTGATAATATTGATGATGGGTGTAGCTCAAATCTAAAGTTGATCAATATGATGAAGAGGATAATAAAGAATAAATGATGTGATCGAGTGACAAAAATAATGCATTGCATCAACTCAATGAGATAATATATGATTAATTAAGGATTATTAACCTAGCAAGGACACATGAAAGGGAGTGATAATTTATTGACCAATCAATGATTGATGGAACAAAATATGGAAGTTGTGATTTATCAGGCCCAATCAATAGGTGTGAGTGATTGATGAAAATATTAAGGAGATGATTATGAGGATGGTTATTGATAAAATATTGATATTATAGCTCAAGTATTTGACTAATTTAGGACTTGAGGGTGATGATGGATGATGATTAATGAGGAGATATTGGCCGAGTTATCCTTGGGCACTGAAAACTGGCCAAGTGTGACCTACATAGTCTGAAAAAACCTCAACATGATGTAGTTATAACTTGGGTAAAAATGATAATTTATGGAGTAGAAGATGAGGACAATGATGATAGTGATTATAGGGCGATGTTAGTGATTAAAGGACATGACTTAGAAGATGAAATGATGATAAAATATTAGATTTTATTTGGATGAGTTGAGAGGATTTATATTAGAATAGGGATGGTTAAACAATTAGATAAATGATGAGGGAGTGAGTGATCAATCCATCACATATGTCATAAGGCTCATCATAGTGTAAAAAATCTGATTAATTTGGCACTTGGTAGTATTCCCAACGATATAAGTATGACCAAGAGGAAATGATGCCAAAGTGCATGAGCAAATAGCAAACTCTGCATCCTTGAGGGTACTTATAAGAATTATTATAGCTTTTTGTGACCTCATAACATCCTCATTCATTTCCCAATAGACAAAAAAATATGACAATCAAATATTTACATGATAAAAAATGCAAACAAGATAAAAAGAACAAACAAGTAATACACACAAGTATCTACATGCAGTGTCACAATGTCTTGTCTAATGATGGGATGAGTGATAGGGTGATGGGGTGGACTAGGATGATCAGGATGTGATTATGGACTTAAGATAGACTTGGATAGACTAATGACGATGATTAGGTTTAGGACTAGCGATTTGGATAAAGGTATGGACTTGGATGAGATACTATGATTAGGATAAGGATGTGGATGAGGATATGGATGTAAAGATGACCAAGCATTATTAAAATACAAAACCTTACAAGATTCCAATCTATAAAATTATTAGGAGATGATGGGATCAAATACCCTCCATACTATCAAAAAAGTGATTTTATGGGTGCTAGATATGAAGGGGAAATGATAAGGAGGGTGATGGGATCAATTACCTTTCATACTAACAAAGAAGTAAGTTGATGGGTGCTAGATATGAAAAGGCAACTTGATAAGAAGTCATGGGTGCCAAATTAAATTCTTTGACAAGGTGATACACATTAATAATATTTAGTCAAAAGGATGTGATTAAAGAGATGGAGAGATGAGTGACCACTCCATTTTGGTTCCAAGATAGAATATGGTATCCAAATATGGGAAAATAGGATATGGATGGAGATGGATGTGACTTGGGGTTGGGCATAAGACAAGACACCATGGACTATTTTTGGCATTTTAAAATTTTATGATTTTTAAGGTTTTTTACATATTTTAATTTTTAGGGATTTTTGGAATACGTATGTACACTATACAAAAGGGGGTTACTAGAAAATGGAATACCAAACCTATCAACTAGGAGAAGAATAGATGGAATGATGGTTGAGAGTGATTTTAAAAAGGGGATGAGGACTAAGGAAGAAAGGACTAGGGATTTCTAATGACCACATCGTGAAAGAACCAAATAATTGGTTGTTTGAGTATCCATTAAAGGATATGCCAATATGATGTCAAAACATTTCTCAAGACACCTTCCACTTCATTATGAAGGTCAAGATAAGAAGGAATGATAGATAGGATAAAGGATATGATGGCAGATGTTGTGTTGGATCAATGGAGCGAAGGGGTAGAATAGACATGGATGGGTGATATGGATAAGATTGATAAGGGATGGATGGAAAGGATGGATTTTACCCACATGTATTGAGGTAAAATGTGAACAATAGATTATTATACCATGATGTTGAAAACTGGTTTTCATCATGGTACTTGCCCAAGGCACCAAAAGACTGGTTTTCACCATTGGATGAATGATTTTTATTTCACCTTTTTTTTTGACTTTTTGGAATGGCATATTGATTTATTAGATATGGGGATGAGATGCAAGAGTGAAGGAATTTTAGTGATATCTATCCAACACCTATTATAGATATGTGTGATGTTAGGACCGTGTTGTCATTATTGAATGTATTAGGGTCCATGTGCCCTTCATTGATTCTTGATTATGACTCCTCTAGATATCTAGGTTAGGTGTTTTTGTTATCCTTAGGAGATACAATGTTGCCTAGGGAGGTGATGGGAGGGATGGATTATATTAGGTGTATATGGGGATGTATGAGACATGAATTGATGATAGGACTTGATGGGATTATGGGTTCATGATAAGATTATGTGATGAGTGATGGAGGATTAGGACTAGAATTTGAATACATCATTGGAGATGTGGGACATACTTAATTTGATTAGTGTCAATTGACAAAAGACTATAGGAGATCCAAGACACTTTGTATTTATGATTCATCTTTGATATGATTATTAGATGGATGATTCACCATTTAGATACAGCTTGTGACATTACTTTGGTTTTGATATTGGATTTGATTTTGACTGCCCTTTAGTGCTTGATGTTAGGCTTCACTAAGGGAGTTTGATCTTTGACCTGATAGAGGATGATTATTTTGACTTTGATGGTCCCCTAGTGCCAAATTTTAGGCTTCACTAGGAGAAGACACTATTGTATTAGGCTGATGATTTGACTTTTCTTGATTTTAATTTATCAGATCAAAGGTGACTTGATCATGATTTATGACTTTTGGAATATGGTCTTGAACCTTTGTATTTGTGGCACACTTTATATTACTCAAGGAAGGGTCCAATGATGTATGTTCCTATTCCTCCTTATGGAGGGAGGTGATTAAATGATCATTGATGGGAAGAAAGAGGTCAATGATGGATGAAGGTGGTGGTGACAGCATAATGAGGTCAATGAGTGGTGATGGGGCAACATAGTCTCAATATGGGTTCCTAGGAGACCTAGTTATGACATCAAAGAAAATATCCTCAAAATAAATAAAAGGATCATGAGCACTACCTATAGTAGACACATCCAAAGGAGGATTAGATTCACTCTAACAATCTTTGATAAATAAAGCTTGCAAGAACTCATTTATGACATCATCATCTTGATTGGGATCAAAAGATATGCCTAGTGATGGAGAGGATGCATCTAGATTAGAGGTAACCATGAAGAGATAGGTATTATTGGCATTGATGAAGGATGATGTTTTTGATGAGGAATCTAATGTGGATACTAGTGTTAAATATGATCCTGATAAAGATAAGAATTCCAATGCTGACTTTGATGTTGAATCCGATGTATAAGATGCAAGGATGTAAGTAGAAGATTGATTATCTATAATTAACCTCTCATTATAGGGTAGTTAATGTGATGGTGGAAAGGGAGATGAGGGAGGGATGATAGGCCCATGGAAGGATTTATGAGATATGGGAGGACTAGGCTTGTGGAGAAGAGACTCATCTTTGATGGAGGATTTATCGAAGATGGGGGGATCATGGAGGAGGGGTGTGGTGTCTTGACCTTGGATTGAAAGTGGAAGGGCTTGATTGGGAATGGAATCTTGGCACTCCTCTTTTTGTTTACCTATGGATTTAGATACATCTAGTTCATCCTTGATTACTATTTCACCATAATTAATGAGATCTTGGATAACGTCTTGTATTTCATGACATTGATTAATGTTATGTCCCCAAGTTTTGTGATATCTACAAAATTGATCATCTTTTTACCAAGAGGGCTTAGGCTTGGTGAGATCAAGATGTCAAATAGGCAGTTAGACCAATATTTTAGTGGTGACTAGTTGTTTGAACATGGCTTCTAATGACATATGAAGGGGAGTATAAGGACCCACTTCATGTTATGACTTAGATGTGGAAGTATTACAATTATGATCAGATGGTTATTGATGTGGCTGGGTGGATGGACTATTAATGGCCAAGTTTGGATTCCTTTTACTAGTATGGGAATGGGTATTCAATTTTTTATGACTATCAGATGGAGGATTGGTACATGACTCACATGAAGGGGCTTAGATGGGAGGTATAATAAGTTAGAGGGTATCAACACCTTCAAGGAGTGGAACACCCATCATAATAAGATGTAAGAGGATCTCATCCTTGTTTGCATCTATGTATTTGTCTATAAAGGTGGGGTCTAGTTCCATGGTGATGGTTGATAGGTGATGGAGGATGAAGGTAAGCTACAGATTAAGGATGGTTCCTTGAACAAAGTGGGTCCAATGATTGAGCTAGTATGATAGGTGATGATGATGATGAGGTGGTCTAAATGTTATTAGGATGATATATGACTAAGGTCAGATTCCAAATAGATAGTTTAATAGGTGTTAATGTCCTATCAATGATGCCTAGTTGTCAAGATAGCAAAAGGATTAAGGATTTGATGGGTGTCTAGGTTCTAAGACTAGCAAGATGATGATTGGATGGGTGCTAGTTAGGAGTAGGCAAAGATGATTAGACTAAATTGATAATGATGGGTTTTCTAGATTGATACTAATAAAGTGATAAGATGATAGTAGGATATCGACTAAGTATGAAATCTGATCATATGATGAACAATAGTGGACTAGGATAATATGATGATTTGGATGTGAAGACTAGCTCAAGACTTTAGACCAATTTTGATCAAGATAGGATGGGATAGGATTATGTGATGGCGATGGTAAGATAAGGATAAGTAGATGATAGGTGAGGATAAGATGATAGAGGGGTAATATATGATGGTTTGGACATGGTTGTGACCTAAGGAGAAAAATAGGATAAGATAGGATGAGGCTAGACTAGATGGGTGATGAGGACAAGGTCAAGACAAGTGATTGGCTATGGACTTAGGACAAGATATAGAGGATGAGATATGATTAGGATATGTAGGTGATGGGAGGGATGAACCAATGATAGGTGAATCTAGTGATATGATGTGACTAAAAGGATGTATTAGAGAATAAATATATGTACAAGAGATTAAGACAAGGATATACAAAGGGGATGGAAGGAATGAGACAAGATGCTATGGAGATGATTAGGATTATGTAGGATAATATGTAGGTGACAAGGTGTGACTTAGATATGTGATACATGGGATATGACTAATGATAGATGGATGTGTTAAAGGTACAATCATTGAGAAGGGTGGGTTGAATCAGTGAGCCTAGATAATTCAACTTCAATTCCAATCCTTAAAAACTCTTAATTAATTACCACAAGAATTCATGAAGCATACACATCATCTATAGTAATGAACAAGAGAAATAATGCAAGATCAATCACATAACATATGGCATATGTGGGAAACCCTCTTTGGGAAGAAAACCCACTAGAACATGCAATTAGACTACTATACTATAATGACAAAACCAATTTAAACCAGATGTAACTGATCAAGGAACTACAATCCCTTATTTAGTGAGACTACAATCCCATAAGGTGCTACAACACCTATCTAGTTGAGCTGCAATAATAACTAGACCTTTAACAAGTTTTGCCTTAGGAGGTTATAACCCCCTATATGTTGATCTACCACAATAACACCTTTGGAATAATGTCTCCAACACCTGATGATGGACTTATGATTATCATTCTTCACCTTTACTCACACTTAATCTATAATAACACTATTCTTCTAATAGAATTATGAATTTTTGGCCATTTTTGGCCCACATACCAAAAATTTGCTCAAGTGTGAGAAGGTGGAAATTGAAGTAAAAGTGACAAGTTTAGACAACCTCGAGTTCTCCAAAGAAGAAGTCTTCAGGCTTTTGAAGTCATAAGACTTAGGGCTTTTGAGGACAGTGCAAATTGGGTTTCCAAATATGCTTGACTTCTAAATGTTTTATAAGTAGAAGTAATTTGGGTTTATGAACCTAAATTACTCATGAATAGTGTATTTCAGGTTCTCCAAGGAGCACTACTCAATTACTTCATAAGTTGTGAGTAGTCAAAATCCCAAAATAAGTAAAGGGGCTTGACAAACCTAATTTGGTCTCAAAAAATAGTGCTCCTCAAGTTTTTCAGGGGACAAGTTTTCTCCAAAGAATACTCCAAGGTCATTGACAAATCCAAAGGGCATTTCCTTCTCCAAGTGGATAGTTGCAAAATTTGAAGGGTATGTTACCCTTTGGAAGGACCATTTCATATTCCTAAAGGGTATCTTTCCCTTCAAGAGGATCATTCATATAATTTTGAAGGGACATATAGGAAGCCTAAAGGGTCTTTCACCCTTCGAGAAAGTCCATTTTGAAAGATCCAAAAGGAAAATTTTGAAAGAAGAAATCAAGAAGGAAGCTTTGGACAAAAAGTTTGAAGGAATTCCTTTGGACAAATTATCCCAAGGAATTCCTCAGGAGATTTTCCCAAGACAAATAGATCCCAAAGAACAAAGGAGTCCATAGATAGAGTCCAAAGTTGGAGAGATAAAAAATCCCAAGTTACTCTACATAGAGTAAATCAAGATTCTTCAATGACTTAGCTTGAAAATCTTCATAAGTTAAGTAGCTTTGAAAACCTGAATTACATAACAAAGAGTAAATTAGGTTTCCAACGCTACTTGACTAAATATGCTCAGTCTAATGGCATGTTCTAAGGATATATAGAGCATAAGAGTCATGAAAAGGACAAATGAGAGGCTACCAAGTGGTAAAAAGGGCACCCAACTGGTAGGGAGATCAATGATATATAGGCATCCATGATGGGAAGATCCATGGTGTAGATCAAGGATCTAAGGTAACATCTAATGACCAATCAGCATAAAAAGGAGTCCAAATGACTGATGGGAGATGTTAGCTAAGAATTTAATGAATGCGTTCATCCTTCAACATGGATCCCTCTCTTGAAAGTGGCCATTCAAACATAAAAGACAACATGGTTTGGTCAGATTATCAACACAAAGAGACATCATCTTCTTTAGCAGGACATGTGAAAATGAAAGTGACCACACCATTTTAAATGAAAAGATCATTTTATCCATGCAAAGAATTGGCATTCAACTACTCATAACATGGATATTTAGATATGCCAAAGAGAGACTTGAAGGTGAGAGGGACTTGAGAAGGTTATTCAGTGATCTTGAGCGGTGCATTTAGTGGCACAAGGGAGGATGATGATAGGGATCCTAGTCATCAATGACTTATTCCCTCTTCCCATCTTCTTTTCCCCCTTTTCTATTATAAATAGATGCCTTGAAGCCAAGAAATCAATCACCAAACTGGAGATAAAATTACTTTGAAAAAAATTACTTTGTAATAGACATTTTAAAGCAATAAAGATTACTTTTTTACCTATTTCTTTGTCTAAAAATCATGTTGAGTTAGCTTGTGTACAATGGCATTGTGAATAACTGTCCTTCTAAACTCATTGTCCTTATTTATTGCCTATTTTTAGGTGTTTTTTAAATTAGTTATGGGTTTAGACTTGAGCTCTTTCTACAATTAATGGATGCTTAATGTGGATTTAGAAATCCCTCTTTGCTTCATGCATGGTTCAATGAGCCTAGTTTACGAAGTACTTATACAAATTAACTACTTGTGAGGTTGTGTAATCAAATTTATCTTATGTTGAATTAGTGTCATTTCCTAGACCAAGTGGATCATTTCTTTTGGTGCATCACCTTCCTTTATCTTAGATTTATTTTCATGTTATTCTCCTATCCCTTTTCCTTAGCAAATAGTAGATTTTAGGGTGGGAATCAAGAGCTAAAGTGAATCACTTGAAGAAATAGCCTCATTATAAATCCTATAGGTTCAACCTCACCATAGGATACCCACATCTTGAGGTTTTCCCATGCTTGTAGCTAGAAGTGAGAGAGCATGAAGAACTCTCTCATAAGGGTGAAATTCCAAGCTATAATTATTTTGGCATGCCTAGTGGGACCCACTACCATTTTCATTTCCATTTTTATGGAAGATTGGTCAAGTTTTATGTTGTTTTGATCAATTTTTAGTAGTGGTAGATTTCATCTTCCATCATCTAGCAAATCTGAGCAACACCATCTATCTGGTGGTAGAGCAGTAGCTATCTTTCATGCCAAAGGTGACTACAAGATCAAATTCTATAGGTATTACTTTTGAGTTTTTTGAATTACCTTTAAACCTAGCAAGAAGTTTGAGGTTCACCCATACTCACCCTTATGTAAGAAACTAATTTCCTAAACCACTCATAAGGCATACCTATGTGAGAAGATCTTATTAGCCCCTCTCACTACCATGATTCCCTAAAGATATTTTATGGATTTTAGGGGCCAAAGTCCTTTGAACTTGCCATAGTATGACACTATGCCAGTAGAAACCCTCAAAAGTGTCCCATATTACATAAGAGACCAAGTTGTAACTCCTACTAAACACGTAACAGATAGAGCCAATTTTTGCAACGTCCATAATGTCACAATAGAAAACATAACTATTAAGATATTGGTTGTATCCTTCAAGGGAAAGTTGTTATATTAGTATAGGGGTCTAGCTCCTAACTCTATCCAATCATGGGATTAGTTGGGAATAATCTTGTGTAAGAGGTTTTTAGATAAGAGAGATCATCTATCACTTACAGAACAATTGACCATAATCAAGAGAGCTCCCCATGAAGTCATGCAAGAATTCAACACAAGATTTCAAAAGGATTGGGATAGAATTCTAGCCACTATTAGAATATACTCAAACTTTGCTTTCTTATATTATTTAAAGGTTATAAACAACGATATGTTGGGGGATCAAACCAACAATAGATTAAAATTGTGACATCAATAAACGTGGAATTAAATCAGATTGACAAGTAATTAGAATGATAATAGCAAGAACAAGAGATACAAGAAAACACCCTGAAAACTTGTATTAACAAACTCTTTACAAAAGGAATACAAATGAAGAAAGCTTCTTTCTTCCACACCTCTCCTAGATGTATAGATCTCTATTCCTCAAGAGCTATCTCTCTCAAGAACAATCAACTCCAATAAGCCTGGATTGATTCAATTCTGTACTGTTCTTCAACATTCAACAATGTCTACAACTTTACATTGCCTTACATAATTATGAGCTAAGAAGATCTATCCTAATATAGAATTAGGAGACTTGAGCATGTACTTCCAAAAAATAGTTAAACCACTTAAACAAGGGCTCTAAAAATAGTAATGTTAATAATAGAGACGCGAGCTTGAGTCTCCAACTCAAACTTATCATGCAAACACTCGCTTCTGTCCACAAAAATAGCTTTCTGGACACGCAGGTAACCGACGTCGATTCCTACTGCTTGTCTGTGACCGTCGTCGGCCGATTCTCTGCCAACGTCGGCATCTCTGCAACTACCTATGACCGATGTCGATCGCTCCTGACCGACGCCGGTGTCTGTGTAGACCCGAACCTGATAATGAATGCTCCTTGGTGAAGTTTTTAGCTCCACACCCTAACAATCTCCCACTTGGAGATAAACAGCTGCACCAGTACCTGTACGGCAACATCTTCTAGCTCCACCATCTTCAACTCAATCATGAAGACCAATAGAAGTTGAATGAAGATTCAACTTCTCCTTTGTAACTGGCTTTGTTAGCATATCAGCAGGAATCCTATCTGTATGGATCTTCTCCAGCTTCAACTCACCACTTCCAATACCTATCGTATGAAGTGATACCTTAGCTGTATGTGCTTTGTTCTTGAATGAAAGGCTGAATTCTTAGCCAAATGGATTGCACTCTGACTGTCACTATACAATCTACAACTCTCATGCTCCCTACCAAGCTCATCCATGAACCGTGTCATCCATATCATTTCCTTGCTAGCTTCTGTGGCTGCAATATACTCTACTTCTATAGTTGACAAGGCAACAACCTTCTGCAACTTAGATATCCAGCTAACCGCCATTCCACCTACAGTAAAAACATAACCTGTAGTGCTCCTCCTGCCATCCAAATCACCTGCCATATCTGAATCTACATAGCCATATAGAGAAGTATCTGAACCTCCATAGCACAAGTACCTACTGCTAGTTCCTCTCAGATATCTAAGGATCCACTGAACTACTTTCCAATGTTCCTTACCTGGATTGGCCATATACTTACTTACAACTCCCACTGCTTGGGCAATATCCGGTCTAGTACACACCATTGCATACATCAAACTCCCTACTACGGAAGAATATGGAACCTTACTCATGTACTCTACCTCATCATATAAATTAGGACATTTTTCTTTACTCAACTTAAAATGTCCAGCCAAAGGTGTGCTTACCGGTTTAGCATCCTGCATATTGAACCATTTTAACACCTTGTCCACATAATCTTCTTAAGACAATATCAACCTGTGATTTTTCCTGTCTCTCTTAATGCTCATGCCAAGGATTTTCTTTGCTGCTCCCAAATCCTTCATAGCAAACGTTTGAGCTAATTTTACCTTAAGCTCTGAGATATCCTGCATGTGTGATCCTGCAACCAGCATGTCATCTACATACAACAATAGAATAATATATCTACCATTATCAAATCTCTTAAAATACAGACAATGGTCTGATTGACACCTACTGTAGCCATGCTCAGTCATAAACCTGTCAAATTTTAAGTACCATTGCCTAGGAGCTTGCTTGAGGCCATACAAGCTTTTCTTCAACCTGCACACAAACTTCTCCTTACCCTTGACCTCGAATCCTTCTGGCTGTTCCATATAGATTTCCTCATCCAAATCTCCATGAAGAAATGTTGTCTTAACATCTAGCTACTCAAGATGCAAATCCTCAAAAGCAACCAAAGACAAAACAACCCTTATTGAAGTCATTTTAACAATAGGAGAAAAAATCTCACCAAAGTCAATACCTGGCTTTTGTGCAAATCCTTTTACCACTAATCTGGCCTTATATCGCATCTATCCATTCTCACCTTCCTTCAACCTGTAGGTCCATCTGTTCTTAAGTGTTCTCTTACCAACTGGCAATTCAACCAAATCCCATGTTTGGTTCTCTCTTAAGGACTCCATCTCCTCAACCATGCCACGCTCCCACTCACTCTTGGACTCCACCTGTATTGCTTCTTCAAAACTCTCTGGTTCTCCACCATCGGTTAGCAATAAATAAAATAAAGAAGGAGAATATCTAATTGGAGGCTTACTCACCCTTTCTGACCTCGTGATGGGTGTCTGAGACTCGTCCACAACACGCTGTCCACCCAAATTCTCTGACAGTGACCGACCTCGATCACCTGAAGACCTGTTACTAGCCGACGTCAGTTCTACCTGACCGACCTCGGTACCTGTGCGGTCGACATCGGTCTCTGTATGGCCGATGCCGGTTTCTGTCCTACCGATGCTGGTTCCTAACCTGTCGACGTCGGTCTCTATGTTTTCCTGTAAGTGATTATTTCTTTTTCCTGCGAGCTCATCTTGGACTTTTACCTCATCCAATTCACCATTGCTCTACTCAGATTGATTCAACTTCCTTAGCTGATCACAATACATCACTCTTTCATTGAAAACAACATCACGGCTCCTGATTACCTTGTTAGTTTCTAGATTCCACAATCTGTAACCAAAATCATCTGAGCCATAGCCAATAAACGTGCATCTCATAGACTTAGCATCAAGCTTCTTCCTATTTTCTTTATCTATATGCACAAAGGCTTCACAACCAAAAACTTTGAGATATGAGAGATCAACCTTTTTACCTGTCCATGCCTCTTCTGGAATACCACCATCCAGAGCTGTAGAGGGTCCTCTGTTAATCAGGTACACTACAGTGTCAACAGCTTGTGCCCAAAACTGTAAGGGCAAACTGGCATGCAATCTCATACATCTTGCACACTCCATTATTGTCCTGTTTATCCTTTCAGCAATACCATTTTGTTGAGGTGTCCTTGGAACCATCCTTTGCCTACGGATTCCATGCATGTAACAATAATCTCTGAACTTATGACTGCAGAACTCACCGCCATTGTCTGATCTCAGGCACTTTAATCTTTTACCTGTTTCATTCTCAACCATAGCTTTCCAAACTTTAAAAGTATCAAATACATCAAATTTCTTTCTAATACAATAGATCCATACCTTCCTTGTGGCATCATCTATGAAAGATACATAGTACTGTGATCCTCCAATGGAAGCAACCTGAGCCAGTCCCCACACGTCTGTGTGAACAAGCTCCAACTTGTGCCTCTTCTTAGTAGACCCAATTTTGAGAAAACTAACCCTTTTCTATTTTCCAAATACACAGTGCTCACAAAACTCTAGATCTATGCCTTTTAAATCTGAAAGCATACCTTTAGACTTAAGAATTGACATCCCCTTCTCACTCATGTGGCCAAGCCTTGAGTGCCACAATTTAGCATCCACATCTGAAGTAGATAATATAGAAGGAGATTTGTTAGTAACACAATTACACAAATAGAGAGTACCTTCTCTCTTACCTCTGGCCATAACAAGTGCACCCTTGGTCACCTTCCAAGATTCTGTTGTGAGAGTTACTGTACAACCCTCATCCCCTAACTTTCCTACAGAAATCAAATTTCTCTTCAAGCTAAGAACATGCATCACATCTCTCAACACCCATGTGTTGCTATTCTGCATCTTCAGCTGCACTTTACCTTTGCCAATTATTTTACAGGGCTCATCATCCCCTAGATACACTATTCCAAAATCTCCATGGATATAGTCACTGAAATATTCCCTGTTAGGAGTAGCATGAAAAGATGCACCAGAATCTAATACCCAAGATTCTATATTATTATGCAGAGAGAAAATTAAAGCATCCTGTGCAATACCTACAATCTTGGCTTCTTCCTTTCTTTCATGCTGGTTGTCCTCCTTGGGCTTTGACCAACAATCTCTGCTTATGTGTCCCATCTTTCCACAATTCTAGCATTGTGGCTTCCTGCCATTTCTGGATTTAGATCTGCCTTTCCCCTTTGATTTGGATCTTGCTCTGCCTTTCTTGCTCTTCTCTTTTTGCCTTCCCCTGCTCTCAAAACTTAAAGCGTTCTCGGATGCCTCTTCTGTGCTTTTACTACGTATTTCCTCATTCAAGATAACACTAACAACATCCTCTACTTTCAAAATATTTGATGCAGATGCAGTATTACTTACTGCCATTACTAAGCCATGCCAGCTTTCAGGCAAAGAACATAATATCAAAAGAGCTTTTATCTCATCATCAAACACTATATTCACTGAACTTAATTGATTCACAATACCATTGAAATCATTCAGATGAGTAGAAACATATCCACCTTCATTCATATGCAAATTAAATAATTGCTTCATAAGATATACCTTATTGGAAGCTGAGGGTTTTTCATACAAATTTGCTAATGTAGTCATCAACTCTACCGTAGACTTTGCCTGTGATAAATTGGATATCACAGTGGATGCTAGACTCAGTCTTATAAAACCCAGAGCCTTTCTGTCAAGAACTTCCCATTCTTCATCGTCCATGTCTTTGGGCTTCTTTGCAATACCTCCTAATGGTAAGTAGAGATCTTTCTGATACAGATAGTCCTCTATCTGCATTCTCCAGTGTTGGTAATTTTTTCCATTGAACTTTTCCATTCTCAATTTACTTTCATCTGCCATTGCTTCTCCCACTCAAACAGAAATCCCTACAGAAACTCCTGTGAGAACCTGTAATCAATACACACTACACAGATCTAAACTACCTGTTAGTGAACCTGAACTTTGATACCGATTATCAAGCTCTGAACCTGTAACCAAGGCTCTGATACCACTTGTTGGGGGATCAAACCAACAATAGATTACAATTGTGACAACAATAAACGTGGAATTAAATCAGATTGACAAGTAATTAGAATGATAATAGCAAGAACAAGAGATACAAGAAAACACCCTAAAAACTTGTATTAACAAACTCTTTACAAAAGGAATACAAATGAAGAAAGCTTCTTTCTTCCACACCTCTCCTAGATGTATAGATCTCTCAATAGATCTCTATTCCTCAAGAGCTATCTCTCTCAAGAACAATCAACTCCAACAAGCCTGGATTGATTCAATTTTGTACTGTTCTTCAACATTCAACAATGTCTACAACTTTACATTGCCTTACATAATTATGAGCTAAGAAGATCTATCCTAATATAGAATTAGGAGACTTGAGCATGTACTTCCAACAAATAGTTAAACCACTTAAACAAGGGCTCAAAAAATAGTAATGCTAATAATAGAGACGCGAGCTTGAGTCTCCAACTCAAACTTATCATGCAAACACTCGCTTCTATCCATGGAAATAGCTTTCTGGACACGCAGGTAACCGACGTCAGTTCCTGCTGCTTGTCTGTGACCACCGTCGGCTGATTCTCTGCCGACGTCAGTGTCTTTGCAACTGCCTGTGACTGACGTCGGTTGCTCCTGACTGACGCCGGTGTCTGTGTAGACCTGAACCTGATAATGAATGCTCCTTGGTGAAGTTTTTAGCTCCACACCCTAACACGATATAGATATAATGATCCAATCCATGGGAGGGGACATACTACTAGATGCATATGAGGTGGCCATTAAAGTAGAAAATTGCCTAGATTAGGTGGGAAAGCTTACTCATAGACCCCCAATGCCTCTTTTCTCTAAGATCATACCACCTCCTACAGTCATTCCTCCACTTGATGTTATACTTACAACTCTAATGATTGTTGTTGTGCCTTCACCAAATCAAGAGGGGGCCTCCACTAATAGATCCAATGACTCCTAAGAGAAAAAGAATTACTTAGAACTAAAAATCATTCTCCAATCTTTGGGGAATGATGTGGTCAATGTCGAGAGGCAGCAAGCTTACAGTAAGCCATATCAAGCTGTATACCAACCTCAATAATAACCTTATCAAGAAAATAGGCCACCCTATAAAGGAAATTTCTAAGGATAGGGGTAGCCTAATTATTCTAGATAGCATAATTATAATCTAAATGTTGTAGGCCCTTCCAACTCTTTGGTTTCAATTTAGAATAATGTGGCTCAGGAGGCTGAAGGGATAATACCTTGGAATCATTCTTTTGATCAATCCATTATCCCAACTAATGGATCCAACTAGCCATTCAATTACCAATGGTAGTAAGCTATTGCTTATGGGTACAACCAAGTTCTTATGGCCCAAAGCATGAAGGTGCCCATGATGACAAAGTAAGAGTAGCCTTCATAAGAATAAGGCTTAGATCAGGGGTCAAACCAATCAGAAGCCTCAATGGTCATTAGTGAGCAAGAGGAGTGTTATGCATCTAATCAATAGGTCACCCCCAGTCTGGCTCACATCCTAGTCTCAACAAACATAAGATTCAAGAGAAGCAATATGGGTGACAATCAGGAAGCTTTCAAAGAACCTCTTGTCACTGCTCCTTCATTGACAAAGCTAGTGAAATAGCTCTCAAAACCCAAGTAAAGGTTGGTGGTATGCCAATAAACATTGTGGAACAAATGAAGAAATCCAACATGAGTGTACCAATGTGGGACATGCTTTCCATGCCTGGCAAAGTAGACATCATTCAAGAAAGCCTATCTAAAATAAGTGTTATGATAGATGTAGGTAAACAACCAAGCAAGGAAGCTAAGGTCTTCACTAATGTAGCCAAGAGTCCTTTGGGAGAAAGGTCAAGTAATGTGACCAATCCCCCTCTATTCTACACTTCATTAATCATCGGTGATTCCTTGGTGCACAAATACTTAGTAGATAGTGGAGTTATCACTTCAATCATGCTGGAGTCTATAGTTGATCAGTTAAACCTCAAATATGAGCCAGACACTAAAGGAGTCTTATAGCTTGATGGCTATTCCACAAAGCCATCAGGTATAATTAAGGATTTGAGTTTAACCCTGTATGTTTATCTTAGCATTTTGATGGTGGAGGATGTGTTGATCTTTGACATCACTCCTCACTTTACATTGTGTCTTTTTAGAGAATTCATGGCCAAAATTGGTGGTTATCACATAGCAGATTGGTATTACATGATGTTCAGAATAAGGTATGGGACTCAGGTCTTAATCAAGGCTAAACCCATGGCATAATTCCATATTGAAACCCATTAGCCATATAGCATAAACCTCAATTGTGCTATCCGTGATGAGGATGAGTTTACAATTGGTTAAGAGCTGAACACTCATCCTGAAGAGGTTTCAGACTTGTTCTTGGATGAGCTATGGGGAGATAACTAATTTTTCAACCCTTTGGAAGGTGTTGAGGAAAGAGAAATGGGTGTCTATTTGTTGCATGAAGAGAATCAACTCATGCCTACCCTCATTGGACCTAAAGAAGACCCTAATAGTATATGGAAGTTTTTCTTTAATGGCTCAAGGAGAAAAAATGGCATAGGTGTTGGGGAAATGTTGGTTTCCCCTTCAGGTAATAAGATTTTCTCCTCCTATACGTTCCATTTCAGTTGCTCTTCAAATGTAGTAGAATATGAAGGCTTGATTTGTGGCCTTCAATGGGCCAATAAAAGAAGAATCAAAATGCTGCAAGAATTTGGGGATAGAGAGCTTGTAGTAAACCAGGTCAGAGGCTTGAATGTTACAAAGAATCCTTTGATGAGTTCCTGAAAAAATAAAGTGTGGGACCTAATTGAATATTTTTAAGCCTTTAACATTCAAGCTATCCCAAAAAATTATAACCAGCATGCTGATAGGTTAGCATCCATGGGAACTCAATTTGACATACCAAGTGAGCTAAAAGAAGTTAAGGTTTAGCCACATGCCAAGGTGGTGGTGAGGCCATCATACCAGATAATAAATCCCACTGGTAGATTTTTGAAAGTGACAAACAAATTACTTATTTCTTATAGCAGGAAGCTGAGTTTTCCTCCACCAATCAAGGTAAATTGCAACATCAATATGAGGATCAAATTGTTCAACTAAGGTCAAACAAGATTCCTAAGGGACTAGTTACACTTAAAGGCCTTTTTCATGAAGGGGACCATGTGAGAAAGGAAATGGTAGTAATGTCTACTAATAAACAAAACTATGAGAGAGTCCTCATCTTCAAGGATAAGCTTCTCAAGCTTGAGAAGGTAAGTAGGAAGGCTAAGATGCATACTTTCATATCACTTTATTAGGAATATGTAGACATTTTTGCTTGGGAGTACAATGACCTGAAAGGTTTTGATCCAAAGTTAGCCCAACATACCATATAATTGGAGGCCAATGCTAAGCATGTAAGGTAAAAGCAAAGGCCCGTCAACCCCAATATTGAAGAGTTGATGAGGGAAGAGTTAACCAAGTTGATCAAATATAGGATCATATTTCCCATCAAGCACTCATCATGGGTAGCCAATTTGATGCCTATAAGGAAGAAGAATGGGGATATTAGGCTATGTGTTGACTTTAGATATTTGAAAAAAGTCTCTTTGAAGGATCACTACCCTCTAAAATCCATGGGGTAACTTCTCCAAGTAGTTGCAAGATCAGAATGCTTTTCTCTATTGGATGGATATTTAGGCTACAACCAAGTATGGGTAAAATATGAGGATTGGTATAAGACTACCTTAACCACCAAATAGGGAATGTATGCATAGAAAAATATGACCTTTAGTTTGTCAAATGCTAGCACAACTTTCCAAAGAGCCATGGACATGGCTTTCCAAGGGCTGCTAAATCAAATGGTGTTGGTATACTTAGATGACATCATGATTTTATCCAAGAATGTTAGTGATCACTTAGACCACCTGAGGCTAATTTTTGAGAGATGTAGGGAATATGGGATCTCATTTAATCCCAAAAAGTGTGTATTTTCCATTTATAAAGGCAAGCTACTAGGCCACATCATTTCAAAGGAAAGGCTATCCATTGATCATGGTAAAATAAGTGCCATCTTGGCCTTATCCTTACCCAAGCATAAGAAGGGGCTCTAAAGTTTCCTTAGAAAGATAAACTTTGTGAGGAGATTTATACCTAGTTTTTCAAACTTGGTCAAGCCCATCACTTCTATGTTGAATCAAAACCAAGTGTTCACTTAGTCAAATGAAGGTAAATCAGCATTTGAAACTATCAAGAAAGCCATTTCTCAATCACCCACACTTATGAATCATAATTTCTCAAGGGACTTCATAGTGTATGCTTTTGCCAATATTGATAATATATCAGCTATGTTGATGCAATGGAATGGTGAAGGACTTAAGTAACCAATAGCATTTTTCAGTCAGGGACTTGAGGGGTATGAGGTGAGGTATACTTTTGTATAAAATCAAGTCCTTGTAGAAGTAAGAAGCCTCAAAAAGTTTAGGTCAATGCTCTCCAACAGCAAAATATACCTTATGGTGTCTAATCTTGGAGTAAGGGACTTCCTTCTCAACAAAGACTTGAATGAAAAAAAAGCTAGTTGGATTACTAAGGTCATGGAGTATGATGTGAAGATCAAGGTCACTAAGCTAGTAAGAGGTAAAGGCTTGTGTGAGCATATGGTCGATGACCTTCATGAAAACAAAGAGGTCATCTTAGTAACATAAGATAACCTACAAATAGATGCACCTCTATCTCACATTAGTTGGCTCCATGATATGACACACTTTCTGTTAACAAGTGATTGCCCTCAAGGTATGGACAAAGCAAAAACAAGGTATTTCAGACTTCAATCTATATGTTATACATTGGCTGATGGGATTTTATTCAGAAGGGACCTCAATGGAATGCTCCTAAGGTGCATAGATGATGACCAAGTGTCCAAGCTTTTGGAGTATTTTCATGATGGATCTATAGGAGGTCATTTTGTACCCAGGATTACAATAGCAAAGATAATGAGGGTTGGCTATTAATGGCCCAGCCTCTTCAAGGATGCTTATGCATGTTTGAGGAAGTGTCAGGAATGTGCTCTCTTTATGGGTATGTAAAGGTTAGCAACTTTTCCTCTCAAGCCAATTCAAGTAGAGCAACAATTCATGCAGTGGGGTTTGGATTTCATTTGAGTGATCAACGCACCATCAAGTGTATGTCATAAGTGGGTGCTTACCACAATTGATTACTTCACCAGATGGGTGGAAGGCATTGCATTAAAGGAAGCCAATGAAAGTGTAGTCTTAGATTTCTATGATAGCATCATGACTAGGTTTGGTGTTTCATCCACTATCATCTCTGATAATGCATTAGATTTTTTCAGTCTAAAAACAAGTGAATGGGCTCTCAAGATGGGCATCTACCTCAAAACTTCCTCTAACTATTATCTTCAAGGAAATGGGTTGATTGAGTTCATGAATAAAAAATTGCTAAGGATCATCAGGAAGACTATGGAGGAGAACCAGAGGATGTGGCACACCAATTTAAAGACAACCTTGTGGGCTAATAGGGTAACTCCTAAAGCTACTATTGGCAATTATCCATATGTTCTAGTATATGGAAAGAAGGCCAAGCTACCCATTTCTCTTGAGCTTCCTGCATTAGAACTAGCCCATCAGCTGGAGTTGCTAGAAGATGAATGTGAGATTGGCAGAACTCACAAAACTTGAGGAGACAAGAGACCTTGTAATGAAGATGCTAGAGTCACATCAAGCTCATGTCAAGAAATATTTTGATGAGAGATCCATGGAAAGGGACTTCAAAGAGGGAGACTTAGTCCTCAAATGGGATTCAAATAGGGCCAAACTAGGCAACCATACCAAGTTTGATAGCTTGTGCAGTGGCCCTTATTTGATCCACATATGTAAATAACATAACACCTTCTAGCTCACCTAATTAGATGGAGAGGTATTACCTATCCTAGTTAATGGGATTAATCTAAAGCCCTATTATTAAGGGTTTACATTCATTATATATGTTATTATTCATTTTGTATATATTTTCATGTTTTTCTCTAAGTGCCTTGTGTACATCCATTTTAGTTGAGTGTTTTCCCTTCCCTAAGTGCCTCAAGCACAATTTTTTTCATTTTAGTTGTTTGTTTTGCTTCAAGTGAAATTTATAGATAGAGTTATATTTGTACAAAATCAACGAATCCATGCCCAATGGATAGAATGAAGCAAATGAGTTGGGTTCTCAAGTATAGTAGGCATGCTTCCCTATGAGTAGCTAGAAATGTTGGGCATTTTTGGCCCACATACCAAATTTTTTCCCAAGTGTGAGAAGGTGGACATTCAAGCAAAAGTGGCAAGTTCATACAACCTTAGGTTCTCCAAATAAGAAATTTTCAAGCTTTCAAAGTCATAAGACTTCAGGTTTCTGGGGACATAGTACAAATTGGGTTTTTAGTGATGCTTGACTTCTAAATGTTTTATAAGTAGAAGTAATTCAGGTTTATGAACCTAAATTACTCATGGATAGTGTATTTCAAGTTCTCCAAGGAGCATTACTCAATTAATTCATAAGTTTTGAGTATTCAAAATCCCAAAATAAGTAAAAGGGCTTGATAAACCTGATTTGGTCTCAAAAAATAGTGTTCCTCAAGTTTTTCAGGGGACAAATCTTCTCCAAAGAATAATCCAAGGGTCATTATCAAATTTTAAGTGCATTTCCTTCTCTAATTGGATAGTTTCAAAGTTTGAAGGGTATGTTACCCTTCAAAAGGACCATTTCAAATTCCTGAAGGGTATCTTTCCCTTTGGGAGGACCATTTGCAGAAGTCTGAAGGGAAATAAAAGAAGCCTGAAGGGTCTTTCACCCTTTGAGAAAGTCCATTTTGAAAGATCCAAAAGGCAAAAACTGAAGGAAGAAATCAAGGAGGAAGCTTCAAACAAATTTTTTGAAGGAATTCCTTCAAACAAATTATCCCAAGCAATTCTTTCAAGAGATTTGCCTAAGATAAATAGATCCTAAAGAAAAAAGGAGCCCACAGATAGAGTCCAAAGTTGGAGAGATTAGAAATCTTGAGTTACTATACATATAGTAAATCATGATTCCTCAATGACTTATCTTGAAAATATTTATAAGTTAAGTAGCATTGAAAACCTAAATTACATAAGAAAGAGTAAATCAGGTTTCCAACATTGTTTGACCAAATATGCTCAGTCCAATGGCACATTATAAGGATACAAAATGCATAAGATTCATGGAAAGGAAAAATAAGAGGTTTCCAAGTGGTATAAATGACACCCACTAGTAGGTATATCGATGAATCATAAGCATCCATGATGAGAAGATCCATGGTACAGGTCAAGGATCCAAGGCAACGTCCAAAGGTTAATCAATGCAAAAGGGAGTCCAAATAACTAGTGGGAGATGGTAGCTAAGAATTTAATGAAGGCCTTAATCCTTCAACATGGCTCCCTCTCCTAAAAAATGGCCATTCAAACATAAAGGTAGCATGGTTCGACCAGATTACCAACACACAGAGACCTAATCTTATTTAGTAGGACACATGAAAATGAAAGTGACCACGCCATTTTAAATACAAAGATAATTTTATCCACACAAGAAAGTGATTTTTATCTACTCATAACATGGCTCTTTATATATGATAAAGAGAGACTCAAACGTAGGATGGACTTGAGAAGGTTGTTTAGTGATCCTGAATGGCACATTTAGTGGCACAAGGGAGGATGATGACAAGGATCCTAGTCATCAATGACTTCTTCCCTCTTCCCATCTTCTTTTCCCCCTTTTCTATTATAAATAAAGGCCTTGGAGCCAAGAAATCAATCCTTGAACTGGTGATAAAATTACTCTACAATAAATCACTTTATAATAGAACTTTTGAGTCAATAAAGATTACTTTTTACCTGTCTCTTTATTTGAAAATTGTGTTAAGTTAGTTTGTGTACAATGGTGTTGTTAAGAAGTGTCCTTCTAAACTCATTTTCCTTCTTTCTTGCCTATTTTATGTTTTTTAGATAGTTACATGTCTATACTCGAGCTCTTTCCACCATTAATGGATGCTTAGTTTGGATTTATAAATTCCTCTTTGCTTCATGTATGGTTCAGTGAGCCTATTTTATGAAATACTTATGCAAATTAACTATTTGTGAGGTTGTGTAATCAAATTTATTTTATGTTGAATTAATGTCATTTCCCAGACCAAGTGGATCATTTCTTTTGGTGTATCACGTTTATTTATCTTATATTTATTTTCATGTTATTCTTCTATCCCTTTTCCTTATCCAATAGTATATTTTAGTGTGGGAATCAACAGCTAAAGTGAAGCACCTAAGGAACTAGCCTCATTTAAAATCCTATAGTTTCAACCTCACCATAGGATACCCACATCCTAAGATTATCCCCATGCTTGTAGTTGGAAGTGAGAGAGCCTAAAGAACTCTCACATAAGGGTATAATTCCAAGCTATAACATGACCTATGGGCCATACATATAGTCCTCAATCTTATCTACTCATTAAAATATCCATTGGGCATATTACCTCTCCTTTTCTCCACAACTCTCACATACAAACTCCTCTTACAAGTCACTCTCATAAGTCTTTTCAAGTCTAGAAAGCATCACATTTGGTTTCACTATTTATAGAGCATTCATGATCATCACCATCTTGGTAAGCCAATAGGCATGAATTAATCCTTAATTCATATATCTCATCAAGACATAACTCCATACCATCCACATAGGTTTCCCATAACACTCATGGGTCACCCTTAAGCAGCTACACCTTTCAATTAGGTCCTTGTAGTTCTTATATGTCACATGAAGACCTATTCACCCCATTATCATGATAATGAGAAAAAATAGAAACATATAACCATTTCCAAATGCATATGTCCACTCAACATGACCCCTTAGTCATACTCAAATTATCACAATCATCATTTCACTCTTCTATGCAAGCTCAATCAACTCAAATAATAGCCTTGATTGTAAGGACACCATGAACAAACACACAGTCAACTTCTTAAACTTTGATCATACTCAAAATAGATTGATCACATCTCCAAAAATCCATACATATTATCCTTATGGAGTCTATAACACTCTCCAATATCTAAGTTACCATGAAACATCGAAATAGCATCTACATGAGTTTAATTACCCTTCTTAGGTCACTTGTAGAACAAGCATAAACACATAGTAATATTTAAACCTTAATGTATCTGACTTTACACACTTTTATATCTTCAAATTAATATTTACAAATATGTCTTAGAGTCCCATACAAGTTTTATTTTTACTCAATCATCAAATTCGACATAGAGTGAAATTTATGGCCCAAAAATGAGACACTAGTCATTCATTTGTTAAATTAAAATATTTAAATTCAAATAGTCACAGTTAAACTTTGAACACTGTGTCCTCATATCATGTCCTCATTGATTAGATAAATCATGCACCATCGATCTTATTGTACAAATCTGACCTTTAACTCATAGTGTGCCACTACCAAACTTTAAACCTCTAACAGTTGACCTCATCTCATGTGATCTTACAATATTGACTCAATATGTACCATTGATCTCTATGGATCAACCAGGTCTTTATCTTATAGTGCTTACCATTTGATATTGCTCAAAACCCCCATGATCATGAAATTTTTCACCTTCACATGCCTTATAATCATTTTTACTATTAATCATTGAGCATTTGTCCTCATCTCACTATTTCAGGAGACCTTGGAATAAACATGCTCTATTGATCCTTTTGTAAGGAGCTCGATCTTTACCTCCATTAACCAATGAAAATTTTGACCTCTTTGAATTGCACCCTAAATCTTCACTTTATGATCACCCATAAGCCATTATATCTCTATTTGGTCCTAATCTTTAACTTCATTCAAAATTGACTAAGTATGGGGACCATTGCTTATCTGCCTAGAAGGCCAACTTTGGACCTCAATAACTTTTGTTGCACTTAGATGCATGATCTAAAATTTGGAACATATTATTTAATCACATAGGATAATCCATCCATGTGTCAAACTTCTCCTAAAACCCTCACACATGTGAGATATAATGACATTAAAATGCCTCCTCAGATTTATCTGATCACAGAGCCAATTATGTTAAGAACTATTTGGAAAGACCAACTTTGCACATGCATAGTTTTTATCGCACTTCAGTGCTTGACCTCAAATTTAATGCAAATAAAATAGGCACAAAAATAAATAAACCCATATGATCACCTTAAAACATCCACACGTGTGAGATATGCCACCATCAAAATGCCTACTCAGTTTTTCTTGCCACATTGTAAATTTGGTTAAGTATAGGAAAACACTATCGAAATGCCTAAGAGCCTAACTTTTCACTTGCATATATTTTATCTCACTTCATATATATACTTGTGACTTTGTGCATATAAACTAGGGACTAATGTGATCACAACCATATGACCAAATCCCCTTGACTCATCTACATGTGGTAATTATGATGTCATCAAACTACCTACTCATATTTTTTTGCCATTGAACCCAAAATGTCTAAATGAGAACAATGATGAACTAGGTGATTTCCACTCATGCACACAAGCTCTCCAATCATCTTTAACCATTTATAGGACCCATTTCACATGCTTAATATTTCAAACTCATCTCTAATCATCTCAAACCATGCCAAAACAACCAAGTATACTTAAAGCATACTAGGACAAGCATATTGCACACTTTGTCATGGTCACTTAGACTATCAAGGAACTTCATCCATTCACTTGGATAGTTATATGACATCACTGATAACTCTCGAATAGGATGTAGTGAGACTAGACAAAAATTAAGACAAGATGGTGATTGAAGATAGCATGGGATGTGTAAAAGGATATATAAAAGGATAATATTTACAATGGGATGATGATAAGTATGTACAAGACATTATTAGAATATGTAGGTTATGTGGGATGATCAAGGATGGGTGTATATGGTTAGACTAGGATGAGAGTGAGACAAAAGGATAATATATACAATATGATGTCTAAGATGTACAAGATGGGATATTGGTGATGGGGGTGTGATTAATATGTACAAGATAACAATGATATGTACAATAAGATAAGACAAGGATATACAAGATGATGACCAGGATATGTGATTGATGAGGTAATGATCAATGATGAGTGGATATGATCAATGATGAAGGGGATGAGGACAAAGTAGGATAAGCTAAAGGAAATATGAGGATGATGAGATACATACAAAATGATATGTACAAAAGGCAAGGCTATACAAGGTGGTCTTAGGACAAGGTGTGGAAGACAAGTGGTGATTAGGATATGGGAGTAATGGGGTATGAACAATGGTGAGTGGAGATGACTACACTAGGATGGGATGAAGATAAGATGGGAGATAGGAAAATGTAAGGATATAAAAGATGGTATGTACAAGAGGATGATTAAAAAATGATGTGTCAAGTATATACAAGATGATGTATTATGCAAATACCTAGATAGGCATGTATAGGTTTAGGTGAAGGTTGAATTTTCTCACAAACAACATGGATCTAACATAACACACACCAAGAAAGCAAATCACAAACTTATGATTAATAAACTATTAAGGGTGTGTAACCTGATGCCCATACCATCCAATGGCTTCACAAGTGAGGTTGAAGGTTGGTGACCCATTATGATATCAATTGAACCCTATCAACCCTATTTGCACACAATGGCTACTTTGAAGTTGATATTGACTCCTGGAATGGTACACCTATTATGGGTAAAAGATCCTAATCTAGGTATACATAAAATGTTTTTAGGTGCATCCCCTATGTACATAAAGGTATTATGGGGCTCAAGTCTGTATAGGATGTTGTCTGACCACCCTATATCTTGGAGCTTGATCACCCCTCACTCTACAAAAATCTTTATGGAGAATTATGCTTAGGTGTGTAATGAAAGCTCTCCTAATTTTTAGGCTCTGCCAGAACATGGAGTTTAGACAAGTGCATGGTGGTTAAATCCATGGTTATTAGCCCCCTAGAAGAGAAAAAGGATGAAGGATTTAGAGGTAGTTTTTGATCCCTAAGAAATCACTGCAAGGATGCAAGGAGGAGAGCATACACCAATCGTAGCCCTCAGGATGAAAACAAGTAGTCAAAATATTAATTAACTAATTAAAATTAAGGTGCAATTATATACAAGATGAAAGACAAGAATATATAAGCAAATATATATACAAGATAAATGATATTTATAAGGAAAAATAATTAAAATGATTAAAAAATAATTTTTAATGTGCCCAAAAGATTCTTTGACAGGTGGCCTATAAGCACATGGGTTAGTAGTTTAACGAGGGCACTTAAAAGAGGGGTCTTGCAGCACAAGGATTAATAATTTTAATAAATCACTCTTGAGGGGTAACATGTAAAATAAAATGTTAGACCCAAAATATGACCTGCAAAAAGATGATGTTAGTAAGACAAAATAATCCCTATAAGAAACAAGATGGTAGTCAAATATACCTTAATAAAACACCATTAAAAGAAAAATTATTTGGCTCTATAATTTCTTTGGGGTGAGTGAGACACAATGAGGGGGGGTATAGGGGTGGTATCCCCCAACAGGGTCAAGAGGCATCTCCCCTTGTGGGGTCAAATGGTAGTGCCCCTGGCATGATCTCGACGGGGTCGAGGGGTGGAGCCCTCACCACAAAAGGAAATTTGGGCATTGAAGGAGGCCCAGAATGAATCAAAATTCATGAAAAATGATTCAAAAAATGCACTCAAAAAATATAATTTTGAATGCAATATTCAATGTAAAATCATAACTACATAGTGCAAAACCGTAACTAGAAATGACAAAATAACTAATCTAAAGCAAAATTATAGATCACAAGTTGTGATCTTGTAGAAGTTAGCTTAACCATGATGGTTAGCCTAAAAAATCATGATAATTAGACAAAATTGTGACTTAAACTGGCAAAATCACTATTAACAAGAAATCAATATTATTAATTTTACTAGATACTACAAAACCATTATTACAAATGACAATACCACTACTGACTATAAAATGAGAGTTGCAGTTTTATGATAAATTACAAAACCTTAAGATTTTAATATTTGATTAGAAATAGATGATTAAATAGATTCTAATAAGTTGCTTAGAGGTTTAATAATGTTTATTGATAGATGATTTAAGGCAAATTAAAACTGAATCCTCACATATAAAAATTTTATACACAAAACACTTTAGACTTTTATCAAAAAATGAATCAAAATTCTAAGCAATAGAAAGTGTATTTAAAATATATTTTACCCTAATTATTCCCTATGAAATTTTTAAAGATAAGATACAGATAGAGTTTAGTTCAAAATGATAAAATCATGATTATGGACATAATACCGCAACTCTATAGAGCAAGGTCGCATTTCTAAAAAATTCATGATCTACAATTTTGTGGAAATATGGAAAAAGGTCAAGGACTATTTTTGGTTTTTCCTATAGATGGTCTTCTTGCCTTGCCTCCCTCCTATTGTCCCTGCAAATCACATAGCAAAAATTAACAAAGACCAGATCTAGTTATAGGATGTGGTTAGTCAAAATTTCTCTTTAAGACCCAATTAAGATCAACAAGATGTAAAACAGGGGGTTATGTGATGTTTGACTAACTACTAATCCATGTAAAAGATAAAATATGAAGTTTTAAATCTATAAGTTAGGGGATGATAAATGACTATTAGTGATTTTACCAAAAATGACAAAATCATAACTCTCATTTCAATACCACGGTTACTAGGGCAAAACCACAACTATCGAAGTTGCAATTTTGTGATGACTTTATGCTCTCATCAAAAACCTATAAAAACACAAGTTAATAATATAAAATCATAACTACTAGGGCAAAATTGTAAATTTTGAAGTTATTTTTTTGCCAACAGACAGGAACGTGCAAAATAGGTTGTTAGTGATTTAAAACAAAATTGATAACTTTTCAGACAAAGTCAAAATTTATGAGTCATGGTATTATAAAAAGGTTTAAAATATACATGGTCAAATTAAATGGTTATTGGTTAAGTTAAATGTTTGGCACAAAGTCATGACTATCAAGGATAAATTTGTAACTACACAATCACCACTACCAGTGCAATATCACAACTTGAACTTGTGCATGCAAAATTTCAAAATTCCAAGATTTTCTTTGTTGGATTAGACCTATAGGCTTCCAACAACAATTTTTGGATATAAAATGATTAGATTGGGAAGGATTGTCCCACCATGGTTGCCAAAATGTAGAGAGAAATTTGGGCACAATATGAATTTAACTATGTAAATTCAAACCCAAATATCAAACTACTTAGTTATAGTCTATAGCCATTAAAACCTAAATGAAATTGGATGAATGAACTATTCAATCCTACACTTAAATCTTAAAGCTAAATTCTCTAAACCAAGATCAAATAGAATAAAAAGATAAGATGATGAGTTTTCTTACCTTGACTCATAAATTTGACATAGTGATGGCATGATTACGGATTGTTGATGAAGGATACAAAGATTGTTTTGATGTGAAGACTCTATGAATTTTCTAGTTAGATCTAATAGGGGATTGGCCTTGTTTAAATAGAAAGAGGAGGGAAATATCTATGGTAGAGATTTGAATTTGGGGGAAGGAGATCAATGGATGAGGATTATCCAAATAATTTAAAATTCCTTGGAAGCCTCTAGATTTGGAGGTTACTAGAGAAGAAGGGTAATTTTAGAGAGGATTCTAGAATTGGAGAATTCTAGAATCTACCTTAGGGGTTAATTGGGATTAATGATAAATTAGATGGGGATTAGGTGAATGTTTAGGAAATAGGGGTGTAGTATAGCCTAGAAATAGGCTAGTAGGTGGGCCATTGGGAATTTAAAATTCCCAAATAATAGGTAAATGAGATTAGATTAGGATAATGGGGATTTAGAATAGATTAATTGATTGGTGAGATAAAATAGAGTAGTAGATGAAGGATAAAGAAGGGGGATATTAGATAAATGATTAGGAAAAGTGAGGATATTAAGATAGGATTAATTAGAATAAATGAGATAAGTAGAATTAGTGTTGACTAATGGTAATATTAGTGATGTTAATGTAGGTGAATGAATTTAGGTTCATACAGTGAGAAATAGGGACGTGACATTATTTTTACTTTATCTTGATTTCCCTAAAAACTATGCATCAGTAGTTTTAAAACCACTTAGCTACTATCATGAAGGGCTATACGATACTTTGTTTATGATCTTTATCTATCATTTACACATATCATGGTGTGGGGGTTTTGACCCAATACTCATAGCCATAATACATAGCTAAATGTGGTTTTTATTCTCCACATACCTCATAATATTTTAGAAATGCCTAAGATTTCCCTTTATATTAAACATTAAGAATCCATCTATCTATTTAATCATGTAATACATTAATTAGTAGTTGGCATCGATAAGTTACTTCCAACTTACCCTCAAAACCAAGTTTAGTGGGATATTTGAATGATACTTCTTCTAAAGTTAGTGTTATGAAACATTGGGTCATCATCATCCAATGGATAAGTAAATATCTATGGGAGCCTACAAATCAATAAAAACCTCTTATTATAGTTTCTTAATCTTATTTATGATAACTAGTTAGCATTAGTAGTTATAAAATTACATTTTTTGCTTATTGGTTACTATTATTTGTTGTATTGTAGACTACATTGACTAATATTAATATAGTTATGTGTTCTGTGTTTTAACTAGTTATATATTCTACCTATTTTACTTTTGTTTGTAAACTACATTGTTGAATTTGTTATTAATTATTTTTATAATCAACTAAGCTGACCAAATCAACCTAGTTTACTTATGTTTGTTCATGCATGTACAACTAATTCAACTAGCTCGACTTAGTAGGCTTTAAAAACCTTGTATTTTTCCCACCTGTAAAACTAAGTTGACCAACTCAATTTAGTAAGCTTTCAAATCTCTATCTTTCCATGTCTTCCCAACTAAGTTGACTAGCTCAACCCAGTAGGTTTTTAGATTATTATTTTTCCCTATCTACCCAATTAGGTTGACCAGCTCAACCCAATAGGTTTCCAGACTTATTTTTATCTCTCTACCCAATTAGGTCAACCAAATCAACCCAATAGGTTTCCAGACTATTATTTTTCCTTGTTTTCCCAAATAGGTCAACCAAATTGATCCAGTAGGTTTATAGCCTATTATGTTTTCTTGTCTACCCAACTAGGTCGACTAACATGACTTAGTAGGTTTATAAACTATTAATTTTATTGTTTGCCTGACTAGGTTGATCAGTTTGACCTATTAGATTTCTAAATTGTTATTTTTCCATGTCTTCCCCACTAGGCTGACCAACTCGACCCAATAACTTTATAGACTATTACTTTTTTCTATCTACCTAACTAGGTTGACCAGCTTGAACCAATAGATTTCCATCTTGCTAATTTTATCTTTACCTTTCACCATACAATATATTTTTGATGAAACATAACTTTAAAATAAAAACAATATGATGAATTAGCTAACCCCCATAAATGTCCTCATTATCACCTTCCTTATACTTCCACAGAAAATCCAAATGTAAGTAATGTTCATGTGTCCACTAGAACCAAAAACTATGGGTTACTTCCTTCCAAAACCTTGGATCCACTTAACTATCCCAAAAAAATTCTTATTGTCAAAGATGAGAATGATCTCAAATATACTTCTAAGATAATATTTTTTATCAATAAAAACCCTAAACATCAAAGAAAGGATCCCATGATCATTTACAATCTCATGATGGAACCTTACCTTGATTGTTAGCCTTTACCTACACATAACATTTATACAAGTTTTGGGTCAAGCCACCATATGATGTCTTCCATGACTTTTTATTCTTCCATACCTACTTCTTCTTCCATGCCTTCAACTGTCTCTACTACTACTTATTTTACATTGCATATTATCTCAACTACTATGGATGGTCTTTCCTCCATTGGGCCTACTCAAAGTGCCCATGTTCATACTCAAGTCAATGCTACCTATAGTGCATCCCAAGTCACCTCTACTAGTCAAACCACTATTAATACCAATCAAAATTTATTACAAGCCATGAATCAAATGATTTATTTTCAAACTAATAATATAAATCAAATGATACAAATGCAAAACTAATGTTTATAATTATAAAATCATCCTCAACCCACTTAATAAGGAGTGAAAAATCCTAATGCCCCCACACCCCCCTAGAGATGCAGAAGGTATCCTTATACCTCAACCCCCACTTATTAATAAGGTTATTAAACACTTAAAAATTGAATCCTTAGTCCCTCAAATTTTAAACACCAATATAGGTGGTATTTTTCCTAATATCCCTTATAATGGATTCACTGATCCTACAGTGCATTTGATAGCTTTTGGAAACTTGTATAAATATTTGATAAAGCTCAATACCTTTGCCATTACTAAAATCTTATCTAAAAACTTCTTAGGTGATGCTTTGGATTGGAATAATCAACTTAAATTTCATATTATATCCAATTTAGAAGATTTAGTCAATGTATTGGTACAAGAATTCCAAACTAATGATCTTTCTAAAAACAACTTAGCTCACTTTATCAACTATAAACAATTAGAATATGAAACTCTCCAAGTTTTCATTAAAATATGGAAATCCTTGTACAATAAAGCTGAACATAACATGTCATAAGACAACCTTTTCCTCTTATTTACTAATTCTTTCCATCCTAAATTGTAATATCATGTTAGGAATATCTCTCCAAAATATTTGGAAGAATCCCTTGATCAAGCCAAATGTCAATATTTTCTCATTAGACAATTTGAGCCTTCCCATCCTCTTGTCAGAACTCTAATGCGTATAAAATTTAAAAACCAACATGCTATCAATGATGGTGTTACAGATGCCTATGATTCCATACACACTAATTATTCTACTATCCCAAGTGTTTCTAGTGATGGTACTCTTTCACAACCACTTTCAAACAATATTTTACCACAACCTAGTCCTACATTTTCCCAAGTGAATGATGTAGATTCTCACAAACATCTTTCCATGGTGGAAATTCAAAATTATCTTCCTAGGCCTTCACCATGAGATCTTGACCCTACTTTCCCTACTAAACATTGGTATGATCCACACAATTTTTTTTGGTATCATGCAAGTTGGGGTCATTCTCATGAGACTTGTCACCAATTAAGAAAATTTTCTCTTGAATGTCTTATTGGCCCTAATTTTGATTATGAAACACTAATTCATGAGTGTCAACAATATTATGAAGTGACAACCAAGATTAATGAAACCAATACTAAACATGATGCCCTTAATCAAGCTAATGCTCATCTTTCTATTTACAAGGATCCTCTTCCTAAACATCAATCAAGTACTACCCAACCTCCCACTACCAACACTGTCAAAACTTATATTAATATTAATTGTCTCACTAATGATGAGAATGCTACAAATATGAATAATATGAGGAGAGTAGTTTATTATATTGATCTTTATCCACATTTTAACTATACTAATTTCCTAACTTTTTGTACTGTTCAAGATTATTACCCATCTCATTTTACAGAACTTGGGCATATGGCAACAATCCCAACAAATCTAATAATACAACCTACTCCTTCATCTACTATCCCACATATTTCTAATAAAATGACACATTTGGATACCCATTCACTTTCCATTGATACATTATCAAGTTTTCCTCAATACAAATTACCTAAAACTCCAAATCAACCTAGTTCTTGGATTTATTCACCACCTACAACATCTTCAAAAGAATTGAGTATTAACCCAACCATGACATTAAAAAATTATATAATTCAATCCAATTAGACACACTTGGAAAAACTATATTGGTTAAACCTCAATCAACTACTCCTTATCAACATCAATTTTTATGCACTTTCACTCCAACATATTTGATTCACCATTATGCACCTTTATCCAATGTGGTCCTAACTTGATATGATGAATATGATCTATAATAAAAATTTCTCATATCCCATCTCAAATTAATTTATATAACTCATGAGGACTTATCCTCATCATCATAATCATCTAATACAGCTCTTATTTGAAATGAACATCCCTCGACTTGCTCTAGGCCAAGCAGCCACTTTTTATGGGTCTGAAGTTAGTATTATTCAACAATGCAAAAAATGTCTATAAACATTTACTTCTCACTCAAATTTTCTATCTCTTCAATGATTCTTGATGAAATATTACTATGTGTAGATGATCCTCCATTATTTATTAATGTCCAAACTGGTGATATCCAAATCAAGCATGCCTTGATTGATGAAGATTCTAGCACTTATGTTGCCTCTCTTGACTTTATTTAAATAATTGGGTACTCTGAAAGTAATCTTAAAACCACCCAAAGTACATGTCAAGGCTATGATTGAAGACAAATGCCTCCTCTAGGGTATGTTTGGTTTACTATCACAATTCTTCCAACCATTTTTCATAACAAAGTCATGATTCTTGCATGCGAGTTGTACCCTCATTACCATGCCAATGTTTAAAATTTCCTCACAATGGTGATATCTACAAGATTAAAGGAGACATAAACCCTTAGAACTTCAAATAATTAAGGAACATGGAATCTTCAAAATACCCACCTTTGAACCCTTACCTAGCATTCCTTTTCATGAATCTCAATGATTTAATTATCCTGTTAACTCTACTAGAGGTTATAATGGCCATCACAAACTTATGCGCAACATACTACCTAACCTATTGGATTATGATCATGATGAACTAGATGATACGAAATTAAAAATCAAAACTTTTGATATCCCTTCACATATAATTACTTAATTACCTCCTTTACGACCTTAATCTCAACAAAATCCAATCGATGAAATTCCTATTACTATAACCAAGACTAAAAAATCTATTCCTTATGATTCTTCAACTAATAAGATCATCTATGCTTGAACTATTGATCTTCATACTCCTGATTATGATGATGGATATTCATTATATGACCCCTTTTTAGCTGGTATTTCTCAAGCTAAAAAACATAAAAAAGTTTAGATATTATTCTTATATACAACACTCTTTTCATGGTAGTAGTTCTATTGATTTAGTTTCTCCTTCTACTACATCTGAAATTATTTTTTATTCACTTGATGTTCATAGGTATGAGATGGATCTCACACTCACACACACACACACACACACACACACACACACACACACACACACACACACACACACACACACACACACACACACACACACACACACACACACACACACACACACACACACACACACATTTTCACCTAGCCACAGTCAAGCATCTTTAGAGTATGCTTATTGATCCTACCATGATGAGACTATATCGGTTCTCTAGATTTTTTGATCCTTCGAGCATGTTCCCTCTTGAGATGTTGGCTACACTATGCCGACCTACATTGTTATCTTCTCTTAAAATTGTTGAGCCTAGTCTAGTTTTTAATCTGAGTTGTCCTCATGATGGTGATGACATACTAAATTAATCTAAACTTGATCCTCTATCTACATGATAGGTAGATAAGACATAATATGAGTTCAATCACTGGGATAAGGATTATGAAGCACATTAGAGATTTGTAGCACATCAACAAGCTTCAGGTTCCACTCCTATTATAGATAGTTGACCTCCATAGTCAGCTACTCTTACATGCATTTTTTGTTTTCATTGCACGAACACACATTCCTCTACTCATTACCAACAACTTTGATAATACATCAATGCACTTCATCCAATTAAGATACAATCTATTGATAAGAATCTACCTCCTCTTAAGATACTTTCAGAGTGCATTCCTAAACATGGGGAAGTTTATTGTCTTTAACATCAATATGTTACACATCATACAAATAGGTTAGAGTCTTACAATAGCATTTATGTTATTTTCCATGGCCTACAACATCACCTTCTCAACAATGTATTCCAATTCATTCATAAACAAAGGCTCAACCTTCCCTACAACCTACATCCTTTCATAGATTTGAGGATATCAGTCACATTGTAGTATTAGATCCTTGCATTGAGTACCCTTCACAGGATATACCACACACACATCATTCTTATTTTATCATACCTACTTTCTCCATAGAGATAATGCATTAAGAAGTGTATGCATGACTCTCTATGAAAATAAATGAGACTCTGATTAAAGTCAGACTATAATTACACTAGGATGTCTCTGATGTTAATGATGATGTATGTTGTGAAATCTATCAATACTTATGAATACATTTTTTTGTTTCATCACATTATTATTTACATTTTCATATGATTTGGACTTGATATTTCACTACTACATTTATAATACTATTCTGATGATATTTTTATTTTACATCTTTGTAATTGATTTAGTTTTTTAATAAATTAATTATTATCTTTCATCATTCACACTTATTTTCCCCCTATCTTGAGATGATTTTTGATTACATGGATGTTTATGTTAGATCACTTGCTAAATAATATAGTTATTCATGTGACATGGATCTTAGACCACACCTTATAATATCTTTTTTCTCTTATGATCAGCTACAAAGCATATTCATGATTATATCATTCATTACACTAATCTCCCATGATCCTCATATCTCCCATATATTTTTTTCATCTTAAGCACACATACAATTAGTCTTGAGATTGATTACTTACTTATTGTCAAGTATAATCATTTTTTAGGCTGACATAGTATTTAAGTAATTCTCTTTTGTAACCAAAGCATAAGTTTATTTGTGTTCATCACCTATATCACTCATGTTTGGTTGTTCCAAATCCATACAGAGGAGGAATAGAAAAAACTTCAAAATTTAAAAGATAAATAATTAAAACAAAGGGTAATGATCAAAAGGCAAAAACAAAATATTCAAAATTCAAAATCACACCAAAAGACATGATTCTTGTTTGGCACATCTCATAACCTAGTTGAAGCTCAAAATCCATAGTTATCCTCATGATAGATCCAAGGTCCATTGAGGTACGGTAGGCTAGTAGATTGGGATAGGAGGTCTTATTACTATATCTAGTTCCACCTATTGTCTCATGCAAGTACCCAATCTATACAGTAGATCAAAGACTCTGTAAGGGCTCATGAGGAACGAGAAACATGTCATGGGGAGGTAGGTCCAATTTAATTTTCATAAATATATCACCTTCATGAGATGATCTAGTTAATTCACTCATTATCCAAAATCTTTGTCCACTAGTGAGAGTATCTTACATCTTTGTTGTCTAACAAAATCTTAACACTTGCCCATTTGATCAGTATGCCTCATGTTTACTAAGGATTGCTACAATGGCTATGTAACACTTCTTCATTATTTTTTTCCATCATATTATTTTTGATATTCCCCTTGATGAATATATCTTCATAGATAATCATACCTCTCTAGTTCTCCTTTTATGAGTTACATTGTAAGA
This sequence comes from Torreya grandis, assembly GCA_037957365.1. Lineage (NCBI taxonomy): Eukaryota > Viridiplantae > Streptophyta > Pinopsida > Cupressales > Taxaceae > Torreya > Torreya grandis. The sequence goes on from JARHVA010004853.1 coordinate 900,099, forward strand.
CCTTAGATAGGACCAACCTTCCTCAAAAAATTTCCTGCTCTCTTATAAAAAAATTCTATTTTTTTACCTCTTTGGTTATCCTTTTGTGAGTTGCAATGTAAGACCTTGGATAGGACTAGGTATTCCTTACAAAATATCTTTTTTCTCCTATATAAACTACATGCCATGTTTTGTCACAAAATAACTTTACTCTTTCACATTATTGACTAACACAAACCTTATGTTTGGTTTATCAACTTTACTTTCCCTTTTGTTTTTACCATATTTCATATCCCACTTATCCACATATCTTTATTTACATCTCTTTTTTTACATTGATATTTGGTATTTACATACTTTAATTTGCATATCCTTGTTTACATTAACATTTATTAAATTTTCTTTGTTTACTTTGATACTTGTTTTTTACATATCTTTGATTACATTACCTTGATATTTATTATTTACATTATTACATTATTCTCATCCTATATTAATATCAATTTTTCATTACATTTATTCACTTTTGACATGAATCATGTGTTATATTTTTAAACTTTGGTTTCAAATTTTCATTTACTCATAATTATTTTTTTAAGTTCTTTCTTTTTCATTCTTTTTAACCATGAATTTGTTCACATTTTCTAGAAAAGAATAAAATATACATCATAAATTTTCCCATAGCATATATAAATATCATCACGTCCTAGAATAAAAAAAATACATCCATGAGTCATCAAAGCAACATATCTATATATACATATGGTTAAAAAATGTCTGATACAATATCACACAATATAGTCTTAATATAAAAAATATTTTTATATGTGGTCCAACCCATCTATCGAGTGGTGGATGAGCTACACTACCCATAAAATCATGCCACTACCCTCTACGAACAATCTAATGAAGTGACTTTGTGTGTGACCATAGTCCATCTACATGTCCCTATAGATGGGCCACCTGGACCTACACTTGTGCTAACTATCTAGCTATCTCAAAATGTATAACTCACTCTTGAGCCAATGACTACCATGTTCACAACTCCCCATCACCTAATCCTATGGTAATGCTACCTGTGCTACATCAGATAGTCTTTATAACTCTCAAGCTACCTCATCAACCAATCAAAACCAACTTAAATAAATAAGTGTTAAAGGAATTGTAGGATCAATCATATGTGTCGTATCATGCTAAAGTAGCATGTCATCCAATATATCATGATGCGCTCTCTCAACCATGGTCGACCACCTAACCTCCTCTACTACAACATTTTCAAAATACAAACCAAATATACATTGGATCTCACATATATATCTCCAAAACACTACATTTATCTAACATGTATATCAATCTATATATTATCATAATTTCAATAAAGCACAACTTACTTATTAATAGTAGTCCCATCTGCTTGACCATCAAATACCTCCTATGAATCATGGATCCATAGTGATGTAAAACCTCTACAATGGTCAATCTGAATAACACAATCATGATGTGGTCCACTATGAATATGCCTCACAATCAACCAACTCAACACAAGTTGCATTATTGGATCTCCTTAGAGTGTCACCTATCATGGTGGTATGGTTTCATATACGTGTTAGGGTGTGGAGCTAAAAGCTTCACCAAGGAGCATAGCTTAAAACAGGTTCGGGTCTACACAGATGCCGGCGTCGGTCAGAAGCGACCGACGTCGGTTAGTAGCAGTTGCAGAGGCGCCGACGTCGGCGATATGGTCGACCGGCGACGGTCACAGGCGAACAGGCAGGAACCGATGTCGGTTACCTGCGTGTCCAGAAATCTATTTTCGTGGACGGCAGCGAGTGTTTGCATGATAAGTTTGAGTCGTGGACTCAAGCTTGCGTCTCTATTGTTAGCAATACTATCTTTAGAGCCCTTGTTCAAGAGGCTTAACTATTTGTTGTAAGAGCATGCTCAAGTTTCCCTATTTCTATATGTAGGAAGGTCTTCTTAGCTTAGAATTGTATGAGTGTGTGTAGAACTGTAAGAGTAGAACATTGTGAATGTTTGAAGGACAGTATAGAGTTGCATTAATCCAGGTTGTTGGATTTGAATGTACTTGAGAGTGAGCTCTTGAGGAATAGAGATCTAGTGAGAGATCTTGTGTGCATCTAAGAGAGGTGTGGAAGAACGAAGTTTCTTCAAATTGTATTCCTATTGTAAAGAGTTTCAATACAAGTTTTCAGGGTGTTTTCTTGTATATCTTGTTCTATGCTATTTATCATTTCAGTTACTTATCTATCTGATTTATTTCCGCGTTTATTGCTTTCACAAGTGTAATCTATTGTTGGTTTGATCCCCCAACAAGTGGTATCAGAGCCTTGGTTACAGGTTACAGGTTACAGATTACAGGTTGCTCACAGGTGTTTCTGCAGGAATTTCTGTTTGAGTGGGAGAAGCAATGGCAGAGGAAAGTAAGCTGAGAATGGAAAAGTTCAATGGCAAGAACTACCAACATTGGAGAATGCAGATAGAGGACTATCTGTATCAGAAGGATCTCTACTTACCGTTAGGTGGGATAGCAAAGAAGCCCAAGGACATGGAGGATGAAGAATGGGAAGTTCTTGACAGAAAGGCTCTTGGGTCTATAAGACTGAGTCTGGCCTCCACTGTGATATGTAATTTGTCACAGGCAAAAACTACGGTAGAGTTGATGACCACGTTAGCAAATATGTATGAAAAACCCTCAGCTTCAAATAAGGTATATCTTATGAAACAATTGTTTAATTTGCATATGAATGAAGGTGGATCTGTTTCTACTCATCTGAATGATTTCAATGGAATTGTTAATCAGTTAAGTTCTGTCAATATTGTATTTGAAGATGAAATAAAAGCTCTCTTGATATTATGTTCTTTGCCCGAAAGCTGGCATGGCCTAGTAATGGCAGTTTCTAATACTGCATCTGCATCAAATATTTTGAAAGTAGAGGATGTGGTTAGTGTTATCTTGAATGAGGAAATACGCAGGAAAAGCACAGAAGAGACATCTGGGAACGCTTTAAATTTTGAGAGCAGGGGAAGGCAAAAAGAAAAGAGCAAGAGGAGATCAAGATCTAAGTCTAAGGTGAGAGGAAGATCCAAATCCAGGAATGGCAGGAAGCCACAATGCTGGAACTGTGGAAAGATGGGGCACATAAGCAGAGATTGTTGGTCAAAGCCCAAGGAGGACAACCAACACGAAGGAAAGGAAGAAGCCAAGGTTGCAGGTATTGCACAGGATGCTTTAATTTTCTCTTTGCATAATAACATAGAATCTTGGGTATTAGATTCTGGTGCTTCTTTCCATGCTACCCCTAACAGAGAGTATTTCAGTGACTATATCCATGGAGATTTTGGAATAGTATACTTAGGGGATGATGAGCCTTGTAAGATTATTGGCAAAGGTAAAGTGCAGCTGAAGATGCAGAACGGCAACACATGGGTGTTGAGAGAAGTGATGCATGTTCCTAGTTTGAAGAGAAATTTGATTTCTGCAGGTAAGCTAGGTGATGAGGGTTGTACAGTAACTCTCACAGCAGATTCTTGGAAGGTGACCAAGGGTGCACTAGTTATGGCCAGAGGTAAGAGAGAAGGTACTCTCTACTTGTGTAATTGTGTTACTAACAAATCTCCTTTAGTTTTATCTACTTCAGGTGTGGATTGTAAATTGTGGCACTCAAGGCTTGGCCACATGAGTGAGAAGGGGATGTCAATACTTAAGTCTAAAGGTATGCTTTCAGATTTGAAAAGTATGGATCTAGAATTTTGTGAGCATTGTGTATTTGGAAAACAGAAAAGGGTTAGTTTTCTCAAGACCGGGTCTACTAAGAAAAGGCAGAAGTTGCAGCTTGTTCACACAGACGTGTGGGGACCGGCTCAGGTAGCCTCTATTGGCGGATCACGGTACTATGTTACATTCATAGATGACGCCACAAGAAAGGTATGGATCTACTGTATTAAAAAGAAATCTGATGTTTTTGAGACTTTTAAGTTTTGGAAAGCCATGGTTGAGAATGAAACAGGCAGAAAGTTAAAGTGCTTGAGATCTGATAATGGCGGTGAGTTCTGCAGTCTTAAGTTTAAATTGTATTGTTATACACAAGGAATCCGTAGGCAAAGGACGGTTCCAAGGACACCTCAGCAGAATGGTATTGCTGAAAGGATGAACAGAACTATCATGGAGCGAGCAAGATGTATGAGATTGCATGCAGGGTTGCCCTTAGAGTTTTGGGCAGAAGCAGTTGACACCGCAGTGTACCTGATTAACAGAGGACCTTCTACAGCTCTGGATGGTGGAATTCCAGAAGAGGCATGGACAGGTAAAAAGGTAGATCTCTCATATCTCAAAGTTTTTGGTAGTGAAGCCTTTGTGCATATAGATAAGGAAAATAGAAAGAAGCTTGATCCTAAGTCTATGAGGTGCACGTTTATAGGCTATGGCTCAGATGATTTTGGTTTCAGATTTTGGAATCTAGGAACTAACAAGGTAATCAGGAGCCGTGATGTTGTTTTCAATGAAAGAGTGATGTACAGTGATCAGATAAGGAAGCTGGATCAATTTGGGCAGAGCAATAGTGAATTGGACGAAGTTATGGTCCAAAATGAGCTCGCGGGAAAAAGAAATAATCACTTGCAGGAAAACACAGAGACCGACGTCGGCAGGATTGAAACCGGCGTCGGCAATACAGAAACCGGTGTCGGTCATACAGAGACCGACGTCGGCAGACCAGGCACCGAGGTCGGTCAGGAAGAACCGACGACGGCGAGTGACAGGTCTACAGGTGGCCGAGGTCGGTCACTGTCAGAAAAATTGGGTGGACAGATTGTTGAAAACAAGTCCAAGACACCCACCAGGAGGTCTGAAAGGGTAAGTAAGCCTCCAATTAGATATTCTCCTTCCTTATATTATTTATTGCTAACCGATGGTGGAGAACCAGAAAGTTTTGAAGAAGCATTACAGGTGGAGTCCAGGAGTAAGTGGGAGCGTGGCATGGTTGAGGAGATGGAGTCCTTAAGGGAGAACCAAACATGGGATTTGGTTGAATTGCCAGCTGGTAAGAGAACACTGAAGAACAGATGGACCTACAGGTTGAAGGAAAGTGAGGATGGTCAGATGCGATATAAGGCCAGATTAGTGGTCAAAGGATTTGCACAAAAGCCAGGTATTGACTTTGGTGAAATTTTTTCTCCAGTTGTTAAGATGACTTCTATAAGGGTTGTATTGTCTTTGGTTGCTTTTGAGGATTTGCATCTCGAGCAGCTAGATGTTAAGACAGCATTTCTTCATGGAGATTTGGATGAGGAAATCTATATGGAACAGCCAGAAGGTTTTGAGGTCAAGGGTAAGGAGAAATTTGTGTGCAGGTTAAAGAAAAGCTTGTATGGCCTTAAGCAAGCTCCAAGGCAATGGTACTTGAAATTTGACAGGTTTATGACTGAGCATGGCTACGTAGGTGTCAATCAGACCATTGTGTGTATTTCAAGAGATTTGATGATGGTAGATATATTATTCTATTGTTGTATGTAGATGACATGCTGGTTGCAGGGTCTCACATGCAGGATATCTCAGAGCTTAAGGAGAATTTAGCTCAAAAGTTTGCCATGAAGGATTTGGGAGCAGCTAAGAAGATCCTTGGCATGAGCATTAGGAGAGACAGGAAAAATCACAGGTTGATATTGTCTCAGGAAGATTATGTGAACAAGGTGTTGGAGAGGTTTAATATGCAGGATGCAAAACCGATAAGTACACCTATGGCTGGACATTTTAAGCTAAGCAAAGAACAATGTCCCAATTCACATGATGAGGTAGAGTACATGAGTACAGTTCCATATTCTTCCGCAGTAGGGAGTTTGATGTATGCAATGGTGTGTACTAGACCAGATATTGCCCAAGCAGTGGGAGTAGTAAGCAAGTATATGGCCAATCCAGGTAAGGAACATTGGAAAGCGGTTCAATGGATCCTTAGATATCTGAGAGGAACCAGCAGCAAGCACCTATGCTATGGAGGTTCAGATACTTCTCTACATGGCTATGTAGATTCAGATATGGCAGGGGATTTGGATGGCAGGAGGAGCACCACAGGTTATGTTTTTACTGTAGGTGGAACGGCAGTTAGTTGGATATCTAAGTTGCAGAAGGTTGTAGCCTTGTCAACTACAGAAGCAGAATACATTGCAGCTACAGAAGCTAGCAAGGAGATGATATGGATGACACGGTTCATGGAAGAGCTTGGAAGGGAGCATGGGAGTTGCAGATTGTACAGTGACAGTCAGAGCGCAATCCATTTGGCCAAGAACTCAGCCTTTCACTCTAGAACCAAGCACATACAGCTAAGGTACCACTTCATACGGCAGGTATTGGAAGATGGTGAGTTAAAGCTGGAGAAAATTCATACAGACAAGAATCCTGCTGATATGCTAACAAAGCCGGTTACGATGGAGAAGTTGAATCTTCATTCAACTTCTATTGGTCTTCATGATTGAGTTGAAGATGGAGGAGCAAGAAGATGATGCTGTACAGGTTGGTGCAGCTGGTTTATCTCCAAGTGGGAGATTGTTAGGGTGTGGAGCTAAAAGCTTCACCAAGGAGCATAGCTTAAAACAGGTTCGGGTCTACACAGACGCCGGCGTCGGTCAGAAGCGACCGACGTCGGTTAGTAGCAGTTGCAGAGGCGCCGACGTCGGCGATATGGTCGACCGGCGACGGTCACAGGCGAACAGGCAGGAACCGATGTCGGTTACCTGCGTGTCCAGAAATCTATTTTCGTGGACGGCAGCGAGTGTTTGCATGATAAGTTTGAGTCGTGGACTCAAGCTTGCGTCTCTATTGTTAGCAATACTATCTTTAGAGCCCTTGTTCAAGAGGCTTAACTGTTTGTTGTAAGAGCATGCTCAAGTTTCCCTATTTCTATATGTAGGAAGGTCTTCTTAGCTTAGAATTGTATGAGTGTGTGTAGAACTGTAAGAGTAGAACATTGTGAATGTTTGAAGGACAGTATAGAGTTGCATTAATCCAGGTTGTTGGATTTGAATGTACTTGAGAGTGAGCTCTTGAGGAATAGAGATCTAGTGAGAGATCTTGTGTGCATCTAAGAGAGGTGTGGAAGAACGAAGTTTCTTCAAATTGTATTCCTATTGTAAAGAGTTTCAATACAAGTTTTCAGGGTGTTTTCTTGTATATCTTGTTCTGTGCTATTTATCATTTCAGTTACTTATCTATCTGATTTATTTCCGCGTTTATTGCTTTCACAAGTGTAATCTATTGTTGGTTTGATCCCCCAACAATACGGTTGCACTAGATCTTGCCTCTATCTATGTCACCTTTGTGGTCATTGGAATATCTATTACTATGAAACAACAATTGCATCTCCTACTCTTCTAACTTCCATTGGATCCCCTCACTATCATTGGCACTATTATCCCACACACCTTAGCTTACATGGTTGTATCATGGGAACATCTATTGGTACTCCTATACCCCCCACACCATGATGCTCCCTTGCATGCCCAAAACATTAACACTACTATCGGAGCTATTGGGTGTGGTAATCCAAACTATCCTATTATGTGAGGCACTATATGTGGATCTACCCACTAAGGATAGTGTCCTATAATCCTCGCATGCACTTACCCCTGAAAGGTACTTGGCCATGAGGGCCAATTATCTGATGTGCCCTAATATGGTTGTAAAATAATCTATTCCTATCTAATCATCTATAATGTTGGGGCATGTGGTATAATATGTAATAAATGATATTGTATTCATCACTACACATGCGATAGGTCAAGATCTACCACATGTGATAATCCTATAGGTTGATACATCAAAAATCTCTCATAAATCTAACTACTCAATAAGATAATAGTACCCATTGTCATTTACCCTTATAATAGAATACCATAAAAATAATGCATTAACTGCACCCAAATCATAGATCCCAAGTCATACAGTGTATCCTACTCCAATATGGATTGACATAGTGCAATAATATACAGTGAGACTTTCCCATCTGACTTGTGACATATCACACGAGTTGTCATAAGTCTAATAATAGCCTTCTGGATATATGGAATGATTAACATATATACATTAAATAAACACACTCATAAACCCACATGAGTATATCTATCAAAACCAATCATCCATAAAGTTGTGGCTCATCTCTCTGTATCTGTCTCAGGTGTATCACACAGCACATGCATGCATACAATCAAAAGTCCCGACAATGAATGGACATCCTCTAAGGTGATACCCACCTCAATGGTATCCCCATCTACCACCCACATAAAAGTGTTATTTATTCAATCCCATACTCCTGAGAACATAGCAATTAACTCTACTTCAAGTGGAATTTACTACATCTCCATAATATTGCCACAACTCAATGCAGTCAATTATGCTCGATTTGTCATAGGCAATCTCTCAATTAGATCAGGCAACCAAACTACATTTACTAATCTCCAGAGTCTTTGTTTCCTCTATAAAATATTAAACAACAAAACATTTATCATCTCTCTATCCCAAATAATAATCCAACATACTTTAAAAACTTAAAAATACAAGCAATTAATATACCTAACTACTTTAGCAACCTGCTTTATCTTTTCATCATCATTCCTACTAGGTCGGCCAACTTCTATACTAAGTCAACCACCCTATTTTTTATGTGGTCAGCCATGATGTACGATGCCAACCACCCTTCCTCATTCCTACTTGGTCACCCAACTTTTATATTAAGTCAATCACCCTTTTTTATGCAGTTAGCCATGGTGTATGTCATCGACCACCCTTTCTCATTCCTACTAGGTCAGCCAAATTATATACTAAGTTAGCCCCCTATTTTCTATGCAATAGACCATCATGTACATCATTAGCCACCTTTTCTCATTCCTACTAGGTCAGCGATCTTACCAACTAAGTCATCCACCCTATAATTAATGCAATCAGCCATGATGTATGTTATCATCCACCCTTTCTCTTTTAACTAGATCGTCCACCTTTAACATTGTTAGCCATTATAATCTATAAATATGTTACCTATTGATACACAGTCGACCACTTACCCAAACCTACCCAATTCAACTAAGTCAGCTAGGCTAACCTCATTTAATTTATGTGTTAATTTTTAACTAGCTTGTCATTAATGCCTTTGACCTAATTTTTCACCCCTTGACTCCTACCCACTATTCTTTGTAATTTTTACTCTATTACTAAATTTTTTTGGATTAAATTTCATTACATGGATTTTTTCCAACATCTAATTTTTCAATCCTAGTTCATTTTTCACCAAAATGCTAACAATTAGTATCAAATACACCCCATACCTGGATTATCGTGGTAGCAGCTACGATATGTCCTCCAACTCATCCTCCTCCTTGCATCTGGGCTATCATCTCTAATTTTGGAAACACAATGCTCTGGTTTCCAAAATTAGCAAATGTACAAATGATTAGTTAATTACCCTTTTATAATAAAGTTTTGAAACTTTTAACCTAACAATTATTTACTGACAAATTTCATATTTGGATCATAACTTTACTTCGGTAAATTCTTTTTGAAAAATTGAAAAAAGTTTTAGAATCCTAAGAATGTAGATATTTTTTAGTGCTAACCATATATTTTTTCAAAAGTTTCAAAATTTATCTTATTTTTCAAGTATGTCTATTGATTCTGCACATTGGACGCCTCTTCCATATGTTTCTCAAGCAGCGCCTATTCCAAAACAACAAGGTAAGTGAAGGTACATATTTAAAAATTATTTACTTCTATTTATTTTCCACTTTATACTATAATTTTTTAGCTTAGTTTTGTGCATTGCAATGTTATTTCTAAAAGAGCCATCCCATGTTACACTTATGTGACATGTGATGAGCTTCAAGTGGGACATATGTATATACATAATATTTTTAAACTTTATCATTTACTAATGTTTTCTCTCTTGGAAGAACCTATCGATTTTCAATCTCTCTAAATGCACACCTTAAAGGGTGAACCAATAAAGGGATGTGTAGACCATTAGTGCGTCGTAAGATTGTTGGTCAACTCTATCATTACCTAAACCTATTACAAATCCTGCTTATCTAACTCTCCCAAAAAATAAACCATGTTTATTTATTTTCATAGGCAATTCTCCCTTCAAATGTTTCCTAACTAAAAAAACACCCTATTTTAATACAAAGTCGGTCGGGTCAACCCTGTTATAAAAGCTAAAGCGCACGTTATGGAACTAAGTTGGCCAAACTAACCTAGTTCGAGGCCTAACAATAACTATTTATTTTAAAACTAGGTCATGTTGGCTGACCTTGTTGACTAAAATTATGGAAGGGTTAGAACTTATCTATTACTATAAATACAAAGCTCATTTCAATCCAATAGATAGTAACGATCATTTTTTCATTATTATAGCTCACAATTTTGATACATCTACATTTGAAGGAGCCATTACTTAAGGCTTGCCTTTGAGGGAAGAGAGCTATCTTATGGGAAGTCTTGGATGCAAAATAGGAGTCTCTTAGCTTAGAGATAATTACTATAGTGTGATCCTTACAAAGCCACAAAAACCTCTTATAAAGTACCATTGGCCAAGGGAGAGATTGAGACTCGACAGGGTCGCCCAAAGTTAAGTATCTCTAACTTTTATTATTTCATTTGATATATAGATATTGTACAAAATAATAAGTTTTGAATGTATAATTATTTGCTTAGACTACATCTATACTTAAAATTAGTATAGTTATAGGGTCTTCTTTTCTTGCCATCTTCCACGTTAGGTGATCTAGGCATCCATTTGCCTACCATGATCCCTTGATTATTTTTTTGGTGTTAAACCATCTCCTTTTTGTGCAACAAGCTTCGGTGAGAACTAGTTTAGTTTCATTTCATGTATTAGAAGACCTAGCTAGGGTTAATGCATAGTGTTATTTGACTAGAGGCTTTGGAAACCACTCCTTTAGTGTTGTGTGATAAGAGATCTCTTGGTTAGGTTTAATAGATGCAATTTGATCATGCCACTAATATAAAAAGTATCATAATAGATGTTAGTTGATTACCTTCTCTAATATTGTATTTATTAAGATAAGTTGTAGACCTGTTTTAATTTGTTGCAAATAGGGTTCACTAACTCTGTCCACAAATCAAAATTAATCTCAAGGAACAACATCAAAGGAGGGGGGTCTACCCTCCACACTTTAGGTTGTATAAACAAAAGGGGGGCTTCTAATTAGGGTTATTGCATAATATTATTTGAATAGAGGTTTTGGAAACCTCTCTTTTAGTGTTATGTGATAAGGGATCTCTTGGTTAGGTTTAGCATAAGCAATTTGGTCATGCCCTCAATATAAAAAGTATCACAATAGATGTTAGTTGATTACCTTCTCTGAGTTTGACTTTACTAAGTAGGATAAGTTGTAGATCTATCTTAATTTGTTGCATACAAGTTTCAATAACTTTGTCCACAAACCAAAATCAAACTCTTTAGGCACTATAACAAAAAGGGAGGCTTATTTGTGGGGAATACATATGCATTTATGCTAAGTACTATAATTATGCATCATATTTGGCCAAGAAAACAAGACCCACTACACTTATACGCCTAATTATTATCAATAAAACTATAGACAACTGCTCACATATAATGAATTCAAAATTAGAACCCAACTAAATGTGTAAATGGCTTTACAAATCTACACTCCCATTCACTAAACCTAAAGTGAGACAAACACTCACCTAAGGGAATGAAGCTAATCCTAGACCTGCAAAGACTCTTTGAAGCTCAAGGGGAACTCACTTTTGATACAATTCTTTTATCAAAATTCCCACAGACTAAATAAAACACAAAGAATGGAACATCACCACAATCTAAATGACCTCATAAGACATAAAAAAATTATAGCCACTCCACAATAACTCATATACGAACTTTGAGTTATTTTAAGAGTTAATCACAATACGAACACTAATTGCCCATCAATAATAATAGTCCACATCTACCCAAGTGAACAACCAATTTAATGCTATACACAATCCACTTGGAGAATGCAAACTTCTCACAATACATTCATGGACTATGCAATGTGCATTGCAATAACATGAAGAACCCATAAAGGATTTGCACATGAAAATGCAAAGTTCGTGAAAACAACAGAGGATTCAACAATGATATAATGCAAAAAATCCTCAACATAACATAAAGGAAAATATTTGGTAAGAGGTTGGTCCAATCACCTACAGTGATGCCTTGTTGATTAGGCAAACATATGAATTACCAACTCTCAATGTTATTAATAAAGTTTTTAAGGAGTCATGATTGTAATATTTACACAATCCTACACAAACGAGCATACATTATAGAAAAAATGAACATTGCATATGTTGAGTTCTTCACCTTCAAATTAGTGTTGTTACATTAAATAAATTTTCATACAATGACCACACAAAGAGAATCAAATCATTTCTTAAAATGTAACCAAGAGACATAGCTCAACATGACTGCAAGGATTTTATATCTCAGTTGAAGGCAATTCTACATGTCTTGCTTTCAACTTAGCAGCAAAACATCTATGCTATGAAGTTTCATTAGTAAACCCTGATCACCAATTTTTGCAGAGTCACTGATCTCCATGAATATCACAGTTTATCAATAATTCTTCTTACAATATAAAATCTACAAACTCACACAGAAGAAAGCTTACAAACAATACTGAGCTATCTACATTCTAGATTTGGCAAAAGACTAAAAGGCAAACTGTGTCAATTTATAAAGTTTTTAGAATTAGGTTGTTTGAAGCAGAAGGAAACAACTTTCAAATGGATGGAGCATCCTTAGACAAGTGGTAACAAATTCATGCATGCCAAGAGAGCACTTGATAGTGGATATAACATAAGTGTCATGCATAGGATATTTTATGAGTGTGTTGCATCATAAGATATATTGCACCAAAAGCTCAATGAAAAGTGTCGGCAAAAGTAACATAATCTTCAACCAAACTCATTAAGATCAGAAGAACAAGCACATGTCACTCATCCCGAGACTTGAGAATTGAGGGGCATACAACATGTATCGATATCCTCATCAAGTTTTTGACTATTAAATAATCCTTCAAGCACAATAAGAAGTTGATCCTTATACCTCATCCTTTAAAACAAACTTATTTGCATGACCATTACCATTTAACTCTGAATAACTTGTCAAGGATGACTCTAATATCATTTCCCTCGTAAACTGTGATTCAACCTCCGAGCTTGATCCCATAGGTCCCACACATCCCACATGGCAAAGGGTGAAGAACACTTTCGCCTTATCGTAACTTTAGAGTCTTGGTCGCAAAGGGTGAAAGCCACAAGTATATATGCTCACCCATTTTGAACTTGACTGTTTGGCGGAAAGGCCAAAACCCAAAAAGCGCCACTCTTCGTCGCCCATTTAGGGTTCGGGCTTCAATGTGCGAAAGGCAAGAGGCTCATTTTCGAAGCATTTCCCCATTGTCTAAGCCCGTAAATGCGATCATTTCTAGTCGTTAGAATTTTGGACTTGAGCTTCAAAATATGTGAGGTCAAGACGTAACCCCCCGAAAAGGTTTCTCACAGATTTACCCCGCTGAATCAAAAAAGCACCCCTACGCATTCTGAATCATCGGATATTCGGGCCTTAAACCCCTCGGATCTGAAGGCGTATAGGCAAACTCACGAAAGAAAATTCTTTACTAATGTTGCCTTGTCGCCGTTGCAGGCTTGGCATGTCCTCAAAATCTTTTTAAATAAATATCAATTAGGTGATGACATCCTCTCACTGGGATTCTTCTTTGGGGCTTCATACTTGAGCGCATAGTTACCATGTTTGAAAAGTTCGGATTGTTTGTAAAGGGAAAAAATTTCTAAAGTTCGAGATTTTGAAAAAAATTAGATTAAGAAATTTTATAAATTTTATAAATATCATACATATTTGTAAAACATAAACATATATAAATTGATATCACATGATAACAGAACCCAATAGAGTGTTAAACTCCAGTGTTCATTGTTCAACATCATACATATAAAATAATAACACAAATAAGAAAACAGTCTATATTCAGGGATTTTGGGACTTAAATTCGATTTACTCAAAAAGTTCAGTTCAAACAATATATGGACTGTGTTCAGAAGAATGTGGTAATTATGCTTGAGAGCAGGAATCAAATTTGAAGCGTTGGGTTTAATTTCAAGTTGAAGGTATTTTATTCATCCAACCCTTCTATAATGAAAATTTGTAAGAAATAGTTGCATTTTTATTGACCAGAGTAAATTAAATACATACATTACTGTTGCACTTTCATAAACAAAGCTCTGAGCACAAACACGAAACCCTATGTTACAAAGTCCCCAAAACAATAAGGATGCCTATATTACAAAAATCTTAAAAGAAAACTATAAGCAACATATTTGTTAGATCCCTATCAAATTCATTCTTGTGTTACTATTGCATATACCCATTGTATTTGTTCCATATTCATCATGCAAAAATTATCAGATTGGGAAATTCACATAGATGGGACAATCTTTCATTCTCTATAATACTTTCAATTTTTTGATTTAGTATAACAATACACGTACTGCATAAGTGAATATAAAAATCCAAATGCAAACAAATAAATGTAAACTAGATTTTTATAAATATGAAAGCAATTTGTATTATAAAAATCCCCATACGAAATATAATTTGTGTAAAAGTTCATTTTAAGACTCAACCATGGCTCTTATTTTATTGATCATTTTAAATTTATTAGTTTTAAAATAAAGGTAAATTATATTTAGTATGACTTGAGATGTAATTATGAAGTGATACTTTGAGATAAAGTGCTTTGAAAAACCAAAAATATAATATATTTAACAACACATGGTATAGCCATTTAACTAGAAAAATATAAAATAAACTATCATGTGACGAACCACCGATTATGTCCACTTGATTACAAAACAACAATTATCAAGACACTAATATATCATATGATTTTTTGAATGTGCTATACAAAAGTAATTCGACTTGACTGAAACAAGGAAAAGAGAATAATAATTAATAAACATGATAATAAAAACAAAAACTAATTTACTGCATGGGCTCAACTTAATAATGGCAACAGAAACTCGAGAGTTCTCCTATATAGAAAAATGAAATAAATTACATGAGCTCCAACCTCATAATGACAACCAAAAGACATATCCATACACATTGTGAACATTGTATTGATATAGATCAGAGTTTGCACAATAGAGAAAAAGCCGAACACCAAGAAATAAAATGAACACAATATAATATTCTATTGTCTCATGCTAAATTACATCCAACACAACACAAATATATAGGATATCACATCCTATTATTTAGGAATCCCACTAACTATGAAATCTCTTAGAATCTCCTATAATAGCTCAATCGAACAAACCCACGATATACAAAATATATTGTTGATACAATATATTCGTCTAACTACTAAACACTATTAAAACTAACCTGTAATATATCACAAACCTATTGTTGTTTTATTATTTATTAAACAATAATTACGTTATACACTAATAATGTAAACACCACACCTCAACATTCACTCCCTTGTGAACATTATTAACCCTAGTTTACACCCCCTTAATGTGAGCATGGAGAGAATATACATCTTAAAAAACTGGTCCGAACATAATTGTATGCTAATGAATACTGTTAGGTCTACATACTATTGTCTGAATCTTACTATTTGGATCTTGCTGCATATGACCACTAATATGCAAAGAACACATCCCATATTTATTTTATGTGATCGCAACACACATGTCATTGGCCGATCATCTCCATAAATAAGTCAGGCAGTCAGAGGATTTTTGTAGTTCATTGTTCTCTTATACCGCTGTTATCACATTCTATTATATCTACATTCTCCATTTTCTCCAAATATCAAAGGATTTTCAAACAAGTAGGGGAATGAAAACACACAATACTAAGAAAATGAAATATCACGAGGAATAAATCCTCATTGTCATCTTATGCAACCTCTGTTAATGTTTGTTGCCACCCAAACAAAAATAGTATAGACAGTTTCCATTGCCACTAAAGAACTATCCTTGACATTAGTTGATTTGGTGCAAAGCACACCACACTGAAAAATAAAAAACCACGCCACATAAAAGTCACCAAATCATCTAGGCCCCCCCATTGGTGACTAATGAGAGGATTTGAAACTTCCATCCTTTGTTTCCTTCATCCTCTAGTATGTAAAACTGCTTACTCAGATAATATGTCGATGAAGCTCAAATGCATGAAATTTTTGAGAAAAAATCCCCTCATAATTCGGGCATCGCGTACAAGTGAAAATGCGTTCGTAGAATAAATATTTTCATATTTTACAATGACTCTATATGACAAAATGATCTAAAAAATGGACTCTTGACAACATGACTCAATATACTTTATCAATGCAAAAAATGACTTTTTGACTCATTTTTTTAATGACCTTTTGACAAAAAATGACACTTTTTAAAAAAATGACTCGAAAATTACTTTGACACATCTGAATTTTAAACTCTTTTATAAAACATTAAAATTAAACAAAACTAAAGATCTTTGACTAAACTTAATGTACTTTTAAGAGACAAAATGACTTTTTTTTACATATTTTTATAATGACTTATCAAAAACATAAGACACAATGAAGATATTAATATCTAGACTCAGCTTGTAAAACATGTATTATTTTACTGATTTAATAATCCTATAGACAAAAGACTCAAATTCCAAAACTATAATGACACCAAATATAAAATCTAATCTAAAACAAACTAATACCCAAGAAAACAAAAGACCATGAGCCAAAAAGTGATATTGACGAAACCAATATACATGGTTTTTTTAATCACATATTTTAGAGACCGGGGGCAGTGTTTGTTGAAGGGGTGGCATGGAAGCCACATGTTGAGCTGACGTAGTGAAGCGGCCAAGAATATGGAGCCATGTGGGGTGAAACTTGTCTTGCATGCCATAGAGTTATTTGCCATCGTGGAACGTAGATTTGGTAAAGTATTTGGCGAGTCCGCACAATACAGTAATACATGATGCTAGAATATAACTATGTTAAAAGTAGACTGTGCATTGCTGAATTCTAATCATTAGATTTGCATAAAACTGCACATCCTTTTAACTATTATCGCCATGAACCAAAATATTCTTTTTATACTTGTAGAATATTAACTATGATGGAACAGATGGGGTTAAATGCTGAAGCCATGTGGAAGGTCTGTTGGTGATATGATCCAACGTTGATATTCCTTTGTGCCTCACAAAAGCTTATTATCCATCCAATCATATTGAATATGGCAGGGGTTTATTGCAAGAGATGTCTCAACAAAACTATGTTAAGCATAAAAAATTGAATCCAGATTACCACTGTTGAATGATGAAAAAACCACACTGAAATAATTAAAATATGGCTCTTTTACAATGTTAGACACTGGAGATAATTTCTCCACTAAACTCCCTGTTCCACCCCTCTCTTCTGTTCGCTCCTTTTCATGCGCATAGTCTGCATGCACAATAACAGTTAAACAACAATTTTAGATCAATTAAAGAATTAGTTCAGTCTTAGTTTGCATGCAAGACTGTAGTTAATTTCAGTTTGCTTTTTTAGTTATTTTTGTTTTCAAAATCTATTTAAAAGACCCATGGGCGCAGTCTTGTAACAGACAGATCAAGGAGATCAAGAAGATCAATAAAAATATTGTTTTTTTTTCATGATTGCTGTAGCAATCTGAGTGTGCTCTATTTTTATTTTCTGTTATGCTATTTTTTTTGTCAAAGTGGTATCAGAGCCCAGGCAGACCGTGGGAAAGAAGCGGTGAAGGAAGAGCGCAGGTTAGAGAAGGCTCGACGCCAGCTGAAAAAGAGCCGTTGGCAGCACAGCGTGTGGTGCGTTCGAGTCTCCCCTATGGTCGGCTAAAAAGTGGCGACACACAGCAGCAAGAAGTCTG
The DNA here is from genome assembly GCA_037957365.1 of Torreya grandis. NCBI lineage: Eukaryota > Viridiplantae > Streptophyta > Pinopsida > Cupressales > Taxaceae > Torreya > Torreya grandis. The sequence continues at coordinate 918,073 of JARHVA010004853.1, forward strand.
CAGAGAAAGACGCCTGCTTGGAGTAAGACGTAGCAGAGTCTGAGGCGTAGTCGCAAACTCAGCGCTATACCCTAGTTGACGCTCGTGTCAAAGTGGTCAACGCCCATGTCAAAGTGGTCAGGTTTTGTTGAAGCAAAGTCAGCGCAACAGGCGCGTAGTGAGTTGGTGGGAAGAGCCATTGAAACGCCCTGACGACTGTAGAGCCGTGTTCGAATCCCCGTGTGGTCGGTCTGCAGATCGTGCAACCAGCTGAGCTGTTAAAAGGTAGCGCCCAGCTCGTGAGGTAAGAAAAAAAATTCAAAGTCAGATCGTGGAAAAGCACCAGCGGATAAAGTCAAATTTAAAAAAAAAAAAAAAAAAAATGAGGACAAAAGATCGCAGTCAAATCAGATTTGCCAAGCGCAGTCAAAGAAAAGCTTTGGTGCAAGGAGGTTTTAGTCGCTTCCGCGTGAGACATGGCAACGAATAACAATATTTCTTAGCCTCAAATTCCCATTTTCAATGGTAAGAATTACGATTTTTGGGCAATTAAAATGAGAACATTGTTTTGCTCACAAGATGTTTGGGATTTGGTAGAAAATGGTTTTGTAGAACCACAGGATGACGCTGCCCATCAGGGATTAACTCGAGCACAAAAGGAAGAGCTTAAAGAGAACAAGAAAAAAGATGCAAAAGCTCTATTTCTAATCCAACAGGCATTGGATGAATCTATTTTTTCCAGAGTTGCAGCAGCAACGAGATCCAAATCGGCATGGAAAATCTTGGAGACTACCTATAAAGGTAATACAAAGGTAAAAATTGCTAAATTGCAATCTCTTAGGCGAAGTTTTGAAAATTTGCAAATGAATGATTCAGATTCAATAAACCAGTTTATGGGTCAAGTATTGAATATAGTGAATCAAATTAGATCTAATGGAGAAACAATAACGGATCAGAAGATCATAGAAAAAATACTCAAGAGTTTACCCAGCAAATTTGATGCAATAGTTGTAGCTATTGAGGAAACCAAGGATTTAAAACAGTTATCAGTAGATGAATTAATGGGTTCTTTGTTAACACATGAATCCAGAATGAATAGGAATAACAATACTTCTCTTGAGAATGCTTTCAAGTCTCAGGTATCATTAGGCAGAGGAAGAGGAAGAGGAAGAGGAAGGTCAAACTTCAGAGGAAAAGGCAGAGGCAGAAATGGAAGGAACAATCTAGATCAAGGTGAAAACAATAATCAAAACTACAACAATAGAGGACGTGGCAACAATCACTTTCACAAAGTTCACAGAGGTTTGATAAATCTAACATTCAATGTTATTACTACAAAAAATATGGACATTATGCAAGTGAATGCAGAAAAAAACAAAGAAATATGGACAAGCAAAATGCTAATTACTCAAATGAATCTAGTTCTAATTTTGGAAGCTTATTTCTTACTTGTCATGTTACTCAAGAAAATGCTAGAGATAATTGGTTCTTAAATAGTGGATGCAGTAATCATATGACAGGGAATAAAGAATTCTTTGCTAGTCTTGATGATTTCGTAAAATTTGAAGTGAAATTAGGAAATGATAACAAAGTGGATGTAATGGGTAAAGGAGTAATAAATGTTTTGGCAAAAAATGGTGAAAGAAGGTTTATTCCTGATGTTTATTTTGTACTTGGACTAAAGCATAATCTTATGAGTGTTGGACAGTTAGTACAGAAAGGTTACAGAGTATCCTTTATGGATAATGTTTGCACAATACTAGACAAATTTCCAAATGACAGGTTGATAGGAAAAGTGGAGATGACTAAGAATCAGATGTTCCCTCTTCGAATTCAGTGCATCCAAGGAGAAGAGGAAGCCCACTTCAAAACCATGCATCTAGACCAATCATGGCTATGGCACTTAAGGTATGGACATTTACATTTTGGAGGTTTGAATTTGTTACAAAAGAAAAATATGGTGAAGGGATTACTACCAATAAAACATCGAGGAAGTTCATGTGACAGTTGCATTCTAGTAAAATAGCATAGAGAGAGCTTTCCAGTAGGAGCCTCATATAGAGCAAAGGTAATATTGGAGCTAGTCCATAGTGATTTATGTGGACCAATGCAAATTCCATCATTTATAGGTAGTTCTTATTTTCTAACTTTCATTGATGACTCTAGCAGAAAGACGTGGATATATTTTCTCAAAAATAAGTCTGAAGCCTTTGGAAAGTTTAAAGAATTCAAGGCTATAGTTGAAAAGTAGAGTGGCCTTTACATCAAGGTACTTAGATCAGATAGAGGAGGTGAATATATGTCTAATGAATTTCAATATTTTTGCAGACATCATGGCATTAAAAGGCAACTGACTACAAGGTACACACCACAGTAGAATGGTGTAGCAGAAAGAAAGAATAGAACAATCATGGAGATGGCTAGAAGCATGTTAAAGGCCAAACATTTGTCAAATGAATATTGGGAAAAAGCAGTAGCATGTGCAGTATATATTCTGAATAGAAGCCCAACAAAGAGTGTCAGAGATCAAATTCCACAAGAAGCTTGGAGTGGTAAGAAGCATAGTGTACATCATTTCAGAATTTTTGGTTGTATTGCATATTCTCTTATACCATCTAAATTGAGAAGAAAACTTGATGATAGAGGTGAGAAATGCATTTTTATTGGCTATAGTGAAGAATCAAAGGCTTATAAGTTGTATAACTCCATTTCAAAGAAAGTGATTATTAGCAGAGATGTTGAATTTAAGGAAGAAGAAGCATGGGATGGTAGCACCATCACAATTGGAGCACCAATTCCACAAAATGAAGAAGAATCTGAAGAACAAAATTTGCAAGGTGATCGATCCTCTCTACAAACAAGAACAAGCACTCCAATAAGAACACCTAGGAGCTTAGTACAAGGTGAATCATCTGGTCATGCATGTCATCCTACTCCAAATTCACAAGTGATGAATCATATCCAACTCTTGCCACTTTAAGATCAAGATTTAAAGGTAAGAAAATGATAAACTTGAATGAGATTTATAATCAAGAAGAAGAGAAGTTAGATTTGTGTTCAAATTTTGCTCTTTTATCTCATGATCCTATGTATTATGAAGAAGTAGTTAATGAGGAACATTGGATAAAAGCAATGGATGAAGAGATGAATGCCATTGAAAGAAATCAAACATGGGATCTAACTAATCTACTTGAAGGTAAGGATTGCATAGGAGTCAAATGGGTTTATAAGACCAAATTTGATGCAGAAGGAAATGTTCAAAAGCACAAGGCAAGGTTAGTAGCAAAAGGTTTTGCACAAGAACATAATTGATTATAATGAAACATTTGCTCTAGTTGCTAGACTTGATACTGTTAGAATGGTTTTAGCAATAGCTGCTCAAAATAATTGGAATGTTTATCAAATGGATGTCAAATCAACTTTCTTGAATGGTTTCTTAGATGAAAAAGTGTATGTGAAACAGCCACCAGATTATGAAGTGCAAGGACATGAAGAAAAAGTCTACAGATTGAAAAAGGCCCTCTATGGTCTCAAGCAAGCACCAAAAGCATGGTATAGCATGATTGATTCATACATGACAAAAATAGATTCAACAGAAGCAATAGTGAGCCTACATTGTATACAAAAATCAACAAAGAAGGTTAGATTTTGATTGTGTGTTTGTATGTTGATGATTTGATTTTCACTGAAAATTTGTCTGTAGACACATTTAAATCAACAATGAAGAAAGAATTTGAAATGACAGATTTGGGATTAATGAAGTACTTTTTGGGCATAAAAATTGTACAATAAGAGAAGGGAATTTTTATTTGTCAAACTAAATAAGCAAATGATGTGTTAAGGAGGTTTAAGATGCTGAATTGTAAACCAACACCTACACCAGTTGCTACAGGGACCAAAATTAGCAAAGAAGACAAAAGGTCTAATGTTGATTCTACAACATTCAAAAGACTAGTTGGTAGTTTGATGTATCTTACAGCTACAAGACCAGATATCATGTATGGGGTCAGTTTAATCTCTAGATTCATGGAGTCATCAAAAGACTCACATTGCCAAGTTGGAAAGAGAATATTGAGATATGTGGCAGGAACAACAGAATATGCAATTTTATATTCCACAACTAATGATTTTAGTTTGATTGGTTATACTGATAGTGATTTTGCAGGTAGCATTGATGACAGGAAGAGTACTTCTGGACATGCCTTTCTTTTAGGAACATGTGTGGTCACATGGGCATCCAAAAAGCAACCTATAGTGACACTTTCATCAGTGAAGCTGAGTGTGTAGCAACCACATCAGTAGCATGTCAAGCAACTTAGATGAGGAGAGTATTGACAGATTTATTACAAGCACAGAAGGAGTCAACACCAATCTTTTGTGACAACAAATCAACAATTGCATTATCAAAAAATCATGTTTTTCACAAGAGGAGCAAGCACATTGATACAAGATTTCATTTTATCAGAGAGTTAGTGAACAATGGATAAATCCATCTGGAGTTCTGTAGATCTGAAGACCAATTGGCAAATATATTCACAAAGACATTAGCAAAGGAGACCTTTGATTATCTAAGACAAAATTTAGGCATTGTAAATGCTGAAGTAGTTAGTGGTAGAAATTAAGGGGGAGTGTTAGAGACTAGAGATAATTTCTCTACTTAACTCCCTGTTCCACCTCCCTCTTTTGTTCGCTCCTTCTCATGCACATAGTCTGCTTGCACAATAACAGTTAAACAACAGTTTTAGATCAGTTAAAGAATTAGTTCAGTCTTAGTTTGCATGCAAGACTGTAGTTAATTTCAGTTTGCTTTTTCAGTTATTTTTGTTTTCAAAATCTATTTAAAGGACCCATGGGTGCAGTCTTGTAACAGACAGATCAAGGAGATCAAGAAGATCAATAAAAATCTTGTTTTTTTTTCATGATTGTTGTAGCAATCTGAGTGTGCTCTGTTTTTATTTTCTGTTATGCTCTGTTTTTCTGTCATACAATTACAATATCTAATAGAACAAATGCTTAATTATTTCTTTATCTACATGGGCAAAATAGAATACAAAACCAAATGCACCTTAAAACTTCGCTATGCCATCACAGGTAGGATTTTAAATTATTCTGATACTAGATATTGATATAAATTAGAGTTTGCACAATAGAGAAAGCGCCAAACACCAGAAAATAAAATGAATACAATATAATATTCTATTGTCTCACGCTAAATTACATCCAACACAATACAAATATATAGGATAATATATCCTATTCTCTAGGAATCCCACTAACTATGAAATCTCCTAGATTCTCCTATAATAGCTCAATTTAACAAACCTACTATATACAAAATATATTGTTGATACAATATATTCATCTAACTACCAAACACTAGTAAAACTAATCTGTAATATCTCACAAACCTATTAACATATTATTGTTTATTAAACAATAATTACGTTATACATTAATAATGTGAACAACACAACTCAACACATTGCACTATATCAGAATCTTCAACCTGGATGGACAGAACCTGCCAAACCAATTAAACAAAATACAAAGCAAGATAAAAACAACAATGCTTGAAACACTGACAATAAGGGAAAAAATTTCATTGTAACAAACGTCACTCCTTCCCTATATGTTTCTCTTTGAACCGTTGTCTCACATTCACGCTCTTTCTGCTAGCAAAAGAAAAAGGTCAAATAAAAAAGTAACGACAACAAATGTTAACACAGAGAAATATTTAGAGGGTAAACTCTGTGAAAATAAGTTTCTCAGCATGGACAATCCCAAAGGTCTTACGAAGCAACTAACTCTCTCCTCAGCACCCACATGTTTGCCATGCAAGCTTATTTTGGTCCATGACAACATCTGTCACCTAAAGTTACCCCTGGTTGACATCCGTGCATATGATTTATGTGAGAATTTAATGTTGTTTGCCTGCTGTGGCATCGACTCTAGACTTCCATATTCATGTGGTAGCAGAACGTTGTGTATTTCTACAATTATTTCCTAAAAAGTCTTAGATTTTCATGCTTTGAAAAGCCCCGATTCAGACTCCACGTATTCTTTCTTTTTCATTTTTCTTAATCTGAGTTTTGCAGAGAGGCGGTGAAACTGTGAAAAAATAATTGTTGTAATGGGGTTTATAGCTCTATGTACTGTTTGTCATGCTTGAAGAGTTCAATATATGCAAAGGGTTGCTATTTTTGTAGAGGGGTTTTATCCAAGCCATTGCCATGATAGTTATTTTTTGAAAAAGAAAAAGATGAAAGATTTATGTGAAGAAAACAATGTAAAGATATTCCACTAGGTGTATGGAGGTGTCCAATGGAATATAAGGCTGGGGTTATTTTTTTTCTCAAATTGAAAATAACAGCTTGTGAAGGGTATTGATGATATACTGTAACTCCACCCTCTTCCATGGAGATTTAGAGTTGTGGATGCCTTATGACATTCTGCATATGCCCCCACTACAAAATTAACTACACAGATCCACTCTCAGTATATTATTACTGTATGAAGCTAAAGCAAGAGCACACATACTGTTGCCAACCTGGAGTTGTGCCCTGATTCAAGGACATGTGGGAAACGGCCAGTCCTCTATCTGGCTGAAACAATGGGATCTTCTCACGAGGGTGGGTGCCTTGATAGTGAGAAGAACCTCCAGAGAAGGCTGGTTCCTGTATGATGTATCAATGAAGATTCCTACTCTACACTACTGACTACCATGGAAAAGGGAGAAAGAAAACTTAAAGGGGAAATCCTACCTAAAAGTGGGTGATACACCAGAATTATGATCATACTCAGCTTAGAACCTTGAACACTGAGCGAACAAGAGAGAAGGAAGACCTTAGACTTCAATTAATCACTTGTGCATAAGTATTTCATGCAGAGGTTCGGTCCAATGACTAAAACCTGAGGGAAATGGTGGAGAGAGGTTTGATAAAAGACACTTTGCAGCCGCCTAACGTCCACTTACAGTTTCAACAAAAGACAATAAAGAACACTTTAACATGACCTGCGCAAGGACAATATAACAACTAGGTACGAAACATAATTTGGGAAGGGAGAAAACTCTACCACTTATGCAAATCGCTGAAGAAATATACACTATGCCACGCTTGAAATCTGATAGTACACAACCCTTAATGGCAGAGTCTGGTCTAACCAAGAGAGATTGGATGATTATTTAATCAACGCTGAAAGCCATTAAATATGAAATTACAATAGGCCAAAGACAGGTGTATAAACTTAAAGAAAAAGATTTACTTTTGTTAACTCCAAGCTGTACTTGGCCTTAAAATAAAATATATTTTCCTTTGTCCTTGCATGAAGCCTATTTGTTTGATGAAGCGCACTTATCCTTGTTATGAACCGTCCACCTCTTCTTTGCATGTAAATCTTCTAGTGGATGCGGCGTTTGATCAATTAGTCAACTCCAAATATGGACTAGTCAACTCCTCGTTAGAACTCAGAACTCCAGTTGAAGCTGGATTTAGTCCTTCGGATGCATGCGCTGAATGAAGACAAACAGGCATTTAATGATCAATCAACTGAAACTTTGACCGTTTATTCGAAAATAGCTCCGATGTTTGAAAATAGCTCCAACATTTGCATGTAAATCTTCTAATTTTGATTGTGTCTATTTCCGGCAGGATTTCATATTCAATTCTTCGTCGGACTGTCTATTTTTTGTTCCTTTTGCACAGTCGGCTTCCATCTATTTTGGGTTTTCTGCTACCTTTTAAATCTCAACGGTCACTTCTTGCAGGAAAAAATTGACGCCTGCAGGACGTCACCGGAAACCGTCACATTTCCTTTGGAAATATTTCTGCAGGTTTATTCCTTTGTTATTTCCCTTTGTTGGCTCTTTTGTGTTAGTCGCTGAGTCATAACTGCGGGCTTTTATTCTGTCGGCTTTCGAATTCCTTTGGACTTTTGTCCGAAGGAATTCATTTTCGTGGTTTTGCCTTGCCTTTTGTCTTGGTCTTGTTTTTCTTCGGGTTTATTTCTTGCGCAAGTGTTTATAAATTTCAACGGTTACTTCCTAGCTTTGTCCCCTGCCCTTTTCGAATTCCTTCGGACTTTTTGTCCGAAAGGAATTCCTTCGGACAAAAGTCTGCATAAATTCATTCTCTTTGCCTTTGCTCTTTTAATGTGCCTTTCGGCAGCCAAAGTGTCCTCCACCAGTGTCCAGGTGTCCTCCGGCAGTGCCCTTCGGAAAAATTGGAGGGCACCCGGGCTTTTTGCAGAGGTCTGCGATTTTGGTCTTCCTCCTGCCCGAAGGGTAGTGCCCTTCGGCCCTTTTGTAAGTGTCCCTTCCGAAGGGTACCCTACCCTTCGAAAGTCTTGAAACTGTCCCTTTTCCTTGTCTTTTGAATTCTTTTGGAATTTCTTCTAAGTGCTTTACAAATTTGACTGAGTGCGTAGATAATTGACTTCCCGAGTCAGTAGAAATTCTGATTTAGTCCGCAGAAAATTTGAGTAAGTCCGCAGATTTTTTTCACTGAGTCCTTAGAATCAGCAAAGGAAAACAATGAATTCTTCCATCCTTGGCTAGAGACTAGAACTTTCCAAGTGGCAAGAAAAAATCTGACTCGTGGAAGATTTGTCAACACATACCAGGTGGATATTTTCCTCTTGATTTCCTTGATGAATGGAGTCTTAAGCTTGGTAGACAGATACCAATAAGAATTGCTGCAAACAAAAACCTCACCTTTAATTCTAAATCATCCATTTTTCTCCTCCTTCCAAAATCTAAAAATAACAATGCACTGGTTTTGGACATTGATATCATTATCTTATCAACAACACAACAAAATTATAGAAATAATAATAGTATCGCATAATGTCCTCTACAATCTTGTAATCCAACAAAAGGCAAACGACAAATTTGCTAAAATGAATCCCCAGTGGCATCAACATAAATAGAAACTGTCAATCCAAATAGCCAGCGGGAAATACAAATTAATGTGACCCATATGAATAACCATCAGGATATACAAATTAATGTGCCCTATCCGAATAACCACCGGTATTTTCGTTTAATGGGAATTTTGATTTCCCACACAGCAGAAACTTGATCGAGTAAATTTTTAATGATTTTGGAGGTTAAAAACACGATTTAAAATGTTGGGAATGGGGACTCAAGATTTGTTGTGGTATTGGACAGTGGGAATATCTATCAAATATTTATGCAAGCAATAAAATATTAAATATCTTTTGACATGCATTTATTTGGTATAACCCTTCTTCTGTAATTTTTAACAAAAAAGTATACTTCTTATTTCTCAAGTAATTTATCATATTTGAATTTTTTTTAATGGGTAAATTTTGTGTCACACTTTTCTGACAAGTTTGAACTCCGTGGAAGAGCTGTGACAGGGTCAATTTTGATCCTTGCTTGAGAGCCTTTCATATGACTCAACTCTTTAAGGTGACTTTCTTCCTTTTATCCTCTTTGACTTTGTGCTCTTAAACACATTTACCCATTAATAACTAGACATTAATGAGCAAAGATTAATGTCTTGTAATTACACACACACACACACGCACACACACACACACACACACATGTGTGTGTGTGTGTGTGTGTGTATATTTAATGTCATGTCAATTTAATTTGTGGATACACACACTTGTGTAATCATTTTTTAGAAATCATTCTAAATTTATGGACACCACTTCACTTTGTTTAATGGTGATTGCATATGTCGTGTCTCATTTTATCGAATCCCTTCAATCCATGCGTATCAAATGTAGTATCAACCTTTCTCCATTTCATTCACATCTTTTCATATTTGTTTTATTATAATGTGGTTACTAAAATATGGTATTAAGTATTTGACAATGATAAATTTGACATACATTTTACCATGCACAAATATGGTTCTACCTGCCATTCTCTTACACCTAAATGTTACTTTATGAGTCTGACCCTCTTTGTTTACTATCAAACACTTATAGGAACAATACAGTATGTGACAAACCAATTTATTACCTTATACAAATATTTTGGGCTAGACCTTTATTTCAACCCTTCTGTGCATGGGTCATTACCATCAGATTGGGTTAATATCATCAGTCAACACTGACCTGCACTTGATGATAAGACCCTCTCCCAACAATGACTAATTTTTAAAATTAAATCTTTCCTTACGGTCAACGTATCTACCTACCCTGTCGGTGGTGCGAGAAATTACCCAATTATATATATATATATATATATATATATATATATATATATATATATATATATATATATATATATATATATGTCTCACTTGATATGGAACTTGAAAATTATATGGTACATATCTATACACTATTGCATATTGAGCAAAACTATCATATTCCTCCCAAATTCAAAACCAATCACTAGGAGTAGTCACAAGCCAAGTCTGAAGCACACCAAATCCAGGTCAAAGCAAACATTGTCAAGTATCAAAACCAAATGATTAGTTGCATTCATATAGTGAAGGAGCAAAATTGCACAAACACATTGGTGAAAGAACTATGCATGGTATGATTTCCCCCATTAGAGTATCATGTACATACATAGTGATAGATCATCAATAAGGGTGATTGGGATCAACTCAACCCATTACACTTTCTTGATTTTTATAAGATTATAGTCCTCACAAGCAAACCCAGGGTTTCAAGGTGAACAAGGTTTATTTATGGAGTTTCATGCATCACAAGGGTTCAACATTGTACATATAGAGCTTTCATAGATAGGGGAAGGTGTCCATATGTTCATAAATCTCCTTTTCTACATAGGTCACTATCAACCACTACAATAAGTATCAATAACCGATACTAACCCAAAACTAATGGAATAGATCATGCATAGACAAAAACATAGTTCTTGATCTAGATGAATCACATGTCTATTATAATATATTTTTCATTATTAGAATACAGTCCTACTAGGTAGTTAGTTAGAAAAGCTAGGGTGTAAATACTAATATATGGTATTATGTACTTGACAATGACAAGCTTGATATATATTTACCATGCATGACTCACACACACAAATATGGTCATATCCTGCCATCTCACCCTATCCTAGTGCTTTCTATAGGTTTGACCCTTCCATTTTACTATTACACACCTATAAGAACCTCACTATCTATTTCAAACCTACATACTACCTTGCACATGCATTACTAGATGTTCAGTTTAGTCCTCCTAAGCACTGGTCACTATTATAAGATTAGGTTAGTATTGCTAGTCAATATTGAACTGCACCTAATGATAGTGACCCTCTCTCAACAATGAATACTTTTTAAAATCAAATATTTTTTTAGTATTGACCCATCTACCTAATATGTTGATGGCATGAGAAATTACCTAATTGGAATCATATATATACAAATCAAGGTCTCACTTGATAGGGGGCTTGACACTTATCTAGTACACATCTATATATTATAACACATTGATCAAGACTATCTTATTCTTCCCAAATGCAAAACCAATCACTAGGAGAAATAACAAGTAATTTTGAAGCATACCAAAGCTAAGTCAAAGCAAACATTATTAAATATCAAAGCCAAATCATTAATTGCATTCATATAGTGAAGGAACACAATTTCATAATCACACTAGGTGAGAGAACTATGTGTGGCTAGATTTCTCTCATTGGAATATTGGTTATGTAGGTACCAGTCAATTATCAATGAGGGTGATTGGAGTTAACTCAACCCATTACACTTTCTTGGTTTTTGTAGGTTATTAGTTCTCATAAGCACATCTAGGGTTTCAAGGTGAAGGAGACTAGTTTCTAAAATTGTGTTATCATCAGGGTTCGACATCACATTTACAAAACTTCAAGAGACACGGGAAGGTGACCATATGCTCATATATACTCTTTTGTGCACATGTCACTATTAACCACTACAGGTCAATATCGATAGTCAAAATTGACCCAAGGTTGTCAAAACTGACCATACACAAATTGAAACATAGTTCTAGATTTAGATGAATCATAAGTTTACTTCAACCTATTTTCCACTATCAAAAGTCTCAGACAAACAATCAAAAAATCTAAGTACTTATCACTTTGTTGTACCTACTATATTTTGGATATACCACTTGCCAAATTATTTTAATATGTTTCAAGATTTTATATTAAAATTCATGCTTAAATGTCATATTTGGTAATCTAAACTCACATACTAGTTTATATCATTTTAAAATTTCTAAATCCAAATTAAAATAAAACATACTGGTCACCCTGTATATTGCTCAAATTGTGTCAAATCTTAGGTCTCTTTTAGGGTTTCATCCTTCTAGGATTTTAAATTATAATTTTAGGGTTTTATTTTGTTTAAACCCAACTAAGTTCACTTAGAAAAAAATACATTTGAAAAAAAAGTACAACAATCATATTTTAACAACCTTAAAATCTCTACACCAGTCAAATTTTTCATATAGTGATTTATATGCTAAAAATAACTGAATACAATAATTGCATTTCATACATTAATCCATTGATTAAGCATTTAATCCCAATTTGTTTTACCCCAAAAATAAGATCTCAATGGTGCAAAAGATATACGATTATATAATAGTTTAGGTAACAAATTTTAAAGGAACAACACATCAAAAAAATGAAGCCAAATATGTCAAATGATCCATAATCAAATATACATCCACTATTGCAGTACAACATTCTATTTAACAAATGTATAAATTTGACAATAACCTTTGTTGTGTAAGTCATATAATACAATAATATCAAATCTCATAGTACAACATAGCTTCTATGAAATAACTCATGAAATAAATACAATAGCCATGAGTATGTATTAGAATTGGTTCAATTTCATTTGTAAAGAGGGAAACATCATTTAGATGCTTTTCCTCCAACCACAGGGCGACAGTCCCTACACACCTCCCCATTGGGAGTGGCCTTTCCATTCACAAAGGAGAAGATAATGATGATGCAAGCCTTCAAAACTATCCAAAAATCATATGTGAAAGTATAATCAGTATTACATGTAGCCAATCATACAGACTCTAGGTACGTGTCTATTTAATGACCTCAAACAAACATTTAAAGTATAAAGTACTATGAACTGACGAAGTATACATCTATAACATTAATTTGGCCAAAACATTTTTATAGTATTATCAAATTTCAAATATGGGTCATAATCCACATCATCCATACTCTCTGCTATACATACTTTTATCATTTATTGTCTTATTAACCGATGATGAGTGATCATAAATAGGCTCCCTGCATGTCACTCATCATCCCTTAATGAGTGGGAGAACTGATAAAATAAATTAGTTCAATACACAAGGGATTCAACCAGTCCTCATAAAAATAATAAAACTAGAACTAATATAAAGTCAAATGACAACCAAACTGAGATTTCAAACCAATTGTCCGTAGAGGATATATTACAAAATTCAATACAAGAACCTTTAACTTAAGAGTACAATAAATCACATTTGGACTTAAAACAACTCTTGACTCTTTATTTAAGGTCTTCACAATCAATCATATACTTTAATCAAAATAAAATTCTAATCAAAACAAATCTTGATTTATAAGTCCAAACCAATTCTCGACTAAATACAAGGTGTGTGTGTGTGAGTGTATGCGTAATACGTATCAAATCCCATCCAAAGAATATCCAAGATTTATGATATCATGGTTTGGGTTAAAAATGGGTTCAATATACAACTAATCTCATAGTATTTTTAATCTTAACATTTAGGTCTAAGTTTAAACCCACATTCAACCAATTTTATCAAGCCATTTCCAACTTTCAAAAAAATAATCTCATATTAACTTTTGTAATAGTTGTATGTAAATATAAATGTTAAATCTGAATTTTATATGATAAACTAGTCTTGTACACTTGGCAAATATCATTCATAGCTCAACCCTTTAGTTTTAGAACATTTTCACTGTTGTAAGGTCTGCATTCACCATATATATATATATATATATATTACACTTTCATTTATAGATAGTCAACAATTTTTTATCCTCCAAGATATTAACGTCCATACTAGGATACTAATGTTGACACTATTGTCCTAAGTTTGATGCTAGTGTTCATACCTCATAAACACTCAAATTTACAAATATTTTGACATGTATGGGTCAAACTATTTGTCTTAATTAACTCTATCATGAGATCATTTCAAAATATGTGGTGTAAATATAAGTCAAAGCCCATTCATTATCATCAAGTAAAACATTAAGCACACATCTATCTTATACATGTTACGCCCCTAACCTATCGCATATATTGGGATAGGAATAGATGACTTGTGTCTTACTTGTCCATCTTTGATGTTATTTCACCTTTATATATGCATTCATTTGGTTAGTAGGTCAGTCTATGGAGTAACCATGGCCTAGGTAGACTATAAATAAGAGGTTGTGGGTAGTTGTTTATCATCATATTATGAATTCTGCTCTTATTGAAACTTGTGGAGGTTGCTCCCTCAAAGTGGCTTGTATTTTATTCTTATATTTTTCTATATTTTAGTCATATTATGATATGTTGATGTTATTTTACTATAATTTCCCTATGAATTTTTTTACTGAAGTTGGGGAATCAGTCAAGGAAATCAAAAAACAAAAATTAGGATTTGGATAAAAATTGATATGGAGTATGTTCTTTGTATTTAATGATTTAAGGCTGATATAAATACAAAAATGCTTGGTCAAAGTTGGGTCAAAAGTGCCAATCAGGATCGACATTGTCAAGCCCTTTTATGGTAGGACCACAAACTAGGGGCCAAGGAAAAGGTGTTGAAAATCCAAGTAAAAATAATCGCAAGGAAGATATGGAGTCAGAAGGGGGGTTATTGGATCATTTATACCAGGGTTCTCTAAGATAGATCAGAAAGTGAGCCAAATTGACTACAATGTGCAAGGCATTCAAAGTGAAATGCAAGGCATGCAATCTGAGATGAAATCTATACAATCTAGTTTGATAAATATCATGATGGATTTAAAAAATAATTCAACCAAATTATCCATCTATCACTATTACACAACCCCACCATAGTGGATCTCCTAACTAGCCTAATCCAAATCCAAGTACCTTGCCACAAAGGAACCTATTACCAAAGGTGGATATGCATAAATTTGGTGGAAAGGATCCACTCAAAAGGATCAACCAAATTGATATATTTTTTGATCTGCATTAGATCCCATGTGGATAGAAGGTTACCATGGTATCCTTGTATTTAGAACCTAAATAATTCATTTGGTATCGATGGTTATGTTCTCAAAAGAAAAAGATGACTCTTAGTGTCACCTAATTAGTTTTTACAAAAGAGTTGAAATTACACTATAACAATAATGTGACAGAGAATTACTTCAGCTAATTGGAAAAATTATGACAAATTGGCTCAGTCAAGGATTATATTCATCATTTTTAGAACCTATCTTTGCGTGTGACAATTTCTAATGAGAACCTGAATGACCTATTTTTGGGTGGCCTCAAGGATCATTCAACATGAGGTACACATGTTTAATCCAATTAAATTTTTTGATTCTATTATCATGGCATGTAGGGCAGAGGAAAAATTCATATCTAATAAGAAGTATCCATTCACTCACTTCAGAGATTGTAGCATATCAACACTATCATTTCCTCCACCTACCAGATTGACCCCTCAACAAATTGAAGAGAAGCATGTAAAAGGATGATGTTTTGGATATTATAACAAGTGGAGAAAAGTACATAGATGTGCTGAGAAGAATTTATTCTACATTGAGGAATCCAATGAAGATGATGAATAGGATGTTGTCTCAAATGATGATGAGGAAGAGATAGAGGAGGTACCTAAAGATTCCCAACCCACAATCTCTTCTCATGCACTTTCTAGTATTATCACTCCTCAAACTCTCAAGGTGGTGGGTTTCCTCAAGAAATAGAAGGTGATAGTGTTGATTGACTCAAGGAACACACATAACTTCATCAACCATAAGTTGGCCACTCAACTAAACTATTAATTTACTTAGCACCAAAAATTTAGGTCATGATTATAGATGGTGGCACAGTCAATTGTTTAGGGAAATGCCATAGTATTAAGCTTGCTATGAGCAAGTAAAATCTAGATTATTCTATATTTTTTATTCCCATGGGTGGTACAAACATTATTTTGGGAGCCCAATGGCTCAAAACCTTGGGTACAATTGAGATGAACTTATAGGAACTATTCATGTGCTTTCATTATGAAGTAAAAAAAATTGAACTATGTGGATTACATGCAAAATCTCCACAATTGGTTACTTCACATTAAATGAGAAAGATGATAAAAAGGGGGTGTAAGTATTTATATCACAATTATGTTCCATAGAAGTTCAACCCATAAAGCCATATACACATCATGATCTACAAATGATTCTTAATGACCACCCATGTATTTTTGGGGCCATGCCAAAAGGACTACCACCAAAAAGAGAACATGATCATGCCATTAAACTATTTCTAGGGAGTCAACCACCAAATATCAGATCATATAGATATCTATATGCAAAAAAGAGTGAAATCAAAAAATATTGTCCATGAGATGCTGGAGGCAGGGATCATCAAGCGCAACCAGACTGCATATTCATCACCAATGGTCATGGTGCATAATAAGGATGACACATAGAGGATGTGCCTAGATTATAGGGAACTCAATAACTACACCATCAAAGATAAATTTTTTATTCCAGTAAATGATGATTTACTTGATGAGTTACATGGTGTTATTTATTTTATAAAATTGGATCTTCATTTGGGGTACCATCAAATTAGAATCAAGGATGAAGATGTTCATAAAAATGCTTTTATAGCTCATTAGGGATATTATGAGTTTTTGGTAATGCCATTTGGTATTAAAAATGCACCATCTACTTTTCAAAGCTTGATGAACACTATTTTAAGGCCCTTTTTAAATAATTTTGTGCTAGTTTTCTTTGACAACATATTGATTTATAGTAAGACATGGGAAGCACACTTGAAACATGTGTTGATAGTTTTAGAGCAGCATTAAATTTATGCAAAGCCATCCAAATGTGCTTTTGGATTATAGGAGGTAGAATATATAGGTCACACTATATCCCATGAAGGTTCCAATGTTGATCCTCAAAATATCAAAACTATGTTGGAATGCCCAATGCCTAAAACTCTCAAAAACCTTTGAGGGTTCCTAGGATTAACTAGTTACTACCGAAGATTTATGAAAGGTTATGGTAGCATATCATCTCTACTTACTATATTGCTAAATAAATATGCCTTAAAATAGAATGATGTAGACACTAAAGCATTTGAGTAATTGAAAGCAACTATGTGTACCACCCCATTTTTGGCTACTCTAGACTTCTCAAAGATGTTAATTGTTGAATGTGATGCTTCTAGATTAGGATGGGGAGCAATAATAATTTAGGGAGGAATAATCCTTGAATTTTAGAGTCATGAATTCAAAGGTAATAATCTACAAAAACCTATCAATGAGAAATAAATAATGGTTATTCTTTGTGCATTCAAACAATGGAGGCCCTATATGATGGGTAGACACTTTAAGGGGAAAACAGATCATGATAGTCTCAAATAAGTTTTGGAGCAAAGATTATCATTTGAGGAAAAATAAAAGTGGGTAATAAAAATGTTGGGTAATGATTTTTAAATCATTTACAAGAAAGGTAAAGATAATGTAGTAGCAGATGCACCATCCTTTTGGGATACATCCACATAAGCATTAATTTTTACAATGTCCATGTTGCAGGTAAATTAGGTATGAAGCTAGGTTAAAGTGGGATCAGGAAAAGGATAGATAGGTTTTGATTAAAAATATCTATCAATATTATATATCCTCTAAAAAATTTGAATGGAAAGGTAATGCCATATGGTATAAGGATAGGTTATACTTGTGTAAATATTTAGAGCTAAATCATAAGATTCTTGCAGAGTTGCATGCATCTCTAATTGGGGGACACTTTGGGTTCTTGAAAACTTATCACAAAATCAAGCGAGAAGTAATTTTGGAAGGACTCAAGGGAGATGTATAAAATTTTGTGGTAGAATGTTTGATATGCCAATAGAACAAAGGTGAGATAGTTAAGACCTCGAGTATGTTATAACCTTTAACAATTCCTAGTCAAAGGTAAGAGGAGGTTTCCATGGATTTCATCATAGGGTTGCCTTGTTATGAAGGTAAGAATGTTATCTTGGTAATTATGGATAGGCTTAAAAATATGCCCATTTTTTTCCCTCTCACACCCATTTACAACAAGTACAATAATGACTATTTTTCTAGAGGCAATTCTAAAATTACACAGAACCCCAAAAATAATTGTAAGTGATCATGATCCTATTTTCACTAGTAATTTTTAGACTGAACTATTTTTATATTTGGGTATTTAGCTCATATATCATCTTACCACCCCCCAATCTGATGCACAAACAAAAGTGGTCAACAAATGTTTAGAGGGGTATCTTTGTTATTTTGTATCATATAAGAAAGAACATTAGGTTAAATGGTCACCACTTTCAAAATGGTGGTATAACATATATTTCCATACCTCTTCTAAAATGTCCCCATTTATATCACCATATGGTTACCATCCACATTCCATCACTTCTTACTTAAGGGTGAAAACCAAGGTTCAAGATGTGGAGGAGCACATTCAGCATCAATAAGAGGTTTTAGATGGTTTGAGACAAATTTTGGCATTAGCACAAAATAAGATAAAGAAACAAGTAGATCAACACCATAGTGAGTGATATTTTGACATGGGTGATTAGGTTTTCGTACGTTTACAACCTTACAAGTAGATGTCATTGAAGAAACAAAAAAGGATAACAAACTTGCTCCTAAGTATTATGGCCCTTATCAGTGTCTATAGAAAATTGGAAGTGTGGTTTACAAGATGGATTTACCTCATTCATCTTGCATACACCCAATATTTCATGTTTCCTACTTGAATAAGGTCATTGAATAGAAAGTCTTAGCCCAAACATAGCTACCAGAACTAGATGAATAAGGATGAGTCATTTTGGATCCAGAGAAGATCCTAAAAACATGTACTAAGAGGTTGAGAACTAGAGTGATTAAGGAATATTTGATCAAGTGGAAGAACCTGAGTAGTGAGGATGTAACTTGGGAGGGTGAATATTTTATGCAATAATATCTAAAATTGTTCAACATTGAGGATGATTTTTGTTTGAAGGGGAAGGGCATGATATGCCCCTAACCTATCACATGTATTGGGATATGAATAACCAACTTGTGGATTACTTTTCCATCTTTGATGTTATTTCACATTTCTCTATACATTTATTTGGTTAGTAGGTTAGACTATGGAGTAACCATGGTCTAGGTAGACTATAAATAGGAGGTCATGGGTAGTTGTTTATCATCATATTATGAATTTTGATCTTATTGAATCTTGTGGAGGTTACCCCCTTGAAGTGGCTTGTCTTTTATTCTTATGTTCTAATATATTTAAAACATATTGTTATATATTATTATTATTCTACTTTGTTATTGAAGTAATTTAATAACAATACCAAACAAAATCACCTCACAAATTTGCAAATCTTCCATATTCTTCCCTATTTCCAAATTAGTCATAGGATCAATATTCTTACAAGTTTGAAGCATCCAAAGAGCATCCCATGAGTAGTATTTGTCAAGTTACAAGCTACATCACTACATAAACTCGCATATATCATATTGCATAATTAATCACATATAAACCCACATAAAAGGGATAATGTAAACATGTAAATTAACATTCAAGCTAAAATCATGTACTTGTGACCACTCTTTTACAAACTTAGCTCTAGACCTATCTTAGGCCCCTTTTGATCAATTTCAACCACCTTACACACTCTTCTAAGTTGATAAACAACCCTTGACTATACTAACCCTATTCTTATCAACTTTTGACACCTTTTAGGCCTTACCTAACACTAAGCATGATCAAATCACCCATTGGACAAGAACACCCTAGTGGACTATAATGCATTGCTCTAATGTCCTTGCCCCCTCTCCTATCTTCCCACTAAAAAATGACTAATTTATAAATTCAAAAGTTATTGGAAGGTCGGACTATGTCCCTAATGAACCCCATTCAAAATAATTTCTAGATATGACTATATAAACACTTTTCAAACCATTTGGCACACAGAGGCTTCCACATCAAAAACCATCAGAATCATAATTGTACATTGAGAGAAAAGTAGCTATTTTTTCCAATTTTGATTGCATACAACCCTATTAGCCTAGAGCTCAAGTTTGAATACATTTTATGGGTCAAAAGTCACTATTAATACACTTAATCACATCAATATTGCCCCAATATCTATCATATTGCACCAATTATTCACATACCATTATAACATGGGAGAACTACATGAAGTTTGTTCTTTTTTTAGAGTATTAGTATGTAGGCAATGCTCAATACATGGGGTGTTGGGGTCTCTCCAAACTTCAATATACTCACCCCTTTTTACCCCATTGATTTTTATTAGTATTCATGTCAAGGAACTAGGTTTTTTTAGGAAAATCAACTGTATAGTGGTCTCCATAAGTAATCACAAGATCTTGCAGTAGATATAGGATTCACAGATGAAAACATAGAGAAACCATATACCCTCATTTTATAACTATAATTGGACAAGAGCACTACATAGTGGACATAATGCCACCCCTCTAGTGTTCTGCCCATGGCACTATTGTCTAGGCTGAGATTCAGTTGTTGATTTATGTTTCTAGTCACTAGGCCACTCTACACATCAAGTTTCATACTCTGATTCCTCTCATAGATACAATTTATAGCTAAGTCAATATTTTCTCAATACACTTTACTATTTTTAATAAATTTCTAGAATACAATAGTTCTAAATCAGTGAATGCTATTATTTTTATACTATTCTCTTAATTTACATAATAGTGTTATCTCTTAGGGTTTTACATAAATTCTAAATTTTATAGAACATATGGGTGAACCCGTTTATTGTCAAATATTACAAACCCTACCTAAAAATTAGGGTTTCCTTCTACTTACATTTCTCTAGTTTTAGATCTTTATTTGCATTATTTCTGTACTTCATCATGATTATCATGACTAAGCTTATCTCTCAGTTCCTAGTGCAAAGTTTATTAGTGTTATTTACATGTTTCTTGCCCATTGTTTGTAAAATATTTCACATATATGTAAGACCATTTATGCATCATATTAAGGCACAACTTACAACATCTATTGGTCCACCATTCTTTAGAGATTATTATTTTATGGCTCAATTTGAATTACCATTAGTTACTACCAGATGATAGAGATATTAGATGGTTCCTTTTATTCCTCCTGTATATAGACCCTCTAACTATATCCACTCATATCCCACTCCTAATGTTCACCCTAGGCTTATATTATATCTTGAAATTTGAGAAGTTGTTATTAGATGAGGTCAGGTACCCCTTCAACTAAGACACGAGGAACACATTTAGACAATCTCGCCTCTTCCCCAACCTAATCCATTAGGATGAAGAGATAAAACTAAATCATATAAATCAAATATATTTAAGGATTTATCAACTAAGGAATACACCAACTAAGATTTTTGTGTTACAGTTGCTTCAAAAGGTTACCATTTTTAAGGATTTTATTTACCAAGCATTGAATCAAACATCGATGCCTCATGACACAGAGCCTTATTATTTTTCATTTGTTGTGAATACTTTGAAGGACATTGAGGATGTTAATTATTTTAGAAATTATTATTTATTGTCATAGTTAATCATTGATAAAAATTTACCATTATTCATACAAGCTCAAATCAACAATATAACAATCAAAAGATTTCTAATTGATAGTGGTTCAGGGCTTAATATTTGAAGCCTCACATTTATACAAATAATGAACATAAACATGGTAGACATTCAAAATACATATAATAATATCAAAGGATTTGATGATGTGCCACACTAAGCTTTGGGTTCTATCACTTTGAATATTATAGTGGGGCCAAAACCCTATCTACACAATTTCAGGTGATGCTTAATCATTTGCATTACAATCTACTATTAGGTAGACCATGGATACATGCCATGGAGGTCATACCTTCTACTTTGCACCAATATGTCAGTTTATCCATGATGGATATTTTTACACTTTTCCAATCGATAATAAACCCTTTAGCTATTGCAATGTTACAGAACCTACTTCTTAGATTTCATCACCATTAGGGGCACCCCAACCTACTATAGTGACAACACTATAGAGTATTTCCATAGAAAATATGAATACATATGAGGTTGGTAAATCTAGTAAAGATACTCCTCTACCACCATCCACATATACCTATACATCGTAGATAACACCACCCAAGGAGGATAATGCAAAACATATGCAATGATTACCATTATTGACAAATTTAGAGGACCCTAAATATTTTTACATTAAGAATACTGATAGTGATTCTGAGGCTACTTCATAGGGAGACATAAACACAACTCTAATAAACATTGATGATTATTTATGTTGTTTGAATTTTACACCAATGGGCCTAGGGGAATATCGAGATGATTCTAGGGCCATCATACTAATACATATAGATACAAAAATATAGTCATTACTAACATAGATAAGTGAAAGAATGTTTATCATCAGTTGGATACCATCTCATATAATTTTTTACCATCATTATCAGATTCAATAAATAATATCACATCTATGGACATTGAGCCAATTTTTAGAATTTAGGCAAATAATGTACAAGATAGGTTGTATGATGTTAAAAATGTTACTTGATAGGGGATTGATGGCCTTGCCAACCATATGCACAAATTCATTGGTTGTTTATCGAACTAGGATGGCAAGCCATTATGTAATTTTCATAGAATCACAAGACATGATACAAATACTTGCTTAACATTACAACATAAACTCAAAAAGTATAAGGCTAAGGTTAATATATAGATCATATAACCTCCACTTAAGCTGATTAAAGCCCCACAATATATTTAGGCACATAGAAACCAAAAAAATTCTAGGAATAATGCTTTGACTACTTAGGTTTTCATTGAGAATCAATATCAACAACATATCTACCATTGATGAGGACACAGATCCAAACATATGTACACTTGTATTTTTACAACATATAGGGCATGACCATGATGAGTTACAAGATGGTATATTTTTTTAGGATTTAATCAGCCATATTACATTCCCAATTTCATGTAGTCCCAAGGTGGTGAACACCCTAATATTTGTCATGAACACATGCACTCAGATGCTAAATTCTATACCACATGGTTACAAGAAATGAATGTTATTATGGATAAAATACAAATAAGTCTCACATTCAATTTTGAGGGGAACATATTATGTATTTTCCATGATGATTTTGATGACAATAACATATTCTAGAATGGGATGCCAAAATCTAAATTGATATATCCTAGAATGACACATGAGGCCTATTACACTGTCGAGCAACATACTATTTAGATGCACAAGATTCAAAGTAACACCAAGGACAAGGCTATATTCATAGAGTCTGAGTGGATGATGATTATAATGATAATGATTTATTTGAGTTTGGCTAGATCTAGTATCCAACACTTGATTATATACCACCAAACTTGCCTTTTGATTATCCACATCCCTTGATGTGTTATTTTATTTCTAGATTGTCATATCACATTTAAATTCATATATATGAAAAAATAGTAAAATATTTCATAAAATACTAAATCTGGGACATATGCATGCTCATATGTATTTTGTCATACATCAGTTCAGTTGTGCATAGTATTCTATAAATGTTTTGGCCAATTCTAAATCATACATGTTTCACTAGGGTACATGAGTGATTGAAAATTACACATCATATCAACCCCATACTCAATTTAAATAACTTTTATTGTTACATACTCAAAATTTGTATTTAGATAGGAGTGATGTGGAGGATAAGATCACTTTGCTCTAATTTCACTCACATCGCTATTGTCCTAGTGAGCTCAGACTATCACCACTCAATTCTAAACTACATACAAGATTTAAAAAACATGTACATTCATTAGTTAGCTCACCAGGGGCATGATACACATAGGTTTTATCCTTCTTTGCCCACATCATCTTACTCACAACTCAACTCTTTACATAACATCACACCTTTTGATATTGATCACTCACTAACATTATGGTATACTATCATTTATCTTAGTTATTGAATATACTTAGGTTATAACTCAACTTTTTTTGATAAAATTACATAGTCATGCATGCTCTATATATTGATTTTCCCTAGATTTGTCTATTATGTGGATTCTCTATTCATTTTGAGGACATTTGAATATGTCATTGCTAAGTGGATCTAAGTCTTTATATCTCTAGTTGTATGTATGTGAGGGAATTTGAACATGTCATTGTGTGTGCCTTATATTCATGTGTGGACATTTAAAATTGTCCTTCTATGTGGCTCTAAGCATCCTTTATTTGATTCTATGTGTGTGAGGGTATTTGAACATGTATTTATATGTGATTTCTATTTGAGTGAGTGAAATTTGAATGTGTCCCTTGTATTATCCCCTTGGGCCTTATATTGTGTGTTTTGTGTGTTGTGCATGTACTCTTTGATTGTGTGAATCATGGCCATGACACCGTATTTACTTATTTGCTCATAGTTTTGATGCCATAATGGACATCATGCATCCACCCTAGCTTTCCAATGCCATGATTGATATCATTTATCCATCTCTAAGTAGTTCTATTCAACATTATATACTCAGTTGACCACTTATATGCATGCCTCATTGTCACATCTATCTAGACACACTTACTATGAATACTTGTTTCCACATGCATCTTACATGTTTGCTATGCTTAGTTTACATACATAATGATCTCATACTTCTTCATGTTGTCACTATTACTTAGATTTCCATTTTTACATCACAATAACCTTTTTCAGAACTTTTTATTTTGAGTTAAGTTATTACACATGCTCAACAACTCACCTCAAAAGAGGGATCATTTACAAAAGTTTGTCTTAGAGACTAGACTTCCTAAATTAATACACAAACATGATTTAAAATTGATTACATAGTTGACATAGATTCAGGCTCAAAAAATACACAAAGTCATGTTAGAAAATAATGCCACATTAGATAAGAGAGTATTTCTCTAGTGTCATTTCCAATGCTATTATACAAATGCATAAAAATAGGCATTTCTAAAATTAAATAGAACCTCAATTTACTAAGAACAATACCTAGTAGTTTCATAGTCTGAATTTACAAAATTACTCAGAATTACATAGTTCTGTCTTATATTTGCTCAATTCAAGGTAAATCATGCATGACATGTTGTTATAATATGAAACATAGGTTTTATCTCAAAATCATAATTGTTTTACTCAGTCTTAGAATCTATATGCACCAGATATTAGTTGGGGGCATGTGTGGGGCACATTACTTTCTCATTACTTATTTTTTACTCCAGTCTTATAGATGAAATGAAAATTCAAGTCATTCTCCACTTGTATACACCAAACCTAGATTATACTTATTATTTACCTCAATTTTGCACTAGAATTGAACCTTATTTCATTTGCAGTGGTTGGTTCACTATTTAAACTAATTTTTGTACCAGAAATATCTATTAAGATTCATACAAAGTTTCAAAATTAATTCACTACCATGGGTAGGTAATGATGAAGTCAAGCACACCTTGAGTTTTTAATCACACCCAACTATTGATGAGCATTGGGGCATGCACAATCCAATCCAAGCTATTCAATGTTAATGAAACTATAAGTGTATAACTTGCCATAGTCACCAATTTTTACCTAGTTTTTGCATTAAAAAAACACAACACTTTATGTATCCAATCAAGGGTATTCACTCCTTATCACTCTCTAGTTCATTATTTTTTAATATTTGATATTTTTTTTTAGTAAAGACTGATATTACATATGTTTCATTGTAAATTTTTATATGGAGCATAGTTTAACATTATGGCCTACATCCAAGACTCCTCTCCATAGGTAAGTTAAGGTACACACTCTTTTTCCTTTCTCTAGTAATTTAACTTTTATTGCATTTTTAGAATAAAAGTGGGGGATGTAGATAGGGTAAATTAACATTTAATCTAAAATCATGCACTTGTGACCACTCTTTTACACACTTAGCTCTAGACCTATCTTAGGGACCCTTTGATCACTTTTGATCACCTTGCACACTCCTATAAGCTGATAAATGACCCCAAAATGTACTAATACATATTATTATCAACCTTAGACACCTTTTAGGCCTTGCCTAACAATTATCATGATCAAATCACCCATTGGATAGGAGTGCCCTAGAGGACTGTAGCACACTGCTCTAGTGTCCTTGTCCCCTCTCCTATCTTTTTGCTAAATAAGGACTAATTTGCAAATTCAAAAGCTATAGGTATGTCAATCTATGTCATAATGATCCCAATTTGAAGGAATTTCATAGATATGACTATATAAATAATTTTCAAGCAATTTAACACACAAGAGGCTTCCACATCAAAAAACATTAGAATCATAATTGCACATTGAGAGAAAAGTACCTATTTCTCTGAATTTTGATTGTATACAACCTTAATAGCCTAGAGATTAAGTTCAAATAAATTTTATGGGTCACAAGTCATGTTAATTTACTTAATCACATCAGTATTTCACCAACATCTAGCATATTTTACCAATAATTCACACACCACCATAACATGAGATACCTACATGAAGTTTGATCACTCTTCAGAGTATTAATATGTAGGCAATGCTCAACACATGGGGTGTTGAGGTCCCTTCCAACTTTAGCCGCTAACCCATTTTTATCCCATTGATTTTCATTGGCCTTAACATGTCAAAGAGATAGAATTTTTGAAGGAAAATCAGTCATATAATGGTCCCCATAAGTTATCACAAGCTTCTTTAGCATAAACAACCTTCATCGATGAAGACATAGAGAATCCAAAAACCTTGATTTCATAATTTTAAGTGGAAGATAACACTACATAGTAGGCATGAACACCAGCCCTCTATTATCATGCCCATTAAATGATTATCTAGGCCTAGATCTAATTGTTGATTCTCATTTCTAATCACCAAACCACTATGTGTAATAAGTTTCAAACTCTAATTCCTCTCGTAGATATAGTTTCCAAATTAGTTATTATTTTCTCATTACACTTTGCTATTTTTAATAAATTTATATAATACAATAGTTCCAAATCATTGAATACTATTTTTTTTTACAATATTATCCTTATTTTACATAATAATGTGGTCAATTAGGGTTTTACATAAATCCCAAATTTGATAAAATAGATAACTACATCATTTTGAGGCCCTCTTCAGAGTATTAGATATGTAGGAAACACTCACTCAAAAATGAGTCTTTGAGGTTAGATCGAATTCAATTGAGTCTAGTAACCCTTGTTTTATAAAGTGGCATACCCTAATTAGAAGACTTAAGGTTTTTAACTACTCACTGATAAAATATGTGCACACAATTTGAACATACTATTTTTTAGGTGAAAACGAACCCTAATAGGTACATGTGGAATTTTTAAAAAATTACATTTATTCTATATAGGATAAAATCATCAATTTTAGAATAGAATCATCGATGCTAGTGTCCCTGTTTTGATGGTAGTGTCCAAGCTGACAAAGAGATGATTTTTAGAATCTGTTGAATTATAGCTGAGCATCATCTTTATTTTTTATGCACCTGTACTTCCCATATCTACTTTCACATCATTCAATAAGATAAGTATTATTCCTTATTCATGTTTAAGAAATCAAATTACTATTTGTCATTATAATTTCTATATTTAGCATATTTTTATAATTCAACATTATATCAGAATATATTGTGAATATGAATTATATAATTGGTCTGAATGTAGAATAGTCTATTCCGTAGTTTATTAGACTATTCTCTTTACCTTTTTTTTAAAGGGTTAAAGATTTGGTGAACCCAACCTTTGAGTATAATTGAACAAAACCTAGCTTGCCCTAAGGTTTCAACCTTCTAGGGTTTCATATTGTTGAATTTATTTTACAAATCTGATTTTTGGGGGAACATTATAGGTGATGCTTGTTTTCCTCATTTCCCTAGCCTTCACACTCTTTATCTTGGATCATTTTCATGATTTTTTTCTAACATTTTATTTTATCTTACTTTTCCTATCATGGATGATATATATATTTTTGATGACTATAATGAAATAACTATCCAACTCTCTACACAAGATTCATTAATTCAAACTTTTGTCAAACTAAGCATGACATGGCAACAAGAGAAATAATATCTTGAAGATTATATAAGGCCTCCTCTCAACTTTCTAGATGGAGATAAATACCATCCCTCTAACCAGGTCCATGTTATGACTATCCTAAGAGATAAGTGGAGCAACGATAAAGTTGCAAAATAAGGTAACCAACATACTCTTTCTCAAACCCCTTCACCTCCCAGATTTCCTCTATATTGTGTGTGCATGCATATTCAATACAAAGTACCTAGGGTTTATTCTTGTGAATCCCTTAAGGTTCATATCATCACTATGACAAGGTTAATAAAAGAGTTACAAAAGCAAAATCAGTATTTGGTCCCAAAGATCACATCATGGGAAAACAATAACACACGTACAAAGAATCCAAAATATGCTAGTGTTAACCATGTGTTTGCATCTTCACCTATCAATTTTGTGCCTAATAAAACTTCACATCAATATTAGAAGACAAAATATAATATATCCACTAGTGATTTAAATAATGAAAAAAAAGATACTAAAATCTAAATTGAAATTTTAAGGGAAATGCTTTGAAATGAACTGATCAAGTTACCTCTTATACATTCTCTTAGAAGATCAAAATACTATTGTGCATATCATAAAATGAATGGGAATCATATGGATTGTTTTTTCACCTTGAATTAAAAAAAAAGTATCATTCATAGTGGTGATCCTATAATAGACACATCAATCAAGTAATCCACTCAACTCATGAGTACATCTTTTTAAAAAAAAGTGCAAAGAAAAAGTATGGTTACAAAAAACAATTGAAAATGAAACAAGTAGAGAAAGAAAAGATTCAAAAGGAAAAGTTAGATCAAGAAATGTTATAAAAATATCAAGAAGTTAAAGCAAAAATTACAACTTTTCCTAGTGTTCAAGCAAAAATACATGACTCTTCTCTGGTCCATAATGAGATGCAAGCTCCTAACAATGGTGAACATATTCAAAAATTAACTCCAATATATGGTGCAATTAATTTATCATATACAAATATAAAAGATAATAAAAATGGTATATCACAAGTTAACAAACAACCTATGAAGTTAGTCATTTCCTATGATAATTATGGTTATGTAGAAGGTGATTAGAATGACACAACTAATATTCAGGTAGAATATGATAATGTAATTGAGGGTTATATCACACATGATACAACACTTTCATAGAGACATCCCTTTGATGACATCTTTGGATTATAGTATTATTTTTCCCTTGTCCAGAACACCTTTTCCAATCATCATATTCACTCTAAACTTTAAACTATACAAAAAAATAAAAAAAAAGAAAATATAAAAACATTTAAATAAATAAAAAAATACTAAAATATTTATCATTCACATGTTTACTAGATTTTGTATATATTGTTTAGTTTATGTTAGTAGATAGAATATCATTTTCTTTTTATACACATGAATGTTTCATGGGTACTTAAGTGTTATACAAACGTATACTAGATCCATGATACATGCGTATACAAATGTTAAACCTTTCGTCTACCCATGTGACAAACTACATTGGGGTCATCTTATTTATATTGATCATGATTGATAAAGGTTATATTATTTTATGACCATTTTAAATTATCATATTGAGATTATATACTAATGCTTACACATGTCTATACTCATGTTTACATCTTACATAACGTACTAGTTATTTTATGCTACAAGACCTTTTTTTAACACATGTATACATGTACTAGTGTGATATGCTTATTTTAGTTTTTTATCTTTCACTTATTGTCTTATCACGTCCTACTTGAGTGTACTTCTTATTTTTTATCTTGTTTGGATTGTGGAACATTTGTACATGTTTCTTGTTTGTTGGCCCCAATGACACTAAGTGTTGTTTATTTGGTATGAAAACATTTGAACATGTCCTCTCCTTTGATTGTGCAACATTTGAACATGCCCCTTGTTTGAGGTCTCCTTAGACCCTTTTTGTGTGACATTAAGTGATTATGTGTGTGAATAATTATTTCCTATGCTTGTGCTTGTTAATTATAGATGTTGCCATACTCTGTATCATGCATCTTAGAGCTTGTTATGTTTGGATACTATGAGATTAATTTATACATTTACTTATACATTATATGAAAATGAAACTAGAAAGATCTATAACTTATCCTACTCAATAATATTCAAGCTTAGAAAAAGTAATAAATTAACAAGTGCACTTGGAAATACATTTATATTGGGGTCATGACAAATAGTGGATTCACTAAACCTATGATAAGGGATATCTTATCACATAATGGTAAATGAGAGGCTTCTAAGGCCTCTAGTCAAATGTCATTTTGTGATAACCCTAGCTAGGTCTTATAATTGTAATAATAATAAACAAGCTAATTTAATAAATAAACATTCAAGCTAATCTAGTAAATGAATATGTAAGCTAATATAGTGCTCACCAAAGCTTGTAGCACAAATGAGGAAGATAATAAACATGCACATATAATTTTTTATAATATAACATAGAAATAATCTAAGGAGGGATGCATTTCAAAACTATTAGATTTACAATATCTACTTATCAAAATATGAAGGGCTAGGAATATACTTACCTTGTTGAAGTGATCCTATCATGCCTCAATATCTCCCTTGGCCAATGGTGATTTGAAAGAGGTTGTTGTGGCTTGTAAGGATCATAAGGACATATCAACTCTAGGCTATAATAGTTTTCATATGCATCCAAGACCTCCATAAAAAAAATGTTACTTATCCAAGGTAAAAAATCTAAACAATGAAACCTCGAATTGATTGCATAAACATATTTGCAAGTAGTAATGATACACAATTGAATGATCCTTTATTTATAAATGAAGTTGATATAGCCATAAACTGACCCTAAACGCTCCCAAGAATTTAGCTGATGAAGTCAGTATGGTTGACTTTGTTAGGTGATAAATAGAGTATTAGGTCTCAAACTCTGTTGGCTTGGGCTGACAAAGTTCAATAACTTGTGCTAAACCTAGAATAGGGTCTACCTAGTCAACATAGTAGGAAAAGTGATAAAATGGGTTTTTTCTTAGGTAGGTGATATTTTGAATGATAATTTTATTAAGGGAGTGTATAAGTGGGGTTTTAATGCTTAGGGAGTTGGATAAGAGTAGGTTATGATGGTTTTAGGTGGTGGTATAGGGGCCAACAATCCTACCAATCATCAAAGGTCTACTAACCCATTTATTGATGCATCCTTTAAGGCATGCACTTAGAGATATTGAGATTAGATAGGTCCTTACAAGAGAGAAATTATCAATAAATGATAAATTTTAAAAATATTGTGTATACATACATGATTCCACTATATTCTTGATTACTACATGATAGATATAGTTAAAAAGATTATCTTATCTTTTTGAGATAATGTGACTATTAGATAACATTACCCTCACCTCAAAATGGGGGCATATTAGTGGGCAAATGTCATAGAGACATGAGTCCATATGCATATAGTTGAAAGATTTGAATTTTTTTCATATATGTACATGATTTAGATATGCACCTGGGTCATAATCTTATGCACTTGGGACTGATTTTCATAGGTTTGGGATAGATTTTTTTAGATTTGTGACATATATTATATAGATTTTAAAGAGTAAAGGTTACATTTTGATAGATACTTTAGTTTGAGACACATTATAGATGCATATGCTATAAAAATTCACCAAATCATAGATACATATTCATATTATATACACATATATGTGTTTCACAATTTTTCTATGTTTATTTTCTTTAGAAAATGGGAAGAAACTTAAAGAGGGGTGTGGTTTAGAAAAACCTATTTTTTTTGTGCACACATGATCCAGTCGATTGTAGTTACTCCTCTTTGGCTTAGGATGATGACATATAAATAAGAAATCAACTAAAAAAGGGTGGATTATTAAGATATATGGGTAGATTTCCTAGCATAATATAGATCCAAGAAGTACTAGGCTTTCTTAGAGGCTGCTAATCCACTCTTTAAGATAATTAAGTTATGATAAATAAAAGTAGGTACTTGCATGAAACAATGGAAAATACTAAAATCAATGCAAGAAATACTTGAAGTTAAACAAGCGATTTAAAATAAAATATAAATAACTTATTGAAAAATAAATCTAAAGTGTTCAAACATGTTTCAAAAAATAGCTTAGACCTCTATGATGTAACATAAACTCAAAAATAAAAATTTGGAAGAAGGTAGATAGGCAAGAATTACTTACTATTTTAGGCAAAATAAAACACACAATGACTGATGCTAATCATTATACAATCGATGCTAGTTAAGGAAACCATTGATAATCAAGGTACAACCACTACCAATCAAATATGATCGATGCCAATCTTTATAAGTCATAGTTTGGGCAAAAATGGCTTTTGGGTTGGTTACAAGAAGGCCTATACAGGTTATTTTTGGGTTGGGGAATGGTTATGAGGGTAAATTAAATTCTTAGAAGTATCAAACTTGTAGGTTGGTTATGCAAATTATTGAGGTGGCCTATGGATACTTGGTGGAAGGTGGAGTGCTTGGAGTTGCAGAACTCCAACACAAAGGGAATATGGGAGGAATGAGAAAATGGGTGAAAAATAGTAAAATAAATAAAAATTAGCAACTAAACTTATAATAAGTGAAAATACTTAGCTCTAGAATTTGTTGGCTTAGAGGAATGTTGAGGTTGAGTGTAAGCTGCATGAGATCCTAGAGCAATACATGTAGAGTAATAGTACTTTGGCTCTTCATGATGAGTTGTTGAAACACTTGGATGTCTTTGGTGTAGTTACTAGTTTACCTAGAAGCTTTGATTCACATGAGAGTTTGAGATTCTTATGAAAATATGATTTCAACCTCTTGAGGTAAGGATTTTGGGTGGCATTAAGTAAACATCACCAGTTCTAGTCAATCAATGTCAATTGAGGGGTGATCAACAGTGATCAAGGAGAATAAGTCTAAACTTGACAAAAATAGGTATTTGCACTTATGATTTGTTGTTAAAATAAACATAAATGGTCTGAGGTTAATAAAGGCCTCATTGGGATGCATGAGGAATAAGTCTAGGGGATTAGGGCATTAAATGCCTAGGTGGGAATTAGTCTTAAGGCTAGGTGTCAACCAGTTAGCCATGGGCTTGGGTGGGGAGGTGTAAATAGGCTTTTTAAAATTAATTAGCTTAATTAAATTAGCCAAAAGGGGGTAAATGGGTGTGTTAAAGGATTTTAATAATTAATCCTAACCCAAGGGGCCAAGGGTGATTTATGATGACTAGTATCATGCAGGTTTTTAGTGTCTACAATATGCCATTTTTATTATATAGGTTGCATCCTTAAGATGCAAAACAAAAATAATAAGTGCAATGGCAAGTTAGATGCCCGGAGTATGAGAGGAGGTGTTCCCCCTCAAATTGGGATGAGATAAGGTAAAAATAGAGTCAGGTGCAGGTTTGAAAATGGTATATGAGTGGTGAAGTGGGCAAGATGACATGAAGTGGAAAATAAGGCTGAATTGAAGAGG
Organism: Torreya grandis; assembly: GCA_037957365.1. Lineage (NCBI taxonomy): Eukaryota > Viridiplantae > Streptophyta > Pinopsida > Cupressales > Taxaceae > Torreya > Torreya grandis. The sequence continues at coordinate 951,845 of JARHVA010004853.1, forward strand.
ATAATTGATAAGTGAACTAGGTCATCGCATTAGGCATAGTAGATATGGGTGTACTTATAAATGCAAGTCTCTAAGCTAAGGTATCCATGTTTATAGGGGGCCAAATGTTGGGTGATCTTGAGAAAATGAAAGTGGTTATAGGTTTCAAAATTTTAAGTCAACATTTTTAAAGGTGGTTGAAAGGTTTGCACATGAATTATCATGATCGAGCATAAGGTTATGGATTGTGGTAAGGTGAGGATGCAAAGTGTTGTAAAGTTGTCTAGGTGTGGTTTTTTTAGAAGCCTATGTGAGTAAGTTGGTGAAGTAACTAAAGGGGAATTAATTCTTAGGGTGGTTATAAGTGTGAAAAAGGGTATTTTGGGGTGAAATAAGAGGGGAGGGTGTCAAAAACACTAAGCTGGATTGACCAACATCGGTCAATTAGAGACCAACATTGGTCACAAGAAAACCCTAAAAAGGGGTCGACAATGACCTAAAAGGTTAAAAGACATTCTATTTTTGGTATAGTGCATTTATTGACTATTAGTGTGTCCTTTATCTATTTATGAGAGAGATAGTTGTGTGATTTACCTTATGTTTGGTGCTTGTGACTAGAGTTTGACCATGAGATTAGAGTGGAGTGTAAATTTAACCATAGAGTTGGAGAAGGCACTAAGTGTTTTGGGTTATATAGAGTGAAACTAGGATGTAGAAGGTGAGAGGTTGAGCTAAGGGAGGGTGAGTGCCACTAGTTCAGTAGGCTCCACCATGGAGGTGGATGTGAAATGAGGTAGGAGGGCTAATTTGCTTTGTTTGGTTTGTTGTAATTTTGGCTTGGTGGGTTTGGAAATCATTATATTTAGGTTGTATGAGGTAAAATTATGATGGGATTATGGGCAATAGTAGTTAGAATTGTCAGTGTAGCTAGAAATAGGGTGGAGGGAGAGAATATGTTAGGATTTGTGAGGGATTTAAATGTTTTTGGGAAAAAGGTAGGGTTTGGTTCATCAGGCATTTACACATAGTAACCAATGCCGATCATTATCAACTAAAATCGATTGATAGTAGACTGGTTATCAGTCAAGTCAAGATCAACACTGATCTTGACCTGTAACTGGTGCTAATTGAGGTTTGATCATTAGTGGTCACATAAGGAATTGGTGTCAGTCAAGTATCGACCAGTGGTATTTTTGAGGAAAAGTGCTAAGGTAAGAGAGGGTGAAGAGATGTGCAAAAAAGTTAGAATAATTTATTTTAAGGTAGTTTAGAGTTTGGTTAGCTTAGGGGTATAAGACCTAGGCATAGGAGTAGCTTATAGATTTAGGCTTGGGATAGGTTGGTTGTAAGTGAAAGGGTTGGTAGGGGTAAAAGGGATTAGTGAAAGATAAATAGGTTTGGTTGGTACTTAGGTGTAGGGAATAGGTTAAGTCAGGTGAAATGTTTTTGAGTTGTAGAATGTGTAGGGTAATATAAGGTTGTTATCTAACCTTGCAAGTGAGGGTGATGTTGGTGATGCATGACCAAGTGTCACTGCTCCTGAATAAAATTTGTAGGGACATGACCATAGTAGATTGGGATCACATGATAGTAGAAGGATTAGGGGCATGTGATATTATTAGTGCATACCATGAGATGCAATAATGATGGTAGCCCTCATCAAGAGATGGGACCCAGCTACCAACACCTTTGTGTTATCAACTGGAGAGATCACCATTTTTTAAGAGGATATCCATAGGATCTTGAGATTGCATATATGGGGTTAGGAAATAGAGTATATTTTTAGTGATGAATAAGATACCTATATGGATGATCTATTTGGAGAAGATTTTGTACATATGAGATGACATGCTAGGGGATTTTATTTCAGAGATCTATACCACATGCATAGGGTAGGGAGATGGTTGATGACCATGATGATGATGGCCATTACTTATCATGTGCTCCCTAATTTGAGTGGAGGTATATTTCCTTGGGCATTTCTAGGTGTTATTTTGGATATGATCGAGGACTAGATGGTGTTTGATTGGGCCCCAATACTACTGGTGTAGATATATTGTGAGCTCTAGGGTTAAAAAATGTATAGATGTTATGGGTTGAATGTAGGCTTCATATTACACTATTGGGCATATGAAAATATCACTATACTATGACCAATTAGATTACCATGGCACACATGGGCCAAGGCTAAGTTCAGAGTTAGCTTTAAGAGATGGAGGGCAGATCATGCACTACCACTAGTAGTGGTATAGGGGTAAGATTTATATTAGTTTAGAGAGAGAATGGATGCATTGGTGGATGGGGAGGTCATTTAGTGACCATACAAAACATTTCCCTCATGGATGGGTCTCAACAGACATACATTCTCCTTGAAGAGCTTTAGATGGATTCATGAGAGGTGATAAAAAGAAGTAGAGCTGATCCCCTTTAATTGAGTGAGGAAATAGTTTGGTTTGATATAGGGTGTCTCAGGGGCATTTCCTAGGTATATGCGAGAGGATGTAAAGGCACCATTATCTCCACCACAACTAGTTAAGGAGGAATTATTATATGAGGATCTATCAATTTCTATAGATATTGATGATGCTAATGTGACATAGGATTATATCATGTGGTGGTATGGTCAATATGCCATAACTTTTGGAGGAGATGGGGAATAGGATTAACCTAGAGGTGTAGGTAGACAATAACAGGTTATCAATGTAGAGATGGAGGAGAGGGGTGATCATATGTATGTGGATGCCTTGAATAAATAGGCTATGATCACATAGAGGGACCATGGAATAGAGGCATTGGCTATAGCACAGGCAACACTAGCATCCATAACCTTAGAGAGGGACATAATATAGCCAATTGGTAGGGAGGACATAGGAGATAGATAATCTCTAAGGATAGGTTACTAGCTTTACATAGGAGAGAGACTAGGCCTAAGGATAGGTAGTGACCCTCATATAGGAGAGCTATTAAACATGGGCATAACTAGCCACTATTACATAGGAGAAGGATGCAATATAGGGACATGTGATCTTGATATTAGTAGAGAGAGATGCATTGAGATAGGCAAGAGGGTGGAAACTAACAAGATCAACATGGACCATCCCAATATCCAAGTATGTGGCCACAATAGAAGAGATGAGGTATTACGAGGCACTTATATTCACATAGCTACTAGATGCACCCTGGTATGCTGAGTATGTAGAAGAGCAGATTGTGGGAGGGAAGCCCTATAGGGTGACACCTAGTGAGTGAGGAACATCTATAGGGCTCAGATGGGTCTTAGAGATGGATAGGCTTTGGGGGGTAGTAGCGACCTTGTACCATATACTTGATGGGACTATACTATTGTAGTTATCTTTTAATTCTAGCCTATAAGCTGATGTAATGAGATCTACATATCATTTTGAGAGACATGGACACACACACACACACACACATACCATTTTGATTTGAGTTATGATGTTGTGAGCATGATTTTCATTATTTATGGTTATTTATGATGCTTATGCTTATGGTTAATTATTCTCATGTGATGATTTTATTTATGGTATTTAGGATATTTATATGGTGTTATGACATGTGGTGATTTATGGTTATGAATGTTTTAGCATTTTTCTTGTTTAGTAGGTATATGCTTGATTAAATGTTGTAAATGTGGATAATTAAATGAATGTTATGAATCTACGTGATCTCATACTTAGATAGCTATGTGATGGATAACACAATGGATTGATTTTTTTACTTGTTAAAAGTGATTAATGTGGTTGTTTATGATAAAAGTTATAATGGATTAGATGTGATAAAATAAATTTTATTGATGTGATGATTTCTTAGATAGATGTGATGGAAATTTAATATATAATGATGGTGATCTTTAATTCAAATGTTTTCATGATTAAAAATACTTAAATAAATGATATAAAAGGATAATGATAATCACTTAATAGAACACATAATGTATTTAAATGTTTTGATTTCATTTATTTGGATGAGAGTTGATTTGAAATATGCTAAAAACTAAGCTTAACATATAGTTTTAGTTTGGACAACAAAAAACTATATGTAAGAAAAGAGAAGAAAGTTAAAACAATCAAAAGACAAATGTCTTAATGAATGCATCAACAAGTAGGTATGAAAAAAGAAGAAGGAGACACAATGCTCTATCATTGGTGAGGACCAAAAAAGAGGAAAGTGGATCAGCTTATAAACATAAGCCCTTTGTATGCTTCGTATTAGCATTCATTGGTTTGCTAAGAAGTTTCTTAATCACATAGTGTCAAGTAAGCTCAAAATCCCTTATTTTATGGTGGGTAAGAGGGAAGATGGATGATAATGGAACCTTATTATGGGGATAAATTTCCCCTTCTATGGGTTGTTGAAGAGCTAGTATAAACAAGTATATGTCATATTTTGGTGTATACTGATTGATGTGAGAAGTCTACTATTTTGATTTTTGTGAAAGTTGATTACAACGCCCAAATTTTTTGGTTTTTGGAATTTTTGACAATGGGTCTTTCAATGTTTTGAGAGGTTGGGGAAGATGACCAATGTGAGAAGCTTCCATGAAATTACTTTCTTTGAAAAATGTTGGACTTAGCCATCCTTCAAGGGAGTGGTTTAAGCTTCTGACTTGTTTTAGGCTTTGATAGCCATCCTTTGAGGGAGTAGTCTATCTTATTTTAAGCAATGTTTTGAATTGTTTTGGTAGCTATCCTTCAAGGGAGTAGTCTACAATGCTAGAGATGGTCCATAAGATGGAATATTTTATACTTTTAATTTTTTTTTCTAGACATAAATTTGCTTATATAGGCCTAAGGCTTACCTTTATGAAGGTAAAAATATAGCACAAGAAGGTTGAATAATGGGTGGGAGGATGTTTTAAGAGATAATGACCATAGGATTCCATCCTATTAGGGATGAAAAGTATCCATGAGAATCATGCCATGGGTAGAACCATGGTACCCATATTTAGGATAAAGGCTAAAATTGTGATGTAAAATCACATGATTCTATGCTTTAATCAGTTATCCTCAAAGTGAGGGGATGAATGTAGTAATCTCATAAAATGAGGGACAAGATTAAGTTAGATAGAAGGTGAGTTTGAAATATTTAACAAAAGAATGGATGCAGATGCAAAGAATTGAGGGGCTTAGGTTCCAACTTCCCTTCAAGAGATGATAATCGGTAAGATCCTGACCCATACTTAAGTATAATGATATATGGTCCAAGCTAATTAAAAGAAAACTTGCCCTGCTTACTTCTTTTCATATTGGTTACGTGCTAATTTTACTTTAAGATGAGGTCTCTGATATTAAATTCTCATTCTTTTAGGTGATTGTTATAAGTGTGCTTGATTCATTCTTGGTAGACATGAAGATGGCTAAGCATGGCTAAATGATGCTTGTCAAGTATCTCAAGTTAGGATAAATGTTCTTGATGATAATCTCCCTTGGAAATGATATCCTAAAGGGATATATGAAGAGAAGGAAGTTAGAATTCAAGAGGCAAGACATCCTTTGCTCCAAAGACAAGAGAGAAAGGGGTAGCACTCGTAGGGGTCCAAATGCTAGTTTGATATGCCCATAATGCAAAGTGAATGTGTAAATGCCAATCTTGACTAGATGTATTGACCATTTTAGTTAGCATTTTGTTAGAAACTTCAGCTTGTCCATTATCTTGTGGATGAAATGGTGATGAGAAGCTTAACTTAATGCCAAATGTGTCAAAAATACCTTGTAATTTTTTATTTTTAAATGATTTTCCATTATTGGTGATGATTTTTTCAGGAACACTAAAGTGATAGATAATGTGATGGTTAATGAAGTTGACAAGCTTATCAATTTTTGTTAAAATGAGGGGAATAACCTCCACCCACTTGGGGAAATATTTTATCACAGTGATAATAGAATGATGTTACCATGAATAATGATGGTTAATTTCACTAATGAGAGCTAATCCCCACTACAAGAAGGGCCAAAAATCCTTAGATACTTGAAGGCCATGACTAGGAACATGATGCAAATTAACATGATGTTGACACTTGACACACTTATTTACATTATCACAATAGTCATGGTTAAGGGTAGGCCAATAATAGCCAAAGCAAATCATAAATTTAGCAATAGCTAGACCACTAAAGTGTCATCTAGAAATCCCATCATGCATTTATTTAATAGCGTGAGAGATTTCATGATTATGTAGGCATCTAAAGAGGAAACTGTTAAAGCCTCATTTGTAAATAATTCCTCCTAGTATGATATAATGAGAGGTACTCTGTAAAAACACTCTTCAACAATTTATAGGGAGATCAAAAGGAACAATGGCTAGGTTTAGAAAGTCAAAGACTTGCTTATACCAAATATAATATTGGGCCTCTTACACATGATAAATGGAAGGGAGGTCCAATTTGGTGTAAGAGGGATTGTTAAGGTGATGGATAGTGATCAAGAGTTCAAAATTGGAAGGCACATATGGGATTTGGGAAGCAAGAGAAGCCATGGTATCAGTGAACTTATTACTAGAATGCATAGTGGCTTGAATAAGGTAATGATCAAATGCCATCAAATGTACATTTACCAATAATTTATACTATTGTAAGATGTCATTTTTACATTGTTAAGAACCATTCATTTGGTTGACCATGAGTTGAGAGTCACCAAAAATATTGATTGATTTGACTCCTAAGGATAAAGCTATTTGGAGACCTATAAGTAGGGCCTTGTATTCAGCCATGCTATTGGTACAATCAAAATCAAGTTTAAAGGATAAAGTAAAGGGCTCACCATCAAGGGTAATAATTATGATACCTACACCCCCATTGAATTGACACTTTGATACATCAAAAAACATGGTCATTTGATAAGAGGAATCCTCTTGAGAGAGAGTTACGAATGGATTCATCAGGAAACACAAGAGGAAGAGGTCTGCTAAAGGTGCTTTAGCCAATTGGAAGGCAATAATTTTCCCTTTAATTGAATTTTGATGGAGGAACTTGTTAGAGGTACAATAAATAAGAGTAAAGTATGAATTGGTGAGCCCAAATAATCCCACTTAATTTCTAATCTAATCAAATACTTAATTAGTTACCATAAACATTCATGAAGCATACACATCATTCATAGAAATGAGGAAGAGAGACAATGCAAGATCAATTACATGACATAAAACATATGTGGGAAACCCTCTTGGGGAATAAAACCCATTGGATCTTGCATTTAAACTACTATCCTAATATAACAAGATCTAATTTAGACCATCTATAAATGATTAAAGAACTACATTCCCTATTTAGCGAGACTTCAATCTTATAAGGTACTACCACACCTATCTAATCGAGTTGCAATAATAACCAAACCTTTTAGCAAGTATCAACTTGCAAGGAGGCTACAATTACCTTAGATGCTGAGCTAAAACAACAATACCTATGAACATATCCACCTCTGAACTGATGTCAACAACATCTGATGATGGACCTCTACTTATCAATATTGTCCTTTATTCATACTTAATATACAAGAGCACTATTCTACCAAAATAATTATGACCAATAGGTCATAAAAATATTACTAAATATATTCTACTCTTCAACACATCCTTAGGGTACTCAACCCCTTCTTCACTCCATAAAACACACACACAAGCCTCTCTCTAATCACTCCTTAGTCTCTCATACAAAGCCTAAAACCCATTATCTTTGGTTCCACTATTTATAGATAAATCTTGATAATCACTATCTTGGTTAGCCATTAGGCATGCCTTAGCTCTTAAGGCATCTATCAAACACATACACAACTTAATAAAATATTTATAGGTCATCCATAACATTTATGGGTCACCCTTAAGGAACTACACCTTTTAATAAGGCCCTTGTAGCCCTTATAGGTCTCATATGAACCTAGTCACTCCTTATGTTCCCTTTGACATCCTCAAATGATCACAATAAACTTATCTCACCTTTGTGTATTCTCAAACAACTCAAATAGAGACATGGTGCACATAGTCACCATGAATGAACACACAATCAACTTCTTAATCATTATTTATACTCAATATAGATTGATTACATCTCCACAATCCACACAAAGTATCATCATAGAGTCTACAATACTCTGAAATAAACTATTCACTATGAGACATCAAAACAACATCAACACAAGCTAAAATATCCTTCTCAATTCACTTGCACAATATTTAGGAACACATAGTCAACTTATAGGCTCAATATCTTTGATTGTACTTATAGATCTTCAAATTAGGTTCATTAGAAGCACTACGGAGTATTCATCTTTGCTTTTTACAACACCAACAAATTTGACTTCTATCAAAATATATGGATGAAATATAGATCTCTAGTTTTTTCCTATTTAAAATTTAAATATTTGAATAGAAATAATCATAGTTAACCTTTAAACATAATGCTCAAATCTCGTGTCCTCGTAGCTTTGGATCAATCTTTGCACCATCAATCATGTTCTAAATTCAATGCATAGTCTACTAATGATCAAACATAAACCTCAGTCACATTGACCTCATCTCATGCATTATGGGAACTTTGAATCAATGCACTCTATTGATCTCTGTGGATCAGTCAAGTCTTTAGAGATCAATGCTCACCATTTGATCAAACTACATGAACACCCATTCACCATTAGATCCTTATCCTATACCTTTGATCAAGAATTAAACATCATGCACTTATCCTCATCTCATTACTTCTTGAATTCTTAGAGCAACATACACAATTGATCTTTCTCAAGCTTTAACACTTTCAAAAATGACCAAGTATGGAGACCCTTTCAATATGCCCAAGTAGCCATTTTTTCACCTTGATAACTTATTCTATGATTACTCTCATGATCTTAAATTCAGACTAAATTATCTCCTCACATAGGAGAATCCAACCAAGTGACAAAAAAATACTGAAACCCTCACACATGCAAGATATAATTCCATTAAATTACCTTATCAAAATCTTCTATCATAAAGCCAACTATGTCAAAACTTGCCTGAGAGGCCAGCTTTAAGCAAACATAACTTTTATCACACTTTAATGCATGATCTCAAATTTAGCATAAATCATCTATGTTAAAAAAAACCCATATGATCAGTTTATCTTAACACATTCACATGTGCAAGATATTACACCATCAAAATTCTCACTTGGCTCTTCTTGCCACACTGCAAAATTGGCTAAGTATGGGAAAACATAGTCAAACTACTTGGGAGCCAAACTTTGCATATGCATATATTTTATTGCACTAAATCACATGATCTAAAAATTATTGAAAATAAATTATGTAAAAAAATTAACAAATCCATATGCTAATTTTTCCCTAACACCTCCACACGTGTGAATGCTGACCTCATCAACATGCTTACTTACCTCTTTCTAGCCACATTGCAAATTTGGCGTATATGAAAATAATGAATTTTGACTGAGAATCCAAGTTTACACCCTCATATATTTGAATAAACTTTTATAGTATGACTTGAGATATGATTCATAACAACTATGTAATAATGTGATCATAACCATATGACCTACTCCCCTTGACTCCTTTCCACATGGTAATAATGACATCATCAAACTACCTACTCATATTTTCTACTCTTAGATCCAAAGTGTCTAGATGAGAATAATGATGAACTAGGTGAATTTTAATCATGCACGTAAGCATTCAAATTATTCTTGACTTCTGATAAGACCCCTTGTACATATTCAAATCACCATACTCAACCTTGATCCTTTCGAGCCATGTCAATATTGAAGATCAACCAACCATACATAAATCACACTAGAACATGCACATTGTACACATTATCATTATCACATAGAATATTAAGGCACTTCATCCACTCACAAGATAACTTATATGACATTACTATGACATCATCATGACAACTCTCTAATAGAACTCAAGATCAAAATCAACTAAGAGCATGAGCCATTTAGCCATATACTGATTTTGATATGGCTTAGAATGCATATACTTGAGTGGATCAGTGTTGGTTATGATGAAGGTTTTGTTATTAAGAAGGTAATGATGGAGATTATAAGCCACAAAGACCAAGGTAAGGCATAATTTATTGATATGGGTATATTGAGTTTCATAATCTATAAGTGTTCAACTTATATAGTATATTGCTTGTTCTTTATGCTGATCATCATGATGTGCAAGCATGGTCCCTAAGGAATGGTTGGTGGTAGAAATATAGAGGTAAAAAGGTTGTTCCTCTTTTGGAGGAACAATATCAAGTGGGGAAAGAAGGTATTTTTTAAGTGAGTTAAAGGCCTTTTGATAGTCTTTGTTTCATTTAAAGGAGATATCTTTCTTAAGTAGGTGATAAAAAGGCTAACATCTATTAGATAGTTGAGAGATGAAGTGATGAATGGATTAGAGATTCCCATACAAACTATGGAGTTAATTGAGGTTAATTAGAGGAGTAATTTCTAGTATTGCCTTGAATTTAATGGGATCAACTTCTATCCCATGAAGAGAGACAATAAAGCCAAGAAACTTTCTTGATAAGACCACAAAGATGTACTTATTGGGGTTAAGGTGGACATAGAAGTGGATAAGGCATTCAAAGATAACCTTCAAGATTTCCAAATGACCCTTATGACATTTAGACTTTCCAAGGAGGTCATCAATATAGTCATCTACAATTTTATGAATAAGGTTATGAAAGATATAGGTCATAACACATTGGTAGGTTGCACTAGCTTCCTTCAGACCAAAAGGTATGACCCTAGAGTAGAAGGTTCCCAATGGGGTCATAAAGGTAGTTTTATGTTGATATTCATGGGTAATCAAGTTTAGACTATACCTCCAAAATCTTTCCATAAGAGATAACATCTCATGGTTGGTTGTGTTGGTCCCCAAAAGTGTTAGTCATTTTTGGAATAACATATGAGCTATCTTGGTCCTATAGGACAAAAATTTCTCTCTTCCCTTCTCAAAATTTGTTCTAAGCCTTCAAATTCCTCTTTTTTCAAGCTTTTTCAGTAAAGGGATTAGCAGGTTCAATAGGTTTAGAGGCTTCTATAGGTGAATTCAATCAAAAGAACCAATTTCCATTAGTTGTCCATCTTTAGGATTGGGTTGGCACCTTGGTTCAATCAAAAATGTCCATCGGCAAGCATCTAAGCAAGGATTGAACCATTGAACCATTGACCCATTGAACCTTGAACCATTTTGGTTCAATGGGTTTAGTGGGTTCAGAGGTTCAATGTCATCTGCAAGAGCTAGCCACGCTTTGTAAGAGGTTCAAAGTTCAACCATTTCAAAGGTTCCAGGGCTTCGAGCAGTTAACTACTTTCAAAGGCTTAAACCATTGAACCTTGAACCATTTTGGTTCATCGGTTCAATGGGTTCAATGACCAATTGGTTCAACATGCTTGGTTCAAAGGTATCAAAGAGACTCAGTGAAATCAAAAGGATGAACCAATGAATCGATTAAACCTTGAACCAAAAGATTTCAAAGTTAAATGGTTCATGGGTTCGAAGGTTCAAAGGCAACCTTTGTCAAAGAGAGAAGTAGAAAATAGGTGGTTCAACCAAAGAGTGGGAAAGTGATTGAACCAAGAAGTGATGGAACAAAAGAGACAGAATGAACTGATGAACCAATGAACCAATGTACTTTCACCGAGTTCAAAAGTTTAAGGTTCAACATGGTTCAAGTGGCTAGCGACCATTGATAGCCCCACAGACGTCAAATTTAAAGTAAGGGAATATCCATTGAAATTCAAATAAAGCATAGAACTCAAAGGAAGAACCAAGTGACTGACTGAAAAGATAGAATTCCTTCAGGTTTGTTCAAAGGTCGATAGAGAACATTTCCTTCAGACTTTTTGTTCGAAGGAAATTATTAAGAGAAAGAGCCGTTAGAATTATTTCAAAAGTATTTTATGTGGGAAAATGACTACGGCAGAGCCCAAAGAAATTCCTTCGAACTTTTGTCTGAAGGAAAAGCCTGACTAAAGAGAAAAGCCTGAGAAAAAATGCCTGATGGAAAAAGATAAAGTGCAGCAGAAGCCGCCACGTGTCCATTATAAAATAAAGTGGAAGCCGCCATGTGTCATCTTCTGCAAGGCCCCCAAAGGTTTCTAAAGCTTTTATAAGTTAAGCAGAATATGTCACATGTCCTGTTATGACTTAGTAGAATCTGACAAGTGTTTGCATCCATGTTCCCCTTTTGGAGTTGCTTGAGCAAAATGTGTCATGGACCCCATTTTCTATGAGTTTTTAATGAGTTTCATAACAATAAAACTTGCCACTCATCAAAGACGCAGAAAGGACCCCCTAAAGACTTAGACAAGAAGGGCTATAAAGGACAAAGAAGCAACATGGATGATTCCAAAGGCAAGTTCAATTAAAGCGATGGTTCAATTAGAGAGCAAAGAAGTGCTTAAGGAGTGAAGAGAGGAGTGAAACCAAAGGACCAAAAATATCTTCAAAAGAGTTATTCCTAGTAGGTGAAACAGTGGATCAAGTAGACTTATGAGTGCACCAAACCAAGGACATGGCCTATTTTCTTCCATAAAGTAAAGACAAATATGCAAAGGACCAGATGGTCCATATTAAGGAGGAGACATATCAGATGAAGGGACACGCCATAGTTATTGCAGCACACTATTCTTAGCATGGTCTCTCCAGACAAAATTGGAGACGCATTGAAGACATTGACTGCAGCATGGGCCGTCCCATAGAAAAGGGTGCCAATCCTTGCATAATGGATATAAGTTTGTTAATTCTCTCATTTGAAAAGGAGATCTTCCCCTTACCAGAAGTGAAACTCTACCCAAATTGAAAGGCATTACTGAGACTTTGACCTCAGATTGTAGTTCATATTTCTTTGATTGAATGAGAAAGCAAGTTACTTGCAGACTTTGTGCTGTTATAGCTTGTGCTACTTTAGGAGATTGTTCTTATGTCTATCTTCTAAAAGCATTGTTATTTATTTTATTTAAAAAGTAAGACTAGTGGAAGTGATAAGGAAGGTGTCCTGAAGCCAACTACTTTCAGACTTTGTGCTGTCATAGTTGTCTTTAGTGTGTGTTTTTATTTTATGTTTCTGTGTAAAGGACCTTGGGATGACTTTATGCCCCCATTTTTCTTCGTATCTCACTCTAGGGCCATCAAGGTGGAGACTTTGTGCTACATCTTAGATTGCTGGTTACTTTGGACCCTGTTACCCCATTACTTGTTACTAGAAAGAGTCGTACTGTTTGCAAGAACAAGCACTTCTAAAAGAAGAGAAGTGCCTTCTATTGCTTCACCAAGATTTCTACTATCCAAGAAGGGATCTGGCTCTTGGCTGAATGTTACTTCTGAAAGAAAAGAAGTATCTTCACCAATAACCCATAATTTCTCCTTTGTTTGTTAGCATCATCTCTGAAAAAAGAGAGATGGATGGTTTATCCCACCCCTGTGTCTTACTTTTTGCTTATATATATAGTATATAGCCTCCGTATATTTAATAGGGAACCTCCCCTTAATGAGAGGAGAGATTTGTCCCCTTTGGATGTAGTAAACCTGCAACATTGGATGACCAATCTCCCTATGCTGTGGTGATAGGAACTATTTTGGTCACCTGTTAGTTGGCCAACAAAATATTCACCCAACAGTTTTTGGCGACTCCGCTGGGGACACAATAATTTTGTGCAATTTGGAACCTCAAGTTTCAAATTGAAACATCACCTGTGTCTTACCCATAATCATTATAACCCTTATCCATTATAGACTCTAGCGACTCTATTCTTTGTCTTACCCATTATCATTATAGCCTTACCATCTTCCTCCACTTCTGTTATTTTATCTGGTCTGCAAAACTAGAGCTGCTAGGAAAGAGTGCGTAGTTTGAAGCCTCAAGCCTCATGCTGAAGCAGGGCCAGTTCTTTTCCATTTTTGTTTTGCAATCTAGCCACTTGACCTAGATTTGTTATCCCTATTTTTCATAATTAAATCATGGGGTCATAAAGGTAGTTTTATGTTGATATTCATGGGTAATCAAGTTCAGACTATAGCTCCAAAATCTATCCATAAGAGATAACATCTCATGGTCGGTTGTGTTGGTCCCCAAAAGTGTCAGTCATTTTTAGAAAAACATATGAGCTATCTTGGTCCTACAGGACCAAAATTTCTCTCTTCCCTTCTCAAAATTTGTTTTGAGCCTTCAAATTCCTCTTTTTTCAAGCTTTTTTAGTAAAGGGATTAGCAAGTTCAATAGGTTCAGAGGCTTTTGTAGGCGAGTTCAATCAAAAGAACTAGTTTCCAATACTTGGCCATCTTCAGGATTGGGTTGGCACCTTGGTTCAATAAAAAATGTCTATTAGCAAGCATCTAAGCAAGGATTGAACCATTGAACCATTGAACTGTTGAACCTTGAACCATTTTGGTTTGACGGGTTCAGTGGGTTCAGAGGTTCAACATCATCTGCAAGAGCTAGCTGCACTTTGTAAAAGGTTCAAAGTTTAATCATTTTAAAGGTTCCATGGCTCTGAGCACTTAACTAGTTTCAAAGGCTTGAACCATTAAACCTTAAACCATTTTGATTCATCAGTTCAATGGGTTTAACAACCAATTGGTTCAACGTGCTTGGCTCAAAGGTATCAAAGAGACTCAATGAAATCAAAAGGATGAACCAATGAACTGATTAAACCTTGAACTGAAAGAGTTCAAAGTTTAATGGTTCATGGGTTCAAAGGTTCAAAGGTAGCCTCTATCAATGAGAGAAACAACAAATAGGTGGTTCAACGAATGGTTCAAACAAGGAGCAGGAAAGTGATTAAACAAGGAAGTGATGGAAGAAAAGAGACAGAATGAATTGATGAACCAATGAACCAATGTACTTTTAGTAGGTTCAAAGGTTCAAGGTTCAACATGGTTCAAGCGGCTAGCAACCATTGATAGCCCTGCAGATATCAAATTTAAAGTAAGGGAATATTCATTGAAATTCAAATAAAGTGCAAAACTCAAAGGAAGAACCAAGAGACTGATTGAAAAGATAGAATTCCTTTGGGTTTATTCAAAGGCTGATAGAGAACATTTCCTTCAAACTTTTTGTTTGAAGGAAATTATTAAGAGAAAGAGCCATTAGAATTCTTTCAAGAGTATTTTCTATGGGAAAATGACTAAGGTAGAGCCCAAAGGAATTCCTTCAGACTTTTGTCTGAAGGAAAATCTTGATTGAAGAGAAAAGATCGTGAAAAAATGCTTGATGGAAGAAGACAAAGTGCAGCGGAAGCCACCATGTGTCCATTATAAAGCAGAGTGGAAGCCACCATGTGTCATCTTCTGCAGGACCCCCAAAGGTTTCTAAAGATTCTATAAGTTATGCAAAATATGTCACGTGTCCTGTTATGACTCAATAGAATGTGACAAGTGTTTGCATCTGTGTTCCCCTTTTGGAGTTGCTCAGGCAAAACGTGTCGTGGACCCCATTTTTTGTGAGTTTATAATGAGTTTCATAACAATGGAACTTGCCACTCGTCAAAGACACAGAAAGGACCCCTAAAGACTTAAATAAGAAGGGCTATAAAGGACAAAGAAGCAACATGGATGATTCCAAAGGCAAGTTCAATTAAAGTGATGGTTCAACTAGAGAGCAAAGAAGCACTTAAGTAGTGAAGAGAGGAGTGAAACCAAAGGACTAGAAATATCTTCAAAAGAGTTATTCCTAGTAGGTGAAATAGTGGATCAAGTAGACTTTTGAGCACACCAAACCAAGGACACGACCTGTTTTCTTCCATGAAGTAACAAAAAATATGCAAAGGACTAGACGGTCCATATTAAGGAGGAGACATATTAGATGAAGGGACACACCATAGTTATGGTAGTGCATTGTTCTCAGCATGGTCTCTCCAGACGAAATTGGAGATGCATTGAAGAGATTGACTGCAACATGGGCCGTCCCATGGAAAAGGGTGCCAATCCTTATGTAGTGGATACAAGTTTGTTAATTCTCTCATTTAAAAAGGAGATCTTCCCCTTACCAAAAGTGAAACTCTACCCAAATTGAAAGGCATTACTAAGACTTTGAGCTCAGATTGTAGTTCATATTTCTTTGATTGAATGAGAAAGCAAGTTACTTGCAGACTTTGTGCTATTATAGCTTGTGCTACTTTAGGAGATTGTTCTTATGTTTATCTTCTAAAAGCATTATTATTTATTTGATTTAACAAGTAAGACTAGTGGAGGTGATAAGGAAGGTGTCCTGAAGTCAACTACTTTCAGACTTTGTGCTGTCATAGTTGTCTTCAATGTGTGTTTTTATTTTATGTTTCTGTGTAAAGGACCTTGGGATGACTTTGTGCCCCCATTGTTCTTCGTATCTCACTCTAGGGCCATCAAGGTGGAGAATTTGTGCTACATCTTAGATTTCTGGTTACTTTGGACCCTGTTACCCCATTGTTACCAGAAAGAGTCCTGCTTTTTGCAAGAACAAGCACTTCTAAAAGAAGAGAAGTGCCTTCTATTGCTTCAACAGGATTTCTACTATCCAGGAAGGGATCTAGATCTTGGTTGAATGTTATTTCTGAAAGAAGAGAATTATCTTCACCAATAACCCAAGATTTCTCCTCTATTTTTTAGCATCATCTCTAAAAAAAGAGAGATGGATGGTTTATCCCACCCCTGTGTCTTACTTTCTGCTTATATATATAGTATATAGCCTCTGTATATTTAATAGGGAACCTCCCCTTAATGAGAGGAGAGATTTTTCCCCTTTGGATGTGGTAAACCTCCAACATTGGATGACCAATCTCCCTATGCTATGGTGATAGGAACTATTTTGGTCACCAGTTAGATGGCCAACAAAATATTCACCCAACAGGTTGTAATATCAATAAGTTGGTCTATGCTTGGCAAAAGGTAGTCATCTTTTAGATAAGTAAGGTTAAGATCATGAAATTCAATGATCATACAAAGTCCCCTTATCAATTTGGTGATAGAAATGACATTCAATACCCATTGGGGATAGTTAATGGGTTAGATGAAGTTGATAGATAAGAGGCACTAAATATCTTCTTTGACAAGAAGGGCTATACAAGGATACATCCTTCGAAGCTTTTGCCTAACATGATTGGCATTGAGGGTGGTGAAAATGTTATGGATGACTATGGTGGGGTTGATTCCTAGCATGTCACTATAAGACCAAGCAAATGCTATGATATGGTCTCATTGAATGGAAGGGAAATCTTGATGCTCTAAGGAATCTAAGGATTGGCTGATTTTGACTATGCGAGGGCTATCTTGAGTACCCAAGTTGATGTCAATAGTGGATTCGATCAACATAGTTGAATTCTCAAGAGGAAAGGATTTATGAATAGAGGAATCTTTAGCACCAATATAGGTGAGAAGGGAATCATCATCTTGATACTGAACAATATTAATGGTAGGAGAATCATCTTCTACTATCTCAAGATGAGTTATAGGAATGGTCATGGTTTCCCTATCCTTTTGATAAGTTATGGGTCCCAAACTAATCATATTGATTAAAAAAGTTAGAGGGAATGATATTAGATCCTCAAATTTTGAAGGAGAATGGGTTGGTGAGGATGATATTTCTTCCTCAATGATGGTGATGGGTTGGTTGGCTCTTCTAGTGGAATAAATCCAAGACCAAATCATTCTTGGGGTTTTTGGGTTTTACATGGTAGTAACTCATGTGGTCTATGTTCATAGCAACCCAGACTGAATCCATTCCAAGCACACCTATAGAGGTATGTCTTGGTAAACTCTAGTTTATCCAAGTATGAGAAATTGGAGTAGAGGAAGAAAGTGGTTGATCAAGTCCCCCATAAACAATATTAGTTCAGTAATTAGGAAGCCTAGAAGGAATAATGGTTATGATATTAGAATCATAGCTAGGTTCTTGTCAATATTATTATACTATTGGGGAGTGGGGAAGGCATCTAATGTCAAAAGCTGATACTCCCCAACTGAGAGACATTGGAATGTTGATTCTAAGGGGTCTTTCATGGAGATTTGGGAGGAAGGTATAGATGAGCCAGTGGAAGCTTGGTTGATGGAAGAGAAAGGGGATGCATCCTTGATTGGGAGGAGCATATCATTAGGTCAGTAAGTCATATTTCTTGACTTAAAAGGACTAGTGTCAGCTAGTATTGTGTGGAATTGACCCTCATGCTTAAACTTGATACACCGATGTAAGGTAGATGGCATACAACCCATGAAACGGATCCAAGGGTGTCCAAGAAAAAAATTATATTGAAACTTACCTTCTACCATATAGAAGAGATCAGGAAGAGTGAAAGGTCCTAAATAAATATGAAGGATGACTGTCCCTAAGGTTGTTGTCAAGGTGTCATTAAAGGATCAGAGCACCATTATAGTCTCTAACATAATGTTCTTTGGTAGTTTCAATTATTCATACGTATGGGAGGAAATAATATTTATGCTAGCTCCCCCATAAATCATAACCCTATTGATATGGGTTTGGTTGATGTAGGTGGTAATGAAAAGGGGAGAATCCCAATCAACTAGATAAATAGGGGGTATATTCAAATCCTTAAAGGTGATGAGGGTGGAAAGTTGAAGGGATCCGATGAAGGTTGCTAGAGGTTATGGATATTCATGTTGAACCTCTATAGATTACAAGGCTTCCATCATGGATTGATGCTGATGGGATGAGGTATTTATTAGCTCATATAAAGTCATCTTCACAAGTGTTTGGTGAAGTTATTTTATAATTACCCTTTGTATTGACTTAGAGAGGTTGGATTGGGGTGCATCCAAGATAAAAATCTTGGGCTTGCTTGAAGGTGTTTGGGCTTCGTTGGGTGTTTTAGTGGTTGAAGAAGGGTATGTTCATGGGATGTATACCTTTGGTTTCCCTTTATCCTTATGTTGGGAGTGTGATTAGGTGATCATATGAATGGTATGGATTTAGAAAGGAGTTGGACTAGTAAAGTAATTTAGTTCTTCCTCACTCTTAGATGAGAGTTTGGGGGTAGGTAGGTGTGGGGTGTTTGATTTTGAATTTTATCTTGGTGGTGGGATCATGGGAGGTTCCTCTATTAATAAGTCATCCTCATCACATAGTTTATGGACTATGACTTAGAGAGCTTTGTAGTTCTCTATATCATGCCTAGGTATCCTATGGTATGAGTAAATTAGATTATCATTAAACAAAGACAACTTAGGATTAAGGGGATAAAATGACTTGATAGGAGGCAAGACCAAGTAGGAATCTTGGAGAAACCTTTAAAAGATGGTATAATATGAATCTAACAAAGGTGGCAAGGGAATGAAGGTTTTGGATTTGACAATTAGGGTGAAAGCCTTCTTAGGGGTAGGCTTAACAATAGGAGCTTTAGGTGACAGAATGTTATTGGTGGATGGTTTTGGAGTAGATGGTTTTGAGGTTGATATCTTGGAAGTAAATGGTTTGGAATTAGAAGGTTTGTAAAGAATAGGTGGAGATGTAGCTAGAAGTGGAGGCGTATCTAGAAATGGAGGTTGAGTTTGGGATTTATTTGGGAGATTTGGTTTCTTAATCAAGGTGGTGGGGTAAGGTCCCGATATGGAAGAAGGATGTAATCCTAAAATGGAAGGTAAAGTGGAAATTGGAGGCAAGGTTTTAGACTTTGGAATCCTATATGGTTCCATTTTCTCAGTTGGTTTGACTTGTGTTTTCTTAGGTGGGTTTAGTGATGCCAAATACAAATTAAATGTAGGATGGGTAAGACTCTGAGTAGGGAGCACACCTAGGTTATTTATGGAATTTATGGGGATAGTGGAAGGTATTTTGGTCATTTTGGATGGAATTAGATTGGATGGTTCATCTATGTTTTGGGAGGTGGAGGCTTTTGTTGGTTCGATTGGGGTAATGGTGGTTTCACTAGTGGAAGTGTAAGGTTGGGTAGATAAGGGTGAGGTTGATGATCCCTTCTTAGTTGGATAATGGAGTCCTAGGTGATGCCAAAAGTTGGCCTGATCAAGGTTTGATTAGGATAGAAACTCTAATTTTTGGACCAACCTAGAAAAACACTTATAGATGGGTTTAGTTCCTTTGATGTTGGACTTGAAGGACAAACCAAATAAATGAAAAATTGGAATGGCCATGTCTTATTTTTACTCTATCAAAGGTTCTATGGCCTTGGTGGATAATTATTTCATAGAAGGGGTAGGTGAAGTAACCTTTTCATTAGGAATGCTTTCCAAAGGAAGGGTAGATAGCTCTATCATGGAAGAAAAAGGGATGGGGGTAATTGTTTCTTCCTTTGATATGCCTTTGAAAGGAGAGGTTGGTGATTCCAATACCTCAATAAGTGGAAAAGGGATCATAGTTACTTACTTTGTTTCATTTTCTAAAGGAATAGTAGGCGACTCCACTACTCCAATAAGTGGAGAAGGAATGATAGTTTGGGACATGGGTTCACTAACTATTAGTTCACTAAGAACAACATTAAATATGTAAACCTCATGCTTGTGAGAAGATTTTAAATTATTATGTTCATTGTTTGTATAAGGTTAATGGTTGGCGAATGACTATCTGAAAATATCTAGTGATTGATTTGGGGGTGCATTTAGATTTTCCATCATAGGTTCCCCCTCATAAATCAAATATTGGATAATTTTTTTGAATGTCTTGCATCTACTAACATCATATCAAATTACATGGTGGAAACTACACATTTCATTTTACTTATACCAACTAGGTATAAGATAAGAGGAATCAAATTTTTGGGGTGGTTTAATCAGAGGAAGTTTGATGATAGATGCCTTTAACAAATTTTCCAAAATTGAAGTGTATGATTCCCCTAATGGAGTATACTATTTTTGGACATAAAATTTTTGGGTTTTGGCATTTTGGTTGGAAGAAGTGGAATAATTGGGTTGGATGATAATTGGGGGAGGATCCATTTTAAGCACAACTACATTTATAGTCTCTTTAGATTTGGTGTTGGTGTGGTTGGTGGTTTTTGAGGAAGAAGCTTTATTTGATTTGAAACTAGAATTTTTGTTCCTAAATTTAAGCTTTCCCTCATCAATATCTCTAATCTCTAGCTTCTAAGCCATGGTGAATGCCTCATCAAACATTCATAAAGTTTGAACTTGTAAGATTGATGAGTTATGCTTGGCACAAGCTTGAGAGAAAAGCTCAATCAACTTGGGTTGGGGAAAAGAGAAAGAGATTTAGTTGATAAAACCTCTTCAATGGGACACAAAATCAGCAATTGACTCATCCTCAAATTTCTTGATGGAATATAGGTTGGTGATAGAAAATTTCTTAGAAATATTTATAGAGAAATGGTCTAAGAAAGTTTGGTCTAGTTGGGAAAAAGAGAAGAGGGAGTGCTTGGTAATTGTACCATCCCAATCTAATGCGAGTTTGGCTAGGGACATGGGAAAAGTATAGAGAAGAAGAACAACATCATAAGCAATTAGATAACATGAATGCCTAAATATTATAAGATGTTGTAAGGGATATTCTTTGTTTTAAAACTTAGTAAATTTTGAAAGTTCCCATTGTGCAGGGTATGGTTGGATTGGGATAGATGGGTGGATTGGTTCATTTCAAATTTGGTCATATGACAAGATATTGTGGGCACCAAAAATAGATGACTCTAGCTTGGTCATTTTATCCATCAACATCTTGATTAGATCAGTTTACAGTGGTGTACCTCCATAATTATAAGGTATATTATGTTGGGGTTGTGAAGGTGCAACATATGGGTAACTAGTAGAGGGTTGGGAATATGACATGTATTGGTAAGTTGGTATGGAAGGTTGGGAAGATGCCAAATATTAGTAAGTGGGCATGGAAGGTTGGGAAGAAGGTGGAGGCATGTACTCTTGTGGGTTTAGGACATACCCTGGGTTTGGTGGAATAAATATTGGCTAGATAAGGGGCATGGTTGGATTGGTGGATTGAGGGTGTGTGGTTACCCTAGTAATAATAGGTGGGAGTGTAGAGGGTATGAAGACTACCAAATTTTAGAAAGGGGTGGAAGATGGTGGTTTAGAAATGACAAGTGGAAGGGTAGCAAAACTAGTTGAGGGTACTCTAATGGTGAATTATTTACGGGTTACTCCTACATTGGAAGGGTTGTTAGTTGGCATAGAAGTTGTT
Source organism: Torreya grandis (assembly GCA_037957365.1). NCBI lineage: Eukaryota > Viridiplantae > Streptophyta > Pinopsida > Cupressales > Taxaceae > Torreya > Torreya grandis. The sequence goes on from JARHVA010004853.1 coordinate 973,916, forward strand.
TGGGTATTGGTTGGTGTAAGAGATTGGTTTCTGGGTAGTGGTGTTTTAAGGGTTATTAGGGAAGGAAGAAGCTTGGGTCACCAAAGGTTGGGTGGAGATAGTGGTAATCAAAGTCTTACCTATTATAGGCTAGAATCGTACCCTTGTGGGAGAAATTTTTAGGCTCTCTCACTCCTAGCTACAATATTGGAGCAACCCTAGGTTGTGGGTATCCTGTATTGAGGTTGAACCTTTAGAGAAGGCTGGTTTCCTCTTGGTAGATCACCTAAACTAATGTTTCTACTTGGAAAAGAGGTAGAGAGGGGATATAGGGTAAATAAGAGAGATAAATGGGTGATACACCAAATTTATTGACACTCACATAAGCAAGAAATAAAAAATAATTAATCATAAGATAATTCTTGCTCACATAACCTCACAACTAGGTAGTTTGCATAAGTGTTTCATAAACTAGGGTCATTAAACAATACATGAAGCAAAGAGGAATTTTAAAATCCACACCAAGCATCCATTAATGGTGGAAAAAGCTCAAGTTCATACCTACAACTAACTTGAAAACACCTAAAAATAGGAAAGAAATAAGGACAATGGAAATGGAAGAACACTTCTTCACAAGGCCATCATGCACAAGCTTGCTAAACACAATTTTCAGGCAAGAGATAGGTAAAAATTGATCTTTATTGCTTCAAAAGGTTTTTCTTAAAATTTTTGATAGGGTTTTTCCTTATCAAATGAGGATATATATTTTTATAAGGGAGCCAATGGAGATATATATATAAAAAAGGGATGAAGAAAAGAGAAGAGGCAGGCAAACATAATTCAATAAATGGGATCCAACCACCCTTCATGAATTCTCACCCACATTTGGGTTAATTAGAACTAATCCTTCTTCAAAAAATTAACCACCATTAGCTCCAATAGTCTTCAAGCCATTTCATTGGTTGAGAAACACACTAGAAGACAAGAACTTGTTGAGGATGATGATGTCATGATCCACTAGAAAGGAAAAGTCTAGGAACGTCTTTAATGCATGAGCTACCTTTTCTAATCACCTAATCTTCATCTTTCACTTACATGCCATCCTTCACTTGTATTGCACATATAAGGACAAAATATCCATAACTTTGAATCTAGACTAAGTCATGTTGCCTCTAAATTGAGTGACTATTTGTCAGAGATGATGGCCATATCAAAGGATGAAAGACTCTCCATTAATTGTATACACTAGCTCCTACTTTGAAACCTAGGCCAAATATTTTCTATAGATAGAAAACCAATCTAAGGACATTAGTTTTCTTGTATCCATTTATGTCGATACAATTCTATAGATTGCGTAGCTTCTTTTGATCTTTTTGAATGCCAATCACTACTTGCAGGGGTTTAAATTTTAATGTTTATAGGCCCATCATCAATTCCTTTAGACAACTTGCTTAGACCCTTCCTGCAGATAATTTGTTTGAAAGAAATCATGTCTTCAGATTTGTTGCCAAGGATATTTCAGATTAAATGAAATGGACCCTTTAGAATTCTTGAAAATCTCCTTTTGCTTTGAAAATACCCTTCAAAATTCTAGAAAAACTCCTTTTAGGACCTTTGAAATGGCCTTTCATAAAAAGTGTTTGGATCTTTACAAAGGGAAAGTACCCTTCAAACTTTTTGAATGGACTTTTAGAATTTGAAAATGCCTTCGACTTCTTGCTTGTTTGAAAAGTCCCTTAAAAAAATACAATATACCCTTCAGGACTTCGAAAAATACCCTTTCCATGAGAAAGAGTCTTTGAAACCTTTATTTTAGACAAATTATCTAAAATAATTCCAACACTTAGTCAGAAATAAAATTCCCAAGAGAAGAGAAACACTTAGTCCCATACAAAGTTCAAAAGAATGAACAAGAAAGACTTAACTGAAAAAGAGACTTTGCACTTAGTTTTTTGGCTTGTAGGCTTATCCTTCAATACTACTATTGGATCCTTAGAAAAACTTACTTGGACCCTCTCTATTTGAAAATGTTGGATCCATTTCTATGCCTTTGATCCAATACCTCATTAAACCATGCAGCAGATTTATATGTGGACCAAAAATGGCTAGCACTACCCATAAGGTAAGATGCCATATTGTAGGGTGGCTTAATGGAAGGAACTGAAGCAGGGGTACAGTGAGCCATGGTGTTAAGTGTTGACCATTTTGGTCCTATAGGCCAAAAGTCAATCTCCTTCTTTCCCTAATGTTCTGAACCGTCAGTCTTGGATGTATCCACCTTCTACAAATGCTCAATTTCCCTTTAAAATAAGTCTTATTCTTATAAATAATTGATAGATCTAAGACCTGTAGGTTTAAATTCAATATGGATCTTATTTCACTTTGAATGAATGCCTTAGACAAGCCTTTTTGACAAGGGAATGGGCCAGCAAGAATGAAAGTCTCTTACAAAGCCCCGAAGGTCAAGTGCCCTTGAGGAGGGCAGGAAGGTGCTGAATGGGGCTGTTCAAGTAGGTTCCAAAGGACATCTTGGGGCCCAAGTTCCCTTGTGGAGCATAGGGAACACTTGTGGAGGGATCAAAGAGAAGAAAAAGGGAAGGATATCCTTTAGACTTTTGTCCAAAGAAAATCTAACTCCAATGTGAATTCTTTCGGACAAAGTGCTTGAAGGAATTCCTTCAGACATTTTATCTGAAGTAATTCACAAAGGAAAAGAGCCGAATAGAAATTACCCTTCAGAAAGGAATCTAAGGCAAATGTCCTTCATAATTTTTGTCCAAAATAAAATATAAGGAAATCCAAAGGTTGAATTCCTTCAGACAAAATGCCTGAAGGAATTCCTTTAGACATTTTGTCTGAAGGCATTTTGTCAGAGGATTTTCATGAAAGAATGAAAGGGACAAAATTTTGAAGAAACATTTCCTTTAGACATTTTATCTAAAGGAATTGAGAAGCCAAGGCAGCCCAAAGGATCCTGAAGAGCAAGTGCCCTTGCGAGGGACTCTTGGCTATCAAAAGGGGGACGTTTATCCAAGCCCTGAAGGGACACCTTACCTTCGGAAGTGTTCAATGACAAAAGGCTGAAGGAATAAAAAAGGTTGAAGGAATACAAAAGGATGAGGAAATTACCAAAGGGGTGATGGGCCCAAAGACATTAAAGGTAGCCTGAAGGATCCTGAAGGGCAAGTGCCCTTACGGGGGACTCTCAGCTGCCAAAAGGGAGACCTTTCTCCAAGCCCCGAAGGGACACCTTTCCTTTGGGAAGGTTATATGACAAAAGGTCGAAGGAATACAAAAGGATGAGGAAATTATCAAATGGGTGACAGGCCCAAAGACATCAAATTCAACATCATAAACTAGTAAATGGAATTCAAACATCTAATGACGTCCTCACAGATGTCAAATTTAGGACAATGGAATAGCTGTTGGCTTTTAAATGATGACAAGCGCATGAATGTCAACTTTTTAGCAATGAAATAACCATTTATCTTTAAATGCTTGAGATGAAGACCCAAAGGAATTCAAAGGCCTTAAGGCCAAAAGGAAGAGCCCATTGAGAAAGGAGCCTGAAGAGCCAAGGATTGATAGAAGATAGCCCCAAGGGATGAAAGAGCCAGTAAAAGATAAAATCTAGGAAAAGACAAAATCCAAGAGTGAACTCAATGACCCACCAAGGAAGGAGCTTGAAGAGCCAAGCGTATAAATAGACAAAATAGTCCAGGTGGAAAAAGAAGGTGTCAGCAAAGGAGTTATTCCAATGATTGGAATAGTCCCTATGAAATGGTCATCAAGGAGCACAAACAAAGTGGTGCAGCCTATTTTTCCTCATTTTGCATTAATGAGCAGACAACCACATGAATGCCTTAAAGAAGTGGTCTTGTTATCAGACAAAGGGACACGGCCCATACTTTTACAATAATGTTTGATATAACTTTGAACACTAAAGTCAAGACAAACAACTAATACAACATGTTCTTTCATCGACTTCCTCTTCCCAAAATTTTCAATGCAACATGGGCCACTTGTAAAAAAGGGTGCCATTGATTCCTATTTCTATATATATATTGTAAAATCTCATTTGAGAAAGCATCTCTTAGCTTGTATGGTGAAGCCCTGTAGGATTTTACCTTGAATCAAGACAACATTTTTACCTCTATTTTGAGTTTGCACTTTTGCATATGTCTATGGTTTTATCTTGTGTTAATGTCAGGATCTTGCTCCTCAATTAGAGCACATATGATTACCTCTTGTATTAGCAACTAAACATGAAATTTAACCAGAATGAATAAGTAACTAGAAATATGAAACAACACAGTATATGAGAGACAATACACAATTGTATTAATAATCACTCAAAAGAAAATACAATAAAGAAGATGCCACTTCTTCTTCCACCTCAAAGGCTTGCCACACCTCAAGGACTTCTTCCCTCTCTCTCTCTTAGGGTCCCAACAATCAACTCCAATACAGAGTTGGTGTTCACCTCCACCAGTCAGTAACAATGCTGCTAGTACACCAAGTACACAACCATACTCCAAGTAGATCTCCCTTTCCTTGCTACCACCTGCAAATCAACATACCTTACTTACCATTATAGATCTCCAAATGTGGTCCTGTACACCTGCTGACCAAGATCATACATACATGAAAAACCCTTCTGATTCTCTAAACCAGCACCCACACTTGGTACTGTGGCACTAGGAGGAACACACCATTGCTCTCTTCTCTCTGAAGGAACTTATTTTGCTCTCTTACTCTCTAGCACTAATTTACAATATAGCCCATGAGTCTATTATATAGATCTCATGCTTACAATAATTAGACTATCTTAATTACAATAATTAGACACGTAACTCAAGACTATAATTAGCCTTTAACATGCAAACTAATAGTCCAAGAATAGACTTTCCAGAATCCACATGCAAACTGTATGTTCACATACAGGTTGTCAACGTCAACTCCTCCTGACCGATGTTGGCTGACTTATAACTAATGTCGGTTACTTCTGCACTGCTATCTGACTGATGTCAGTTGATCAGACTGACGTCAGTTTCCATACAACTCATTCTGTAACTCTCTACATCCTCTACAACCTCCATAACTTCTCCTGTTTGCATCCTGGTGAAGCTTTTAGCTCCACAACCTAACAATCTCCCACTTGGAGATAAATAGCTACACCTGTACCTATACTTGTACACTATCTAATTTATTCCCTAGCTTGTATCCCTCTTTAACATCAATCCTAAAGACCAACCACCACACATCTTGTGATGCTACACCTGTCATCTAAGTAACCTGCCACATCCGAGCCTAAAACTCCATGTAGTGAAGACCTTGACCCTGCATAACATGTTAACCTATTGCTAGTCCCTCTTAGATACCTAAGAATCCACTGAACTACCCTCCAGTACTTCTTCCCCGAATTGGATCCATTCTTTCTGACAACTCCCACTGCTTGGGAAAACTCAGGTCTTCCCCAGACCTTATGTGATTTTGAACCCTGTTCTAAGCTAAGCTTGAACTGTCCAACCCTTGGCGTGCTTACCGATTATGCATCCTGCATCTTGAACCCCACCAACACCTTCTTCACATCAGCTCCCACTGGAGACAAAATCTCCATGTTTCTTATGCCAAAGAATTTTGCTGCTCCAAATTCTTCATGACATACCTCTGAACTAACCTTACCTTTAGCTCAACAAAACCCTATATGTATAAACCTACTAGCAAATCACCCACATACGGTAACTGGATAATGTCGTGACTCATCATCCACCTGGTAAGACAAACACAATGGTTACATTGACATTGACTGAAGCCTTACTTTGTCATCCACCTATCAAACCTTGTACCACTATCCTGCAGCTTCCTCAAGACCATATACCTTGGCCTTCCGTTTCACGTATCCATCCACTCTCTTATTTAACTTGGGAATCCATCCATCTTTTAGTGCTTTCTTCTAGCTGACAACTCCACCAACAAACCCTATTTGGTTCTTCTCCAAGGACTCACACTCCTCATCCATGCCAAGCTCCCATTGTTTCTAGATTCTACCTGCATTGCCTCTTCACATCTTCCTAGTCCTTGACCATCAGTAAAAAACTAGTAAGAAGGTGAACAACGAATATGAGGTCCACTTACCCTTTCAGTCCTCAATATGAGCGTTTGAGACCTTTTTGACAGCTTGCTGTCTGCCCACCATCCGTTCTAGTGACCGATCTTGGCCATCTCCCAGTCTGCATCTGATCGATGTCGATTCCCTGCACTGACCCTTACTGTCAACATCATTTCCCTTGTTGATGCTGGTATCCATTCTATCGACGTCAGTCTTCCTGTTGTTGATGTCGGTTACTATTTGACTGATGTCGGTCCCTGTGTTTGCCTGTGAGTGATAACTTTTTACCCACGAGCTCCTTTTGGGTCAAAAACCCTATTCAAATTAACACAGCCTTGCTCAAAATAATTTAGTCCCCTCATCTGATCTCTGTCCGTCATCTCCTCCATGAACACCAAGGCTTTCTAGTTCTTAAGTTTGTCAAAGATATCTATCTTCTGCTTAAGAACATGCATTCCCCTCCTACATATGTGACCAAGCCTACAAAGCCACATATCTGTAATAGAAGGTGAATCAATAATATATGTAGATAGATAAAGGATACCTACTTTCTTACCATCATCTAATTTAAGTGCATCCGCTGTGAGAGTTATTGTGCATCTCCCATCACCCAACTTTCCTAAAGAAATTAGACTCATCTCCAAGACTAGTGCCTGCATGACCTCCTTCAACACCTGTGTGTTATCCGTCTGCATTTTTAGCTTCACTTCCCCTTTGCCAACAATCTGACAAGGCTCACCAGCTCCTAAATAAATCTCTCCAAAGTCTCCAAAGACATACCCATGAAAAGATGCTCTATTTTGGGCTGCATGGAAAGAGGCAAAAGAATCTATAAACAAAGATTATACTTTATCTAGAGCAACCTATGTAACAACACCTGCAACATCTGCTTCTACACGCTGATCTTCTACCGACCAACAATCATCCTTTCCCTGCTCTTTCTTTCCATCAATCAGACCATTCGTGCTATTCAGTTTCTCTATTCGTAGCTTACTTTTTTATGCCATTGCTATACTCCCACTCAATCTGAAACCCCTGAGAGTGACCTGTAATCAACAAACACTAACCAGATCTGAACCACCTGTTAGTCAACCCAACCAAAAGCTCTGATACCAACTGTCAGGATCTTGCTCCTCAATTAGAGCACATATGATTACCTCTTGTATTAGCAACTAAACATGGAATTTAAATAGAATGAATAAGTAACTAGAAATATGAAACAACACAGGATATGAGAGACGATACACAATTGTATTAATAATCACTCAGAAGAAAATACAATAAAGAAGATGCCACTTCTTCTTCCACCTCAAAGGCTTGCCACACCTCAAGGACTTCTTCCCTCTCTCTCTTACGGTCCCAACAATCAACTCCAATATAGAGTTGGTGTTCACCTCCACCAGTCAGTAACAACGCTGCCAGTACACCAAGTACACAACTGTACTCCAAGTAGATCTCCCTTTCCTTACTACCACCTGCAAATCAACAGACCTTACTTACCATTGTAGATCTCCAAACATGGTCCTGCACACTTGCTAACCAAGATCATACATACATGAAAAACCCTTCTGATTCTCCAAACCAACACCCACACTTGGTACTCTGGCACTAGGAGGAACACACCATTGCTCTCTTCTCTCTGAAGGAGCTTATTTTGCTCTCTTACTCTCTAGCACTAATTTACAATATAGCCCATGAGTCTATTATATAGATCTCATGCTTACAATAATTAGACTAACTTAATTACAATAATTAGACATGTAACTTAAGACTATAATTAGCCTTTAACATGCAAACTAACAGTCCAAGAATAGACTCTCTGGAATTCACATGCAAACTGCATGTTCACACACAGGTTGCCGACGTCGGCTCCTCCTAACTGATGTTGGCCAACTTATAACCGACATCGGTTGCTTCTGCACTGCTATCTGACCGATGTCAGTTGATCAGACTGACGTTGGTTGCCTTGCAACTCATTCTACAACTCTCTGCAACCTCCATAACTTCCGTAACTTCTCCTGTTTGCATCCTGGTGAAGATTTTAGCTCCACAACCTAACAGTTAAGTCATTTTATTTCATGCTTGCACATAATGATTCCAGCACGTTTAGTGTATTATGAGTTCTTCTTTTGTAGGTCAACCAAAAGTGTCCATAGCAGAGTATAGGCACATGTGAATAGGCTGCCATAGTGTGTCTTAGAACACCTCAGTAGTTCTTCCTCACTATATCTCTAGAGGACCCCTATCTCACTAATGCAAAAGAGTTTCTCATATCAAATGAAGTGTTTATTAGCTTGTTTTTGGTTTAAAGTGTATGTAAAAGCTAAGTAGATCAACCATTTTGGTATATCATTACTTTAGTTTAGGTTCTATTTTTAATAATCCTTCTCTCTTTTCACCCCCATTGTTAGCAGTAGAAAATCTAAGATCACATAGATGCATCAAAGGGAACTAGCCCTTATCTAGAGATTCTCCCCTTAGTTGTGCTAGACCCACAACAAGAGGGGAGTCTCCATTGTGCCACATGGAAGAGAGGAGTTGAGCCTCCTCTCAAGGGTGCAGTCCACAGCATCAATAGTTTTCAGCATGCCCAGTGGAACTCTATTTTAATGCTAAAAAAAGTTTCAAGATTGGTGTTGGTCCTGTTACAACAAGAATGAACCACTAATCCAGCATCTGACTTTTAATCAAGTGATTGTGGGACAAGTTTTTATTCCAAAGAATTGAAGAATCTTAGTGTGTTATTCAACCAACCAACCTTTGGAGGATTTTTCATCAACACCAATGGTGACTCTGAGTTGAATTAGCTAGTTAAGTAGTCTTGGTGCCATCAAAAAATCATAGTTTGGTATGTATAATTCCATTGATTATAAGTATGGACCTTGTTTTCCTTTATATAACTTTGATCAAGCTCAAGTTGTTCATGGCATCACCTCAAGAAGCTCTCCTGGTTTCCCTTCACCTAGTGTAAAGAAAGTAATGCTAGAATTTGAGAAGCAAGTGATGGAGATAGACAGATTGGATGAGCAATATAGATATCAACAAGAGCTTCTATACAAAGAGGAGTGTTTGTTCAAGAAAACTTAGGCCTTGCAATCCATAAAGGAGGAGGTAGAAAACTAGAAGAGTCCATTCATTCAAGGTAGTTAGCCTTGTGTGCCCCCTCCTATTCTAAAGAAAGCCCCCTCTTGTGCACCAAATCCTTTCTACCAGATAGTATTTGCTCACTCTAGCTCATCTGATGCATTAATCACTTTTGCTCTTAATCCCTTGCACCTAGCTTTTCAACACCAAAGGGCATTAGAGTAGTCTCCCATGGAAATGAATCTTCTCAATTCCTTAGGTTGTGAATCCTCCTTTGAAGGGAATACCATGAACCAACACATCTCTCTTCTAGAAACTCTTCCTATACATCAACAGTCTCTTCTTAGTCTTCCTTAACCTCCTCAAGTCTTTTAACATGATGTCAAGATTCCAATTTGGAGGAGGGAATACGATGAACCAGCTCAGGGCCTTGAAGAATATAAAGCTACTCCTACTCATGGTGATCCTCATGATCTCTAAAAAAGGCTCTTCCAAGAGAATATAGTAAGGCAAATTATAGAATTATAGTCCAAAATGAGGTTCCTCAGCCTAGGTGTGATGGATGGTTTAGACCAAACAAAAGATTCCATGTCTGAACACACCCCATCTATGCTCCTTCAAGAGAGATATCAAGCCACATCTGATATAGATGAAGTGTTGGCCAAATGGAAGGATGAGAATCATTTGATTCTAGCTCAAGGTCTATCCCCATTTTCTCATAAGTTTTCAAAAATATCCCATGCTTTACATTCCCAACCTAATTTTGACAATCCTTGTGTTCCACCTCCTTGCCTAATAAATGAAGAATGTTTCTCTTGTGTTGAGGAATCCATCTTGAAGGAAGAAAGTGAAGAGGAGTATGCTCAGTTCATGACTGATCAGGGAGACTTCATGAGTGCAGATGAGGATGAGATCACCATAGGTACCCCCTTTGATGAACAAGAAGACAAGTCACAAGCTTTTACCTCTATCTCTAATGAGGAAGAGATGATCTTTGACTCTTTTCTCACTTTGCAAGACGTCATGGAGGAGTATGGATAGATTCTTGATCATGTTTTGAATGATTTGTTTGAAGTCACTGGGACAGGTTACACTCTTCTTCAGTGTCAACATGAGCTGGCTAAGGGTGGAGAAGGTAGCATTGGGACTCAAATAAGTATGCAAAGGGGCTGCAAGCTTTCAGATTTATCCTTTCAAGAGGTTGGTGAATCTGAAGATGATATTTTTGTAGTCATCAAGGAGGAACATGTTTTGAAATAGGCATATACAGAAGAGAATCTAATTTGTAGCTGCCTAAGAGGATACCATGGATGAGAGGAAGAAATCATCATGGATGCTCCTTTTGAAGACATCATCAACAATGGAGAAGACACAGGTCATGCATACATGCATATGTTCTAGCAATATGAAGAGGAAAGTAAGCATGGTGAGATCTCTCCTCCCTTATTTGATGAACTTCCTTATTTCTTTGATGAAGAGAATGACCATGCTATGGAACCCAAGTTGGAGGAGGATCAGGAGGATGTCTTTAAAAAACTAGAGACTCTAGTTTTTGAGAAAGAAAAGGAGAGGCCTGTCCATCTTGAGGAAAGCTTTGAAGAAGAGAGCCTTAAACAAGAAGGTGTTGTTCTGTGGGATGAGTAATTAGTCTGTGATCCCATTTTAGACATCACAACAATCACCCTTCTTCAAGAAAGCCATGATGAAGTAGAATATCAACCTCTTTAATGAGGTAGAAAGGAACAAGTCAATCCATGATGCATATCAGGGGAGTTATGAGTTAGATGATTCCTATGATGATGAGCCAGTAGCCATTGACTTCTTAGTGAGATACACTAGAATGAAGGACCAACATTGGGCAAGCTACTAAGAGCAAGGTGAGTACATATATGTTGGAAGCATGTTTGACCCTGATCCACTCAGATACAAGCCAATCAAGGTGGCAGACAAGAAGAGCAAGTCATAAAATCTCCATTCCATTCAACCATTTGTCTAGCACCATAAGTTTTTTTCCATGAAGGAGACTTAAGAAGTTTTCCCTTTGATCTAGGAGGGAGGAAAATATATCTAGTTAGTTGTATATAGTAGTTTGTTTTTAATTTTTCTTTCCCTATTTTCCCTAAGTGCTATTTGCACATGTGTGTAGTTTTTTAGCCTTGTGTGTGTTTTGTCTACCTTTTGGGGTAAAATCTTCATGATTTATTCTTGGATATCTCAAGTTTGTTGCTAACTCTTTCAAGCTACATATTGAATCCATGCCCAATGGACTTTGAAGCTACCAGTCTTCTTCAACATAGTAGGCATGCTTCCCTTGGGAATTTCCAAATTTGTTGACCATTTTGGTGTATCACTACTTTAGTTTAGGTTCTATTTTTAGTAATCCTTCTCTCTTTTCATCCCCCCCATTGTTATCAATAGAAAATCTAGGACCATAGAGATGCATCAAAGGGAGCTAGCCCTTATCTAGAGATTCTCCCCTTAGTTTTTCTAGACCCACAACAAGAGGGGAGTCTCTATTGTGCCATGTGGAAGAGAGGAGCCGAGCCTCCTCTCAAGGGTGCAATCCATAGCGTCAATAGTAAGGTAGTGTTGGAGAGCTATGGTATTGTTATCAAGAAGGGTGGTGAAATATATATCTCCTTGGGAAATTATTTGAGGCATACTAGGACTTCCAAAGTGATGGGTGGAAAATTTTGCATCTAAGATGTAATCCATGGATGAGGAAGAAGAAGATGGGTGGTTGGGAGGTGGATCTTGGTTTTCTTGGTTTCTAAGTTGTTGCTTTATCAAAACCATGCAAATAAAGATGAAAGAAGGGTGAAATTAATCTCAATCACTCAAAAGAGAAGCAAAAAAAATAAAATATTCAAAGAATAAAAGCATACACTAAAAGTACATTTGAGTCCTAGAATACTTTTTATCTCTCTTTGGGATTATGCCTCAATTTTAAATAAGTTATGAGACTCAAATTGGGCTTGTAGAATAGAAACAAGAAAAGGAAGTCTAAAGATGGTTTCAAGTTATTTAAGGCTCTCAAAAATATGTATTAAAATTTGGTACGTTGCTTGACATTGGGGCCTACCCCTCACTTCACACACCATAGTGATAAGGGTGTCGGGTGCTTAGCCAATATATACCAAATTTATAAAGATTGTACTCAGCCAGTGAACTAAGTTTTGGTTTCTCCCCTTGGTAGTGAAGTCCAAGTGGGATAGCCAAGGGAAAGGTTTACCGCTAGGTAATGCAATCCTAGTTTGGACTTATGTTAGTGTTTGATTTTTTATTGAATGAGTGATTTAGTATTGTGTGCATGATAAGAAGTGATTTTGATACGATTAATTTCACCATTTAAATTAAACTATGCGAACTAAACAAGCAAGCAAGCAATGGATGCAAGTTATTTTTAAACCCAAAGGAAAATTTTGATTTATTTTCAATGAGTACAAGAATAAATATGATACAACTAAATGTGATATGAATATACAAGTTCTAATCCTAAGATGAGTGATTTTTTATTTTTAGAAATAAAGGAAAAAAATGAAAAATTTGACCTTTTCTAAGAGTGCAAAGAAGAACTAAAACTTACTTTTGGGAAAAAGAGATTGAAACTAAGATTTTCAATGTAAAAAAGAAAGAAAGAATGTTTAATTTTTAGAAATGAAATTTTCAAATGATGTAAATTTCACTAATGCAACTAAATGTCCTAATCAACTATGAACCCAAGAAAAGCTCAAGGGTCCTGTTGACCAAATTTGACTTTTAGCTCAAATTTGGATCCTTATAGGTAAAAAACATGGTTTTTAAGATGTTTTAGGGGTAAAATAATTTATCATAGGATATTTTATAATCCTTTTTATGTTATTTAATACCTTTTTAGCCTTAGTCATGGTCTAATAAGTTTATTTGTTATTGTGGGTCATTTAGTGGGCTTTTAGGGGTCATAAATGCAAGTGACATAGTTACCAAGGTGTTTAGGTGTCTTATTTTCATTTAAAATATTCAATATGTCAGATTACGTATTAGGAATGTTAGTTCCATTAGAATCTTGTAGGTTATCTAACTAAAATTCAAGAAACCAATTGAAAAAGGTAGCATTTGACACTTATATGGCCCATGGGGGAAGATGACACATGGGAGAAGATCAAGGAAGGAATATTAATATTAATAAAGTTAATTTACATGATTTAAATTCTCTTGAAGTGAAATTTTAAAGCTAAAACCATTCTAATCCTTCTTTGTCTTTCTAGACACACAAAAGTGACTAATAGGTTCATGCTTAGTATGGACAATTGAAGGGGTTTTAGGTCAAATTGTTGTGGGAGGTGGTATTAAACCTAGAGAGATCCATTTATATAATAATATTTCTAGGTTTGGTTAAACATTCTTTATGAACCATCCTTTACATGCTGAATGTGTTTTTTTGCTCATTATTTCCTACACCCTATAGGTTTTGCTCCATTTTGAACAAGTCTACATGAACTAGTTGGTGATGTTTACTCCATAATATTTTGGATACCTTATAAAATTATATATATTCTTATTTTCATGTTTCATGATGTTTTTATGGGAAATTTATCTCATGCTACAAGAAGGTGTCACCATTATGAAGTTTTAGTCAATTCTTCCTTATTATAGAATGTTGGTCTTCTACAAAGGTTTCATGTGAATAGAAGATGGTGTTCCAAAAGTCTTAGGTATGTATGATCATATCTTCTCATATTTGGTTTCATCATATCATGATTTGGGCAACTTTCAGTCTTGCCATTCCTCTCAGTTAACTCTTTGATCAATTTTATGTTGAAACACACATGTATAAGACTTTCCAAGCTTGTTCATGGAATGGTAATCAGGGTATATTAGTTTTTTCAAGCCATTTGGAGTTTAATAAATTTATTTTTTATGTTTTTGGAAGTGAAAATTGGTTGTAATCTCATTCATCATACCAAACAACCATTAGATACCCCTGCCTACTTTATTCCAGATGTCTACAAGTGGTTTTCATGTTGAAATGGATGTTTTGGAACTTGTATTAATATATAATTAATGGAAATAATGTATTTGAGGGGTTAAAAATGAGTTTGAGTTGTTATTGGGACCATTCATCCATCCTTTTTTCTCCATTCCATGTTTAATTCCTCCATACAATAATTCCAGACTTACAGGAGCCTTTTACTAACATCATGCTGAGAGAAAACATTTGATATGTGTTTCAATCTCTTAAGATTGATAGGAATGCATTGACGTACTTATTAAAAACATTTGAGTGATTTAAAACATACACACCTTGTATACTATCCAATTGACCTACTTCCTATGTATGTGCAAATGACCACCTACAGGTGGCACCACAAAACCATAAAGGTATTTGTACAGAAAGATGAAACATGGTAAAACCTTATTATAGTTCCTATAGTGTGATAAATCCAAATTAGGGAAGGTTTCCCAAAAATATAAAAGGATAAAATGATGTATAAATCATGTTGGAAGGAACAAAGACTGAGTTTAGGGAAGGTTTCCCAAAAATATGAAAATAAAGGTCTAGGGTGTTTTATGGATGTTTTACAATGTGTTTGCAAAGGGTTTTAAAGCATATAGATAGGTAAGTATAGTTTATTTCCTATAGTATGGATAAGGACTATTAAAATAATGGGGTCAAGAGGATTGATGGAAAGTGGTTGTTTTGGGTCTTAAAGATGCCTCCAAAAATATTGAAACCTTACATTCTTATCTACAGGTTTGAGGTTTGAATGGTAGTTGATATCCCAAGAGAAAAAAAACACACTCTCATGTTGGATAAAATATTTACATGTATTTAATGGTGAAAAAAATGGCATGAATACCATTAATATGATGTTGGAGCATAGTGTTTCAATTTTCATGGACAACTACAGGTGTCCCTTCTTAAAGAAATGTCCACCTATAGTTGGGAATGAAAATAGTGCCCCAAACTTGATGTCTAGGTGGTGTTTAGGGAATATGAGGTAAATTAAGGTATAAAAAATATAATTTATGACCCCAAGTCTGAAAGGAGAGTCTATCCATACCATGTACCAGCTCAATTGCATCTCACACACACATGAATAAAAAAGGCAAAGTTTCATAGCTAGGGTAGGGAGAACTCAGTTTGATGAATTCAAAGTGCATATGAAGGGTATAAGTAGAGTTAAAATGATGAAATATAATATTAAAACCTCCATTAATATCATTATCACATCCATAAATTTTTATAATGATGAAACAATCTTACCTAGAACTTTTAGATCCTTGTATGCACCTACAGCTGACTGTGCAGTCTTGAGCACGAATTGAGGGTAAGGAGGTGAACTTGTTTAGGAAGAAGGAGAGGATTTAATAAAAAATTAAAATGGCTCATTATTTATTGATAATTTTTTTGAAAAGGTATAGGAACTCCTTCAAGATGATCACCTATTCTTCATACTGGCCAAAGGTAGCAGTCTGTACAAATGAGCTAGGAAACTCATGGTGCTAAATAGGTAAGAATGAGGAATACAAAGAATAAAAGTTTTTTTGGGTGAATTAAAAGATTATTTAGAATTAATTTGAGGTGGGTAAAATTTTTAAGAAACCTAATCAATTTTTAGTTATCATTGAGAGGTCATTCTTAGGTGGAAGTAAAAAATGCAAGAAAATAGTCTTTTTGGAGGCCTTTTTTGGGAAAATTGAGTTGATTAGGTTCCTAAATGGATGAATATAGATAAAAAATTTGTTAAAATTTTTAATTATGACCTAACAAAACTATTAAAATCTTAATTTTTCCTTTGGTAAGAGTGATATACCTCACTATTTTGTCTCAGAGGTCAACCAGTCAAGAAACATCAGGGTTTGGCAAAACAAGCAAATGAAGCCAATGAGGGTGAGAAACTTGATATAAAGATTGGGGAACCTAAAGAAAAATATTTTGAGTTGTATTAAAGGTAAATAGGTGATATAAATCAATAATTTAATCTCATACCTCTCAAAGTGATAAAAACACTCCTGCACATATTCCAACTAGACAAGTTCTATTTAGGCCTTGTTGGTGAATGAGAGGAAGAGATAAAAATGAGTGTTGGGAAAGTTTTATGGTGAATTTTTGAGATTTAATGAGGTGTGAAAAGGCATAATATACCAGACCAACCATGATATATAATTACAAATATCCAAAACTAGTAGGGTGCATGCTAAGCCCATTAGGCCTTGAATAGACCTAGAGCCAATTGCGACTCCAACCTCATTTATAGCTCTTGGTGATATATATATGTATATATATATATATATATATATGTATGTATATACATACATACATATATATATATATATATATATACATACATACATATATATACATATATATATATATGTATGTATATATATGTATGTATGTATGTATATATATATATATATATATATGTATATACATACATACATATATATATATATATATACATATATATATATATATATGTATATATATATATATATACACATACACACACACACACATATATATGTATATACATACATATATATACATATATGTATGTATATATATATACATATGTATATATATATACATATGTATATATATATATATACATATGTATATATATATACATATGTATATATATATATATATATGTATATATACATATGTATATATATATGTATATCTACATATGTATATATATATGTATATATATATATAAACATGTTTATTAGATTTATTTAGACATGTTTGAGCTTGTTATATATATATATAAAACTATAGGAAATATAATTTTAACTTATTGACAATCCAATATGTATATGTATATATATATATATATATATATATATGTATATATATATATATGTATATGTATATATATATGTATATGTATATATATATGTATATGTATATGTATATATATGTATATATATATATGTATATATATATATATATATATATATATATATATATATATAAACATGTTTATTAGATTTATTTAGACATGTTTGAGCTTGTTATATATATATAAAACTATAGGAAATATAATTTTAACTTAGAGACAGTCCAAGCATGCATGAATTATGAAGATAAGCTTGATAGGCTACTTTAAAATGCTCATATCTTTCTTGAAACTTTTCATGGAGGCCAATAGAGTTTTAGGAGGTTAAAAATGGTATTTAAGATCATATTTTTGTAATTTATTGGAAGTTCCAATGTCATAGCTTTATGAATAAAGCTTAAGAGTGAAAACTACATAAAATCCTTGCAAACCCTCAATCAAGACCCAATGAAGGAAATGAAGTTAGATAGATGATATAATGCCATATTATGACCATGAAAGTGATTTTAAATTCTAAAGGACTCTATTACGATCCTCTCCACACTTTTGAGTTATATAGAATTATATAAGCAAGGTACAAAACATGGTAATTTTAACTATTTTATGTGTTTTGTAGGTTCTAGAAGGAATCTAAAGATGTAATAAAGTTTGAAAAAATTATGAGTGTTCAAACAATATCTTTCATCTCAACCAATCAAAATTGGCATAGTGAATTTAATGGTGAGAAGGGTAAAAACTTTAAGTATGAGACTTTTTATGGTGTACCTAAGTAATATAAGGCAATATAGATTACTTAAAAGTTTAATACACTCCATCCCATGTATTTTAATTTAAAACTAAATCCAATTTTGAGGTCAAGTGTGAGGGGTGACTAAAAAAGGAGTTTTTTGGACTGTACGTAGTGATATTTTACTTCCAAGAGATTTTAGATGAGTGGGACTATAAAAAGTGTATGGAGAGGCATGTTAGAAATTATTACATATAATTAAAATCATCATAACTATCCCTAGTGAGTTTTATGATGTTCAAATATGTGTAGATGATGAAGGCAGTTTTCTGGGCCAACACAAGGAGTTTCATGCCATTTTTCATAAGTTTCATGACTTGTTTGGACATTTGGACTTCATATAATTGAATGAATAATTTAAAATATATTTATCATGAATATTTAACCTCTTTTATCAACTTTATAGGTGTCTAATTGACCTTTTTACTTCCCTTATCTCGCCCCTCTCCCAAATGATATAAATAGTGACCTTTTTGGCTCTTTTGAGCAGCCTCTATTGGTTAATGGTGAAACCCTAGCCAATTTTGTATTTGAATTACTATTTAACAAATAAAAAATTGAGTTTTGTTTCAATCTTGTTGGTCTTGTCTAGTAGACGATGATCTTTTCTAGCATGTTATCCTTGATTGTTCATCAAGTGCATAGAAGAGTAATTGTTACAGGTCTTTGTTAGTATTATATTTTAGTGTATAAGTGTTTTATAAGTGGTCTATTATTTTATTCTCCAAAGGATCATTCATCATACCTCCTAAACACCAATATACCTCTTAAACCTAACATATGAAACATTGATGTAATAATCTGTCTTGAGTTGTGAGTTTTGTGTGAAAAAAGCTTTGATTTGATCTAAGTAGTATAAGTTTAGTCAATAATAGGAAATTAAATATTGGTGCATCACCTTTTGGATTTATAATGTTGTCTTCTTAACCCTTTTCATGCAAATTTGATAAGTGAAAGAGTGTTTCAAAGAATGCATCAATGGAACTATCCCTTCTAGAGATTTATCTCATCAAATTGATTACCCAAAGCAAGTGAGATATTTCCATTATTAAAATTGGATGAGGATAGATAATAAATCTCCTCGAGGGGTGTAAATCTAAGTGAAAATAATTTTTGGCATGCCTGGTGGGACTCTAAGTCCTAGAAGATTGTCCAAGATTGGTACTGGTCTTGGCATATTTATAGTCACAAGAACATCTACATTTAGTACTTGGAGACTCTACTAAGATTTCAAATCTTTGGTTTTAATTAGTCCTTAATTTCCATGACAAAGGTGGCCACTAGGATTGATGCTAAAGGTATACCTTTTGAGTTTGTGTAATTGCCTTTGTATTCTATCAAAAGATTTAGATTTGTGAATACTCATCCTTATTCAAGGGAGTTGGTGTTTAAGAAGTCAAAGTTTATACTTAGTTAAACCCATAATACACATATTATACATTACAATATGGCTATAAACCAAACTTTTATAGCCATCATCAGATCATCTCCTTTGAAGCTTGCCCAATATGACCAAATTCCTGGGGAAGCCCTTAAGAGTGTTCCATATTTTAGTGGAGAAGGTCCTACTACTCCCATTAAAAACATCAAAAACATAGAAAAATTCTATAATATCCCTAATATAACTTAATATAATGTATTCATCAGGTTATTTGCATTGTATTTCAAAGGGAAAGCTTTAGATTGGTATGGGACTCTTCCTCATAATTCCATTGCTTCATGGGATGAACTAGGAGATCTATTGTCTAAGACGTTTGAAGAGAAGAGTCATTATCTATCATTAGATAAGAAATTGACCACTATAAGTAGGGATCCATAAGAGTTCATGAAATATTTTAACTCTAGATTTCAAAAAACATGGGATAGAATCCCAGCCCTTGTAAGACCTATTTCAAATTATGCCTTCTTATATTTCCTAAAAGCATTGAATAGTGATATAGCCATGATGATCCAGTCCATGGTTGGGAATACAATAATTGGTACTTATGAGATAACTATTAATTCTTATAATTATCTTGTTTAAGTAGGGAAGATTAATCCTAAACCACCAATGCTATTGTTCCTTGATTTGTAGCCTCCTAGTCAAGTTGCATTCCTTACCTTGGCTCCTTTGCCTAATAGTTAAGAAAAGTCTACCCTTGCCCCTAAAAATGAGATTCATTAAGTCAATATTTTTATTCAAATTGTTAATAATGAATTGGTTTAACTCAAAAGGTAACAAACTCAAATTTACAGACAATATTATCCCTATAATCAGTTTAGATAAGCAAGTAGGCCTCCTTTTCAACTTAATGATCAATGACAAGGTCAAATCACTCAAGTTAGACCTTACCAAATTTAAAATAATAGTTCCCCATCATATTATATATATCTTATTCCCTCTCAAAATAACTTGGATCAAGAACAACCATGCTATCTTTCCTATGACAAAAATCAAAGACAAGTTGCATATGCCAATGAAATGCCTAATCAAGCCATGACAATGCAAGGTAGTCAAGCACTTAAAGTTTCCACTTTTGAGATGACATTGAAAAATGGAATGGAAAATGGAAAATTAAAATCTGATTCTACTCTTATGAATCACTTGGAATGGAAATTTTGTGCCATGAATCATTTGGGAAGCTCAAACAATGTGAATGATAGTGTGTCCTCTAACACTAGATCTAAAAAGAGGGCTATTGAAGAGACACAAGGAAATAATAAAGGACCTATTTGGACTCCTACATCATCTAAAATGGTGGGTGGGTCTAAATAAACCCCTAATATGCAATAAAATTAGAATTTTTAGAATGCAAGGCTAACTCTTACACATCCACCTTCACATGCTACACCACAAGGTACTACTGCTTCTAAAGAACCTTCCAAGGTGAACAATCCTTATATAAATGTGGTAGATCAAATTAATAAGTTACACATGAATATGTAATTTTAAGATTCATTGACAATACCAAGACAAAAATATATCCTTCAAAATTAATTTCTTGGATTAGGTAAACAAGTTGGATCAACTAGGACTAAAAATGTTGTTTTGCTGAGTGGAACTCAACCCATTGATGGACCAGTGAAGAAAACTGATAATACTCCTCCTTTTTATCTATATTTTTATCTTTGGTGATTTCTTATTTCACAATTATATCATATATAGTGGGGTTATTACTTCAGTTATGCCCAATTCAATAGTGGATAAACTAGGCCTCAAGAATGAACCAATGACTAAAGGAGTTCTACAATTAGATGGATCACCAACAAAGACCTTGGGAGTATTCATGGATTTAAATTTGATTTTACATGCTTTTCCTAAATTTTCCATCCCTCATGATGTGGTTGTTTTATATTTACCTCCATACTTTGCTCTTTGTTTGTAAAGAGATTTTACAGCCAAGATTGGTGGATACTTGGTAGCCAATTGGTCATATATGGTTTTTAGGATGAAGTATGGTACCAAGGCAAATATTTAATTAGGGCCTATTCATCAAAATAATTTAGAGCCATACATACCTAATTTTTTAAATGTCAATTATGCTATTCTTGATAAGGAAGAGATTCACATGGACCAATCTCCAACTTCTTTTCTTGAAGGAGTTTTTGATTTGTATCTAGATGAATGGGGAGATGAGAACTATGAGCTTGATCCTTATAAATTCATATAAGATTCTGGTATTTGAGTGTATTTTATTCATGAGGAGGACTCTTTCATGCCAAATTTTATGAATCCAAGTGAAAACATGGATGGTTTATGGTAGCTATTATTTGATGGATCAAGAAGTAAGATTGGATCAGGTGGTGGAGTAATGTTAGTTTCTCCA
This sequence comes from Torreya grandis, assembly GCA_037957365.1. Taxonomy (NCBI): domain Eukaryota; kingdom Viridiplantae; phylum Streptophyta; class Pinopsida; order Cupressales; family Taxaceae; genus Torreya; species Torreya grandis. Next base: position 995,513 of record JARHVA010004853.1, read on the forward strand.
TCCAAGGAAAGGTATTAATCCACTTTTAGATTTCACTTTATTTTTACTTGTAATGTGGTATAATATGAGGCCCTCATTGATGGACTTGAGTGGGATAGAAAGAAAGGTGTGAAAGAGTTACAAGTTTATGGTGATAGTGAGTTGGTTGTGAATCAAGTAAGAGGCCAAAATATGACTAAGAACTCCTTGATTATTTCCTATAAGCATAGAGTGTAGGATATTTTGGAATATTTCCAAGCCTTCAATATTCAATCTATACCAAGAGAGGATAACAAACATGCTGATAGGTTGGCAGCAATTAGAGCTTAGTTTGATGTTTCAAGGGGGATAAGAGAGGATAAGAACCGACCTCATCTCAAAGTGATTGTAAATCCCTATAGACTTGATAATTTAACTAATTTCCAAGTGTTTGATAGTGACCAATAAATATCTCTTTTTCTACAAGAGGAGGTTGAGTTTTCTTCAAAGAATCAGTCCAAACTATAGTATCAATATGGAAGGTAGATTGTATAATTGAAGACAAACAAGCTCCCCAAGGGCTTAGTCACACTTGAGAGTATCTTCAATGATGATGATCATTTGAAGAAGGAAAAGGTAAGAATGTATACTAAGCAATAAAACTATGAGAGAGTAAAAATCTTCAAGGATAATTTTCTTGCTCTTAGGAAGGCATATAATATAGAAGAAAGATATGTTTTCATTGAGTTATGCAAGGAATTTTTTGATGTCTTTGCATGGGAATATAGTAAGGGGTTTGATACAAACTTAGCTCAACATACCATATATCTAGATGATAATTCCAAGCCTATCAAGCAAAGACAAAGGCCAATAAATCCTAAGATTGAGCCTCTCATGAGAAAGGAGCTTACAAAGTTGATTGAGTCTAAGATCATTTTTCCTATTAAGTATTCATCTTAGTTGGCAAACTTAGTCCCGATAAGGAAGAAGAATGGGGAAATCAGGTTATGTGTTGACTTTATAGATTTGAACAGAGTTTCCTTGAAACACCATTATCCTCTTCCTTCCATGGAGCATATTTTACAAGTTTTGGTAGGTAGTGAAAGGTTCTCACTTCTTGATGGATACTTAGGGTATAATCAAATTTTGGTAAAGAAAAGTGACCAATACAAGATAGCCTTTACCAAAAAATGGGGTAAATATGATTATAGGAAAATGATTTTTGGTTTGTATAATGCTGGAGATACATTTTAATGTGTAATGGATATGGATTTTCAAGGTATAATAAATGATATAGTGCTGGTGTATCTTGATGATACCATGGTCTTCTCTAAAGATGAAAAGGATCACTTGAATCACCTTAGGTATATTTTTGAGAGATGTAGAGAGTTTTAAATCTCTCTCAATATAAATAAGTGTGTGTTTGTTGTACATGAAGGCAAACTTTTGGGACACATAGTCTCAAATAAAGGCCTATCCATAGATCTTGAAAGGGTGAGTGCAATCTTGGAATTGAATTCGCCCAAACATAAGAAAGGTTTGCAAATTTTCATTTGGAAAGATAAATTTCATAAGGAGGTTTATTCTTAATTTTACTAATTTAGTCAAGCCTCTAACCTCCATGCTAAGGAAAGATGAAGTGTTTACTTAGATAAGGAGAAGGAAAGAGAATTTTGAAGAGATCAAACAAGCTATTGCTCAAGCCCCAACTCTTTCAAGCCCTAATTTATCAATGGATTTCAACTTGTATACCTTTAGAAATGAATAATTAATCTCTGCCATGCTCACTTAATCAAATGAAGAAAATTTGGAGCAACCTATTGCCTTCTTTAGTTAAGGATTGGAAGGCTATGAGGTTAGGTACACTTATGTAGATAAACAAGTGATTTCAGTTGTTATAAGTATAAATAAGTTAGGCACATGTTGTCTAACAAAAATATTCATATATTGGTACCTCATCTTAGTCTCAAATACTTACTTTTGACTAGATATTTAAATGAAAAAAGGGTTGGTTGGATCATAAAAGTGATGGAGTATGATGTAGAAATCAAGACAACCAAGCTAGTGACAGGGAATGGATAATATGAGCACCTTGTTTTAGCCCTTCATGATGATTATATGATAGCTTCATCTTCATCAATGAGGAGTTAGACACAAAAAATGACCCTTTTTATTAAAACCAGTGAGTGTCCATAAGGCCTAGATAGAGCCAAAAGAAGGTACTTTAGATTACAATCTATTCCTTATGTACTCATTGATGGAGTATTGTTTAGGAATGATTTATTTGGTGTAATATTGATATGTGTTGAATCATATTAGGTTGAGAAAATATTGCTTGAGTTTTATGATAGACCAGCTAGTGGTCACTTTGCTCCAAAAACTATAGCTACTAAGATTATGAGAGATGGATACTTTTGTCCTAGTTTGTTTAAAGACACCAATGCTTGGGTAAGGAGATGTCAAAAATGTGCTCTCTTTGATGGTAAGCAAAATCTTGTAGCCTTACCTCTTCATCCAATACAAGTAGACCAACCTTTTAGACAATGGGGTATAGATTTCATAGGCCTAATCAACCCAACTTATAATGCTAGCCACAAGTGGGTGATGAATACTATAGATTAATTTAGATGGGTGGAGGCTATATCTCTTAAGGAAGTAAATGAAAGTTCAGTTTTAGACTTCTATGAAGGTATTGTGACAAGGTTTGGGGCTCCTTCAACAATAATTTTAGACAATGCATTGGCTTTCCTTGGAATGAAGACAAGCGAGTGGGATTTAAAACATGGTATTTATCTTATTATTTATTCCAAATATTATACACAAGGGAATGGACTAGTTGAGTCCACTACTACTAATCTAATTAGGATTATAAAGAGGGCAATGGAGAAAAACTAAAGAACTTGGCATTAGAAATTGAAGATAGATCTTTGGGTTGATAGACTCACCCCTAAAAGAACCATTGGAAACTCACCATATACAATTGTTTATGGGAGAGAAGATAGACTACCTATTTCACTTGATTTACCAGCTTTGTATCTCACTTACCAACTGGAGTTGATGGAAAATGAAAGCATAGAGGTCAGATTATGTGAGTTGATGGAGCTTGAAGAAATAAGAGATCAAGCTATGCAAAATATGAGGGCTCATCAAGATCAAAAAAATATATTATTTGATAATAAATCCATCCAAGAAGTTTCCAAGAGGGTTACATTGTTCTAAAGTGGGATGAAGATAGGGCTAAGCTTAGAAAACACATAAAGTTTCATGCTTTGTGGATTGGACCTTATGTTATCACTCAATGCAAGTAACACAATGATTTCCAAATTTAAATGTTTTATGGAGAGGAGATTCATATCCCAATCAATGGGATATATATCAAACATTGCTACTAAGGTTCTCCTCTCTCCTTGTACATAACTATTATTTTTTTGTTTTCCCTAAGTGCTTATCCACATGTGTGAGTCTTGATTTGTTTTGTGTTTGCTTGGTGTGTTTTTGTTGCTTTGTGTGTATTTTGGGAAATTCATTTATAGTTTTCTTCAACCTAGCTCATGGATTGATAAGGCTACTAGTTTTTAGTATAGCATGCATACTACCCCTATGAGTCACTATTTTGTTGACCAAATTTGACTTTTAGTTCCAATTTAGACCCCTATAGGTAAAAAATTTGGGATTTTAGATGTTTTATGGGTAAAATAATTTATAATATCATATTTTATAATCCTTTAAATGTTATTTAATGCCTTTTTTAGCCTTAGTCATGGTCTAATAAGTTTACTTGTCATTGTGGGTCATTTAGTGGCCTTTTAGGGGTCATAAATGCAAGTGGAATGGTTCCCAAGGTGTATAGATATCCTATTTTCCTTTAGATACATGTGTGAGTCTATACAACCATTAGATACCCTTACCTACTTTGTTCTAGCTGTTTACAAGTGGTTTTCATGTTAAAATGGATGTTTTAGAACTTGTATTAATATATCCTTAATGTAAATAATGTATTTTAGGGTTTAAAAATGATTTTTAGTTTTTATTTGGACCATTAATCCACCCTTGTTGCTCCATTCCATGTTTACTACCTCCATCAATAAATGCACACCTACAAGAGCCTTTTGTTGACGTCATGCTGAGAGGAAAAGTTTGATGTGTTTCAATATCTTAAGATTTATATTAATTAATTTAGTTACTTGCTGAAAACATAGGAGTGATTTAAAACATACACACCTTGTATACTTTCCAGTTGACCTACTGCCTATGTACGTGCAAATGACCACCTACATGTGGTACCATAGAGCCATGAAGGCATTTGTATGAAAAGAAGAAACATGGTAAAACCTTATTATAGTTCTTAAAATGTGAGAAAGCTAAATTATACCTATATGAGGTGTAAAAATTACAAAATTAGGTATAGATCATGTTGGAAGGAACAAAGACTGAGTTCAGGGAAGCCTCCCAAAAATATGAAAATAGAGGTCCAGGGGTGTTTTGTCGATGTCTTAAAATGTGTTTTCAAAGGATTTTAAAGAATATAGATAGGTATAATTTATTACATCTAGTATGGATAATGAATATTCCAAGAATTGGGTCAAGAGGATTGATGAAAACTGGTTGTTTGGGGTCCTAAAGATGTCTCCAAAAACATTGAAACCTTGCATGCTTATCTACAAGTTTGAGGTTTGAATGACAATTGATAGCCCAAGAGCAAACAAACACACTTTAATTTTGGATAAAATAGTTCCATGGATTTAATGGTGAAAAAAATTCATGAATACCATTATTATTATTATGTTTGAGTATAATGTTTCAGGTTTCATGGACAACTATAGGTGTCCCTTCTCAAAGAAATGTGCACCTATAGCTAGGTATGAATATAGTGACCCAAACTTGATGTCTAGGTGGTGTTTAGGGCATATAAGGTAAATTAAGGTATAAAAAATATAATTTATGACCAAAAATATTCAAGGAGAGTCTCTATATACCATTTACCATCTCAATTGCATCTCACACACACCTACAAGAATAAAAAAGGTAGAGTTTCATAGTCAGGGTAGGGAGAACTCAGTTTGATGAATTCAAAGTGCATATGAAGGGTATAAGTAGAGTTAAAATGATGAAATATCCTATGAAAACATACATTAATATCATGATCACTTACATTAATTATTATAATGGTTAAATAATCTTACCCAGATCTTTTCGAGCCATGTATGTACCTATAGCTAAGTGTGTAGTCTTGAGCATGAATTAAGGGTAAGGAGGTGAAATTGATTAAGAAGAAGGAGAGGGTTTAATAAAAAAATTAAATGGGTCATGATTTATTGATAAAGTGTTTTCATAATCTCCAATACTTTTTCAAGATGATCATCTACCCTTCCTACTAGCCAAAGGTAGTAGTCTATACAAATGAGCTAGGAAACCCATGTTGCTCAATAGGTAAGAATGAGGAATTCAAAGAAGAAAAGTATTTATGGGAAAATTTAAATATTATTTAGAATGAATTATAGGTGGTTAAAATTTTTAATAAACATAATAATCTTGGATTTAGCATTTAGAGGTCATTCTTAAGTGGAAGTAAAAAATGCAAGAAAATAGTCCTTTTAGAGGCCTTTTTTGGGTAAATTGAGTTGGTTAGTTGCCTAATTGGATGAATAGAGATTAAAAATTTGGTAAAAAGTTTCATTATGACCTAATAAAACTCATAAAATATTCATTTTTCCTTTGATAAGAGGGATATTCCTCACTATTTTACCTCAGAGGTCAGCCAATCAAGAAAAATTAGGGTTTGGCAAAACAAGCAAATGAAGCCAAGGAGCATGAGAAACCTGATAAAAAGATCGGGGAACCTCAATAAAAATATATTGAGGTGTATGAAAGGTAAATAGGATATATTAATCACTAATTTAAGTTCATAACTCTCAAAGTGATGAAAACACTCCTACACATAGTCCAACTAGATAAGCTCCAATTAGGCCTAGTTGGTGAATGAGAGGAAAAGATGAAAAAGAGTGATGGGAAAGTTGTGTGGTTAATTTTTGAGATTTAATGAGGTGTAAAAAATCATGAGATAAAAACCTATCCATGAGAGGCTAGTCTAAATAACCAAAACTATTAGGGTGCATTCTAAACCCATTAGGCCTTAAAGAGACCTAGAGCCAATCGGGGGTCCAATCTCATCTCTAGCTCTTGGTGAGCTATCTATCTGATTGGAAAATGTTTATGGGATGTATTTAGACATGTTTTATCTATATATATATATATATATATATATATAGTAATGTTACTTTTAGCTTAGAGATAGTCCTATCATGTAGGAATTGTGAAGATAAGCTTGATAGGATAGTTTAAAATGCTCATATCTTTCTTGACACTTTTCATTTAGGACAAAGGAGTTTGGAGAGGTTATAAAGTTTCTTAAAGATCATATTTGTGAAATTTTCTAGTAGTTCTAATGTCAGAGCTTTATGAAAAAATCTTAAGATTGAAAACTACCTAAAACCCTTACAAAACCTCATTCAAGACCTGATAAAGGAAATGAAGTTGGATAGCTACTATAATGACTAGTCTAACAATAAAAGTTATTGGAACTTGTAAAACACTCTCTTAAGCTCCTTCCCACCATTTTGAGTAATATGAAATTGTATAGACAAGGTACTTTTGATTATTTTGTGTGTTTTGTAAGTTTTAGAAGGATTATAAAGTTGAAATCAAGTTTGGGAGGAAGATATAGAATTTTAATAACTAAATATGTCATTTCATTCTTTGTAAAAACTTCTTAGTGTTAAAACAATATCTCTCATCTCAGCTAGTCAAAACTGGCATAGTGAATACCATGGTAGAAGGGTGAAAACTTCAAGTGTGATCCTTTTAAAGGTGTACCTAAGTAATATAAGTCCATGGAGATTCCTAAAAAGTATAATTCAATCCCTCCCATGGATTTACATTTAAAACTTAAGAAAATTTTGAGGCCAAGTGTGAGGGGTGCTTGAAAAGGAGTTTTTTAGATTGTAGGCAGTGATGGCCTACTTCCAAGAGATTCTAAATGAGTAAGAATTTAAATAATGCATGGAGAGGAATGTATGAAATACTTCCTTCTTATTTCAATCATCAGACCTATGCCTAGTTATTTTTGGGATGTTGACATAAGTGTAGATGATGAAGGCAGTTTTTTGAGCCAACGTAAATAGTTTCATGCCATTTTTCATAAATTTCATGACTTGTATAGACATTTGGAATTCCTAAAATTGCATGATTAATTTCACATCTCTTTATCATGCATATGAAACCTATTTTATTAGCTTGACAGGTATCTAAGTGACCTTTGGACTTCCCTTGTCTTGTTCCTCTCCTAAATGCTATAAATAGTGACTTTTTTGGCTCTTTTGAGTAGCCTCCATTGGTTACTAGTGAAACCCTAGACAATTTTGTATTTGAATTAATATTTAATAAATAAAAAAGTGAATTTTCATACTTACATGTTGTATAATTAATTTTTTTTTATGCTCTTGTTGGTCTTGTCTAGTAGAAGATGATCTTTTCTAGCATGTTATCCTTGATTGTTTACCAAGTGTGTAGAAGAGTAATTGTTACATGTCTTTGTTAGTGTTATATTTTAGTGTATAATTGTTTTAGAACTAGTCTAAGATTTTATTCTCTAAAGGATCATTTGTCATCCCACCTAAACACCAATATACCTCTTGAACTTAGCATATGAAACATTGATGTAACAATCTGTCTTGAGTTATGAGTTTTATGTGAAAGAAGCTTTGTTTTATCTAAGTAGTATAAGTTAATTCAATAGGAGGAAATTAAATATTGGTGCATCACCTTTTATATTTCTAATTTTTTATTCTTAACCCTTTTCATGCAAATTTGATAAGTGAAAGAGTGTTTCAAATAATGCATCAAGGGAACTATCCCTTCTAGAGATTTATCTCATCAAATTGATTATCCAACAAGTGAGATGTTTCCATTATGCCACTTTGTTGAGGAGAGATGAGAAATCTCCTCAAGGGATGAAAATATAAGTGACAATAGGTCCCACCAAGCATGCCGGAATGTTTCATTATTTTTTTGTGTTTATTTTATTTAGAAAATAGGAAGAAACTTAAAGAGGGGTGTGGCTTAGAAGAACTTGATTTCATTATGTGCATGTGACCCAGTCGATTGTAGACACTCCTCTTTGGATCAGGAGGATGACTTGAAAACAAGAAATCAACTATAAAAGGGTGGAATAATAAGATATATGGGCGGGTTTCCTAGCATAAGCTAGATGTAAGAAGCACTAGGCTTCTTTAGAGGTTGTCAATCCACTCTTTAAGACAATTAAGTATTGATAAATGGAATTAGGTACTTGCATGAAACAATGAAAAACATTAAAATAAATACAAGAAATGCTTGAAGGGAAATAAGTGATTTCAACTAAAATAGAAAAAACTTATTGAAAACTAAAGCTAAAGTGTTCAAAGCCATTTCATAAAATATCTTAGACCTTTGTGATGTAATAGAAACTCAAAAACTAGAATTTGGAAGAAGGTAGAAAGGTAGGAATTACTTGATATTTTGGGTAAAATAAAACACATAGTGATAGGTATCAGTCACTATGTAACTAGTGATGGTTAAGGAAATAATTATCAGTTAAGGTTGATTCGAGCAACATTTTAGGTGACAATTCAGGCAATGATTCTACCCCAATTGGTGGCAAAACTTTTGGGAGCCATAACTTTTGCACCATAGCTCCATTTGACTCCCCATTTGAATTGTTGGAAAGCTAAGAATGAGGGGAATGCAATAAGATGGAATGAGCTTTGATAAATGGGTTCTAACCCCTAAAAACTAAATGGAAGTTCCCTAAATTTCAATTTTAGTAGTGCAGTCTAAAAATAATAATTCCTCAAATTCTATGTTGTTGTGAATCATGGAAGTCAAACCACTTAATATCCCTCGAGATTGGTGATATTCCACATCCTTCTACCTTTAAAATGTGTATAAATTAAGATGTAACCTAAAAAGGAAATTAGACATCTCTTTTCAGAGATAAGCATATGTTTGGATCTACAAATTTGATCAATATAATATCTCTTTTTAGAGATAGCATTATTGTAATTGTGTTTATTGAATTATCTTTCAACCAAAGAAGTTTTGGATAAGTGGTATCAGAGTGGTTTATATTGAGAGTGTATGATTTCAAAGATGAGGTCAAGCTACAAGAATCTTGGGTGGAAAACAATAGAGCTTCAAAACTATCCACCTATTCACTCCAAATGACCTCAAATGGCAGACAACACCAAGACATCCGATCCTTTCAAGGAAATGGTGAATGAAGCCCTCCAATAGTCACAAACATAGATGCTATAAAAATTCACCTAAATTCTCCAATAAATCTTGATGGAAAATTTTGGCTCCTCATCTACACCCCCACATCCTTTCAGTGTTGCAACACCCTTCAAAGTTTAGGTGAATTTTGATATCCCTACATTTGAAGGCAAAATCAATGTTGATATAGTAGAAAATTTGTTGGATCAATTATCTTCATATTTTTCTATAAATAAATTCATCTATAAAGAGATCACTTTTTCTCATTTGAAAGCATCATTACCTATCAAAAATTTGTGGGAAGTGTACAAGAAGAGATTTAGTATGGATGATATTGGCCTTGAAGTATAACCTACCTGGAAAAATTTCATAGAAGCTATAAAGGAAGAATACTACCCCATTGAAGCATATGATGATCTGTATATAGAGTGGTAATAACTTCACCAAGGTAAGGAATAGTCTATTCAAGATTACACTGACATTTTTCATTCTCTATTTATGAGATTGGGTATCTAGGAAAGTGAAAAACACAAGGTTCTCAAATATCATGGTGGACTACAATGGTATATATGGGGGGAGATGGAACTCTTTAATTTAGAAACCCTTGATGAGGCATACAAATTCATGGTGAATATTGAGCAAAAAAATGGAAGAATGAATATGAATATTTAGCCAATAAAATAGAAAAGTGACAAAGAAGGTCAAACATGAGGCCAAAATTGGAAGCAAAAGGAAGGGGAGACTGGGAAATGGTGTGATTACCACAAATTTGAAATGCACTCCAAATAAGAATGTCGAGCCATCAAGTCCTTGATTTCTAAGTCACAATCCATAACATCTACTACTATAACTCAAACACACCATATAGTTGAAGAGGATGAAGAATATATTGTAGATGTTAAGGTTGATGCCATCATTGCTTCATCACAGACCCATCAGGAGAGGCTAGATGGAAAGGAAAGGTTGTTTCACTCTAAGTTATGGGTGAAAGGTAAGCCTCTACATTTCATTCTTGATAATGGGAGTCCAAAGAATTTAATCTTTTCTAATGTTGTGAAAAGCCTAAATTTTTCCATGAAGTCTCACCCAAAGCCATATAATATTGGATGGTTGATTCCAGGGAGAAACCTTCATGTCACCCACCAATGTCTTTTATCATATGCAATAAAACATTTCTAAGATGAGGTCTTATGTGATGCGGTCAATCTAGATGTTTATGTACTCTTTGGTTATCCATTCATGTATTATTGAAGTGGAATATATGAATCATTAATTTTAAGGATCACCCTCACTCTTGGAACACACTGCTACAAGGTACTAGAGGTACCACCTTCTACATCTGTCTCCATAATTAGTGCCAAGAAATTCATTCTCATAGTGGTCAAGCCATAGGAATCCAAAAGGGTCGATGTTGCAACCCTGGCTACATCAAAAACACAAAAATAAAATAAAATAGATACTAAGTTGAATAAGTTCATATCCTTCCATCCAAAAACTGATGGTCATATAGAAATGGTGAATAATTGAGCCCTACACAGCTCCACAAAGCATAATCCATTCCAAGTATGCATCAGTTATAAAATCAAAACAAAACTAACACACTTGATGAGAAATATTGATGCAATGGGGACCATTACTTCTCAAGTATGGAAGAATGATTTGAGCAACATTTTAGGTGACAATTTGGGTGACGATTCTACCCCAATTGGTGGCAAAACTTCTAAAATCCATAACTTTTGCACCATAGCTCCATTTGAATTCCCATTTGATCCATTGGAAACCTAATAATGAGGGGAAAACTATGAGATGAAATAGAGATAAACTTAGTGGGTTTTTACCCTTAACCAAATATAAGTACCCCAAATTTTAATTTTAGTAGTGCAGTCTAAAAATAGTAAGTTTCTAAAAATAGTAATTCCTCAAATTTTGTATTGTTGTGAATCATGGAAGTCAAACCACTTAATCTCCCTCGATATGGGTGACCTTACACATCATCCTCCTACCTTCAAAATATGTATAAATGAAGATGTAGCCCAAAAAGGAAATCAGACATCTCTTCTCAGAGATAGGCATATGTTTAGATCTGCAAATTTGATCAATAAAACATCTCTTCTCAGAGATAGCATTATTAAAATTATGTTGTTCTTATTTATTGAATTATATTTCAACCAAATCTTTTGAGTTTTGGATCAAAGGTATGGTTGCTATAGGTTAGAGATGATTAGTGTCAGTCTTTATAAGTCCTAGTTTAGGAAAAAATGGCTATTGGGTTGGTTGTAGGAAGGCATGTATGGGTTATTTATGGGTTGGGGAATGGTTGTGAGGGTAGAGTAAATTATCAAAATCATCAAACCTATAGGTTGGATATGTAGGTGATTGAGGCAGCTTGTGGATGCTTGGTGAAAGGTGGAGTGCTTGGAGTTGCAGAACTCCAACATAAAGGGAATATGGGAGGAATGAGAAAATGGGTGTAAAATAGTAAAACAACTGAAACTTAGCAACTAAACTTGTAGTAAGTGAAAATACTTAGCTCTAAAATTTGTTTTATTGGAGGAATGCTAAGGTTGAGTGTAATATGCATGGGATATTAGAGAAATACATGTAAAGTAATGATACTTTGGCTCTTCATGATGAGTTGTTGAATCACTTGGATGTCTTTGGTTTGGTTCTTGTTTTTCTTAGAAGCTTTGATTTTCCTGAGAGTTTGATATTATTATACAAATGATAATTTAAACCTCTTGAGGTAAGGATTTTGGGTGGCATTAAGTAACCATCTCTGGTCCTAGTCAACCAATAGTAGTCAAGGGGTGATTGATGTTGATCAAGGAGAATAAGTCCAAACTTGCCAAAAATAGGTATTTGTACTTATGATTAGTTTTTAAAATTGTTGGAAATGGTCTGAGGTTAATATAGGCCTCATTGGGATGCATGAGGAATAAGTCTAGGGGGTTAGGGCATTAAATGCCTAGGTGGGAATTAGTCTTAAGTCTAGGTGTCAACCAGTTAGCCATGGGCTTGGGTAGGGAGGTGTAAAAAGGCCTTTTTAAATTAATTAACTTTATTAAATTATCCAAAAGGGGGTAAATTGGCATGTTAAATGATTTTGATAATAAATCCTAACCCAAGGGGGACCAAGGGGCCAAGGGGTGATTTATGATGATTAGAATCATGCAAGTTTTTAGTGTCTATAATATGACCCTTTTTATTATATAGGTTACATCCTTAATATGCAAAATAAAAATAATAAGTGCAATGGCAAGTTAGATGCCCTGATTATGGGAGGAGGTATTCCCCCTCAAACTAGGATGAGATGAGGCAAAAATAGAGTCGAGTGCAAGTTTGAAAATGGTATATGAGTCACAAAGTAGGTAAGATGACATGAAGTGGAAAATAAGGCTGCATTGAAGAGGATAATTGATAAGTGAACTAGGTCACCGCATTAGGCATAATGGATATGGGTGTACTTATAAATGCAAGTCTCCAAGCTAAGGTATCCATGTTTATAAGGGGCCAAATGTTGGGTGATCCTAAGAAAATGAAAGTGGTTATAGGTGCCAAAATTATAAGTAAACTTTTTTTAAGACATTTGAAAGGTTTTCACATTAATTATCACGATCGAGAATAATTTAATGGATTGTGGTAAGGTGAGGATGTGAAGTGTTGTAAAGTTGTCTAGGTGTGGTTTTTGTAAAAGCCTATGTGAGTAAGTTGGTGAAGTGACTAAAGGGGAATTAGGTCTTAGGGTGGATATAAGTGTGAAAAAGGGTATTTTGGGGTGAAATAAGAGGGGAGGATCTCAAAAAAATTAATTTGGGTTAACCAACATTAGTCAACTAGATACCAACATCGGTCACAAGAAAACCCTAAAAAGGGGTCAACAGTGACCTAAAAGGTTAAAAGACATTCTATTTTTTGTATAGTGTCTAAAATAATTAATCCTATCCAAAAGGGGGTAAATGGATGTGTTAAAGTATTTTAATAATTAATCCTAACCTAAGGGGGTCCAATGGGGCCAAGGGGTGATTTATGATGCCTAGAACCATGTGGGTTTCTAGTGTCTATAATAAGCACTACTTTTATCGAGATGCATCATTGGATATTTTATCTATCATTAATAATTAATTCCCTTGATTAGTGTGATATATATTTAATGAAATATATAGACTTAATATCACTCCCTTTTTTCAAGTTGATATAGTTATATCATTTAACTTGGGGGAGATTGTCTATATTATGTATTCACTTGAGTTGTACGATTGAGATTCAACAATCTCGATGGCCTTGGAAAAACTCACCCTTTTGCACTAGATTGGGGACATGATCACCCTATAATTACCATCTTCACATCTCTAGGGTTTAGTTTTGAACCTCTCTCTAATGATTCGACAAAGAATTATCATTGCCAAATCAAACTAGCAAGGGGCAACATGGTTGTATTGACATACATGTGGACTCCCCCTTTCTCTATTTTCTTTCAAGCATCTCAATTATTTAATTTTAAAATTTTATTCAATAATTACATAGTAACATGATCTTGGTTAAAATTAATACACAAAAAATAAATTCAAATGTGGATTAAGTCAAATAAATGTGTGTTTTACACATTATGATACACATTTATTTCCTTTAACCTAGAAATTTTATCCTTATGCATTACTAGATTAAAGGGGAGGTAAATGTAGATGATAAATTTGGATTTTACATGATAAAATAGTACACACACTTGTACAATATCACTCATGGATCAAAAATTTAGTTCATGACCTTTTTTTTAATTGTTGCAAGTCTTGCATTTACCATCTCAATGTGCCTGAATGTTTATCCTCTAGTCTGAACCTGATATTATAATTATCTAGATCACCTAAACCCATAGTATAATTAAAACCTAATATATATCTTACAATATTAGCTATATATATTCAACAATTCTCTATCTTCTAGGGCACTGCCATCCAAACTAGAACACTAGCATTTATGCTATTGTTCTAGGTCTGACACTAGTGCCTGTACCTCATAAACACTCAAATTTACAAATATTTTGACATATATGGGTCAAAATATTTCCATTAATAAACCATATTATGATATAATTTAAAAAGGTATGGTTAAAATAAAGTCAAATACCATTCATTATCATCAAGTACAAAATCAAACACCCATCTATCTTATACCAAGCAAAGTTACCTCTCAAGCTTGTAAATCTACCTTGTTCTTGCCTATTTTAAAATTAGTCATAAGATTAGTATTCTTATAGGTTTGAAGAATCCAAAGATCAACCCATGAGTATTATTTTTCAAGTTACAAGATATATCACTACATACACTCGCATATAGCATAATGCATAGTTGTTTACATACAAGTTGACATAAAGGGGAAAACTAAATTAGTTTAAGGCCCTCTTCAGAGTATTGGATATTTAGGTAGTGATCACTAAAAAATTGATATTTGGGGTCAACATAACTTAAATTGAGCCCAAAAACCCTTATTTTGGAAATTGGCATGCCCTAAATGGAGGACATAAGGTTTTGAGCTACACATTGATATCCAAAACCTGTGTACATGATCTGAATAGATAATATACATAATGTTAGTGAATCCTAATAGGCATAGGTAGAATTTTTATAAAATAGATTGTATTCTATATAAGATAGAAGTGTCATTTTTTAGATAAAAGCATCAATGCTAGTGTCTATATTTTGATTATAGTGTTTATGATAACAAAGAGTTGATTTATAAAATCTGATGAATCACAACTGAGCATCATCTTGACTATTTCCAAACTTGTACTTCTTATATATACTTGAAAAACATTCAACAAGATAATTATTATTCATTCTTGATGTTTAAATAATCAAATTACTATTTGACATTCTACTTTCTATATTTAAGATATTTACATAATTCAACATTATATCAGAATATATTATGAATTTTAATTATTTAATTAGATTGATTTTAGAATAGTCAACTTTTTTTTAGAGAAAGGGGTAAAAAATTTATTAAAACTCAAAACAATAGATTACAAAAGTGCTAAAATCACCCAAAGACCAGAAAAACAAAAACACCAGCCTCAGACCTCAACTCCAGCAACATCACTAACAAGAATGGGTTTAAGTTCCTGACGTAAATCACCAGGCAGCTGCTCCCATTCATCCACCTTATGGCCCTCACCCTCTTCTGATGCCCATTTATCCAAACAATTAGCCACCTTATTCCACTCACGTGGAATGTGGGCAAAGGAAATAGACTCCATGAAATAACTCACCTATAAAATCTACTGCATTACCATAGCCAACTGCCAGCTCACATCTAAAATCTTCTTCTACAGGATCAAGTTAATCAGGACCTGAGAATCAGCTTCACAGATCACCCTCTACCACCCTAAATCATAAGCTCTCCTCAAGGCATATAGAATAGCTAATCCTTCCATCTTATTAACTATCTGCTCATCTTGATAAGCTGAAAAAATAAAAACCACAGCTCCCAAAAAATCCCTAGCAATCCCACCAATCCCACTCGCCCCTAGATTTCCCCTAGACGAACCATCTTTATTAAGTTTGAAAAGCCCAATAGGTGGAGGCATCCACTTCCCTAACCGTTGAACTTTACACTGCCCCTAAATACCTCTCTTGACACAGGCTGAGATTAGAGATAAATCCCTTATGCCAAATCAACCCAGCACTTCAGCATCCCCTTTCTTCAGAGGTAGCATAACCTCACTCTTCACTTCAATAGACTCCTATATCATACCCTTAATTTTGATCTAGACCTGTTGGGATGCCAAATTCTCTCCCTTAAAAATCCTTCAATTCCTTTCCAACCAAACTTGCCAGAGAAGGAAAATAGGACCAACATACCACACATCCTACAAAAAGGAAGTTGAGGAAGGGGGACAGCCCATTCTCAACAAAAAATCAGCCAAAGACATAACATGGATGCACTAGCACCTCCATGCATCCCACCAGAAGTGCCATAACAGAAGCATGAAGGGACATCAAAAGAAAATGTGAGAGGAGTCTTCCTCCTCTCCATGGTAGAGAACACACTTTGAGGGGGCATGAAATCACCTCTTTCGAATATTGTCCCAAGCCAAACATCTATTCCACACCAAAGTCCATGTAAAATAGTTACATTTCAGCCATGAGAAACCATTCCAAACTTTTTTCCACCATTGAACTTCCCCTCTATCTTCATACTACTAGGAGATCAACTCTTGATAGCCATAGGACATAGTATATTTCCCCTTGGGGTTCGGGTACCAAGCTAACACATCACTGTCCATGAGAGTGCAATAACTATGCCTAGACAAGATATTCTATAGGTCCATGCACTCTACCTCCAGACCAAGGACCAACCACTCTTTTGGGGACTTCCATTTGGCAACCGCTACCTACCTCTAAAAGGAAAGGGATTTAAAGTGACACACCCTTATCCATCCAGCTTCACTAAACCTCTGGGGCAAAGTACTCAACTGAGGATATTGTCTAATAATAGGTGGGAAACCATCCTAAGAATCATGCCAAAATTGGGCCTCCACCCCACTCTTGCATATCCAAAAAAGACCCCTCTTGATCAATGCAGCTCCTTTCTTGAGAGTAGCCTAAATTGTCAAGCCTTTACCAACCAAGTCATACCATGGAATATCCCTTTGAGGAATCCCAAAAAAGTACTTATGGGACAGCACTCTCGTCCATAGCCTATCCTGCTCCACACACCAGCGCTAGTATAGTTTGGTAGCCAAAGCAGTACCTAATAACATAGACTGCCACAACCCCAGCCCACCAAACCTCTTTGGGCTACAAACTGCCTCCCACTCAATCAGGCTCCACTTGGTCAAAGATAAATTCCCAACCCATAAAAACTGTCTTGTTAAGGAGTCTAGGTCCTTAATAAATCTCATCGGCACCACCTGGACCATACACCTATAGATAGGAAGAGCCTACACCAGTGATTGAATTAGTTGAACTTGACCTATAAAAGATAACCAATGGTGAGTTTGATGATTCACTTTGTCCTGGAATTTGTCCAGGATCACCTGCCACAACTCCTTAGCTAGTCGGCTAGCTGAAATAGGAATCTTGAGCTAAAGCACTGGGAGGCTCCAAATTTGGAACTTGAGGATAAGAGCCACTCTACGTTGTATGGATGGAGGAGTGTTAAAAAACAATAGATGACTTATCCTCATTAATAACTTGTCCAGATGCAGCAAGGTAAACATCCAGACTTTTGTGTATGCCAAACGCCTCCCTAATGGTGGCCCTGCCCATCAAAGCCACATCATCCATAAACTAGAGGTGAGATTGGATAGGGAGTTCCCCTCCACACTACCAACCTTGAATAACACCATCTTCCACATTTATTTTAATCAATCAGCCCAAACCTTTAGCTAACAGAAGAAATAAGTAGGGGGAAAGAGGGTCACCCTGCCTCAGGCCACGAGAAGCATCGAAGAGATTAGAGTGCTCACCATTGATCGGAATAGAAAAAGAGGTTGAGTCCACACAACTTAAAACCCACCTTATCCATTCCTCAGCAAAACCAAAGGCACCCAAGACCTTCTGGAGGAAGGACCACTGAACTCTATCATAAGCCTTTGACATGTCCAGCTTGATAAAAATTGCCTTCTCCCTGGACTGGGTCACATAATGTATAGTCTCATTAGCCACCACCACCCCATCCAAAATCTATTAGCCCTCAAAAAATCTACCTTGCTCCTCAGAGATAATCATTGGTAACCACTTTTTTAGCCTCTTAGCAATCAACTTAGAAATAATTTTATAGGTGACATTACAGAGAGAAATAGGCCAAAAAAGACTCAACCGATCAGCTCCTTCTCCCTTAGGATTGAGAGCCAGGAAGGTGGAATTCAAAGACCAAAGCATTTGCTTGTTCTTTTGGGATTCTTGAACAATAGCTAGAAGATCCAATTTAATAATTTACCAAAATTCCTAGAAGAACTCAATCATGAAGCCATCAGGACCAGACGCCTTTCCTTTCTGCATCATAAAGATAATCCTCCTTAACTCCTCCATGGATATATCCTTCATCAGATGCTCATTCATATCCATGGCCACCAAAGAGGGAATACAAGATAGGATCTAAGACTCTTCAACTGAGTCCCTCTGTGCCTCCTCCCTGAATAACAAAGCAAAATATTACACTGCCTCATTCATGATACCCTGCGTAGAAGAAACAATCTCCCTGCTATCCGTCACCAAAGAATCAATCCCCATGCCATGCTACCTAGCATGAACTAAGTTGAAGAAGAAGGCTATGTTCTTATCCTCCTCCCATAACCACTCAATTTGGGCCTTTTATTTCCAAAATATTTCCTCCCTAAGTTCCCATTCCTCCAAAGATTTTAAGGCCCTGGCTTCTTCCCCTAGCTAATCCTCAGTCACTCCCTCATCCTAAATGATTCGAGTAATGTCATTCAACTCCATTTGTGCCTCATTTTTATTTTGGAAAATGTTCCCAAAACTTTGTCTATTCCACCTCTTAAGCTGGTACTTGACAAATTGGAGAAGCTTAACAAAAGTGTACATTGTTGTACCTATATCAAGCCTACCCATCTTCCACCAATCTACCACATGACCAAACAGGTCTGAGTCTCTAATCCACATAAGCTAAAACTTGAAAGGCACTTTCTGAGGCACACGGGCTGATGTAATTACTAGTTTTATGGGCTAGTGGTTTGAGCCCCTCCAATCAAGAATCTCTAGGTAGGAAGTCCACAAATCCCCCACCCAATAACAGGAGGTCATGAATCTATCAATACATTATGCAATGCACTTGTCCCCCACCCTTCTGTTGTTCCAAGTAAAGCATCCATAACAAGCTTGATATCCACTAAATTGAGTGTTGCAATATTATCTCTGAGTAGAAGAGAAGAAGGTTCCAGTCTTGTAATACCCCCTCTTTTCTATGTTAAATCAAGAATAACATTAAAGTCACCTGCAATAATCTAAGACAAGTAGGGAAATAACTGACGAAGAAAGTGAATATTTTTCCAAACAAGAAGTTTACCTTGGAAATATGTAGGAGCATAGACATTAGAAAAAAGGACTGATTCACCTGACTCCGTACATAGAGCCACCATGGATAAAGAGGATTTAAAAGAAATCCAGGAAACAGGTTGGATCTTACATGGGTTCCAAAAACAAGCCATGCCTCTCAAAGATCCATGAGCCCCAATGCACTACCATGGACCGTACCTCCATATTTTAGGCACAATATTCCTCATATCATCCACAAAAACTTTCATTTCTTGAAGAAAGAGAATATCAGGTACTTGACTTCTAACTAATTCCTTAACAACCTTTTATATAGGACCGCTGTTTAGTCCCCTTACATTCCACGAGATAACAATCATTTCAGAGGAGATAAAAAGTGTGAGTCTAAGGTCTTAATTACACTTGATTCTACCAAGGTCTCCCTAATCATATTAATTCTATCCATGTCCTTCTTGTGGCCCAATTTCACACTTTTTTTGACAACCCCTTCTTTCCCTCCTTTTGAAGAATACCCAAGTGAGGAGAAGATTTCCCTTTCTTATCTACTTCAATCCCCACAGTCCTTGCTAGCAGGTACACTTCCTCTCCAATCTAATCTAGACCCCCATTTGTCACCTCCACCCCCAAAGCCTTTGTCTACCCCTCTTTAGCCATGGGTAAGGCTGACTCTTCTTGAAGAACCAAAGGAAGATTGGTAGAATCAATCTCTATTCCTGAACCTCCCACGAGTTACTCCATGCCAATTAACCTTAGATTCACTTCTTGTTGGCCCAATTCATCCAAGATTTCAAACTTGTTGAAAGAGTCTTCATCCTGTCACTCCTTAAGAGTTCTCTTTTGGCCTCTGCTATGGCTTCGAGCCTTCACCTGCATAAAGCCTTCAGCATCCCTACCCTCCTTAACCCCTAATTTCTTCCCTTTATCAGTGCTAGGAATGTGGCTAGGGGGCGGTTGGGAATGCTACTCCATTGGCTTAACCTTCAAACATCTATGCACCAAGTGTCCATACTCATGGCATAAATGACACCTAAAGGGAAGGGTCTCATAGTCCAATTGTTGCACCAGGAGTATGTACCCACACTCATCTCCACCGCATCAGGAAATGGCTTGCTCAAATCAATTTACACACAAATTCTAGCAAAACTCATGACTTTCTTACCTAGAGTCTGTGTTGAAGACCCCACTGGCCTTCCAATTGTCGAGGCTAACATCAAAAGAATGTCCTCCTGATAATTTTCAATAGGGAGTATGGGGAGCCTAACCCAAACTGGGACCTGAGTTGGTAATTCCTCAGAAGGATCAAACCTAACATGCTAAGGTTTAAGAAAAAGACCAACCTAATTTTAAAAATAACGCCCTCCTTCAAAAACCCTTTTACAGTCTGACAGGCATACAAATGTCACCATGAAGTAGTTATTTGCCAATAGCGTGACCTCCATTTCCCCCTCCAGTTCCCACACTCTCCTGGCCCAACTCTCCAAAAATTGAAGAGAATCTCTCAAACCCAAAAATTTGTAGTATAATGAGTGCTTAGAGTAATATTCCACATCTTTATAAATCATATCAAAAGGAATTACCAATTTAGGTCATTGTTTGCATTTCTCTAGGCAGCCATTAATCTTCATGATCCTGGAACCCCCAGGCATACTCCACTCCATATCTCTGGTATTCTAAGAGGAAAATTCCATGCCTAATGTCTTACCTTGCTGTTCCTACCTTTTCATGCCCACAGCTACACTGAAACTCTTGCCAGGCATGGTTTTTAAAGATGCTTGTTGAGCCATGAACATGCCCCCTTGGTCATGTGCAATCCTATGATGCCTCTGCTCTTCCCCTCTCCACCCGCTCGCCCTCCCAACTGTGCCTGCACACTCCTCCCCACCACTGAAATGAGCCAGGGCACGACTGCCCTAGCTCAGCCTCGACCTACACATGCTTCTCTCCATTTTAAAGAATAGTCTACTTAGTTATTAGACTATTTTTTCCTTTTAAATCTTTCCAAAAATGGTTAAATAATAAGGTCTAAATATCCTTAACTTCTTTTATGAATCAAATCTTGTAATAAGAGAAATACTATCAAATTTTAAATCCATTATCTCCTTATAAGCCTATGTGTGAGAGTTACCTCTCACTCACATGTTTATAAGGATTTAATAAATTATTTTCAACTTTTTATGAATAGTTTCCTTTCACTTAAACACTCAATAAATCTCAACTTAAAACCATACATTCTAAAATTGCCATTATGCAACTCGTTGAGATCTATTTAGATAATAAAGTCTATAGGTTAAATATTTAACAAAGAATTAAAATGAAATTTCTATTTTTACATAATTATTATGAACTCAAAATTTTCATACACCTAAAACCATATATTATATTAAACAAACATCAGGTTTCAATTATTTAAGACTTAGACCATTCAATATGAATTGTGGTCTTTAAGAGATGGTAATAATTCCCTCAATCAAATTAAATCTAAGTTAGGAGGGACTTATACTTGACAAAAATTTTACCCACTTCAACATTATAGAAAACCTAGCTGATTAAACTAAATCACAAATTGATTTTAATGTTTCTATAAATTGAAATAGGTTATTCACTCAACTATACATTCCCCTTATACCATGCGATGACTATATATTTTAAAAGCCTTCCTTTACACTAAACAAACAATGTTACAACTATTAATAACAACCATATATATATATATATATATATATATATATATATATATATATAAATTTTACTCAATATCATAATAACTCAACTAATAACATCTTGTATACAAACCGTAAGGCTTTCTCACCATTAGGGTAGTTGTAGTAACCACCTTACGCTGAATAACATAAAAACTAGGAAGAACATGCTTCCAAAGCATGCCCCCATTAAATCTATAAAATGTGCCAAGTGTGGAGAACATGCCTCTATGACATGCCCCCACCAATATTTCTCCCTTTTGAGGTGAGGCAAAGATAGGAACTGGTAGTCACCTCACCTCAAAAGGATAATACAATTGAATAATTTGTGAATAAAACCTTGTAATATGTAGAAGGAACATGTCTAGGTAGATATAAAATTAAAGGGCATATAATTCTTCTCACCTTTTAGGACCTCCCTTTTCCATCTCAACCCTATAAACATAAGGTGGATAGATTTGTGGTCAAATGAATTTGACCTCCCCTAGCTTAAACTAAATTTTAACGATAAAACTAAAGGTAATTAAGGGTTGGCTAAGGGAGGGGGTATTATTATGGATGCCAAAAGGATCATGGTCATATCTTATGTTGGCCATTTAGGTGTTCAAACTAGCCATGTGGGCAAAGATTCAACATCTTTCTAGGGAATAGAATTGGCAATTCAATTGGGCATAGAACTGCTACATATTGAAGGAGACTCCATAAATATTGTTAATTGATTAAAAGGTAAATCTAACCCATCTTGAACCATCTCTAAGGTCATGGAAGATGAAAAAATTCTCCTAGGTAATTTCAAAAATTACACTATATCTCATGTATATAGATAAGGCAACATGGGTGCTGATCATATGGAAAATATAGGGGTCTGATGTGAGGTGCTAAAACATTAGACAAATGTAATCAATCTACCATTAGATGATCTATTATTAATTCAAAAATATAAGTGAAGGATGATGCATAATTTCTCCTCATGACTGATGATATGATGTACAAATCCTAAAGTGTGATGCATATCAATCAACACCAATTTATTACCCATGCTATGAACCATGGGAAGATCTAAGCCATTTCATTGAATAAATTCCTAAAATTTGACAACAAGAGTACCCATGTTAAGATTAAATAATAATTTCCTATAAAACTTAGATATTTGCATTTAGAGTCAATATGGGAGGCAAGAGAGACAAGATAGAATCAATATCCTTCATAGAGTGAAAGGCAATCTCCTTCATAAAGGCAAAGGAGGACCCAAATATTTAGAGGAAGTTGGTCAAAGGAGGGATTTTACAACTTCATTTAAATAATCATGGGCCATGACTTGGCCATCTCCAAGGATTTTTATAAAGGCTACGATAACTATCTAGTAAGGATGAGGGGGTTGAGCATTATGATCTTGAAGGAGATTATCAATGAAGTAATTGGCATGAGCTATGGCAGAGTGAAAGCCTATATAGACAAAAAAAGGGAAGAGGTAATGATAATTTTTTTAAAATCTAATATTCCAGTCATCTCATCTCAAAAAGGATTCCCTAGGTGTTTACCTTTTAATCATGAAGTATATTACCCTCGAGGGAAAAACACTATCTTTTTCTCACACCATTTTTTGTTGATGAACCATTTCAAGGGTCATAGGATTATTATCCACTTTTTTTTGCTAAAGTCTCTTGAATCTTTTGTTACTTATTTCAATACCAATCCCTCTTTAGACCCCATTCACCAAGGGATTATCCTTCTTATCATCCATAGAGGTGAACCCCTATAGGGAAAAGATGTTAATGAGGTGATTGATATCCATAGTAGGGGAGGAATTGAGTGATGATATTGAGGAGATTTAGGAAATTGAGGCTAAAAAGGAGTACCCATCTTTAGGGGAGAAGGATAATTCTATTAAAACCCCTATGGAGAACAGCTCGAAAGATATCTTCAAAGAGGTGAAGACCATGGATAATATTCACCCTACCACCCCCTTAAGTAACAAACAAACCAACATGGAAAGGATCCTAGAGAAAATATAGACTAAGGCAGCCATGCAACACTTACTCTACATGGAGTTTGTGGAGGAAATTAACAACTTGAAAGGGATGTTTGTTTTAGAGGAGGTCAAAACTAAGAAAGGAAAATGATTGGTGGTAGGGGATAAAGAATAATGGGATATTAGTATCACTCCCTAAATTATGAATAATAAATAGAGAAAGGAGAAGAAGATAGAGTTGAATAAGGAATCACTAGAAAAGGAGGAGGAGTGGACACTTCTCTAGAAAATAAAGAGTCTGATATAATAAACCTACTAGGTCTTGAGTAAAAGGAATAGAGGCAAGGATGAATAAAAAACTAAAATGTTAAGTAACAAATTGGTTGTATATTTT
The DNA here is from genome assembly GCA_037957365.1 of Torreya grandis. Lineage (NCBI taxonomy): Eukaryota > Viridiplantae > Streptophyta > Pinopsida > Cupressales > Taxaceae > Torreya > Torreya grandis. The sequence continues at coordinate 1,019,858 of JARHVA010004853.1, forward strand.
GACTCTAAGGAGTCTAAATAGTTGATTCAACTTTTCCCCTTTAATTTTCTTTTTAAGATCATTTTGTATGGTTTTTGCTAACTTTTAGCTGATGATAGTGTTGTTGATGTAGTGGATTACACCCTCGATAGGAGGCCGAGCCCCTGCCTTCCATGCGTAATAATGGAAACTCCCCTCTTGCCTGTGGGCCTGGCAAAATTAGGGGGAGTCTCTAGATAAGGGCTAGCTCCCTTTGATGTATCTTTTAGGTCCTAGATTTCCTACTACTAACAAATGGGGGGGGGGGGTGAAAAGGGAGAAGGATTACTGAAAAGTAGAACCTAAACCTAAATTAAAAGGTGATACACCAAAAAAGTTGATTTAATTAGCTCGAACCTACACTTTTCACCAAGGACAAGCTAACATACACTTCATCTGATGTGGGAAACTCTTCTATGTCAATGAGTCAGGGGTCCATAGAGATACAAGGAGGAAGAACTACCAGAGGTGTTCTGAGACACACTTTGGCAGCCTATTCACATGTGTCTATATTCCTGCTGTAGACACTTCTGGTAGACCTATAGAAGAAGAAACTTCACAATGTACTAGACATGCTGGAATCATTCTGTGAAAGCATAAAAGAAAATGACTTAACACAAAATGAAAACATAGACATATGCGTGAGTGCAAGTTAAAATGGAGGTAAAAAATGTTGTCTTGATTCAAGGTAAAATCTGACAGAGTTCTACCTTACAAACCTAGAGATTTTTGGGCAGAGCTTTGCCTTACAGGCTAAGAGATCCCTTCTCAAACGAGAAGTTTACAATATATATGGAGAAGTAAAGGCACTTTTTGGAGAAGACTTTGGTACCCTTTTTACAAGTAGCCCATGTGCATTGAGAGCATTGGGAAGAGGAAGCCGCTTGATAGAGAATGATGTGTCAGCTCTTGCTTTGACTTTGGCATTCAAACATTAATGTGAAAACATGGGCAATGCCTCTTTTCTAAAAATATGCTACTCCCTTCTAGATATTTATGCAATTTGTCTGCTTATAAATGCAAAGTGGAGAAAACAAGGCACATCGTTCACTGTTCATGCCCTTTGATGACCACTTGGCAGGCACTATTCTAACCATCGAAGTAACTCCTTCCCCTTTGCCACTTGGGCTATTTTGTCCATTTTTGCACTTTGTCTCTTCTTATTTTTTGTCTTCTCTATCTCCTTCAGCCCTTGAGGGCTATCATTTATTACTTCTTTGGCTCTTTGGGCTCTTCTTTTGATTGGCACTCAAAAGATCAATGGCTATTTCATTGCTGTAAAATCAACATTCACATGCCCATCATCATTTGAAAACCAACAGCTAGTTCATGGTGCCCAACTTTGATGTCTATGTACCCATCACCCTCCCTTGGTCAATTCCTTCAACTTTTTCCTTTGTTTCAGCCTTTTCTACTCTGGTCAGGCTTTGTCTTCTTTGGTTAGGCTTTTCTTTTGGCCCTTTTTCCTGCAGACAAAATGTCCAAAAGAATGATCACTTGCTTTCCTTCAGAATTCTCTTTGATCAGGATTTTTCTCAAGTTTTTCTATGGCATCTTTTCCCAAATTTCTTCAAAATTTTTGTCTGAAGGAATTCCTTCAGATAAAAGTCTGAAAGAAATCATTGTATGTCTTTGCCTTAAGTCATTTTTCATCAGATTTTATCATTCGTAGCCTTTCCAAATTTCTTCAGACTTTTTTTTTGAAGGATTTATGTCCTTGTCTTTTCCTTTGACTACCTTCAAAAAGTGCCCTTTAAGAAATCTGCTTCGGTACTGTCACTGACCAAGTGCCCTCTGCAAGGGCAATTGTCCTTTGGGAGACTCTCTTGAACCTTCCCATTGAACTATTCCTTTGAACCAAGCATTGAATTGACTATTAAACCAACCCATTGAACCAAAGTGATGAACCAAAACTGACTAAACCAAGCTGTTGAACCAAGTAATTGAACCAAAGTCATTGAACTTGGAATGGCCCATTTTGCACCTAAGTGTTGAGAACTTGCTTCTTCCCTATAGAGTCTATAGAAAATAGGCCTGCAGAGTCCATATAAACTTCCTACAGAGTCCATAGAAATTTCCTATAAAGTCTGTAGAAATATCCTGCAGAGTTTGTAGAAACTTCCTGTAGAGTCCGTAGAAACTTCAAGACTTGTGCAAAATCAAAAAATGAACTGGCTCAGAATAGCAGGGAAAGAAGGGGACCAATTTTCACCTATTGGACCAAAAATGGTCAACAAGTGTTCCATTTGTGGTTTATGTTTCCACAATCCTATGTTTGTCCATTTTGTTTTATGTCGAATGTCTTTTGATGGTTCTTGTAAGGGAATAGGACCCCCTTCCTAGTTTTTAACTTTATATAATAAAAATGTGATCACATGAAGGCCTAAGATGCATGATAAGTATCATGAAAAAATCTATATAGTAATAGTACAACTCAATAAATAAACAAGAACACACATATGAGCACTTAAAAGCAAGTCAAAAGGCAATGGTCTAAGGAGACCATAAATAAGGGGCATGTTCAAATGTTTCACAATTGAAGGGACACATTATAATGAAGATCTTCTAAGATAAACTCATAAAAAGAGTGGATCACATCAAGGTTATACACATTATTACTCACTTAATCAAACATGATGTCATAATTAACCTATATATGTCCATATATAGAGTTACTAGTGGGAAACTCTTACGTTTCATTATCTCAAAAGTTGGGATTGATATATATCCTACCAAAATACATAAAATTTTAGATATGACCCCCCTACTTATGAATAAAGAATAAGGTAATTATTTTGGAAGATAGGGGAAATTTTATTATTCCTCCCTAACCTTGAAAAAAAATTCCATCCTATCAAACACTCAAGAAGGAAATTGGTCTAAATTTGACTTAAAACTACCAAGACACATTCAAGTCAATAAAATGTTTTCTTATTTCTCCTCAGAATTTCATGAAACCTAAGTTTTACCAACCCCTCTTAATTTATTTTAGGGAAAATTAGGTATCTCTCACTTACATTTTAACCCAAGAGGATGATGATGGCAAGGAAAGAGGAATCTATTTCATTAAATGCACTCTTTTCGGTTATAAAATAAGATATACAAAAGTAAAAAAATAGTGTTTAGCTATAGTTTTTTAAATGAAATGATTTAGCCATTAAGTGTTTAATTAATAAACAAGATTCATTATGAGTTTACAAGGTATTCATAAATTCTTAACCCAACCAACCTTGCCATAGAAGGCTAGTTATTTCATCATGTTTTTGAATTAATTCAACTTAACTTATATCAACCAAAAAACCATTAAAGGACAAATCACCACTAATTGGTTTGTTTATTCCACATTTGAAGTTGGTGATATAGTCAATACCAAATTAATAAACTAATTTATTTTCCACATATAGAAATGGATGGTCACTTTTAACCCATGGTACACTGATGTGATAAAATAACTAGTTGATAAAAACTACCTTGAAGGCATTAAATCCTAATAGAGGTGATGTATTTGAATCATAGCATCTAAGTATGTAATTATAGACTAGGTTATATACCAAAAGGATTTTTATGGAATTATCCTTAGATGTGTATATCAAGAAGAGTCTGAGAAGTTCCTCTTCTAATGTTATAATGATGTTTGTAATGGACACTTTTGTGGTCACATAACTACAATAAAACTTCAACAAATGGGATTTTTTGGCCTACCCTCAAACATGATGTTGTAGAATATGTAAGGAAATGTAAAAAATTATACCATATAATTCATATCCTTACTCAATCCCTTTATCCCATAATAACATATTGGCCCTTCTTTACTTAGGGGCTATACCTAGTTGGTAAGATTTTCCCTACATATTTCTATGGTCATCACTTCATCATTATGGCCACTGAGTATCTCACATGCCACTAACCACCATCACTGGGTCAATAATTGTAAATTTCATATTAAACCAACACATTTACAAATTTGGGATCCCAAAAACCATATTCATTGATAATAGGTCCCATTTTAATTAACCCTGAGGTAATCAACTATGTGAAAAATTATCCATATCTCATCACATGACCTCTTTATATTACCCTTAGACTAATGGTCAAGTTGAGGCTAAAAATACAATGTTAAATTCAATATTAGTCAAAACATGAAAGATAATAAAAGGTACTGACATCTTCAAATTTATCCCATATTTTGGGTATAGACATATAAACTTGCTCACTTCCTCCATTGCTAATATAGTATAATTTCATCTAATTTATCTTAATAATCATCCTAATAATTAGTCTATGAACCCCTTCATCCTTCATAAAATATACTAACCTTACACATCCCATATCAATTACTCATTTCATTATTCTTTTATTATCATGTCTAATCCCACTAATCTAATATTTGTGAATTTTAAAATCACTTCTACTTAACTCCTACCTACCTGCACTTTATCCTACTAACCACTTGTGTAATCATCTCTTAATCTTGCTTAGTATTACTAATGGAATATAGAGGATTCTACACTCTAGAATCTTCCACCACCTTTCAACCTTATAAATAATTCTTCTCTAGGGTCCTTTAAGGAATTTTATATTCCTTGGAAATTACCTCTCTCCTCCTATATATACACAAGCTCATATCCATGTAAACCAAGAGCTTTCAAGATCAAATATATCATGCCATTTTGTCTATTATCAAGATATCATAATCCATTCATGTTGTCCATGACCTAAGTCTACATAAGGTAATCGAACATTAATCGAAGGAGTCTTCTACTTGTCAATCAGACACATCATTCACATTCAAAGCTGGATTGAGTTTTATAATTGAAGTATGATTCCATATTTCATTTACTATTTTGCTACTCTCATTGCCTACCTTTCCCAATTTGAAGTATTTTCTATATTGGGATAGTTGTAGGTGATGACATCACTTGTACTCTTTGATTCATATTCTAATCTATTGCATATACATTTGGCAACCATAGCGGGAGGGATCCTTGCATTCGCTTTTTATTTTTATAAAATTTGGTAATAAAAATTGGAGGTATCCTACTATTGAAATGTAATTGAATCTTTAATTTCTAATGTTGTCAAATCTTGCTATCAAAATTATGTTGTTGCAGTGAGGCATAATACACTATCTTATTGAAAGTTGCTAGAAATTTGTTAATAACTTACTAGTATTTATATTTTGCATACGTAATAAAATAATTTCCACTGTTCATATTCTTCTTGACACGTGTTCTTTTATTTTTATTTTTTATGTTTTTCATTTTCATTACAATTCAAACCCCAAAAAATAGAAAAAACACAATGGATCCAAAGAGTCTGTAATAATGTAACAATATATTACACTTAACACTTAAAACACATTTATATCAAGAAATGAATAATTGAGATCTAAAAAATTTCTTTTCCATTAATTGATTGAGATTACACATCCCATTGGCTCTAGATTAATTCCTCTACCCACCATTTGATATCTCTATTATCTGACCACAATGTCTCTGCCATGGCCAAGCTCAATCATATAAAATAGTTTTGTCAGCCTATTTAGGGATACGAGACATATAATAATAGATCCAATATTTAATTTGAAGAAACATGAATTGATTCTCAATTATGTTTTGTAGAATTGTAATGTAAATAAAAATATATTAAGAAATAGACTATTCCAAATGTTGTAAGCATTATCGTCGATGCCAAATTGATGAGATAAATATTTTTATGCACATTTCAAGATTGTGGTTACAAAGGTGATTTAATAAGTCATTTACCAACTCATTCTAACAAACCAAGTCATAGAGCATGAAATAAATACTTTTGACTTACATTTTATTAGGGAGGGAAAAGTTCAAATTTTGAAACCTAATGACCACTAATCTAATTTCATATCGATAAGAAAACTAATATAATATAAAATAGCTGAAAAAAGTATACTTTAAAATGTGAGTCATTTTTGGTGATGTATCTTATCTATGGAAGCTTTGCCAAAGTAAATTGTATTGTTATTTCTACTCTAATCAAATTGTAAATAAATTTATTAACTCCTCTTTTTTGGATGTTTTATGCTTCTTGAAACACATGGATTCATAAATTTTATTTGCTACTATCTATACAATCATCATAATCGATGATATCATATTTATTTGAGGCATTTTGATAAGACCATATGACTTTGAGGCATTTTGTCAAACAGTTCTTGTGTCTTATATATGCATCCACATTTTATGTATATGTCTATCAAGGCAACGTCTATGTTTTAATAGGTGTTCATACCTATCAAATAATAATAAAATCATGTTCAAGATATTTTACTAATTAAATCATTATGATCAATTGAATATTTTCCATTTTCTTGGTCTTCTATTGTGACTTTTGTCACCTTTTTTTGGTTTAACCAATTGAACCCATGGATACCATGTAAATATTACTAATCTAAAGGTTTATGAAAAAGAGGTGTGTCAATCATTATAGATTTTAGCTTCATGCAATTTGGATTTAGAGGTGTATCAATAATTATACCCCCATTTAGATGTGTATTTAAACTTTTACCTAAATCTTAGATTTGATATTTTAGTGGTGTTGACTTTATGCAAGATTGTGAAAATTAACAACCAATGTGATGGTGTTGATGATATAATTTAAGTTAAGCTCAGTTTTAATACCTTTTACAATATCAAGGATGAGATTAAATAAATGAACCGTGCCAAATGTTGAAACTTGAAAATAATTGTAATCAAGATAAATCATTGGATAGCCATAACTAGTGCTATCATTGCTATAGGTAAAAAAATCAAAATTATATACTGTGATGTTTATAGTTTGAGGAATAAATTTCAATAAATGTGAAATAAATATTTTTATATAATATAATGTTTAGTGAGAGGAGGTAAACTATGTCAAAATTATTTGTTTTAAAGAAATAAATTGATGGAAAACTGAACAAAAATAAGGGAAGTTTTTTCTAAACTGAAGGTACCTAATTTTTTTAAACAATTGGTGATGTTTTTATAAAGTCATTCACCAAAGACCCAAGATAAAACTTTCAAAACTACCAACATCATCTTTTGTAGGTTAAATTTCAAAGCGTGTAAAATCAAACCAATAATTTTTTTTTGTAGGCCTCTTGTCAAAGACTTAGAAATTTTGAAACCTTTTTGATATTTTCTTATCATATCTTAATTTGGGGATAATTAACTTAATTGCTTATTTTCTTGATGTTGACCAAAATTGGCCCTGCAGGTCAAATTGGGACCCCTATAAGTAAAAATTGATTTTTAGATGTTTATATGGGTCTATTATTTTATAATAGGGTGTATTATAAGTATTTTTATGTCATTTCATGTCATATTAGCCTTGGTCATTAGTCATTTTAATCCTTATGTCTTTTAGAGTCATTCTGAGTGCAAAAATAGAGCATTAAATGAGTTGTATGACCTCTTTAGGAAATGTGAAGGTGTCAAAAGGTGATATCACATCCCATGTGTCATAAGAAGTATTAAAGTAACTATTTATAACTTAAAAGTGGTAGGTTCTTTAGAATAAAGAGAAATTTTCTTAGAAAAAGGGGAATTTTCTTGAGGTGTATGGACTTGTAGGACCTCCTACAACTGGTGACACTTTAGGAGCATCCTTTGATATTCCAATAACTTGTTTAAGTGATTATTTTGATTAGGAGATCCAAGAAACTAAGAAAATTGCTTCTTTCTTATTACGCTAGGCTTGGCAAGTAGAAATGGTCAATAGGTTTGTGTTTAGTATGGCTAGCAGGGGATGTTTTAGGGAAATTTATCCTAGGGGTGTATTATAAACTTAGTAAGATTCTATTTTATTTTTTTTTGTAAAGGAATGGTGGCATGTGATTTATGAACCATTCCTAAGAAGTTGACATATATAATTTGATTGCCAATCTATACACCCTATAGGTTTTGCTTTGGTTTGGAGAAGTCCATACAATCCAACTACTAAATATTGATTATAGATGATGTTAACTCTCTCCTCTCATGATTTACATGCTTAGTTTCATGTTTGGAAAATATCTTATGGGCTAATTAGTTTAATTTTCAAGTTAATGTTCTAGGTGGAATGGCAATCAAGTTCACCACTTACAAAAGGTTGTATTTTAAACAAGGGCTTTATGTGAATAGGATATGGTGTTTTCCATGTTTCAATGTCATATTAACCACCTACTTTCCATGTTTGGTCTTACAACACCATGATTTGATCAAATACCTAGTCTTGTCACATTCACAGTCAACTTTTTGCCTACTCTCAGTTACAATCATCATGCTTAAGTTCTAATCATGTTTATAAATGATCAATGTAGAGTCCAAAGGTGTTTTACATGTTTTTTTTAATTTATAGTTAGTTTTAACCTTTAAAATATCATAAAGGGTCTATGGTGTCAGTCATATGTAGCATATACAGTTAGGTAACCATGAATGTACATTTATAAGCATCTCTTGGAAAGATGTCACCTTGGAATAAGGGTAGATGATCTTGTTTTAAAAATTGAAATGTCATAATTTCATGTAAATGAAGTTTTATTGAGATTCATTTACAAAGTAATGTGATATACACATTGTTCTGGTTTCATAGTCACTACCGTGTATACTATTGTGTGAACATCTACAGGGCTATACAAAGATATGAAGGTACGTGTATGGAAGTGTTGTATTAGACAATTTATTGAAGTCATTATGTGTTTTACATAGCATATTAGATCCATTTGAAGTGTGATATTTAAAAATGGAAGTGGGAACCATGATCAAAAGTGAGATGACTGTGTTTAGGGATCTTTTCTATAAAAGGCAAAATTTGAGCTCTTAGCCCTTTTAGAGATGCCTTATAACATTGCTATGTTAAGTTTTGACCACTCCTAGTGATATCATCGTAATAAATATCATAGGAGTTTATATTTAAAAATTAAGGAGGTGATTTGATCATTTGTTTTTCATGTTAGAGGAGCCCTAAAATGCACTTTTATGCACTAAATTCTAACAGTGCCATCTACAAGAATTGAGATCTAAGTAGACCTATTCACTCAAGGCTAAAAAAATAGACCATGAATTCATGTTTGAATGGTTATATATGGTTAAAAATAACATTTATGATCTACAGGATCATCAAATAGGTTCATATGTAGAGTTTTGAGCCCATACACACCTACAGGTGTCTACTCTCTTAAACATGCACCTACAACCAACTAGGCCTAAAAATGCAAAGATGCTTGAATTATTTGATAGATGATGATTTTTATTCTTATATGATTATAAAATAATGTATAAATAATGAAGTATGTTTAGGCTGTACCATTTGAATCCAAAACACCATCTAGGTCTCATCAACATCTAATGAAGACCTATAACCATACTAACTATCTCAAACCTTAGATGGTGAAGGTCCAACAAATGAAGGTAGTCCTAGAGAATGATGTGGACATTATTAGGCATGAAAAAACTTCAATAAATTCATGGATAAATGGATAAGCAAATAATCCATATCCTAAATGCAAAATAAGCTTGCACAAAATTCTTAAAGTCTTATGAGCACCTACAACTTGGTGTTTGGTCTTGATGAAGGTAAAAATGCTAAAGATGAGGAATAGAGTTTGAAAATAGATTGAAAGTGATTCATCATATGTTAATAAAGTGTTCTTACATACTAAAATACTTATTCAAGTTGATCATCTACTCTTCATACTAGCCCAAGGGTGACAATCTGTACAATTGCACCAAGAGAACCACGTTGCTCAATGGGTAAGAATGAATAATATAAAGGAGAAGAGTGGTTTATGGTGATTTTTAAGATTATTTATCATGATTTTAATATTTATAACATGTGGATGGAACTTTATCACATTGTATTTAGCCTTGAGAGGTCATTCTTAGGCAAAAGTGAAAGAATGTAAAAACTAATCCTATTTTAGAGGTTTTTTTGGAGAGGTTGAGATGGTTAAGTGCATAAAAGGATGAGTATGAATTATACATTTGGTAATTATGGAAATTATTACCTAATAAAACTTATAAAACCTTCATTTTTCCTTGTAAAATAGGGATATACCTCATTTTATCTCAAAGGTTAGCTAGTTAGGAAAATTAGAATTTTGGCAAGTTAAGCAAAGGGCAACAAAATGAGTTAAGGACATAATAATAATATTTGGGGAAATAAAGGAAAATATTATGAGGTGTATTTATTGGTGATAGGAAACACTCATAAAATCTTAGACTTATTTAAATGCTCAAAACTCTCTTGCACATAACTCAACCAAGCAAGCTCTAACTAGGCCTAGTTAGTAAATGAGAAGAAGAGATGAGGAGTGATTGGAGGGTTACTTGGGAAGATTAATGACATCCAAAAAAACATAATATATGTTTAAAATAATAATGAAACTCAATAGGGTGCTCTAAACCCTTAAGGTTGTAGATAGGCTTATTAGGCATGGTTAGGCCTAGAAGCCAAATGGAGAGTCATTTTCACTTCCACCATGAGATGAGAATTATAATACATTTTGAAATGTGTATGAGGTCATTTAAAGTGTTTCAAAGCTATTGGGATGCATTGGAAGACATGAAAAAGTCATTTTTGGACTATTAGGACAACTCAAGCCTATTTAAGTGAGAAAATAAGCTCGATAGGAGAAGTTTGGTTGTTCATATCTTATTAGACACATTTCATGGAGATACAAGGAGTTTGGAGAGGTTATAAGGGGTAATTAACGTAAATATTGAGGAATTTTTTTATAGTTACAATTTTAGACCTTTATGAAACATCACTAAATGCCAAAACTACCTAAAACCCTTGCAAACCATGGTTCTAGACCTGATGAAAGAAATGAAGATGATGAGATACATAAATGTAATATTTTTCCTATAATGATGATTTTATGTTTTATGGGAATCTCTTTGGATCCTCTCCATGCTTTTAAATTGTATGGAATTATACAGATGGAGTAAAAAATAGGGTTTTCTTGACAATTTTTGTATTTTTATAGGTTTTAGGAAGAGTTTGAAGATGCCAATCACATGGGTGGAAATTTTAAGACTTAAGATAAATAACCATGAAAATTTATTTCTTTATAAAAATTCCTATGTTTTCCTATAAGAGCCCTCATCTCAACTAGTCAAAATCAGCATAGTGAACATGATAGTGAGAAGGGTGAAAAACTTCAAGTAGGTTGATTTTAAGGTATGCTTAATGCCTCTAAGGACATGGGCGGTCTTAAAACATGTATTTAACCCCATTTTTTGTATTTTCATGGTAAATTAAACCCAAATTTTATGCCAAGTGTGAAAGAAGAGTTTTTTTGACTTCATGTAGTGATGGCTTACAGAAGATTTCAAGTGACTAAGAATGCAACTAATGTATGTAGAAGCATGTCTAAAACCCTTACCTCTTAGTCAATAATTATAATTTTCCCTAGTTAATTTTGGGATGTTTAAATAGGGGTGAATGATGAAGATAGTTTTATAAGCCAATAAAGGGAATTTCATGCCATATTTCAAGAATTTCATGCCTTGAATTGACACTTGTGTTTCCTGACTTTATATGATTAGTTTCACATTATCTTATCATGCACATGTCACTCATTTTATCATCTTAACACTTTTCCTTGTGACATTTGGACTTATTTATTCTCTTCTCTCTCTCAAGTTCTATAAGAACTAGCCATTTTGGCCTTTGTAAGATATGATCCACTTGAGTATGTGAAGCCCTGCTTATTTGCATGCCATGGATAAATAAAGACTACTAATTTTTACCTCTTCTATGAATGCTCATAGTGTGTTTAATTAAATGATTGATCTTTCTTAATGATGATTTTTTTTTCCTTAGCATTATTGTCTCATTCTCTCACATATTTGTAGCTTGAAATCTTCTTCTTGTAGGTCATGTAAAGTGTTTAGTGAAGTGTTAAGGTTAAGTGAGTCAGTCTATTCAAATAGTGCCATCTAGGCCTCTTGTCTAGTCTTCCTAGCCTAAACATTCATCACAACCTCATAATGAAATATTGATGTGATAATATTTAGATTAGAGAAGTTTATGCTTGGTTAGTCTCTTGGTATCATGTGTGACATGCAGCTGGTTGGTATTCATTAATCAATTTGGTGTATCACTACCTTTAGGATAGTTTAATTTCAATTTTATCTCCCTTTTTTTTCAAGCATAGGTGTATTAGTGATCCAAGTGGTACATCAAGGGAGATAGCCCTATCTAGAGATTCACCTCATTATTAGGCTACCCACAACCTAGAGGTGTTTCAATTGTGCCACTTTGATGAGGAGAGGTGAGACATATTCTCAAAGGGTACAAATCTAAGTGACAACACTTGACATTATCATAATTTTTTTCTTACATGTTTTTCACCTGAGGCTACAATGGCATATCATCTCCCTTTTCATCTATAGGAAAATTCATAGGGACAAAAAACCATCAATAAAACTCTCATTTTTATTTGTTATGGGTAGCATGATGTGGAATTTATACCCACACACTTGTCATAATCTTAGGAAGATTGTGATGTGGATATCATCACCATACACAAGACCACACTTTGTATTCTATTAGAGTATAAATATTAGGGACAATTATCACTTCAACTAAGTGTGATTCCAAATAAATCATTCTGTGAGGTGAAGAGGTAACACTCTAATACTCAAGCTTCAGACATCACCCTACATAGACTTAGGGCCCACATACCAAAAGGTGTTTAGGGGACTCCCTTAGAGATATATTCAAACCTAGATTAAATCCCCTTGACTGCAACAAGGATCCATGACAAGGAAAACAACATTCTCAAAGATCGTTCATCGGGTAAAGATTGTGAGAGAGGGTTGGGTGACACCAATCTAAGAACCTCTCATCAAAAGTCATTTAGTGGGATGCATGTCCAGTTTTACTTTTATGTTAGTAACTAGATATAGGTTTTTGCCTTACATTCTATTTTTTATATGTTATTAAGGATAGTATTATTTGTAGGCCTTATAGCCTAAACATAAACCAATCACCTAGTATTCACCTAAGGACACAAAAATCCTTAGACCCATCATCATCATGTTTTATCTTGAATTAATTAATACATTGTCATCTCATCTCACACCTTATCATCCTTGCATCATCTCCCCTTGGTAAAAAAACATCATTCATCTTTTTACCTAAGCCTACCTTAATCACCATCTTACGTTGTCGTAGTCATGACCTTATTACTCATCATCCCTATATCCAAAAGCTTAACTTAGTTATCCCATATTACTTGGGTAAGAATATTACCACTTTTTAAAATCATATCTAAACTTGCCTAGTCCAATCCCATCACCCATCATATTTTTTTATTTCCCCCTTTTTCAACCTTATCACCCTTCATCATAACTCATCGTAGTCCAACCCTCTCAACCATCATCTTATCTAGGCATCATACCATCTTGTCCTAGTTATCTTGTATAGCTTGCCTAAAAATTAAGGCATTCTCCCCTAGTCCAAAACCCATTAGAGACTTAATCATTCCTTTCAACCTAATTTATCACCCTTGTCTATCATGCTCTTGACCTAATCTAAACCCTTACACATCCTATTCACCTTTATTTATTAGTTAAACACATATGTCTACCTTATCCACCTTGAGAAATCTTGGCAATGCCATCAACTTGAGATAATATTTATCAAAATTATGGATACCCTATATTATATTACATTTGGTATAGACCCATCACTCTTTCAGTTTAAACTAACACATGCCATCTTAAATCTTATCATTATACTAGTATGAACTTGAAACTTTTATTACCTTATCATTATTACATCACTTTGATAATTTGAACTACGTACTTATCATCATTTTTCTATCACCTATCATTATACCAATTTTAGAACCCATAATCCTCTTGATAAAACCCATCATTTTGTTGGTTTTAATCTATCATGTGTCATCAACCAAATTAGAATAAATCTTGTCTAAACCTAGTCAAACCTAGGGTAATGTACCCTATTATCCTATCACTTAACCATATTAGCACAAATATTATATAACTATTTTCTCAAGGTCATACCCCATTGAAACCCTATTCATCATTCACATCAAACTAATTAATCAATCTAAAGGCAAACTTCATCTATCACTCACCTATCCCATATATCAATCCATATAACTTCCCTAGAGCCAAACATTCCCTATAAAATCCCAAATAAGTCATAAGACCACTTTAGTCATAGTCTAAATATATAATCCACCTAACATCCCCTAACATTTACGTCCCTTTTCATCCTTTACACATCAACAAACATATCTAGTCCAACCCACAATAAGTTGAAGTCCTAAGAAAAGTCCAACCCTATCAGTACCTTGTCAAAAAACATCACCTATAGTCTAAAATTCTTTGTATCCACAATATTAAACCAACCATATCCAATCCCATCAATTTTGAAATATACTTAGCTTGGTCCACATTGGTAATAATACTTTCACACATCAGAGTCACCATCATAAGTTTGCTTGCATCTAAACTTAGTCAAGTTTGAATAATACACACCATCAAATTTTATTTTCTACTCACTTCATTTCATCCAAATTTAACATGAGTAGATCATCCACTTTTTTATCTATTCTAAATCAAGTCATCCCCATAGAAGGTCATTCATAACTTAATCATGTCATTTTGGCTAGTCAAACCTAGCCCTTACCTTAAGTCAACTATATTTCATTATCACCAAACATTAAGACAATGAATTATAATTAAAACATTATCTAACTCACATTATAACCAAATTTACTCAAGATTTTCCACTTGATACCTATTGTATCCCATAAAATGTCTGTAATCACCTAAAAGTGGTATTTGGATGTTAAGAGTGTTACTTAAGATAATATATTCCTATCTTAGCCCTAGCCCTATCCTAGAGCCTTTATCACACTTTTATAGCCATTATATAGACCAAAAACATCTTCTACCAGATCAATCATAGTCCTAAAATTGCATTCTCAGATCCTAACCCATTGTGCCTAGTAGCTTGTAGCTAGACACTAGCACCACATTAAAGACACTAGAGCCACATGGCACTAGTATCCCTAACTTGGGATAATGTCCCGTTACCTAACTCCCCTGAATGGATATATTTTAAAATTTATGAACCTATTAAGGTAAACCTAAGTATATTTTATTATCTAGAAAAGATATGAATCACTATAAATACAAGACTATTAGACCTCTATCCACTAGATGGAAGATAAGTGCAAAGAGCCTATTCAAATAAGAAACAAGTTGAGCAAAATAAAGCTTATTAATCCTTAATCTTACCTACTTTTGCATACTACCATCTAAAATTGAATTAAGCCTAGTTTCAAATATTTCCAATCTAAATACTCAAAGCATTCAAAACCACTATCATTCTAGCATTCACTTGTACTTGCACTATGCACTAGGTGAAAAAACTACATTAGGCTTGATCCCTCCTTAGAGTATTGGTATGTAGGAAACTCTTTTTATAGTGGGGTGTTGATATGTCCAACCTATCCTATTAATGAACACACAATTTTAATTCATTCCATATTTATAATGAGGATTAGGTTTGTATACTAAATCAAATATTTCAGGCACAATACATAGTTCTAGATTTCATGCACGTAGGAGCAAAACCCAAAAACATAGGTGCAATTACTCCCAAAATAAAGGAATAATCCTAAAAAGAGGACACTAATGCAATTTTAAAGACACTAGAGCTACATGGTGCTACTAACTAGTGAATAATCAGACCTAAGGACCATGTTTATGACATTTAAACCTATTCATAACCCAGTTTTCAGCACCCAGATCTTCTGTGATATTCACTTTCTAGATAAGTCTCTATTTGTACATATTATTTAATATTTTTAGAAAGTTAAAGCAAGTAATTTTTTTTAAAAAATAGTGATTATTTATTTCATACTATTTCATTTATTTAGACAATCAACCCTTTAATCTAACTTAATATTTACATTGGTAAAACCCTAAAAGGTTAAAACATTTGGTGAACCCGACTTACTTTGAATATTTCTCAAAACCATACTTTAGATTTTCTAATTTTTTGTGAAATAAATTAGGGTTATTTACTTCTATATATTTTTTTTTAGCATAAATTATCTCTTTAAATCAAATTTCAAATTAGGGTTTTAATTTATTTAAATATAATCTATTATTTTGTAAAAAACCCTAACCCTGGATGATCTTAGGGTTTGTATCCTTTTTTCCCCTATTTTAATATGATACTTTCAAATTTTTAGAGTTCATATATTCTATTTAAGTATCTCTATTCCAATTGGTTTATTATATGCCATCTAAAAAAGCTATCTCTCTTCCATTAAGAAGAATTGTTATATTAGGTCATAAACCTATAAAACATATTTAGATTCCTACTATCTGAGCTTATAACATTGATAAAGAACCTATCATAATTATAACTATGCATACTTCACACCTTGATTATGTGGATTTTAATGATAATTTATCTGAAAATGAATAATACAACCAAGATCAAGATGAAATACACATTGAGAATTGTGAATTAGGAATTTGACTCAAGAGAAGGGGTTAGATCAAGTGTTAGATCAAAATAAAATTAAAATAAAAATAACACACTAACAAGCATGACATATCTAGGCCTAGACACTAGGGAGAGATTATTAACAAACATACATGTGAAAGTAATAACTAAAACATGAAATAAATCTTCCTTCACCTTCCTTGGAGCTTTTAAATGGTTTGTAGAGTGGCTTGCTCAGCTTGTGCATCAAAGAGTCTTCATAAATGGAGTTGTTTTGCTATCTCTCTCCTTGGAACCTTTAGATTATGATGGATTTAGCTTGGTTCAATAATTTGGCATAATAACAATAATTATTTGAGGCTTTGGAATCATTTATGCATGGTAACTTTACACTATCCAAGCTTAAAATTATGAGTGTGAGCCTTCCATTTATCAATTTTTCCATTTGATCAGAATGAACCTGAACCATCCATCTCAAGATGAAGATGTGTGGTTAAAAATATATTCAATTTTGGAGGCTAAAATTATAAATTCCCTCCTATATATTTGAGACAGAGAGGCATTAAAGAGGCATGGGAGGGCTTAATTAGATATTTGTGGCATTTATGGCTTGTGAATGCCACCCCATAAAATATTATCTTAGATGATGCAATTATTCAATCTCAATTTTCATTAATGAAATATTCAACAATTTCCATGGAAAATTTACTTAATCTATTGATTCAAATTAATTAATCTTAAACATGATAAATCAATTTTGGTGTAAATCTTGGCAATTGGTACATAATTTAATCAAAATGTCATATTATTGGCTCAAAAATTGATTGGATTGGAATTGGAAGGTGATGTTAGATGTGTTGGAACCATTATCCCAATTAAGATGTTGCCAACATAAAATAACAAAGGCATGTGTCTCATGTAAGAAATTTAGTAGAACTAGAGCACCCAGGTGTGAAATCATCATTTTAACTTGAAATGATTTGATCAAAGTTAGTTATCTCATAAAATGAATTGCCCCATTTAGGGACACATTAGCCAAAATTGGAACTTGTATATGATAGGTTCACATGATTTAGCGTGTTTTAGTTGTTTTAACCCAAATTATACATTATGGTAGAAATTGGTTTGAAACCTAGTTGGAAGTTATTGGTGGTCAGTTATATGTGTCTATAATTCTCCCCTATTTTGGAAGGTATTTAAATATATAGACACTATAACATATTATTAAATAATTAAAAATTTCCTGCATACTTGTTAATCAGACCTGCACCCTTGTGAAGGTAGTTTTAAGCCTTCACAGTATGCTAAAACATGGAAACAATCCTAGGTTATGGGTGACCTGATCAGTGGATTGAATCTCTAGATTATAAATGCTAGATCTCTTTGGTGTATCAACTAGGACATTTTCTATATGCTATAATCTATGTGGGAAAAGGGAGGAAGAAAAATTGAAAGAAAATTCTACCTAATGATGGTGTTACACCTGAATGATTGGTTGATCCACTCAAATAAAGCTCCTAAAAATCACTGATTTAGAAAATAAAAAGGTTAAACGTTCAAATCCAATTGACCAATATACATAAGTATTTCATGAAAAGGTTTGATCTAGTAACTAAAACTTAAGGGAAATGAAAGAATAGACCTGATTGAAGGCACTAATTAGCCACTTGCATCCACTAAAATTTTAGCCAAAATACACTTAAACATAGAGCATGACCTACATAATTTGACCAACTAGTAACTAGGTAAGAATCAAGACTTGATAAAGAAGAAAAATCTATCACTTATGCAAATCAATGATAAAAATACACTATACCAGTAGCTGGAAATTGAAAACTATCTTTCTATTAATTTAAAAAAAGGTTAAAACTTAGTCTTTGGTAGAATTTTATCTTGCCAAAAGAGGGATACAATTCAAGGTTAAAAAGCCAAATTATATATAAAAATACACAACCAAGAGGTTGGCATTGAAAATAGAAGAAGAAGACAACTCTTTCAGTATCCCAAGTCCAATTTTTGTTATGTCAAGATAACAGAGCCTTCTAAATTTGTCTTTTTGTCTTTTATCTTACATGAAAAATCCTTTGGCATTGAAAATGGATGGTGGGCTGATCTTGGGCTGCTCTTTCAACATGGATGAAATCCATGTCCACCTCCAAAAATGGAACTCTTATTGAGCTGCTGGAATGTTTGAAAACACTAGATTAACAAGAGTGCATGCATAAAAATCATGTTAAGCTCTTCAACATTAAAAAACTTGAGTCCTTGATGCCAACAAGTCTTTGTCTTTAGAACTAAAGGTGTCATGATTGAAATGGCTACACCTAGATGTGTCTAATCTTGTTTAGACCATTTTATATGAATAATCTTTTAATCTATCTATATTCACTGTTGAACTCCTTCACTTTATCTGGATCTTCATTTCTATGTATGTTCTTTAGCTATTTCCTATGAAATTTATTTTGGCTTCCTTGTTCATTATCTTTCTTGTTCATTTCCTTTGTATTGTTCTTCTTTCCTTTCCGTTGGAGTTATCGATTCTTTGTAATGGTCAATCCTTGTTTATTTCCTCCAAACCAAAATTCCAAAGGAAAATTTTGGTTTTTCTTTTGTCCATTTCTCTGTAACATTTTTCCCTTTATTTCCTCAGGTTTATTATTTAGGGCTTGTGTCCTTTCACTTTCTTACAAATAAATTGTCCATGGGAATTATCTCTCTCCCTAATTGTGTGACTTTTTCCTTGTGATGTCTTCTAAAGGAATTCCTTTAGACAAAATGTTCGAAGGAATTCCTTTGGAATTTTTTGTCCCTGCCCCTCATCTTATAAAATGGTCCTTTGGCTTTCTTGTAATGGTCCTTCAGAGAAATGAAATGAACCTTTCTGAAGGGAACATATCCTTCAAAAATTCTAAAATGACCCTTTGGAATCTGTCAATTTAAATTTATTGAAGGGCACATACCCTTTATGATTTTTGTAAAAGACCCTTTTCTACGAATAATTTCTTTGAAGCCTTTTCCTTTGTAAAATCTCTATCAAAATTACCCTTTGGAATTTTGAAGTGTCCTCTCAACATTTTTGACAATGAATTTCTTGAAGGGTACATACCCTTCCGATTTCCTACTTATGAACTTTCTCGAAGAGCACATACCCTTCAAAGTTTTGTAAATGGTCATTTTCCATTGGATTAATCTTCCCAAAATAATTATTTTGGATAATTTGTCCAAAAGAATTCTTTCAAATTTTTTGTCTAGACCCTTATTTTCTTTCAAACAAAATGTTTGAAGGATTAGTTATCCTTTTATTTCTATCCATTTTCCCATGGACAAAATGTCTATAGGAATTTTCTCTCAAGCTTTCCTAAATTACTACCTTTCAAACTTTTGTAAGTGCCCCTCAGGCTTTTCCCAAGTGTCCCTTGGGATTTTTTTCAAATTCCTTCAAAATTTTGAATTGGTCCTCTTCCTTGAAGTGCCCTTCAAGTTGCCTTCAGACTCTTCAAATGTCCCTTTGGATATCTAGTTTTGAACTTTATCAAAGAGCACATACCATTTGGGTTTTTTTTAAATGATCGTTTGAAAAGAAAAAGATCCTTTTATCAAAAATGTATGGTCCACCTACCCTTTCGATTTTTGAAATTGACCTTTAGAAAAATTGATAGTATCCCTTGGAGAAGTTGTAAAGAACCCTTCGACAATTCAAGATAAGTGTCATTTCCTTTAGACAAAATTTCTGAAGGAATTGAATCTTCGGTTATTGATACTTCAAACCAAAAGTATAGAGGATTAAAACCATATAGAACTTCAAAATGATATTTTCCCCTTTGTAAAACCACAAAACATCTATTCTCTTTAGAATATGCTTCTTCAACTGCTTGAATAAACATCAATTCTTTTCTATGGGGCAAAATTGTCAACATTTTGGTGACTCCATTCGGAAGCATGCCTACTATGCTTGAGAAATCAAACCATAAACATGATATAGAACTCAAAAAAATAATGGTAAACTTGGTCCATGACTAAAAATCTCCTTTGATAGAACATAAAGTAACCTTCATTCTTCAAAATAGAAGGGAAACACAAAATAGAAAAGCTAACTAACAAAGCAAATGTGCAAAAAAGAACTTATTAGAATAAAATAGAATGAGAATACTATGCATGAATAACACTTGGAGGAAATCAAAACAACTATGTAAAAGGAACTTTGCTCTTCAATAACAATGTTTCAGATGTATCCCATTGATTGGGATTGGAAGCTCTTGACCATTCAACTTTGTAAGTTGGAAAGCATTGTGGGATTTTCAATTAGAAGTTATGTATGGGATACCCAAAAGAGAATTAAACTTTATATGCCTTCTTGGCTTAGATTTATCCTTATCCCACTTGAGGACCAAATCTCCTTCTTTGAAACTTTGTGAAGAAGCTCATTTGTCAAAATTTCTCTTCACCTATGTTTGATGAATTTCCATGGCTAGCATGGACTAATTTCTTGTCTCTTCCAACTCCATAAATTTATCATACCTGATTTCCATAGGATCATTCTCTAACAACTCAACCTGATGCATTAGTTCCAAAGCAAGAAATTCAAGTTAAATGGGTAACCTTGCTTCCCTACAATATACCAACTTGTATGGAGAGTTAGTTATTGATATTTTGTAGGTGATCATATCAACCCATAGAGCTCACTTCAACTTGAGATGCCATGAGCTCTGGTTGTCTTCAATAGTCCTTATTATGATCTTTTATAGGTTCTTATTCATAGATTTAGTAAGGCCATTGCCTTATGGATAATAGTTCGATTAAGTGTTGAGATAAACTCCATGTTGGATAGCCCATAGGCTTGTCATAGATCCCACAAAAGCCATGGCATTACCAAAAATAATAGTTGAAGGAAATACAAACCTAGTAAATAAATCTTCATAGAAATTAAGAACATTAGTTTCATTTGCTTTTTTAATTCTATGCTTCTATCCAATGTGTGAAGTAATCCATAGCTATTAGAATCCATTTATGCCCTAAACTTGAAGGAGGATTAATGAGGCCAATAAATTATAGTCCCCATTGAATAAATGGCTGATACACCATAATTGGTTGAAGAGGTAAGGCTATAATCTTGAATTTTCCTACAAATATAGCACACTATTTGTACTTTCTAACCCATGCATGGAAAACACTAAATATACTAGGCCAATAATACCACCTCTCATGATCTTAAGAGCTATAGTTCTTGTAAAAAAATGTCCTCCACCATGTACATCATGGAATTTCTCAAGAAATCTCTGAGTTTGGCTTGGTTCTCCACATCTTAGCATCATTCCATTAATATCCTTCTTGAACAAAACACCATCAAGAAGCAAAAATGGAATTGATTGCAATATAAAATATCTTCTCTTTGAAGAATTAAGATGAGAGGGATAAATAACATATTAGAGATAACTTACCAAGTCATGAAACCATCTGGAAGATGAGGTATGACCAACTGAAACCTCTTCATCATTTGACACCAAAATAAGCTTATTAACCTCTTGGAAGTCTTGTGCTAGATGCTCACACAATCCTTCTCTACTCAGATTTGTGACCTTAATTTCCACCTCATATTCCATTACCTTGGTTATTCAACCAATTCTCTTCTCATTTATATCCTTGTTCAAAATAAACTCTTTGATGCTTGGATAGGCAACCATTAGGTGTATCTTATTATTAAACAATATGTGCCTAAACTTATTGAGAGATATTATAAATTAAAGGACATGATTTAAAAAAAAAAAACCTTGTTTCATACTCTTCCAAGCCTTGGATGTAGAAATATATTGGCTACTCCAAGGACTCATGATTCTACTGCATAAGAATGCCTAAAATAGTGTCTATGTTAGCATAAGTGTACAAAATAAAATCTTTCATGAAATCTAGATTTATAAACATAGGAGCACTAACTATGGCCTTATTAATATCCTCACAACCTTTTATTCCTTCTTTTGACTAGCTAAAATTTTGGTTTTTATTTAGCATCACTGTAAGTCATTTAGCTAAAATGGCAAAATCTGAAATATATCTCCTTATGAAATTGATTTTCCCAAAGAAACTTTGCAAAGCCCTTTTGTGCTTAAGCAAGGAGAGTGAACGGATAGATTGAATCCTTTCAACATATATGGTTAAAGCATGCTTTGAACAACATGTCCAAAAAGCTTACCTTCATTAACAAAAAAAACACACTTTTTGGGATTTAGAGATACCCCAAATTGCCTAAACCTTTCGAACACTTGCTTGAGATGAACCATGTGATCTTTTGCATTCTTTGAAAACAATATTATATCATCCAAATAAACAAGTAAAAACCTATTAAGAAGACCTTGGAATGCCATACACATGGCTCTCTAAAAGGTTTCTCCAGCATTAGACAAACTGAATGGCATCTTTTTATATGCAAATGTCCCCCACTTAGTTGTGAAGGTTATCTTAAATTAGTCTTCTTACTTGAATAAAATTTGATTGTAGCCACTATATCCATCTAACAAAGAAAACCTATCTAAACCTGCAATAAGCTATAAATGTTTTTCCATTGATGGCAATGGATAGTGATATTTAAGTGAAGACCTATTTAAATCATAGAAGTCAACACATAAATGAATCTCACCATTCTTATTTCTTATCAGAACAAGATTTACCACCTAATTTGAGTGCTTGATTAGAAATATAATAGTTGATTCTATGAGCTTGTGAAGATCAAATATCATTAAATTCTCAAAGTTTGGATTTATGGGCCTTTGTCTATGTCTCACTAGTTTAGTTTCCTCCTCTAGGTCAATGGTGTGTTGAGCCAAACTTGGATCAAAAACTTTGAGATCACTATACTGCCATGCAAATATATCAACAAAAATTGTGCATAACTTAATGAAAGGTTTCTTTTGTTGAGTGCATACCTTACCCAATTTCAAAATCTTACCAACTTCAATCTCTAAATTGACATAATGATCTTCCTTTGTTGACAATGGTGACTTATCTTTCCTTAGCTCATCATCTCCACTAAAAATATTCTCAAGTGTGACCAATAATTTGGGAAACTTATTTGTTTTTAGTTGTACAATCTGATCACCATACTGCTACAAGTGTTTTGACTAGTTTCTTGAAGAAAACTTAGCCTCTTCTTACAAGAATCTCACAATTTGATTGTCATCTTCGAACACCTATCAATTCTAATGATTATCTAGAACAAAAGGCCTTACAACCAAATTTATATGTAACTAATTTTTTCATTTTTTACATCAATTGGGATACTAAATTGTGCCCCAATAGTAGTCAACCTATCATCATGTTTATTTTTATCTCTTGGTATTGCCTAAATGTTAAAAGCTTGAAAATATTTAAGTAAATCCCAAATTATATGATTTTGAGATTTAATATATTTTTTTTGCATACATTCAAACCTCTTAATAAGTGGACTACAAGCTCACTATCATCAAACACTTGCAAAGAATTGACTTTCATGTTCGTAGCCCATTGTAAACTATGAACTAGTGCTTCATATTCAACAACATTATTTGAACAGATAAACTAAAATTTAATAGAAGAGAAATACCTTTATTTTGTTGGAGAAAACAACATCATTACAACTCTAGTTCCATGCTTATTCCTTGATCCATCAAAGTAAAATTAGCACAAACCTTCATTAGACTCATCTTCTTTGACCATGGCTAAAACTGGTGCATCATTCTCATGAAGGAAATACACACCAAGTATTTCTCCAATAAACTTATAAAGATCATGATCATGCAAGGTATAATCTCAATCATCAATAAAAAAATCTATAACTCCATCCAAAGGTGATCCATTTTCTACTTCACTAGTTTTTAGTACCTCATCTAAGATGATACAATTAGTATTCACAACACTTAGAATATATGGATCCATATGAACATGTGAAATAAGATCAGAATGAATTGTTACCTTGGTAACATACCTAGTTCTAAATATAAAATAAGTCTAATCATCTGATAAATATCCCCCAATTTTTAAGGTGAAGTCTCTTAAAAGGCACATAACAAAGTAGGGAGGTAAGTCTACCATAACAACATCCTATTAAATAGAAACATTGGGACATGTATGTAGTGTAAATTTTAGATTCCTAATGATTCCTACCATCTCAATTTGTGACCCATCCAATTTCAATACTCCTTTAATATTTGGCTCATAAACAATTCCAAGCTTGTCTGCAATATGTTTAGGCATGATTGTACTACTAGCTCCACTATCCACCATACAATTATGAGTCAAAGTATCACCTACTATTAAATAAAGGTTAAAATGAAGATTTTTCTTTGATTTTACATCAATCTTTCCCACCTTTTCCATCTTATTTACGTATTGTACCTATTTCTTTATTGGCTGATCTGAATTAGTCAAGACAACACCTTCTTTCTCAACTAGTTTTGGAGACAATTCGAGAGTTGAAAGCTCTTGAATGAGATTATCCTTTTTTCCTAAAATGGAAAGAGAATCCCACATGCTAATGTTGATACTAGATTTATTCATTTGGTCTACTATACTGAAATGAGATCCACTAACCTTTAGCTATACCTTTTAAAGCACTGGCTATTCATGAACTAGAGGTAGTTGATAAACCTTACCAACCTTTATATTCTAATTTTTATATGTTTTAGGGATATAAATTTATTCTTTTGTACTCTTAGAAAAAACCCTAGGAGTACTTGAAGTGTTTTCCACCTCCTGAGCCTCTTCAATGGCTCTTCTTTTAGCTCTAGTTATAGCTATAACTTGACCACTTGAATTGTTAGTTTCAACACCTTGAGTAAAAATAACATGATCATCTACTTGCCAATTTACATTAATGGCATTAGGATTCCATT
The DNA here is from genome assembly GCA_037957365.1 of Torreya grandis. Taxonomy (NCBI): domain Eukaryota; kingdom Viridiplantae; phylum Streptophyta; class Pinopsida; order Cupressales; family Taxaceae; genus Torreya; species Torreya grandis. The sequence goes on from JARHVA010004853.1 coordinate 1,045,237, forward strand.
AAACTTATTGAGTCTATTTTTATGATGTCAAACTTGTATCTTGGTACTGACCTCCTTGAAAAGAAAACTCTTCTTGTATCATTTGTGGCATATTGATGTTTTGTGATACAAAGGCTTGGTTTTGAGCATCATTAATATTTGAGGACTGCAAACTTGAATATTGCATCATGTTGTTTTGAGGTGAGGTGATAAAAATAGCCTTTGAAGTGGAAAGAACATTAGGATCAAGAGCAATATACGGCTTAGCTGGAGTTATGGCTCTTTATGCTTGATATGGTGGTCTATTATCTTTGAAACCTTGATAAGTAGGCCTTTAATATTTGAAGGGTTGATAGGTGTTCTAAATTTGCTATTAATAGGGCTTATTTGATTGAAATTGCTGCCTTTTGAGCTATACTATTTCATTCCTTAAGGACTATAGAAAGATTTTCAACTCTCCTATCTCACTAGATTAACTAGTAGGGGCTACAATTTGAGTTTGAGGTTATAAAATAGGATCTAAGAATGGAACTTGAGGAATTTGGGGGGCTGGTATATAACTTAATTATAGAAATATAGGCATTGGAGGTCTTAGAGAAATCTCACTAGCTTTTATCAAACTATTTTCTGCCCTTATTACAATATCATAAGCATTTGGAAAGGTAGTACCACCCATTAACTATATCATCACACTAATGTCATAATTAAGGTCTTTCAAATAGTACATAAATGCATATTCAAAGGATGGCCTTATCAACATAGGTATTTTGGTCTATGTCTTTTGGAATCTGAAGTTAAAATTAAACATGAAATCATGAAGAGCCCTTTTTATGGTAGTCAATTGCTCAACAAAAGATAGGTGATCAGATTTATCTTCAAATTGCTTAACCAAGGTTGAACCTAATTCATCCCAGGTAGAGATAGAATTAAGAGGCAGATTTATATACCACTACAATGCTTTTCCTTTGAAGGTGGCAGCAAGAAATTTAATAGCAACATTATCTTCAATAACATTATGGACTAAATAGAGATTAGCCACATCTTGGATATACTTAATAGGGTTTATTTTATTTTCTCTTAAGAATAATGGGATACTCTTGAGGGTAGACACTAGAATGTCATCAAACTAGGATAAATTTAGTGGGCTACCTTTATTGAATGGAGCAAACACTTGAATTCTGAGGGCCATTTGGATAGTGGGGATTGGAGTGCTTAGAATAATAGGATGAATAGGAGGCAAATACTATTTTTTAGGATATGGTTTTGCCCTCCTAAATCTTGATCTCTTGTATGATAAAAATTCAAAAGGAGTACCTTTAGTTGCTGACCTTCTGGTAACCTTTAGCATGAATGCATTGCCTGAAAGATGCTATGAGCTCTACAACTAGATGATATCTTATTTTTATACCAAACTTCTTCATATATGCAAATATTTTCTTCATGATCCCACTAGGCATGCCAAAAACTATGGTCAATCAGACCTACACCCTTTTGAAGGTAGTTTTAGGCCTTCACAGTCTGCTGAAACATGGAAATAATCCTAGGTTATGGGTGACCTAATCAGTGGATTGAATATCTAGATTATAAGACCTAATGATGGTGATACATATGAATGATTGGTTGATCCACTCAAATAAAGCTCCTAAAAAACACTGATTTAGACAATAGAAAGGCTAAAATTGCAACTCCAATTGACCAATATGCATAAGTATTTCATGAAAAGGTTTGATCTAGTAACTAAAACTTGAGGGAAATTAAAGAATAGGCCTAATTGAAGGCACTAATTAGCCACTTGAATTCACTAAAATTCTATCCAAAATACACTTAAACATAGAGCATGACCTACATAATTTGGCCATCTAGTAACTAGGTAAGAATCAAGACTTGACAAGGAAGAAAACTCTATCACTTATGCAAATCAATGACAAAAATACACTATATCAGTAGCTAGAAATTTAAAACTATCCTTCTATTAATATAAAAAATGGTTACAACTCAATCTTTTCTAGAATTTTGTCTTGCCAAAAGAGGGATACAATTCAGGGCTAAAAATCCAACCTATATAGAAAAATACATGACCAAGAGGTTGTCATTGAAAATAGAAGAAGAAGATAACTCTTTCATTAGCCCAAGTCCAATTTTTATTATGCCAAGATAACAAAGCCTTATAAATTTTTATTTTCTTGTCTTTTGTCTTGCATGAATAATCCTTTAGCATTGAAAATAAATGGTGGGATCATCTTGGGCTGCTCTTTCAACATGGATGAAATCCATGCCCACCTCTAAAAATGGAACTCTTTTTGAGCTGCTAGAACATTTGAAAACCCTAGATTAACAAGAGTGCATGCATGAAAATCATGTTAATCTCTTCAATGTTAAATGACTTGAGTCCTTCATGCAAAAAACTCTCCATCTTTAGAATTGAAGGTGTCATGATTGAAATGGCTACAACTAGACGTGTCTAATCATGTTTGGACTGCTTTGCATAAATAACCCTTTAATATGTCTATATTCACTATTAAACTCCTACACTTTATCTGGCTCTTCATTTATGTACATGTTATTTAGCTATTTGTCTATTTTATTTCTTGTAGAATTTATTTTGGCTTCCTTATTCATTATCTTTCCTATTCATTTCCTTTGTCTTGTTTTTCTTTCCTTTCCATCAAAGTTATCGATTCTTTGTAATGGTTAATCCATGTTTATTTCCTCTCAAAAAAGAGCTTGAAGGAAACTTTTGGCTTTTATTTTATCCATTTCTCTATGGCCTTTTTCTTTTTGTTTCCTTGGGTTTATTATTTTAGGCTTGTGTCCTTTCAATTTCTCACAGACAAATTATCTATGGGAATTGTCTCTCTCCCTCATTGTGTGACTTTCCCCTTTTGATGTCTTCCAAATAAATTCCTTCAAAATTTTTGGTCCCTGGCCCTCAACTTATAAAATGGTCCTTTGGATTTCCTATAATGGTCCTTCAGAGAAATGAAATGAACCTTCTTGAAGGGAACATACCCTTCAAAATTTGTTAATTGAACTTTCCTAAAGGGCATATACCCTTCAAGATTTTTATAAAAGATCCTTTTCTATAGACAATTTATCTAAAGCCTTTTCCTTTGTAAAATTTCTATCAAAATTACCTTTTGGCATTTTGAAGTGTCCTCTTAGCATTTTTGGCAATGACTTTCTTGATGAGTATATACCCTTCAGGTTTCTTGCTTATGAGCTTTCTTGAAGGGTACATACCCTTCTAGTTTTTGTAAATGGTCCTTTTCCATCGAATTAATCTTCTCAAAAAAATTCTTTCAGACAATTTGTCCAAAAAAATATTTTATACTTCTTTTATGGATCCTTATTTCCTTCAGACAAAATGTCTGAAGGATTAGTTGTCCTTTTCTTTCTATGCATTTTCCTATAGATAAAATGTCTATGGGAATTGTCTCTCAGGTTTTCCTAAATTACCTTTCAGACTTCTGTAAGTGCCCCTCAAGCTTTTCCCAAGTGTCCCTCAGGCTTTTTTTCAAAGTTGTTTAGGATTATTAATTGGTCCTCTTCCTTGAAGTGCCCTTCAAGTTGTCCTTTGAACTCTTCAAACGTCCCTTCGGATCTCTAATTTTGAACTTTATTGAAGGGTGCATACCCTTCAAGTTTGTTGTAAATGATCCTTTGATAAGAAAAGGATCCTTTTGGTCAAAATGTATAGTCTACTTGCCCTTCAAATTTTTGAAAATTCCCTTCAAAGAAATTGATAGTATCCCTAGGAAAATTACAAAGAACCCTTTGACTGTTCAAGATAAGTGCCATTTCCTTTAGACAAATTTTTTGAAGGAATGAATCTTTGGGTAGTGATATTTTAGACCAAAAGTCTAGAGGATTCAAACCCTTTAGAACTTCAAAATGATCTTTACCCCTTTGTAAAACCATAAAACATTTGTTCTCTTTAGAATTTTCTTCTTCAATTGCTTGAATAAACATCTGTTCTTTCTTGTGGGAAAAAATTATCAGCAATACCTACAACTTCAATGATAATGATTGAACTATATGATGCCCCCTTGAGGGAATTTTTGGCATAATTAGGTTGGTAAATGGTCTGTCAAAAGAAAGAAGCAAAATGAGGGGACCAAACATATGAAGATGATGTGGTGAGAACACATTGAGTTTGAAAAAGTAGTTAAAATCACTGAAAATGCAAGTGGGATGGTGTACAATGGTTTACCCAAAGGTGTTTATAATCATTGCACCCTAATAGTAGAAACATCGTATGATAATATAATAATTTTCCCAAAGGTGGTTATAATCATTGAGAAGATGGATCTGACCTAGTTAGGACAAACAAACATGATAAAAACATGCTGATGAGCCTCATAAATGTCCTATTCTTATCCCCATCTATTGTACTCATCTTGCTTTTTAACCATACTTTTAAACACTTTCCTATAATTTTCCTTCTGCATATAGCCATAATATTACAAATATCATTATATTTCTATACTCTTTTAATAGTTAGAATTATGTATTGGAATTAAATATATGATGGCTATCTATTGATTTAGGATGCTTTTTCTATAATGTGCTTTGAAAATGTTTTGGAGAAATAGGTATATAACGTAGATTTTCTATAGCAAAAGAATCTCATTACATAGACTATCCTATATCCACTACATGAAAAAAGATACAAATGAACAAGAATTTGATTCCTCTTTTAACCAAATCATAGAAACAACCATAACCTCCATGGAGCCTAATAAGGAAGTGGTTGAAGGCTAAAATAGTTCTGTTTATCCTACAACAATGTCACAAAATTTATATGAAGGAATATTTAGCAAAAGAGCCAATTTGGGTTATCCTAAATCTAATGTATCTTAGATTAGAATATATATTATTTTGTATAAAACAATCTCCTCTATGGTGTGTATATATATATATATATATATATATGTAGCAACAGAGTTGAGATATAGTATATGTTGATTAGAGATTAATAATAATATACTTTGCCAAGAAACTATCATTATAATTTCCTACAACAATTTATTGTTACATTTTTTATTAATATGAACAAGCATTTATGATTTCAATTAAGTTTTGTGAGAGGAAGGATTGAAGCTAGAGTTAGAAGGAGAAAGGGCCCCCTTTGGAAGCCTGCAACAACAATCCAACCCATTTTAATAGCTAAGCGTGTTATTTGATTTCTTTATGCATTATGTGTTTTATTTTTGAATTGCATGATTTAAATACTTTCTTAGATTTGTTTAAGGAAGATTCTAATTCATAAGCATTTATTTCATAGTATTTTATTCATGTTTTATTTATAGCATTTCATTTATTGCATGACTTCACATCTTAGATGACAATTAGTAAAAGGTCAAATTAGAAGATTGAGTGTGCATATACATTGACATCATCCTATCAAGTCTACATCCTTAGGTTGAAATTTAAATGAGGTAGAAGGTACAAGTCCATGGTAACTCTCCTTGTTCATTTTTGATCAAGATAAGTATATCCATTTATGAATCAACTACTAGTCACATACCTCTATTGGGCAGAAGAAAGTAAATTGGTGATAACACAATGATTTACCCAAAGGTACCTAGAATCAGTGAGAAATGTATTTGGGATGATGTATAATTATTTTCCCATAGGTGGTTATAATCATTGGACCCTAATTATGACACATGATTGATTGGCTGATGATGACAATAACTTGACACAGAGGGTAATGATGAATTAGAACAACTTGCTAGTAGGGAGATGTTCATCCAAACTAACAAAGGTTGAAATTATTTCATGGTTAATTACTTTGTTTGGGATAGGATTGGGCTATGGTTAATTTTGGTGCTTAGGAGATGTTGATACCAATATTTCTAAGTAGACTTCTTAAAGCTGATTTTTGTTGTAGCACTATATAGTAGGCATTATGATAGAACACCATGAGTACTAAGCTAAAAGATGCATAAGGATTGACTCACATAATCCAATATTCAAGGGAAAATAATACACCAATGATAAAAATCATGATGGCAATATAGACATATGAATGTGGATGGATTCAAGTATAAATGCATAAGGAATCACCCAATAAATGCACATAGAATGAATCAAGGCAACAATGTTGAAAGCAAAAAAATAGGCACACTAACAAAAAACAAACAAACAAGTAAAGAAATAAATAATATTTAGTACAAATGTTAGTACAAATAATACAATGAACATTTCCCCAAGAAAATAGGTGATAATTCAATAAACAAAAAAGATGGGGGGAAAATAGAAGAAAATGAAGGTGGTGGCCAAGCTTTCTCCATATGCACTAGGAAAGTGGACTCTACCTACATAGTTCCATGGATGTAATATCCAATAAAAACTTTAAGTTGAATGTAGTTCTCCTAAGAAATAAGAAAAAAATAATAACTGATGAAAAAAAAACATAATAGATGTGATATAAGAATAGGAATGGTCTTGCAAAATGACAAGTCAATAGGAGAAAAGGCCAAAAAAGATGGGGAAATTAAGTGATAAGTGATTTTATTTTGACTTAGGAAGGGTTCCCAAAATCCTTAAGGCAAAGAAGTGGTCAATGTTTTTGGGTTTTCTAACGATTTTATAAATGTCTTTGGAAATTTCAAGTATCTCAACTTAGTCGAGAATGATGAGACACTAAATGGTCTAACCTTGCAAAATGGTAAGAGTATTGCTTAAGATGCTAAAAAAAAAGAGAGCATGGCTTAGGTTACTCATAAAATGGAAAGAGTATGCTTGAGAGTGATTGCGATGACCTCAATAAGTATTTAGTACTACCTACATAGTCCCGAGATGAGACCTCAAGTCACTAGAGTTATGCCTTAAAATGGAGGAATCTAACTAGTGTAGTAGCCAATTAAAACAAAATAGGCATAATTGGTATGAAGGAATAGTATGGCATAGGAAATGACTAGCTAGTATGTTAAGGCATGATAAACAAATGTTGCCACTAGCTTGCCCATAGGTAGTTACAACTCGGATACAATGACATAGGTCAATGATACTAATTTTCCCATAGGTGGTTATAATTAGTATTAAGATAATGAGAGAAAATGAAACAAGAAATGAAGGATGCAACTACCAAACTTCTATCTTACTACTCTAAAATACTGCCTCTATTTGGAATGCTTGAAATAATTGGTAAAATTGAATCTAAATCCTTTTGCTAAAAACATGAATGGAACTAAATGGAATGAAACCAAGGTCATAAGGCTAGGTAGGGAGGTAGAAAATAACTTAGTTGATGGGAAAGGTATGGTAGAATGGATTTGCGATAGGAAAAAGTGATAGGTTGGTAGGATGATAGGATGGTAAAATGGTATAGTATGAATAAGAAGAATGATAAAATGATATAACTTGAAAAAGTCCTTATAGATAATAAAAGTCACTCAAGCATAGTACTGCTTGAGGTGGATAATGTTCATTATCTCATCAAGTTCATGTCCATCTGGTGTGGCAAGCCTGTATGATCCTATTCTATAGTTTGTCATAATGATAAAAGGACCAACTCAGTTGAGTTTAAACTAGCCTTTATGCTTATTTTTAGCCATGATATTCTTTTGGTTATCTTTAAGGATAAGATCACCAAGTTCAAATTCACTATGTTTCATATGCTGATTATAGTGGCCTCAAAGTTGATTCTGATAGGCTTGGAGATTGTTCACCACATCCATGCATTTCTCATCAAGTAACTCTATCTCTTATAAACAAGCTACTTGATAGTCATTGTCATCTAGGACATGCTTGAAAGAGATGTGTAGAGAAGGCAACTCGATCTCAATCAGAAAAATGGCCTCAGTACCATAAAAAAGTAAATATCGAGTAGATCTTGTGGGTGTATGGTGATTGGTATAGTATGCCCAAAGGGTGTGAAATATTTGAAGGTGCCAATCATGATTGATATCATTAACAATATTTTTGAGGATGTTGATAATAGTTTTATTTAATGCTTTGGCTTGGTCATTACCTTGAGGGTAATATGCCATAGAAAAATGTTGTATGATTTGGTACTCAACACATATATTTTCAACATCCTTTTTATTAAATGATCTTCCATTATAAAATATAATGTTAGAATGGATACCATAGTGGAAAATGAGGTGGTTAAAAATGAACTTGGAATTTTCTTTCAAGTCACATAAGTGAGGGGTATAGCTTCAACCCACTTAGTGAAATATTTAGTGGTAGTATGGATATGTTTATGGACATTAGATGAGGTGAGATTGACCTTTCCAATGAGGTTGAGGCCACATGTAGCAAATGGATATGGTGTCAACATTGGATTTAGAGTCTTGGTTGGGTCATGAATCAGATTGGCATGATGTTGGCAATTATCACTCTTCTTTATATATACAGTTGTATATACATCCATTGTGGGCCAATATTAACCAATATGCAAGATATTTTTAGATATGAATACCCCACTAGTGTCTAACCCACATACTCTTTCATGAACTTCTCATAAAACTAGTGTAGATTCTACAAAAGTTAAACAACGAAGTAGAGTTCTATCAAAACTTTGGTGGTAAAGGGTTAACCTGAGTAAGGTATAATGAGTGGTTTAGTGGATGAAGGATTTGGATTTCTTTTGGGATAAGTCAAGTGGTATAATTTAGTCATGGAGGTAGTTGTAAAGATTTGAGTACCAGATAGAGTTAAGACTAATAATATCATAAATCATCATGATAGTTAAAGGTGCATGAGCTGATGCTATAAAATTATTGATAAAGAACTGATACTCTTTAGCTATGTTTTTTTTAATAATTAGATATCCAATAGTAGCCATAGCATTTGTGGTTTTGTTACTTTCCCTTGGTATATGATCAAACTCAATGTCAAAAATATGCTACTTGAGAGTGTTGACCATGGCCTTCTATGATACCAGCTTGTCATCTTTTGTCTAAAAGTTGTCTATAACCTAATTAATGATTAATTAAGAATCACCATAAATTGTAAGATGAGATATGTTACATTTTAATACTTGTCAAAGTCCTACAATAAGTGCTTCATATTTGGCCATGTTGTTGGTACAAGGAAAGCTGATCTTGAATGATTTAGGGATTAGATCCCCTGTGGTGTAATAAATAAAAGGCTTTCCCCTAATCCATGTGTTATGAATGATCCATCAAAATATATCTTCCAGTTCTACTCTTCAAGAAGTGTGTCAATGATGGTCATTATGGATTCATCAGGAAATTAGAATGTGAGTGGATTTGTATCATTAAAGGGTACTTAAACAAGTGGATTTACAATAACTTTGCCTTTAATGGATTTTTGGTTGATGTACTCGATGTTAAACTCACTAATAAGCATGATCTATTTGGCCATACGACCTTGTAAATTTGTTTTATATAGTAGATACTTGATTAGATATACTATTAAAATAACCATGGTCTTATTGTTTAACATGTAATGGTGTAGTTTCTGAGCTATGAAGACCATGGATAAATGATATTTTTCTATAGGTGTATAATTATGTTCATACATGACTAGTGTCTAGATTAAGCAGTACATGGCATGTTATTTTTTGTTATCATTGTGCTAAGCCAAAAGTGACCCTAAGCCATTGTTAGTAGTTGATAGATATAGTAAGAATGGATTTCCTAGCATATGAGGCAACAAAATAATTAGATTCATTATATAGTCATTCAATTGCTAAAATACTATCTAGTAATGAGTATCCGAGTGAAATGTGACTCCCTTCTTTATAAGATACATAAAAGTATGGCATTTTTTAGCCAACTATGATATGAAGGGACAGATAGACTAGATATTACCCTATAAACTATGAAGCTGCTTCAAAGTAATTAGTGGTGGCATCTCTGTTGTGGCTTGGACTTTGGCTGGATCAACTTCAATGCCTCAATGAGACATAATGAATCCTATAAATTTTCCTAATGTGACTCTAAATACATGCTTATTATGATTAGGTCTAACTTTGTACTTATGTAGTCTTTCAAATAATATGTGTAACAGTACTAAGGATCAACCCTAGTCTTTGATTTGCTAAGAATGTCATCAACATAGTCTTCAATAATGTCATGCATCATATCATGAAATATGAAGGTCATGGATCTTTGAGAGGTGGCCCCTTCATTTTTAAGACCAAATGGCATAAATAAATAATAAAATATTCCCCATGGAGTGGTGAATGTTGTCTTATGTTGGTCATTTGGTGCTATTCTGATCTGGTTGTATCTTAAAAAGCTATCCATTCATGAAATCATTTCATAACCCACTATGGAGTCCAAAATCATGTCAATGTTTGGCAATGGAAAAAATCCTTAGGTCAAGATTTGTTTATATTATATAAATCAATATAGATTCTAATTTCTTTTGGATTTTTACTAAGTAGTACTACATTGGAGATCCACTTGAAATAGTTGATCAATCGAATATATCCTACTTCCAAGATTTTTCAATTCTTTCTTCACTAATACAACAATACAAGGATGCATCTTACACAACTTTTGTTTCACTAGTTTGGCATCAAGATTTACCACAATGTGGTGCAGAACCAAGATGGGGTCTAAACCTAGAATGTCAAAATATACCCATGTAAATATGTCAATAAATTCCCTTGAAAGGGTTGTAAGGACTTCATGCTCTTTCTTAGTAAGGGACTCACCTAGCTTGATCCATTTTGGGTCATCTGGGGACTCGATGTTCACCTCTATTATGTCCTCCACTAGAAGGGTTGAACCATCTTCAAGGATAGTGGGCAATGATTTGAATTTATTTATAATGTTAGAGTCCTCTATTAGGACTAGCTCTTCAAGATCCCCTAGGCATGATGAATCAGAGTCCCCCAATGGGAGATGTGGCCATATAACAAAAACTATTAGAAACTCATATATGATTTGATCAAAAGATTATTGTTTTTAAAAATTAAACTTAGACTTATAGACAATTTCATCATTGGTGGTCTCCTAAGCTATGTTTGAAAAAGGTTGAACACCCCCATCTAATGATGCCCAAAACATGTTTTCACCACTAGATTGGCCTTTTTATTTAATTTTTACCTAGTTATAAATCACCTTAAAGAGGTTTTCACTTTGGGACCTCAATATTTTAATTATTTACTTTTGGCTAAGGGTGTTCATCTACTCTCCAAAATAGGGTTCATGATCCTACTTGATTAAGAATCTTGATTTATGGCCCCCTAATGGAATATTGTCTCTAAGGCCTAAAAAATCATAGAAAGCCTTATCATTTTGAAACTAATTAATCAACATGTTGGATTCTTATTGGTCCTAATTTATCAGTTGGGGATAATATAATGACAGTGGGTTATGATGAATGATTGGTCTAAGGGTATAAATAAAATGAGGGTTAAACAAGTTGGTCTCAGCTAGGTCATCAAAAAGGCTATGATTAGACTCTACTTCACTACTAGAATCATCATCACTAGTTGATGGACATGGAACATTATTAAGGTACATGGGGTCACCCCCATGTGGTTTAAATCCAACTATATAGGGCTCTTTATATATGGTCATTGAAATTGGCTCAAGTGTTCCTTGTTGATTTGGTCTGAGGCCTCTTCCTTCATAGCCTTGATTCTTCATAATCCTATTGGGAATTGGATACTTTTCATTCTCATAACAATTGGCCTACTTGTCATTGTACAACCATGATTCATCTCCTTTGAGAGGGTCCTATTTTAGGCTAGATGCTTGTATAAACATGATAGGTCATGGACTATATTTTTTACCTTTGCCCTTTTGTTACCATTTTGGATGAAGTGACTTAGATTTATGTCTTCTAAAGGAATTTGGGTTCTATGGAAGGTTTGAAATGTGAAAGGTATCATGGGTCAAATACTCTCTTGGGCTATTAGGTGAGATGGTATAATGATTAGATATCTCAAGAGGTGGCATGTGGGAAATGGAATCAAGGGTGTTAGGATCAATGTAGTTATCCTCTAGTAAATCAAGGAGTACTAACTTTACCTTATCCTTTTTGGCCATTGAAATCATGCCTAAATGATATTTATAGCTCTTGAACTTGACCTCTAGGTGTTTTTACTGCTCGTATGGATGCAAATCTCCTGGTATACAAACTTTTATCCCTGAATGGGAGAAATTGATACATTAGTGCAACATCAATGGGACTGCATGAATTTCATGTAACTAAGGTCTTCCCAAAAGCATATTGTATGAAAAATTAAGATCTAACACATGGGAAAGTGTATCATGGGTCAATAGCTCAAGGATATCTAGTAAACATATGGTGTATTGTGATTGTCACTCTTCATTGTTATAGGCTTTGATGGTTATCATTTTTTCTTAAAGATCTACCATCATGTACTCAAAATGATTGATGAGATTTATCGACACTATGTTTAGACCTGATCCATTTTCTATAAGGACACATTTCATTTTATGTATATTTATGTAAATTTTGATGTACAATAGATTATTATGTAGTGGGTAAAAGGATGACATATCACTTTGGTTGAAAGTGACTTGTTGGGCTGGAACTAGATGGCCAACCAAAGCTTGGAATTTGTCAGGGGATATGTCACTTGAAATAGTGGATTGGCTAAGGAACTCATTTAATTTTTTTTTTGTGGATTGTTGATGTACGTAAGAAATCTAAAATGGATATCTACACTATTATCTTTTGTAATTATTCCACAATGTCAAACTTCTTTTTTGGGTCAATGTTAAATGGCTTGTTTCAAGGTATAATAGTTAGTTGGGTGATGGGTAAAGTGGTAGATGGTTGTAGGCCTAGGATGGTTATCTTTGAAATCTAAGTTGTGATTGCACAATCAAGATTAAACACAAGACCATGATTGTTAACAAATAATGGTGATGGTGGGGGACTAGATAGGATAAGTCACAATTATTGGTGCACTTGTGCGTGGTCATGTGGCAATGATGATTTATCAATATAGGTTTCAAAATTAGTAATCCCCTTGTTAGTATGCTTGTATGTGGTTTGAATTCAAGGAAGGATTATAAATGTGAGTTGGAAGATTGGTATTATTTATCAAAGGTCTTGATTGATTGGTATTTGGTCTGGGATTGATGGAGATAAGGTTAACATGACCTCCTACAATATGGCCTAAAACCTTGTTGTAGTCATGTGCAATTACATGGTAGGTCTATTGGTTGTTGCCATTTTGACCTTGGTTTTATCCATTATTCAGACATTATTGGTTCTATTATTGGTGATTCTATTGGTTTAGCCTTGGTTGTTGAAACTATTATTGTTGGTGTTGCACTATTCATTATTATTTTGTTGATGTTGTTGTTTTTATGGTTAGTTGTTGTGTTGGGGAAAGGGATTTTGATAGATTCTAAGGGTTTGATTGGAAGTGGAAGCACCACCATCCAAATTTATCTCCCCATTCTCCAACATATTCTAAATCAAATGTTTAATTTTCACACAATGACATAAATTACGTCTGTTAACCTGATGATATTCACATAATTCATTTTGGTGGTACCAATCAAGATAAGGGATGCCTAAGGATAATGTTTTGGTATAGGTCAATTGATCAAAATTAGTGATAGTGAGTTTTCAAAACATAAATTCAATAGGTTCTTCAAGGTTACTAAAAATGTGATGAGTAGGCACTATTCTCTTTAGAGGAGGGGATTATAATGGCAAAAGCTATTGCATTTATTGCATGGGCCTGGGCTATTGTGCTTACTACATTTGCTAAAAAGGTTGTGGGTTAGGCATAATTTTCATATGCTGCATGGGTTGAATAGATGGTGTTTACACCATTTGTACATGTCTTGACTCTATTATTCTATTTCCAATAACATTATTATTATGGTTGAATTATTTTAGTCTATCATTATTATTGGCTTGTGCTAGTTGTGATGCTTGTACTTGGACTTGATGTTGGTTTTTTCCATTTCCTTGATTAATACCTTGATTCTAATTTGATGAAGTAATATTGATGATCCTTTTGTTAATAAGGGCTCACTCGATCATCAAAACTTTGTCGATGATCTCTTTAAAGGTATGTGCACATTGTAATTATAGATGATAGGATATCTCATTATGCAATTTTTTGGTAAACATAATGGCTAATTGTTTGTCTAGTAAACTATGAGTGAATTATCTTGCAAAGGATCTCTGTCATTATAGATAACTTGTAAAATCTTCACCTTCCATTTGCTTACATTACGTCAAGTCTTCTAATAAAATCTCATGCTCGAGATTATATGAAAAGTGTTACACAAAATTGTCTAAAAGATCATCAAAATCTGATATAGAATTCTTGGGTAACTTCAAAAACCACTCCAAGGTTTGTCCATATAGACTTAGGAATAATAAAAAAAGGTATATGTCACTATATGCCATTGGTTGGCATGTAATAAAGAACTCAGTTAAATGAGCTTTGGGGTCACATTTCCCCTTGTATTTGTTGAATTTTAGTGGTTCATACTCTAGAGGAAATCATATCTTCAAGTACTCCATGTTGAAAGGGTAAGAACACAGACCATCTAACTTAAACTTTTTGGTTTGTTTCCTATCTTGGATGATAACAATCACATCCTTCATTTATTGTAGTTTTTGGGATAGAAAACTAGAGAGAACATTGGTTTGAGGTGAAATATTAGCCTGGGTAGATGGTTGAGAAGTCACAAGTGGATCACTTTGATTGAGGTATGATGGAGGTATTTGGTTTGATTAGGAAATGGACTAAGAATATACATGTGTGGATTATGGTTTGATTGTTGAAATTACACATACTATGGTGCTATATTTTAGTTTGGACTGGGTATATAGGCTTGATTTTGAGGTTGGGATGGAGGAATATGGTTTTACTATGCCTATTGAGGTTGAAAAGGGAAATGTTACTGACTAAGTGAACCTTTCTATTGAGGGGGTACTTGTGAAGTAAGACCTCATCTTTGAACTAATGGCATGCTCTACACATAAGGTAAAGGCTGATTGATTGGCACTTAATGAAGATTGGAACCTCTTTGTTGTGTGAATCCCAATTGAGAAGTGAATGCATGTTAGAGATTTTGCATTTGTTAATGACCAATAGTCATCTATTGTTAATTAGACATAGTTTGTCTTTAAATTGGTATATTAGTCTGCAAAGAAAGAGGTATGTTTATTTTTACCTGGTAAGGTGAAACATTGATTGCCCTATTGAGGTGGAAATATGTTATGTCTCTGTTATTTTGGTGTGTTTGACTATTCCTATTATTGTGGAACACTACTCATTAGCTATCAGGGAGGAGTAAGATTTATCACATTCTATTATTGAGGCATGCCATTAGTTTTTGGTTGGATACCTAACCTTATTGGTTGAGAATTTAAAGAAGCAACTAGTTGAGGATTAGTGATAGTAATTGGTTAAGGTTTGGATATATAAAATCCTACTCCCTAATTTGGAGATCCACTCATGGTGATAACTAAAGGTACACTTGTTTGTGGACTAGTTGTTTGTGTACTTATACCACTTTGGTTTGGATTGGATATTGCTTGCACATTATCCACTATGTTTTGATTAGTACTCTGCATAGAAGTAGAAGATACTTTTTTGATGGTTGGCATATGAAACAAGTTGTCGACCAAAGTGTTTTGTAAAAATGAGTCTACACTTTGATTATCTTGACTAGTCAATTTTATTAACACTCTTATTGAAGGAACTAAATCTATGAGAAGCTTATTTAACATGGTCATCTGATTCAAATTACATGTTAGGTTCAAGTAAGTTTGGTATGCTATCTATATCTATACAAAGTGATCCTCTATGTGGTCCTTTTCTTTGAAAATCATACTAACATCCTAATATATAATTTGGGTTAGAGCTAAGGGGTTGCTAGAAGAAGCTTATTGACTATACAGTATATTATGAGGCATTTTTACTAGACTTGAAAAATTCTCATGGGGAAGTCTATCACAAACTTAGCCCCTACTTATATAGCTCTAACCAAAATCTCATCCTTATTTTATAATAAGTGACGCTCAAAAAAATAAAGGTCATATGTTGATGGTGTAGTAACATAGTATGATTTTTAAGGAAATGGTTCTTCAATTATAGGTACAACAACTAAGTATTGATCTATTTATTCTTGATCCTACTCTGAGTATGGAGGCTTGTTAACCAAATAGTGAGATAATGGGTCTTGGTTTTGTACCCTTGTTTGAGTGTTATAAGATGGATAATGATCTATCTCATAAGCAACAATGTATACATAGGGGTATTGAACCATTTCATCTTGTGTGACTACATTACTAAATCCTAGATTGTACATGAGGCCACTATGAGTGTAGGAGGACATGTTATGATCCCTAGTAAATTTTTCACTACCAAAAAGGAATAGAGTTATAAAAACACTAAAAACTAATGTCAAAAAGGGTAAAAGGTTCACACTTGGTTTACCTTAGTCAAAAATATGGATATGTATATCCAAAAAGGTTTATGTAATAACTTGTGATAAAACAAGATAATGGTAAATGTCTAATGTTACATGTCTCACACAAAAAGGTCAAGTAGATGGACCAAAAATCAAAATGATAGATTTTAGGATGAAATTATTTCAAATGAGTCTAATCTAGGAAAAACAAAAGTTGATAGGTCTTTTGGCCAAACACAATGTCAAAATCTAGGCTCATACAAGCTATGTTAGGAATTTTTATCCAAATGACATCAAAATATAGACTTAAAATAATGATGAGATATTTAATCTAATAGATTTGAAACACTTCTAACAAAAACTAGGAATTTGACTTTTGGAGATAAACTTGACCAATGGGTATGAGGTATGAAACCAAAGGCACTTGGAGATAGTTTATTTTCTCCTAAATAATGGAAAAAAACTAGACTCTTTTGGACAAAAGTGAATGGCATAACTACATTAGACAAAATCTCACAAAGAAAACTCAAATTGGTTTGAAATTGGAAAAAAATTGGACTCTATGTCATGGTATTGTCAAATTGGTTTGAAATTGGAAAAAAAATTGCACAAGAGAGTTGTAGTATTGTCACTTATCCTTAACAACCCAAGCTAACTGATAGTGGTTTAACTACAATATCATGACTCAAACTAATAATATCAAAAATTTTGAAACCATGGTATTGAAATATCATGATTGTTGAGTCATGTTATTGTAATAATGTAGCTTGACCTATAAACAAAGAACATGTCAATCCAAAAACATAGTTAAAATACAATATCGTGACTGAATGACAAAACTGTGACTATGTCAGTTATTAGATTATGGTATAGAGAATATCACAAATTGATAGTGATAAAATAATTACTTTGAGATGTGGATCTAGGAATTTGACTTAAGAGAGGATGGTTAGTATTGTGTTAGTTCCAAAATGAAAAAAAAATGAAAGAAACAAACTAACTAGCATAACATCTCTAGGCCTAGATACTAGGGAGATCTTAGTTTAAAAACATGAATAAAACACAACTAAAATGTAAAATAAACCCTCTTTTATGTTCCTTGGATGTTCCAAAATGCTTATTTTAGTGGCTTGCTTGGCTTGTGCTCATGAAGTCCTCATCAATGGAAGCTTGGCTACCTCCATCTCTCCTTGGTACCTTTGGCTTGTGGCTTGGCTTGGAATAAATTTGGCATGGTAACACTAATTTAAATGGATTATTTAAGATATTTTAGCATAATAAATTTTCACAAAAATAGCTTAGAAATGATGTGGTAAGGCCTCCTATTTATAGATTTTTGAGAATGTCTAGAATCAACCTAAATTGTCCATCCTGAGATTGAGATGTGTGGTTGAGGATTAATTCAATTTTTGGAATTTATTTTATAATTATCCTCATCATGAAATTTGAAAAAGGGTAAATTAAGAGGCATGGAGGGCATCATGGAAGGCATAAATGAGGCATGGAGGGCATGAATCCTGATATTTGTGTCATTTATGGCCTAGGGATGTCTTCCCAAAAAATAAGGTCAACTGATGATTTAGATATTCAATATTCATTTCCAAAAATAAGTTTTCAACAATTTTCCATGGAGTTATTAATTATGCCTTGATTTGGGTTAATTATCTCTTAAGCATGTTTAAGCACTTTGTGCACAAATTACCCAAATTGATCAGAATGCCTTGTTATTGGCCCAAAATTTGACTAGATTAGAATTGGAAGGTAATGTTAGATGCATTAGAACCATATTCCCATTTATGATGTTACCAACAATAAATAACAAATGCACACATATTGTGCAAGATTTTTTATAGAAAATAGTAATGCAGAACACCTAGGTGCAAAATTGGCATTTTGACTCAGAATGATCTGATCAAAGTTAGCTGGCCCATAAATTGCATTACCCTATTTAGGGATTCCTTGGCCAAAATAAACACTTGAATATGTCAGTTTCACATTATTTAACATGTTTTAGTGTTTTTATGCCAAATTGTGGATTTTGGGTGGAAATTGGTCAAAAGCTTGATTGGAGGTTATCGATGGCCAAATTTAGGTGTCTACCCTAGAAAACATGTTTTTACTCAAAAATTTCACTCCTTTTTCTCCCACACTACAAGATTTTTCATGAAAATGGTTAGTAGGTTGTTTGTATGATATATTTGATCAAATTAGTGGGGATAGGTCCCACTGAGTGTGCCATTATGTGAACTAGGAATTTGACTCAAGAGAGGGGGTTAGATCAAGTGTTAGTTCAAAATGAATTAAAAATGAAAATAACACACTAAAAAGCATGACATATCTAGGCCTAGACACTATGGGGAGCTTAGTAACAAACATATATTTGAAAACAAAAACTAAAACATGAAATAAACCTTCCTTCACCTTTCTTGGAGCTTCCAAAAGGTTTGTAGAGTGGCTTGCTCAGCTTTCGCATCAAAGAGTCTTCATCAATGGAGTTGTTTGGCTCCTTCTCTCCTTGGCACCTTTGGATTGTTATGGATTTAGCTTATATCAACAATTTTTCATAATAACATTAATTGTATGAGGCTTTAGAATCATTTGTGCATGGTAACTTTATAATATCCAAGCTTAAAATTATGAGTGTGAGGCCTTATATATATATATATATTTCCCATTTGATCAAAATAAATCTAAACCATCCATCTCAAGATGAAGATGTGTGGCTAATAATCCATTCAATTTTAGAGGATAAAATTAATAAATTCCCTCATAAATATTTGGGATAGAGAGGCATTAAAGAGGCATGGGAGGGCTTAATCACATATTTATGGCATTTATGGCTTATGGATGCCACCCTAGAGAATGATGTCTTAGATGATGTAGTTATTCAATATAAATTTTCATTAATGAAATATTCAACAAGTTACATGGAAAATCAACTTAAGCTCTTGATTCAAATTAATTAGCCTTAAACATGATTTATCAATTTTGGTGCAAATCTTGGCAATTGATGCACAAATTAATCAAATTAATTAAAATATTAGATTATTGGCTCAAAATTTGATTGGATTAAAATTACAAGGCAATGTTAGATGCGTTAGAATCGTTATCCCATTTAGGATGTTTCTAACATAAAATAATAAAGGCATGTGTCTTGTGTAATAAATTTGGTAGAAAAGAGAAATTCAGAGCACCCAGGTGTGAAATCATCATTTTGACTTGAAATGATTTGATCAAAGTTAGCTATCTCATAAACTTCATTACCCCATTTAGGGATACATTGGCCAAAATTGGCACTTGTATATGATAGGTTCATATGATTTATAATTTTTTAGTTATTTTAGCATAAATTATGCATTCTAGTAGAAATTAGTTTGATGCCTAGTTTTAGGCTATTGGTGGCTAGTTTTAGGTGTCTACAATTTGCCCCTATTTTTGAAGCATTACAACATATAGGCATAATAACATATTATAAAAAAATGAAAAATGTCCTACATGCCTACAACTTCAATAAAAATGGATGAATTATATGATTCCCCCTTCGAGGGAATGGTTGGCATAAGTAGGTTAGCAAACGGTCCCTCGAAAGAAAGAAGAAAAATGAGGGGACCAAACATATGAAGATGGTGGGGTGAGAACATAATGGGTTTGAAAAATTAGTCAAAATCACTGAGAATGTAAGTGGAATAGTGTATAATTATTTAACCAAATGTAATTATAATCATTAAAAAGATGGAGATTCCCTAGTTAGGATAGACAAACATGATAATAACATACCCCTGTTAGGAAAAATAAAGTAAATTGGTGATAACACAATGGTTTTTCTAAAGGTGGTTAGAATAATTGATAAATTTGGGTAGAACGGTGTACAATGATTTGCCCATAGGTAGTTATAATCATTGGACCCTGATTATGACAAACATGATTTATTTGATGATGATGATAACTTGACATAGAGGGTAATGATGAATTAGAATAACTTGCTAGTAGGGAGATGATCATCTAAATTAATAAAGTTTAAAATTATTTTGTGGTTAATTACTCTATTTGTGATAGGATTTGCATGTGGCCAATTTCAGTGCCAAGGAGATGTTGATGCCACCATTGTTGAGTAGACTTCCTAAAGCTAATTTTTATTGTAGCACTATATGGTTGGCATCATGATACAACACCATGAGGATTGGGCCAAAAGATGTATAAGGATTGACTCCCATAATCCAATATTCAAGGGAAAATAATGCACCAATCATAAAAATCATGATGGAAATGTAGACATATGAATGTGGATGGATTCAAGTATAAATGTTCAAGGAATCACCCAATGAATGTATATAGATTGAATCAAGGCAATAGTGATGAAAGTAAACAAACAAGCACACAAACAACAAATAAAGAAACAATCAAAGAAACAAATAATAGTGAGTCCTAATGTTAGTACAAATAGTGCAATGAACATTGCCCCTAGAAAATAGGTGACAACTTAACAAACAAATAAGATGGGGGAAATACAAGAAAAGGAAGGGGGTGGCTAAGATGCCTCTATATGTGGTAGGTAAGTGGACAATGTCTACATAGTTCCATGGATGTAATATCCAAAAAAAAATTTAGGCTAAATGTAGTTCTCCTAGAAAATAAGAATAAAATGATAACTAATAAAAAATAAACATAATGGATGTGATAAAATAATAGGAATGGTCTTGTAAAATAGCAAGTGCATGGGAGAAAAGGCCAAAAAGGATGTGAAAACTAAGTGACAAGTGATTTTCTTGTGACTTAGAAAGGGTTCCCAAAATCCTTAAGGTAAAGAAGTGGTCAATGTTATTGGGTTTTCTAATGATTTTATAAATGTTTTTGGAATTTTTAAGTATCTCAACTTAGTCGAGAATTATGAGACAATAAATGGTCCAAGCTCATAAAATAGTGAGAGCATTGATTAATATATTGATAAAATGGTGAGAGCATGTCTGAGGGTGACTGAGTTGACCTTAATAAGTATCGAGAACTACCTACATATTCCCAAGATGAGACATTAAGTCACTATAGTTATGCTTTATAGTGGAGAAATCTAACTAGTGTAGTAGTCAATTCAAACAAAATAGACATAATTGGTATGAAGGCATAATATGGCATAGGAAATGGATAGTTGGTATGTCAAGGCATGATAAATAATTTTTTCCCCTAGCTTGATCATAGGCATTTATAACTATGATACAATGACATAGGTTAATGATACTAATTTGCCCATAGGTAGTTATAATTAATATCAAGACAATGAGAGAATGAAATAAGAAATAAAGGATGTAACTACCAAAATTTTATCTTACTATTCTAAAATACTGCCTTTGTCTAGAATGCTTGAAAGAATTGCTAAAATTAAATCTAAATAATTTTGATGAAAATGTGAATGGAACCAAATGGAATGAAACCAAGTTCATAGGGTTGGGTAGGAGGGTAGAAAAGAACTTGGTTGATGGGAAAGGTATGGTAGAATGGATATGCAATAGGAAAAATTGATAGGTTGGTAGGATAATAGGATGGTAAAATGGAATAGCAAAAAGAAGAAGATTGATAAAATGATACAACTTGAAATGGTTCTTATAGACAATACACCAAGTCACTCAAGTGTAGTACTTCTTGAGGTGGATAATGTTCATTAAGTTCATGTCTGTCTAGTGTGGCAAGCTTGTATGATCCTATTCCATAGTTTACCATAATGATTAAAGGATCAACCCAATTGGGTTTAAACTTGAATTTATGCTTGTTTTTAGCTATGGTATTCTTTTGGTTCTCTTTGAGGACAATATCACCAAGTTCAAATTCTCTATGTTTCACATGCCGATTGTAGTGGCCTCAAATGATAGTCTTAGAGATTGTTTACTACATCCATGTGTTTCTCATTAAGTAAATATTGATCTTATAAGTGAACTACTTGATAGTCATTATTGTATAGGATATGCTTAAAAGAGATGCATAGATAAGGCAAATCGACCTCAATGGTAAGAATGGCCTTAGTACCATAAACAAGTGAATATGGAGTGGCTCTTATGGGTGTACGATGATTGGTACAGTATGCCCAAAGGCATGGAATATTTCAAGTTTCCAATCATGACTAACATTATTGATAATCTTTTTGAAGATGTTAATAATAGTTTTGTTTGATGCTCTACCCTAGCCATTATCTTGAGGGTAATATGCCATAGAAAAGTGATGTGTGATTTGGTACTTAACACATAGCTTTTCAACATACTTTTTATTAAATGATCTTATATTATCATTTATAATGTTAAAAGTGATACCATAGTGGTAAATGAGATGGTTGAATATGAACTTTGAAATTTTCTTTCCAATCATGTAAGCGAGGGGTATAGATTTAATCCACTTAGTGAAATATTCAATGGTGATAAGGATATTTTTATGGCCATCAGATGAAGTGGAATTGATATTCCCAATGAGGTTGAGGCCCTATGTAGCAAATTTTCATGGTGTCAACATTGGTTTTAGAGTTTTGGCTAGGGCATGAATCAAATTGGCATACCATAGACACTTATCACACTTCTTCACATATGCGATTGCATTTGCATCCATCATGGGCCAATAATAACTAATATACAAGAATAGTTTGGACATGATTGCCTTTCTAGTGTGGGATCCACATACTCCTTCATGAACTTCTCATAATGTTAGTGTATATTTTTTTGAAGTTAAATAACAAAGTAGAGCTCCATCAAAACTACGGTGGTAAAGGGTTGATCCGAGTAAGGTATAATGAGTGGTTTTATGGCTAAAGGATTTAGATTGATTTTGGGATAGGTTGGGTGGTATAATTTGGTCATGGAGATAGTTGTAAAGGTCTTAATACCAGATAGATCTAGGACCAACAATATCACAAATCATTGTGATAGTTGAAGGTACATGAGCTGGTTCTATAAAATTCTAAACAAGGAACTGATACTCTTTAGCTGTGTCTATTTGTCAAATTAGAGATTTAATAGTATTCATAGCATCTATGGTTTTGTTACTTTCCCTTAGTATATGCTCAAACTAAATGTCAACAATATGCTACTTAAGAGTGTTGACCATGGCCTTATATGGAACCAACTTGTCATCTTTGGTCTGAAAGTGATTTATAACCTAATTGATGATTAACTGAGAATCACCATAAACCTTGAGATGAGATATGTTCCATTGTACCACTTTTCAAAGTCCTGAAACAAGTGCTTCATATTTATCTATGTTGTTGGTACAAAGAAAGCTAATCCTAAATGGTTTAGGGATTAGATCCCCCTATGGTGTAATAAATAAAAGGGCTGCCACTAATCCATGTGCTATGAATGATCCATCAAAATATATCTTCTAGTGCTACTCCTCAAGAAGTGTGTCAATCATGGTCATTATGGATTCATTAGGAAATTGGAATGTGAGTGGTTTTGTAATAGCAAGGGGTGCTTCAACAAATTGATCTACAAGAACTTACCCCTTATGGATTTTTGATTTATGTACTAAATGTTAAACTCACTAAGAATCATGATCCATTTGGCCATATGGCCTTGTAAAGATATTTTAGATACAATATACTTGAGTGGATCTACTTTTAAAATAACCATGGTCTTATTGTTTAACATGTAATGACACAATTTTTTGAGATGTGAAGACCATGGCTAAACACGCTTTTTCTATGGGTGTATAATTATGTACATACATGACCAGTGTATGGCTTAAGTAGTTCAGCATGCTCTTTTATATTATCATTGTGTTGAGCCAAAAGTGCCCTCAGAGAATTATTAGTAGTTGATAGATACAATAAGAATGGATTTTTTGGCATAAGAGGAAATAAAATAGGTGGATTCATTCGATAGTCTTTCAATTGTTGAAAATATATTTGGAAGTCATCATCCCATTGAAATTTGAATCCCTTCTTCAAAATATGTGTAAAAGGATGGTATTTGTCAACCAACTATGATATGAATCATTAGATAGATTGGATCTTACCCTACAAACTGTAGAGTTACTTTAAATTATTCAATGGTGACATCTCTGTTATGGCTTGGACTTTGAACAGATCAAATTCAATGCCTTGATGAGACATAATGAAGCCTATAAATTTTCTTGATGTGATTCCAAAGACACACTTCTTAGGATTAAGTTTGACTTTGTACTCATGTAGTCTTTCAAATATTCTATGTAGCACTGATGTATGATCAACCCTAGTCTTTGATTTGCCAAGAATGTCATTGATATAGTCTTCAACAATGTCATGAATCATATCATAATATATGATGTTCATGGCTCTTTGATAGGTGGCCTTTATGTTTTTAAGACCAAATGACATAACTTGATAATAGAATGCTCCCCATGGAGTGGTAAATGTTGTCTTGTGTTGGTCTTCTAGTGTTGTTTTGATCTAGTTGTACCCTAAAAGCCATCCATTAATGAAAGTATTTCATAACCCATCATGGATTTGATGATAATGTCAATGTTTGGCAATGATAAATCATCCTTAGGGCAAGCTTTGTTTATATCATGTAAATTAGTACAGATTCTGATTCCTTTTGGATTTTTTCTAACATAACATTGGAGATCCACTATGAATTTTCAATTGATCGAATACATTATGCTTCTAAGAGTTTTCCAACTCTTTCTTCACTAATATAATAATGCAAGGATACATCTTACTCAAATTTTATTTCACTGGTTTGGCATCAAGATTTACCACAAGGTGGTGTAGAACCAAGGTGGGTTCTAAACCTAGCATGTCAAAATATGCACATGCAAATATGTCAATAAATTCCCTCAAAAGGGATAATAGGACTTCATATTCCTTCTTAGTAAGGAAATCACCTAGATTGATCCAATTTGGGTCATCTAGGGACCTAATATTCACCTTTATTGTGTCCTCCACTAGAAGGGTTGAACCATATTCAAGGATAATGGGAAATGATTTGAACTAATTTGTAAAGTTAGAGTCTTCTATTAGGACTAGCTCTTCAAGCTCCTCTAGGAATGATGAATCAGAGTCCCCCAATGGGAGATGTGGCCATGAAACAAAAACTATTGGAAACTCCTAAATGATTTGATCAAAATATTTTTGTTCTTCAAAATTTAACTCAGACTCATAAAAAATTTCATCATTAGTGGTCTCCTGAGCTATGTTTGAATAAGGTTGAACACCCCCATCTAAAGGTGATTGAAATAGGTTTTCAAAACTATACTGGCCTATTTTTTTAACTTTTCCCTAGTTATAAAGCACCTCAAATAGGTTTTCACTTTGGGACCTCAATTTTTTTAATTATTTGCTTTTGGCTAAGGTGTTCATCTGCTCTCCAAAATAGGCTTCAAGATCTAACTTGATTGAGAACCCTAATCTATGGTCCCCTAATGAAACATTCTCTCTAAGACTAAAAAATTATAGAAAGCCTCATCATTTTAAAACTCATCAATTAACATTTTGGATTCTTATTGGTCCTATTATATCAGTTGGGGATAATACAATGGTAGTGGGTTGTGATGAATGACTATTCTAAGGGTATAAATAGAATCAGGGTTAAATAGGTTGGTCTCTGATAGGTCATCAAAAAGGCCATGATTAGATTCTACTTCACTATCAGCATCATCGTCACTAGTTGATGGTGATGGAACATGATTAAGGTACATGGAGTCACCCCCAAGTAGTTTAAATCCAAGTATATAGGGCCCTTTATATCTAGTCATTGAAATTAGCTCAAGTGTTCCTTGTTGATTTGGTCTAAGGCCTCCTCCTTCATAGTATTGATTCTTTATGATCCTATTGGGAATATGATACTTTAAATTCTCATAAAAATTAACCTACTTGTCATTGTATAACCCTAATTCATCTCCTTTGAGAGGGTCTTGTTCTAGGCCAGATACTGGTATAAACATGACAAGTCCTAGACTATACTTTTTACCTTTACCCTTTTGTTGCCATTCTAGATGAAGTGGTTTAGCTTTATGTCTTCTAAAGGACTTTGGGTTATGTGGAATATTTGTAATTTGAAAGTTATCATGGTTCAAATACTCTCTTGGGCCATTAGGTGAGATGGTATAATGATTATATATCTCAAGAGGTGGTATGTGGGAAAGGGAATCAAGGGTATTAGGATCAATGTAGTTATCCTATGGAAAATCAAGGAGTATTGCCTTTCCCTTATCTTACTTGGCCACTAGATTCATGCCAAAATGATAGTTATAACTCTTGAACTCAACCTTTAGGTGTTTACAATACTTGTTTGGATATAAATCTCTCAGTATACAAACTTCCATTCTTGAATGGGAGAGCTTGATACATTGGTACAATGTCAATGGGACTTCACAAATTTCATATAACTAAGGTCTTCCTAAAATCATATTGTATGACAAATAAAGATCTAGCACATGGAAAATTGTACCATGGGTCAAGGGCCCAAGGATAGCTGGTAAATAAATGGTGCCTTGTGATTCTCATTCTTCATTATCATAGGCTTTGATGGTTATCATTTTTATTTAATGATATGCCATCATGTACCCGAGAAGCTTGATGAGATTTAAAGACACTATGTTTAAACCTGATCTATTATTTATAAGGACACGATTCACTTTATGCCACTTTTATGAAAACTTTGATGTACAATGGATTACTATGAAACAAGCCAAGGGATGACATATCTCTTTAGTTAAATTTGAATTGTTTGGCTAGAGCTAGGTGTCTAACCAAAGCTTGAAATTTATTAGGGGATATGTCACTCAAAACATTGAACTAGATAAGGAACTCATTCAAAATGTTTTTTTATAGATTATTGATGTATGCAAACAATATAAAATAGAGATATGTGATTGAATCTTTTGAAATTGTTCCACAATGTCAAAATTCTTTTCTTGGTTAGTGTTAAATGGCTTGTTTTGAAGTATAATAACTGGTTGGGTGATGGGTGAAGTGGCAAATGGCTATGGGCCTAGGATGGTAATATTTAAACTTCAAGTTTTGATTTCACAATTAAGATTAAACATAGGACCATGATTGTTAACAAGTGATGCTTATGGTTGGGGACTAGATAGGATAAGTCTTGATTATTGGTGCACTTGTACGTGGTCATGAGGAAATGATGATTTATCAGTATAGGGTCCAAAATTAGTAATCCTTACTTTTACACCTATATATAGTCCCAAATTAAGGAAGGTTTATCAATGTGAGTTGGTGGATTGGTATTATTTAGTAAATGTATCTATTCATTAGTATTTGGTTTGGGATTGACAAAGATGGTGTTAATGTGACCTCCAGTAATATGGCCTACAATCTTATTGTAGTCATGTACAACTATATGGTAGGTTTATTGGTTGTTGTCATTTTGACCTTGGTTCTATCCATTATTCAAATGTTGTTGGTTCTATTGTTGGTGATTCTATTGGTTCAACCTTAGTTGTTGAAACTGTTATTGTTGGTGTTGCACTGGGCATTATTTTTATAGTTGATGGTGTTGCTACTGTAGTTGGTTGTTATGTTTTGGAATAGATTCTAAGGGTCTAATTGGAAGTGAAATCACCACCATTAAATGTTATCTCCCCATTTCCAATATATTTTGACTCAAATTTTAAATTTACACACAATGACACAAATTATGTCTGTTAAGCTGATGATATTAATAGAATTCATTTTGATGGCACCAATCAGGATATGAGATGCCCTGAGGATAATGTTTTAGTATAAGCTAACTGATTAGATTAGTGATGATGAGTTTAAGAAACACATATTTAATAGGTTCTCCAAGGTTACTAAAAATGAGATGAGTAGGTACTTTTCTCCTTAGAGGAGGGGTGTGTAATGGCAAAAGCTACTATATTTTCTACATGGGCCTAGGCTATTGCACTTAATATGTTTACTAAAAAGGTTGTGGGTTAGGAATAGTTTTCATATGCTTCATGGTATGAGTAGACTGTGTTTACACCATTTAGACATGTCTTGACTCTGTTACTCTATTTCTAACAACATTCTTATTGTGGTTGAATTCTTTTGGTCTATCATTATTGTTGGCCTATGTTGGTTACAATGCTTGCACTTGGACTTGATGTTAGTTTTGGCCATTTCCTTGATTAATACCTTGATTCTAATTGACAAAGTAATATTGATGATCCATTTATTAATAAGGACTAGCTCAATCAACAAACCTTTGTCAATGATCTCTTTAATGGTATGTGCACACTGTAGTTCCAGATGATAGGATATCTCACTATGCAAATTTTTGGTAAACACAATGGCTAATTGTTTTTCTAGTAAACTATGAGTGAATCAACTTGTAAGGGCTCTCCATCACTATAAATAACTTACAAAACTTTCACTATCATTTGATTATCTTGCATCAAGTTGACCAATGAAATCTCATACTCAAGAATATATGAAAAGTATTACACAAACTTATCTAAGAGATCATCAAAATCTGATACAATTTTTTTGGGAAACTTAAAAAACCACTCCAAAGCTTGTCTTTCTAGACTGTTGAGGAATAACAACAAAATGTATATGTCGCTATATTCCACTAGTTAGCATGCAATAAATAACTTGGTTAAATAAGTCTTAGGGTCACCTTTCCCATTATATTTTTTAATTTTTGGTGGTTCATACCCTAAAGGAAATGGTATCTACAAGTAATCCATGTTGAATGGGTTAGAACACACTTTCCAGACTCCTAAGGAATAACAACAAAATGTATATGTCGCTATATTCCACTAGTTAACATGCAACAAATAACTTGGTTAAATAAGCCTTAGGGTCACCTTTCCCCTTATATTTTTTGAACTTTGGTGGTTCATACCCTAAAGGAAATGGTATCTGCAAGTAATCCATGTTGAATGGGTTAGAACACACATCATCCAACTTAAAAATTTTGGTTTGTTTCTTAGATTGGATGGCAACAAACACATCATTTATTATAGTTCTTGGGTTAGGAATCTAGAGGGAACATTGGTTTGAGGTGGAATATTGGCCTGGGTAGATGGTTGAGCAGTCACAAGTGGAGAAATTTGACTAGGACATGATGGAGGTATTTATTGGGGTATGTTGGTTTGATTGGGGAACAAACTAGGAATACACATACGTGGATTAGGGTTCGATTATTGAAATTGTACATATTGTGGTGTTATCTTCTAGTTCAGATTGTGTATATAGGCTTAATTTTGAAGATTTTGAGGTTGGGATGGAGGAATATGGTTGTATTATGCTTGTTAAGGTTCAATAGGAACATGTTTCCAACTAATAAAACCTTGATGTTGAGGGGGTAATTGTGAACCAAGACCCCATCTTTGAACTAGTGGTATATTCTACATAAAAGGCAAAAGTTTCCTGATCAGTACTTGAGGAACATTAGAACATATTTTTTGCATGAATATTAATTGGAAAGTGGATGCATCTTGGATATTTGACATTTTTTTCGAACCAATAGTCATACATTGTTGATTAGACATCATTGGGATTTGAATTGGTATATTGATATGTGAGGAAAGAGGTATGTTTACAACTACCTGGTGAGGTGGAACATCTTTGTTACATGAATCCTAATTGGGAAGTGGATGCATCTTGGATATTAGGTATTTGTTGCTAACCAATAGTCATACACTATTGATTAGACATCATTTGGATTTGAATTGGTATATTGGTCTACGAGGAAAGAGGTATGTTCATAACTACTTGGTGAGGTAGAACATTGGTTTCCCCATATTGATATGGAAATATGTTCTGCCTCTACTAAATTGATATGTTTGATTATGCACATTTTTGTGTAACACTTATCATTACTTATTGGGGAGGAGTAGGATTTATCACATTCTATTGTTGAGGTATGACATTACTTGTTGACTGGATACCTAGCCCTATTGGTTGAGTGCTCGAAGAAGTAGCTAGTTGAGGATTAGTGGTAGTAATTGGTTGAGGTTATGACATAAAAAATCCTACTCCTTAATTTAGATAACCACTCATGGTGTTAACTAAAGGTAAACTTATTTGAAAACTAATTATTTATGTAATTACACCACTTTGGTTTAGATTGGATATTTCTTTCACATTATCCACTAGGTTTTGCTCAATACTCTTCATAAAATCATAAGACACTTCTTTGATGGTTGGCATATGAAACAAGTTATCAACCAAAGTGTTTTACACAAATAGGTCTACACCCTGATTGTCTTGACTAGTAAATTATATTAACACTCCTATTAAAGGAACTAAATCTATGAGAGGCCTATTTGACATGGTCATCTGATTAAAATTATGTGCTGGGTTTAAGTAAGTTTGGTATAATATCTACATCTATACAAACTAATCCTCTATGGGGTCCTTTCCTTTGACAAGCATACTATGGTCCTAATATGTCATTAGGTCCAAATTTAAGGGGTTGTTATAAGAAGCCTTCTGACTATACAATATGTTGTGAGGCATTTTTACTAGACTTGGAAAATTCTCATGGGGTAAGTCTATCAAAAAATTAGCCACTGCTTCTATAGCTCTGACCAAAATCTCATCCTTATTTTTCAATAAGTGATGCTCAAACAAATAAGGATCATATGTTGATGGTGTAGTAACATAGTATGGTTGTTGAGGAAATGGTTATTCAATTGTAGGTACCAAAACTAGGTATATCACTATTTATTCTTGATTCTTCTCTAAGTATGGAGGTGTGTTAGCCAAATAGTGAGCCAATGGGTCTTAGTTTTTTACCTTTGTTTGAGTGTTATAATATATATAAGGATACGTCTCATAAGAAATATTGTCTACATAGGGGTCTTGAACCATTTCATCTTATATGACTACATTACTAAATCCCATATGGTACATGAGGCCACTACAAGTTTAAGAAGACATGTTGGGATCCATAGTAGATGTTTCTCTACCAAAAAGGAATAGAGTTCTACAAACTCTAAAAAATTAATGTCAAAAAGGGTAAAAGGTTCAAACTTGGTCTACCTTAGTCAAAAAGATGGATATGTATATCCAAAAAGGTTTATACAATAAATTATGATAAAATAAGCTAACACCAAATGTCTAACATTAGACATCACACACAAAAAGGTCAAGTAGATGGACCAAAAATTGTAATGCTATATTCTAGGATCAAATGAGTCTAATCAAGGAAAAACAAATTTTTCTAGGTATATTGGCCAAACATGACATCAAAAGTTAGGCTCAAATGGGCTATGCTAGGACTTTTGGCTAAAGGGCATCAAAAGCTAGACTTGAAATAAAGATGAGATATTAATTGAATAGATTTGAAACACTTCTAATAAAAAATAGGCATTTGAATTTTGGACATAAAATTTATTAATGGGTATGAGGTATAAGACAAAAGGCACTTGGAGATAGTTTATTTTCTCCCAAATAATGGAACAAAACTAGACTCTTTTGACCAATAAGCTAGACAAAAGTGAATGGCATAATTGTACTAGACAAAGGCTCACAAAGAAAACTCAAATTGGTTTGAAATTGGAAAACAAATTGAACTCTTTGCAAATAGGTCTAAGAAAAAAATTGAACAATGTAATGACACTAAAATTCTCAAAATATGTGATAAATGTTTTATTCAAGGCTCTAAGGCAAAATGGTTTAACATTTTTTTGATAGTGTAACACTACTCTCCTCAACTCAAATGACACATACACACAAAGTTTTGTAAAATATCTAAGGCAAAAGCATTTGTTCAAATAGACTCAAGGCAAATGGTAAAATAAGATGGGTAGTACAAAATTTAGCCTAGGACTCAAAGCATGAGTGATACACAAGATGATTTGAGACTAAACAAATAATGATAATGATTATGAGTCTAAAAAAAACCCTCAATTCAAATTTGAAATTAAACCTAAGTTCCCTCAAGTTTAGTGCAAATGGTGAACCCACTTAACACATCAACCTTATGAAATTATAAAGGTGAAATTTTGAATTTAAATTATCAATAAAGGACTTAATAAAATTGGGAAAATGTTCTAGACTCAAATGAGTAACATAACTACACCAAAATGGAAGATACGACACAAAGTTTACGATAAATTTTTGAACAAGGAAAAAGATGATTTTCACTTGGCTAGCATAACACCTCCTTGTTCAATAAATGTGGTGGAGAATGTGTTTGGTTATGCATCCTTTTGTTAAAAAATGGTTTTGAATCCAAACAAGTCCAAGTAATCTAATTTAAAATAAAAATCAACTAATTAATCGTCTTAAGCCCTAGACATATAAGGTTTCATGGTATTATTAAAATCCATCTTTATACATACACTTGAGAGGAATTAATTATTCATCCAAAAAAAAAAGTGCATTATATATTATGGATTTTAAACCCCCCATTATTCTAAGTGATAATAAGGTGACATCGACCTTGAGGTGTACCTTGCATCAACAATATTTTCATAGCAAGTGGGGATTATCTAAAAATCTACAAGTTTTTAAACATTTAGATGGATCAAATGCATACAAATTTCACATTAGCATACAAAATAATCACATGTCATTTGGGTCCATGTCATATATATTATTGTAAAAATTTCTTTCCCTTTTTACAACCACTACATCCATCATTTACTTAGTGTAGTGTGATATCTGATATGTTCAAACGTCCTGGGCTTAGCCTCTACTAATAGAGATGGTTTACCTACTCAAACCATCATCCTAGTGAGGGGATCCAAATTTATATACCACCCATGGAAAGGGGTTAAAGATGATGTTGGGAGATGAATTTACAAGTCAAAAACTCCCTATAGAATATATTTGAGGTAATGAAGTCCCCCTCACAAGCTAAGATGCAATGAAAATAAAAACTAAGTAAAAAAAGCCATGCAAGTCTTAGGGAGAGCCCTGACAACATCTATTTTATGCCTTTGAACTAAGGCACAAGTTTTCAATGAATATGGAACTTTTGATCCCACAATTTCCCTATAGGGGACGGGGGGAGAGCATACACACACACTTCTTTTTTGCTCAAACAAATCTAACTAAGAAAAAAATGATTAACTTGCATAAAATAAAAACTTGGAAGTGAGTTCAATTTTAGAGAACTAAAATAAAATATTTGGTGTTGTCTTTTGTCCCCTTAGCCTTAAGTTGAAGTTTTTTGAAAGAACAACAACAAAACTATTCAAGTAAACAACCTAAAAATTTATTTATGCATGAAAAGAAAGTTTCATAATTCTTTTTAAGCATCCCAAAAGAGGTTTAAAATGATCCAATTAAGCATGATTTGGTAATTTTCAGTTAGGCCCTACAATAAAATGGTCAGAGTGTTATTTAGCTTTGAAGCACTTTTTAAAATAAAATAAGTGACTTTGAAAATTGAACTCTCAGGTTCACACAGTGCAATCTTGCAACTCCACATCTAATACCACAACTCTACAAAACTATGACTAGTTAACACAATATCATAAATTATAGGTTAGTTAAAAAAAATTAACAATATAACTACTCTAACAAAAAATATCTCAACTAACAAAGCAAACCTACATCTTCAAGAGTTGTGGTATTGTCACTTTAATCTAATAGCCTAGGCTAACTGCTAGTGGTTTAACTATAATACCATAACTCAAACCAACAATATCATAACTTGTGAAATCATGGTATTTCAATATCATGACTATCGAGTCATATTATTTCAATAACAAAAATTGACCTATAGATAAAGAACATGTCAGTCTAAAAACATAGCTAAAATACAATATCATGATAAAACCATGACTATGTCAGTTATGGGATTGTGGTCCAGAGGATAACATCACAACTCCACAATGACAAAACCATTACTTCCAAAAAATATGTTTTTACTCAAATTTTTAACTTCTTTTTCTCCTACACTCCAAGCTTCTACATGAAAATGGTTAAGAGGTTGCTTGTAAGAGCTATTTAATCAAATTCATAGGGATAGGTCTCAATAGACATGCCATTATTTGAACCAAGAATTTAACTCAAGAGAGGTGGGTTAGATCAAGTGTTAGTTTAAAATGAAAATAACACACTAACAAGCATGACATCTCTAGTCCTAGACACTAAGAGTATCTTAGTAACAAACATACATGTGAAAACAACAACTAAAACATGAAATAAACCTTCCTTCACCTTTTTTGGCACTTCCAAATGGTTTATAGAATGGTTTGCTTAGATTATACATCAAAGAGTCTTTATCAATGAATTTGTTTATCTCCTTCTCTCCTTGGAACCTTTGGCTTGTGATGGATTTGGCTTGGTTCAATAATTTGGCATAATAACACAAATTGTATGAGGCTTTAAAATCATTTGTGCATGGTAACTTTACACTATCCAAGCTTAAAATTATGAGTGTGGGGCCTTCTATCTATAGATTTTTCCATTTGATTATAATGAAATTAAACCATCCATTTCAAGATGAAGATGTGTGGCTAATAATCCATTAAATTTTGGAGGCTAAAATAAATAAATACCCTCATAAATATTTGGGATAGTATGACATTAAAGAGGCATGGGAGTGCTTAATCAGATATCTATGGAATTTATGTCTTGTGGATGCCACCCCAGAGAATGATGTATTAGATGATGTAGTTATTCAATACCAATTTACATTAATGAAATATTTAACAAGTTCCATGGAAAATTAACTTAAGCTCTTGATGAAATATTTATCAATTTTGGTGTAAATCTTGGATAATGGTGCACAAATTAATCAAAGTAATCAAAATGTCATATTATTGGCTCAAAAATTCATTGGATTGGAATTGGAAGGTGATTTTAGATGTGTTAAAACCATTATTCCATTTAGTATTTTTCTAAAACAAAATAATAAAGGCACACGTCTCATTTAAGAAATTTGGTAGAAAAGAGAAATCTAGAGCACCTAGGTGAAAAATAATCATTTTAACTCAAAATGATTTGATCAAAGTTAGTTTTATCATAAAATTAATTACCTAATTTAGGGATAAATTGGCCAAAATCATCAATTATATATGATATGTTCACATCATTTAGCATGTTTTATTATTTTAGCCCAAATTGTGCATGTTGGTAGAAATTGGTCTAAAGCCTAGTTGGAGGCTATTGGTGGCCAGTTTTAGATGTCTATAGTTTTCCCCTATTTGGGAAAATGTTGAAAGATATGTACATAGTAACTTATTATCAAAGAATGAAAAAGGTCATGCATGCCTATAACTTTAACGACAATGGATGAACTATATGATGCCCCCTTAAGGGAATGGTTGGCATAAGTAAGTTGGCAAACAGTCCCTTAAAAGAAAGAAGTGAAATAAGGGAACCAAACATATGAATGATGGGGTGAGAACATAATGGGTTTGAAAAATTAGTCAAAATAGCTGATAATGGAAGTGGGATGGTGTATAATGGTTTTCCAAAAGGTAGTTATAAGCATTATACCCCAATAGGGGAAATGTGGTATGACAACACAATGATTTTCCCAAAGGTGGTTATAATAATTGATAAGATGGAGTTTCCCTAGTTAAGATAGATAAACATGATAATAACATGCCCCCATTAGGGGAAAAAAATTAAATTGGTGATAACACAATTATTTTCTTAAAGGCAGTTAGAATCATTGAGAAATGTATGTGGAATGGTGCACAATGATTTTCCCATAGCCAGTTATAATCATTGGAACCTAATTATGACAAACATGATTGATTATTTGATGATGATAACTTGAAACAAAAGGTAATGATGATTTTTAACAACCTGTTAGTATGGAGGTGCTCATCTAAACTAACAAAGGTTGAAATTATTTTGTGGTTAATTACTCTGTTTGGGATATGATTAGGATGTGGCTAATGCCAGTGTTAAGGAGATGTTGATGCCACCATTGCTAAGTATAATTATTAAAGCTGATTTTTGTTGTAGCACTATATGGTAGGTATCATGATAAAACACCATAAGGATTGGGCTGAAAGATGCATAAGGGTTGACTCCCATAATCTAATATTCAATGGAAAATAATGCACCAATGAAAAAACCATGATGGAAATTTAGATGTATGAATTTGGATGGATTCAAGTATAAATGTGTAATGAATAACCCAATGAATTCACATAGATTGAATCAAGGCAACAGTGTTGAAAGTAAACAAAATGACACATAAATAACAAAAAAATAGATAAACAAAGAAACAAATAACAATCAGTCTTAATGTTAGTACAAAAAATGCAATGAACATTTCCCCTAGAAAATAGGCGAGAACTTAACAAATAAATAAGATGGGGGGAAAATAGAAAAATGCACTAGGTAAGTGGACATTTCCTACATAGTTACATGGATGTAATATCCAATAAAAACATAATGGATGTGATAGAAGAATATGAATGGTCTTGAAAAATGATAAGTGCATGGGATAAAAGGCCAAAAAGGATGGGGAAACTAAGTGACAAGTGATTTAATTGTGACTAAGGAAGTGTTCCCAAAATATTTAAGGCAAAGAAGCGGTTAATGTTTTTGGGTTTTCTAATGATTTTACAAATGTTTTTATAATTTTTTAGTATCTCAACTTAGTCGAGAATGATGAAACACTAAATGGTCCAAGCTCAAAAAATGACAAGAGCATTGCTTAAGATGACCATAAAAAGATGAGAGTGTGGCTTAGGTTGCTCATAAAATGGTATGAGCATGGTTGAGAGTGACTGAGATGACCTCAATAAGTATCAAGTAATCCTACATAGTCCCAAGATGAGACCTCAAGTCATTATATCTCTACCTTAAAATGAAAGAATCCAACTAGTGTAACAACCAATTCAAACAAAATAATCACAATTGGTATGAAGGCATAATATGGCATAGGAAATGGCCAATGATATGTTAAGGCATGATAAACAAATGTTGTCCCTAGCTTGCCCATAGGTGGTTATAACTAGGGTACTTATTTGCCCATAGGTAGTTATAATTAGTATCAAGATAATGAGAGAGAATGAAACAAGAAATGAAAGATGCAACTGCCAAAATTCTATCTTACTGCTCCAAAATATTGCCTTTATTTGGAATGCTTGAAATAAATATTGAAAATAAATGGAATGAAACCAAGGTTATAGGGCTGGGTAGGGAGGTATAAAATAAATCAGTTGCTAGGAAATGTATGGTATAATGAATATGCGATAGGAAAAAAGTGATAGGTTGGTAGGATGATAGGATAGAAAAATGGTATAGTACAAATAAGAAGATTGATAAAATGATACAACTTAAAATGTTCCTTATAGATAATACACCAAGTCACTCAAGTGTAGTAGCACTTGAGGTGGATAATGTTCATCAAATCATCAAGTTCATGTCCATCTGGTGTGACAAGACTTTATGCTCTTATTCCATATTTTTTTGTAATGATGAAAGGACTAACCTAATTAGGTTTTAACTTGCTTTTTTTAATTCTTTTTGACCATGGTATTCTTTTGGTTCTATTTAAAGACAAGATCACCAAGTTTAAATTCTTTGTGTTTCATATGCTAATTGTAGTGGCTTTAGAGTTGATTCTGATAGGCTTGGAGATTTTTTACCACATCCATGTATTTCTCATCAAGTTTAGATCTTATAGGTGAGCTACTCGATAGTCATTATCATTTAGGACATGCTTGAAAGAGATTCACTGAGAAGGGAACTTGACCTTAATGGGAAGAATGGCCTTAGTACCATAAAAAAGTGAATATGGGGTGGCTCATATGGGTGTATGGTGAAAAACATGATATTCCCAAAGGGCACAAAATATATGAAGGTACAAATCACGACTGACATCATTGATAATTTTTTTGATGATGTTGATAATAGTATTATTTGATGGTTTGGCTTGGCCATTACCTTGAGGTTAATGTGCTACAAAAAAGTGTTGTGTGATTTGGTACTCAGCACATAGATTTTCAACATCCTTATTCTTAAATGATCCTCCATTATCAGATATAATTTTAGAATGGATACTATAGTGGAAAATCAGATGGTTAAAAATGAACATGGAAATTTTCTTTTCAGTCACGTAAGTGAGGGGTATAGCTTCAACCTACTTGGTGAAATATTTAGTGGTGTAAAGGATATGTTTATAGCCATCAGATGAGGTGGGATTTATCTTCCCAATGAGGTCAAGGCTTCATATATAAAATGTCCATGGTATCAACATTGGTTTTAGAGACTTGACTGGGGTATGAATTAGATTGGCATGTCGTTGACACTTGTCACACTTCTTCACATATACGACTATATCTACATCCATCATGGGCCAATAATAACCAATATGCAGGATATTTTTGGAGAGGATTTCCCCACTAGTGTGGGCTCTACATACTCCTTCATGAACTTCCCATAATTCTATTGTAGATTCTATCAAATTTAAATAATGAATCAAAGTTCCATCAAAACTATGATAGTAAAGGGTTTATCCAAGTAAGTTATAATGAGTGGTTTAGTGGATTAAGGATTTGGATTGATTTTGATATAGGTCAAGTGGTATAATTTGGTCATGGAGGTAGTTGTAAATGTATGAGTACTAGATAGAGTTAGGACCAGCAATAACACAAATCATCATGATAGTTAAAGGTGTATGAACTGGTGCTAGCAAATTCTTGATAAAGAAATACACTATAGCTATGTCTATTTGTCAAATCAAAGATCTAATAGTAGCCATAACATCTAAAATTTTATTACTTGCCCTTGGTATATGCTCAAATTAAATGTCAAAAATCTACTGCTTGAGAGTATCGACCATGGCCTTGTATGGAACCAACTTGTCATATTTGGTTTGAAAGTGGTTTGTACCCTGATTGATGATTAACTGAGAATCACCATAAACCTTAAGATGAGATATGTTCCATTATACCACTTGTCTAAGTCCTGCCATAATTGCTTCATATTTAACCATGTTGTTGGTACAAGGAAAGCTGATCCTAAATGATTTAAGGATTATATCCCTCTGTGGTGTAATAAATAAAAGGCATACCCTGTTGGGGGATCAAACCAACAATAGATTACACCTGTGACATCAATAAACACGGAATTAAATTAGATTGACAAGTAATTAGAATGATAATAGCAAGAACAAGAGATACAAGAAAACACCCTAAAAACTTGTATTAACAAACTCTTTACAATAGGAATACAATTGAAGAAACTTCGTTCTTCCACACCTCTCCTAGATGTATAGATCTCTCACTAGATCTCTATTCCTCAAGAGCTACCTCTCTCAAGAACAACCAATTCTAACAGACCTGGATTGATTCAATTCTGTACTATTCTTCACACACAATGAATTCTTCTACAATTCAACTACTTCAATACCCAATAAGCTAGGAAGATCTAATTCTTCATATAGAATTAGGAGACTTGAGCATGTACTTACAACAAATAGTTAAACCACTTAAACAAGGGCTCTAAAAATAGTAATGCTAATAATAGAGACGCGAGCTTGAGTCCACAACTCAAACTTATCATGCAAACACTCGCTTCTGTCCTCAAAAATTGCTTTCTGGACACGCAGGTAACCGACGTCGATTCCTGCCTGCTCGCCTGTGACCACCGTCAGCCGATCCTCTGCCGACGTCAGCGTCTCTGCAACTGCCTGTGACTGACGTCAGTCACTCTTGACCGACGCTGGTGTCTATGTAGACCCGAAACCAATAACTGTGCTCCTTGGTGAAGCTTTTAAGCTCCACACCCTAACATACCCCTCATCCATATGTTATGAATGATCCATCAAAATACACCTTCTAGTTCTACTCCTAAAGAAGTGTGTCAATGATGGTCATTATGGATTCATCAAAGAATTATAATGTAAGTGGCTCTATATTAGCAAGGGGTGCTTTAGTAAATTGATCTATAAGAACTTAACCCTTAATGGATTGTTGGTTTATGTACTCAATGCCAAAATCACTGAGAAACATGATCCATTTGGCCATACAGCCTTGGCAAGTTATTTTAGATAGTAGATACTTGATCAGATCTACTTTTGAAATAAACATGGTCTTATTATTTAACATGTAATGGCACAATTTTTGAGCTATGAAGACCATGGATAAATAGGATTTTTATATGGGTGTATAAATATGTTCATATATGATTAGTGTACCACTTAAGTAGTACATGACATGTTATTTTACATTATAACCATGCTGAGCTAAAACTTCTACTAGGGCATTGGCAATACCTGATCGATATAATAAGAATGGATTTCCCGACATAGAAGGAAAAAAAATTAGTGGATTCATTAGAAAAATCTTAAATTGATAAAAAGATGTTTGGTAGTGATCATCCTAGTGAAATATGACTCCATTTTTCATAAGATGCATAAAAAGATGGTATTTGTTGGCCAACTATGATATGAAGCATTGGATAGACTGATCTTATCCTAGAAACTATAGAGCTACTTCAAATTAGTCAGGGGTGGCACCTTTATTATGGCATAGACTTTGGTTGGATAGAATTTAATGCCTCAACAAGACATAATGAAGCTTAGAAATTTTCCTGATGTGACTCCAAAGACACACTTCTTAGGATTAAGTTTGACTTTGTACTCATGTAATCTTTCAAATATTCTATGTAGTACTGATGGATGATTGGCCCTAGTCTTTGATTTTCCAAGAATGTCATTAACATAGTCTTCAACAATGGCATGCATCATATCATGAAATGTGATGGTTATGGCTCTTTGATAGGTGGGCCCTACATCTTTAAGACCAATCGACATAACCTAATAATAGAATGTTCCCCATGGAGTGGTGAACACTATCTTATGTTTGTATTTTGGTGTTATTCTGATCTAGTTATACCTTGAAAATCCATCCATTAATGGAATCATTTCATAACCCATTGTGGATTTGATGATAATTTCAATGGAAAATTGTCCTTAGGGAAAGCTTTGTTTATATCATCAAAATCAATATAGATTCTAATTCCGTCTAGACTTTTGCTAACTGGAACAACATTGGAGATCCACTATGAATAGTTAATCAAATACATCCTGCTTCTAAGAGTTTTTCCAACTCTTTCTTCACTAATACAATAATGTGAGGATGAATTTTACACAAATTTTATTTGACTGGTTTGGCTTCAAGATTTACCACAAGGTGGTGTAGAACCAAGGTGGGATCTAAACCTAGTATTTCAGAATATGCCCATGCAAATATATTAATAAATTCCCTTGAAAGGGTTATAAGGACTTAAATTTCCTTCTTAGTAAGGGACTCACCTAGCTTGATCCATTTTGGGTCATCTAAGGACCCAATGTTCACCTCTATTGTGTCCTCCATTACAAGGGTTGAACCATTTTCAAGGATAGTGGGAAATGATCTAAACTAATTTACAATGTTAGAGTCCTCTATTAGGAATAGCTCTTCAATCTCCCTTAGGCATGATGAATTAGAGTCCTCCAATGGGAGATGTGGCCATGTAATAAAAAAATTTGAAAATATTGAATGATTCAATCAAAATCTTGTTGTTCTTCAAAATTGAACTCAAACTCACAAACATGTTCATCATTGGTGCTTTCCTAAGCTATGTTTGAATAAGGTTGAACACCCACATCTAATGGCACCTAAAATAGGTTTTCATCACTAGACTAGCCTTTTTCTTTACTTTTTTCTTGGTCAAAATGTGCCTCAAAGAGGTTTTCACTTTGGGACCTCAATGTTTTAATTATTTGATTTTGGCTAAGGGTGTTTATCTACTCTCCAAAATAGGCTTCAACATCTAACTTGATTGAAAAACCTCATTGTAAGTATTTATCAAGGGTCTTAATTGATTAGTATTTGGTCTCAGATTGATGGAGATGGTGTTAACATGACCTCCTAAAATATGGCCTACAACCCTATTGTAGTCATGTACAACTACATGGTAGGGAGCCATTAAGCCATCACAAGCCTTAGATTCTAACATTCTCTTACATACACCTTTTGCACATCATAAAGTTGAAACTCCCTTACCATCCATTTCATGTCACCCAAGCTTACATTATATGATGGCAAGGGTGATGCAGAGCATCATCTCAAAGCTTTTCATGTAGTATGCTTGGACTATGTGTCTAATGATTGGCTTCTTTAGAAGTTATTTCCATGCAATCTTAAGTATTATGCCTTATAATGGTTCTATGATTTACCAAATCAATCTATCATGACATTCAATCTTTTATCCAACATGTTTCTATCACATTTCTCCATCAACATCAATGATAAGATATTATATGCACAAGTGGCATAGTTAAATCAAAAGTCGAATGAGATTATCATAGATTATGTCTTATGAAATAAGATAATATTATCCAAATTGACTAGCCTCATTAAAAAGAGATTTAGGACATACTTAAACAAAGTCTCTTACTAACATTACATGAATCTATCTTTTTCAAGAAGTTTCCTACATTTATCGATTGTGACACATAGTCAAGGAAAGAGAGGTTAAGCTCTTATCAATGGGAAAACTCAAGTATACAAATGGATAAAAATCAACTAATTAAGAGTTCAAATAAACCTCTATATAAGATAATGGCCACAAAGAACAAAAGTGATCAAAAGGCCATGGTTAATGCAGCTTTCGATCCATCTCCTAGATTGGTTTTAGTTGCTCCTCAATGTAGATTCTTCACTAACCTTCTAATGTCACCGACACAAGTTTTAAAATAAATTGGAATACAATGTCATATCTCTACCTCCCATTAAAGAGGTTAATATGACACAATCTCTTCCAAAAACCTATCATTTAAATGAATTTTGTTAGTATCAAAGGGCACTAGGCCACACAACAAACATATGCATAAGCTTAAATATATTTACAAGCACTCATTATATGAACATACAATGACCATCATCCTATCCAAAGTGTCATGGTTGATAATGAGTCAAGAATTATCATGTGAAATATGACACTCTTATAGCATTTGGGCTCATAGAGTGGTATATATTCCCCATAGATATAGTCATTAGTGGTTTTATTGGCCATGTTTATAGCTCCATTAGGGAGATTGTGTTTCCATTACAAGTTGGACCAACACACATAACCACTTGGTTCCTAGTAGTACCTAGTTTCGGGTATTTGATATATTATTGGGTAAGCCCTGGTTACAATAACTCCAAGTCATTCCATCTATAGTACACCAATGCCTAAAGTACATACATGTAAATTAGGTGGTTAAAGTAGAGGATTTCCCATATGAGTATCCTCTACCCATCCCATAGGTAGTTCCAACATAGACACCAATTACAGTTCCATCACCATTACTAGATATTGCATGACTATTAGTTACAATTGAGAGTACAACTCCTATGCATATATACAAAATTTCAACAAAGCCATCAGTTCAAGAGGGGTCTAATCCTATGATATTGACATTACTCATACTCTCTTATGGAAACCATTATTAAAGAGACCATTGCATCAGAGATATATCATAGATTCTAGAGGACATTCCTCTACTTAGTTTATGTTGAGATTAGTACTATTGGGTTTTAGGGGTTCTCGACATAGGGAACCTATGTCACCTACAACTTCTTATTCTATAAAATGGGTTCCTAAGACCCCTACACTTTATAGGGCTCATAGTCAATGCCATAGATTCATATCATCACTACAGGTAGGTTTAGACACATATTACTCTACACAATATATTATAGGATCAAAGTTTCCATTTCATACAACATGCATGATCATATTTCACTTATTCGACACAAGTCATGGTGATAGTGAGTCTCCCATGAGACTCATTGGTTAATATGGTTCCTCCCATCTTATACATACTTTCTTCTCTCTTGCTCTTTGTACATAGTTTAATTTCATTTACTTATACATAGCTTATATCTAGAAAATAAAAAAATAATATATCATTTCATACCACAAAAAAATTCAAATATTACTCAAAAAATACATAATTTATAGATTATATGCATTGTTATGTTTACATTTCTTCTACTTGCCAAACATTACATATGTTAGTTATCTTAGTATAGTCAATTTTTATCACACATATATGCTTCACTTGTTTTTGTCAAGTGCTTGTAGATTACATATAGGACTCTGGTCCAATACACTTATCTAGACTTGATATCATCTACCCATTAGGGGCATATACACTAATCCATGTTTATTCATTTGACACATCTGCCCACTCAGGGGCATCTCATACATAGTTTCTACTACCAGGTTATATCCTTACATTCTATGCATTCCATTTTATGCATTTATATATATTGATATTGATCATTTCTACTTATACTTACATTTTTTGACCAACTAGCACTAGTTTATACTCAACATATGTACATCTTAGCATTTACATAGATTTGTACTACATAGTGACACATGATTTCATTTCTTGCTTTCTTAGTTTAGACTTGATTGTGTTTCCTATGCTTCTTCCATTTTGATGGAATTTGAATATGCCATTATTATTTGGCTTTATGTATGCCTTGGATATGTGCCAATGTCCCTTATGTATACTTTCTTGATTGTGTATGAAAAAATTTGAACATGTCTTTCTATGTGGCCCTAAGCTAAATTGGTTATTGCTTGTGTATGTGGACATTTGAACATGTCTTTGTATGTTTTCTATTCTCATATTTAGTGACATGTACCCATGTCCCTTGTATTGTGGCCCATTGGCATACTTTTTCATGCCTCATGTGTTTTGTATGTATGCTTTCTTGTATGCATCTTCACCATAACACTTG
This sequence comes from Torreya grandis, assembly GCA_037957365.1. Taxonomy (NCBI): domain Eukaryota; kingdom Viridiplantae; phylum Streptophyta; class Pinopsida; order Cupressales; family Taxaceae; genus Torreya; species Torreya grandis. The sequence continues at coordinate 1,090,182 of JARHVA010004853.1, forward strand.
TCTTTTCTTGTTACACACACCAGTCTTTGATCCCATGAGGGACCTCATGCATCTACCCTTCCTAATTAGGTGCCATGATAGACATCATGCCCCATCCCCCTAGGTGGCTACTCAAATTTAATGATATACACATTAACTACATCTATCTTGACACCCTTGTGCAATTCTAAATTATAACATACATCTTACATTACATAATTATGCTCATATTATTTTACATATTGATGTTATGTTTACACATTGTATTAGATTATCACATAGTTATCATATATGCTCCATTTAACACATTTTTCAGATCTATTTTATTTTGAAGATAGTTTTTACATAGGTTCCAAACCTACCCTCAAAAGAGGGGGAATTCATGGTAGTTTATCATAGAGATCAAGTCCTACATTGTTATTCATAGATCATTTTTAGCACCTAGGCTCAGTTTCAAAAATCAGACATAGGCTAGACAAATGAAAGCATAAGGACTCAAAAAATAGTTTAGTCACCCATATTTTATACCAAATAGACATTAGTGCCCATATTGGGACACTAGTACTATAAGTCAATACTGTCCACTACATGGCACTACTATCTAGTAGCCCCAAATTCACACAGTCTAGGTTAGATAGAACAATATACCATGTACAATATATATTTGCACATATATAGTTATTACATACTCAATCTAAAATTAGTATACTCAAATATTAGATTGGGGGCATGTGTGCATCACAAAGTTTCTGTATACTCAATTATATAGAAATTGATCAGATGGACTAACAAACTCCATGCCATTCTATATGTTATATACACTTTCTATCATATTCTAGGTTGTCACTAGTTTCATGCCTTACTCTATTTGTAGTGGTTGGCATTCTTGAGTGGCCCAAAGTTTCCTAATGTACCCAAGTGGATGTAGAGCTGACATACACAATTAGATATACCCAGTTAGATACTTTCAACACTTTATGTAGTTTATTTTTAGATTCATCTACTTCACACATGTGGGAAATGATAGATTCATAGCCTAATTAAGTTTTTAAGCCACCCAAAATGAGAGAGTTAGATACATTTACAGTCTTATCCAAGCTATTCATAGGTAATGATCCATTGAGCAGGATGGGTGATGATGGAGTCAAAATTGGATGGAGATCTTTAGCCATCCACATATGATAAAACTATCATTCTTAGTCTAATATATTTAACATTTTGATCACTATGTACATGCAAACACACATTTTATCACTAGGTTCATGTATTGGTTCACATACCCAATACGGTGTATTCATTCCTTTCCTCTTTCATATTTCTTTACTCAACTTTACTCGATTACATTATTCAACATAGTCTTTTGCTTTTGATATTCTCTTAAGTAAGGACTGATTATTTAATGTTTCATTATAGGTCATTATTTTAGATCATGTTTCACATATGCATACCTAGCTTCACATACTCAGACTCAACTACGTGGACTTCACTTCCTAGGTAAGTCTAGGGATGCTTCTTTTTCCTTTATAGTAGTCATTTTGGTTTTTTTAATTTATAGCATAAAGGGAGGGGGGAAAATGCAATCACCTAAAAGTGGTATTTGGATGCTAAGAGTTTTTATTGAGATAAACTATTCCTATCTTATCTTTTGACCTATCCTAGAGACTTTATCACACTTTTCTAGCCATTTCATATACCATAAACATCTTCTATAAGCTCAAACAAAGTCCCATAACTACATTCCTAGATCCTAACCCATTGGGCCTAACATCCTACCAGCTAGATACTAGTACCACATTAAGGACACTAGAGCTACATGGCACTAGTGTCCCTTGCCATAAATCTCTTGAACAAATATATTTTCAAACTTTTACCCCTCCTAAGGTTAAAGTAAGTACATTTTATTATCTACATAAGTTACATATCACTATAAATATAAGACTATTAGACCTCTATCCACTAGATGGAAGATGGATGTAAAAGCCTAATCAAATAAGAAATAAGTTGAGCAAAATCAAGGTTATTAATCCCTATTCTAACCTACTTTTACATACTACCATCTATAGCTACCCTAAGCCTATATTTCAAAGATTTCTAATCTCAATCACACTAAAGGCATTCAATACCACTATCATTCTAGCATTCACTTGCACCTGCACCAATCACTAGGTGGAAGAACTATATCAAGTTTGATACCTTTTCAGAGTATTAGTATTCAGGCAATTCACTTTATAGTGGGGTGTTGAGGATGTTCATCTTATCCTACTAGTAGACACACATTTTTATCTCATACCATAATTTCAAGGAGAATTAGGGTTTGCATACTAAATCAAATACTTTGGGCACAATACATTGTTATAGATTTCATGTTCACAAGAATAAAACCCAAAAACATAGGTGGAGGTGCTCCTAAAAAATAGGAACAGTCCTACAAAGAGGAAAATAGTGCCATTTTTAGGACATTAGCTCTACATAATGCTACTATTTAGGTGGGGTGCTACTATCTAGTGAAGAATCAGACCAAGGGACCCTATTGACCACACTCAAACCTATTTGTAACCTATTTTTTAGCACCTAAATCTTTTGTGATAGTCACTTTCCAGATAAGTCTCTCTTTACAAAGATTATTTACTATTTTTAGAAATTCAAAGTAAGTCAAAATCTATGATAAATCAATGGTTATTTATTGCATATTATTTCACTAATTTAGACAACTCAACACTTTAATCTAACTTAGGATTTACATTGGTAAAACCCTAAAAATTTAAAACAATGTTTCATATCACAACAAAGTCAAACTTAAAACCAAATTAAAATCAAGTCTACATAAAATGGTTCAAAATCCTAACCCATGGCCTCTAAAGAAGATTTAGATGTCACCCTAATTGAGAAACATCTATTTGACAAAAATGATGCACTCCTTTTATAGTTTCTAGAAATGAGTGCCCAACTTCCTATAGACTTTGACCCCATAAAACCTAAACTACCTCATAGGTAAGAATCCCCATTATATCCCCATCAGCATCAACCTACTCCTACACCCTATACCATCCAATCATATAAAATCATAGTCAAATCTTCCATCTATGAGTTATAATCCTAGTCATGCCATCCCCCAATATACTAGCAAGGGAATTCCATCCTGGAAACCCCATCCAGTAACAATCCATCTCCTATGCTACACCAAATACCTTTGACCCTTTATATCATAGAATTACTATACCTTGACCAACTATCTAATTTTGAGTCAAAATCTTCCCCATCCAAGCCAATATGTGAAGTGAGACAATATAATCCTCTCTCTATATCATTGGAATCCATCTTTCATCAACTAGTCATAATAGACATGATCATCTATCTGCATACTAGGCATTTTGATCTAATTAAATCTAAGACATATTGGTATAAATAATACCTATAATATCAATATAATAAACCCAAAGGAATACTTATTTTACTCAACATACCCCATTCTCAAAATAATTTATGAATAAGGACCCACCATAGCCTAAAAAAACTCATTCTGATGAGAAAATCATCTATTGACATTTATATGTATGCTTAACAAGATAAGATTTCCCAAAATTCTTATATCCAAGTTTCTTGTAAAAACTATACTTATCCTAATGTTAATGAAATTTCCATCTTATTTATCTAAGTTTTCACTAATTTTATTCAAGCTAACCTATTAATGGATTTTAAAAGTTTTTGAGTGTATGCAGGTTTTTTAAATTCATGCAAGTTTTGGTATTTGGCATAGTACTTCATGAACTTTTATTCATTGGAATTTTCATTCATCAAAATTTTTTCTCTATGGGACTTATACAAATTCTCAACTTCTAAACCTTTGTAAAATTTTGGTCTTTGGCATTTTTGTTTGGCAAGGTACTTCATCATCATTTTTATTTAGCATGGTACTTTATGAACTTTTCTTCATCAGTATTGTCTGGATCTTCAGGACTTTTGTAGATTCACCTTCCAAGCCTTTGTGAACTTTTGGTCTTTGGAACTTTTGTTCAGCATGATACTCTATCAGCATTTTTGGTTTGTCATGGTACTTCATAAACTTTTAGTCTTAAACACTTTCAAACAACATGGGATCTTCATAAATTTTATTCGACACATTTGGGTTTCATTAATTTTGTCTTCATGTCAAATGGTAGGTGATGATTTCAATAAAATTACCAACAATTGACTATCTAAAAAAGTGACACATAGCATAACTATCCTCTTTGCAAAATTAGTGACATAATTACACTTGGAAAATGGATGATAGTAGGGTAGTCTTCTTAGCATATGTGAATCCTATGTGGCTCACCCTCCAAAGAGAAATGGAAAAGTTTGAATTTAAGTAAATAAATCAAACCTCTAGCCATTGGGAATTAATAGCACATGAGCTAGAAGTAAAGTCTTATCCTTGAGCTATACGATCTAATTATGAAGAGACATTACGCTTTATCAATTTATAAATAACTTGAGTTTGCTTGGAAACCAAGAGAACTAAAATTCCCTAGGTATATGTGTTTGCCTATAAATTACTTATAGATAATGACCTACATATTGAATTACCACCAGAATTACCTAAGAAAAACATGATACAATGGATTTATCCTTTATGAAGTTTAGGGGAGCTCTTCCATTATCAAAATATTCAATTAAGGATTCCATAGAATATACAGACATGATATTTGACTTGGAGGTATTTGGTAATTAGTATGCCAACTATATTGCACTATGGGATGCCATTAATGGTGTAGATTCATACTCAATGGAGGAAAACCTAATGAAATAATAGAACCAACTAGTGATAGATTTGATACCATTGAAATGAAAATCACTCCATTTTCGAATAGCCAAACCATAATTTATACCTACATTAACCTACTTAGAGACCTCTTCTTTGTAGGTAAGGTATCTGATGGTTTATTTTACCACATGAACCACAAGTTAGTTATGGATTGCATAAATGGTGATGTTTTCTAGAGGTACCTATATCTCATGTTTGTAGAATCCACCTATGATAGACACTAAGTGGTATCATGGAAGAAGATGAATACAACTGAAGACACACTATTAAAATGGATTTCACTAGGGGAGATAGTAAATTTTAAAGCTTACACCCTCATCCTAATTATGAATTTCAAGATGGAATTTCAAATTGGGATGGCCCTATTAAACATATTTTTTGGGTATCCAAGAATTGGTTACCTCTTGTAGGAATGAGTGCCACTACTTGATTTCTTACTTACATCTGAATTAATTTTTGCCCTCAGAGAAATCATCAACACCAAGTTGGTGGAGTAAATGTTCTAGAAAGATAAGAGACCTATGGGTGGCCACTTCATTATGTCCTACCTCTTGCATGTCATCATGGAAACCATTTACATATATAATTAATTTCTCTAGAGTTTATCTTAAGATTACATCAAAAACATGTTATGTGATTATTTCTCATTATTTCACATTTATGCATACCTAAGAAACATCATCAAGATTATTAAGGATGCATATCCACAAGTTTGGAAGGCAATACATGATACCCCCTCCTTAGAGTATTTGAATGTATCTTCAAGACCTTAGGTCTAAGGGGAGATTATTGGTTATATCCTGATTACATACTAATCATGATGTGGGAAACAAAGGTAATACCCCTTTGTCTTCCTAATTATGTTTCTAACAATTAGTAGAACAAGAAATAGCCTACCAGATCTAGTGGAGCATAGACAAGGACATGAATAATAAGAATAAGATTATGTATCATGTCTCTTTATTGATTATTTGTATAATGAGTCACACCAATAACAAATGCATTAGGGATGTTGGGATAAACTAAGAGTTTTAGCCATTGGCCTCACTACCACATAGGGTTAGGATCCCCATAGAATTTTTTATAAATATCTCAAAGAACTAGGAATTCCATATGAATATGAACCATTCTATCATGATTTAATCTTATTGAATTCCAAAGATGGTGATGAGGTCCTTAAGATGGCATCCATGGTCAGCCATAGAAAAGACCTTTTGAAGGTAATCCAGAGGGATCCTTACCTCACTATTGAGGAATCACAACATAAGATTCCACATTCAAGTGGATGGGAATCCATAAATTATTGGTATTCAAGGACATCAAAACATATAAAATTTCATTGGGAGCCCTATTAACCATCACCAAATTTGATGAAGACCATTAAGTAGGAGCTTGGTGTTGAAGAAACCCATACTACCACCAGTTTTTAGGGAGGAGAGAAATAACCAATTAATATTGATTCATCAGATGATGAGGAGGTATGACCTTATGTTTTAATCCAATTTCCCATCATGGTAATCCTAATTTCTCCACCTAATCTTCCTAAACAAACCATTACTCTAACATAAAAACTAGTGTTACACTATAAAATGAGGCCCATATCTCCCAAAGTTCATGGTCAGTCATCAAATACCCTTACTATTTCAATAAATAATCCACCATCACAAGTGGGGATTGATGATAAAAATGAGGCTATAGTATAGGTAGAGATAATTGTGTAAAATAATCTAGCTTCTCTGGTGGATTATCTAGAGGATGAAGAATTAGAAAGGGCCAAAGTTCTGAGCATTGAAGAGTTGAAGTGAAAAGCACCACTAGAGCCCTATCCATCAGGTGACCCTAATTCTAATTTTATTTTTATTAATTCAATTCCTATTGTCTCTAGAATCTTATTATTTCCACACCCCTTGTGGTATCTCTTGATTCTATTGTTGCTTATGTTCTCATTGCTTCCTTAATTCCTATTATTTCTTCAATTATTATTGACACTACAAATCTTGAGCCTAAGATTTTATTTTAAGACCATTATAATAACCCTTACCACCCAATAATTGATCCAAATTGTTTAATTAGGACTTCCCATGTCAGTTTATTTTACGACCCCAACTACTACAATAACATCCAAAAAGGCTTATAAGATGACAACTTTCATAGTACATCCCCTCTCAAAAATTAGGGATGTGGATTGGTAGAAGATAATATTTCCTTATCTAAAATTAACCCCTAATATTTGGGGATTACACAATGATAAATAGACCTTAAATCCCAAGATGCATAGAGGCCAAACTTGATGATCATAAAGCTACCTACGATGAGCTCTATCTTTGATCAAGCCATAGGGACTATGCAAAGAGTGAAGAAGAGGAATATTCAAGACAACTCAAGAATAAGAATAATATTAAATGAGATACAAGATGTATTCTCATTTTACAATAAAAAATAAGAAAGGGGAGTCCCCTAAAATGTAGACTTCTCTACCTACTTAATAACCCAAAATTGAGCCATCAATAAATTGTATAGAGGAACTAAGTATGATAAACAAAAACTTCAATAGGAATTGGAAAAATTAAAATAACAATAACAGGTTTTGCATGTTTGAAAAGAGATAGAGGAAGATGTTTATAATGTGGCTCTCAGATTATATAACATTCTTAAAACTATCAAGGTAATGAAAGTTGAAATTCCTCCCTAGCTCACTAGTACATCTAAATTATTTAGTTATTTCAAACAAGATGAGAATAAAATTAAATTATTTGGCCCAATTATGACCAATAAGTCCTTTAACCATTTATATCTAATTACATTAATTTAATTAGCTATTTCTCTCAACTTGGTGTTCATTAAAATGTAGGAAGTGTGGAATTGGGTTTTAAGTGTGCAAGCCTTAGTCCCCAAGTTGATGGAGCATGAAAAATAGGTTTTAAATTTTTTGGATGAGCTCAAATAGTCTCAAGTAAAATACCCAACATGTAATCTAATTACTATATCCATTTTTTGATAACTTATGACAACATGCAACTGCTAGTTTCAAAAAGGTACTTCAATAACATTCTTGAAACTATCAAGGTAATGAAAGTTGAAATGTCTCCCCATCTCACTAGTACATATAAATTTTTTATTTATTTAAAAAAAGATGAAAATAAACTTAAATAATTAGTCCTAATTATGACCAATAAAGACTTTAAACATTAAATCTAATGACATCAATTGAACCATCTTTTGTTCTTAACTTGGTGTTAGTTAGAATACAGGAAGCATGGAATTGGGTTTCAAGTGTGCCAGATTTAGTCCCTAAGTTGATGGAACATGAAAGATAGGTTTTAAATTTTTTTATGAGATCAAATAGTCTCAAGTCAAATACCCAACATGTAAGCTAATTACTAGAGCTAGTTTTAATAACTTACTACAACATACAACTATTAGTTTCAAAAAGTTACTTCAAGGACATTCTTTATAATAAATTGGATAAGAACTCAACTCTATCAAGAGGAGAGTAGCAAAAATATGATTTTTTAGGTAGAATTTAGGGCCAAAATAATTAAACATGGATGCTTATTGATAGAGGTCAATAGAATCCACATGCCATCTTTGTTAAACGTGGGCATCATTCGAGCCCAACATAGTCTTACCTATAAACTTTTTTAGGATTTGAAGGTAAATAAACAAGAATCATTAGGTGTGATTCCCCCACCAGCCATTTCAACTACACTTGCTTCTACAATAACTAGGCCCACTATTATAACAATTTCCATCAAAACAATGATAACTACCAATGCACAAGCATCACTAAATGTAACTGCCTCCTCATAGGCAAATTATTTTGTCATTTTCTACTAGCATTGTAACTTTAAGTTTGTTGTAACTATTTTGTCTATTATAAATGGTTGGTGACATCCTTGCCATACATGTCATACATTCTCCTTCATGGGATACTTTGAAAAACAATGTAACTTTAAGAATAGATTGAGTGATGAGGCATCCCCATCATAAGCCTATATATACATGTAACCTCCACATTTCAAAGGGAGGAGAAATTTTGATATCCCCTTTCTAGTTATTCTAAAAAATTTGCATTGCATATATTTCTCTTTCATGTCTATGTTATATTTTTTATGCATTTTATTTAACTAGTATCTTAGTTTATTGATATATGCTATAGTGGTTTCAAGTAGCTTGTGGTTAATTAGTAAGATTTTTATTAATTGAAAATATGTAGTAGTAATTCTATGTTAATATATCTTATTTTCTTGTAATGCATTTACTAGGTTACTCTTTAAATTTGTGTATAAATGTCATTTGATGCAACTTCCTAAACTAAGATATAGTTATTCAAAGGTTCTCTTTGGGATTTTATATAAGCTTTTATTAATAAATTTTATATCAGTCTTAATAACAACCTTTAGCTGATAACTAAGAGTTAACTACATTGTATTCCTCAGACATCTTTACTATGTTTGTCAATTCTACGTGATAAAATATCAAGCTAAAATCATTAGTCACTTGGTGTTTATCCTTCTTCTAAAGTTGGTTAGAAATAATTCATGTTCCTTATTTAGAGATCATTTTTCATGCCTTACCCTTCCCTTTATTTATAGTTTATTTCAATCTTGACCACTTTATTTAAGTCCATTTCGATTCCATTTAACCCAAGTGAATCAAGGATTTATATCCATATCTGAACCATCTCAGTTAATAGTTGTTTCACTCATCTCCATTCCATCACTAGTGATTTAACCTATTTGGGAATATTGGTGTATTATTCTTAATTTAGTTAAAGGGTCTGAGTAGTAAAATTAGTAAATAAATATGTAATAATTAAGCTACTAATCTATCAAAATTAGATTGAAATTTTGACCTTTATAAAAATAGTAATAAGAGGGAGAAAATAAGACTTAGCTAAAAATTGACTGATATGGCTGAGACAGGGTCTGAGATTCACTGTGTAGGATTGGGATACTTTCATAAACCAAGATCTAATATTTATTTTATGATTGGATAGGAGCACCAAAAGTGGATAGGAGTGGCACTGACACTATATTCCACCTCTACCACTATTATCTAAGAGATCTGAGCTTTTTGGGTTTTGTTTTTATGCCTATGTGACCCTATCTAAGAAGTTTCTAGAAGTCTATAGAGCTCCCTGTAGAGTATATTTTCTCTTCAAACCCTATACTCCATTGTGTTTTGACTAAATTTGAGAAAGAGGGGGGGGGGGTTAGTGTGTGTAAGATACATTGAACATGTATCCACACCCCCTGTGTGGGCACATTGCCTACATACCAATACTCTGAAGAGGGATCAAGCCATATGTAGCTCTCCCACTTGATGTGATTTGTGAAATAGTGATTATGAAGATGAAAAATGCTAAACTCTATGTGCTTGAGGTGGCTAGGGACTAGTGTAAGGATTTAGATAATCTTGTAAGTCTATTGGTTGGTTGTATGTAGAGAATAGGGAATATTTCTTGAGTAGTCTTGCTTGTATTATTTCTTGCTTAGTGATATTTTCCAACCCTTTCCAAATGATCTTTGAATGGGATTTTATATGGATGTATTAGTCATGGTTTGAATGTGCTTGCATTAGGATGACAAAGATAAGGATGGGGAATCAAAATAAACTGATCATTAGGGCCAAAAATACATTTGGATAAGAGCATCAAAAGTAGACAAGATTGGAACCAACATTGTAGTCCAAGTGTAGCACTATTGTCCTAAGCTAATGGGGCCTAGGGGGATAGATTAATCATGGATAAAGTAGTGTGGTTAAGCTAGGATTAGGTTTGGAAGGATAAAAATGACTATGAATTAGTGAAAAGAGGACTATGAGGGTCATGAGAGTAAGTAAGAGGGACCTAAGGGTTGGGTGTCACAAGCCACACTCAATTTACCAATTTTTGCATTTTATATGACTAACACTTATTGCCATAATACCAATACCTAAAACTCATGCCCCAAAGTGGATTAAGTCTTCACTAAGATCCCAAAACATTAGAGGTTACCTTGTAATTATTGTTGGGTGTGTATAAAACCCATATAAATAGAATAATATAATTTGGTGCTAGAAAGAGGGCCTCTTTCATTACTCAAATGGAAAGATCACCAAAATTGCACTAGATATACCTAAAATATTGACAAAATCCACCTCTAGCTACAACCTATTGCATCATCCCTTACAAACCCACTAAAAGGTTAGGCCAGATAAAGGTATTTGAGGAGGTCCCAAGCTTAGTCACCTTCCCTAGATAGAATACAACCCCTTTAGAGTCAAATGTCCCACCCATGGTTAACTACTTCTTCCTTTAACATTACAAGGAGTGTTCATGATCTATCTCAAAATCCTTAGAAATACCTCCCTCTCTTTTCCCCTTCAAGAGGTAGGACTATTGAAGAACATGTCAAAGCCTTCAAAGTACTTTGGGAATATTGAATGTGATCCATGAAGATGTAGGTTATAGGATTTTTACATTTATGTTAAAAGATTCTACCTATGACTGGTTCCTCAATATCACTGAAGGATCAATAAGGTCTTAAATTTAATGCCAAAATGTTATCCTATGATAATTTGGCCAAGTTACTAGCCCTAGTGTAGTTTATCAACACTTTGCTAGCATGAAAAGATAGCCCAATGAACATATTAGGGCATTCAATGTGAAGTTTTAAAATATATATAATTAGGTAAATACTTCATATAAATCAGATGTTGTTTTAGCCCTTGAAATGTACAATAATACTTTATATCTTACCATTTTAGTGTTTGTGTATAGAGTAGTTGGTGTTACTAATTTGACACTGGCTTATGCTGAAGAAATAGAGGTTGATAGACAAATGAACCCCTAGTCTCAAATCTTAGCAGGGCCAAATGTGTATCAAATTTACCCCATGCTAATTTTGATTTTGAATTCTAATCAAAACACTATGGCCTAGAATCAGACCTAGGCCCATATGTAGTTTCCTTTGTCTCATGCTATAACCAACTAGGATTTAAGTTTACTAAATAACTTTATCTAAGTTGAAAATATCCATAAAGTCTAGTCTTTATTCCTAGTCAACAGTTCCACCACCCAAGGTGATATTATTGACTCTAATAAAATTGAAATAGATACTATTCAAAGGATGGTACAAAAATTAATCAATGAATTCTTGAGCATGCAAAAAAGGATGGGACATACTTGTGGCTAGAATACCAATCAAGACTTCAGCTATCCAAGGTAAAATAGACCATTTAATAGGTTTATAAATAATATGGAAAATCACCTAGCAAGGGCATTGGGATAAATATTCTAGAGGCAACACTACCCAATTGGTGTAGAGTTCATAGCACAACTCAACATAGAGAGTTGAGATGCATAGAGTTTTGCACAACATTTGATATTTTCCAAGAATAAATGGATAGACAAGAAGGTTTGATGAGTCAATCTAAGCCTTCTTATTCCAATACTTCTATCCATTCTAACACTTATATGGTCTTTGACATGTATGATTTTCCATTTTGTGGAAGATGACAATAACCCAAATGATAATGCAGATAAAATTCATGTCTTCCAACAATTATAGAGAAGCAAATACAATCTAAGGAGTAAATAACCTTTTACTACTTCTACACCTCTAAACAAGAGTGCCACCACTCCTCCAAATACAAAAATAAGAAATAATCCACCTCCATTAAAGGAGAAAGATCAACTATGGCCCAAGGAGTCAAAAAGTAGAGGAGGTTACAATATTATAGAGGAGATGAAGAAGATAAAAGCTAACATCACCTTGCATGAATTGGCTTAGATCATCAAATAGAGGGAGTTACCACTGAAAACCTTGAATTAAAGATCTATAGACAAGTCTAAGACTACCTAGGTGAATGTAATTATTTATAAGGACAAAACTGAGGTCTCACCCTTCCTGTTAACATTCAGAATGTTCAACAATAATATTCATACTTATATTATGGACTCAGAATCATTATCCAATGTGATGCCCATAATTGTATGTGAGAATTTGTGGTTAAACCTAAAAAAATAAAAAAGAATGGTCCTATAATTGGATAAATCTATAGTACCTTATATTGGGGAATTGTTGAATGTACACATATAGTTAGCCTCAGATCCATGTATATAATAGTCTATTAATATCCTAGTGGTTGACATCCCATAAGCTTATCATTTGTTACTCAATTGGAATTAGTTAAAAACATTAATTGGGTATGTACACATTGATTTATCACATATGTGGTTGCCATGGAAAGGTGTGGCAAATCAAATCAAGATTGATTAGAAGCATAAAATGAATTATTTAATCATTAATTACAATGCAAAAAATGAGGTCAACTTTACATCCTCACATGTTGGTATTTATAGCTTTACTATAGAACATGGGACCAAATGACAATAATTTGAAGGATATTCACAACTATAGACTCTATATTTTGATGTAGCCCAATCTAAACAAGGTTATATTATTGGTGTGGCCCTAACTATTTTGTAAGGGAAATAATATTTTGCTACTTATAGATTATAGTTCCCTTACACCAACAACTGGGTTGAATATGAGGCCCAATATTAAGTATATAGTTTACATTAAAGCATGGTATTAATATACTACAAATATTTGGTGATTCTGAGTAGATGGTCAACCAGATCAAAAGAAAATATCAATGTAAGCTAGATTATCTAAAAAATACAAGCATAGAGCCTAGGACTTGATTGAATATTTTGAGAATTTGAACATTAGAGTTATCCCAAGGGAAGAAAATCATGCATCATATGCATTAGAAACTTCAAAAACCAACTTGGAACCACTCCAAGAGTCTAAGATGTAAATATTTTTAGTGGATCTAGTGCCTTGTCCCTTAGTCCTTGACAATGTAGGAAACTTCTAGGTTTTTGAAGATGATCAATAAATTATCTAGTTCATAAATAATTTTAGGACTTTTAAAGACTAGATTATAGATGAAATGGACTTCCAAAGTCTAGAATCAAAAGACCTTGGTGACAATGGTATCATGCATCTCAAGGAGAATATAATCCCCATGGGGATGTATCCTTAGAAAGGATCTTTGACCTGGATCCATAAGCCAAAAGGAAAAATCAGCCAAAGATAGATCAATTTGATTTTGGAAAAGAAAATTTGAGAATTGATGAGTACCCTGAGTATGTCAACATTGGTCTAGCTTGAACTTATACTAAAAATCAACATTTTAAGGATATAATAATGGAGTACAAAGATGTGATTGCTTGGAATTATGAATACTTAATGAATTTTTATCCTAGGGTAATCACCCATACTATTCCCTAAAGTCTAGATAGCAGACCCTTCAAGCAACATCAAAGGTCCATGAATCCCATTATGGAACCTCTCATTTAGACTAAAGTTCATAAGTTACTATATTCCAAGATCATATTTTCTATCAGACATTCTACCTGGGTGGAAAATTTGGAACCTATTAAGAAGAAGAATGGAAAGATTATGTGTTGATTTTAGGAATCTAAACCAATCTTCAAAGGGATAATTATCCTCTACCTTCCTTGGATGAATTAATAAATACTATCATTGATCTAAAATGACATCCTTACTAGATGGTTTTTTAGGATATAACTAGGTGCTGGTGGAAGAATAAGACCACATGAAGATAGACTTAACTACAAACTAGGGGATATATGCTTATAAGAGGATACCTTTTGACCTCATTAATGCTGGGGAAACATTCAAATAATCCATAGACCATGCATTATAATGACTTACTAGTAAGTGCATCATTATTTATATACATGACCTCATTGTGTTTTTTAAGAATAGAATAAATCATGCAGATCATCTAAAAAAATTATTTGATAGGTGTAGGAGATATAGACTATCCCTTAACCCTAAAAATAGCATACTTGGGGTAATAAAAGGTAAAATAGTGAGCTACATCATATCCAAAGATGTTATTTATATTAATCTTAAATGAATTAAGGCCATCCTAAAGATAATACCTCTTAACAACTAAAAAGAGTTGAAATCCTTCTTTGGCAAGATAAATTTTGTGTGCAAATTCACTTATGGGTTTGTAAAAAAATGTTAAGAAACTAAATGTCATGTTAAAAAAAGATGCCAATATTGAATGGATAGTGAAGGCCAAGAAATAATTTTAAGACATCAAGATAGTCATCACTCAGGCTCTAGTATTGATTGGTTGTCACTTCACCAATGATTTATATCTGTATGCTTTCACTTCAGAACATACCATTGACATAGTCCTCACTCAAAAGGTAGATGACAATGAACACCTAATTGATTTTATGAATACTAATTTAAAGGATGTTGAACTAAAATATTCAATGATAGACAAGCAAATATATGCATTGATTAATGCTATGAAAAATTTAAGACATAATATCTTGAGGAATGAAACATATGCTATAGTCCCAGACCTAGTATTTCAGTTCACACTCAACCAAAATAAACTTGGCAAAAGAAGGGGTAAGTGGATGGTAAAGTTGCAAGAGTGTCATTTGGAGATCAAACCAGCCAAGATGGTGAGAAGTTAGGGAATAATCTAGCTAATTACTAAGAGAGATCCATGCATTCAATTGAGTAAGTCAATCAATTCCAAATAACTAGAGGTGAATGATATGCTTATATCATTCACTATTTACTTACTTCCACATGACATTTAAACTGAATAGAGAATAAAAGAGGGAAATAATGTGTAACTCTAACCACTACATGATAAAAGGAGGAGTATTTTATCATAAAAACTATGAAGGCATCTACCTAAGATGTGTATCAAAGGAAGAGGCTAAAAATATATTGGACAAACTACACTAAAAGTTGGGTAGTGGAAACTCTTATGGGATTACAACAACCCATAAGATCTTGAGAATGATATATTATTATCCCACTATTTTCAAGGATTCCTAAAACTATGTAAGATCCTACCATGAATTCTAAGTATTTATTAAGAGGGAGTTAAATGCGGCTATGTTAATGCACTTGATCATTAAAAGTCACCCATTTGCACAATGGGGTCTTGACTTCATTGGGATGATCAATCTCAATTCTTTGATAAAACACAAGTTCATCCTCATAGCCATGGATTAATGCACTAGGTGGATAAAAGTTATTTCCACCAAGAACCCTAGAGCTCAATATGTTATTAAATTTTTAAAGAAATATATATTGACTAGGTTTAGTACTCCCATCTATCTAGTCAGTGATAATGGCCTAGCTTTTCAATCTACTAAATTCACTAAATGGGCCTACAATAATCAGACTATAATTAAGTCTTATTCAAATTATTACCCCAAGGTAATGGAGTAGTTGATTCTATTAATAAAAACTTGATGTATGCTATAAAAAATTTAGCTCAAGACAAACCAAGGGAATAACACCTACTGTTAAAATATGCATTATGGACATATACAACACATGAAAAATAGGCCCTCAAGACCTCTCCTTTCCTATTGATATATGGATGGTAGCCTATTTTTCCCATTTCTCTTAAGTTCCCAAATTATCAGTTTATGTAGGATTATATAGAGGAATATCCAAGGGTCTAGTCTAGATTATTGAATATAGTTCAACTAGAAGATACAAGGACTGAAGCCTTATAAAACTTTACCAAACATCAAGATATTGTTAAAATATGGATAGATAAGAGATCTAAGGTGAAATCCTTTTGTATATTGGACCTATTACTCTTGTGGGATTGGACTTTATCAAGTCTCTAAAATCTTGGGAAATCATACCTTTTGCCTGAAAGAAATTGAAGATAATGATATAGCCTTCCCAGTTAGTGGACATTTTATGAAGAATTACTTCAAGGTTGATCCCACTTAGGATGTTTTTGAATAATAAGGGACTATGGTAGAGGTGAAATTTGATTAGGTTTTATTGCTTTCATCATTATTTTTCCTATTTTCCATCTTTGGTTCTTGCTAGAGTAGTTTTCGTGCTTTCTAAATTAACCTTCCTAGATTTTGACATTTTGTTTCTTTAGATTAGTTCCCTATTTTGTAGGTTAGGTGTCTTTATTTCAAAATAGTCAGATTGACTCTTCCCTTAATGAAAAAATTAATATCCAAACACTACTATCCTCATGCATGCTTAAGCTTATGTACTAATGTCCATAAATATGTGCCCAAAAAAGAGAACTAGGGTAGGAAGAGCTTAAATAGAGTACAATAACTAGGTTTGTTTACAAGATTTTTACATACCTAGGTTTGAGATTTTAGGATTTAGGTATGTAAATAGTAATGGATCATAATGATATCACATTTAAATACTCTTATTAGGTATTTAAAAGTTACTCTCATTATTTTATGAAAATTAAGAAATTTTTCTTTTTCCTTGGATCAAACACACTTTCCATGTTAATAATTATTTGGGATAATAACCATTAACAAAAATTATACTGATAGGGATATTATAGTTTCTATACACACCATCTCATAATGATGCTTGACCCTCTCTTTTATTCATATTCTAAAAAAAAGAAAAGGAGGACCAATGAATCGTAAAGAGTGGTCATATAAGCCCGAATGAGTAAGAAAATCTAAAGGTAATTAAAGACTCACATGATGTAATAAGATCAATGTATCATACATCATGTAATTTTATGAAAGGAGGAAAGGGGGGAATCAAAGGGTATCTTTATTAGGGCTATGAATGCCTGGTTGGCAGTAGAGAAATGTATGAACTTTCCAAGTTTTTATATATGAACTTCAATAAACCATTATGAAACCTACAATTTACTCTATGTTTTTGATAAAGTCTCAGAACAAGGGTAAAAGGAAATCTCTTCATCACACATAAATCCAAGGTATGAGTAAAGCTAGTATGTTTCATGAATTTCCTAGGAGTCTCTTTTATATTTTTGATTTGATTATTCCCTTGTGATAGGTTTCATGATCAATTTGTAGGTGATAACCAAAGGTTTTGAGTTCTTGAATACTCTATATTATTCCCCCTATAAGTCACCATTTATTGTACTCAACATACCCCACTCTAAAAAAAAATTTAAATAGGGACCCACTACATCCTAAAAGGAACTCATTCTGATGAGAAAATCATTTATTGACATTTATATGTATGCTTAACAATGTTGGGTGAGAGGTGGAAAGATAAATCCAAGAACAAACACACCTGTTCTAATTCCACCTGTTAGGATCTTGCTCCTCAGAAAGAGCACAGTATGATTACCAAATATAAGCAATTGAATATGCGGAAATAACTAGAAACACAAGTAACTAGAATTCACCAATAGCACAGAATGTGAGAGACAATACACTATCTTGTATTAACACTATACAGAAAAGAATACAACAAAGAGCCGCCACACTCTTTCACCTTACAGAGATTCACCACACCTCAAGTGTTCAGTAATTCTTCTCACACACACTCTCCTACACAAAAAATGGTCCCAACAACCAACTCACACACAGAATTGGTGTTCACCTCACCAACCAGTCAGTAATAACCCTGCCGGTACACCAAGCACTCTATAGCACTTCAAGTTGATCTCTCATGAACCTGCAACCTGCAATTCAAAGACCAAACTTACATGTAGATCCCCAATGAGCTTGCAACAACCTACAACTCACAGATCTTACAACTAGAAGGAACTCTTCCTTTCTATCTCATGCTTATACAATACATGCCAATGGGTCTATAAATAGATCCCTAACTCAAACAATAACTTAGACTCTTAATTTAGACAATTGTCCTCGCAGTCTAAGACTCTAACTGGTCTCAACATGTAAACTCTTCGTTCACTTAACTAACTGTCTGTGAAACGAGTAGTTCTGGAACACACAGGCGACCGACGTCGGTCCCTGCTTGTCTGGTTCTGCCGACGTCGGCCGACTTCCTGCCGTCGCCGATGGCCTTCTGCACTGGTCTCTGCCGACGTCGGTCCTGCTGCCGACGCCGGTTCCTGTAGAACTCAGCAACCATCTGTTCCTCAGTTTGCAAAGGGTTGAAGCTTTTAGCTCCACAACCTAACAATCTCCCACTTGGAGATAAATAGCTGTAACCTGTACATGTACCTGTACACCGTCTAGTTTGTTCCCTTGGCTATGTATCAATCTTCAAAATCACCCTTGAAGACCAACCACCACAAAATCTGTGGTGCAAAACCTGTCATCCAAATTACCTGCCACATCCACATCTACAACCATGTAGAAATAAACCTGAACTTGCATAGCATGTGCACCTACTACTAGTCCTGTAAGAATCCACTGAACTGCCCTCCAATGGTTCTCTCCTGGATTGGCTCTTAACTTGTGACAACTCCCACTGCTTGGGAAAACTCAGGTTTAGTACATACCATGCACTCAACCTCATTATGTGAATCAAGACACCTGTTCATAGAACTATCCAACCATCGGCGTGCTAACCGGTTTCACACAATCATCCTGAAACAAAGTCAACATATGACCTACCATGTCTCTAGAACACACTCATGCCAAAGAATCTTGCTGCTCCCAGATTCTCCATGACAAACACCTGAACTAGCTTTACCTTTAGTTTAGCAATACCTGTATATGTAACCCTGCAACAAGCACATCATACAGAAATAAGATAGTGTAGCTAATACTATCCAACCTGGTAAAGAGAAACACAATGAACAAACCTCCATTGCCCTGCAGCTAATACAAGATCAAATACCCTGATCTTCCATCTCACGTATCCATTTCCGCTCTTCTTCATCCTTAACATCCATTCGTCTCTCAGTGCTTACTTCCAGCTGGCAACACTACCCAAAACCCCTGTTTGGTTCTCCTCCAAGGAATCACATCCTCATCCATGCCTAGCTCCCACTATTTCCTGGATCTACCTGTTCTGCTTCTTCAATAACTTCCTAGTCCTATGCCATAAGTGAGTAACAAGTAGTGTAAAGAAGGGAAATGATGAATTTAAGAACTTACTTACACCTTCAGTCCTCCATATGGGTGCTTGAGAATCCATGACAGCTTGCTATCCACCCAAAATTCATCTCAATGACCGATGCCGGCCACATCTCAATCTACAGCCGACCGATGTCGGTTCCCTGCGACTGCCTCCCTACCGACGTTGGTTTCCCCTGGCCGACACCGGTCTCTGTCTACCCCGAGTCACCAACGTCGGGCTGCACCTAGCTGACGTCGGTCCCTGTCTGGACACCGATGCCTATTTTCCTGCCGACGTCGGTCTCTGTGTTTTTCTTGTGAGACCTGACTTTTTCTCGTGAGCTCCTTTTGGATCAAACCCTTGTCTAAAACACCCTTGCTCTGCTCAGAATTCCTCTGCACCTTGTGCTGAACTCTGTCCGTCACTTTCTCCTTGAAAACCAAGGCTTTCCTGTTCTTGTCACTAACATCAGATTCCTCAAGAAACCTCACCTTCTTCTTCTTCATACAGAAATCACGATCCATACCTTCCAAATTCGAAAGCATATCCTTTGACTCAAGGACCAGCATCTCCTTCTTATCTATGTGACCAAGCCTATCAAGCCACATCTCTGAATCTACAACTGAAGTAGATAACCCAGAAGAAGAATCAGTAAAACAAGTAGATAGATAAAGCGTACCTACTTTCTTACCTCTAGCTACAACAAGTGTACCCTTGGTAACCTTCCAAGAGTCCGCTATGAGAGTTACTGTGCAACCCTCTTCACCCAAACTTCTAACAAAAATCAGATTCTGCTTCAGAATTGGGACGTGCATGACCTCCTTTAACACCCATGTGTTACCTGTCTGCAGTTTCAGCTTCACTTTGCCTTTGCCAACAATCTGACAAGGCTTACCATCCCCTACACAAATTTCTCCAAAATCTCCCTGGACATACTCATGAAAAAATTCCCTATGTGGGGATGCATGAAAAGAGGCACCAGAATCCAATACCCAAGATTCTACTTTATCCAAAGAACATACCAGAGCATCCTATGCAACGTAACCTGCAACATCTGCTTCTTCTTCATGTTCTTCATGCTGATCTGTACCCGATCTGCAATCTCTCTTTAAGTGCCCTTGCTTTCCACATTTCCAGCAGGTTATTCTGCCATACCTGGACTTGGATCTCTTGCCCATCTTCGACCTTGATCTCCCATGCTCTATCTTCTCTCTTGGCCTTCCTCTTCCTTCAACACTCAAAGCATCTCCAGATGATTCCCTTGTGCTTTTCCTGCGTATCTCTTCGTTCAAGATCACACTCACAATATCATCCACTTTTAAGACTTTTGAAGGAGACACAGCATTAGAAACTGCCATTACCAAACCTTCCCAACTTTCAGGTAATGAACACAAGATTAAGAGAGCTCTTATTTCATCATCAAATACAATATTGACTGAACTTAACTGGTTTACTAAACCATGGAAATCACTAAGATGGCTATGAACAGATCCACCTTCCAACATTTGCAAATTAAATAAATGCTTCATAAGAAATACCTTATTCGAAGCTGAGGGTTTTTCATATAAATTTGCCAAAGATTCCATCAACTCCACTGTTGTCTTACACTATGATAAGCTGGAAATCACAGATGATGCAAGACTCAATCTAACAGATCCTAGAGCCTTCCAATCAAGAACCTCCCATTCTTCATCTTTCATATCCAAGGGTTTGCTAGCAACCCCACCCAACGGTAAGTACAAATCTTTCTGATATAGATAGTCCTCAATCTGCATCCTCCATAATTGGTAGTTCTTGCCATTGAACTTTTCCATTCGTAGTTGACTACTTTCTGTCATTGCTCAACTCCCACTCAAATAGAAACCCTGTGAGTAACCTGTAATCAAAACACACTACCCAGATCTACACCAATCTGTTAGTATCCCAACCAAAAGCTCTGATACCACTTGTTGGGTGAGAGGTGGAAAGATAAATCCAAGAACAAACACACCTGTTCTAATTCCACCTGTTAGGATCTTGCTCCTCAGAAAGAGCATAGTATGATTACCAAATATAAGCAATTGAATATGCGGAAATAACCAGAAACACAAGTAACTAGAATTCACCAATAGCACAGAATGTGAGAGACAATACACTATCTTATATTAACACTATACAGAAAAGAATACAACAAAGAGCCACCACACTCTTTCACCTTACAGAGATTCGCCACACCTCAAGTGTTCAGTAATTCTTCTCACACACACTCTCCTACACAAAAAACGGTCCCAACAACCAACTCACACATAGAATTGGTGTTCACCTCACCAACCAGTCAGTAATAACCCTACCAGTACACCAAGCACTCTATAGCACTTTAAGTTGATCTCTCATGAACCTGTAACCTGCAATTCAAAGACCAAACTTACATGTAGATCCCCAATGAGCTTGCAACAACCTGCAACTCACAGATCTTACAACTAGAAGGAACTCTTCCTTTCTATCTCATGCTTATACAATACATGCCAATGGGTCTATAAATAGATCCCTAACTCAAACAATAACTTAGACTCTTAATTTAGACAATTGTCCTCGCAGTCCAAGACTCTAACTGGTCTCAACATGCAAACTCTTCGTTCACTTAACTAACTGTCCATGAAACGAGCAGTTCTGGAACACACAGGCGACCGATGTCGGTCCCTGCTTGTCTGGTTCTGCCGACGTCGGCCGACTTCCTGCCGTCGCCGGTGGCCTTCTGCATTGGTCTCTGTCGACGTCGGTCCTGCTGCCGACGCCGGTTCCTGTAGAACTCAGCAACCATCTGTTCCTCAGTTTGCAAAGGGTTGAAGCTTTTAGCTCCACAACCTAACAAACAAGGTAAGATTGCCCAAAATTTTTATGACCAGGTTTCTTGTTGAAAGTATATGTATCCTAATGTTAATGAAAATGCCATCTTTTTGGTTATCAAGTTTTTGTTTATTATATTATTTAGGCTAACCTATTAATGTCTTTCAAAAGTTTTTGAATGTATGTAGGTTTTACAAATTCTTGAAAGTGTCAATCTTTAACATTTTTGTTTGGTGTGGTACTTTACAAACTTTTGTTCATCAACATTTTTGTCCATTGGAATTTTTACTCTTTGGGACTTCTAAAAATTTATAAAGTCCAATCCTTCACAAACTTTCAATCTTCAACATTTTTGATTAGCATGGTACTTCATCAAAAAAAAAAATTGATGTGGTACTTATTGAAATTTCATTCATCGACATTTTATTTGTCAGCATTTTTTTACTCTTTAAGACTTCTACAAATTTTCCTTCCAAACCTTTGATAACTTTTAGTCTTCAAAAATTTTGTTTGACATGGTACTTTGTTGGCATTTTTTGTTCAATGTGGTATTATTGACATGGTAGATTACACCCTATGATGGGAGACTCAGCTCTCTTAATCCACATGACACAATGGAGACATCTTTCTTGTTTTAGGTGGAAAATGTGAGGGATGAATCTTTAGATTAGGGGATAACTCCCCTTGATGCACCTTGAGGCCCTAGATCTCCTACTACTAATTATGGGGGGATGAAAAGGGTGAGAAATACTAAAATTAGAACCTAAATTAAAGTGGTGATGCACCAAAATGGTTCATTTGCTCAGCTTTGACATACACTTTACACTAAGAACAAGTTGATATACACTTCATTTGACATGAGAAACTCTTATGCATCCATGTTTCAACTAGGGGTCCTATGGAGATACAAGAAGGAATAACTACCAGAGGTGATCTAAGACACACTATGGTAGCCTATTCACATGTGCCTATACTCTACTTTGGACACTTCTTACTAGCCTAAAAAATAAGAACTCACAATATACTAGACATGCTAGAATCATTATCTGAAATCATGAAAGAAAATGACTTAACACAAGACAAAACCATAAACATATGTAAAAGTGCAAACTCAAATGGAGGTAAAAATTCTATGGATTGATTCAATGTAAATTCTTGTAGGGCTTTGCCATACAATCTGAGTGATCCCCTCTCAAAAATGAGAAGTTACATATATATAGAGAACTAGAAACAAGATACCTAACAAATCAAGGAATGGAAACCCTTGCTAAGTTAAACACTTCTGTAGAGACCAAAAGAACATGATGATATCATATTATTCAAACTACATATGGGAGAGCAATGCTATAGATGTCCAAGTCATTAACCTTATTGTCCTAGGCTTTCAAAAGTATGGGATACTCCTTTTAGCAACTGACAAATCCATCCCCAAGTTATTGTGACTGACAATGCCCTCTTCAATACTTGGATGCAACTTGGATGCACATTAATGGTGAAGCATGAAAACATGGGGTATTGGTCTCTATAGTTTGAAAACCAATCTATTTTATTGGTTTTTGGTAGATATATTCTACCTAAACATATTAAATCCCTTGGTTGAGTTGTCTATATCACTCGTCTTGGTCTGAGTGGTCATTGATTTTTCCCTTTGTCTTTGTCAGTAGCTGGAACTATTTCATGTTTTGACTTTTCCACTTTGTCTTTGCCCATGTTTTGTCTCTTTCTTTTGATTTCTCTTTTCCTGATTTCCTCTTGGCTTGTCTTTACTTACCAGGCCTTCAGGATCTCAGTGGTCTTCTACTCCTTCTCAAGCCTTTGCCTTTATCTCTTTTCCATTGGTTTTTTTACTTCCACTTATTTCTTCCTTATACCCTCTATAAAGGCCATCTGAGCTCTAAAGTTACCCTTCAAAATTTTTAAGAAAGGTCTACTTTGTTCATCACTTGCCCCTTACAAGGGCTCTTTGGCCTCCAAATTTCCCTTTGGGAAGTTGAAAGGGTCATGTTTCCTACCTAGGTGCCCCCCACAAAGGTTCATGATGCCTCAGAATGCCCTTCATAACTTTTGATTTGGTCCTACCACTAACCCATGTGTGCTCTACAAGGACACTTTGAGTCCAAATTTGCCTTTTAAAATAATTGTAAATGTCCCATTTGCCATCTAAGTACCCTCTGTAAGTTCACATACCCTTCGAGAATCCTGCAAATGATCCTTCATAAAAGTGAAGAAGTCCTCTTTCTTTGCCTAAGTTCCCTTCAAAAAGACACATACCCTTTAGACTTTCTGTAATGACCCTTCATCTTTTCCACTTGGTCCATTTTTCCAATGAAAAGCCCTCCAAAGTAATTCACTTGCCTTTTGAAGCATCCAAGACCAAATCAAGTTCTTTTGGGTTGTCAACTCATAAATTTTTCCATTCAAGGCACTTTGTAAACCCAATATTGAGTAAAGCCATTTGGAAAACCTAATTTGGTCTAACAAAACCAAATTGAGGTTTTCAAGTGGCTTTACTTATGAATTTTTACAAGTAAAGTGGTCTACAAAACCTATAATGTACTATGAAGACCCAATCAAGTTTGTCCAACAACTTGACTTATGAAGTTTTACAAGTAAATTTGTTTGGAAAACCCAATTTTGTCTATCAAAACCAAATCGGGTTTTGCAAGTAACTTAGATTATAAACCTTTCACAAGTAAAGTCACCTGACAAACCTGAAATGCACTTGGAAAGTAGAAGGGGAAAACACTTGGTTTTTTCATGGGAAATGATCTGATAGAGAACATTTTGCACAAGGTAGCTGAGGGATGAACTAGCCGAAATATGGATTGAATGAATCTTGTAAAGAAAAAGGTAGGGTGCCTAATTTTTGCCTATAGGACCAAAAATTGGTCAATGGGTGCATAAAAAACTTTTGGTCTTTGACACTTTCATGCATCATGGGCTATTTGAAACTTCTTTTCAACACATTCAGATTTTGTTTATTTTATCTTTGCATAAAATGGCACATGACAATTTTTAAAAAAGTATAGACACTTGACTATCTAAGAAAGTACTATGTAGCATAACTATCCTCTTTAAAAAATTAGTGATTGAATGAAACTTTTAAAATGGATGATAGTGGGGTAATCCTCTTAGCATATGTGAAGCATGTGTGGCTCACTTACCAAAGCAAAGTGGAAAAATTCAAATTAAAGTAAATGAAATCAAACCTTTAGCTATTAGGCATTAATATCACATGAACTAGAAGTAAAGTCTCAACCTTGATCTTTATGATCTAATTACAAAGAGACATCATGCTTTATCAATTTCCAAAGAACTTGAGCTCACTTTCATATTCAAAAAACTAAAATGCCTTAGCTACCTGTATTTGCCTATAAATTACTTCTAGAGAAAGACTTGACAATTGAATCACCACTATAATTTCCCAAGTAAAAGATAATATAATAGCTTCATCCTCTAAAAATCTCAAGGAATCTCTTCCATAATTAAAGTATTCAATTGAGGATTCCAAAAAGTATACAAACATGACATTTGACTTAGTGGTGTTTGGATATTAGTATTCAAACTACACTACACTATGGGATGCCATTAATGGTATAGATGCACATTAAATAGAGGAAAACATAATGAAATAACATAATCAACTAGTGATATATTTGCTACTACTAAAATTAAAATCATTTTATTTTATAGCAACCAAACCAAAAGTGATGTCATGTATTGACTTACTCAAAGACCTCATCTTTGTAAGTAAGGTCTTTGATGGTTTCCTTCACCATATGAAACATAAGATAATTATGTATTGCATAAATGGTGATGCTTTCTATAGGTACCTATATTTCCCTTTCATAGATGCCACCTATGATAGCCACTAGATGGTATCATGAAAGAATATGAATACAAGTGAAGACACCTTGTAAATATGGATTTCACCAGGGGAGATGGTAACTCTTAAAATCAAAACCCTCATCCCAATTAAGAAGTTTATGATGGGGATTCAAATTAGGATGGACCTACTGAGCCAATTATTTGGGTAAATAATCATTAGTTACCTCTAGTTGGAATGGGTGCCACTGCTTGATTTGCTACTGACATCTGAACTAAATTTTCCCCTCAGAGAAATCATTAATGCCAAGTTGGTGGAACAAATGTTCCAAAACTATAAGAGGCCTATGGGATTCCACTTCTTCATGATATCATAACTCTTGGATGCTATTATGGTCATCATTTACATCCATAATGGAGTGCTCTAGTGTCTATTCTAAGACTATATAAAAAATAGGGTATCTGATTATTTCTCATTATTGCACATCTATGCATACACAAGAAACATCATCAAGATAACTAAGTGCATATATCCATAAGTTTGAAATAAATACATGAGACACCCTACTTAGAAGATTTGAAAGTATTTGTAAGACTTAGGTCCAAGGGGATATTACTAGTTGTATCCTGATTACACAATAATCATGGTGTGGGGAACACAGGAAATACCCCTATGTCTTCCAAATACATTCCCGACAAATTAGTAGAATAATAAATAACCTACAAATCTAGTGTAGTATAGATGAGGACCTCATGAATAAGAATAAGGTTGTGTATCATGGCTCTTTATTAATTATTGGAAGAATGAGTTACACCAATATGAAACACTTTGGGGATGTTGGGAGAAACTAAGACTCTTACCCATTAGCCTCATTATGACATAGGGATTAGGATCCTCGTGACCTTATTTAGAAACATCTCAAAGGCTTGGGAATTACATATGAACATGAGCCATTAAAACATGATTTCATCTTCATAAATTCTAAAAATGATGGTGAGGTCCTTAAGAGGGCATCCATGGATGACCATAAAAAATGCCTTTTCAAGGCAATTTAGAGGGATCCATCCCTCACTATTAAGGAAGAAAAACATAGGATTATACCTCTAAGTTGATGGAAATATATGGATTATTAGTCTTCAAGGTTTTCATAACATACAAAAGTTCATGTGGAGCCCTCTCAACCAACACAAGCTATGATGAGAGAAACCCATACTACTTCTAACTCTCAAGGAGGAGAGAAAGAACCATATCAGACGAGGAGGAGGAAGACCCTCAAGTGTTAAACTAAGATCTCATCACCCAATTTCTCCACCTACTTCTCCTCAATAAACCATTCCTCCAATAGGGAAACCAATGTTGCACTAAAAAGGCAGGCCCAAAGATCCCAAAGCTCCTAGCCAGTCATTAGATACCCCTACTAGTTTAAGCACCAATGCATCATCACAAGTGGGGATTGATGATCAAGTTGAAGGTCTAACATAGGTAGAGATAAGTTTTCAAAATAGCTAACTTCTTTGGTGGATTATCCATAGGATGAAGATGAGGAGAAAGAACTAGAAATGGCCAAAGTTTTGAGCCTTGAAGAGTTGAAGGGAAAATCATCACTAGATCCCTAGCCATCAGGTGAACCTACTTATATTTATATTACTTAAATTCATATTTTCTATACCACCCCTATTATTTCCACATCCTCTATGATATCTCTTGATTCTATTGTTACTTCTATTCCCATTGTTTACTCAAATCCTATTGTCTCTATTATTTCTTCAATTATTACTAACCCTATTACTCTTGAGCCTAAGAGAGTTCATTTTAACACCACTATAGTAATCCTTACTATGTACACACAATATTTTTAAACTCTATCAATTATTCATGTTTTATCTCTTATAAGAACCCATTGAGTCTCAATATCTCTAATTACATTCCTTAAATGGTGCATTGGGAAAGGGGTGGGTAGACCATTGGTGATTCAAAATATTTTTATCCCCTATACCACTACTTTCAACCAATACAAAATTTTCCTATACACTTCCCTAGGCTTTGACACCTCTGTTACACACTCCTCCAATAAATTTACCAAATCAAACAACCCCTACTAAGATAAAGCCTCATTTTAAGTTTTATGGAACAAAGTTGGCCTAGGCCAACCCTATACTTAAAATATGTGACCATCTTACAAGATTAGGATAGCCTCAAACAACCTAGTCTAGGACCTAAATAATTTATTTATTTATTGATACAAGGTTGATTAGGTCGATTCTATTAGCTAAAACTTCAAAAGATTTTAGGTTAGATCTAACTATATATACACATCCATTTACACCATTTCATAGAGACAAATAGAGTCAATCATTAATTTACACTTCTTTATAATCTGCTCTTATGCCATTCTACTTGAGGAGTCATTGTTAAGGGTTTACACTTGGAGATAAGGATCTTTTCTTGTGGAAAATTCTTGGAATCTTTGGCCTATCTTAGTGATCCTTACAAACCTCAACAATCTCTTGCAAATCACCAGTGGCCAAGGGAGAGATTGAGTCTCAACATTTTTGTCTTCAAGCTAAGTATCTCTAACTCTTACTCCTCTATTTAAGTAGATATAACTAGCATAAGTAATGGATTTTTAATTTATTTATCTCTCCATGTATTAGGGTTATATCTATATTAAATCAATTAGAATTATTCTATGCATGTTTACTTTTATGTTTATTACCCCATTTTATGCCACATGCTTTGGTGAGCACTAGGTTATATTTTGATATACTTTATCATCTACTTATGAATAATAAAAAATAGGACTTAGCTAGGTTTATCACATGGTGTTATTTGACTAGAGGCTTTGGAACCCTCTCTAGTGATATTGTTGTTGTAAGGGACCCCTTGGTTAAGTCTAATGGATCCATATTGGTCATGACCCTAATTGTCTAAATGTACCAACAAGTGGAAGGGACAATGTGATTTATCTTCTCTGAGTTAGGATTGATTTGTAGATCAGATTCAATTTCCATTGTATACATTTTGGTGAACCTAACATGAATCTAACCCTTGTAGGTTTTCCTTCATGCCTTTATTTATTATCATTATTATATATTTTTATTCTTATAGTTGTGGATTAAATCTATTGATATAATCAAATATTTTATGCATAGGTTTAACACATAGTCGTTGTAATTACCTCTATATTTTTATTTGTAGGTCTTCTTCAACAATAGGTAACTAGATAGATCAACTCGACTTAGTTTGCTTCTTTCATACAATTTTTTAGACTTCATCAACCCAATCGAAACTATTATTAGAATAAAAGTCATCATCTAAATAACATAACATAAAAATAGCAACATCAACATCTTCAAAAATTATTAGGTTCATTTTTACCTTCTTAATAATTTATGTTCTTCATTTATAGTCCTATTTTTCATAATTTTTAGCCTATAAAACTATAACCCTATAGAGAGTTGGGTCAACTAGATAGAAATATTTTTGTAGTTTGATTTTATGTCTAGAAGACTTAGTTGATGTGTTCAGCTATGTTCTTTTGGATCTTGCTTCAATAAACAACATTGACCCTATCAATTCTATTATATACTATTTAGGATCACCTGAACTGACACTATACTCTTTAAAATAAAGGGATTAACTTATATTATTAGTAATTAATTCACTTTTTATTTTTGTTGCTTATTTGCTTAGAGTAATACACATGGACTAAATATGATGATTTTAATTTATCAATTTAGACACACTATTTTTCTTTTTCACACACTTCTAAATCACATAATACCAAAAAGCATTAAATAACTTCTACCCAAGGTATATCTACTTGGATTTCACTACCAAGGGGGAAACTGACTTGGTTTTTTAAGTATAAATACATGGTTGATAGTATATATTGGTAAATCAAACAATACCCTTATCGCTATAGGATTGTGAAGTAAGGGGGTAGCCCCTAATACCAAGCCAATACCATCACCAATATAGACCCTTTTTAGCCTCAACTACCTAAACCCATCCTTATATTGATTTTATAGTTCCTTATTATAGCCAAATATCTATCACATCTAATTTAAAAAATTATTACCACTTAAAACATTTAGGAATGACCACTTAGATTAGTATTTTTATTTTTTCTGCTTATTCTCTGATTAGTTTATATTATATTACAAAAATTATATCTACAAACATTGGTATAAGGTTTGTGATGTGTACCATAAATACATCAATTGGATTGATATAATTATTTGTGTGTTTCTTTAAAGTTTTATATAAAATTAGACTAGATCATTTACAATCATAATTGTCAAAACCTATCCTTATCTTCAGAACATAATTTATCTACTTAACTTTGTCTCCTACAATTTCAACCCTTTTTTAGGATATATTCATCTTATCTAACTCAATCTCTTAAAATCAAGTTAATTTTATTTTACATAATACATAGTTGCATAATTCAACTATGTCCTTTCTTTAATGTTTTCTATTGGTCTTCACTCCAGACTCTATCGACCTAGACGATTTTCAACTTCTTGGCTGATACTATTCGACATATAGCTAAATTTGTTTTTATATTTCATCTTTTATTTTTGATCTCAAATTCTTACTTTAAGCATCATGAAATCTACCTCAAAATCTTTTTGGATAACCTATATCCATTTAGATTATATATGGGATATTCTTCTTATATACACATAACATTTTCAACTTTTATCAAATACTGATGCTTTTTATCTTGTAAGAACCCATCAAGTCTCAATATATCTAAGTGCATGCCTTAAAGGGAACATCAAGAAAGGGGTGGTAGACCATTGGTACTTTGCAAGATTATTGTCCCTTATTTCCAATTATTACCAATCTAACCAACTGCTAAAAACATTCCCCTAAGCTATTACTCTTCTTTTACACACTCTAGAATTTTACCACCTTATGTACCCCTTGTCCTAACTTAAAGCCCATTTTTATAGTTTACATTACTAGGTCAACTGAGTTTAACTTGTAATCTTATTGGTGAAACTCATTTAGGGTCTAGGTTAGCTCTTGGTTGACCTAGTGAGTTTTTGTCAATAATGATACTAGGTCGACTGGGTTAACCCTATCGGTCAAAACTTTTGTAAGGGCTTGGGGTTAGATTCACCTATATAAACACATATATTTCACCATTATTTGAGATACATCAATAGTTATTATTCATTTTCACTTCTTTACAATCTGCTCTTCTACCATTCTACTTAAGGAGTATTAGATTAGGGTTTCTACTTGGAGAATCTAGTCTTGTGGAGAAGTCTTGGATGCTTTGGCATTTCTTAGTGATCCTCTTGTGAAGCACCTTTTGGCTAAGGGATATATTGAGTCTTTATGGATTCATCTTCTACGTAAGTATCTCTAACTTTGCTCCTCTTTTTAGTAGATAGATATAACATAAGTAATAGCTTTTGAATAATATTACTCTTCTTCTCCATTGTATTAGGTTTTTACCTATACATAGCTTAATTAGGATTCTTTTATATATGTTTAATTTTATTTATTTACTAACCCCCCACTTTGTGCTACAATATTTGGTAAGCACGAGATTATACTTATTTGCTTTACTTGTTATTAGTATAGTGAAGATGAAAACATAAGACTTAGGGTTATTGCATAGTTTTTCTTGACTAGAGGATTTGGAACCCTCCCTAGTGATATTATTTTTGATAAGAGATCCCCTAATTAGGTCTAGCATATCCATATATAGTTCATGTTATTAATTATCTAATGTATCCCCAATTAGAAGTGTAAGTAGGATCTATCTTCTTCAAGCTAAGATTAATTTATAGATCTGATGCATTTATAATTGCATACATTATAGTGAACACAACATGAATCTAAC
The DNA here is from genome assembly GCA_037957365.1 of Torreya grandis. NCBI lineage: Eukaryota > Viridiplantae > Streptophyta > Pinopsida > Cupressales > Taxaceae > Torreya > Torreya grandis. The sequence goes on from JARHVA010004853.1 coordinate 1,122,341, forward strand.
TATTGTAGGTTTTATTTCATGTTTTTCATTTCTATCATTTCATTTATTATTTTTCTATATTTGTGATTCTAGGTTGACAGTATAGGTATATTTTCTAACTTTTATGCACATGTTTAACACAAGTCACATAAAAAATTACCCTATTCTTTATGTGTAGGTCTTCATTAGATATAAGTTACTAGATCAAACAAGTTGACACAATACTCTTATTCAGCTCTAGAACAACAAACTAGGTCAAACAAGTTGAAATAGTATTCTATATAGCTTACATATAACAAACTAGATCAACTAGGCTAGTATAATCATCTTAAAAGGATTTAGAAAATAGGGAATTATAGAACTAGTTGACCCAATCAACATAGTTGGAAGAATTTGAAAACAAAATTCAAGCCACTTTAACATAAATCTCATAGTCCTTAGCATCTTCCATCCCACCAAGGTTCCTTTATTTATCTCTCTTTCAATTTAATTCTTTCTTATAGTTCTATTTTTCAAAGTTTACATTCTTTAAAATTATAATCACACAATAAACTAGTTTAACTTGGTTGACCTCATTCTATATTATATCTTCTGTTAGAAAGACTAGGTCGACCTAGTTGACTTAGTTCTTAAGGACCTATTGATATTTTTATCCCAAAAATATCATTACATCTAATATCCTAAGGGAGACCCCCTTTTTTTTAGGAAAAACCTTAAAATTACCAAAAACCCATATTTCCCTTTTGCACTATAGAATCAATAACTCTAGATGTAATTTGCACATTATCCCATAAAGCAACTACTTGATGAGTTTTATCTTTTGCTAAACCAAGCCATTCATTTCCTATGGATATGGGACCTACTCCAAGCAACTCCTAACTCCACCACCAACCACCATAATTACATTTATTACTAGGATTTTCTATATAAACTAAGTGAATTTGGAGATTTGATTATCATTTGTTTATTTTTTAAGTATGTTCTTAGAGCTCTTATAATGACTTAAACCACACCATCAAACATTGAGCCACGTGTAAAAAAGTACCTATAGGATAAGCCACAACTATAAAACTTAGAGGCCACATCATACACAGTATTCCCCTTGTAATTTCTACCACTTTTCCTACATTTTGAAATATTTTTTCAAGATTTTTCCATTTTCTATGAAAAGCTTTCAAAATCTTCCATAGATTTTAGTTATTATTTCTTGTGGCATTATTTTAGGGTTATCTATGAATTAGGTGTTTATGTATTCATTTATTCAAAAAATTGTATCAATTTTTAGGGGTATCTAGGGTTTCATTTTCAAAAGTTTCATCGTGAGGATTTTCTTCCCCAAAGTGATCATCATAAAACCCTTAGTTTTCCCTTTGAGATTTCACAATCAAAATCTAGGTTTTCACATGGATAAGAAGAATATTCCTAAGCATATGTCATTTTTCAAACCAATAAATATTCCACAAAATCTTCCAACATACCTTTAGACTTTGAACCTATCTCCATCACCTTGTACCTTTATGGGATTTAGCATTGCTTCAAACACCTAAGACCCCCACAAGCTTCTATGTCTTTATAAAAGTGAACCTGATCTAGACACCTCTCATCCCTACAAAAGTTTACATTTATCAAAACACCTTTCATCTTCATGGAATTTTCACTTTCTTTAAGGACCTCTCAATTTCATTAGAGATTTAAATTGCTTTAAACACTTATAGATTCTACCAGTTTTCACAGTTGTTTTTTCACAAGCAATAAATTCAATTTCCATGTCTCATAAGGAAATGAAGTTCAAATCCAAGGGTCATGAAGTGACTGCCATCTTGGAGTATAATGTTTTATAAATAACAAATATTGATTTAGGTCACATTAACCTAGGAGATTTTTGGGCTTGAATAAGTGTAGACTTTAAAAATGATTAGGTCTAGAGTATTTATGACTCTAGCCTTCCACAAGCTACAACCTTTCCACTATCTTTTCAAATCCCTGAGTTGGTGTTCATGTTAGCCGAACGCTATGATATTGATAAAAGATAAATCTACAATAATAGAGGGGAAAAGATTCTGAATCTAGACCCTAACTTCATTAACTTAGTGTTTGCAATCCTAAAATTTAAATCCATTTACTCTAAAGACATTTGAAAAATTCTATAAGGATAAATAATATGGACTTCAAAAAATAATAAACAAATAGTGGATCAAGTCCCCCCTCCATTGGGTTACCAAAGACCATGTATAGGCCTAATTTCATTGATGAAGTAGGGGACATTATCATACTATTGCATAGGGCCACTATAAATCCTAAAGCCAAGTGTTTTCAAGAGTGGATGTACCAATACATCTAGGTCATCTGACAAAATAATCAATACATTCATTGGGTTTAGTTATTAAGTGATTCCCTCCATAATCAATTGATGGAGGTACAAACAATAAGAAAATTCTATATGACTTCCTACATTATCTATATTTTGTGCAAAGGGAGATTATTCCCAAGCCTTAATATAGCTCCTAAGGAAATAAGAAGTGTATAACTACCACCCAACATCATTTTAGGTGAGCAAATGATGCCTTCATTTATTACATCATTATCATGTTTGACAAAGAACTTGGGAGAACAAGGTTATCACTAGCATAAGTGAGTGAGATTAGCAAATGGGGATCATATTTCATCGAGTTCCCTACCTTTTCCTACATCAGGTAATGGATTTTAGTGGTTTTCCCTATACACTTCGTATATATTTTAGCAACAAATGGACACTAATGGAGCTAGTCAGGTAGCTTGTAGAGACACAAAAGCTCATTTTTAACAAGCATAAGGTAGGGATACTATTGATGCTTGGATTTGCACCCATGAGGAGATGCTCAGCTCTCCTCATCCAAGTGGAAAAATGGAATCATCTCTCTTGCTATGGGTGACAATTCTATTGAGATGAATCTCTAGATTAAGGGCTAGCTCCTCTTGATGCACCTTTAAGCTCTTCCTAAACTAATAATTGTGTATGAAAAGGGAGAAAGAAAACACTAATAAAACAAGTGATGATGCACCAATATATGATATCCTTTCACTTGACTAAAAACACTACTTAAATACCAACAAAGTTTCTTAACACAAAACTCACAACTTTTGTGCATTATCACATCAGTGTTTCACATGTTAGATTTAAGAAGGTATTTGACATTCGAAAGAGTAACAAACAATTTCAGGAAAGAATATAGTCTTAAACCACTTCTAAAATGTATATACACTTATGAAAGAATATTAGCAAGGACCTGTGACAATACTCTTTTTGGACATTTGGTAGGAAATCAAGGATAACAGGTTAGGAAAGATAATTTTCACTAAATAAGAACAACATGATTTTGACCAATACACAATAATGCAACATGTGAGTGGAATTTTTTTTTTATCTTCAAGAGTTTCCAAGTAAAAATCTAGTTAGATCTTCCCCAATAACTACTAGAGGCTTCCAAATGAATAGAAATAATACATATATATATAGCCTTGAGAAAGAGGTCAAGCAAAGGGAAGTCTAAAAATGATTCAGACATGTGTCAACTAGAGATTAGAAAAATTATGCTATATTCTGTAAGATGTTATCTTTATGGTTACACCAATAGAATTAAGATAATTTTTTTTTTCCATAAATAGATCCATTAGTTGGAAATTTATTTTTATGTTAGTTGTTCCTTGTTGGCTCACCGAGTTGTAAAACGGTGTAACAACTCAAACTATCAAACTACCTATTTTTGCTTGTTGTGCATTAGATGTTCAATATTCTACAATGTGTCACCTTTACATTTGTCTTTAGATTCTCATGCTTCTTTCTTTAAATACAATGTTTAGTCTTTGTAGCTTGAAATTGATGTTCTATAGGCCATCATCTTTTGGGTATTTCTTTTAGATAATTTGTCCACGGCCACTTTTCTCAAAAGAATTTATTTGGGCCATTTTGTTTCCTTATTTTATTTTGGTTTTGTTCTTAGTCTTTCATGCCTTTTGGAATTCCCATGGAAACTCCATTCAGACTTTTTGTCTGTAACTTATTTTACTTGGTCTTTTCTTTGTTTCAGGCTTCTTGAAGTAGACCTTTGGCTTTGGAATGACCCTTTCAGATTTTTTGTCTTTTTCTCTATGGATTTCCTATGGATACCCTTCAAAAGATTGAAAATTATCTTTTGAAAATGCAAGTGGACCTTTCATAAATGCAAATAGCCTTTTTAGACTTCTTTGTTTGAACCTTTTATTTTGAAAATACCCTTTACTTCTTGAAAATGCCCTTTGGATTTTTTATTTGGTCCTTTTATTGAAAATAATTTTCCCACAAAAAATTCATCCCTTCAATATTTCCAAAATAATTCATTCCTTTGGTCTTTTCTCTTAGGGCACTTTTTGGATAATTTGCTCATTTCCTTCAAACAAATTGTCTAATGGAATTCCTTCGAGTTTTTTGTAAAGACCCCTTTTGAAAAGAACTCTCCTCTTTGGATTTTCTATTTGGCCCTTTGAATTTATGCAAATATCCTATCAAAAATTTTGAAGTGCCCTTCTAAAAGGAACATACCCTTCATAAGAAATATAAAGGACCCCTTCAACTTGAAAGTGGCCTTCAAAAAAATGTAAGTGTCCTTCAAAAAACTTGCAGTTATCCTTTGGAATTTTGGAAACAGTCCACTTAGCCTCAAAGATACCCTTTATAAAGATGAAACATACCCTTCAAACTTTTGTAAGTGGTCCACTTTCCCTTAAAAAATTCATGATTGTCCTTTCAAAAAAATGAAAGAGACCACTTTGTCTTTGAGAGATTTCTTTCACACAAATTGTCTAAAAGAATTCATCACTTGGCTGGAAGAAAACCTGAAAGAAATAAACTAAACAAAAAAAGGCCTTAGACAAAAATTATAAAGTAATTATTTAAAGGATTAAGACATAAAAGTTAAAATAATTTCTCAAAGGCTTGGTAAAGACCAAAAAGAGCTTTTCGAAAGAATTAGGCTTGCACATTTGTTATGGGCTTGTATAGAACACTTCTCACATACTAGACTTGACCAAAGATATGGACTTAGGTAGCTAAATTTTCAAATAGGGGGTGACCAATTTTGGCTTGAAAATCCAAAATTTGGTCAACAATATGGTGACTTATAGGAGTAATATGCCTGCTATGATGATCATACTAGTAACCTTATCCAACTAAGGGTCAATGGAGTCAATAGATTCTTGAAGATAATTAACAAAGATTTTTCCAAAACAAAACACAAGGAAACACACCACATAACAATAACAAGACCAAGCAAAGACAACATAAAACTAGACAAAGACAAACTAACACATGTGCCTAAGCACTTAGGGAACACAAAAAATAGGAAATTATGTACAATAGAAAAGAGAGCCTCAATAACAATGCTTTAATTATATCTCATTGAATGGGACATGAAACTCCTATCCATCCAACTTTGAGAGTTGAAAATCATTGTGTTGTTTGCACTATGTGATTACATACAAGCCACTGCATAAAACATCAAACTTTGTATGTCTTTTAGGCTTGGCCCTATCTTTATCCCATTTTAAGACAATGTCTCCTTATTTGAAACTCTTTGTCATGGATTTCTTGTCAAAATACTTATTTATTTTCTCTTGGTGAGTTGTCATGGTCTATATAGCTTTATCTCTTGTCTCCTCAAGCTCCATCAACATGCATAACCTAACTTTCATGTTCTCATTCTCCATTAGTTGTAGTTGATAGGTGAGGTATAAAGCTAGTAACTCAAATGAGATAGGAATCCTAGCCTCCCTTACATACACAAGTGTGTATGGTGAGTTCCCAATTTCTCTCTTTGGATTTATTCTATCAACCTAAAGGGCTATCTTTAACTTGGTGTGCCAAGTCCTCTGATTCTCCTCCATAGTTATCTTTATGATCTTAATTAAATTTTTGTTTGTAGACTCAGCTAATCTATTCTCTTAGGGGTAGTAGTTGGAGGATGTGCTGAGATAGATGCCATGTTTCAAAGCCCATTCACTTGTCCTTGCTCCTAGAAAGGCCAATGCATTATCTGAGATGATTATTGAAAGATATCTAAATTTGGTTACTATACCTTCATAGAAGTCTAGGACCAAGTTTTCATTTAACTCCTTAAGAGCTATAACTTCCACCCATATTTTAAAATAATTAGTGGTAGTCAACACCCACTTATGACCAACACTAGGAGGATTGATCAGACCTATAAAATCCAAACCCCATTACATGAAGGGTTTCTCAACCTGGATTGGATGAAGAGGTGAGGTAGATGATTTTTTTTACCATCAAAAAGAGCACACTTTTGGAATTTTCTCACCCAAGCATGGGTGTCTTTGAATAGGTTGGTCCAAAATTAACTAGCTCTCATAATATTTATAGCTATAGTTCTTAAAGAAAAGTGACCACCAACTGGTCCATCATGAAACTCATGCAACACTTTATCAATCTAATTTGAATTAATGTACATAAAAATCACACCTAAAAAGTCTTTTCTAAATATCACTCCATCAACCAACACATAGGGAATGGATTGCAGCCTAAAGTACCTCCTCTTGGCCCTATCAAGACCTTGTGGACACTCATCAGTTTGAAGAAAATGGATCGTGTCTTATGTCCAACTCCTTATGGTTTAAGGTACAACTATTTTAGGATCATCATGAAGTTACAAAACAACCTCCCTTTGTTCTTTCAAATCTGAAGCAAGATGCTCACACAGTCCTTTTCCTTTTACTAACTTGGTTGTCTTGATCTCCACATCATCCATCACTTTGCTGATCCAACCTGCCCTTTTCTCATTCAAATATTTGCTCCATAGAAAATATTTCACACCAATATGAGGCACAAAAATATGAATCTTATTATTAGATAACATATGTATGAACCTCTTTAAGATCCTTTTAATTGAAAGCACTTATTCCTCTACATATATATATCTTATCTCATAACCTTCTAGACCTTGAATGAATAAGGTAATAGGTTGTTCTAGCTTTTCATAATTAGCTTGAGTAAGCATGGTAGATATTACCTCTTCATTATGAAAATTATATAGGTTTAATTCCTTGGAGAAGTTAGGACTTTTAAGTGTAGGATCCTGGGCAATGGCTTGCTTGATCTCTTCAAAACTTTCTTTTCTCTTTCCTGTCCAAGTGAATATCTCATCCTTCCTTAACATAGATGTCAAGGGCTTGACCAGGTTATAAAAATCAATGATGAACATCCTAATTAAGTTTATCTTACTAAAGAAGCTTTGCAAACCCTTTTTATGTTTAGGTAAAGACAATACCAAGATGACACTTACTCTTTTTGGATCAATGGATAGACCTTTCTTGGAAACAATGTGGCCTAATATTTTTCCTTCATGAACAACAAACACACACTTATTTGGTTTTATAGAGATCCCAAACTCTCTACACCTCTATAAAATCTGCCTTAGGTGTTTTAAATGATCATTTGCATCCTTGGAGAAAACTGTCACATCATCAAGATAAACCAATACAATGTCATTGATTAGTCCTTAGAAACCCATATCCATTACATGTTGGAAAGTAGCTCCAAATTTTGAAAATCCAAATGGCATATTCCTATAGGCATATGTGCCCCATTTTGTGGTGAAGGTTGTTTTGTATTGGTCACTTTCTTTCACCAAAATTTGATTGTATCCAGAATAACCATCTAGGAGAAAAAACATCTCACTACCTACCACCATTGTGGAATTTGCACCATAGAAGGGAGGGGGTAATGATATCTCAAATACACTCTATTTAAGTCCCTTAAATCCACACACAACTTGATTTACCCATTCTTATTTCTAATAGGGACTAAATTGGCTAGCCAGTAAGAATGTTTGATAGGAAAATTGATTATAGACTCAATCAACTTAGTGAGATCTTTCTTCATGAGTGGTTCAATTTCAGGATTGAATAGCATTTTTATTTGTTTGATGGGTTTTTCATTTTAATCTAGCTCTATGGTGTGTTGATGCCAAGCTTGGATCAAAACCCTTCAAGTCACTATACTCCTATGCAAAAATATCACTAAATTCTTTGCATAGTTTAATGAAATCATGCCTTTCTTGACTAGTGCATACCTTTCTAAGAGAAATTAACTTATATTTGAAGATCTATACCATTTCATAGTTATCTTTCTTGTTTGACATGCTTACCTTATCCTTCTTGAGCTGGTCATTTTCATTGAATATGCTTACAAGAGTCACTAGGCCTTTGAGAAGCTTGTTAGACTTTAACTGAACAATCTACCCTCCATATTACTATTGAAGCTTAGACTGATTAATTTTAGATAACTCAACCTCTTCTTTTAGGAAGATGTCTATCTATTCATCACTCTCAAAAACCTGCCAATTGGTGACATTATCTAGTATAGAAGGTCTCATAATCACCTTTAGATGAGGTTGATTTTGTCTTCTCTTATGCCTTTTGGAACATCAAATTGAGCACCAATAGATGTAAATATATCAGCATGCTTATTATCTTCCCTTGTAATATAATTTATATTAAATGCCATGAAGTCTTCTAAAATGTCCCAAACTCTATGCTTATAGGATTTGAGCAAGGAGTTCTTGGTCAAACTCTATCCTCTAACTTGATTGACAATGAGCTCGCTATCACCAAACACTTGTAATTATTTGAAACCTCTTTTCCTTTCCCAATAGAGGCCAAGAATGAGGGCCTCATATTATGCTACATTACAAGAACAAGAAAACTAAAATCTGAAATTTGAAAAATATCTTTCTTTTGAAGGTGAAACCAACATTGCTCCACCACTAGCCCCAATCTTGCTTTTAGACCCATCAAATAAAATATACCATAATCCATTCACATCTTCATTTGACTTCATCAAATTGGGCATGAAATAATCATTCTCATACATATAATATAATCCAAGATTACATTCCTCAATAAACTTGTAAGGATCATGTACATAGTTGTCATCTCCCCACTCATCTAGGAATAAATCAAAAACTCCTTCAAGGGAAGATGATGGGGATTAGTCAATGTGAAATTCTTCTTCATCAATGATAGAATATTTGAAATTTGATACCTTAGGTTATTATGGTTCCAAGTGATCTCTATGAATAGGTTCTAACTCAATCTTCACCTTGGTGCCATACTTTGTTCTAAACACCATGTAGGACCAGTTAGCCACCAAGTATCCACCTATCTTGGATGTAAAGTCTCTTGACAATCAAAGAGTAAAATATGGAGGTAAATATGATACTAACACATCATGAGGGATTTAAAAAGTAGGAAAATAATGAAGAATCATATTCAAACCTTTCACTACCCCTAAAGTTTTGGCTGTGATCCATCTAATTACAAAACTCCTTTGGTCATTGGCTCATATTTGATATCTAGCTTATCTGCTATGCATTTGGGCATAACTAATGTGTTTTCTCCACTGTCTATGATGAAATTATGAACCAAAAAATCAAAAATAATTAAATATATTTATAAAGGAGGAGTCTTATCATATTTATTCACCTGACCATCTATAGATTGAGTTCCATTGACCAAAACCACATTGTCACTTCTAAGTGGGCCAACTTATGTACCTAGTCCATGCAATTCCTTTTGGAGTATATCTTTATACCCTAATAATGTTAGAGAATCCCATAATGAGATGTTAATATGAATATTACTCATCTGGAATACAACATTAATAGAAGGATTACTTACCTTGGGGTTCTCTTTATGAACATTTGCACCTTGTGATGTAGCTTATGGAGGTAGGGTTGTAGCAACTATCCTAAAATTTAGAATCCTTTGATTTTATTTTGATTTAGGACCTGAATTAGGCCTTCTTCCCATCTGATTTTATGTAGGAATAAAAATAGGTCCTTTATTTTTTCCTTGAACTTCTTCAATGGCCCTTTTCTTTGATCTACTGTTGGTAGCCACACTAGCATTTTGATTGCTTATATTCCCCACGTAATTAATGGCACAAAACTCACCATCCAAATGATTAATGAGATTGAAATTAGAATGAACATATCTACTCTCCATACTAAATTGTGTTAGCATCTCAAAATTTGAAAATTGAGATGTTGATCACCTTATGTAGTCATGCCTTGATTTTGCATCTCATTGGCATAAGCAACATGTTCTTGACCTTGCTCAAAAGAAGGGTAGTTGGGTTGTTCCTAGACCAAATTGGTTTGAGTGGGAATAAGGGATTTAGAGGATGAGGTAATATTATGATTATAACTTTTATAAGGCTTGGCATGGGTGATTTGGCCTTGTCCCTAATTATTACCCTGAAAAGGAGGTCTGTTTGTTTGTCCAAACTAGTTGTAGGATTGATAAGGCCTATAGCTTTGGAATTGTTGCATTTTGAGACTAAAAAATTCATTAATAAAACTTTGAAGTAGGATTTTTACTTCATGCATTTCATTGGTAGTGGTAATTGTAGATTTTTCTTAACCAGGCAAAGGAGCTAAAGTGGGTAACACATTTTGACTAAGAGAATGCAAATTAGGGAATAATGGTATTGGAGGTCTAGGAGCTATCTTTCCCACTTGAACAAGACAATTCTAAACATTTATGTCTATTTCATTGGCAAAAATAAATGTATTTCCACCCATAGACTAAATCATCATAACAATGTCACTATCAATGCTTTTAAGTAGTACAAAAATGTATAATTTGTAGTTAGCCTCACAAGAATTGGGATTTTGTCCCAAGTTTTTTGAAACCTAGTATTTAAATCCTACATGAATTCATGTGGTTACATCTTTATTGTGGTAAATTTATCATCAATAGATAGGTGATCACTTTTTTTCCCAAACCTATCAGTCAATAGGGTCCCCAACTCATCCCATGAGCCAATAGAATTTATAGGTAGGGTCCCATACCAATCCAAAAAATTTCATTTGAAAGACAAGGCTAAAAAACTAATGGATACATTTTATTGAGTGATGTTATGGATATTAAAAAAGTTTTTTATATTATTGATATGTTCAATGGCAATAATTAGACCATCTTCACTAAAAAATGAGACACTTTTGATAGTAGCACCTAGGATTTGATCATATTGGGCAAGCTGCAAGGGAGATGCCCCTCAAAAAGGCACAAAAGGTTGTCTTCTATCCATATTAGTAATATTAATAAAGACATTATGAATAATATGCAACATAAATTTGGAAGGTTTAAACACAAACTCTCTTTTGTAGGGATGAGTGTTGACAAACCTGGACCTTTTAGTAGAATATGGAGATAATTCCACAAACTCAAAGGGTACACCTTTAGTAGAAAACCTAGTGGTCAATTTTGACATGGAAAGAAGGATTGATAATCAACCAAAGACTTTAAATTATTCAATGGAATTTCTAGGTACTGAATGTATATACTTCTTTATCTACAAATGTGTCAAGACTAGCACCAATCTTGAACAATCTTCTAGGACTTAGAGTCCCAAGTCTTCTCAGACATGCCAAAAATTATTGACACTTGGATTTGCACCCTTGAGGAGATACTCAACTCTCCTCATCGAAGTGGTAAAATAGAATCATCTCTCTTGCTGTGGCTAACAATTTTTTTGAGATGAATCTCTAGATTAAGGGCTAGCTCCCCTAAATACACCTTTAAGCTCTTTCTAAACAAAAAATTGTGCATGAAAAGGGAGAAATAAAACAATAATAAAATAAGTGGTGATGCACCAATATATGATATCCTTTCAGTTGACTAAAAACACTACTTAAAGAATAACAAAGTTTCTTAACACAAAACTCATAACTTTTATACATTATCACATCAATGTTTCACATGTTAGATTCAAGAAGGTATTTGACATTCAAAAGAGTAGAAAACAATTTCAGGAAAGAATATAGTCTTAAACCACTTCTAAAATGTCCATAAACTTATAAAATAATATTAACAAGGACCTATGACAATACTCTTTCTACATATTTGGTAGGTAATCAAGGATAACTGGTTAGGAAAGATAACTTTCACTAAACAAGAACATGATTTTGACCAATACACAACAATGCAACATGTGAGTGGCAAAACTTGTTTTATTTCTTCAAGAGTTTCCAATTACAAATTTGGTTAGAGCTTTCCCAATAACCAGTGGAGGCTACCAAATGAATAGAAAGAATACATATATATAGCCTTGAGAAAGAGGTTGAGCAAAGGGAAGTCTAAAAATGATTCAAACATATGTCAACTGGAGATTAGAATAGTTATGATGCATTATACAAGATGTTATATTTATGTTTATTCCATCAGAATTAAGATATTCCAAACTGCATTTTACCATAAATGATATATTGGTTGGAAATATGTTTTTATGTTAGTTGTTCCTTGCTGGCTCATCAAGTTGTAAAACAATGTAACAAATCAAACTATCAAACTACCTATTTTTGCTTGTTGTTCATTAGATGCTCATGATTCTAACATTTTTAACCTCTACATTTGTCTTTAGATTCCCATGTTGTTTTCTTTAACTGCAATGGTTAGTCCTTACAGCTTGAAATTGATGTTCTATGGGATATCATCTTTTGGGTTTTTCTTTCAAACAATTTATCTGCGGACACTTTTCTTGAAAGAATTCATTCAAGACATTGTGTTTCCTTATTTTATTTTAGTTTTGTGCTTATTACTTCATGCCCTTTGGAATTACCATGAAAATTTCATTCATACTTTGTGTTCACAACTTATTTTGCTTAGTCTTTTCTTTATTTCAAGATTTTTGAAGTGGACCTTTGGATTTGGAATGACCCTTTCAGATTTATTGTCTTTTTATCTTTAGGTTTCCTATGGATGCCCTTTAGAATATATCACATACCTTTAGAATATTAAAAATTATCTTTTGAAAATGCAAGTGGACCTTTCATAATTGTAAATAGACCTTTCAAACTTCTTTGTTCAGACCTTTTCTTTTGAAAATACCCTTTGATTCTTGAAAATGCCCTTCAACTTTTTTGTTTGGTCCTTTTCTTGAAATAATTCATCCCTTCAATATTTTTGAAATAATTCATTCCTTTGATATTTTTGCTTAGGGCACTTTTCAAATAATTTGTTCATTTCCTTCAGACAAATTGTCTGAAGGAATTCCTTCGATTTTTCTGTAAAGACCCCTTTTGTAAAGAACTCTCCTCTTCAGATTTTTTGTTTGGAACTTTGAATTTGTGAAAAAGATCCCATCAAAAATATTGAAGTGCCATTTTGAAAGGAACATACCCTTCAAAATAAATGTAAATGACCCATTCGACTTGAAAGTGGCCTTCAAAAAAAATTAAGTGTCTTTTGAAAAACATGTAGTTGTCCTTCAGACTTTTGGAAATGGTCTAGTTTCCCTTTAGAAATTTTGGATTATCCTTTAAAAAAAATGAAAGAGACCACTTTATCTTCAAGAGATTTTTTTCAGATAAATTGTCTAAAAGAATTCGTCACTTGGATGAAAGAAAACTCAAAAGAAATACACTTAACAAAAAAAGGCCTCAGACAAAAATTCTAAAGTAATTCTTGAAAGGCTTAAGACACAAAAACTAAAAGAATTTCTCAAAGGCTTGGTAAAGACCAAAATGAAATTTCCAAAAAAAATAGGCTTGCACATTTATTATGGGCTTGTATAGAACACTTCCTTTATACTAGAATTGACCAAAGATATGGAATTAGGCATATAAATTTTTAGATAGGGGGTGACCAATTTTGGCTTGAAAAGCCAATATTTGGTCAATATATACATTTCCCAATTTACATTGGCTAATACACATGCCAATACCTCCTTAAGGCCCAGTGTGTCAAAGTTAAAATATGTTAGATGATGCTTAAGACTTTGGAGTCAAGGCCATTTTTTGATATATATGGAAAGATCACCAGCACATTAGCACTTGAAACATATGCTCATGTGCCATACTATGAAGATTATTAGGAAGATTATGAAGATGAGGAAAGCATTAGGATGAGAGATTATTATAGGATGTCCCTATAGCAAATCAAAGATTATGATCTGGCACCAGTTCCAGATGACTTTATAGATGATGAATCTATAGTGGACCCAATTTATTATACATAGGTCATCACATAACCCCTTTTACTATTAAAGTGGTCTATTTTATAATCCCTTTGTTTGATATAACAACTCATGTAATCAATAGAACAATCAATTGGATAAAGAGCAAGAGAGTTCACATCAAAAGGGAAACAATAGGGGTCTAAAAAAAGATTTTAAAGCTTAAGGTTCAGGAGGTTACTCCATCAGAAGAGGATCCAATAGAATCATCAAAGGAGATAAAGAAAAAGAAGAAAAATACTAAGGCTAAGAAATGGTAATCTAGTAGAATGGGGGAAGCTACAAAATAACCAATTGACTTTCCATCTAAAGACACAACAATAACATAAGCTTCCACATCTTCAATCCCCATGACTATCATAGTGAAAACCCCCATCTCTATTTTTCTCCCTCCTCCTACCTACATTGCTCTAGAGGTTTTAACATCTCTAGTGTCAACTCCACATCTTACCTCCACTCCTTATACATCTACAGTTTCCAATTCACCTTCCATTCTAGCCACAATAAGCTAAGAGTAGCCAACATAATTGAGTTATTAGACACTCAAGGTCCCCCATTAGTGGAATCTCAAGTTTCCACTCCACTTTCCCTTCCTCCAATTTCACCTTCCCCTTTCATTTCATTCCCTCTTTCCATTCCATTCATACTCCCCTCCATTTTATCCCCATTAGTTTCCAATACCACCCAATAGTACAAAGCTATGGACTCAGTCATCCTAACTTCAATCCCATAGGCTACCCCAAGTCCTGAGGTAAGTACTATTTTGCTTTCATCTCCACTCACTTTCCTTACATCACCAACCTTGAGTGGTCCCACACATCTCATTAATTCATTTAACGCTTTAGATTCCACTCTTACCACTATTCCCAAATTCACAATCCCTATGTCTATCCCATATTCCACTCCCCTCAAAAACAGAATTGTTTATGTTGCACCCACCTCATCCTCTTCCACTATTTCCACAACTCTTTTAGTAGAAATTGGAGTAACACAAGTGCTTGATGTAAATGTAGGTTTTCAACCTAATGATGGGATTAATATGTCATAATCACCTTCTAAAAATGAATAACATCATCCTCCTAGGATTTCATAATGGTTATAATATCTTCTAGTGCAACAACATCAGCTACTAATTCATCAGTGATAGTTTATATGCAACTACAGGCTACCCTTAGTTGGCTAGCCCAATCAGTAGGGAAGAAGAGGAAACAAATGATTGACACAAATACATTGGACTTTGGTTTCTCAAAGGTCCAAAATAATTCCAAACCTACTCCCAAGACCCCTTCATGAATATTTAATTATGATAAAGGAGAAAGGTATGTTAAAATTGCAATACCCCCACTAGACAAATCAAAGAAAGATATTATGGTTGAGGATTATTAGATTTTTAAGATCCATCTTGGATGGCCAATAAAAAAGGGATTGAAAAATGATGTGTAATCTATCATCAAATCTATCTTTGAATAGATTGATCATGATAAGGTTACCAAGGATGAATTGAAGAAAAAGGTGGATCAACTTACAACAACATTAAACCCATTAAATTTGAGTGAATCATTGGAATAACCACAATAGTGTAGCCAATTGATCAGAGTCTAGATCAAGCTACAATTGATTCATTTTGAGAGATTACTCACATGGGAAGGGATATGAAACAATGGTCTAAGGAAATCATTTCTAATGGGAATAAAATAATTGTAGTAATAATGGATCAATATGAAATGATCAAAGAGAAAGAATATTTTGAAAGAACATGTTAATAAATATGGAGAGATTCAAACCTTGAATCTATATTATCCTAAATTGATAGTTGTAGGTTTAATTGATGTACATATACTTGTTGTTGATAACATACTAAAGAATGAGGTTGAGCATGAATAATTACATAGATCAACTCAATTTCGAATAAGGATATTAATAAAGTCTGCTCACTAGGCCAAAGTAGCTCATGATAAAGTTATTCACATACATCAAAAGAATTATGAATATGATGTCATGTCAACAAATATATGAATTAGAGAATCTATGATAGGTTGAAGAGGTCCAAAATAAGTTCAAGGATGTTGTTTAAAAATAATCTACAAAGGATATAGTCTTCATCCTGAGTTTTATCCACAGGTTTGTCAAATATGAAAATGCAATGAATAGGATAAGAATAGAGATGCAGGGAAAAAAGAATTTTAGAAGATAATTGTTTTATGTTCAAGTATATTGTGCATCTTATCATATTTAATCTTATAGACTAGATGAATAGAAAATACAAGAAGTTTTCAAAACCTTTGATATATATGTTGAAAAACTCCAAGCTAAGAAGGATAAGAAAGTCGAGGAAATTTTGAATTTTGATTAACTTTCTATTGAAATATTTTCACATGTTATATTTCATGTTTGCAAAACATTATAAGTTGTAATTTTAAAGGAAAAAAAAAATTATAACTCTTTTTAAGAAAGAGAAATTTGTATTTTTTGACAATGTGAAAGTTGTAAAAAGCAATTGTAAATTACACTTTCTATTTTGACAAATTACAATTTCTAAAAGTGTAAAATCATGAATTACAAATTGCAAGTTCCATTTTGACAAAAGTGATTGACTCAAAAATTGTAAAAGTCTCACTTGTGTTTTGTAAGTTAGGGTTTTGTAAAGGTAACTTAAGTTATCTTTTGAAAAGTCAAGTTTAACTTGGGTGCCACCTATTTTGCATGAAGAGCTATTTTTAGTTGTTGGAGATGAAGAAGCTTTACATGGAGATCTTTTAATTCCATCCATGCCATTCCACATTAAGTATCATGCCCAGCTCTTACATGCCACTTTCTAAACTAATCTACAAGTCCAAGATACCAGGAATAGAGAAATTCACCCCTTTTGCATGAAGTTTTAGATCTACATAGTTTCTCTAACTAGGTGTTCAAGTTTTGATAACTGCATCTCATGTAAGAAATATTTTTGTAAAGATGGGAAGACCCCATGTCCCAAATCATGTTTTTACTATTAAAGGATATAATTTATGTATTTTGAATGTATTTTCTACAATCTATAACCTTTGGAATGGAAATAAATTGAAGATTTACCTCTCTTGTCTGAGAAATATCTATGTATACCAATCATTTGAGTGTTTGTGGAAGTTTTGTTTCTTGTTCTAGTCATAAGAAATTCATTTGTGGTATTTTTGCCCTTATAAAAATATTATTTGATTAAAATAAATAACTCTTTTCCCCTTCTTGAAAATAACTAAATATTGCCTCTCATTTTTCATTGTGTATGAGTTTGTGTTAAACCAATCTCAATATAATTTTCTATTTCATTATATTCATCAAGCAAACATTACGAACCACTAAGATATCTGATGTAACCACCATTTTAGTTTTGTAAAGTCTCAATTTTTCCCTTTTCCTTATCAAAGTTTAGTTTAGGATAAAGAATATTAAGAGATAAAAATTTCCATAAAACTGATATCTTATTAGTTACATCAGATTAAGTGAAATAAAGATGGCCTTATCTAGAGATTAATATCAAATAGCCATAGTCCCATGGCTAAGAGGTTTTCCCATTTTATCATTAGGTGTTTCATAGTGAGTTATTCCACATTAAAGAATGAGTGCAAGACTTATGCGATAATAGTTTTTTGCACGCTTGGTGGGACACAAAAAATATAAAGAAATTGGTGTTATTTTTGGCAAACATTACATCATCTTTAAATGCATTCCAAAGGCACTTGGAAACTCCACTATTTTATGGTTTTAGGATTTTAAGGGTTATGCATGCCAAGCTGACAAAGGAGATCAACTACAAAAGGTAAGAAAGCTTATTTTTCAAAATTGTCATTTTCACTTAAAAGGAGATCAAAATCAGTTGTACCTCATTATAAATTATATCTGACAAGTGTATTTTCATCTCCTATAATTAATCCTACTCCCATTAGTATTATTCCTCATACAATGGCCAAAAAGTTTGTAGCCTTCAATGGGACCAGCCCTCTCTAGTTGGCCCAATATGATGATATACCAACCTTGACCTTAAAAATCTTGCCATATTTTACTAGTAAAACCTCTACTAATTCCATGGAGCACATACAAGATATTTTCAATTTATGCACCATACATAATGTGGTATAATAGAATGTTGCAATTAGGTTCTTAGTCTCTTCCTTCAAGGGTAAAGCTTTACAATGGTACATAGGTCTTGCTCCCAACTCGATCCAAGTTTGAAATGATTTAGGTACCGTACTATGTGCCCAGTTAGAAGATAAGAGTGACCACCTTTCATTGGTTGAATATTTAACCACCATTCAATGGGATCCTCATGAGCTCATGACTAATTTCAATTTCTACTTCTAGAAGACATGGAATAGAATTATAGCACTAGTAAAGCCAATTACAAATAATGCTTCTCTATATTACTTGATAACCCTAAATAATTATAAAGTTATCATAATTTAGTCTATAGGTGGCACCACACTTCCTAATGCTTATGAAATTATAATAAGGGCAAAAAATTATTTAATCTGATCTAGAAAAATTACCCCAAGACCATCAACACCTCTATTTCTAAAAGTAACTCATATATCACTTGTACTTGCCCCAATTCCCACTATGATCAAGGCACCAAATTTGACCCCCACTCCTAAAGATGAACTATATGAGGTCAAATCACTACTCAAGAGTTTCAATAATGAGTTAGTAGTTATGAAGAGGCAACAATCTCATAATTATAAACCTTATCAATAGGCTAACCTAGCATATTAGCCCAAAAAACAACCATATCAGAGAGATAGGAAATAATACCAAGGGAATTAGTAACTGTAGGTCAAAATGCATAACCAAAACCCCTACATATCCATGCCTTACCTACACCAAATAATTCCAAAGCCATTGTACCTATTCAAAACAACTTGGTTCAAGACTATGAGTGGTGTTATCCCTATTCACAACCAATTAATTAGAACATTTCCCCCAAAAGCATCATCAATCAAGATTTGATGGTGAAAGGAATGACAATTACATAGGGGCAATAATAAAAGTCTACTTCCCAATAATAATACACATAAGAACCTACTCAAGGAGAAGCTACTCTTCTAAACTGGTAAGAAGAAGAATTTTGTGGAGTAAATCAAGAGGAGACATTTTTCAATGGTGGAGGTTTAGTGATAGCAAATACATGATGAAATAAAAGAGTAATCAAGAGTGATCATCCCCTAGGATTGAACAAGCTTCAAATTTCAAGGTTGTACCAGAACCTATAAATAACAACATAGTGCGAAGGCCACCCTTTGTACCTACTAGCCAACCCAAATAGAAATTACCTACTCCAAATCTTGTGAAAGAAGATAAAACTCTAGAAAATATGTAGCCAAAGGTTGGTAGTATCCATTTTACCATTATTGAGAAAATTAAAAGGACTAATCTGAATGTCATTATGTGGGATGCACTATCTATGCTGGCATAAACAGATACGCTACAAGAGGCCTTGAATAATTTTCAAATAATAAATAAGGCTCTAGCTAAGGGGACTAATACTATAACTAATTTATGTTAGCCACAAATTGAAGCTAATATGGGCAAAGTAATCCTCCCCTTTCTATCTCTCATTAATAGTTGGGAAGCATCTAGTTCATAATTGCATGGTAGATTTAGGGATTAGTAGTTTTGTTATGCCCAAAAAGATAGCTAATGTTCTTAGCACAAAATATACACCTATGAATAAGGGAATGGTTTAATTGGATGAAAATGCTATTCAAACATTAGGAATAATAAAATATTCAAATCTCACTATCCATGCTTGTCCTAGTTTATGAATTTCCCAAGATATCTAAATTATTGACCTTCCTCTTTATTTTGCCATTTGCCTTTCACAGGATTTTACCAAAAAAATGGGAGGATATTTGTCTATAGATTGGTCTCACATGTTCCTTAGAATAAGTTATGGGATAAGAGTAAAAATAATATTTAATCTAATAGATAAGGATCATATTTAACCATATACCCCTCCTCTCATGAACATAAACTACCTATTACAATATCAAGAAGAAACTAATCATGAGGATGCAACCACCACAAAATATATCCTTGATATTCTCTTAGATGAATGGGGATCAACCTTCCAGTTTTATCTTTATGACCATGTAGAATAAATTGGGTTGGGTACATATTTCATACATGATAATAATGCAATCATTCCCAATATCTTCAAACAAGCTGAAGATCTTCAAGGTGTATGGCAATTATTCTTCAATGGTTTGAGAAGAAAAAATGGAGTGGGTGAAAGTGTTGTCTTGGTCTCTCCCCAAAAAGAGATTTATTTTTATTATTTCAGAATTTAATTTAGTTTCACTAATAATGTAGCTAAATATGAAGCCCTAATTTGAGGACTAAAACTAGCCAAATAAAGAGGGATAGATTCTCTGTAGATATTTGGTGATAGTGAACTGATTGTTCACCAAGTAAGATCCAAAAACATGACTAAGAATAATTTATTGAGATATTATAAGCATAGGGTATGGGACCTATTCAAATATTTCACCACTTTAAATATTCAAGGAGTGCTAAGATTATGAAATAATGATGTTGATCATATGGATTCAGTGGGCTCCCTTTATAACTTACTTGAGGAGATAATTAAAGAAAATAGCCAATATGAAAAATTGGTGGTAAGATCATCTATTCTTGAAAATGTCATTAATTTAAAAGTCTTTGATAATGATCAACAAATTGTAAACTTATTGAGAGAAGAATTTGAATTCTTAGATAGGAACCAACCTAAGCTCCAAGGTCAATATGGGGATCAGATCATCTAGCTAAAGATGAACAATCTACCTATGGGTCTTGTAACATTAGAGAACATATTGAATTTAGATGACCAAATAAGAGGCAAAAAAAATAATATTTTAGTCAATGAAGAGGATTAAGAGCCAATGGTCATCTTAGAAGGTAAAACCCTAAAGCTAGGGAAGGTATGTAATAACTCTGAGATTTTTTTTTAATGAATTATTCCAATAATTTGATCATAACTTCACTTGGAGCTGTTACGATCTAAGAGGGTTTGATCCTAGTTTAACCCAACATTTAATAGAGTTGGATCCAAACACTAAGCCTATCAGATAGAAGCAAATGCCAATTAATCTAAAGATAGAACCATTGATGAAAATTAAGCTTACTAAATTGATAGAATCTAATATAATTTTTCCCATCAAGAACTCATCTTGGGTTGCCAATCTGGTCCCTATCATAAATAAAAATGGTGAAATCATGTTGTGCATGGATTTTAGAGACCTAAATAAATCATCCTTAAAGGATCACTAGCCTTTCCCACCTATGGAGCAAATTTTACAAACTATAAAAGGATCTAAAAGGTTTTCCCTTCTAGATGGTTATTCTAGCTATAACCAAATCCTGATACAAGAGTCAGACCAATATAAAACTACCTTCACCACAAAATGAGGCATGTATGCATACAAAAATATGCCTTTTGGTTTGACCAGCGATGGAGTAACATTTCAAAGAGCCATGGAGATGAAATTCATAGGACTAATAAATGAAATGATCTTGGTATATTTAGATGATATCACTGTTTACTCAAAGCATGCTAAAGCACTTATGTACCACCTTAGAATTTTTTTGAAAGGTGCATAGAATATGGGGTTTCCTTAAACCAAAAGAAGTTAAGTTTTGTGGTCTATGAAGGGAAACTATTGGGGCACATAGTGTCAAAGGAAGGTCTTGAGATAGACCCAAAAAGAGTTAGTGATATATCTGTATTGGCACTACCAAGCCATAAGAAAGGAATTCAAAGTTTCTTTGGGAAGATTAATTTTGTGAGAAGATTTGTCTTGAATTTTTCCTCCCTAGTAAAACCCCTCACTGCAATGCTCAAGAAGCGTACCATTTTTAGTTGGACACAATATAGAAGAGACATTTTTCAAGCTATAAAATAAACTATCTCTCAGGTTCCTACCCTAGTCAACCCAAATTATGAGAAAGACTTCATTCATTATGCATTCAGAGGGGAAGAAAGCATCTCAACCATTCTAACTTAGCACAATTAGGAATAATTAGAATAATTAATATATTTCTTCATCCAATCCTTGAAAGGATATGAGGAGAATTATAGTTTTGTGGAGAAGTAGGTATATGCCATGATTATGGCTCTTAAAAAAATTAGGCATATTCTCTCTAATAACAAGATTCATTTGATGGCAATCCACCCAAGTGTTAAAGAATTCCTGAGCAGCTAGGAGATAAATGAAAAGTGATCAAGATGGATTGCCAAGGTCATGGAATATGATGTGGACATAAAATTTACCAACCTGGTAAGAGGAAAAGGTTTGTTTGAATAACTATATTTTGATATTAAAACTAATAAACCAAGACCTGAAGTAGTATATGCTCAAAATGCATCTCAACCAGCCAACCTACCTATTTTTAGTAGTTAGATCCAAGACATGACCAAATTCTTATAGACTGGTGAGTATCCATATGATCTTTAATAGTCTAAGAAAAGGTATTATAAACTCTAGTCTTTTCCTTATGTCCTTATTGATGGAGTACTATTTAGAAAGGATATGAATGGAGTTATGTTAAGATGTATTGAGCATGATCAAGTTCTGAAGTTACTTCAAGAATTCCATGATGGTCCATTAGGAGGGAATTTTTCCATAAGAACCATGGCCATAAAAATAATGAGATGAGGCAATTACTAGCTTGAATTATTCAAATATGCCCATCGATGGGTAAGAAATTGTGAAAAGTGCTCTTATTTTGCCAGCAAGCAAAAGTTATAAGCCTTTCCTTTTAGGCCTATTATTGAGGTCAACATACCCCCATTTCTAAAAATAAGGAACCTTGTGCATACTTTGATCTTTAACAGTGAAAGCTTGATATTGTTCACATTATTAGAATTTGAAGATCATCCTGTTAGGAACCCAAGGAAGCACAATTAATTACCAAGCAACTAAACATGTAGAATTAACCAGAAGTAACAAGTAACTAGAATTTAGAAATAACACAGAATATGAGAGACAATACCCAATTATATTAATACTCTTCTAGAAGGAAATATAACAAAGAAGATGCCACAATCTTCTTCCTTACACTCCTGTAGGGCTCCCACACCTCTAGGGCATAAACAATAAATCTCTTCAAGAGGTCACTCTCTCAACTACAGTCCCAACAAGCAACTCACACACAGAGTTGTTGTTCACCTCCACTAGTCAGTATCACTACTACCAGTACCACTAGTCAATATCACTACTGCCATTACACAAGTACTCCACATACTCCATGATCGAGTACACACCATACTCCAAGTAGATCTCACCTAATCTTTCTACTTGTTGTGTTGCTGACCTCCTTGATCTTGCACACTTGAAAATCAACCTAGTTCTGCACACCTGCAAACTTGGATCTTGCACACACACACACACTTGCAGATCAACTAACCTTACTTACCACATGTGGATCTTTAACCTGATCTTGCACAACCTGCAGACCAACCTGATCTTACATACCATGAAGAACCCTTGTCCTCCAAACTAGCACCCCTATGGATCTTCTACCAGACCTTGCTCTCCTATAGATCTACCTAATCATACACACTTGGTACTATGGCACTATGAGGAGCCAAGCTTGCTCTCTGTATCTAGCACCCCAAGGAATCCCTGCTTTGATCCCTCACCATTTACAATATAGCCCATGAGTCTCTTATATAGATCTCATGTAAATAATAATTAGACATCCAATTACAATAATTAGATCTACAGCTCAAGACTAAAATTAGCCTTTCAACATGCAAACAACTGGTTTGTTAACTATCTGTTCATGAACTAGCAGTTTTGGAATCACATAGGTGACTGACATCAGTCTATGTCTGCTTGGAGATGACCGATGTCGGCCAATCACTGACTGATGTCGGTAGCTTCCTATCTACACCTGACCAATGTTGGTTAGCCTGACTAATGCCAGTGTTTGTGACACTCAGCAACCTCCTCCAATGTCTGCATCAGTGAAGCTTTTAGCTCCACAACCTAACAATCTCCCACTTGGAGATAAATAGTTACACTGTACCTATACCTGTACACCATCTAATTTGTTTCTTGGCTTGTATCCCTCTTCAAGCTCAATCTTGAAGACCAACCACCACACATCCTGTGGTGTAACACATATCATCTAAGTAACCTGCCACATTTGAAGTGCCTGACCCTACATAGCATGAATCCCTACTGCTAGTCCCTCTCAGATACCTGAGAACCCACTGAACCACTTTATAGTGCTTCCTTTCTAGATTGACTACAAAGTTGATGACAACTCCCACTACTAGGGCAAACTCAGGGAGTACACATGTACTCAACCTCATCATGTGATTGGGGACCCTATTTTGTGAACTATCCATCCATAAGTGTGCTACCCGATTCTGCATCCTGCACTACCTTCACACAATCATCCTATGACAACATCAACTTGTGATCTTCCCTGTCTCTAGGATTACTCATGCCAAAGAATTTCACTACTTCCAAATCCTTCATGGCAAACCACTGAACTAACCTTACCTTTAGCTCAAAAAAACCCTGTATGTCTGAACCTACTATAAGCATACCATCCACATACAGTAAAAAGATAATGTCGCGACCATCATCCACCTAGTAAGACAAACACAATGGTTATAATGACACTGACTAAAGCCATGCTTTGTCATCCACCTGTCAAACCTGTACCACTATCCTGTAGCTTCCTAAAGACCATATGACTTGGCCTTCCATCTCACGTGTCCATTATCTCTATTCTTTAACCAAGGTATCCATTCATCTTTTAGTGCTTTCTTCTAGCTGACAACCCTACCAAATCTCCTATTTGGTTCTGCATCATAGGAATCAAATTCCTCATTCATGCCATGCTCCCACTATTTCTTGGATCCTTCCTACTCTGTAGTGAGCAATGAGTATAAAGAAGAGGAATAACGAATTTGAGGCTTACTTACACTTTCAGTCCTCCATATGGGTGTTTAAAACTCCTTGACAGCTTGTTGTCTACCCAAAATCCATTCTAGTGTCAGTCACCACACAGTCTACATCTGATCGACATCAGTTCCATGTGACTGACTGACTGTCAATGTCGATTATCCTACTGACATTGGTCACCACCTGCCTAACACCACTGACTCCTCTGGTCTGCACATGACTGATGTCGGTGCCTATCTGTTTGATGTCGGCTACCCCTAATCGACACTGGTACCTGTGTTTTCTTGTGAGTGATGACTTTTTACCCATGAGCTTACTTTGAATCAAAACCCTGTCCGAATTGCCCTACTCAAAAGTATCCAGCCCCATCAGTTGATCTCTATTCATCATCTCCTCCAAGAGCACCAAGGCTTTCCAGTTCTTAAGTTTGTCAAATACATCAGACTTCCTTTTCCTGCAATAAACACAATCCTTTCTTGTAGCATCACACTGCTCATAGAAATCTCAGTCTATGCTCTCTAAAGTTGAACTCTTACCATTTGACTGAAGAACATCCATTCCCTTCTCACTTATGTGACCAAGCCTACAAAGCCACACCTGTGCAATAGAAGTGGAATCAATAATACAAGCAAGTAGATAAAGAGTACCTGCTTTCTTACCACATGCTAATTCAAGTGCATCCTTGGTAACATTCCAAGAATCTGCTATGAGAGTTCCTATGCATCTCTCATCACCCAACTTTCCTAAAGAAATTAGCTGCATCTTCAAGACTGGGACCTGTATGACCTTCTTCAACACCCATGTGTTGGTCGTTTGAAAATTTAGCTACACTTCCCCTTTGCTAATACTTTGACAAGGCTCACTAACCCCTAAATAAATCTTTCCAAAGTCTCCATGGACCTTAACATGGAAAAATACTCTATTTGGGGCTGCATGGAAAGGGGCAACAGAATCTATAAACCAAGATTCTACTTTATCCAAGGAACATACCAAAGCATCCTGTGTAATAACACCTACAACATCTACTTCTTCAGTTCCTTCATGCTGATCTTCTACCAACCAACAATATTTCTTTACCTGCTCTTTCTTTCCATAACACCGTATTTGACCATTCATGCTTTTCAATTCCTCCATTCTAAGTGTACTTTCTTTTGTCATTGTTATACTCCCACTCAATCAAAAACCCTTGAGAGTGACCTGTAATCAAACACAAACCTACTCCCTACAACCTTAGCTCTGATACAAGTGTTAGGAACCCAAGGAAGCACAATTAATTACCAAGCAACTAAACATGCAGAATTAACCAGAAGTAACAAGTAACTAGAATTCAAAAATAACACAAAATATGAGAGACAATACCCAATTGTATTAATACTCTTCCAGAAGGAAATATAACAAAGAAGACACCATAGTCTTCTTCCTTACACTCCTCTAGGGCTCCCACACCTCTAGGGCATAAAAATTAAATCTCTTCAAGAGCTCACTCTCTCAACTATGGTCCCAACAAGCAACTCACACACAGAGTTGTTGTTCACCTCCACCAGTTAGTATCACTACTACCAGTACACAAGTACTCCACGTACTCCACAACTGAGTACACACCATACTCCAAGTAGATCTCACCTGATCTTGTTACCTATTGTGTTGCTAACCTCCCTAATCTTGCACACCTACAAATCAACCTAGTTCTACACACATGCAAACCTAGATCTTGCACACACACACACACACACACACACACACACACACACACACACACACACACACACACACACACCTACAGATCAACCGACCTTACTTACCACATGTAGATCTCCAACCTGATCTTACACAACCTGTAGACCAACCTGATCTTACATACTATGAAGAACCCTTGTCCTCCAAACTAGTACCCCTGTGGATCTTCTACCAGACCTTGCTCTCCCGTAGATCTACCTGATCATACACACTTGGTACTATGGAACTATGAGGAGCCAAGCTTGCTCTCTCTATTTAGCACACTAAGGAATCCCTGCTTTACTCCCTCACCCTTTACAATACAGCCCATGAGTCTCTTATATAGATCTCATGAAAACAATAATGAGACATCCAATTACAATAATTAGATCCATAGCTCAAGACTAAAATTAGCCTTTCAACATGCAAATAACCAGTTTGTTAACTAACTATTCATGAACTAGTAGTTCTAAAATTGCACAGGTGACCGACATCAGTCCCTATCTACCTAGAGATGACCGATGTCGGTTGATCACTGACCAATGTTGGCAGCTTCCTGTCTACACCTAACTGACGTCGGTTGCCCTGACCGATGCCAGTGACTATTACACTTAGCAACCTCCTCCAATGTCTGCATAAGTGAAGCTTTTAGCTCCACAACCTAACACATCCATGCCCAATGAATTGACCCTTTTATTCATGATTTTGCTTTAAATTTGCCTAATTTTACTAACAATTGGCCTTCATGTCTTAAGTCACAAGTTTCATGGGGCTCTCATTAATGGATCATGTTGGGATGTTCACAAGTTTATCCTCATTTAGGTTTTTACCTACCTTTGGTTTATATGAACTCATATTTGGATTCATGTTCTAAATCCCTCCTTCAAAAAACCCTAGCTTAGACCCTTGGTTCAAATTCAAATTTGGTGAGAGAAAATTTAGTGGGAACATTTCTAAGCTTACTTTATATTTTAGCCTAATTTTTATATTAAGGCTTGGTCATGTTTCTTAACATGACCAAACCTTAACCTAAAAATTATGTTTGGTCCCTTTATGTTCCTCCTTTGTGTTCTCTTTATTTTAACAAGGTCTAATGTTCATGTTTATGGGATCTTTTATTCTCCTATCTAGGCCCAATTATGTCACGTGGTCCTCTTTGTTACATGCATAGCCTAAAGTCTTTATCCTAAGGCCTCATTCATGTTTATTAACATGAATGAGACCTTAGTCTTAAAACTTTAGCCTAAGTTCCTATATCAACCCAAGCCCTAACTTAAACATCTTGTCTCTTTGTAAAATTGATGACTCTTACTTCATCATGGAAAATGATCAGACAAATCACAAGAAGCCTGATGAGTCCAAACCCTTGATCCATTAGACCAATGGCATGCAACCACTTAGATCATGATCAATGATCCATAATTAAATGAGATAAATGATTTAATGGTGCATGATCATCCTCAAGATCAATGGTCTATGACTACTCACCCAGAAAAGATCCAATGAAGTGAACATGGTATTGAAATATCAAAGGCCTAAGGAAACCTCATGAGGATGGAAAGTGTCACCATTTCAGGAATATGAATCTTGATCAATGTTTGGTGGACCCTTTCTAGGGTGAAATTAAATCAAAATCTCAGGAGTCCTATAGAGTCACCATGTGTCACTCTTGCATTTGAGCTTAATGTTAAAAGGGCCCCATACATGAAAACTTAGACTTAACCTAACTTTTTTTACCATAAGGATTATTGTATCATTTAAATACAATAAACCTTAGGATAAAACCTTAGGTTATGACTATAATATTCAAAGGGACCCATTTATTATGCTTTGAATACTTAGGCTTTTACTTAATCTAATTTTCATACATGTTGATCCATGAGCTAACTTGATCCTCTTCATGATTACAGGGACCAATTTCATGCATATGCTCAGATCTTGATCAATGGCCTACACTTGATCAAAACCAAATCATCAGAAGGAGCATGTTAAATCCATGATCTATGGATCTATTAACCTCATGAACTTAAATTTGACATTCTTATGAATGTCATTTGAAACCTGTGAAGCCATCAAATTTAAGCTCATCCACCATCTTGCTTAAACATAATAATATGCTTTAAAATGTTGCTAAAAGCTTATTACTTGTGTTTCAATTCTATGGGACCCCCATTTTTGGGATATAAAATCACTTAAGGTCTTTGAACTTTAATGATAAAATGATCTTATGGTCTAATATTCACAAGCATAGACTTAACCTAAATCTCTATCCTAAAGTTCTAATTGCATTTATTTAAATAAAATAAACCTTAGGCTAAGGACTTATATTATGTCCCTATACCATAAAAGTTAACTTAAATATTTTAATCTAAAGTTTTATCATGTTTATTAACATGATAAAACCCTAGGTTAAAACCTTACATTAAGTCTAATTATCATCTAGGGGGACACCTTCATGTGTTCTAAAACTTAGCTTAAATATTTTAAGTCTAAACTTTATGTCATGTTTATTAACATGAAATAAAATTTAGTCTAAAGTGTTTATCCTAAGTCCCTTTTGTATCATGATGCTAATTATAGTTCATGCACTTTGTAGGATCAATAAAATACACTTCATCATAGTATCAATAAGATGGAGTGAAGAAGATCTAATGAATCTACAACCTTTTATCTATTAGACCAATAGTGTGCATTCACTCAGATCATGATCAATGATCCATGCTTAAGTGGGACCAAATAATTTAATGGAGCACAATTGCTAAAGAATATTCTATGAGACCCCAAAAGCCTATGAGACTAACACATGGTGAATGCACATTCACTAAAGGAATGTAGAGCCTAGAAGGCAAATGAAGGTTTTAAATGGCATAACCATGAAGCCCAATATAAAGACAACCAATACTGTACAACCCCCAGGATCATGATCAATGATCCACATTGATCCCTAAGAAAATATCTGATGGTGCAAATTAAAATATGTATTTTAAAGTACAATGGCTAGTTCCTTTAAATCATTTATGAAAAATGTTGTGAAAGTTGCTAGATAAATGCCACCTAGGTTCCACACAAGCACAAAATGAAAAAATCAAAGATTTAGTGGGAAAAAAAAGGCAAAGGTGTAAATGTAGGGGTCTAAATCAAATATGAGGCACAAATTTGCCTAAGTCTAAGATTCCATCACCATTAAATCTGTAAAGAATCCTTAGTGTTGGGGATCAACCAACAATAGATTACACTTGCGAAAGCAATAAACGTGGAAATAAATCAGATAGACAAGTAACTAGAATGATAAACAACAAGAACAAGAGATACAAGAAACCACCCTGAAAACTTGTACTAACAAACTCTTTACAAAAGGAATACAATTGAAGAAACTTCTTTCTTCCACACCTCTCCTAGATGCATAGATCTCTCACTAGATCTCTATTCCTCAAGAGCTCTCTCTCTCAAGAACAATCAACTCCAATAAACCTGGATTGATTCAATTCTATACTGTTCTTCAAACATTCACAATGTTCTACTCATACAATACTAAGCTAAGAAGATCTTTCCTACATATAGAATTAGGAAACTTGAGTATGCACTTACAACAAGCAGTTAAGCCACTTGAACAAGGGCTCTAAAAAGAATATTGCTAATAATAGAGACATGAGCTTAAGACTACAACTTAAACTCATCATGCAAACACTCGCTTCTGTCCTCAGAAATAGCTATCTGGACACACAGGTAACCGACGTCGGTTCCTGCTGCTTGCCTGTGACCGCCACCAGCCAACCCACTGCCGATGTCGATGCCTCTGCAACTGTACCTGGCCGACGTCGGTCGTTCTTGACCAACGCCGGTGTCTGTGTAGACCCAAAAATATTGAAGTGTGCTCCTTGGTGAAGCTTTTAGCTCCACACCCTAACAATCTCCCACTTGGAGATAAACAGCTGCACCAGTACCTGTACAGCTACATCTTCTAGCTCCTCCATCTTCAGCTCAATCATGAAGACCAATAGAAGTTGAATGAAGATTCAACTTCTCCTTTGTAATTGGCTTGGTTAACATATCAGCAGGATTCCTATCCGTATGGATCTTCTCCAGCTTCAACTCACCATCTTCCAATACCTGTCGTATGAAATGGTACCTTAGCTGTATGTGCTTTGTTCTTGAATGAAAGGCTAAATTCTTAGCCAAATGGATCACTATCTGACTATCACTATACAATCTACAACTATCATGCTCCCTACCAAGCTCATCCATGAACCGTGTCATCCATATCATCTCTTTGCTAGCCTCTGTGGCTGCAATATACTCTGCTTTTGTAGTTGACAAGGCAATGACCTTTTGCAACTTAGATATCTAGCTAACCGTTGTTCCACCTACAGTGAAAACATAACCTGTAGTGATCCTCCTGCCATCCAAATCA
Organism: Torreya grandis; assembly: GCA_037957365.1. Classification (NCBI taxonomy): domain Eukaryota; kingdom Viridiplantae; phylum Streptophyta; class Pinopsida; order Cupressales; family Taxaceae; genus Torreya; species Torreya grandis. Next base: position 1,153,440 of record JARHVA010004853.1, read on the forward strand.
CCTACCATATCTGAATCTACATAACCATGTAGAGAAGTATTTGAACCTCCATAACACAAGTGCCTACTGCTGGTTCCTCTCAGATATCTAAGGATCCACTGAACTGCTTTCCAATGTTCCTTACCTAGATTGGCCATATACTTACTTACTACTCCCACTGCTTGGGTAATATCCAGTCTAGTACACACTATTGCATACATCAAACTCCCTACTATGGAAGAATATGGAACCTTACTCATGTACTCTTCCTCTTCATATGAATTAGGACATTGTTCTTTACTCAACTTAAAATGTCCAGCCAAAGGTGTGCTTACTGGTTTAACATCCTGCATATTGGTCCACATAATCTTCTTGAGACAATATCAACCTGTGATTTTTCCTGTCTCTCTTAATGCTCATGCCAAGGATTTTCTTTGCTGCTCCCAAATCCTTCATAGCAAATGTTTGAGCTAATTTCACCTTAAGCTCAGAGATATCCTACATGTGTGATCCTGCAACTAGCATATCATCTACATACAACAATAGAATAATATATCTACCGTTATCAAATCTCTTAAAATATACACAATGGTCAGATTGACACCTACTGTAGCCAAGCTCAGTCATAAACCTATCAAATTTTAAATACCATTGCCTAGGAGTTTGCTTGAGGCCATACAAGCTTTTCTTCAGTCTGCACACAAACTTCTCCTTACCCTTGACCTCAAATCCTTCTGGTTGTTCCATGTATATTTCCTCATCCAAATCTCCATGAAGAAATGCTGTCTTAACATCTAGCTGCTCAAGATGCAAATCCTTGAAAGCAACCAAAGACAATACAACCTGTATAGAAGTCATCTTAACAACAAGAGAAAAAATCTCACCAAAATCAATACCTGGATTTTGTGCAAATCCTTTCACTACCAATCTGGCCTTATATCTCATCTGTCCATTCTCACCTTCTTTCAACTTGTAGGTCCATCTGTTCTTGAGTGTTTTCTTACCAGCTAGCAATTCAACCAAATCCCATGTTTGGTTCTCTCTTAAGGACTCCAACTCCTCAACCATGCCACGCTCCCACTGACTCTTGGACTCCACCTGTATTACTTCTTCAAAGCTCTTTGGTTCTCCACCATCAGTTAGCAATAAATAAAATAAAGAAGGAGAATATCTAATTGGAGGCTTACTCACCCTTTTTGACCTCCTAATGGGTGTCTGAGACTCGTTCACAACACGTTGTCCACCCAAATTCTCTGATAGTGACTGACCTCGGTCACTTCTAGACCTGTTATTGGCTGACGTCGGTTCTGTCTGACCGACCTCGACATCTATCCTACTGACGTTGGTCTCTGTACGGCCGACGCTGGTTCCTAACCTACTGACGTCAGTCTCTGTGTTTTCCTGCAAGTGATTATTTCTTTTTCCTGTGAGCTCATATTGGACCTTCACCTCATCCAATTCACCATTGCTTTGCTCAGATTGATTCAGCTTCCTTAGCTGATCACAATACATCACTCTTTCATTGAAAACAACATCACGACTCCTAATTACCTTGTTAGTTTCTAGATTCCACAATCTGTAACCAAAATCATCTGAGCCATAGCCAATAAATGTGCACCTCATAGACTTAGCATCAAGCTTCTTTCTATTTTCTTTATCTATGTGCACAAAGGCTTCACAACCAAAAACTTTGAGATATGAGAGATCTACCTTTTTACCTATCCATGCCTCTTCTGGAATACCACCATCCAGAGCTGTAGAGGGTCCTCTGTTAATCAGGTATACTACAGTGTCAACAACCTGTGCCCAAAACTATAAGGGCAAACCAACATGCAATCTCATACATCTTGCATGCTCCATTATTGTCTTGTTCATCCTTTCAACAATTCCATTCTGCTGAGGTGTCCTTAGAACCATCCTTTGCCTATGGATTCCATGCATATAACAATAATCTCTGAACTTATAACTGAAAAACTCACCACCATTGTCAGATCTCAGGCACTTGTTGGTATCAACTCTTAAACCTGCAACCCATGCTTTGATACCACTTGTTGGGGATCAACCAACAATAGATTAAACTTGTGAAAGCAATAAATGTAGAAATAAATCAGATAGATAAGTAACTAGAATGATAAACAACAAGAACAAGAGATACAAGAAACCACCCTGAAAACTTGTATTAACAAACTCTTTACAAAAGGAATACAATTGAAGAAACTTCTTTCTTCTACACCTCTCCTAGATGTATAGATCTCTCACTAGATCTCTATTCCTCAAGAGCTCTCTCTCTCAAGAACAATCAACTCCAACAAACCTGGATTGATTCAATTCTGTATTGTTCTTCAAACATTCACAATGTTCTACTCATACAATACTAAGCTAAGAAGATCTTTCCTACATATAGAATTAGGAAACTTGAGCATGCACTTACAACAAGCAGTTAAGCCACTTGAACAAGGGCTCTAAAAATAATATTGCTAATAATAGAGACGTGAGCTTAAGACTACAACTTAAACTCATCATGCAAACACTCGCTTCTGTCCTCGGAAATAGCTATCTGGACGCACAGGTAACCGACGTCGGTTCCTGCTGCTTGCCTGTGACCACCGCTGGCTGACCCACTATCGACGCCGGTGCCTCTGCAACTGCACCTGGCCAACATCGATCACTCCTGACTAATGCCGGTGTTTGTGTAGACCCAAAACTATTGAAGTGTGCTCCTTGGTGAAGCTTTTAGCTCCACACCCTAACACCTAGCCTCCCTAAGATGCCTTAATTTGAACTCTAACCAATCATAGTCAAGCTAGAAAGAGTCAAATTATTAACTGAATGAGAAAAAACTAATCCAAAGGCTACTTGAAGACCATTAGTGAGAAATTTTTAAGTTTCAAGGTCATTAGCTTGAAGGAAACAACAAAAGGATGACATAAAATTGTACCTAGCTTTAGACAATGAGGGAAGGATCTTCAAGGATACTGACTTTGATGTTGTGGCATTAAATACAGGAAATAAAAATTGGTTTGAACTTTTATGGACTATTAAAGAAATGAAATCCATCACAAAGGAAGAGTAGAATAATTCCATAGTCCTCTAGAAGTACAATGACCTAGTCTCCATCCAGATAACTAGTCTCCACTCTGCTAATGCAAATCCTAAGGTATTACACTATATTGATATTATTTCCCCCATTTTCATAGATTGTAAAATTGATCAAGATTAGATAGTTCATGAATGTACTTTTAGAAAAGTAGCATATATTTTCCCTCTTGAATTTGAAAGCTACTACAAACTATGCAAGCCCCAGGTGGACTTGCTTATAGTTAGAGCATGGACTAGTAAAAATGACTTAAACACTATCCTTACCCCATGGCTACTCACCAGAAACCATATAATCCAAGACCTCACTGAAATGATACCAATTGTTCAATTTAGGGAAGGGATTAGAGTAATCATTACCTTGTTGAATACATTATTTATATTCCCTTCCACCACACTTGTTAATAAAACTTGGGTTCCCTATATGTACTTCATGGTAGAAAAGGGACTCACTCCCCCAATAGGTGAGATGATTAACATTTACTTGAAACAAAAATTATCAACCATTAAGAAGAAGACCAGGAACCATTTTTTCATGATGTCATATCTTTTATATTCCCTCTTGTCCACCACTAAGATCCTTGACATAAATAATTGGTCACCTAATGGGAGACACACTATTTCCCATCACTATTCCAAATTACACATAGTTAAGTATAGACACAACGTACAATTCATTTATGATTATGTATATCTAGCTTTGGTAAAATTTATTATAAAGATCCCCATGGGTAGGGTCATCTTTCTAGTCAAGAAATATGTGGAGTTGATTGGAAATATCTAGTTATATCCAAATTATATAGTGATAAGAATAAAAGGGACCTTAGTTCAACCCCTCAAACTACCGATCCATGTGCCAACCAAATTGGTAGAATACGGGGTTGCCTACCAACTCTTCAATAGTATATATGGCATGTCCAAGTATAAAAGGAAGGGCCTTCTTCACCCCTTTCCTTTGGCCATTATTAGGACCATAATATAGAATTGGGGGCATATGTATGCCATCACCAAATATAGAGACTTCTTCAACTTAAAATTAGATGTTTTGAGGTAGTGGGACCCTCATGATAGGGTCACAAAACATTTGATATTAAAAATAATGAACTACCCCTATAAACATAGGATTGGTGTTCATGACATGATGATTATCAGGGCCACCAATTTCATAGAAGTGTTGGCTAGGTTGAAGAAACATAATATCAAGCTTGAGCCCAAGCTGGCTAGAGATGAGAAACCTAGTGAGATATGGTAGATGGGGCCATTATAATACCACTTGCTACCTGAACCCTCTTCTAGGCCTCCTCTAGAGAAACCACTACAACAACCTCAAGCACCAATTACATAAATACCTAGGAAAGAAAAATTAAAATAAAGGATTGGTGAAGGGACCTCATCATCAACCCAACTTGAAAGGCTAGAGTCCCCAATTTAAGTTCCTTGACATGATTACACTAAGCCCTAGGGAGACAATGGAGGATTCACTCAAAGTTTTTGCTAATTCATATAGATCTAATGAAGAAGGGGAATAGATTGAGGTGCCCCAAGCCCAAGTTGAAGAAGAATAATAGCAAAATGGGAAGGAGATAGCTTTGGACCTAGTTCTAGTTATACCCCTACATAAGAGGAAGGTTGAGTTGGCATTGGTCCCAGTTACAAATAAGAAGCCAAATTTAACCTTTAACCATCCTTTGAGTGAGGTTAAATTATTCAGTGATGACAATAACCTTCATGGGCCAATCATCCCCAAATGGTTCATTTATGGGAAGATGCAAAAGATTCCAACATTGCAACATTCATGGGCCATGACCCAGATAGTTAACATCACTGTTCATGATGAGTTGAAGCCATGGATAGTGGATCTAATGAAGGAATAAAAGGAAATAAGGATGACCACCCTTGGGGGGTAAAGTAGCACTTAGGTATAAACCTTTAAAGCCTCAAGCATCACATGGATGGAGGTCTTAGAACCTATCAAAATCATAGAGTCATTAGTAAGTTTGTAATTCAATCCAAAGACAACATGGTTGGAGAGAGTGACAACAAAGAAGACCATGGATATGGATGAGGAGTTATATTTTCAAAGAGTTAAATATTTTATGGGATTAAATCTAGTAGGAGGTTAGGCACCTGGTGAACACCCAATCCATGAGGAAGACAAAGTTGGACTAGCCGATGCCCATTCAACCCAACTAAAATCAAGAATCAAAGGCCTATATCAAAATATAGATAACCTTCAGAAGGAAAAAGAAAATCTTGAGACATAGGCTATCTTGTCAGTTCCTAAAGAAATAATAAATATGTTTGAAGCATATTTATATGACATGTTCAAATCCTTAAAGAAAATGAAGACAAGGAAAAATCTGTTAGCTCACCAAGATGTAGTAGCCAAGGTTTTATTATCCCAATGGTAGAATTCAAGAGATAAAATGAAAGAGCTAATCAACATACTAGTGGAGGACTAGATTCCTAGATTTAGGACCATTAGTCTAGCCCATTTGAATTCAATTATGGGAATAATGGTTGATAAGATCCAAAGTCTGGGTGCATGGTTAAATTACTTGAAGAGGTTCTTAAGGGATGATGAAGAGTTGATTTGTAGGATTGAGAAAATTTTAGGCACCATGATTACTAATAATACCACACTTAGCTCCTTATGCATCATTACATATGGTGAGTATAAGCACAGGGTCACCTTGGTTATGCAAGAGTTAGGTCTAGTCTAGGAATGACAACAACATGGTCATGGGCATGATCGTAATTATAGAGGAAAAAATTGTTAAGGCAAGAAGTATCAAAGAAGTAATGACAAGAAATGATAGATATTTTGATGACTTCATGGACTAAGAGAATGAGTACCTCTTATATCTAACTCTCAACCTAAATTTGGTTTATGAATAGCATCAAAAATCCATGAAGATTCTTTAGAAGTAGCAATAGAATTCTTCAACATAGGACCCACCAATTAGATAATGATATTCCACTTTGTTAAGAATTTTTGTAATATTCAAAAGTAGAATATTCTTTTTGTAAAGGCATGCACTAGTTTGTTAGCGTATTTGCCTATAGTTCACTCCTCTTTGGGAAAGGGAATGTATTCTAAAACTTTGTAAAAAGGATAGCTATCATTACCTTTGTACATTTATAATCTCATGACTGACTGATGTACTACCTTAGTATCCTATAAAAGGTAGTACTACCATATTTTAAAAGGGGGAGAAATTTTTGAGCAAATACTTTGTTTAAACTTAGAGCAATTAATACAAGCAAGGAATTTTGAAAAGATTATCCAATATTTGTTTATGTGTTTGCTATTATGGTTGCTTTCTCAACTATCTGTTTGGATGCTTAGATTTGAATGGTTTTCATTGATTCTTGAAGTGCATATATGAATCCAAAGTTGTTAACTTGTGCTTATGCTATGTTAATTAAAATATCTTAGGTTCATTTCAGTTTTGAGACTTCTCTTGTAGATGTGCTAATGCAATTTTCTTGTGAAGTAAATCTTTAAATTGAATCTAATTTATTATTTGCATTATTCCATTGTTTCCTTAAATAATTGCTTGATACATGGTTAGATTTGTGCTATAGCTATTTCAAGTCATTTATTGGTTCAAATGTATGTCTTGATGAAATTTAAGCTTTGTCATAATGTTTAGACTAAAAATTAGAACACCTTCTTTCTACCCTACTCTTCATTTTGCTCCTTTTTTTTTAGAAACCAAATCACTCTATTTTAAATTCCATTGTAAATCTTCATATAGATTAATATTTAGTTTATAACTTGATCATAAATTCACTGGTAGTAACACAGATATCTTAAATTTCACTAAATTGACCATGGTGGCTCCCAACCACCAGTCAATATAAATATTATGGAACATCTTATTGTTCTACCCCTATCTCACAATGGGTAACCAAATTACCATAACTTGATACTAATGTTTTGAATTCCTTGAATTATAAAATAAGAATTGTCTTTTAAACACTAAGATCACTTGTAATACATTGAGAGGCATCAATATGAACAAGATTTTCTTGGCACTAAGAGGTCCACCCTTGTGAATTTACAAAATCTTTGCTAATTTTGGCATGTTTTGATCAAAGATTGGTGTTATCTTTACATATTTGCGTAAGTTGTTTGCTCAAAAGTTTAAATATCATAAATATTAATGGTATTTGACCCATATGTGTGCTTCATTTTGACAAAGATCAAGAGTCTTTAAGGATGGATGTGTAATTCTGGTAAAGGTAGCTTGAGATATAAGAATTTGAAGTATTTGAGGTTAGAATAGCTTCTTTTGATCAAATATTGATATATTTTTTATGTATCTGAGTTTGTCTAAACTTATAGCTGTAAAGATAGATCATAGTTACATAATTGGACACATCTTTGAGATTACTTAGTTAAAAGTTGACATCCTTTGTTGTTCTTTACATGAATCTTTACAAAATTTTCTTAATGCACAATCTAATCCTCATTCCTCATAAAGTTTTATTTGACATATCATATTTAAAATAGGATCTAAAGTCCTCAGCTAGGAATTACCAAAAAATTGGACAAGATCACATTTAGAAACAAGAGAACCTCTGTTGGAACTAGACATCCATAGGAGGGTCAGATGAGACAAAGGTAGACGTAGATGTTTGAAGTCTTTACCAAATTCACCACTCCAAGGTACTCCTGAATTTGACCTTCACCAAGGTATGGATTTTTTATGAAGCTCTACTACTAATGTTCAAGGTGTGATACATGACCTTGCTCACAACCCAAAAAATTATTTGCCAACTTTTAGTCCTAGTGGTATTATGACATCAGAAGAACATGTTAAATCCTTCAAAGCCGCATTAAGATTGTTAAATTTCACTCATGAAGATGTAGCATGTAGGTTGTTTCCTTTAAAATTTAATGATGTTGTATATAAATGGTTCCTAAACCTACCTAAAAATTGCATTACCATTTGGGATGAATTCAATAACATTTTCATTGACTAGTTTGGCAAAATCATCATCCTTTGTGTCTTGTACCAATAATTTACCACCCTAAAAATGGATGCCAATGAGCCTATAAGGAATTTTAATGCTATATTATAGAATATGTACAATAGTCCCATTAACCCTTATAAACCTAATCAAGCATTAGCCTTAGAAATTTACAAAGATGTTCTTGATCCCATGACTTTAGTATTCATAAAGAGAGTTGTAGGTCATATGAACACATTGGCTTTATCCTATGTTGAGGCTATGATCATTAATTATCAAATTCAACCTCAAGGTGAGATGGCCTATTTTATCCCAAATTTTAATCCACATATGCCTACCTTGAATGTCTTTCCTAATAACAATTAGAATGCGTATGCTCTTAGCTAACTCCCAAATCTAAACCAATTGCCTCTAAGACATGTTGTTCCTAGCCAAAATTTGGGGTTCTTGAATCACCTTGATACCAATCGATTTAGTGAAAATGATCAAAGGGCCTTAGTACCATCCATTAGTACCAATAACAACCTAGTTCATAATTTATAAACCCCCAAAAATGAAAATGAATCCATTCTTAAAATGGTCCAAAAATTGAGCACTAACTTCCTTCATCTACAAAAAAAAGTGAGTAATATTGGAGAGAAGTTTGGAATGAACTTCGCTTTCCAAATATTTAATAATCCCAATAATAGGTTTAATAATGATAGTTTACACAATAATAAGAATAGTGAATCATCTTCTAAAAAGAAGACTATGGACATTAATCTTATTGATATTGCTTTGCTTGATTATTATAGAGTATGTTGTACTAATAAGCATGGTTAAATTTATTGCATTGAATTATGTAAAGCTTTTGAAGCATTTCAAGAAGATTTAGACACTTTTGAGGTAGTACTTAACAAAGACAATGGTGCAGGTATTTTAAGATATAAACCTACTGACCAGACCTTCATGGGGGGAATATTTGATTTCCCCTTCCAAGAAGATAATAAACTTGTTGATGTTCCTAAATAAGTTCATGCCTTTTATAAGTTCTTAAAGAATACATATCCTCTAAGGAATAGAGAGCAGAGTCAACCTTTGACTACTTATAATCCTCTAGATACCACTTCATACAATAATCTAGAGCCTCCAAAGTGAATTAATTATAAGCCTAGTACTGATACTTCCAATTCTTCCAATAGGACTAGTTATAATATTATAGAGGACATGAAGAAAATCAAAGCTAATGTTATTTTGCATGAAGTAACACAGATAATTGAGAAAAGACATCAATTATTAGAATCCTTGTCTAACAATTCTAACAAGATGTCCAAGACTGATAATGAAAATGAAGCTATATACAAAGCTAAAACAAAGTCCCCACCCTTCTTGATTATAGTCAGAATGTTTGGTAAAAACTTGCATAACTATTTGTTGGATTCTAGTGCCTCTACAAATATTATGCTTATAGGTATTTGCAAGCAACTTGGTTTAATCACATTAAGTCAGATAGGGTTATCACCTAATTAGATAAGTATATGGTAAGGGGGTTGGAGAATTCTTAAATGTCCACATGCAATTGGATTCTAAGCCAAGAGTCCAACAATTTATAGATATCCAATTAGTATATATCCCTGACGCATATGGACTAATTTTAAGTAAAGAATGGACAAAGGATCTAAATGGATATATGTCCATATATTGTTCACACTTATGTCTACCTTGAAAGGGATTTTCCAACTATATCAAAGTTGAAAGAGAGCCAAGAATGAAACATATGATCACTAAATACAATGTTGTCAATGAGAGGGTCAACATAATTGATTATAATTTAGGAGTTTTCACCCTAGCTACTATCAAAATATGTGACCCTAGAGCCTCTCATACTTTTCCTAGATTATGGAAGATACATTTAAATGGGGTTAGGTGTAAAGATAGATCTAGGGTAGGCATTGTATTAACTGACCCTATTGGTATGAAATATCATGCATTTTATATAATCCAATTCCCATGTACCAACAACCTTAAAGAATATGAGGTTCTCATCCTAGGTCTATAATTTTCCATAAAACAAAGTCAAGGAACTAATAGTTTATGCTGACTCAAAACTAGTAGTAAATCAAGTAAGAATCAAGTATCAGTGCAAACTATCATACCTCAAGAGGCAAAAATTTAGAGTCTGGGATTTAGTTGATTCTTTTGATGCCTTCAATATTTTTCCTATCCCTAGGGAGGAAAATAAATTTATTGATGAGCTAGCCTCTGTTATAGATAATCTCATGCCTGACCAAGATTCACCAAACTTTAACATTGATTTGATACATTACCCTTCTATTCTAGATAATGTAAACCATCTGTAGGTCTTTAGTGATGATCAATAGATATTAAAATTCATGACTAGTTCAAGAGAATCTAATACTCAGATCATTAATGAAGCTAATGAGACCACCTTTGAGATCAATTTTGATGGCAAAATCATTCAGCTAAATGACAACAAGATCCCCAAGAAGATGATTGCCTTAGAAAGATTATTTGATCAAGGTAAGCTAGATGAAGCTTCTAAGATTCCCAAAATGAGTGGAAAGGATTAAAATGTATTTGATCTTAGGCCTCAAGATCAACCTTAGCTAGTGAACATTAAAAAATCTTGTACAAGTGCTAAAAATAAGAGATCCAAAGAGATATTGACAAAATACAAAGGTGTGATAGCTTGGTCATATTATGACTTAAATATTTTTGATCTAAGAGTCATCACACATACCATACCTCTGAAAGATAATTTTAAACCTTTCATGAAAAAGTAGATACCTATAAATATAGTCTTAGAACCTATGATTTTTAAAGAAGTCAAGAGGTTGTTAAATTTTAGAATTGTATTTCCCATTAGACAATATATTTTGGTTGCCAATTTGGTACCAATTAGGAAGAAGAATAGTGAAATTAGACTATGTATTGATTTTAGAAATCTAAATGGAGCATCTAAAAATGATAATTATCCTCTTCTCTCTCTTGACTAAGTAATATAAATTATTTTTGGTTCAGCCATGATATCTTTTCTTAATGGATTTTCAAGGTACAATCAGGTACTAGTAGACAAAAAATATAGAATGAAGACAACATTCACAACTAAGTGGGGTACCTTTGCTTATAAAATAATGACTTTTCAATTGATAAACATGGGAGACACTTTTCAAAGGGCCATGGACCATGCCTTCCAAGGCTTGATTAGTAAGTGCATTATAATTTACATGGATGATCTAACTATTTTTTCTTAAAATAAGGAGGACCATTTCATACATTTATAATAGGTATTTGAAAGATTTAGAAGGTATGTAATTTCCCTCAACCCCAAGAAAATCATCTTTTGTGTCACTAAGGGTAAATTTTTAGGCCATGTTATCACTAAAGATCTAATCTCCATTGATCCTGAAAGAGTGGAAGCTATATCAAGGATAGAGCTTCCCAATAGTATAAAAAAATTGAAATCATTTTTTGGTAAAATAAACTTTGTAAGAAAATTCACTTATGGATTTGTAGAAATTGTCAAACTGTTGAATGATATGCTAAATAAGGATGTTAAAGTTTCATGGAATAAAGAATCCAAAAAGGCCTTTGGGGGAATCAAAAAGGCAATCAACCAAGCTCTAATATTGATAAGTCCATACTTTTCAAAATATTTTTATCTCTACTCCTTTTCCTTTGACCAAACTATTGCTACTATTTTGACTAATAAAATAGAAGGATGTGACCATCCAATTTATTTTATGAGCACTAATTTGAAAAATGTTGAGTTAAATTATCTTTTGATTGATAAAAAAGCATTTGCATTAGTCAAATCAATCAATAAATTTGGGCACTAAATTCTTAGGAATAAAGTGCATGACATTTTACCAGACCCAGCCACTAAGCTAATGTGATCTTGGAGAGCAAAGAGGTAAGTGGATGTTTGTTCTTTAATAATATGACATAGAGATGAAAACTGTAAAACTATTAAAATGTCAATGTTTGATTTAAATGATTACAAATACCAACCCTAAGCTAAGTATCATGAAGGTTGATCAACATAATTTTCAACCTGATGACTAGTATGATCCCATAATTCATTTACTAATCAATGAAACTTGTCCTATAAAACTAACTAGGGAACAAATAAGATCTCTAAGGCTCAAGGCAGCTCACTACCTAATCAAAAATAGAGTTCTCTATCAAAAAACTTTGAAGGTGTGTACCTATGGTGTGTGTCCAAAGAAAAAGCTACTGAGGTAATGAACACTTTTCATGAGAAATTAGGAAGTGGGCATCCATTAGGAAGAATAAAAACTCACAAGATCCTCAGGGTTTGTTAATATTGTCCCACCATATTCAAAGATACTCATAGGCATGTGATATAATGCCATTCATATTAAATCTTTAGCACAAAAGAGCTAAAGGTAGCAGTGCCTTTATAACCAGTAATGATTGACAAACCCTTTGCCCAATGGCGACTAGACTTTATAGGGGTAATCAAACCTAACTCATCAGAAGGTCACATGTATGTTTTGATAGCTACCAACTATTACACTAAGTAGAGTGAGGTAGTAGCCACCAAATAATACAAAATAGAAGAAGTGATCAAGTTTTTAGAAGAAAATATATGCACCAAATTTGGGACTATAATATCTTTGGTATGTGATAATAGGTTAGCATTCACATCCATAGAGATGATAGAGTGGGCATATGACAACAAAATTATTCTCAAGTTTTCATCTAACCATTATCCTCAAGGTAATGGAGTATCTGAGTCAATGAATAAAAACTTGATGAAAGCCATTAAGAAGTCTATTATAGACAAACCTAGAACATGGCATAAGCTTCTCAAGTATGCCCTTTGGGTAGATAAAACAAGATTCAAGTATGCTCTTAAAGCATCTCCCTTCTTACTAGTATATGGCTAAGAGCCCATATTTCCCATCACACTCAAACTACCAACTTACAAGTTTATGTAAGAGTATATGGAGGAAGACCAATAATTTACAAGCTCAAGACTGTTGGACATTATTCAAATGGAAGATGAATGAGAAAAAGCTTTTTATAAATTTAGTAGGCACCAAACTATAGTAAAGGGGTGGTTTGAAAAATGATCAAAGATCAAGGTGTTCAGACAAAGAGACTTGGTTCTTATTTGGGACAAAGCATTTGAGCCTAAGGGCAAGCATGACAAGTTCACACCTCTATGGACTGGCCCCTATCAAATTGTAGATAAACTTGGAGATAACACCTTTAAGTTAAAATATCTACAAGGATTAGAATTGACACTACCCATCATTAGGCAATACCTCAACCATTACTTCTCTGCTACTCCTCCTGGGGTCTTCATGAAGTAAATTTGTAAGATTTTTAGAGTTAATGTAGGTAGGCTAGTTAGTTTCCTTCAACTCTTCCCTTCCTATCCCTTATTTGTACATAAGTTTATATTTTTTTCTTCCCTTTTACTTCCTGATTTGCTACTTCCTATTGTGTGTTTTATTTTTATTGGTTTGTTGCTTGCTTCTATTAAGTCCTTTTGGATATCCATTAGCTCATAGTTCCTTAGTCTATTTGAAACTCTAAAAGCTCAATAATATTGGTATGAACCTCATGCATATGTTGAACATGGATTTAAGATATCAGCTTGATGTTATAATTTGAAGAAACTAGTAAAGACTGATGGATATGTTAACCATTCCATAAGACCTTGAACATTGCTTTGACTTGAACATTAGTTTTTAGAAAAATTGTACATATAGAATGAAAACTTAATCTATTAAGGTAAAATAATGTTTGCACTTAATAAACATCATTACTTGAGATAATGGTTGCAACCATAGGTGATTATCTGAGGATAAAACACTTGAACAAATCTTTGAACTTGGCTACCCTAGTTTTGAACCTTTGTTGAAAGCCTAAAAGACCCAAAAATACAAAAAACAATAACTTATTACAAAATCAAAAGATTTTCAAGAAAAGGTGATTCTAGTAATCTCCACTAAGGCTATGAAAACTTGGTTGGCAATGGACTAAGGCCATGATTGGAGCCAAAGGCATCTCTATTTCAGTTATGGATGCCTGACTAGTAGTAGAACAATGCCAAAGCCTTCCCTGAACTAGAAGCATGGTTATTAATGAATATCTAAACATGCTCCAAGTTAATATTAATGATTAAATTCATGAAACCTATAATTTGTCCCCTAAATCCCATGTAAAACAACAAGTGGAATCAAATCACACACATGGCATGGATATGTCTTGATGTTTGATCCTAATTCTACATGTGCAAGGTTTGTTTCAACCATAAACTGATATTGATAATGGCATTGATCAAGTGGAATAAATGACCTAGTTATTTGTTTGAATTGGAGTCTCTAAGTTTTATCATATTGATATGTTTCCCATATAAGTCACAATTTATTGCGGTCAACATACCCCCATTTTTGAAAAATAGGGACCCTTGTGCATACTTTGAACCTTAACACTGAAAGCTTGATATTATGCACAATATTAGAATTTGAAGATCATCCACTCTTGATAAATTGACCCTTTTTTCATGGTTTTACTTTAACCTTGCCTAATATTGCTAATAGTTGGCCTTCATGTCTTAACTTTCAAGTTGCATGGGGATCTCATTAATGGATCATGTTAGGATGTTCACAGTTTTATCCTCATTCAAGATTTTACTAGCCTTTGGTCTGTAGGAACTCACAGTTAGATTCATGTTATGAAGCCCTCCTTTAGAAAACCCTAAATTAGACCCTTAGTTTGAATTCAAATTTGGCAAAATCAAATTTGGTGGAAACATTTCTAAACTTACTTTATATTTAATCTTAATTTTTATATTAAGGCTTGGTCATATTTCTTAACATGACCAAACCTTAACCTAAAAATTATGCTTGGTCCCTTTATGTTTCCCCCTTTTTGTTCTCTTTATTTTAACAAGGTCTAATGTTCATGTTTATGGGATATTTTATTCTCCTAGATAGGCCCTATTATGTCATGTGGTCCTCTTTATTACATACATAACCTAAAGTCTTATTCCTAAGGCCTCCTTCATGTTTATTAACATGAACAAGACCTTAGTCTAAATTTTTTAGCCTAAGTTCCTATATCAACCCAATCCCTAACTTAACCATCTTACCTCTTCATAGAATTGATAGCTCTCGTTTCATCACGAAAATGATCAGATGGAGTGCAAGAAGATTGACAAGTCCAAACCCTTGATCCATCAGACCAATGGTATGCATCCACTCAGATCATGATCAATGATCCACACTTAAATGAGATAAATGATTGAATGGCATGCAATTATCCTCAAGATCAATGGTCTATGACTGTTCACCCAAAAAATATCTAATGGAGTGAATGCAACATTGAAATGTCAAAGGCCTAAGGAAATCCTATGGGGATAACAAGTATCACCATCTCGGGAACCTAGATTTGAATCAATGCTCTGTGAACCCTTCTCAGGGTCAAATAGAGTAAAAATCCTTGGAGTCCCATGGAGTCACCATGTGGTACACTCACATTTGATCTTAATGTTAAAATGGCCCCATGAATGAATACTTAGACTTAACCTAATATTTTTATACTTAGACTTAACCTAAGTTTTTTTACCCTAAGGATTATTATATTATTTAAATACAATAAACCTTAGTCTAAAACCTTAGGTTATGACTATAATATTCAAAGGGACACATTTATTATGCTTTGAAGACTTAGGATATTACTTAGTCTAATTTACATACATATTTATCCATGAGATAACTCAATCCTCTTTATGATTGTAGGACCAACGGCATGTATATGCTCAGATTTTGATCAATGGCCTATGCTTGATCAGAACCAAATGATAGGATGGAGCATGCTAACTCCATTATCTATGTATCTATGAACATCATGAACTTAAATTTGATGTTCTCATGAATGTCATTTGACTCCCATAAGGTCGTCATTGATGTTTATGAGGTAATCAAATTTAATCTCATCGACCATATTGCTTAAACATAAGAATATGTTTTAAAATGTTTCTAAAAGCTTATTACTTATGTTTCAATTAAATGGGACCCCCAATTTTAGGATATAAAATCACTTAAGGTCTTTGAACTATAATGATAAAATGATATTATGGTATAATATTCATAGTCATAGACTTAAACTAAATATCTATCCTAAGGTTTTAATTGCATTTATTTAAATACAATAAACCTTAGGCTAAGGACTTATATTATGTCCCTATACCAGAAACTTAGCTTAAAACTTTTAACCTAAAGTTTTATCATGTTTATTAACATGATAAAACCCTAGGCCAAAACCTTACATTAAGTCCACTTATCATCCAAGGGTACCCCTTTATTTTTCCTAAAACTTAGCTTAAATATTTTAAGCCTAAAGGTTATGTCATGTTTATTAACATGAAATAAACTTTAGTCTAAAGTTTTTGCCTAAGTCCCTTTTGTATCCCAATGTTAATTAAATTTTGTGCACTTTATGGGATCAATGGCATAAGCTTCATCACAAGGATGAATGGAATGAAGTGAAGAAGATCTGATTAATCTAAAGTGTTTGATCCATCAGACCAATGGAATATATTCACTCAGGTCATGATCAATGATCTAAACTTAAGCGGGACCGAATAATTGAATAGAGCACAATCGATAGAGACTATTCAATGAGACCCCAAAGGCCTATGGGATTAACATGTGGTAAACTCACATTCACTAAAGGAATGTGGATCTTATAAGTCCCATGAAGGTGCCAAATGGCATAACCATAGAGCCCAATACAAC
Source organism: Torreya grandis (assembly GCA_037957365.1). NCBI lineage: Eukaryota > Viridiplantae > Streptophyta > Pinopsida > Cupressales > Taxaceae > Torreya > Torreya grandis. Next base: position 1,170,272 of record JARHVA010004853.1, read on the forward strand.
CAATCATGTACAAGCCTTGAGATCATGATCAATGATCCACATTGATCCCTAAGAAAATATCTGATGGTACAAAGTAAAAGATGGATTTTAAAGGACAAAATCTACTTCCTTTAAAGTATTTATGAAAAATGTCATGAAATTTGATAGATAGATGCCACCTAGGTGCCACATAAGCACAAAATGACAAAATCAAAGATTTAGTGAGCATAAAAAGGCAAAGGTATAAAGGTAGGGGTCTAAATCAAATCTAAGGCATGAATTCACCTAATTCTAAGCTACCATCACCATTAAAGCTACAAAGAATCCCTAGCCTCCCTAAGAATCCCTAATTTGAACACTAATCGATCACAGTTAATCTATAAAGATTCCAATTTTTAATTGAGTGAGAACAAACTAATCTAAAGGCTACTTGAAGACAATTAGTGATTAAATTACAAAATTCATGGTCATGGCCACTCAAAGGTAGCAACAAAGGGATGACATAAAATTATACTTAGTTTTAGACAATGAGAGAAGGATATTTAAGGATACTGAATTTGATGTTGCCATATTAAATACAAGAAATAGAAATTGGTATGATATTTTCTAGACTATTGAATAAATGCAAGCCATCACAAGGAAAGAGTAGAAGAATGCCATAGTCCTCTAGAGATATAATGACCTAGTCACCATCCAAATGACTAGTCTCAACTATGTTGCCATAAAGCCTGAGGTATTATATTGTATTGATGTTATTTGCCCCATTTTCATATATTTTAAAATTGATTAGGATTGGATATTTCATGAACATACTTTTTAAAAAGTAGAATATATTTTACCTCTTATATTTGAAAAGCTAATACAAGCTATGTAAGCCCTAGATAGACTTACCTAAAATTAGAGCATGGACTAGTAAGGATGAATTGAACACTGTCTTTACCCCATGGTTGCTCACCAAAACCCATGTAATCTAAGACCCCAATAGGAAGATCCCAATTATTTAATTTAGGGAATGGATCAAAGTAATCATGACCTTGTTGAATAGATTATCTGGAGCCCCTTACACCATGCATGTTAATAAAATTTGGGTGCCCTATGTGTAATTCATGGTAGAAAATGGAATCACTACCCCAATAGGTGAGATGATTAACATTTATTTGAAATAATAATTCTCAGCCATTAAGAAGACTAGTAACCACTTATTCATGATGTCCTATCTAGATGCCCTCTTGGCCACCACCAAGATCCCTAACATAAAGAATTGGTCACCTGATGAGAGACACACTATTTCCCATCACTATTCCAAATTACACATATTCAAGTATAGATACAATATATAATTTATTTATGATTATGTATATCCATCTTTGGTGAACACCTAATCCATGAGGAAGACATAGTTGGACTGGTTGATGCCCATTCATCTCAACTAAAATTAGGCATCAAAGCCCTATATCAAAAGATAGAACTTGTAAAAGGAAAAATAAAATATTGAGACATAGGTTATCTTATCAATACCTAAGGAAATGATAAAGATATTTGAAGCATATTTCTATGACATGATCAAATACTTGAAGGAAATGAAGACAAGGTAGAATCTATTAGCTCACCAAGATGTAGTAGCCAAGTGTTTATTATCCCAATGGAAGAATTCAAGAGACAAAATGAAAGAGATAATTAGCATACTAGTGGAGGACCAGATTCTTAGCTTCAAGACCATTAGTCTATCCCATTTGAATTTAATTATGGGAATAATGTTTGGCAAGATCCAAGGTTAGGGTACATGGTTAAATTACTTAAAGAGGCTCTTGAGGGATGATGAAGAGTTGATAGGTAAGATTGAACAACTTATGGGCAACATGATTACTAATATTACCACACTTCACTCCCTAGGCATCATTGTAGATGATGAGTATAAGCATAGGGTCACCTTAGTTATGAAAGAGGATAGGAGCAAGAGTAGGGCTATTTTGGGAATGACAATAGTAGGGTCATGAGCATAATCCTAATTAGAGGAGAAAATTATTGAGGCAAGAAGTATCAAGGAAGTAATGTCTAGGAATGATAGAGATTTTGATGACTTGGTAGACTAGGAGGATGAGTACCTATTAGAGATAGCTTTCAACCTAAATTTGGTCAATGAATAGTATCAAAAGCCATGAAGAGTCTTCAAGAGTAGTAGGAGAGTTATTTAGCATAGGGCCTACCAGCTGGCTAATGATATTCCACTTTTTTAGGAAATTATGTAATATTCAAAAGTAGAATATTCTTTTTTGTAAAGGCCTGCACTAGTTTGTTAACACATTTGCCTATAGGTAATTCCTCTTTGGGAAAGGTAATGTATTCTAGAACTTTATAAAAAGGACAATTATCCTTACCTTTATACATTTGTAATATCATGATTGACCGGTGTACTACCTTAGTCTCCTATAAAAATTAGTATTACCATTTTGTAAAAGGGGGGAGAAAGTTTTGAGAAAAGACTTTATGTAAACTTGGAACAATTAATACAAGCAAGGAATTTTGAAAAAAATGTCTAATATTTGTTTGTGTGTTTGTTATTATGGATGTTTTCTCAACTATCTATTTGTATGTTCATATTTGAATGGTTTTCATTGATTCTTGATGTGAATATATGAATACAAAGTTTTTAACTTGTGCTTATGCTAGGTTAATTAAAATATCTTAGGTTCATTTCATTTCCCTTGTTTCTCTTGTAGATGTGCTAATGTAATTTACTTGTGAAGTAAATATTTAAATTGAATCTAATTTCTTATTTTCATTGTTACATCCTTTCCTTAGATAGTTGCCTAGTGCATGGTTAGATTTGTGTTATATATATTTCATGTCATGTATTGGTTTGAATGTATGTCTTGATGAAATCTAAGCTTTGTCATAATGTCTGGACTAAAAATCAAAACACCTTTCTGTCCTACTCTTCCTTTTGCTCATTTTTTGTAAATTAAATCACTCTAGTTTAAATTCCACTATAAATATTCATCTAGATTAATATTTAGTTTATAACTTGATCAAAAATTCAATGATAGTAGCAAAAATTTCTTACATTTCACTTATATTGGCCATGGCGGCTTCCAACCACCAATCAATATAAATATTGGGGAATAGCTTATTACTCTACCCCTATTTCACCATGGGTAACTAGATCGCTATAACCTACAACTCATGATTTGAATTCCTTGAATTCTAAAATGAGAAGTGTCCTTTACACACTAAGAACACCTATGATACATCTAAAGGCATCAACACCTATTCTAGTAGATCATCCATTTTCCCAATGGGGATTAGAATTTATAGGCATGATCAATCCATTGTTGAGCATAGGGCATAAATGGGTCCTCATAGTAATAGATTACTTCATGTGATGGATCAAAGCAATTGTACTAAAATATTCTATGGAGGCATCAATTTTGGATTTTATGGACATCATAGTGTCAAGATTTATTGTACCCTATACCATTATCTTTGATAATGCTAAAGATTTTATGGGTACATAGGTCAATGAATGGGCTAACAAGGATAATGTGTATCTAAGCACTTTTTATAATTATTATCCTTAGGGTAATGGGTTGGTTGAGTCAACCAACAAGAACCTTATCAGGATTATCAAGAGAATAATAGAAGATAACCAAATATATTGGCATACAAAGTTGAAATCAGTGCTTTGGGCTTATAAGATCACCCCTAAGAGAGCCATAGGTAATTCACCTTTCATGATGGTATATGGAAGAGAGAATCAAATCCCACTATCAATCAAGTTACCATCACTAGATCTCAATCACCAATTGGACTTAAATTATAATGATGCAATGATGGTAAGATTTTCTAAGCTCATGAAACTCAAACAAATTAAGAACCAAGTAATGAAGGTCTTGTAAGCTAATCAGGCCTAAACCAAGAATAATTTTGACAAAAAGGCATCTAAAAAGAACTTTAATGAAGGAGATATGGTCCTCAAATGGGATGCAGATAGGGATAAATTGGGCAAGCATACCAAATTTGATGTAATATGGAGTGGTCCATACATTATTATTACTTAGTACATTTTTTAGTAAAACCCTAAAATCACCAAAACCCCATCTTTCCCTTTTGCACTACATAATCGAGAACTCTAGATGCAATTTGCACATTTGTAAATTGCTTCATGGGTTCTAGATCTTGTAAAGTAACCACCTTCCAACATGGTGAAATCCAAAACTCAGCATGCATTTTACAAGTTGTGAAACTTACAAAATACATGATGAGATCCAAATTCTATAAAGCATCCAAACCAGTGGAATCTAGAACTCACCGAGCACTTTACACAATTGCAAATGTGTGAAATGCATGGCAGGATTTGGATCCCAAAAAACATAAATATCCCCTTCCATAAAACATAAAACTTGAAGTACACTTTCCACATTTGTAAATGTGCAAAATGCTTAGTAAGTTTCACCTTCTGTTGAACCAAGCCATTCATTCCCATGGACATGGGACCTATTCCAAGCAGCTCTTAGATCCACCACTAACCATCATAATTGCATTTATTACAAGGGTTTTCTATATGAACTAAGTGAATTTAGGGATGCATTTATTAAAAGGGTTTTCTATATAAACTAAGTGAATTTAGGGATTTTATTATCATTTTTTTAATTTTATAAGTTATTATAGCTCTTACAATGACCTACACCATGCCATCAAACTATGATCCATGTGTAATCAAGTACCTATAGAACAAGCCACGACTACAAAACTTAGAGGCCACATCATACGTCATATTCCCCTTGTGATTTCTACCACTTGTCCTATATTTTGAAACATTTTTTTGAGAATTTTCCATTTTTCGTGAAAATATTTCAAAATCTTCCATAGAGTTTAGTTGTTGTTTCTTGTGGCATCATTTTAGGGTTATCTATGAATTAGGCATTTATATAGTCATTTGTTCAAAAAATTATAGTTAGTTTTAAGGGTTTTTTAGGGTTTCATTTTCAAAATTTTCATCATGAGCATTTCCCCCCCAAAGTGATCATCATAAAACCCTTAGTTTTCCCTTCGAGATTTCACAATCTAAATATAGGTTTTCACCTAGCTAAGAAGAATATTCCTAAGCATATGTCATTTTTCAAACCAAAAAATATTCCAAAAAATCTTTTAATGCCCCTATAGACTTTAGACCTGTCTCCATCACCCTCTACCTCCATGGGCTTTAGCATTGCTTCAAATACCTAGGACCCCCACAAGCTTCTACATATTTATAGAAAGTGAACATATTATGGAAACCTCTCATCCCCATAGAAGTTTACATTTCTCAGAACACCTTCCATATCCATGGAATTTTCACTTACTTCAAGCACCTCCCAGTTCTATCAGAGATTTGAACTACTTTAAACACTTACAGATTCCACTAGATTTCACAATTGATTTCTCATAAGCAATAAATTCAATTTCCATGTCTCCTAAGGAAATGAATTTTGAATCCAATGGCCCTGGAGTGACTCCCATCTTGGAGTCTAATGTTCTATAAATAATAGATACTAATTTAGTTCACATTTACCTAAGATATTTTTGGGTTTGATTAAGTTCAGACTTTAAAAATGATTGGGTCTAAAGTATTTATGACTCTAGCCTTCCACAAGTTATAGCCTTCCCACTATCTATTCAAAGCCCTGAGTTATTGCTTATGTTAGCCCAACATTATGATCCTAATAAAAGAGAAGTTTACAATGATAGAGGGGAAAAGATTTTGAATCTAGACCTTGACTTTATTATCTCAGTGTTTGCAATCTTGTAATTTGAGAGTTATTTTGATATAACTCCATAGTTATTTGCATAATTTTATGAGGATAAATGAGATGGGTGTCAAAAAATAATCAACAAATAATGGCTCAAGTCCCCCAAGCATTCCTCTACTAGGTTGCCAAATACCATGTATAGGCCTAATTTCATTGATGAAGTAGGGTACATTATCATAATATTGCATAGGGTCACTAGCAATCCTGATGCCAAGTGTTTTCAAGAGTGAATGTACCAATACATTTGGGTCATCCAACAGAATAATCAATACATTCATTAGTCCTAGTTAATAATTGATTCCCTCCATAAGCAATTGATGGATGTATAAACAATGTTCAAATTATATATGACTTCTTATATTATCTATATTTTGGCCAAAGGGAGATTATTCCTAGGCCTTAATATAGTTCTTGAGGAAATAAGTAGAGTGTATAACTACTACTTTGACCTCACATTGGAGGCTAGTAAGTATTATTTTAGGTGAGTGAATGATGCATTCATCTATTTCATCATTATCATGTTTAATAAGTAACTTGAGAGAAAAATTTCTCACCATTAGTAGTGAATGAGATCAGCAAATGGGACTCCTATTTCATTAAGTTCCCTACCTTTTCTTACATCAGGGCAACGAGTTTTAGTGGTTATCCCTATATACTTCCTATATATGTTAGATACAAATGGGAACTAATGGAGGTAGTCAACCATCTCGTAGACACACACAAGCTCCTTTATAATATGCATAAGGTAGGGATACATTTCAAAATTTCCATTGGCCAATACACATGTCAATCCCTCCTTAAGGCCAAGTGTGCCAAAGCTAAAATGTGCCAGATGACAATTAAGATGTTAGAGTCAAGGCCATTTTTGGATGTATATGTAAATATAACTAGCACATTGGCACTTGAAATATATGCTCATGTGTCATACTATGAATATTATTGGGAAGATTGTGAAGATGAGGAAAGAGTTAGGATGAGAGATTATTCTAAGATGTCCTTGTAGAATATCAAAGATTATGATTTGACACCAGTTCTCGATGACTTGGTAGATGATGATTCTATAGTGGACCTAATTTATTATACACATGTCATCACATAACCCCTTTCACCATTAATGTGGCTTATTCTAGAATCCCTTTCTTTGTTTGATATAATATCTCATGTAATCAATATAACAATCAGTTGGTTGAGGAGCAAGGGAGTTCAGATCACAAGGGAAACAATAGGGGTCAAAGAAAATATTTTAAAGTTTAAGGTTGAGGGGGTTGCTTAATTAGAAGAGGGTCCATGAGAATCATTAGAGGATCCAAAGAAGAATAAAAAGAACAAGACTAAGGCTAAGAAAGGGGAATCTAGCAGAATGGGGGAAGCTATAAAACAACTAATTAACCTTCCATCTAAAGACACAATAGTAGCACAAGCTTCCATAGCTTCAATCATCATGAATATCATAGTGACAACCCCCATATATATTATTCTCCCTCTTCCTACCTATATTTCTCTAGAGGTTTTAGCACCTCCAGTGTCAACTCCACCTCTTATGTCCATTCCCCCTACATTTGAAGTTTCCAATTCACCTTCCATTCCAACCATAATAAGCCAAGTGAAACCAACATAATTGAGCCAAGTGGACACTTAGGGTCCCCCATCAGTGAAATCTCAAGTTTCCACTTCACTTTCCCTTCCTCTAATATCACCTTCCCCTTTCATTACATTCCCTCTTTCTATTCCATTCATAATCCCCTCCATTTCATCCCCATTAATTTCCAACACCACCAAGGAGTACAAAGCTATAGAATCATTCATCCTAAATTCAATCTCATAGGCTACCCTAACTCCTGAGGTAAGTACTATTTCACTATCATCTCCGCTCACTTTCCTTGCATCACCACCTTGAGTGGTTCCACATATCTTATTGATTCAATTAATGCTTTGGCTTCCACTCTTCCCCCTATTCCCAAATTCATAATCCCTGTGTCTATCCTATCTTCCACTTCCCTAAGAGACATAGTTGTTCCATTGTCCCCACCTCATCCTCTTCCACTATTTCCATAACTCCTTGAGTAAAAATTGGAGTAATATAGGTGATCAATGTGAATGTAGGTTTGTATCCTACTGATGGGAGTAAAATGTCATAGGTACCTTCTGAGCAATCAATAGCATCATCCTCCCAAGATTCTAAATGGTCATAGTATTTTTTAGTGTAGCAACTTTAGCTAATGATTCTTTTGTGATAGTTTCTAAGCAACCATAAGCTACACCTAGTTAGATAGCCTAATTAGTAAGGAAGAAGAGGAAATAAATGATTAATCCCAATACATTGGACTTTGGTCTCTCAAAGGTCCAAAATAAGTCCAAACCTACTCCTAGAACCCTTTCATTAATACTTAATGATGATAAAGGATAAAGGTATGTTGAAATTGTAGCACCCCCATCAAAAAAATCAAAGGGAGATCTTGTGGTTGGGGATTATGAGATTTGTAAGATCTATCTTGGACGACTGACAAGAGAGGGGTTGAAACATAATGTGCAATACAACATCAACTCTCTTTTTGAATGGATTGATCATGATAAGTCCATAAAGGATGAATTGAAGAGAAAGGTATATCAACTTATAATAGTATTGAACTAGTTTATAAAGCCCATTGAATCATTAGAACAACCACAATCAGTGTAACCAATTGATCAAAGTCCAGATCAAGCTACAATTGATTCATTTTAAGAGATTTCTCAAATGGGAAGGGATACAAAATAATGGTCTAAGTAACTCATTTTTAAGGGGAATAAAATCATTGAAACAATAATGGATCAATATGAAATGATCAGAGAGAAATAATATTTTGAAAGAGTAGGTTAATAAATATGGAGAGATTCAAACCTTGAATCTATATTATCTGAAATTGATAGTTGTAGGTCTAATTGATGTAGATATCCTCATTTTTGATAACATACTGAAGAATGAGGAATTACATAGAGAAACTCAATTTTGAATAAGGATATTAACAAAGTCTACTCAGCAAGCTAAGGTAACTCATGATAAATCTATTCACATGTTGTATGAAATCAAAGTAATGATGAATATGATGTCATGTTAACCAAAAAATGACCCAAATAATCTCCTATAGTTTGAATATGTCCAAAATAAGTTTAAGGAGGTTGTTGAAATAGAATCTGCATAGGATATAGTCTTCACCTTGAGTTCTATCCATAGGTTTGTTAGATATAAAAATGCAATGGATAAGATAAGAATGGAAATGTAAGAAATAAAGAATTTTATAAGAGAATTATTTAATTTTCAAGTATATTTTATATCTTCTCACATTCACTCTTATGAATTAGATGAAGAGTGAATATAAGAAGTTTTCAAATCCTTTGATATATATGTTCAAAAACTCCAAGTCAAAAAGGATAAGAACGCTGAGGAAATTTTGAATGTTAATTAACTTTCTATTGAAATATTTCCACATGTTATGTTTCATGTTTTAAAAATATTGTAAGTTAAAATTGTGAAAAAATAAATATTTTTTATAACTCTTTTTAAGAAAGAGAAACTTGTATTTTTTGACCATGTGAAAGTTGAGAAAACCAATTGAAAATTACATTTTTTATTTTGACAAGTTACAATTACTATAAGTGTAAAAGCATGAATTGTAAATTTCAAGTTCTATTTTGAAAAAAGTGATTGACTTAAAAATTATAAAATTCTCACTTGTATTTTACAATTTAGGGTTTTGTAAAGGTAACTTATGTTATCTTTTAAAAAGTCAAGTTTATCTTAGGTGCTACCTATTTTTCATGAAGAGCTATTTTTAGGTGTTGAAGATGAAGAAGCTTTACATGGAGATATTCCAATTCCGTCCATTCCATGCCATACCATTCCACATCAAAGATCATGCCTAGCTATTACATGCCACTTTCCAAACTATTCTACAAGTCCAATATGCTAGGAATAGAGCAACTTGCCACTTTTTACATGAAGTTTCATATCTGCATGGTTTCTCTAACTAGGTGTTCAAGTTTTGATGACTACATCTCATCTATGAGATATTTTTGTATAAATAAGGACAAACGCCATGACCAAAATCATCTTTTTGATATTAGAGGATATAATTTATGAATTTTGAATGTATTTGCTACAATTTTTAACCTTTGGAACATAAATAAATTAAATATTTGCCTTTATTATCAAATAAATCTCTATGTATACCCATCATTTGAGTGTTTATGGAAATTTTTTTTCTTATTTCATTCACAATAAATTCATTTGTGGTATTTTTACCCTTCTAAAAATATTGTTTGATTAAATCAAAAAACTCTTTTCCTTTTCATAAAAAAACCATAATATTACCTTTAGTTTCCCATTTTGTATGAGTTTGTGTTGAAACAATTTCAATATAATTTTATATTCCATTATGTTCATCAAACAAGCATTAATACCCACTAATATGTCTATTAAAACCACCATTTTATTTTCATAAAGTCTCATTTTCTCCCTTTTCCTTGTCAAAGTTTAGTTTAGGAGAAAGAACATTAAAAAATAAAAATTTCTATAGAACTAGTATCTTATCAGTTGCATCAGATTTAGTGAAAGAAAGTCAGCCTTCTCCAAAGGTTAAATCAACTCACCATAGTCCCATAATTTATAGTTTTTCCCATTGTATCATTAGGTGTTGCACAGTGAGCTATCCCACATCAAAGAATGAGTGCAAGACTTACATGATAATAGGACCCTTACTTTTGTAATATAGTAATGACATTGTTGACTCTGTTCTATAATATTTGTATACACTATCATTTAAACCAAATTTGTACTATGTTTCAAATTAGATATCAACAACTATATGCTAGTTATTACTTCACACTTTCACTTTCAATTATTTTCATGATTAGAGTAGCTCACATAGTCTAATTAGGTTGTTTTTCAATATACCATTTAGTTGCACTATTTTTAATTTTATTGCACACACTACTAAATCACATAATTTTAAATGCAATAAATATTTGTCTACCCAAGGCCTACCTACTTGAATTTCATCACCAAGGGGGAAGCCAACTTGGTTTTCTATCCAAGTATAAACATGTGGTTAATGGTATATATTAGTACATCACTCGACACCCTTATCATTACGAGATTGTGAAGTGAGGGGGTAGGCCCCAATACCAAGCCAATACCATTGCCAACATAGATCCCTTTTAGCCTAAATGTCTTGAAGCCATCCATAAATTACTTTCTATTTACTTAATTTTATCCAACTTCCCTATCACACTAAAAATAACACTTTATAATAATCTAATAACATCTAAGATGACCACTTAGGTAGCATTTACTTTCCAGATGACTGATTACTCTTTGCTCATTATATGTTGTATTATAAAAACTTGTATTGACTAGCATTGGTGTAAGGTTTTGTGTTGTGTGCCTCAATTGGATCATTCTCATTGATCCAATTGATTTTTTGTTTTATTCCATTTATTACTTTAAAAGACATTACAAAATATTCCCCTATTTTCAATAAATTGTCATTATGTTCTACACAGGCTCTTACAAACTATTTTTCCTTCATGTTTGTAGTATTAGGTCGACTTAATTAACCTTCTATCTATTTTACCATTCAAATTATAGTACTAGGTCAAATTGGTTGACCCTATACCCTTATTAGGCTATTTTTTTCCTAGTTTGTAGTACTAGGTCAACCCAATCAACTTTGTACTCTTACTATTGTCCTATTTGGATAACTTAGTTCTTTGTCTTTTCAAATTAGTTATTTATATCTTCCTCTCATTCTTATTTCCTAGTATCATTTTCCTTTTATCAAACATCATGAAATATCCTATCAAAATCTTCTTGTACAACCTAAATCCATTTAGACACTATATGGGGTGCACTTTTCTTCTTATCTTTTCTTCCTCTTTTTAGCCTTTGGGTCATCTTTCAATACCCATCCACACATTAATATATCCTTCGGGTTATATTATGATGTCCACACACATATAATTTTAGACTCTATGGAATCCTATAATGCCCATCCCTACATCTAATTACCCTTTGGGGCATCTTGTGATGCCCACTCTTACTCTCTATTACATGATACCAAACTAATTCAACTTCCAAAAACCTTTCAAGACACAAGATTATATCTCACATGATCATCCTTGATATAGAATTTAGTGTATGATCCTTCCATTCCTTTCATGCTTTATATATGTTATCTATCTAACACTTTTTGCAACATACTTGCATGGGTCTCACCCTCTACAACATTTCTCCATTTTTAAAAACCTTAGTCCTTCCTTTTTGGTTTTTTGGTTTCCCCCTTTTTCTCATGAGTTAAATTTTAAAACCACTGATAGGACCCAATCTTCATCATGATGTACTTTTATCCTCTTTATTTTCATTCTTTTTACACATTTTTTAACACCCTTTGGGTTTCTCTCTTATGAGTTGTAGTGTAAGACCATGGATAGGACTTGGCCTTCCTCACAAAAACCATATTTTTTACCCCATTCATTTTTCCAATGCTTTTTGACACCTTTGTGGGTTTATCTTTTATTAGTTGTAGTTTAAGACTATGGATAGGACCTAGCCTTCCTCATAAAATCAACATCTTCTCATTTCTTCACTAGAATTTATTTTGCAATGATTATGATTTTTTGATCTTTGTTCTCAACTTTAGATTTTTCTTCTTTGATAGATGAAATTTTCACAAAAATATATGTTAGCATGTTTTCCTCTATTTACCTCATTCTTATGATAAGGAATCACACTTTATTGTCATTATATCCCTTTTTCTCCCTTTGTCACATTTTTTGTGATATGAAGTAATTCAAATTGTTTCATGTTTCATTCCTCTTGATTTCCTTTCCTTTCACTCCACATTGGATAAAACAAGGTCGAAGTCAAGATAACACTTTTATTTCACCTAGATTTATAAGACTCTTAGACACCATGCTGTTTGAGTTCTCTCTCTTAGTAACTAAGTCCCAAGTATTCAAATGAAATTCATCTTTAGCACCCATGTTTGGTTCTTTGAATCTATATGGAGGAGGAATAGAAAAATCCATCAAGAAAATCAAAATCTAAATCATTTGAAACAAAATGCAATGATATATAAAAGGCAACATATAAGTCTCAAAATTCAAAATCACACCAAAATATGTGATTACAAGAATATATCCTATCTTTAATGTAAGCTCAAACTCCATAATTGGCCTCACTATAGAGCTAAGGTCCATTGGGGTATGGTAGGCTAGTAGATTAGAATAGGAGAATTCAACAAACTCTATAGTGCTACCTATTTTCTCACATAAGTACCCAATCTTCATAGTAGACTGATGGCTCTATAAGGGGTCCTAAGGAATGGAGAACATGTTATGTGAAAGTAGGTCCATTTTAATTTTCATGCATATTTCCTTCATGGGATGATCTACATACTTCATTTTTTGACCTAAGACTTGTGTGTCTAGTAAAAGTTCTTCAAAGTCATTAAGGTTGAAAGTCCTCTTATTTTGGAAAACCTAGTTTGAGTGTCTTGACTTTGATAAAGAGTTATTCTACCTTGATTTTTCCTTAATTATCCCCTCCACTGATTTCATTTCCCCCCTTGACAAGTAAATTGTGATTCTAAATCTATTTTTCCTTCTTCTATACTTATTATTCACATCTTACATTCTGGTGAACCCTATCACTACTTTATTTGAATTTTATCTATCCTTAAAGAAAAACAATATGCTTGAGTAACTATGGATTAATTTATTTACACCATGGATTTACATTTCTAGATATCCTTGATTTCTTTTTTACCATTTATCATTGTTTGTCACCCTTTTTGTGAACACCTGAGTCCATTTCTACTTTCATGTACTTTTTACATTTATGAGTGAAGTTGGCTTGTTACTTCTCAATCATCAATGTTGTTTTACCTTTTATGCACCCTTTTTCCATTGATGATTGAGTAAGGACTGTTACTTCTCATTCGTCAATATTGTTTTACCATTTTTTGATTGCCCATCTTTGTTTAAGGATCGTTACTGCTTTCACATAGATTTTTGATTACCATATTTGTGACATGTATCTTTGGTTTGATTTGGTGAGTTTTCCCTTCTTAAGGTTTACCTATTTGAATTTTTTAGTCTTTAGTAGCCTTAGATTTTTTGTTACCAAATTTACTCTAAATTTTGACTTGGTCATTTGGTCTAACATATAACTTGTCACCCCAACTTGCCAAATTTCCAAGTACATCCCATCTACATAACACCAATTATCTTGGCTTTCCTATATTTATTTATTTTTTCTTCAATTTTTTATTATTGGGTGTGGCAAAAGCAATCTTTGTGCCCTCCATAATGAAAACTAAAAACATAGACGACAACCATCTAGTGATAAATGTAAGTCAAGGTATGCATTACATTTACTTTTTAGTTATTTCCTTTTCCACCATTTACTTTTAGTTATTTTTTCTTTAAAATACTAAAACTTTTTTTTTAGCCTCAAAATTGTGTGTTACTATGTTCTTTTCTTGAAGTACCATCCCCTATTGCACCTGAGTGAGATGTGATGAGCTTCAAGTGACGTAAATGTATACACATAATATTTTCAACTTTTATCAAATACTAATGCTTTATATCTTGTATAAACCTATCGAGTCTCAATATTTATGAGTGCACACCTTAAAAGTTGCATCAAAAAAGGAGTGGGTAGATCATTGGTTCTTCTTAGGATTATTGTCCCTTATTTCCACTTATTACCAATCCAACCAGCTAAGATATTACTCCTCTTTTGCACACTCTAATATTTTACCACCTTTTATACCCCTTTTTCTAACCTAAAGCCCCTTTTGATATTTTACATGACTAGGTCAATTGGGTTGACCTTGTACTCTTATTTTTGAAACTCATTTAGGGTCTAGGTCAGCTCTTGGCCAACCTAACCTGTGACCTAGTGAATTTTTGTCAATAACGATACTAGATCAATTGGGTCGATCCTATCAGCCAAACTTTTGGAAGGATTTAAGGTTAAACAAACCTATATAAACACATCCATTTTTCTATTAGTTGAGAGACATTAAGAGTTAATATTCATTTACACTTCTTTACAATATGTTCTTCCACCATTCTACTTGAGGAGTCTTAGCTTAGGGTTTCTACTTGGAGAATCTAGTCTTGTGGAGAAGTCTTGGATGCTTTGGCCTTTTTTAGTATCCTTATAAACTACAAAAACATCTTGTGAAACACATTTTAGCCAAGGGAGAGATTTAATATCGATGGGTTCATCTTCTAGTTAATTATCTCTAACTTTGTTCCTCTTTTTAGTAGATAAAAGTAGCATAAGTAATGCCTTTTGAATAATATTACTCTTCTTATCCATTGCATTAGGGTTTTACCTATAAATATCTTAATTACAATTCTCTTATTCATGTTTACTAAACCCCCACTTTGTGACACAAGCTTTGGTGAGCACTACATTAGACTTATTTTCTTTACTTGTTATTAGTATAGTGAATATGAAAACATAGGACTTAGTTAGAGTTATTGCATAGTTTTTCTTGACTGGAGGCTTTAGAACCCTCCCTAGTGATATTATTTATGATAATAGATCCCATAATTGGGTCTAGTGAATCCACATATTGGTCAAGTTCCTGATTATCTAATGTATCCCCAATCAAAAGTGTAACAAGGATATATCTTCTCCAAACTAGGATCGATTTATAGATCTAATTAATTTCTAATTGCATACACTTTTATTATTACCTTTTCTACCCAAGAATATTATCACTATTAAATAACATTTTCTCATCCCTCATCTTTGGGTTTTAATATGGTCTAAATTACTCCAACTAATGACACTAATGGATCAGATCCATTTTACACTTCTCAAGATAATTATTTTTTTAAAACACCTTATTACACTATGGGGGTAATTGACACAAGGTTAACCAATAACCTACCTCCTATCAATCCTCCACCTAACAACCCTACCTCTAATACCAATTTAGGGAATGTTCCTTATACCAATCCTAACAATCCACCCCTCAACACCAATCCACTAGTTGTTACCACTCAAATTCTTGTATAAATAATGCAACAAATGAATATCATGTAAACATCTAATACTTCTCAAATTATGAAAATGTGACATCATTTTTTAAACATGTCTAATCAACCTCATATTCTCTTTCCACAAAATAATCAAAATTTAATCCCTCCACCTCTTAAACATGCCATGGGAAATATTACTCCCCAACCCATTATGCACAACAAGATGATTTAAACCATTAAAAATTAACCTTGAGCCCCATTCATTATTTTTATTAATAAAGGTAATATATCTCCAATTGTGAAATATTATGGGACTAAAGACCTTGCATCTTTCCTTAAGACATTTGGTAATCTTTATAAAGAGTGGATTCAAACTAATACCCTAGCCACTACAAAAATTTTAGTCAAAAATTTAAATGTGACATATTATAATTCTATAATCAATTCCCCCAACATTCTATATGTAAAATTGAGGATTTAATCAATCCTTTAGTTAAGTAATTTCAACACAATAATCTTCCTAAAAATTGACTTAGTCATTTCATTAACACTAAACAATCCCCTTTTGAATCAACTCATGATTTCATTAAACATTAGAAATCTTTGTCTCATAAATTTGATCACAACATGACTAATGATATCTTATTCAAACTCTTCATAATTGCCTTAACACCTTCCCTTTAATATAATGTTTGAAATTTTGTTCACCAAACTTTAAATGATGTTATCAATCAAGCTAAGTGACAAGACTTTCTTATGAAACATTTTGAGCCCAACATTAAAACCATCTAGGGATTTTTCCAAAACTCCACCAATGGAATCACTGGCAATCCTCCTTAAATAAAAATAGGAGTCCATAAAATATATAAGCCCTAAGATTCCCATGCACCCCTAACTATTCAATAAATGAAATAATTTTTAGTGCCTTATAAACCATTCACTTATGTTAATAATCATCATACATGGTATGATCCTAATAATTTTTTTTGGTTTCATGCCGATGTTGGTCATTCCCATAAAACATGTTATTGTCTTACTAAATTTGTTGTTTATTTTATGTTAGGAGATACATTCAATCATGACACTATAATAAAAATAAGTCATCATGATTATGTTAATACCTCCTAAAATAAATAAGCTTTTAATCCTTTTTCCTCTAACAACCCAAAAAAAATTCTACCTCAAACCCACAACATTCAAACAAGGATATATGTGCAATTAATGTTGAATGTAGCTAACACTATACAATTTCTCAAATTTTGAATACAACTAAAGCCAATTATCAATGTAAACCTACCCATAAATATCCCATCACAAATCCAAATAAATCATCACTCAAAGAATGACTTATCAAAGACACCACTACCATTGACATACCTTGTGACATGAATGAGGAAAAAATTCCACAATCCAAACCTCAAACTACTTCTCTTCCTACTAAAAATATTTTACTCTCCAAGCCTCGTGCTAGTTCTTCATCTTAAAAATATCATTGGAATTTATTAGATTAACTCAAACCTATGCCTTGTAAAATACCTCTCATGGAGTTAGTTTGAACTTCTCCATATCACCACAAATTCTTAATGTAACAGTTACAAGAAATTGAAGAACCTATTTCCCTTGAATTAAAATAACCTCTTCATGATCCTACACGGACTAAAGTACACATTATAAAAACTATTTTTCCTTATTCTAAACCTTCCATAGAATTCCCTAAAGAAGATATGATCAATGATGAAATTATATTTCAAGCTGATAACCCACATTTCTTCATTAAAATCACAATTAATACCACCCTTATTCAAAAAGTCTTAGTAGATGAAGGGTTAGGAATTAATGGTACATCCATTTAGTTAATTCAATAACTTGGGTGTTAAAAATATCACCTTAAGCAAACTCATCTCACATGTCACAAATTTGACAACACACATAAAATACCACTTGGTTGTATTTAGATCGCTCTCACTATTATACCTAAGACCATACGTACCAAGCTCAAGGCTCTTGACTTACCATTATCCTATACTATGCTCCTAAGTCACCCATGTATACATCACATGAGGATTATTTCTTTGTCAACTATATAATGTATCAAATTTATTCATAATGGAAAATGTTATAAACATGAGGCTCATCCTAATCTATGGATTATTTAGCTACCCAACCCCAAATCTCAGTATCAAATTCCAACCATTCCATGAATCAATAGTACACCTCTACTTGAATTCATCAACATGAATCTAGATTTAGAAGTCACTCTTACCAATTATTATGATGATGAGCCAAATGAATTTCAAAACACTTGTAATACTAATAATTTAACTCTTTATATTTTAGATTGGATTCCTCCTTTTTACCATTTGATTGGACAATACCTCTTGTCGATGAGATCATTGAACTCCCTCCTCCATGTTATGTAAATGAATCATCTTACATAGAAGATGGATTCATATGTAATGAATATAGAGTGGTCAAGTTGTTTTAAGACCCTTAAACCATTTAAACTTAAAAATTTAGTGATCTATGTGTATCTCCTTCTAATGCTCCTCTAGATACATAAGCATGTACTATCTCTCACACTTATGATGACAATGACACCATGGATCAAAATCAATCACAAGAATTAGGTGTATAACAATATCAACAAACCTTATCCAAAATACATGATTTAAACCATGATGTTCATGTCATTTCAATGGATAGTGATTTATAACCTGAAGTTCATGTATTTCCAATTAATCCTCCACTTCTCGATACCCCTTGGGTTGTTGAACAAATCTTACCTCTCAAAAATTTGGAAATTCTATAACCTTCTATAACTTTTATATCATCAATTAATCTACCAACTCTCATTCATACCAATGATTATATGGATACTACTATGTCTATCTCCCTCACTTCAATTGAATATCCATTTACAACACAACATAAAACACCTATTATCAATCCATTTGACTCTAATCAAACTTTATCAACAATTCCACCTACACCTAAAATAAACTTTAATGTTAAGGAAACATATGTATGACATATACATTCTAAATATGATCACTATGGTAATAAAATCATTGATCTTAAAGTAGACATGGAATACTATGGACTCTCACCCATACTCCCTAGTGATGAAGCCATACTTGAGTTACTCCATGCTAGAGAACCTCAAGTTCCATGACATCATCATAAAATTGGAAACTTCAAAAGAAAATTTCCTCATTTTAATAACTTAATTACTAGCGTAGACCCAAAAATAAATCTTATTTATTCTCTTCCTAATTCTCCATATCATTTTCAAGATATAAATGTTATGCTCATTGAAGAAACTACACAAATAGAGTATAGTACAGCTTCATTTACTCAACCCATAATTATATCTAAAGAACTCACTCCAACTAAACATGATAAATTTATCCTATTATTTGATAAGTATCATGAAAATTTCAATTGGTCATATGAGTACATGTTAGGTATCCACCCTAGTATCATTTTCATAGCATTATCACATACCTAGTTGCAAAACTCATCCAATAAAAATAATGGAAATTTCCACCCTATGCCATAAAGAAATTATCAAACTTTTAAAATGACAAGTTTATTAAAACTTTTAACTATTCTAAACGGGTGTAAAATATTATTCTTGTTCACAAAAAAATCACCATGGTCATTCACATATGCATCAATTTTTATGATCTTAACCTTGCGTGTCATAAAGATAATTTTTCATCACCTTCAATAGATGTCATCATAAATTCCACTACTAGATATGAAATATTGTCACTCACAAATGGTTTTTCAAGCTACAATAAAAATCACATAGCCCCCAAAGACCAATATAAAATAACATTTACTATAGAATAGGGCATCTATTACTATGTCAAAATGTCTTTCGACCTTAAAATGTTGGAGCCACTTATCAATGTGCCATGACATACATTTTTCATGATCTTATACATAAAATTATGGAAACTTATGGTGATGAACTCATTTCCAAATTGAAGAGTCACACAACACATCTCACTAATCTATCTACTATTTTTGATCGATTAATCAAGTACAAAGTTAGATTCAACCCCTACAAGTGTGCCTTTCGTGTTACATCTAGTAAAATTATAGGGTTCCTAGTATTTCTTCATGGTATTGATGTTGATCCCACCAAAATCAATGTTGTAGTTAACATGTCATTCCTCATTCCATTCCCAACATTTTCACTTACCTTGGTAAGCTTGGGGCAATCTGATGATTCATCCCACAAATGGCTTATTGCTTTACTCTTTTAATTCCCTTCTCAAAAAAGGTAATGCTCTAGAATGGACTAATCCTTGTCAAAAAGCTTTCAATAATATGAAATAATATTTTCTCCATCCCTCCACCATCCACCCACCTTAAAATTATCATCCTTTAATTGTGTATACCTCTTCTACTCCCATATTAGTTGGGGCAATACCTGTCCAACAAGATGATACCAAAAGAGGATACGTTATTTACTATATTAGTCAAGGCTCATTGACTATGAAAAATGTTATACTAAATTAGAATGTGATCACCTTGTTATCTACTTTGTAATTGAAAAGATCAATCACTATATGCTTTATCAAACTAATTATGTCATTGTCCACTCTGATCCAGTTCATCATTTATTCTCCAAATAGTTTCTACCTGGAGATAGAATTGGCAAATGGATGGTCCTCTTGATGTAATTTGACCTTCAAATTATAACACAAAAAAATGTCAAAGAGAAATTATTACCAACCAACTTGAAGTGACACCCATACTCATTAAAAATCACCTTTAAGATAATCTCCCTAATGATAACATTCTTTATATTGAAGGTCTTAACTAGGCTATCTACCTTAAATATTATTTCCATAATTTCACTATCAATTTAGAGGCAAATAATCAAGAAGATACCAATATCATTCTTGATATTATTAAATCTAAAGTAATTAATGAATAGCTTATTGAATTTACCATTGAATTACATGAAGACACCTAGACCCTTCACTTTGATAGTACCAAATGTCTCCAAGGAGTTAGGATAGGTTTTATTCTAACTAACCCTCATGGTAAGATCATCCCTTTGGAATTCAGGCTAACCTTTGATGTCATTGATAATATGTATTTTAATATAAAACCCTCTATTTATTTAATACAAAAGGTACCTTGATCTACTATGTGATGTAATAAGAGGTTCCTCCTCTCATTGAATAAACACATGGGGGCATTTACGATGGTCATTGTAGTAGACATACTATAACACATAAATGCTTATTTATGGGATAATTTTAGCCTACTTTAGAAAAATATGCTATCAATTTTGCCAAAAAGTGTAATCCTTACCAACTTCATTATGATCTAATCCATTCACCACTATTTGAGTTACAAACCATGGAGTCTCCTTGGCCATTATCCATGTGGGGATTAGATCACATTTTTAAATTACATCAGTCATAACATGGTCATGTTTTTATCATTATCACTAATGAATATTTTATTAAATGGGTAGAACCCATGCCTATTTTTAATTTCAAGGAAACCACTATCCTAAATTTATCCTTAACCAAATCATTTATTTCTTTAGAGTTCCCCATACTATCATTTCTAATAATGGTGGAAATTTCAAAAACAAGGACATGAGATAGTTATGTGCTAAATTTAAAATTTCCCACAAATTTTCCACACCTTACCATCCACAATACAATGGCCAAGGTGAAGCCATTAGTAAAATTTTCAAAAAAAATCTACAAATGACCATCCAAAAAACTTGTATGATTGACATCTTTACTTATATCATGCACTTTATTCCTATCATAGTAACATATGTACTACCATTAGGGCAACACCTTTCTTATTAATATATAGTTTTGAGTCTATCTTTACATTAGAATTCAAAATCCCTTCTCTATGTATATCTCTTCATGGTATCATTCTTGATGAATAGTTATGTGAAGCTCACCTTCATGCCCTAGACCTTCTTGATGAACATTGTCTAGTCTTTTTGTAACATAACCACCATTATAAGGCTCACATCACCAAATAACATAATAAAAAGGTTAAAGTCCACACTTTTAACATTGGTGATTTATTCCTTAAGTTATACTATACCCATGATAAATAAGTAAAACACACCCCAAAATGGTGGGGTCCTTATATAGTGAAAGACATTCTTGGTCTTAGTACTTACACCTACAAACTAATGAAGGCCATGTTTTTAAAAAACCCATTAATGCAGAATTTTTGAATAAATATTTCCCTTCTTATCATACTTATATATACTACCCTAATAATAGTTATTGAAGTACTTATTCAAGGATCTCACCCTCTACAACAATATCTTTGATACACCAACCTTAATTCCTTTTATTGGTCTTTTGGTTTTTTTAGTTCGTGAGTTGCATTGTAATACCATGGATAGGACCCAATTTTCCTCATGAATACCTTTTTATTTAATATGTCAGTTGGTCATAGTGCTTCTCTTTTTTTCTCATATCAAGTTTTCTATTTTACAATACTTTTTACACCCACCTAGGTTTTTATTTTGTGAGTTGCAGTGTAAGACCATGAATAGGACCAGACTCTCCTCATAAAATTTGCATAGTCTTTCAAAATCTTTTTACTAAACTAAGTATTATTTTTATAATGTTAAGAAATGGTTACAAGTTCATAATACCATATTATCAACCTCATTTTGTTTTCTTTTGTAGCTAAAAATTGCACAAAAAACTATGTTATCATTTTCCCCTACACTTACATATGTTCTTATGGTAAGGAATCATACTTACTTATCATTATATCCCTTTTCACATTATCACATTTTCTATAATTTTAAGTAATTCAAACTGTTTCATGTATATTTCCCCTTTATTTCCCTTCTTTTCATTCCACTTTGGATAAAACAAGGTTGAAGTCAATATAACACTTTTATTTTACTTGAATAAATAAGACTCTTAGACACTATGCTCTCTAATTCCTCTTTCTTAGTTACCATGTCCCAAATTTTCAAATTATAGTCATTTTTAGCATCCATGTTTGATTCTTTGAATCCATGTGGAGGAGGAATAGAAAAATACATCAAAAGTTAAAATCCAAATCATTCAAAACAAAAGGAAATGATCAAAAGGTAATATAAAAATATTAAAAAAACCATATCACACCAAAATATGTGATTCATAGAACATATCCTATCACCAATTGAAGCTCAAACTCTATAGTTAGACTCATAATAGAGTCAAGTCCATTGGGGTATGGTAGGATAGTATATTGGGATAAGAGAATTCAAAATAATCTATAGTTATACCTACTTTCTCACACAAGTACCCAATATTCATAGTAGATTGATGACTCTGTAAAGGGTCTTGAAGAATAGGGAACATGTTGTAGGAAGGTATGTCTATTTTAATTTCAATTCATATAGCCTTCATGGGATGATATTCGTACTTCATTTGATAACCCAATATTTGTATGGTTGGGATAAATTCTTTAGAGTACTTAATGTTGAAAGTCTTCTTATTTTGACAAACCTAATATTAGTTTCTTGACTTCAATAAAAAAAAATTCTAGGTTGATTTTTCCTTCATCTCCCCCACCACCTATTTCATTCCCCACTTGATAGGCAATTTTAATTCAAAATCTATTTCCCCACTTCTATATTACTTCTTCTTCACATCTTAACAATATGATATCACTACTTTGTTTTGGTTTTATTTATCTTTAGAATAAAACAATATGCTTAAGTGACTATAGATTATTTTATTCACACAATTACTTTACATTTATAGAATTTCCTTGGTTCTATTTATTTTTTTCATTATTATTCCTTTTTTCAGACAATTATATCCATTTCTATATTTTCATACTTTCTTTTTTTGGACAACTGCATCTATTTCTATATTTCTATACTTTTTCCATTATTGAGTGAGTTTGGATTGTTACTTCTCACTCACCAATGTTATTTTCCCTTTCATGTAATTTTTCCATTTATGATTGAGTAAAGATTGTTTTTGTTTCTTCATCAATGTTGTTTTACCATTTATTTCCCATATTTATCTAAGTAAGGATTGTTACTAATTTCACATTGATGTTAGATTATCATTTTTTCATGTATCCTTAGTTTGATTTGGTTTGTTTACCTTTATTAAGGTATACTTATTTGAGTTTTTTGGTCATGTAGTAGCCTTGGATTTTAAGTTACCTGATTTACTCTAAATTTTGGCTTGTTCATTTGGTCCTAACTTAGCATTTATCACCCTAGCTTACTAAATTTTCAAGTACATCATGCCTAGATAGTTTAATTATTTTAGCTTTCCTGCTTTTGTTTATTTTTTCTCATTAGTTTTGTATGCTTCCAAAGTAGTCTATGTGCCCTCCATAATCAAAACTATAAACACAACTAACAACCATTCAGTGATAAAAGTAAGTCAAATTATGCATACTTTATTTTTATTTTATTTACTTCATTTTATTCATTTACTTTTAGTTATTGTATGCTTTAAAATACTATAATTTATTTAGCTTCAATGTTGTGTGTTGCTATGCTCTTTTCTCAAAGCACAATCTTCTATTACACTTGCATGACACATGATGATCTTTGAGTGGGGCATATGTATATACACAATATTTTTAAATTTATCACTTACTAATGCTTTCTCTCTTGAAAAAACCCATTGAGTTTTAATCTCTTTGAGTACATGCCTTAAGTGGTGCACTAGGAAAAGGTTAGGTAGACCATTGGTGCTTCATAATATTGGTATACCCTATACCACTACTTGAAACTAACACGAACCTCACTTAAACACTTACCTAAGCCTTGAAACCTCCCTTACACACTCCTCCAAGAAATTCACTACCTCAAATAGCCCCTACCTAAGCCAAGACCTCTTTTTAAATTTTACCTTACAAAGTTAGTTTGGATTGACCCTATACTTAAAATATATGATCACATCACAGGATTAGGTTGGCCTCAGATGACCTAATTCGAGACCCAACTATTTTATTTATTTAACAATATAAGATTGATTGGGACAACTTTGTTGGCTAAAAATTTAGAAGAGTTTAGGGTTAGATCCAACTATATAAACACATCCATTTTTGCCATTTTATAGAGATGAATAGATTTAATCATTCATTTGTGTTACTTTACAATCTAATCTTTTAGAATTCTACTTGAGGATTCATTACTAAGGGTTTATACTTGGAGAAAAGGATCTTGTCTTTTGAAAAGTCTTGGATGATTTGGCCTATCTTAGTTATCCTTACAAACCATAACAATTTCTTACAAAGCATCATTGGATAAGGGAGAGATTAAGTCTTGATGAGTTCATCTTCAAGATAAATATCTCTAACTCTTATTCATCTATTTTAGTAGATATAATTAGCATAATTAATAAATTTTGAATTTATTTATCTCTCTGTGAATTAGGTTTATATCTATATTAACTTAATTATAATTCTTATATACATGTTTACTTTTACGTTTATTACCCCATTTTATAGCACTAGGCTAGATTCTAATTTACTTTGTCATCTAATTATGAATAAGAAAACATTGGATGTATATTATCACATGGTGCTACTTGACTAGAGGATTAAAACCCTCTCTACTGATATTATTATGGTAAGGGATCCCTTGGTTAAGTATAGTGAATCTATATTGTTGATGACCCTAATTGTCAAATGTACCAACAAGTAGAAGGGCTAGTGTGATTTATCTTCTCCAAGTTAGGATTGATTTATAAATCAGCTTCACTATCCCTTATATACATTTAAGTGAACCCAACATGAATCTAACCCTTACAGTTTTTCCTTCATGCCCTTATTTATTATCATCTATTATATATTTTGATTTCTACAATACTAAATTGAATTTGTCGATATAGTCTAACATTCTATGTGTAGGTTTAACACATAATCACTACAATAAACTCTATATTTATTTGTGTAGGTCTTATTAAAAAATAGGTAGTTGGATCATTTAGATCAACTCATTTTTCTTCTTTCATATAGGTTTTCAGACTCTATCAACCTAGTCAACTCTATTAGCAGAATAAAAGTCATCATTTGAATAACATAATATAAAAATAACAACTTCAACATCTTAAAAAATTATCAAGTTCATTCTTAGCTTCTTAATTATTTCTATTTTTAATTTAAATCCTATTTTTCATAGTTTCTAGTATATAAAACAATAACCCTACAGTGAATTAGGTTGACTAGATTGACATAGTTCTATAGCTTGCTTTCCTATCTAGAAGACTCAATCGACCTATTCGACTATGTTATTTTGGTTCTTGCTTCAATAGAAAACATAAACCATGTAGATTTTATTTTATATTTTTTTCATACAAAGTCTCTTGAACTAAGTCTCTAATCTTCAAAACAAATAAATTAACCTATCTTGTTAATAATTAATTCACATTTCATTTTTGTTGCTTGTTTGCTTAGAATAACACATATATACCAAATAGGAGGCTTTTAATTTATCGATTTGGTCACACTATTTTTTTTCACACTTAAAAATCACATAACACCAAAAATAATTAAAAAATTTATATCCAAGGTCTACCTACTTAGATTTCATCACCAAAGGGGAAGCCAACTTGATTTACTAGCCAAGTATAAATACGTGGTTGATGGTATATATTGTCAAAGCACTTAACACCCTTATCACTATAGGATTATGAATTGAGGGGTTAATCCCCAATACCAAGCCAATACCATCATCAATATAGATCCCTTTCATCCTCAACTACCTAGAACCATCCTTAGATTAAATTTTTAGTTCCTTCTTATAGCCAACTCTCTATCCCATTAATTTAAAAATTATTATAACTTAAAACATTTAGGAATGACCACTTATATTAAAATTTTTATTTTTGTTGATTTCTCTCTAATCATTACATGTATTTAAAATATTATATCAACCAACATTGGTGTAAGGTTTATGTTGTGTGCCACAACTGGATCAACTAGATCAATACAATTATTTATGCATTTCTTTCAAATATTCTACAAAATTATACTAGATTTTTTATAGTCATAAAAGTTAAAACTTGTATCTATTTTCATAACATAGTTGATTTGCTCAATTTTATCCCCTATAGTCCCTATTTTCCCACATAACATATTCACTCTATTCAACCTAGTCCCTTACAAACTACTTGTTTTGTTTCCCTTTAACACATAGTCAACCTATCTGATTGTGTATATTTTAGACTTTCTTAGTTTACCATCTATAAAACATAATCAACTAGTTTGATTATGTCTTTTATATATTATTTTGTTTACTATCTTACAAGATAGTACCAACTGGTTTGACCTTGTATCCTATAGGTGGATATTTATTTTTACCAAGTCTTTAATCTCTGTCATTCATCATAAATTTATTACTTGAGGATAATACAAAATTTAATCAATCAAATAAGGTGAGTTTTACCAACCTAAATAGGTTCCCTAAGACACATATTATGGCACCCACCATAGATCAAAGCAATATCCATGTTGCCACTCATATGAATATCAAAGCAACATTCATGTTTCCCAGCCATCAGGCAACCCTAATTCTATTTCTATTGTTATTACTTCAAATCCTATTGTCCCTACCACCCCCATTATTTCCACACCCCCTATGGTATCTATTGATTCTATTATTGCTTTTATTTCCATTATTTCCTCATTTTTTATTCTCTACTATTTCTTCAATTGTTATTGACCCTACTACTCCCAATCCTAAGAGAGTTCATTTTAAGACCATTAGAGCAACCCTTACCACCTACCATCCAATATAAATGTTTTAGTTGGGCCTTCCCATGCCAAATTATTTTACCACCCTAACTACAACAATATTGACATCCAAAAATGTTGGGAAAAAGACAAAATTCATAGTACATCCCCTCCTAGAAATAAAGGATGTGGATTGTTATAATATAATAATTTATTCTCTATAGACCCCACTCAAGGTGGAGGCATTAATGTAATCTTCCAAGAATAACCTAACCTTGAATTATTTTGAGTACACCCCATCAATTTACCCCTCATAGTTGGTGATTCCATAATGGGAAGAAAACCTTAAATCCCAAGCCACATAGAGGCCAAACTTGATGATCACAAAGCTACCAAATGGTGAGCTCTATCTTTGATCAAGCCATAAGGACTATGTAGAAAGTGAGGAAGAGGAAGATTCAAAATAACTTAGGTAGATGCATATTCTTAAATTAGAGACAAGATGTATTCTCCTTGTCTAAGAGAAAAAATAGGAAGATAGGGGGTCTCCCTACAATGAAGATTTTTTTACCTACTTAATGACACAAACTAGAACCATCAATGAATTGCATATAAGAATTGAGTAGGTCAAATAATAAGTTCATCAAGAATTAGAATGAATAAAAGAATAATAATAATAGGTTTTGCATGTTCCAAAAGAGATAAAGGAGGACATTTAAAACATGACCCTCATATTATATAACATTCTTGAAACTATCAAGGTAATGAAAGCTGAAATGTCTCCCCAACTCACTAGCACATCTAAGTTGTTTAATTATTTCAAAGAAGATGAGAATAAACTAAAATTCTTGGCCCTAATAAAGAACAATAAGGCCTTCATCCATTTAGATCTAATGATTTCAATTAAAGTAGTTAATTCCATCAACTTAGTATTAATTATAATGCAGGAAGCCTAGAATTGGGTTTCAAATGCACAAGCCTTAGTTCCCAAGTTGATAGAGCCTAAAAGATAGATTTTAAATTTTTTGGATAAGCTCAAATTGTCTCAAGTCAAAGACCCGATAGGTAAGCTAATTGTTAGAGCTAGTTTTGATAAATTATTACAACATGTAGCTATTAGTTTCAAATAAGGACTTTAAGGACATTCCTTGAAATAAATTGGCTAAGAACTCAGCTCTATGAAGAGGAAAATATTAAAAAGATGATTTTTTTGGGTAGAGTAAGGGCCAAAAAAATTAAACATGGATGCTTATTGAGAAAGGTCAATAAAATCCACATGCCATCCTTGCTAAACATGGATAACATTCGATGCCCAAATCAACCATTTCAACTTTACCTATATCAACAATAACTAGGCCCACCATTATAATAACTTCTATCATAATAATGATAATTGTCACTACACAAACATCACCAAATGTAACTACCTCCTTGTAGGAAAATTATTTTTTCATTTTCTAATGATATTGTAACTATAAGTTTGTTATAACTATTTTGTCTCTTATAAATGGTTGGTAACATCCTGGCTATGTCATACATTATCCTTCATGGGATATTTTGAAAAACAATGTAAATTTGGGAACAACTTGAGCAATGAGGCATCCCCATATTAAGCCTGTACATACATGTAACTTCCATGTTTCAAAGGGAGGATATATTTTTATATTCAATATAGATAGAGACCTTTCTAGTTGTTATAAAAAATCTATGTTGTATAGATTTCTCTTTCATATTTGTGTTATAGTTTTTATGCATTTTAACTAGCTAGTAGCTTAGTCTCTTGATATATGCTATAACAATTTCAAGTAACTTGTGGTTAACTAGTAAGATTTTTATCAATTGAAAATGTGTAGCAGTAATTTTAGGTTTATAGATTTTATTTTCTTATAATGATTTTGTTGATGATCCCATAAAATGTCTCATTAACATCATTTTTCTTGCATATAAAGTGAATCTAAATGTAGTTTCTAAACTTATAGTTTATTTAGAATAAAATATCAAGTATATATCATGACTATGTCTTTAGAATCCATTGTTATCTATTGGTTAGCTATTTATAATGATTATTGGGAAAAATCTATCAGTAAGTATATATACAATTCATAATATGCTAAGAATGATTCAAAGTATGAAGAGTAACTATGTTGAAGTTTTCTATAACAATATCTAGTATTCTAGTCAAGATATGGACTCCTACAGGCTTGCTACAGAATTCCATAGTAGCTCTAGATTACAATAGGGTTGATATAATAGCTACAGATTATAACAAGCTTGCTATGAACTAGCTATAGATTACATCATATCAGCTATGGATTACATTAGACTAGCTACAAATTGCATCAACCAATTACAAATTTCACTAGGCTTGATACAAATTTTAGTAGGCTTACTATAGATTTCAGTAGGTTGCTATATATTTCAATAGAAATACTATGAAATTCAACAAAATTACTATAGAATTTTTTGGAAAGTATTTTTAAGAGTATTTCAATATTCTAGCTATCATGAAGAATTCTTTCCATTTATATTTTGTCTATATATAGATTTTCCATAATAGATTATATTTGAATATATGCAATTTTATTCCAATAAATATCTCTCTCCATATTTGATGGGGATCAAGATTATGTTTTAATATATCTTATTATTGGAATAAATATCTCTCTCCATATTTTGTGAAGATTGAGATAGGATAAAGTATCTTGGTTGTTATTCCCAAAAAAAGTGTTGGTTGAAAGCATGAATTACAAATACAACCTTCCATACCCAAATGAATGAATGAATCAATCAATCAATACACTCTTATTTTCATTATTCTAAGTAGTCCATCTAAAATTGGTGTTTTTAATAAATCCTCTTCTAAGGAATGAGCTAGCCACTCATTATAAGGAAGATGGATCATGTATTTGTATTTTATTTATTTATTTTGTAAATTATCTGTAGAGTAAAATACTCTACATTATAGTTTGAGTTTTAGTTGTGTGATCTAAGTTTAATCCTTGTGTGTTTCAGTTTTGAGGCAGTGAGGTTTATGACATAGGGCACGGGTTTTTCATTTTGCATGGGTTTTTCATTTTGCCTAAAGTTTTTTCTAAGTCTCAAAGTTGAGTGGAAGCTGCCAAGTGTCATCTACCGAGACACATTATAATTTGTTTCTAAAAGTAGTGGAGTGTACCACGTGTCTCGTTATAACTCCACAGAGTGTGACAAGTGTCGACATCCACATTTCAATGTTCTTATGAGTTTCAAAAGCTTCTTTCAATAAGATTTTTTTAGTGTGCACAGAGGGCACCAAGTGGCAACTACATAAGGTTTTAATATGTTTCTCTAAATGCAGTAGAAAGTGTCATGTGTCCCTTGTAATATCTATGGAAACTGCCAAGTGTCAACATCCATAGTTTCTTCCTTTTGTTTCATTGCTTGGGCAAGAAGTGTTGTGGGTCCCATTTTCTATAAGTTGATAAAGTTTTAAAGCAACAGACTGTGATAGATGTCAAAGACAAAGCACTCCCAATACAAAGACACAGTAAAGAGTATAAGTAACGTAGATAGTGTCGTGTGTTTTCTCTAAGTGCCATGGAAGCTGCCAAGTATCATTTTTTGGTGCCTCTTGAATAATGAGATGGTTTTCAAGTGAGGAAAGTGAATGCTACCATCTATCTCAAAGGTTTTGTTTTTAAAAGTAGTGAAAAGTGCCACGTGCTAAGTTCTTATTTTTCCCAAAAAGATGAAGGAATTTCAAGTAAAGTGTGTGAGTTATGTTATTTGCCTTAGGGTTTATAGTCGCAAAGACTAGCAGATGATGCCAAGTGTCCTCACTTGTTTCACAGTGGGAAATGCACATGTATCTATTTCAACCAATAAACTTGTAGGGAGGCTAAACGTTTTATATCTGAAAGATATCTTTTGTTAGACACTTTCAGTTAAGATCTAGTTCAGTTAGACTGTTTGAATTTTGATCATGCAGGCAATCTTGAGCTAGTCCTATGCTATAAATATGGGTGCAGATCACAAGTTAAAAAAAGGAGGGGGAAAAATCAACATCAGAAGAGAGAGAATTTTTTGCAAGAGATTGTTATTAAGAAGTTTTTTTAGACTTTCTTGTTGTGGCTAGTAATATCATTTGCCTTTGTTCTATTTTCTTGATTTAGAAAGTTTTTATAACTGTGCATGTGTCAGTGCCTTTTATGTGAGTGGAAAATTAATAAGAAGACTGAGTTCTGTGCCTTTGCTGATATTTTCTATGTTACTACAAAAATTATCTAAGTTGTGAGCCTTTGATTCTATTTGTTTTCATCTTTGACATTGATCATACATTGTTTGCTCTTTAATGTAATTGAATCCTAAAGATAGCTTCACTGTGCTTAGTATTAAGGATCAAATCATACTCAGGTGCATCGCCATAGTTAAATTTTCTTTCATTGCATTGGTGATTCCAATTAATTTCTATCCCTTTTTCCCACAATATATCTGAGATAAAGAAGAGCCAACTTCTTTAAAATCTAGAGGTCATTTCAAGTTGTAAGTCCCACATTCCTGAAACTTCCCATTGTTGGTGTTGGAAATAACACAATTTTAAGCATCAATAGTTTTTTGGCACGCCCGATGGGACAATCTCTTGAAGTTTCTTTCAAGACTGTATGAACTAGAGAGCTACAAGAAGTCAGAGCTGTGGACCAGTAACAAGAGCTCAATTTGCTATGAACCCAAGTATTATTTTACCACCATTGATAAACAATTCAAGAAGAAGGGTCAATCAGTTTACAGAAACACCAAGAGTAAACATGGGAGCACCTATAGCCCCAAAGAATTATGCAAATTAGAACACTAGCAGTCCTTTGATTCTCCTAGTACCACCAGCCACTTGGGATCCTATTCCAGTAAATGCCCTAAAAGCTCTAACCAAATTTAGTGGGGAATATTTCAAAACACCTGAAGAACATCTACAGGATGTGTCTGATGTCTGTGAAATACATGTGATCACATAATAGAATGTGGCTATAAGATTGTTAGAAGCTTCTTTTAAGGGGAAGCCTCTAGATCGGTATAGATCTTTGACCCCAAATACAATATCTACATGGGATTAGCTTGGAGATGTTTTCTTTGAAAGATTTGAAGAAAAGGGTGATAAATCTTCTTTGTTGCAACAATTGATTACTATCAAAAGGGCACCACAAGAAGCAATGACTGATTTCAATTCAAGATTTCAAAAGACTTGGGAAAGAATCCCTGTTACAACAAGACCATTACTAGGTATGGCTATAGTATTTTATCCTAAAGCCTTAAATTTAGATATATCAGTAATGATTCAGTCACTTGGAGGTTAGACTCTGCCAAAATCCTATGACTATGTAGTCAGAGCTAAAAATAACTTAATAGATGCTAGAAAGTTGTCCCCAAGGCCTCCCATGCACAAGTTTCTAGAGATTACCTTACCTTTGCCTTAAGAATCCCCTAATCCCATAGCCCCACCTATGTCTATGTATACATTTCCTCAACAACCTACTAAAGTAGTTGTCCCTGTCTAGTCATCTGAGATGGATGATGTCAAGAACATCTTAAGGACATTTTCTAATGAGATAATTAACCCAAAAAAGATAGCAAAATCTTAGACCCTAATATCAAGTCTACCAAGTAAATAGACTTCCACCACAGTGAAATCAATATTAGGGTCCTCAAAGGCAAACTAACACTCAACCATCGAACCAATTAGTTGCAGTCCCTACACCCTCATAGACTATTCCCCCTAATCTAGATAGGGAGATTATTCTAGGGCAGAATAATTATGTAGATGGCACTAATGCCTAGTGTTTTCCTTATAATAATAAACATATGCCCAAAGATTGTCCCAGGGGTAATCTACATCAAAAGATAGCAGAAAAAAGAAGAATGGATGGACAATTTGTAGATACTTCTGACACTCAACCCTACCAATCCCCTGGTATGCAAAATTTAGTAATGATGGCTCAGATGCAAGGGATGTCCTTATAGCAAGAAGAATAAATAGCCCCTGAGCATGCTTTGTTTTCATGGGTTGAAGATGAAGAGTCAGTATTCTTAAATGAAGCTTCTACTTCCAAGAATCCATTGGTACAATCAAATTACTACACCAGAGCCAAGAGAAGGATGATGGAACAACCTGAAGTCACAAATAATGAAATTATGGGGATTCCTCCATTTTAAGGTCATCAAAACATAGCTGCTAGACAAGAAATACCTCAGCCACTATAAAACCAAGTAATTTCTGGACAAGTTTAAGAAAAAGTAAGGTACCCTTATTATCCAAGAACCCAAACACTAAGACCGGTGAATGTGGTGGATCAGCTGAAGTGGACCCCAACACATGTGTCAATATGGGACATATTAGCTATTCCTGAGAAAAAAACACTGTTACAAGAAGATCTATAGGGCCAAGTAGTGCCTAAACATACTGGTACCAAAAGAGGACTTGTTGATAAGGAAAAGCTCAAAGACATGGTTCCTCTACAGACAACAACCCTTTTGAATAATGCACTAGAGGTAAGCAAATCCAAACTAGAGCCCTTCTATTTGACTTTGATAGTTGGAAAGAAAATGTTACATTATGTAATGATAGAATCAGGGGCCAGTACTATAGTAATGCCTAAACAAATAGCAAATGCTTTAAAAATAAAGTATGAGCCATTTACTAGAGGAGTTATGCAGCTAGATGGGAAATCGGTGCAAATAATAGGGAAAATTAAACAACTCCCATTACAACTATATACTTGCCCTAATATAATTTTCAATCAGGATGTGGTAGTCATAGATATACCCCCTGTGTTTGGCCTATGTTTATCCAAAGAGTTCACAGCCAAGATGGGAGGATATATGTCACTTGATTGGTCTCACCTCATCCTAAGAACCAAATATGGTACAAAAATGAAAATACTATCTGAGTCACTATCTAAGGATCACATCACCAATGAATCAACCCCAAAATTAGAGGTAGCTCATGCTATGCTAAATAAGGAAGAAAGAGTCTTTGTTGAAGAGTTAGGTGACTGGACTAAACATGACCAAGAGGAGGAAAATAACCAGTTGTTAACTATGATGCAAAGTGACCCATATAGAAATTATGACTCCACTGGTCTGGTAACTTATGTCATATTTGATGAAGACCATGAAATCCCAAATGTTTTAAGGGAAGAAATGCCAAAGACTCAATAATCTGAAAAGGACTTAGAAATTTGGACCTTAAATTTTGATGGGGCTAGAAGTAAAAATGGTTGGAGTAGGAATTTATCTTGTTGCTCCAAATGGTGAGAAAATTTTAAGAGCTATCCATTTCTAATTTTCCTATACTAATAATGATGCTGAATATGAATCCTTAGTTCATGGGATTATGTTAGCCAAGAAAAAGGGATTAAATAATATGATAGTAAAAGGAGATTTAGAACTAGTGGTGAAACAAATTAGAGAAAAGGCAATAGCCAAAAATGTAAGGATGAGATCCTATAGACACAAATTTTGGGACTTAATAGATGATTTTGAAGCTTTCAATATTGAAGTAGTTCCTAGAACCCAAAATTTTGAAGCAGATAAGATGGCATAGATTGGCTCACAGTTTGACCCAGTAACTGATCTATAGTCAACAATGAGTCAATAAAATTTATAGTAAGGCCAACTATCCTAGACAATGATGAAAATTGGCAAGTCTTTGAAAATGTTTTTTAGGTACTCTCATTTTTACGACAGTCAGGGGAATTTATTGATCAATTGCAACCCAATATTGAAGAAGCATATGGAGACCAAATTATTCAATTAAAGACCAATAAGCTTCCCAAAGGCTTGATTACTTTAGAAAACCTATTTGATCTAGAAGATGTAAGCCTAGAGAATAAAAGGTTTCAAGCAAATAAAATAGATTATTCTGAGATACAAGTGAGTGAAGGGAGAAAACTAAAGATTGGAAATTATGTAACCTAAGAGGAAAGGGAAAGACTAATTGACTTGTGTGAAAGATATGATAGAGTAATAGCCTGGACCTATGAAGACATTCATGGCTATAATAGAGACATCATTCAGCACACCATAGAACTGACTGAAGGATCTAAGCTAGTCAGATAGAAGCAGAGGCTAGTGAATCCAAAGATTGAACCTCTAATGGTGGATGAATTGCAAAAACTCTTAGAATCTAAAATAATTTTTCCAACCAAACACTCAACCTAGGTATCCAATCTAGTACCAGTTAGAAAAAATAATGGTGACATAAGAATCTGTGTGGATTTTAGAGACCTAAATAGAGCATCTCTAAAAGATCACTATCCCCTACCCTCTATGGAACAAATTTTACAGACTGTGGCTAGATTAGAGAGATTTTCTTTGCTAGATGATTTATTTGGATACAATCAGATTTGGTTGGCTGATGAAGACCAACACAAGATTGTATTTACTACCAAATGGGGAATGTTTGCATATGCCAAGATGCCATTTGGCCTATCAAATGCTGGAGCCTTTTCAAAGAGCAATGGATGTAACATTTGGAGAACTCATAAATAAAATCATTCTGATTTATCTTGATGATCTCACTATTTTTTCCAAGAATAATGTTGATCATTTTGATCATCTAGAATATATTTTTAAGAAGTGTCAAGAGTTTGGAATATCCCTGAATCCCAAGAAGTGTATCTTTACAATACCTCAAGGCAAACTATTGGGACATATAGTATCCAAAGGAGTCTCTATAGATCTAGAAAGAGTCACAGCCATAATGAACTTGCCCCTACTAGTAAATAAGAAGGTAGTTCAGTCCTTTTTGGGAAAGATTAATTTTTTCAGTCAGTTCATATCAAAATTTGCATGCCTAATGAGACTAGTGACACTTTTGTTGAAGAAAGACCTAGTGTTCAAGTGGACTATAGAAGGAAGACAAGATTTTGAGGAGGTCAAGAAAGCAATTTCAATAGCCCCAGTACTTACTAACCCACACTTCTCTAAGTCTTTTATAATGTATGTTTATGGAGGGGAGTTTAGTGTTGTTGTTGTCCTAACACAAAAAGATGATCAACAAGAGGGAGAACACCCAATAGCCTTTTTCTCAAGGACTCTTAGGGAGTATGCAGCCAGAAATAACTTTGTAGAGAAACATGCATATGCTATGGTAAAATACCTAAAGAAATTTAGGCATATGGTATTAGAAAATAAGATTTTGATACTTGTGGCTCATCTTAGTATTAGAGAATACATTATGGAAGGTGAAATTACTGAAAAAAGAGAAAACTAGATAACAAAGATCCTTGAGTATGATGTAGATTTCAGACCCACTAAGCTGGTCAGAGGTAGGGGGTGTGTCAATACATGGCTCAAGATATGGAAAAGATGATAACTAAAGAAATAGAAAAGGAAAATGTATTGAGGATACAAGAAATTGATCAAAACTCTTGGGTCACAAATAGAATCCATTTTATGAAACATGGGATTTTCCCAAAAGAGCTCTCTCAGGACAAGAGGAGATACTATAGGCAGCAAGGGGTCCATTTTGTTTTAATTGACCAAGTTCTTTTTATAAGAAATACTAATGGCATACTTTTAAGATGCATAGAGAAAGATGAGGCTCAGAAAATACTACATGAAATACACCATGGAGTCTCAAGTGGATATTTTTTTGCAAGAACCATAGCTATAAAGATAAGTCAGGCAAGTTATTTCTAACCCACTTTATTTACAAACTATTATCAACTAGTCAAAAAGTGCCAATCTTGTCAGTATTATGTAGGGATGAGAAGGAATGCAATAATGCCCCTTAGTCCTATAATTGTTGACGAACCCTTTGCTCAATGGGGTCTTGACTTCATTGGAATGATCAATCTGGTGTCGAGTATGGGACATAAATGGATTCTAATTGCCATAGATTATTTCACCAGATGGAGTGAGGTAGTGCCACTTAAAGAAGCAACAAAAAATGTGATCCTAGACTTTCTGGGGGATATCACAACTCACTTTGGGCCTCCTCGTACTTTAATTTTAGATAATGCTAAGTCATTTTTAGGGGCAAAAATATCTGACTTTGCACTAAATAATGGAATCTATCTAAAAACTTCCTCAAATTATTACCCTCAAGGTAATGGTTTGGTAGAATCAACCAACAAGAACTTGATTAGACTTATTAAGAGAATATGGGTTGAGAGTGGCATAAAGTGCTTAATATAGCACTGTGGGCTGATATAATTATGCATAAACAAGTGGAAAAGATGTCCTCATATGAATTGGTCTATGGTAAGCCTACTTTAATGCCCCTAAGCTTTGAGATTCCTACTCTCCAGTTATTATAAAAGATTGAAATTGAGGAAAATGGCCCCTTGCAGGTCAGACTTGCTGAACTCTTAGAAGTTCAAGAAAAGAGGGATATAGCACATGAGTCATTATTGAAACATTAGAAAATAATCAAAGACTAATTTTATAAGAAGACTTTAAACCTCCATTTTGAATTAGGTTCAGTTGTTTTGAAATGGGATGCGAGAGCTACCAAGCTGGGTTGACACACTAAATTTGAGGCATTGTGGACTGGCCCCTATAAGATTCATACATGTAAATAACAAAATTCATTTGAGCTTGAAATGATGGAGGGTGAACCTGAAGAGATTCTTGTGAATGGGATCTACCTGAAACATTTCATTTAAGTGGTATCTCTTATGTATTATAGTTAGATAGTTTCCCTTTCCTTGTTGCTCTATTTTCTCATTTTTCTTTCCCGCTCTTTCTTTTAATAAGTGTTATTTGAACACATGACCGTGGCTCAAAGTCTTTTCAAAAATTTCTAAACTCTCGCATTCACTAAATCTCTCATAAATCCCAAAATTTCCCAAGGTACCTTAACGCAGCCACTTTTATGACATGTCTGACACGTTGTCCCCACAGATTTACTAATGGTTATCTAGTTTTAATGCCATTTTTGAGACTTGATGTGTCATTAAATACCCAAATAACAAGAGTTAAGGCTTAACAGTATCTCATCCATTCCTGCATCTACTAAGAAAATACCTGTTACTTGCACTTTCAATTCATAGCAAAACTTGCTTAGTAAAAGTGCCTTCCCTATTGCAAAGCTTCCATACATGTTACATAAGTTCACTAATTCCTAGTATAGACACAAATATAGAGGAGTCAAAGTCTTCACAACATGGGCTTGGGATTTATGAATCCATTGATAATCTTCTCACCAGCAAATCATATGCTTCAGCCCCTACACAACCCTTAAGGACCTATCCAAAGACTAGAGTCCCCAAAGTTGGTTATGTGATTGACCCAATGAAAATGAAGGATTTTGCAGACAGAATCACGGACCCAACCCTTCAAAAGTCTAGAAAAGCTTTGCGAGAAGGGGCACACCTAAGATGTATCTAGAAGGCTAAGGCTAGACAATCTAAAACATTTGGGATGAGGATATGGACTTCTCAATTGGCACAATTCATTGTCCTAGGTGTACATCTATGCCCCGACTTAGTTGAAATATGTGCCAAATTATTTCATGCACCCTCAAACACCATAAAATAGGGTCAATTCATGGTGAAAATTACACTAAAGGCCATTAGGGATATGTTGGTCCTATATCATGACAAAATAGCCACATTTCCCACCATTGCCAAAATGCAAAAAATGTGGGCAAACATTAATAATGAATTAAATTTTCTTAGATCATAATTACAATTACGGGACGATGATACCATTATGCCAGTGCTACTAATAGGAAGGGCACAATTTACACAGGCTAGTCAAGAGGCACTATCCATGATGGCATTCATTTTTGGAATGAAAGAGGACATAACTATCTATGATTGGCAAATGGCCATTCTCTTCAGATTAAAAATTGTAGACAAGTCTCAGGAGTATCAGCTGGATTTCTCTGAGCAGATTGCCTATTCAATGGTTGACCAACTCACCCATTTCAAATATAAAGGGGATTTTAGGTATTCTTCTTATCTATTTCACCTCATGTTGTATCAAAACTCTAGCATTTTTTCACAATATATGCATCTGAATATGTATGACCCAAGTTCTGGTCATAATAAGACCATTTCTATGTCTACATGGACACATATCTTGTCCAAAACATCAAACCCATATGAATTTTGGGAACTTTTTATTGCCCTTGCCTTTTGTCACCTAAGCCCAGAGCTTGTTGAAAATAGCTTAACTCTAAGTGTCAGAGGCCTTGTGACAAATTACACTATTCCCTATGATTACTTTTTTGGATCTCATCATACCATCATTAGGGTCCATGGTTTTAATGGAGAACCAATGTTTCTACCTAAGATTTTGAATCCTAGGTTAGCATTCTTAGAGGTCACCCAGCAAGTGTCTATGGTTGATAATGACTATGGCACTGGGAAGAAGAAAAAGAAAATGTATGATATTCCATGGGTAGAGAAAAACATGGCCCTAGAGGTCAGAGACGCTGAGCACTTGTTGCTGAGGAAGCTAGCTTTCCTAAGTTTATTTCTAATTGAAGATAAATGGAAATATGACCTAAGTAGTTTCATAACCTCATGGGTCAAGAATAACAAGGTCACTGCTAAAATTGTGCATGAGGGCCATCCCTTTTGGGAAAATAGATGAAACCCTAAGGAAGATATTCTTGATTTATATGTAGAATTGACAAATTTGCCCTTTCAAGAGGCCAGGCCATGGGAGACCTTTTATGTTAAGGAAAAGGATTTTTACCCTAAAATCATAATGACTTCTAGTTTAAGAAGGGTGTTGAAGAACAAAGAATGGAAACCCAAGAAAATAAAAGCCTATTGGAAGTATAGGTAGGAGATTTGTGAGACAACTCACTCTTTTGGTAATGTAGATTCAGATGAGAAATGGGAGGCAATATGGGATGAATGTCATATGTCTCCTATCTCTAACCATGATATAAGAAAATTGTAGACACAAGTTGGAGAATCAGAGGGGGAATCAGAATCCACTCATACAATGCAGGCCCCAAGACAAACCTCATCTATAGTCACTATAGCTATCTGGTCCCAATATCTCAGTCATTATTGAAAAACAAAAGAATGTGGTATCCTCACCACCTAGAGCTTCTCCATTAGTGTCAGCCTTTGGGGTTCCTATTTTTGTGTAATCACCACTAGCAGCAATGGTAAACATTAAAGAGAGAATTAAAACAAGAAGAAGAAAGGCCAAGGAAACATAAGAAGCTAAAACTTTAGCCTGATTTAGAGGAAGAGGTAGAACCCTCACAACATCAACTACTGACTACATCTTTTGCTCCTCAGGTATGTGTTATTTCTCCTTCTTTGTCTCAATATTTTTCTTCTTCTATAGGGGTGGTAATCCCAACTGGCCAAATATTATCCCATACCACCTCTACAGTGCCAATTTCTCAATTTCCCACCTATTACTACTTAGGCCATGTCATCATAGTTCACATCATTTCCTCACTTTTCCCCCTCTATCCCAAAGAGAATACCTCCCCAGAATCTCCCTAGCCAACATTTGGCTATACCCTATGGCTTGATACAGGGTTATCCTTGTGCGGGTGGGTATATTGCCTCTCCCTCTACCTTCCAAGCTCAAGCAGACACTGTTAAGAAGGCTAGGGAAGCCTAGATGGATAAAAAGATGAGGAAATATAATAAATCTCTAGATACACCACACATGAGGTCACTATTTGCCCCAATCTAGCAGTAACTAACTATGACTCATTTGTCACCTAATGCAGTTAGTCAAATGAGCAGATGTAGCCTCAAGATTATATAATGAGTGCAGTGGCTATGGATATGTCATTTTTTAGACCACAGGACAAGGTTGAGCTACTGAATGAAACCACTTCTACTATAACTACTAATTATTTGAA
Source organism: Torreya grandis (assembly GCA_037957365.1). Classification (NCBI taxonomy): domain Eukaryota; kingdom Viridiplantae; phylum Streptophyta; class Pinopsida; order Cupressales; family Taxaceae; genus Torreya; species Torreya grandis. The sequence continues at coordinate 1,211,609 of JARHVA010004853.1, forward strand.
ATTATCAAAGAAGCTGTAGAAGATGGAGACTAATCTAGCTCAAGAGAAAGCAAATGGTAGCAATCTGGCTATAGAAATCAAAACAAAGAATGATGAAATAGAGAGTCTCAACAAACAGTTGCAAGATACTATTTCTTATCAGATTCACCAAGCTATTCAAGCCCTAAATGCTTCTTTGAAAGAAGAGCTGACACAAGAGAAAGTTGCAGTGACAGCCCTAAGGCAAGAAAAGGTGACACTACATAAAAAAATGTCAGGAAAACTTGTAACAAGTCACTCAGTTCTAGCAGAAGCTACTAAATGAGCAAAACAATATGGTCACCATACAGACCCAACTTCAAGTAGAGAAACAAATAACAAAACAATTGACACTTGAGTTGGCTAATAGGCCAAAGAATGTAAGAGTTCTGAACCTAGTCAAGGAGCTATATGTATCAATATGGAAAAGAATCTCTGAGGAGATTACTCAGCTCAGACCCTCTTTAACTTTCCTGCTAAATGCATAGAAATTATGTGAAAAGGTGGAGACTTTAGTTCAAGCCATCTTGTCCACTGTCTCTTTGAGAGTGTTTGATTTTCAAATGCTGCTGCAAAAGCTATATGACACAATTGATGGAACATTATCAATAGTAGGGATTAGTGATAGAATGATTACTGTAAAAAGGGTAAATGAAGTTCTCAGTTGCAACTCTGCAATAATTAATTACAAAGAGCTCCTAGATGTGGTAAAAGAGGGAATAAAAGACATGAAGTAGCATATTGAAGATCTAGTGCAATTGGGTCTTCCCTCCCCTTTTCTTGATAGCAACACTATGTTAATGGTTGATGAGATTAAACCTTTGTTGTTAGCTAGACAAAATGACCAATCATTTTTCTAGGGTTTAATAGATGATTCATCAGTGCCAGAAGTGGAAGCTATCTTGATCCCCATGGCCCAACTTGAATTCTAATTAAAGACTATAGTTCATGTTTTACAGAGTTTTTCACATAAGGACATCATCAACCTTGATTTAGCGTTCCAAGAATTACAAAATAAGTAGGACTATCTAATGTTGAATGGTCTATTTATTAGACGGCCTTACAGGAGTTGTGATTTTTGCCACATTTTATATATTCTATGGATTCTTTTCTGAGTAGGCTCAAAAGTCCTCAGGGTCACCAAGAACTATAGAGTAAAATACTTTACATTTTATTTTGAGTTTCAGTTGTGCGCTCCAATTTTTATCCCTATGCATTTCAGTTTTGAGGCAGTGAGGGTTATGACACTGAGCGTGGATTTTCATTTTGCATAAGTTTTTCATTTTTCCTAAAGTTTTATCTAAGTCATAAAGTCAAGCAAAAACTACCAAGTGTCATCTACTAAGACACATTATAATTTGTTTCTAAAAGTAACAGAATGTGCCACGTCTCCCATTATAACTATGTGGAGTGCGATAAGTGTCAGCATCCATGTTTCAAGTTTCTTATGAGTTTCAAAAAGCTTCTTTCAATAAGCTTTTCTTAGTGCATGCAAAGGGTGCCAAGTGGCAACTATTGAAGGTTTTAATATGTTTCTCTAAATGCAACTAAAAGTGCCATGTGTCCCTTGTAATATCTGCAAAAACTACCAAGTGTCAACATCTGCAATTTCTTCCTTTTGTTTCATTGCTCAGGCAAGAAGTGTTGTGGGTCCCATTTTTTGTAAGTTGATAAAGTTTCAAAGTAGCGGACTATGACAGATGTCAAAGATGAAGCACTCCCAATACAAAGACATAGTAAAGAGTATAAGTAATGTGAAAAGTGTCGTGTGTCTTTTCTAAGTGCCGTAGAAGCTACCAAGTGTCATTTTCTGGTGCCTCCTAAATAATAAGATGGTTTTCAAGTGAGGTAAGTGGATGCTGCCATCTATCTCAAGGGTTTTGTTTCTAAAAGTAGTGAAAAGTGCCATGTGCTAAGTTATTATTTTTCCTAGAAATATGAAGGAATTTCAAGTAAAGTGTGTGAGTTATGTTATTTGCCTTAGGGTTTATAGTCATAAAGACTAGCAGATGCTGCCAAGTGTCCTCACCTATTTCACAATGGGAAATGCACATGTATCTATTTCAGCTAATGAACTTACAGGGAGGCTAAACATTTTAGATCTAAAAGATATCTTCTGTTAGACACTTTTAGTTAAGATCTAGGTCAGTTAGACCATTGGGATTTTGATCATGTAGGCAATCTTGAGCTAGTCCTATGCTATAAATATGGGTGTAGATCACAAGTTTAAAATAAAAGAGGGGGAAAAATCATCATTAGAAGAGAGAGAGAGAGAGAGAGAGAGAGAGAGAGAGAGAGAGAGAGAGAGAGAGAGAGAGAGAGAGAGAGAGAGAATTTTCTGCAAGAGATTGTTATTAAGAAGATTTTTTAGACTTTCTTGTTGTGGCTAGTAATATCATTTGCTTTTGTTCTATTTTCTTGATTTAGAAATTTTGTATAACTATGCATGTGTCAGTGCCTTTTATGTGACTATAAAATTAGTAAGAAGACTGAGTTTTATGCCTTTGCTGATATTTTCTGTGTTACTACAAAAATCATCTAAGTTGTGAGCCTTTGATTCTATTTGTTTTCATCTTTTACATTGATCATGCATTATTTGCTCTTTAATGTAATTGAATCTTAAAGATAGCTTCATTGTGCTTAGTATTAAGGATCGAATCATACTCAAGCGCATTTCCATAGTTAAATTTTCTTTCATTGCATTGGTGATTTTGTTTAATTTCTATCCCTTTTTTCCACAATATATTTGAGATAAATAAGAGCCATCTTCTTTAAAATTTGGAGGTCATTTTAGGTCGTAAGTCCCACATTCCTGAAACTTCACATTGTTGGTGTTGGAAACATCACAATTTTAAGCATCAACATTATCATTCTATTTTAATTTCTTATTTTATTTCTTTGTTGTTACAAATGTTTTTCTTTTATATAACTTCTTGTAAATCTATAGGTATTTTGTGTGTTTATCATTTATTTTCAATTCAACAATTTACATTCTGCAAGTGTGATTTATTTTCTGCAAGTGTGTTTTAATTTCATTCAAGTGTGATTTTAAATTCTAGTAAGTATGATTTTCAATTCCATCAAGTGTGATTTTTAATTCCTGCAAAGTGTGGAGTGTGATAGATGGAACTATTTGCCAAAATTTTCTTTCCCCTATTACATATAGCCTTCAAACACCAGCCCTAGATTGACAATATTAAATGAAGGGTATTTATGACACCCATCATTTTTAGCATAGTTTTTGGGGAACCACAGTGTTATTAAGAGATTCAGATCTACTAAGGAGATTCTTAGTGAGAGGGAATGTTTCTTTGAAAATTTTGTGATAGGAGATACTTAGTTAATGGTTTATTTAGGATTTTTTTTTTGCAACATAGATTAAAATTTATTTTTCTACAATTAGGAATTTTTGATTTAAAAATTAAAAAATAAAACCTCCAATACTAACATTGTCTTGAAGGAAATAACAACTACTAACATCATGAAGGAAGATCTAATTGTTGATGCAGGTTGGAAATGAAATTCTGAGAGAGTTACAAGATGAAAAAATAGCCTAATACATGAATTTTTTTAGTTGTTCACAATTAAGAAATCTAAATAGATACTTTTGTATCTAACATGTATATTTAGGGAATTATCTGCATTTAGAATTATTTAGATCAACTATATATGGTTGTGTGAAACTTATACAAATATAGTTGCACCTTTTTCAAAACCACCTATAATGGATCACACATATTTTTGGATGATTCTAAAAAAGTTGCATGCTATGAAATAGGTGAAAATCACTACCAAATTAGTTTATAACTATTTTAAATCATCTCATAACTACATGCCTACAATAAAAATGTTTTGTTGTTTTCTGTTTGGTTAAAAAATACAAACAATTTTCAGCACGATAAGATTGCATGTTAGATTTTGATTGAAGACAAAATTTAGATATGGCTGATGAAGGATGGCTAAAGTATATAAGGAGATGGCATTGCAGTTAAAGAGAATTATGTTGATGATCTTTGTTTAAATAAAATAGTCTACAATCTAGTCTATGTAATTGCTAAAGGTAGACTCCCAAGCTAAAAATATATGGGGTATTTGATCTTCTAGATAAGCATAGTTTATTTCTAGCAATGATTGATTAAGAAATTAAAAAGAAAAAAAAGAGATATATGATATGTTGAAAAGGAACTATCACTTCCACTAAAGTCCTGGTGATTTTATCTAGTGAAATACTACATGGCTCACCAACCTATATGCATGATAATTGTTTCAACATTTTTTTGCTAATTCATGTCATAACCTAGAAATATTCCTACAGATAATCACCAAATCAATTCAAGATAATGGACAATGTGATTCATGTAGAGATTCATAGATTAAATACATAAATATCACCTTCTAGAATCTTGTATGCAAGATTTCCATGTATAGAAAGTTATTTTGGACAAATTCCATATGAGTCAGATAGATTGGACAAGTTAAAAGCTACATGTAAGATAGATCATGTCAAAAGTGGAAACAAGTCATGCAATAGCTTTAGCATCATACAATATAGATTCAGATTTTGTGTGAGTCGATAACCATATTCCAAAATTTGTGAGTCTTACATAATCATTATTTTTTACAAATTTTTAGCAAGTACAATTTATTGCTCTTAAATTAGATGATCTAACTATTTTGATTTCTATTTTCTCCTAAAATTGCTAAAGTTTATACTAAATTTTTGTTTTTAAAATTATTTCTAAACTGTAATCATAATTTTTGAAAGAAAATATAAATTGAAATACTAAATAATTACTCCAATCTCAATACTAGGTGTTTATTCTATTTTCTATGTTTATTGTTAAGTATACATGGATGAGGAAGTTTGTCATTAAATAAAATAAAATAAAAAATAAAAATGATGATAGTCTAAAAAAATAATAATCACACTTCCCTTCCATTTTAGAGTAGCATGCAACCCATAATATTGATTTTACATATAGTCGCATAAGACTTAGTGTTTAACAATTTCTTAATGTTGTAGATACTAAAAATTTGTAGGAATTACATGCTTTCAGCAATCTATCTCAAATAGCATGAAATCATCCAAAAATATTCAACATTAAGCAAATAAATGGTTACAAAAGTGGTAAGTTGGGCCTAGCTTCAAAGGGCTCTACCCCTCAACTTTGCCCTGTATCATGACAAGGAGTGTGTAAGGAGCACTACCCCTTGACCCCATTGGAGGATGTCACCCCTAGACCCCTGTTTTTGATTTTCTAGTGAAGAAGAAGATAGTGAAGAAGCTTGCTCAACATGATGTAAATCTAGATCAAGTTGTAGATTAAAAAACACAGAAAAGTTAGCAGCAAAAAGAGGCATGCAAAATCTATTTGCAACAAGGAAGCCAAGGACCTCCAAAATTTAGTTATCTAGGTATATTTTTCAATTTCTAGTTTCCATCTAATAATTTAACAATGTAATTTTATCTTCCCTATACAAAATAATAATTAGTATTTTTTTCATAGTTCGTTATAAAAAGAATTGATGACATTTCATTCCACTCATTTCCATCCATATCTAGGAATTAGCTAAACCCATATCCACTTGCATAATAATAGAACTTGTTTGAGGAATTTTTTATTCTCCACAATAAAATTTCATCATCAACAATTTTAATTTTTGAACCATCAATCATTTCGATGCAGATTGTAATTCATTCTTCCATATCCATTTAAATGTTCATCTTAACATTTTATTGTTAGCATTTATATTTATTTGACCTTGTTGATGTTATTCTTGTCTAGAAAGGTTTTTCTTTTTTGTTTTTGGTTTTTATAGGATACTTTAATTATGAGCTAATCTAAAAATGAACATTTTTACCCATGACTTCAGAAAGTAGTTAACATATTATTTTGAGGTACCTTTGATAACAGAATGCAGTAAAATTAGCAAAGTGTTTATCATCAATTATTGGTCATCACTACATACACCAATGTTGAATAATGTCAACATATAGAAAAATTCATGCCACATTTTCAAGAAGTATGAAGATGTATAGATTTTATGGCTAAAATTTTCCATGTCATCATTTTTAAGAAAATTTAAAAAAAATAAAACAAAAACCAACAATGAAAACCTTCGGGCATTGTTGGCAACCTTGGTTTGAAAACCAGCTTCTTAAAAGACCAAGTGCTAAAATAAAGAGCCTTGAATATAAAACTATTTTATTGGCTAGTCAAGGGAAAAAATATAAAAAATAAATAAAATACAATTTGTCCAATGGAATAGTTGATACAATTTTTACATGGTTGCTTACTTTTGTGCTCTTATTTCTAGCATAGCAAGACTGTACTTTTCTCAACACTATTTTCAACATATTTCACTTTGAATACCATGAAAGTAGCATTGAATATTGAAAGCATGCCACAATATTTTACTTATTATTTTACAATTATATTTACTTTTAAGTTTTGTTATTACATGAAGATCACCTCTTGCAAACAACTTATTCTAGGGAAGTAGACAAACTTCCATCTAATCTTGTGTAATCTCATCTCACTTCATTCATTTGGCATGCATGAGGAAATGCAAGAGTTTAGGTGTGGGGGAAGAGGAGAATAGATTGAAAGATATAATAATTAGGCTTATCTAGACAAACAAAAATATTTTGATCTTGATCATGGTACATAGTTTTGAAAGGAACAAGAAAAAAATTTATGTCAAAAGCTTTTTTTATGTCAACAATTACTTTGTGGTCAAAGTAAAAATGTGTAGACACAGCAATAAATTCTCAACACAAGAATATACTCTCACCCCATTTTTAAAAAAATGGGAAAATAAGGAGAGAGAGAGAGAGAGAGAGAGAGAGAGAGAGAGAGAGAGAGAGAGAGAGAGAGAGACTCCCACACAAGACCCTATGTCAAAAGGATTAAAAAGAATTTGAGGATAGTAGACAAAAACTTCCACATCCTTAAATATCCATTTTCAGTGGCCACTTTTTTTGAGATTTTAAAAGATAAATTTTATTATGTTTGTACCAATAAAATCAATTTGTGAAGTCCATTTAAAGTATGAAGATAAGTCTAACCCGTGCATATGTACTATGATGTTTTAAACAGTGGCATGTATGAGGACTTGCATGAGATTAGGTGTGGGGGAGATGATGAGCCCACAAAATGGCTCATTATATCCATAAAATAACATCATTTTTCTTACATATGAAGTGGATATAAATTTAGTTTCTAAACTTATTGTTTACTTAGAATAAAATAGCAAGTATATATCATGGCTATGTCTTTAGAATTCATTGTTATCTATTGGTTAGTTATTTCTAATGATTATTAGAAAAAAGTTGTCAATGAGTGTATATATAATTTATAATACACTAAGAATGATTCAAATTATGAAGATTAATCATTTTAAGTCTTCTATAAAAAGATCTAGTATTCTAGTCAAGATATGGACTCTTACAGGCATGCTAGAGAATCCCACAACAACTCTAGATTACAATAGGTGTGCTATAGTAGCTATAAATTACAACAGGCTTGCTACATACTAGTTATGAATTACATAAAACCAACTATAGACCAGTTATGGATTACATTAAACCATCTATGGATTATATTAGACTAACTATAGATTACATCAACCAACTACAAATTTCACCAGGCTTTCTATGGATTTTGGTAGGTTTGCTATAGATTTTAGTAGGTTGTTATATATTTCAACAACACTATTATGAACTTCAATAAAACTACTATAGACTTATTTGGAAAGAATTTTTAAGGTATTTCAACGTTCTAGATATCACAAAAAATTCTTTCCATTTAAATTCTTTCTATATATAGATTTCTATGTATAAATTTTCTATAATAGATTGTATTTGAATATATATAATTTTATTCTAATAAATATCTCTCCATATTTGGTGGGAATCAAGATTATGTTGTAATATGTTTTATTATTATAATAAATATCTCTCTCCATATTTTGTGGAGATTAAGATAGGATAAAGTATCTCAATTGTTACTCCCTAATAAAATATTGGTTGGAAGCACGAATTATAAATGCAACCTTCTACACTCAAATGAATTATTCAATCAATCAATGCACTCTTTTTTTAATTATTTTAGGTAGTCTATCTAAAACTGATGTTTTAAATAAATCCTCTTTTGAAGAATGAGTTGACCACTCATTCCAAGGAAGATGGATCATGTATTTGTATTTTATTTATTTATTCTATAAATTATCATTTTATTATAAATTCTTATTTTATTTCTTTGTTGCTATAAATGTTTTTATTTTTTATATCTTGTTGTAAAGCTACAGGTATTTTGTGTGTTTGTCATTTATTTTCAATTCAATAATTTACATTCTACAAGTGTGATTTATTTTCTACACATTTATTTTAATTTCTTGCAAGTGTGATTTTTAATTTTAGCAACTATGATTTTCAATGCCAATAAGTGTGCTTTTCAATTCCTATAAAGTGTGGAGTGTGATAGAAGGAACCATTTACCAAAGGTCTCTTTCTCCTATTGTATACAACCTTTGAACACTATCCCTGGATTGATAATATTAAATGAAGGGTATTAAGGGCACCTATCATTTTCTAGGTTACTCTTTAAATTTGTGTAGAAAAACTATTTCATGCAACTTCCTAGACTAAGATTTATCTATTAAAAGGTGCTCTTAGGGATTTGCTATAACATTTTATTAAAAAATGCTATAATAGTCTTAATAGCTGAAACCTTTTAATAATAACTAGGATTTAACTACATTGTATTCTTCAGACTTATTTACTATGTTCATTAGTTCTGTGTGCTAAATTATCAAGCTAAAATCATTAATCCCTTGGCATTTATCCTTGTTCTAAAGCCGGTTATAAATAATTCATGTTTTCTACTTACAAATCCTCTTTCCTACATTATCCTTCCCTCTATTTGTAGTTTCTTTAAATCTTTCCCATTTTATTTACATCCATCTCCATTCCATTCAACCCAAGTGAATCCAAGATTCATATCCATATCTAAACCATCTTAGTTAATAGTTGCTTCACTCATTGCTATTTCACCACTAGTCACCATAAGACCCAATACCTATAACTCATGCCCTAGGGTGGATTTAATCTTCATCAAGATCCAAAAATAGTAGTGGTTACCTCATGATTATTCTTGGGTGTGCATAAAATCCACATCAACAATATTATTGATAGATACCAAAATTTTAAAAATAACAGTCAAGATGTAATTGACCATAGAAACATTGAAATTAAGATTTTATTCGATGGACCCTCATCCAAGGGTGAAAAAAAAAGATATGCCAAGATTCATTTCATGATCATGATCAATCCCTTCCACATCCAAACCAAGGGAAAGACAACCAACCCATATTTACCAAGCCCATCTTTAATAACAAACCCATCATTCACCAACCATCCACCTTCCATCCATTGTATAATATCCCTTAATTCTAAAAGACACTTGATCCTAAATTGCCTATATCCAAAGGAAAAGTGAAGAGGATACATGTGTAAAATGTTATCCAACATGCCCTAATTTTATCCATAATCACATCATATCATCAATGTACTATATATTAATATTAATATCATCCATAAAATCAAAATCATAGTCAACATCAACATAATTTGTATTAGGTTCAAATATGTCATCAGTATTGGAATCCATGTCAGATTCACCATTAGAATCATCATCTCTTATAGATGTCAAATATCATGCTGACACCCACCTCTTTTAGGACATCCCTCTTTGTACAACCCATTGAAATACCAACTAATAGAAAAACATGTCCCTTGATTTTTGTTAGAACTTATAATGATCATGTGGAGACTGTGGTGCTTCAATATGATTTTTTAGCTATTGTTCCTCATAGTGGATCTTTGGGTGCACGTCCTAAAACAACTTTGTTGATCCTTTCATGAAAATTGAGGAGGTTTTCTCTAACATTGAAATTAGGTCTCCTAGTGACCTATATGAGGATCATGTTACCCATTAACCACTCATATCTCTTACCAATCTATCCCTTCCACCTACATTTATCATTGATCATTTCCCCCTATCTATAATCACCTTATTTCCATCCTACATGTTAATAGATAGAAACATACATCATTAGATTAACCTCAACATTTAATATAATGTGTTAAAGTTGTGAGGATCTACTATGATAATCAAATAATACATAATGAAAATAAAGTTAACTTTGATAAAGTAGCACATCAAATTCAAGATAAGTCTAATACTCATCCAAATAAAAAAGCATCTCCCCCTAATGAAAATCTCATAGAGGTGCTAAGGGACCACCAAAATCAAAATGATCATCAATCAAATCAAAATTCAATTTACTCTAGTGAAACTTTATTAAATGCACTAGGGAACCATCAAAGTAAAAAATCAACATATCAAAAATTCATCATCAAAATCAATATCAATGTGGTTGACAATCATTCCAATATTTAGATAAAAATTAAGGTAGTCAAAAAATATTGGATCCCTTAATATCTCTTCTCATATAACATATAAAGAAAATAGAATGTCTAGAATCCCCAATGATGTGTGTGGCTAATATTCCCAATCCTCACTCATCCATAATGCTTCCACACCACTATCAGATTGAAGTATTATTCCACTCCATATAATAATCATCTTCTAGGGAATTGTTATCGCTCTGAAGTGCACCCTTGTTGAGAACATGTGCCTATTCTCACTTCTATTGATACAATGGAAAATATCTAAGGTGTGAGACCTTATAATTTTAGATAATATCTAGATGAAGGGATATTTCCCTTTGGTACACTCAACTACTTCTATCTAAACTATCTAATTTTGTGCTTTCTTGACTAGGAGGTGGTGGAAGGAGAAATGTTAAAGCTGAAAATAGAATTAAAAACTAAAAATTGGGGTGATGCACCAATTTTAAAGTAAATTATGCATATAATTACACACTTTTAAATATAAATAAAATTTAAAAAAAATTACTTCATCTTCATACAATGACTCTTGCATAATTATTTCACATAGAGGTCTTGACAAACACCTACACTAGCTTGGGAGAAATGAACAATGGTTGAATTCACTTCTAGATTAGGTAGAAATCATATTTAGACACTTTATATGACCTAAAAGAATTATAATTTATTGAATAAATGTGATATATTCAGACATAAACATATTAAAAATAATAATTCACTAAGTTACACCAATGAATATTAAGAATACATTTCATGAACAACTTAAAAATAGAGGAAAAATTCAGCCCTTTATTGATTCAAAGGTGAGGTAGTAAAAAGTTTGATTTCAGTAATCCAAATGCATAATATTTTGTTATACTTATCCAAAATAGAATACATGTATAATATAATAAGATAGATAAGATAATTAGCTCTAAACATAGGAAAGAGTTCCACATGCTATTCAAGTTAACTCCACTATAATTTCAAGTTCAACTCAAAATTGAACTCCACTTTTAATTCCAAAATATTAAAATACAAACATATTGGATTTTAAACTTTATTTATTTTAAAATAGAGTGCTAGGGGAGAGAGAGAGAGAGAGAGTTAAAAACTTAATGGACTACTCATGCATCTTGAATCCTAAGTTAACTCCCTGTGATCTTGCATACAACTTTTGATCTTCTTTAGTCAACTATTTTTTGATATTTTAGTTAGATCCTCTTGGTTTTCCATGCATATTAAATTTATACTTTATTTACCTTCAATTGCATCTTGAGTTGACTGGACTTATCTTGACTTCACACCTAGAGTTCAACTTGAATTATCTTACATGAAATTTGCATGCATGTTTGGCCTTATATCTCTTATAAAATTATCCCAAAGGGGGGATTAGTATAATTGGGATGCATGTGGATTTTTGAGAGGGATATTTTTCCTAAAAATAGGTCTCAAAATTTTATCAAGACCTTAACTCCACTTTTGTAGGGTTAATTAAAGGATATTTGAAGTTGGTTTGTAGTTGTTAAAATTAGCCCCAAATGGGGAGCCCAAGTTATAGAGAGGGGATCATGTATATGTTTAATTATCCATTTAATATTATTTAGAAGTATTTACTTTATGATTACTAAATCATCCATCCAAATTGGTTCTTCTTCAATATGTTTATCTTGTGCAACTTTGACAAGATTCTTGAATGCACTTTGAGAGCTAAAAACTTGATGGATATCCATAATTATAATATATTATTAGAAAAAATATTAATTTAACATAATAAACATGGTTTAATAGACATTAAAATAAAATTTCAGCTCCAAACTTCATGTGTAACTCCAAAAAACACCATTTTATGCTCTCTTGTTCTCAAGAAACCCTGATTTGGATTAGGGGGTCTAAAATGAATTTCAATCCTGCCCAAACACTCCTACTATAATTTTTGGATATGTATCAATGGGTTAGACCTATAAAAATTTTAAAATCTCAAAAAAAATTCACCAAACTCCATAAGAAAAAAAAAGTGTCTGCTTACTATCCTAGGGATGACCTAGATATGTTTTTCAATGAGATGAGCCTATTTTAAATTGGTTTTTATTTAAATATAATTTATTTATACCTATAAATTAATTATTAACACTTTAAAATTAATTTTTTTCATTGTATGGACTTGAGACACCCATTTCTAACTCCAATTGTAAGCAAAAAAGTGAAGAAACTTTCATTCCCTTCATGATCAGACCTATATATTAGAATTTTATCTCTCCTCAGGTGCCTTAATTTAAAACACTTGGAAACATTAAGAGACATAAAAAAATATATATGTAAAACTTCAAAAAAATTCATTAAAAAAACTCAAAATATGCACTTTTTGGTGTTGACTAGCTTGCCCAATTTCATTTCTAAACACATGTAGGTCCATATTTTTCCATTTTATTGAGTTTTATGAGAAATAAATACCTAATTATTATTTAATTATTACCTATAATATCCCATATTATAATTAAAATAATTTTATGTGGTAAAAAAATCATTTAAACCACTCAAAACTTGACTTTTTTGACTGTCTCTCTTACTTGTTTAAAACCCTAATGCTTGATCCTTTGCCTTTATCCATAATTTTCCATTAAATTTTGATTTATTAAGGTGAATAAAGGTATTTTATTCTCCATAATATCTCATACCACCTTTATTTTTCAACAAAGAACTAAAAATTACAAACATACTGCTTAAAACTAAGCAAATGAGGGTTTACGAAGGGTTTTAGAGCACGTGTTCTTCTTAATAATTGTTCATGAAGTTAATAAATTTTAACCTGAAAAAAATGTATGGAATAATTATTTAATATCATCCCAAAAATACCCATAATATTTTTCAAACCAACTCTTATTCACCTTCATGTATTGGGCATTCAAAAATTATCTTCACTAACTTGCAACTAGTTAGTTAGAAGAATAAAAGAAACCTTTGTCACAATTTGGACTTATGAGTTTTTATTGAGATTAATTTTAGATTTATGAATTTTGTATGATATTTTTAATACATTTTTTTACCTTTAATCCATGAATGTATTTTTCTTGAAAACTTGCACATAAGCAACTTTGACCAACGGTGGCAAAATTGTCGACATTCTTGAAATTTTATTTAAAGTTCTATGATACCATGGTGATTATGTTATAATAATATTTTTTATCCTTTAACATTAAAATTATGAATATCCATAAAAATTTTAAATCTCACAGTGCATTCAATAATCTAAGTTGCACAAGATAGGCATATGGAAGAAGAACCAGTTTGGAAGGTTGCTTTGGTCATCATCAAGTGAATACTTATCAAGAATATTCAATGAATAATTAAAAATACACATGCTCCCATATCTCTAAATTTTGCACCCTATTTTGGGCTAATTTTAGAAACTACAAGCCAACTTCAAAGATCTTTCAATTATACCTAGAAAAAGTGGAGTTCTAAAACATGCAAGGGTGGATAAGTGGAGTTAAGGTATTGATCAAATTAAGAGGCCTATTTTTAATCAAGATATCCATCTCAGACATCCACATAAATCCAACTTATACTACACCCCCCTTTGGGATATTTTTATAAGAGACATGAGGCCAAACATGCATTCAAGTTGCATGCAAGATAACTTAAGTTGAACTTCAAATGTTAAGTTAAGATAAGTCCAATAAACTCAAGATGAAAGTGAAGGAAATTGAAGTCTAAGTTTAAGATGCATGGCTAACTGAAATATCAAAAAAAATTAACTAAATAATATCAAAATTTGTATGTAAGATCATAGGGAGTTAACTCACAATTGAAGATGTAATAATAGCCATTTGACTTGTCAACTCTCCCTCTCTCCCATAGTATAACATTTTAAAATAAATAATGTTTATAATCTAATATGTTATGTTGAAATTTGGTGGAGAGTTCAATTCTGAGTTGAAGTTTGAGTTATAGTGGAGTTAACTTGACTAACATGTAGAACTCTTTCTTATTTTTGGAGTTAATTATCTTATCTATTTTATTTTCTTATATATGTATTCTCTTTTGGAGAAGAATAAAAAATATTATGACTTTGGATTATTGAAAATATGTAAAAAAATTTACTACCTCACCTTTGAAGCAATAAAGAGCTAAATTTTTCCTCCATCTTGAAGTTGTTCATGAGGTGTGTTCTTAATTAAGTAATAGAACTTAGTGAATGATTATTTTTTCCTATGTTTATGTATGAATATATCACCTTTATGTAGTAAATTAACATTATTTAAAGTCATATAAACTTTCTAAGATTCATTTCTACCTAATCTGCAAGTGAATTCAACCATTGTTTATTCCTCCCAAGCTAGTGTAGGCATCTATCAAGACCTCTATGTGAAATACTTATGTAAGAGTCATTATATTAAGATGAATTGAATGTTTTAAAGTTATTTATCTTCAAAAGTGTGTCTATTATAGGTATAATTGACCTTGAAATTGGTGTATCACTCCAATTTTTAGTTTTTAATTCCATTAACTTTAGCATTGTTCCTTCTACCCTTTTCTGAGTCAAGAAAGCACAGAATTAGATAGTTTAGATAGAAGTAGGTGAGTATACCAAAGGTAACTAGGAATTTATCTATATATTATCTCCAATTATAAGGTCTCAAACCTAAAAAAAAAATCATTGTATCAATAAAAGTGATAATAAGCACACGTTCTCAGCAAGGGTGCACTTTTAAGTGATAGCATTAGTCTATACAGATAAATACAAAAGACAAACAATGGTTAATTACAATTTTAGTTAAAATATAAAATAAAGTATTCATTAATGTTTAATATAGGTGTTAATATTGGTGATAGGGTGGACCCTAAGCTACATAACAATGAATTAGGTATAACAACACAAGAATAATTGGCACAAGGTTACCCCTAAGCTATAGGGAAACAATGACACAAACAAGAAAAAAAACATTTTCCCTAGGATATAAGATACAATGAAATAAAAAAATAAAATGGGGGGAAAGAATAAAATGAAATGGTAATGGAGCTAACTCTAGATGTACTAGGCAAGTGGGTGTTGCCTACATAGTTCCATGGATGCAATATCCAACATGAACATCAAGTCAAATATAATTATCCAAAAATATGGGATAGAATAAAATTGATGATAAATAAACATGATGGATGTGTATAGGATTATTGGAATCATCTGATAAAATGGTGAGTGCATGAGAAAAGAGGGGATAGAATTCCATAATTATGAAAATGTCAACACAAATAAATCATGAAAGTGTGAGAGAGTATGGTTTAGGTTAAAACCACACCAAAAGTCAAGAGATGAGTAGCCAAAAATTAACTAAATTTCTTATTCATAATATCTACTACATCTAAGGCTTTGAATTAGAATGAGCTCATACAATGATTATAATGTAATTTGAATATGATCATAAAAAGGCAAGAGCATTCAAAATGGAAATCACTCATAAAATGGTGAGAGTGTAAGAAAATCCAAGTGGTCATTAGTGTATTAAATTTGAACACATAATGCTCACAATATAAACTCATGAAATGGCAAGAATGTACGGTTAAGGACAATAAAGATGGGGAAACTATAGTACAAGTGGTTACTTATGAGATAATTAGGAGTCTCAAGATCCTTAAGGCAAACATGTGGTTGAAAAATAAATTAAGGTATGGTTGAGCTAACTTGAGATACCCCATGTATCTAAGTGATGCCTACATAGTCTGTGTGGACCTCAGGTTGATATAATTCTCTCAAAAATAGGATGAAAAAGATCAAGGTTATCTAAAAATAAATTTGAATATATAAAATGGCCCATCCCCCAAAAAAATAATGGTTTTATATCTCATGAGGAAATTTTAAGCCAATTTTCATGATTTTGTTATTTTTAGGATTTTATAGATATTTTACCAATGTTGTTGGAATTTTTTAGGCATCTAAACTCAATCAATAACAACAAGATAACAAATAGTTCAACTCACCAAATGGTGAGAGTGTGGCTTACATTGATCATAAAATGGTAAGTGTATGGAAAAAGAGGTGACTGAGCTAACCTAAACATGAATCAAGTGCTACCTACATAGTCTTGATGGACCTCAAGTCACTGTAATTCCACCTTAAAATAAAGGAATCTAACTAGGTAATAGCAAGTGCATGGATTAGGCAAATGGCATAGTATGACAACAATAATGACAAGGTGATGCACTAATGCATGGTAAAAATGTCACTCTTAATTTGACCATAGGTAGTAATGATTAAGAAATAATGGCTTAGATTGATGACACTAATTTTCCCAAAGGCAGTTATACTTAGTAGCACTAGGGATGAAATAGAATGTGGCAATAATGAAGACTATAATTGTAAAACCATTGTCATATTGGTCCAAGATAATGCATCTTTATATAATACTAAATCAACCATTAAAACTTCATGTGAATTCCCTTGTTAAATGTTCCCACAAAATTAATGGATCAGAACCAAGGCCAAAAAGGGTGGATAAGGGAGGTTAAAATAGCTCTGGTCAATATGGAAGGTATGGAAAGAATGGTATATGGTATGGTACAAGGAAGGTAAAAATATGGTATGATATAAATGATCCTCATAAACAATACTTTGGGTCTCTCAAGTGAAATAACACTTGAGATGTATTATATTAATATGCTCATTAAGTTCATCTCCTTTTGGTGTAGCTAACTTATAAGATCTAGAGCCATAATTACTAACAATGACATAAGGGACTATCCAAATAGGCTTGAGTTTATCTTTCTTCTTTTTCTCAATCATGGTGTTCTTATGGTTTTATTTAAAGACAAGATCACCAAGATCTAACTCTCTATGTTTGACATGCTAGTTATATTGACCACATAATCAATTCTGATATGCTTGAAGGTTGTTTACAATAGCCATGCAATTTTCATCCAGTAACTTTAGCTCTTATAGGCAATAAAATCTATAATCCTCGTCATCTAGGATGTGTTTCAATGAGATATGTAGAGAAGTCAAATTGACCTCGATGGGAAGAATAGTAGCAATACAATAGATAAGAGAATATGGTGTAGTTACAATTAAATTATGGTAATTAGTATAATATGCCAAAAGGGTGTGAAATATTTGTAGATGCCAATTGTGGCCAGTATCATTGATAATCTTCTTAAGAATATTGACAATGGTATTATTAGATGCCTCTACTTGGCCATTACCTTGTGAGAAATATGCATTGAAAAAGTGTTGGGTGATGTTAAACTCAAAATAGATTGATTTGACATCTTTGTTCTTAAATGATCTTCCATTATCAAATATAATTTTGGATGGGATACCATAGTGGCATATGAGATGGTTGAAGAATAATTTTGAAATATTTTTTCTAGTCACGTAAGTGAGGGGTATAACTTCAACCCACTTAGTGAAGTACTTGGTGGTAGTGAGGATGTGTTTATGGACATCAAATGAGGCAGGGTTAATCTTCCCAATAAGATCAAGTACCCACATTGAAAATTTCCATGGTGTAAGCATCGATTTGATTATTCTAGCTAGAACATGAATCAAAATAGCATGCCTCTAACATTTATTACATTTTTACATAAGCAGTTGTATCTACTTCCATGGTTGGCTAATAGTAACCATTACATAGGATATTTTTGTCAAGGATGGACCTACTGGTATAGGTTATATAATTTCCTTCATGATCATCCCTTAATGTTAATGTGGATTCTACCAAATTCAAACAACAAAGTAAAGTTCCATAAAATATTCTATGATAAAGGGTTGGGACAAGTAGGGTATATCTAGAGGATTGGTGTGTAAAGGATTTTTGTTATTTATGTGAAAGGTCTAGTGGAAGGATTTCATCATGAAGTTAGTTATATAGGTTTTAACACTAAATATAACTAGGACCAACAATGTCACAAATCATTTTAACAATTGAAGGTTCATGAGCAAGCACTAGAATATTTCGAATGGGAAACTAATAGTATTTTTCCTTGTTTGTGTTGTAGATCAAAGAACCAATGATATCCATGGCATATATTGTCCTATTATTGGCCCTAGGTATATTCTTAAATTTAATATGGGAAATTTTCCACTTGATAATGTCCACCATGGCCTTATATGGTAACAATTTATCATCTTTGGTCTAGAACTAGTCTATAACTTGATTGATGATTAGCTAAGAATCACCATGAACCATGAGATGTTGAATGTTCTATTGTACTGATTGATGAAGCCATACAACAAGTGTTTCATATTCATCCATGTTATTAGTATAAGGAAAATTGATACAAAATGATTTGGGAATAATATCCCCTTATGGTGTGATAAATAACAATTTGACCCTTGATCTATGAGATGTGAATGACCCATCAAAACATAGCTTCTAGTGTTACTCCTTAGGAGGTGTTTATATGATGTTCATGACGGACTTTTATAGAAATGCAAAAGTTAGTGGTTCAATATCTGAAGTGGGAGCTTCAACAAGATGATATGTGAGTACTTGTCCTTTTATGGCCTTCTTATTGATGTACTCAATCTCAAATTCACTTAGAAGCATGATCTACTTAGCCATGTGACCTTATAAATCTATCTTTGATAGTAGATATTTGAGTGTATATAATTTGGCAATGATTATGGTCTTGTTGTTAAGCATATAATGACACAACTTCTATGTTGAAAAGACTATAGCTAAACAAGCTATTTTTACTGGCATATATTTATGTTCATATGCTACCAATGTATGGCTTAGATAGTATACATCATGTTCTTCCCATTTTCATCATGTTAGGCTAAAAGTGCCCCCAAGGATTTGTCAGTAGCAAATAGGTATAGTAGAAATGGCCTTCATAGGATTGGTGGTAACAAAATAGGTGGATTGGAAAGATATTCCTTTAGGTACTCAAAGGCTTTTTGGCATTCTTCATCATAAATAAATGTAACACCCTTATTAAATAAATGAGTGAAGGGATGTAATTTATCAACCAACTATGAAATGAAGCTTTTGATAGACTATATTTTGCCCTAAAAACTATGGAGTTTCTTCAAAGTGGAAGGTGGAGACATCTTGGTAATGGCTTGTACCTTGGAAGGATCAACTTTAATGCCTTAGTGAGAGAAAATAAAGACTAATAACTTACCTAAAGTGAGACCAAATACACACTTCTTAAGATTAAGTTGAAATTTGTACTCATGAAACCTTTCAAATATATTTCATAGTATGGTTGGATGATATATATGGGTCTTAAATTTACCCATAGTCTTCAACAATATCATGCATCATGTCATGAAATATAATGGTCATATCTCTTTGGTATTTGGTCCTAATATTTTTGAGGCCAAATGACATAACTTCATAGTAAAACATTCCCTAAATAATGGTGAATATTTTTTTGTGTTGGTCTTTTGGCATGATCTCTATCTAGTTATATCTTGAAAATCCATCCATAAGGGAAAACATTTCATACCAAATTGTAGATTCAACTATCATGTCAATATTTGATAAAGAAAAGTCATCCTTGGAGTAAGCCTTGTTGATGTCTCTAAAATCAATACATATTCTAATCCCTTCTAGCTTTATATTGATAGGCATAATGTTTGAGATCCATTCTAAATAGTCAATCAGTTTGATGAATCTCTCTTCTAAGATTTTTTCTAACTCTTTCTTAACTAACATGGCAATATGAGGATACATCTTACACATTTTATTTCTAGGCTTGACATCAGGATGTAAAATGAGATGATGTAAACCAATGCAAGGTCCAAACCAGGCATGTTTGAATAGCCCCATATAGAAATGTCAACAAATTCCTTTAAAAGGGCCATTAAAAACTTCACATTCCTCCTTAGTGATAGATGCAGCTAATTTGATCCACTTCAAATCATCTAGAGTCATGATGTTGACTTCCATAGTATCCTATACTAGGAGAGTCGATCCATCTTCCAAAATAGCTGACAAGGATGTAAATTGGCCTACAATGGCAAAGTCCTTTAGTTGGACTAGCTCTTCAAGATCTCATAAGCAGGATGAATCTGAATCACCTAATAATAGTAATGGCCATGTAACAAATATTATAGGATATTCTTGAACAATTTGATCAAATACATGTCATTCCTTTGTATTAAACTTAGACCCAAAATCATGTTATTCATTGGTGGTCTTTTGAGTTTCATTCGAGGAAACACCCCTATCTAGTGGCACCTGAAATAGGTTTTCACTAAAAAACTATCTTTTTTCTTTACTTTTATCCTTGTCCAAAAGTGCCTCAAATAGGTTTTAACTTTCGGACCTCAATGTTTTATTCTTTTATTTTTGGCTAAGAGTGTTCACTTGTTCTCCAAAATAAGTTGCAGGATCTAGTTTGATAGAGAACCCTTGTTTGTGGTTTCCCAATAGAACATTGTCTCTTAGGCCCAAAAAATCACAAAAGGTCTCATCATTCTCAAACTCCTCTTAAGGTACTTGGATTCTTTTGGGTCCCAGTCTATAAGTTGAGGATGATAAAGGAGGTATTGATGCAGTGGATTGCACCCTTGACAGAAGGTTGAGCTCCTGCCTTCCACACGTCAAAATGAAAACTCCCCTCTTGCATGTGGGCAATGCAAAAATGGGGGGAGAGTCTTTAGATAAGGGCTAGCTCCCTTTAATGCATCTGAGATATTCCAATAAGTGCTAATACATACATACATACATATATATATATATATATATATAATGGGGGGTGAAAAGGGAGAAGGATTACAGGAAAACAAAACCTAATATAAGAGGGTGATGCACCAAATAATTTTGACCTACTCACACTCACACTCTGAACCATAAGAACACATACATACACTTTAACTGGTAAAATGACTAGAATGTAGGAAGCTTAATAGGGAGGCTTTAATGGAACACATAGAAAAAGGGACTTACCATAGGCATTGTAGGAAAAGCACACTATCTAGTAACCTCCTTCTACCTCTATGCTCTAGGTACAGCTCTTTTTGTCACCTATAGGAATGGCACCTTGTAGATATTAGATGCATTGGTGTCAACCCTATGAAAGCATTAAGAAGCAATGACTGAACACAAGACTAACACTCAGACACACTCAGAGATATCTAACCAAAATAGAGGTAAAAATGCATTTTTTATTGATTTCAAGAGAAAATTTCTAGGGCTTCACCTTAAAATGTGAAAGATAGATCCTTAGAAATGAGAAGTTACAACATATATATAGAGAAGAGAGAACAAAAGCAACTCCTTTCAAAAAGACTTTTGGCACCCTTTGACAAGTGGCCCATGTGCATCTCGAGGGCGTTGGGAAGAGGAAGCTGTTGAAATATAAATGTTATGTCAGCTTCGATTCTAAATTCAAGCATTTAAAAACATAGGCCACACCATTTCTCCACAAACAAGACTACTCCTTGAAGGCACCCACATGGTTTATCTACTCATAAATGCAAAATGGAGAAAAATGGGTTGCACCATTCACTGTTTGCATCCCTTAATGACCACTTGGTAAGCACTACTCCAACCGCTAGAATAACTCCTTGAGCTGACATCTTCCTTCACCACATGGATTATTTTGTCTATTTCTACACTTAGGTCTTCTGTCTTTTCCTTGCCTTGTCTCTTCTGGCTTCTTTGGCCCTCAGGGCTATCTTCTTAGCCTTGCTAGCTCCCTTAGGCTCTTTTATTAGTAGATCGTTGAGTTCATTCTCAACTTTTATCTTTTCCCATCATCATCTTTTCCTAGTTTTATCTTTTTTTGGCTTTTGTCTCTTTATCTCTTTGTTATTTGGGCTCCTTTCTAGTTGGTTCTCAAGAATTTAAAGATCAAACGGCTATTTCTCTACTATAAAATTGATGTTCACGGGCCTGTCACCATTTGAAAACCAACGGCTAGTCTATTTCCCTAAAATTGATGGCTTCTGAGACATCACCATCCTTGGCAATTCCTTCAGTCTTTTCTCTTGATTTGGCCTTTTGTCACTCCCTTACCTTTAGGATTTTTCTTTGGACCCTCCCAAAGGGAAGGTGTCCCTTCGAATTTGGAGAAGTGCCCTTCTTTTGGCAGCTGAAAGTCCCCCGCAAGGGCACCTGCCCTTCAACAGCCTTTTCTCTTCAGTTATTTTCCCATAGAGAAAATGTCCATAAGAATTGTCTTGCTCACTTATTTTCTTCGAAGCTTTCCTTGGGTTTTTTCTTGTGGCCATTTTTCCCATAGACTTTTTCCCATGGACAATTTTCCTACAGACATTTTTCCCACAGACTTTTTTCCTGCAGACTTTTTTCTCACAGACACTTTTCCTATGGACTTTTTCCTGTAGACTTTTTTCTAAATTTCTTCAAACTTTTTGTCCAAAGGAATTCCTTCAAACAAAATTTTGAAAGAAATCACTCTTACCTTTGTCTTTGCTTAAGTCCTTTTTTGTAGGATTTTTGTTCGTAGCCCTTCCAAATTTCTTCAAACTTTTTGTCTGAAGGAATTCCTTCAGACAAAAGTCAGAAGAATTTATGTCCTTGTCTTTTCCTTCGATTGCCTTCAAAAAGTGCCCTTTAAGAAATCTGATTCAGTACTGTTGCTGACCAAGTGCCCTCTGCAAGGCACTTGTCTTTCAAGAGACTCTAATGAACCTTCTCATTGAACCATTCTTTTGAGCCAAGCTATTGAACTGACTATTGGAATTTTTTGATGAGCTTTGTTGTTGAACCAAAGTGATGAACCAAACACTTGAACCAAACCGACTAAACCAAACTATTCAACCAAGCACTTTTCCATTTTGTGCCTAAGTCTTGGGAACCCATTTATTCTCTATAGAGTCTATAGAAAACATCTCTGCAGAGTCCATAGAAATACTCTACAGAGTCCATAGAAATGGGCCTGTAGAGTTCATAGAAATACTCTACAAAGTCTATAGAAATACTCTGTAGAGTCTGTAGAAAATGTCTAGACTTGTGCAAAATCCAAAAAATGAACTGGCTCAAAATAGCAGGGAGAGAAGGGGACTGATTTTAGCCTATTAGACCAAAAATGGTCAACAAATTGGTGACTCCCTAGGGGAAGCGTGCCTGCTATGCTTAGAAACTAGTTGCCTTAAAGTCCATTGGGCACAGAGTCAGAATGTAACTTTGAAAAAGTTAGCAACAGCCTTGAGATATCTAAGAATCAAACATGAAGGTTTACCCCAAAAGGAAATGAAAACACACACAACACTAAGAAAACTACTAAAATGTGCAAAAGGCACTTTGGGAAAACAAGAAAAAATCAAGAAAAATATATACATGATGGAAGAAAGACTTAGTGGTAATGCTTAAGATGTATCCCATTAACTAGGATATACAGTTCTTCACCATCCAACCTAGAGATTTGGAATGCATTATGTTGCTTGCATTGATTGATGACATATGGACCACTCCATAGGGCATCAAACTTCACATGTTTTCTAGGCTTAGCTCGGTCCTCATCCCATTTCAAGATGATGTCTCCTTCAGAGAAACCTTTTGATGAAGATTTCTTGTTGAAGTGTCTTTTTGTCTGTTGTTGGTAGCTGGTCATAGAAGCCATAGCCTGGGCTCTTGTCTCTTAGAGCTCCATTTGCTCACATAGGCTAACCTCCATGTTATTGCCTTCTTCTAATTATAGCTGGTGAGTGAGTTCCAAGGCTAGCAACTCAAGTGAAATGGGGATCCTAGCTTCCATTCCGTATATGAGCATGTATGGTGAGTTACCAATTTCCCTCTTTGGGGAGACCTTATCTGCCCACAAGGCTATTTTCAACTTGGCATGCCAAGTCCTTTGATTCTCCTTTATTTGCTTGATGATCCTAATCAGATTCTTATTTATAGATTTAGCCAGCCCATTCCCCTGTGGGTAGTAGTTAGATGAAGTGCTAAGATAGATACCATATCTCAGTGCCCATTCACTTGTTTTAGTTCCCAAAAAAACTAACACATTATCTAAGATTATGGTAGCTAGAACTCCAAACCTTGCCACTAGGTCTTCATAAAAATCTAGGATTGCACTTTCATTGGCTTCCTTTAAAGTGATAGCCTCTACCCATCTTGTGAAATAATCTATGGCAGTCAAGACCCACTTGTGTCCAGCACTGGAGGGAGGGTTAATCATCTCTATGAAGTCAAGGCCCCATTGCATGAATGGCTACTCTACCTAAATAGGCTATAAAGGCATGGTAGCCAATCATTGATTCCCATTAAAAATCATGCACTTATGGCATTTTTGTACCCAAACATGGGTGTCCCTAAAAATACTAGGCCAAAAGTAACCAGCTCTCATTATTCTTGTTGTTGTAGCCCTAGGAGCAAAATGACCGCTGGCTGGCCCATCATGAAACTCAGACAACACCCTATCAGCCTGACCTAGGTTTGAACACCTTAAAAGGACTCTTGAGAGATCCCTTCTAAATAGCACTCCATCAAATAGGACATAAGGGAGACACTAGAGTCTAAAATATCTCCTCTTGGTCCTATCAAGGCCCTGTAGGCACTCACCAGTGAGAAGGAAATGCCTCACGTCTAATGTCCAATCCTTCATGACAACTGGTTCTTCTACTACAGCTACATCATGAATTAGAAGACTATCCTCTTTTTTCTACTTAAAGGCTATAGCAAGGTGCTCACACAGGCCTCTCCCTCTTACTAGTTTGGTGATCTTGATATCCATGTCATATTCCATCGTCTTAGTGATCCACCCTGCTCTCTTTTCATTTAGGTCTTAGTTGATCAAGAAATTCTTGATGCCAAGATGTGGAACCATGAGGTGAATTCTACTATTAGATAGCATATGGCTAAATTTATTTAGGCTTAATTTAACTGTAAAGACTTGCTTCTCCACATATGTGTATCTGACCTCAAAACCCTCTAGGCCTTAGCTAAAAAATGCAATTGTTTACTCAAGGTTATCACCATTTGCTTGGGTAAGCATGGTGGAGATTACCTCTTCATTACCAAAGGTGTAGAGGTTAAAATCTTTGGTGAAGTTAGGGCTGATAAAAGTAGGAGCCCAGGCTATGGCCTCCTTGATTTCCTCAAAACTATCCTTTCTTTATGCTATCCATGTGAACTCTTCACCCTTCCTCAGCATAGAGGTCAATGGCTTGACTACCTCTTCAAAATTTGGGATAAATCTATGGATGCAATTTATCTTACTAAAAAAGCTTTATAGGCCTTTCTTGTGCTTAGGTAAGGACAGCTCCAGGATGGAGTGAAGTCTCTCTAGATCAATAGTTAAGCCTTCCTTAGAAACAATGTGTCCAAGGAGTTTCCCCTCATGGATAGAAAACATGCATTTCCTAGGGTTGAGAGAGAGACCAAACTCTCTACACCTCTCAAAGATTTGTCTGAGGTGTTTCATGTGTTGGCTCACTTCCTTGGAAAAAATTGTCACGTCATCAAGATATACCAACACAGTGTTATTTATTAGGCCTCAAAAGGCCATGTCCATGGCTCATTGGAAGGTAACACTAGCATTAGACAGTTTGAATGGCATTTTCCTATAAGCAAACATCCCCCATTTGGTAGTGAAGGCTGTCTTGTGTTGGTCACATTCTTGCACCAAAATATGATTATATCATGAATACCCATCCAGGAGGGAGAAACACTTGTTGCCTATCACCATTTGAAGGATATGCTCCATGCTTGGGAGAGGATAATGGTCTTTCAAAGAGACTATATTGAGGTCTCTAAAATCAACACACAGTCTAATCTCCCCATTCTTTTTTTGGATAGAAACAAGATTGGCCAATGAAGAAGAGTGTTTGATTGAAAATATTATCTTGGACTCAATCAACTTGGTGAGTTCCTTCCACATGAGAGGCTCAATTATGGGGTTAACAGGCCTCTACATCTGCTTGATTGGCCTAGCACCTTCTTCTAGCTCAATGGTATGCTAGGCTAGACTTGGGTCAAAACCCTTTAAATCACTATATTTCCAAGCGAAGACATCAGCAAATTCTTGGCACAACAAGATGAAGGCCTACCTTTCACAGTCTGTGCACACTTTTCCAAGTGTAAGAAACTTATCTTTGAATATTTAAACCTTCTCATGGTGTTCCTCCTTCATTGCAATGCATGCCTTGTCACTTTTCAACTGGTCATCTCCATTGAAGATACTCTCTAGAGCAACCAAACCTTTGGGGAGCTTATTGTTCTTCAGCTAAACAATTTGGCTACCATATTATTGATGTAGCTTAACCTAGTTTTTTTAGAAAACTCAGCTTCTTCTTGCAAGAAGAGTGTTATTTACTGGTCACTATCAAAGATGTGTTATTTGGTGATATTATCAGGTACAGAGGGCTGGATTACTACCTTCAAGAGGCGTGAGTTGTGGTCTCAGCCTATTTCCTTAGGGATATTGAACTGGGCACCAACTGCTGCCAGCCTATCTGCTTGCTTGTTCTACTCTCTAGGAATGGAGGAAATATTGAAAGCAAATAAATTTTCCACTAAGTCCCATACCCTATGTTTTTAGGACTTTAATAAATAATTCTTTGTTAAATTTTGGCCTCTTACTTGATTGACAATCAGCTCACTGTCACCAAAAACTTGTAGCTCTTTGATTCCTCTTTTCCTCACCCACTCCAAACCATGAATGAGGGATTCATACTCCACAACATTACATGTGCAATAAAATTGGAACCAGAAAGCTGAAAAGTATTTTTCCTTTGAAGGAGAAACTAGCACTACTCCACCACTAGCTCCCAACTTACTTCTTGAACCATCAAAGAATAGCTACCATAGACCTGAGCTTTCTTGGCTCATTTTCATCAGATTTGGTATAAAATTACCCTCTTCATACATGCAATAAATTCCAAAGATTGCCTCCTCTATGAATTTGTAAGGATCATGTTCAAAGTTGTCACTTCCCCATTCATCTAAGACTAGGTCTACAACTCCTTCAAGGGTAGAGGATGGAGATTAGTCTACTTGGAACTCTTCTTGGTGAATAATGGCGTAGCTGACATTTGCCACCTTGAGTGAGTATGGTTCTAGATGATCTCTATGGAGTGGCTCAGATTCAATCTTAACTTTAGTCCCATACTTGGTTCTAAAAACTAGATAAGACCAATTTGCTACGAAGTAGCTACCTATCTTAGATGTAAAATCCCTGGATAAGCAAATGGCAAAGTAAGGAGGGACATCCACCATTACCACATCATGAGAAAATGATAAGGTTGGGCAAGTGTGTAGCATCAAGCTCAAACCTTTCACTACTTCAATTGTCTTTGTTGGTGTTCCATCCAGCTATAGGACTCCCTTAGTCATTTCCTTGTATTTTAACCCCAATTTTTAGCTATGCATTTGGGCATTACCAAGGTGATTGCTCCACTGTCAATGACGCAATTATGCACTAAGAAATATCCTATGATCAAGGATAAATAAAAAGGGGAAACATTTTATTCTTTCTTGACTTGGCTTGAGGTGGAAGGCTATCCATCCATCATCAAGACATTATCAGCCCTTGCTAGGACAGCTTATTCATTCAGCGCATGCAATTCCTTTTGTAGCATGTCCTTTTGCCTTGGTATCGACAATGAATCCCACAAGGAGATCTTCATGTGTAGCTTCTTCATCTGATATACTACATTGACTTGAGGTTTACCTTCCTTCAAATTTTCTTTGGGATTATTTATAGCCTAAAGCGTAGGTTGAGGAGCTGAAGGTACAATCGACGGTCTAAAGCTTGGGACCTTTTGATTTACATGTGATGAAGAAGGTATTGTTGGCATTTGGGTAGCATCCTAAGTTTATTCCATTTCTCTCCTTTTGGACCTTGCATTGGCTATGACACAATCACCTTGATAGTCCATAGTACCCATGTAATTGACTAAATAGAACTCACCTTCTAGGTGATTCATGAGAGTAGAATCAGGCTGAGTCTAACTGTTGCTCATGTCAGGTTGCATTAAAGCCTTAAAACCTTGGAATTGGATGGCTATCTGATTGTCTTATACATTTGGGTAGTGACCCATCATTTCATTTGTATAAATAGCCTGCTCTTGACCATATCCCATGGTTGATAAACTTGGTTGTTCTTGCACTAGATTATTTTGAGCAGGCACCATAGCCTTGGATGATGAAGGGGCACTTGGATTATAGCCTTGAAAAGGTCTGGTCTATGCAAACTAACCTTTCCCTTGATTTTAATTTTGGAAAGGGGATCTATTTTTTTGACCATACTACTAATATCCTTGATTTGGTTGGCTATTTTGAGCTTGCTACCTTTTAATAGCCACTAGTTCATTTGTCACATTTTACAATAGACTTTTGACTTCATGGAGTTCATTTGATGAAGTAGCAGCTGGCTTTTCTATGCTAGGTAGAAGAGCTAAGGTGGGAGCAGCAGTCTAAATTAAAGCTAGCATTTCAGGGAAAAGTGGCATATGAGGTCTAGGAGCTATTTTCCCAGCCTGTACTAGGCAATTCTTAGCTGCTATAGCTATGTCATAAGTGGTAGGAAGCACATGTCCTCCCATGGACTGTATCATAACGATGATATCACTGTTCAATGTTCTTAAGTAATACAGGAAAGCATAGCTAGGAGTTAGCTTTACCAGAATGGGGATTTTATCCCATGTCTTCTAAAAATGAGTGTTGAAATCCTACATGTATTCATGTGGAGCTCTTTTCATTGTAGTCAACTGCTCGGCAAGTGAGAGGTGGTCGCTCTTCTCCCCAAAATGGTTCATCAAGAGAGTGCCCAATTCATTCCAAGAAATCACTAAATTTATGGTTAAAGTCCCATACTATTCCAGGGCTTTGCCCTTGAGAGATAATGCTAGCAATCTGATTGCAATATTCTCCTCAGTGGCATTGTGAATATTGCAGAGGTTAGCAATATTTATGATGTGTTCAATAACTGTAATGGGCACCTCTCCATCAAAGGGAGACACACTTTTGAGGACTGCTCTTGGAATTGGGTCATAATGCTAGAGATTCAAAGGACTCTGACCATGAAAAGTCACAAAGGGTAATGCCATAGCTATGACAGGATGTAACTATGGCCTTCTTACGTAGGTGTTCTTTATAGCAAGTTTGAGAAAGTGGTTTGCTGAATAAAGATGGGTCCTCTCAAACCTTAGTCACTTTTTTTAGTTCGAATGCAATTCAATGAATTTAAAAGGGACACCCTTAGCAGCTGATTATGTGGTGATTTTAGGCATAGGAAGTCAGACTGGCCTTTGATTTGAAACTGAATCTCTTACCAGTGGAGTCACCAGATGCTTAGAATAGTTGATTTTATTGTAACAAAACCAACATCAATCATAAAACTTTACTAAGTGAAAAAATTGATTCCCACCAGGCGTGCCAAAAATTATTGACATAGTGGATTGCACCCTTGACAGAAGGCTGAGCTCCTACCTTCCACATGTCAAAATGGAAACTCCCCTCTTGCCTGTGAGCAAGGAAAAATTGTGGGGAGAGTCTCTAGATAAGGGCTAGCTCCCTTTGATGCATCTGAGTTATTCCAATAAGTGTTAATACACACACACACATATAATGGGGGGTGAAAGGGAGAAAGATTACAAGAAAACAAAACCTAATCTAAGAGGGTGATGCATCAAATAATTTTGACCTCTCACACTCACACTCTAAACCATAAGAACACTTACATACAAATTTAACTGGTAAAAGGACCAAACTACAGGAAGCTTGGCAAGGAGGCTTTATTGGAACACACAAAAAAGGGACTTACCATAGCCACTATAAGAAAAGCACACTGTCTAGTAACCTTCTTCTGCCTCTGTGCTCTATGTATAGCTCTTCTTGTCACATGTAGGAATGGTGCCTTGTAGATACTAGATGCATTGGTGTCAACCTTATGAAAGCATTAAGAAGCAATGACTGAACACAAGACTAACACTTAGACACACTCAGAGATATCTAACTAGAATAGAGGTAAAAATGCATTTTTTATTGATTCCATGTGAAAATTGTCAGGGCTTCACCTTATAATGTGAAAGATAGATCCTTAGAAATGAGAAGTTACAATATATATATATATAGAGAGAGAGAGAGAAGAGAGAACAAAAGTGCTTCCTTTGCAAAAAGACTTTTAGTGCCCTTTGACAAGTGGCTCATGTGCATCTCGAGGGCATTGGGAAGAGGAAACCGCTAAAATATAAAGGTTGTGTTGGCTCTAATTCTGACTTTAGGCATTTAAAAACATAGGCCACATCATTTCTCCATAAACAAGACTGCTCCTTGAAGGCACCCGTGCAGTTTATCTACTCATAAATGCAAAATGGAGAAAAATGGGTCACATCGTTCACTATTTGTGTCCCATAATGACCACTTGGCAAGCACTGCTCCAACCACTAGAATAACTCCTTGAGTTGACATCTTCCTTTTCCACTTGGACTATTTTTTCTATTTCTACACTTGGCTATTCTATCTTTTCCTTGACTTGTCTCTTCTAGCTTCTTTGGCCCTCGGGGCTATCTTCTCGGCCTTGCTGGCTCCCTTAAGCTCTTCTATTAGTAGGTCATTGAGTTCATTCTCAACTTTTGTCTTTTTTGAGCATCATCTTTTCTTGGTTTTGTCTTTTGTTGGCTTCTATCTCTTTGTATCTTTATTCTCTAGGTTCCTTTCTAGTTGGCACTAAAGAATTTAAAGATCAAATGACTATTTATCTACTATAAAATTGATGTTTGCAGGCCTGTCACTATTTGAAAACCAATAGCTAGTCTATTTCCTTGAAATTGACAGCTTCAAAGACATCACCATCCTTGGCAATTCCTTTGGTCTTTTCTCTTGATTTGGACTTTTGTTGCTCCCCTACCTTCAGACTTTTGCTTTGGACCCTCCCGAAGGGAAGGTGTCCCTTCAGCTTTGGAGAAGTTCCCTTCTTTCGGTAGTTGAGAGTCCCCCACAAGGGCACCGCCCTTCAGCAACCTTTTCTCTTCTACTATTTTCCCATAGACAAAATGTCTACAAGAATTGTCTCACCTACTTATTTTATTCAAATCTTTCCTTGGGTTTTTTCCTGCGGCCATTTTTCCTACAGACTTTTTCTTGCAGACAATTTTTTCACAAACATTTTTCCTGCTAACTTTTTTCCAGCAAACTTTTTTCTCGCATAATTTTTTTTGAATTTCTTCAAACTTTTTGTCTGAAGGAATTCCTTTGGACAAAAGTCTAAAAGAAATCACTCTTGCCTCTGTCTTTGCCTTAAGTCCTTTTTTGTGGGATTTTTGTTCGTAGCCCTTCCAAATTTCTTTGAACTTTTTGTCCAAAGGAATTCCTTCAGACAAAAGTCTGAAGGAATTATGTCCTTGTCTTTTCCTTCGATTGCCTTTAAAAAGTGCCCTTCAAGAAATTTTCTTTGGTACTGTTGCTGACCAAGTGCCCTCCGCAAGGGCACTTGTCCTTCGAGAGACTCTAATGAAACTTCTCATTGAACTATTCTTTTGAACCAAGCTATTGAACTGACTTTTGGACTTTGCCAATGAGCTTTTCCATTGAACCAAAGTGATGAACCAAACACTTAAACCAAACCAACTGAACAAAACTATTGAACCAAACACTTGTCCATTTTGTGCCTAAGTGTTGGGAACCCATTTATTCTCTACAAAGTCTATAGAAAACATCTCTTTAGAGTTTGTATAAATACTCTATAGAGTCCATAGAAATACTCTGCAGAGTCCCTAGAAAACATCTAGACTTGTGCAAAATCCAAAAAAGGAATTGGCTTAGAATAGCAGGGAGAGAAGGGGACTAATTTTGGCTTATTGGACCAAAAATGGTCAATAGGAGGAGTGGGTAATGTCAAATTATTGGTGTAATGGTTTAAATGGTATATGGGTTAAATAAGTTGGTACTAGTAAGGTCTTTGTATATGTTATGATTGGACTCTACTTCACTACCAACATCATCATCACTAGTTGTTAACATTGAAACATGAATAAGATACATGGGGTCACCCCTAGGCATTTTAAATTTGAGACCATAAGTTCCTTTATATATGGACATAGAAATGGGCTCAAGAATACCCTACTAATTTGGCTCAAGGAATCTACCTTCATATGCTTGGTTATCCATGATCCTATTATGGATGGGATACTTTATAATATAAAAACAATCAGCCAATTTGTCATTGTCTAAAAGGAATCATCATTAGTAAGCAATTCTTCTTCTTGGCTAGTGGTTGATGTAAAAATAATAGGTGCAGGGTTATGAATATTTCCTTTTCCTTTTTATCACCATTCCTTTCAAGGTTGGCTTAGATTTTGGCCTTCCATAGGTCTTGGCATTCTATGGAAGCTTGGTAATATGTAATGTGCCATGGGTAAAATACTTTTCTAGACCATTTTCTGAAATGCTAAAAGGATTAGACATTTCAATAGGAGGTATATGTGAAGATGAATCAAGGCTATCAAGTTTTATGTAAGTAACCTATGGTAATTCAACAAGTATCTCTATGTCTTTCTCCTTCTTGGATACTGGGTCTAGACCAAAATGGTCATTATAACTTTTAGATTTGACCACCAAATGCTTGAAATGTTCATATGGCTGTAAATATCCATGGATAATTACCTCTATCCCTAAGTGAGGAAACTCTATCCATTAGTGCAATGTTGAAAGGATTACATAAATTTTAATTATCCAAAATCTACTCAAAATCAAATTGTATGATAGGTCTAGGTCTATCACATGGCAAAGTATATTGTGGTAAATCCCAATGATCACTGACAAACTTATGGTTCCCTATGATTCTCACTCCTCATTGTCATAGACCTTAATAGTAATAGTATTTGGCTAAAGGTCAACTATTGTATATCCCAGATGCTTGATGAGCTTTAGGGACATAATATTTAGGCCTAATCTATTCTCTATTAGGACACATTTGACTTTGTGCCATGTAATGACAACTTCAATGTATAATGGGTTATTATAGAGAATGCCAAGGGATGACATATCACTATGGTCAAAGGTTAACTATTGGTTTGGGGTTAGGTGTCTAACCAAATATTGGAATTTATCTAGAGTAATGTCATTTGGCACTTCGGATTAGCCTAGGATTTATATAATAATATTCTTGTGAATGGTATATGTATGCAACAAATCTAGAATGGAGATTTGTGTGGATGTTTTTTGGAGTTGTTCCATAATGTCATATGTCCTTTCCTTAATAATAGTAATCGACTTACTCCTAGTTGACATATTAGGTTGGATTTTTTCAATGGTATGGGGGTTTAGGCCTAAGATGGTGATTTTAGACCACCAAGTTATGATTGCACAATCTACATTGGATACATGACCATCATAACTAGAAAATGATGGTGATGGGCTAGAGAGGATAATTCTTGATTACCAATACACTTGGTTGTGGTCAAGGGAAAATGAAGAGTTATTGGCATAAGGTCCTAAAATGGTAATCCTTGGTTGTTATTTCACTTAGCTATAGTCATAGGTCAAGGAAGGATTACTGGCATTGGTGGGGTGATTGGCATTATTAGTAAATGATATTGGTTTGTTGGCATTTGGTCCAAGATTAATGGTAATGGTAGATACATGACCTCCTGTAATATAACCCACAACTTTATTGTAGTCATGTGCAATCCATGGTAAGTCTATTGGTTTTTGGGGTCATTTTTTCCTTGGTTCCTTCCATTTAGTGGTTGACATTATTTTTGTTGTTGATATTATTGTTTTTATGGCTATTACTGATACTATTATTGGTTTTTTTATTGATGTGGTATTCATTATTATTATTGATTAGAATTATTATGTTATGGAAAAGGATTTTGGTAGATACCTAGGTTTTGATTGGAAGTAGATGCTCTATTATCTTGTTTTTCCCAAAATCTGTCACTCCTTTTTGGGACAACACATGAACTATTTTTGGTCGTATAGGCCAAAAAATTATCTCTTCCCTTCTAAAAATTATTTTGGGCATTCAAATTCTTCATTATTCAAGCTTTTTTAGCTAATAGACTCTGTAGGCTCATTTCTACAGACTCTGCAGGCTTATTTCTATGGACTCTGCAAGCTTATTTCTATAGACTCCACATGCTTATTTCTATGGACTCTATAGATATGTTTCTACAGACTCTGTAGGTTGGATTCTATGAACTCTTTCGAGGCTCGAAAGACTTAGAGAAAACTATGGAATCTACAGGCTAAGTTCTACAGACTCAGTTTTATGGACTTCACAAGTTGATTTCTACAGACTCTGCCAGAGGGGTTTCTATGAACTCCTTTCTATGAACTAGTTTCTATGGACTCTGTAGGTTCATTTCTACAGACTCTGTAGGAAAGAAATAATCTCTTAACACTTAGGCAATTTCAAGGTTTGTTCAATGCCAAGGTTCAACCAAAAGGTTCATCAGTAAGCTTCAAACAAAGGATTGAACCATTGAACCCCACTTCCAAAAGGTTCAATGGGTTTAAAGGTTCAATGACATCAGCAAGCTTAAAGAGCTAAGCGCTTTAGCAAAAGTTCAAAGTTTAACCACTTTAGCAACTTTAACAGCTTCAAAAGACTTAGCGAAAAGAAGAAGGCTTGAACCATTGAACCGTTAAACCTTAAACCAAAATGGTTCAAAGGTTCAATAGGTTTAAAGGTTCAATAAGTGGATGGTTCAACATAGTTGGTTCAAGTGGTCAAGTGAACACAAGATTGAACCATTGAACCAAAGTTGGTTTAATCAATCGATTCAATCGACCAGTTCAAAGGAGCACCCCAAAGTGAATAGACCAAGTGCCCTTGTAAAGGGAAGTGAACCAAGGCTGAGTGCCCTTACGGAGGGCAGTGAGAAAAAGCAGACAAAGAGATTTTCTTTGGAAAAATGAACAAGGTAGGAAAAGTTGGAATTCCTTTAGATTTGTTCAAGGTGAAAGACAATGTGAATTATTTTGGACAAAAAGTTCGAAGGAATTCCTTCAAACTTTTATCTAAAGGATCCACCCAAGAGGAAAAGCAAAATCCCAACAAAAATAGCTAAGGCAATGGAACATTTCCTTCAAAAAAATTGTCTGAAGGAATTCTTTCAGACATTTTGTCTAAAGGAATTGAAGTTGAAGGACCCCAAAGACCACTTGAAGGCCACCCAAAGAACCTCAAAGGGTATATACCCTTGTGGGGGGCTCTCACTGAGCAAAGTGGACCTTTCTCAAGACCTCAAAGGGCAGGTCCCCTTTAGGAAGGATCAAACAAGAAAGCTAAAGGAATTGCCAAGGAGGGTGACAGGCTCAAAGATGTTAAGATTAAGCACCATGAACTAGCCATTGGGATCCAGACATCTGGTGACGTTCCTAAAGCCATCAAATTTAGGGCAATAAACTAGCCATTGGTGTTCAACTAGTGACATCCCTGAAATTATCAAATTCATGGAAATGAAATAGCCGTTGATCTTTGAAGGCATGAACATAGACTTGAATGTAAAAGGCCAAAATGCCAAAAGGAAGAACTAGAAAGGGAGAGAGTCTAAAGAGCTAGCAAATCTGGGAATTTAGCCTTGAGAGCTCAAATGCCAAGAAAAGATAAAAACTAGGAAGAGATAAAGAGGGAAAAGCCAAAATATCTATGCAAAAGTTATTCCAATAGGTAGAACAGTCCACCAAGCAGATATTTTGGCTTACAAACATTAAAGGCATGGCCTATTTGTCTCCTTTGGAGTAAAGGTGAGGTGGACATCTACGCAGACATTAGTTGATAGACCAGATGACTTAAGCCCAGGAGAAGACATCTGAGATGAATCGACACGCCACAGTTAAGGTGGCCACCCTATTCTAGCATGGGCTCTTTGACAAAACTAAAAATGCATTCAAGGCATTGAATGTAGCATGGGTTGTTCCATGGAACAAAGTGCCAAGCCTTTCTTGGCTGCTATATATTGTATTCTCTTAATTTATTCGAAAGAGACTTTTTCATTATAAAAGTGAAACTCTGCCAAAATTGAGAGGCGATTACTGAGACTTTGAGCTCAGATTATTCATCATATTTATTTGTTTGAATGAGAAAGAAAGTGACTTTTAGACTTTGTGCTATTATAGCTTGTGTCATTTTAGGAGATTTTTCTTATGTCTATTTCCTGAATGTATTCTTGTTTATTTAATTTAACAAGTAGAACTAGTGGATGTAATTAGGAAGGTGTCTTGAAGCCAACTGTGGGAAGACTTTGTGCTGACTGTAATTACCTTTAGTGTGTTTGTTTGTTTTTTGTTTTTGTGTAAAGGGTATTGGGATGACTTTGTGCCCCCATCACCCTTTGTATTTCACTCTTTGGGTAGCTGAGGTGAAGACTTTGTGCTACACCTCATTCTACTAGTTACTGCACCCTTCTTGTTACCAGTTACTTGTCTCTGCCTAAAAGAACTCTTGCTATTTCCTGTAAGACCACTTCTAAAAAAAGAGAAGTGCCTTCAGTGTCTTCACTAGGATTTCTCCTTTGCTTGTGAAAATCATCTCTGAATAAAGAGAGATGGATGGTGTTATCCTACCCCTAAGTGTTATTTTCTACATATATTTATAGTATATAGCTCCTCATATTTATTAGGGAACCTCCCCTTGATGAGAGGAGAGATCTTTCCCCTTTTGATGTGGTAAAATTACACATCTAGCTGACTAATCTCCCTTGATATGGTTGATATGACCTATTTTGCTCATCAGTTAGTTGATTGACAAAATATTCATCCTATAGTTTTTGGCAACTCTGCTGGGGAGTGATGAGCAGTCCGTACCCTTATCCATTATAGACTCTGGTGACTCTAGTCTGTGTCTTACCCATTATAATTATAGCCTTACCACTTTCCTCTAGCTCCATGCCAATAGTTTTTGGTGACTCCATTGGGGACATTATGTATAGTCTGAAGCCTCAAGTTTTAGATTGAAGCAGTCCTTATCCTTATCCATTTTCATTATCCATTTATATTATATCCATTTCCATTATATAATTTGGTCTACAAACTAGATCTATTGGGGAAAGAGCATGTAGTTTGAAGCCTCAAGATTCAAGCTAAAGTAGGGTTATTTCTTTCCTATTTTTGTTTTACAATCTGGAAACTCCATGCTATACCAGAAATTAGAGAGCCCAAGGTGTTGTTGACCCTATTTTTGAGTTGGTGTAGCAGGGCAATTTTGACTTGTTCCCTCCCCAACTTCAAGCTCAATGATCCAAGAGTGTTCCTCCTACCTGTACCAGGTCACCAACACAAGGTAGAGATACTTTTTCTACTATTAGCAAAGCTTTGCCTATACATACTCCACCTAGATTTGTTATCCCCCTTTTTCATAATCAAATCATGGCAACTCAAGGCCCCTGGGGTAACTCTTTTGGTCCACTCAATTTTACTCCACCTCTTCATGAGCTTCCATGCAATTTAAGAAAGAATTTCCCCAAGTTCTTTGGTGATGAGAAATTTCATCCTGATGAACATATTGTTGCCTTTAGCATAGCTTGTGGTGTGATAGGCATGAAATATGAGGACATAACAGTTAGGCTATTTGTGGAAACACTGCAAGGTGTTGTTGTAGACTGGTTCTACCATCTACAGGCTCAGTCAGTGACTGACTGGGACACCCTTAAAGCCAAATTTGAAGCAAGGTTCAAGCCTAAAGAAGATGCACATGCCTTGCTAGCTCAGCTCACCCAGATGAAGAAGGAACCTCATGAACCTATGAGAGATTTCATAGAAAATTTTGACAAGCTAAGGAATAGCATTCCTACAATTACTCAGCCAACACCTGAAAATCTCAAATTCTTCTTCATCAACTCATAGCTACCTAAAGTGAGTTTTCTACTGAGATGGGCTAGCCACATATACCTTGCTACTACTCAGGATTTGGCTACTGAAGTAGAAGATGACCTTATCATAGTAGGAAAGATAAGGAGAGATCTTAACAGAGGTAAATCTTCTTCATCCTCTGAATATCCACCTACAGGCACTATGGATCAAATGGTGTAAAAGCTGGGAAATGAATTACTAGCCTTGAAAAGACAAATGGCCCAAGGTATGTCTACTCCTCCTTATCAAGATATTCCAAAGAGGAAATTTCAGAACCAGTCATACCAAGGCAATGCTACCTAGAATCAAGGGTAGCCAAATCATCTTCCTCCCCCACGGGGAAATCTTGCCATTGAATTACCCCAACCAATTCAGTAGTGGGATATCTTGAAGTAGAATCAAATTTCTCCTTCCAACCTAAATTAAATCAAGAAGATGATGCTAATCTCTTCACAAAAGGAGAAGAATAATTAGCTTGTGACTCTAACATTGGTTTCCTAAATTACCAAGATGAACCTAGAAGTGAAGGTAAAGAAGTTGAGGGATCATACACTATTTTCACCTAGTCCAAGAACTAGTCAGCCTAGCAAGCTAATAAGGAAAGAACATAAGAGTGAGCTCAACCTAAAATTTTAGTTGATAAGTGGGGAACCACTCTGCCCTTCCAACTAAAGGACCCGATGACTATTAAAAAGGTGAGTACATCAAACATGCCTTCACCTTCAACTTCAAATTCACATATCAGTCCTTCCCCCCTAAAAACTAGAAAGATGAACTCCCATCCTCTGTTCTTAGTCCATTTCAAACATTTGACATAGTCGACCATGTCCAGAAAACCAAAATTCAAATGTCTAAATTTGAATTCTTACAAGCCAACCCTGAGCAGTTGGATAGGTTGGTTGAGTGTGTGAAGAACTAAACCATCCCTATAAAACAAGATGCTAAGAAGGTAACTCATGATCCCCCAAGGAACATGTCCATCCCAAACAACCTTGTCATTACTCCTCTAGTTGCCCCTAGGAAAATAGAGCCTTTATATGTTTCCCTATTGATAAACAGCCACAAGCTGAGCAATTGCATCATTGATTCTAGAGCTTCAAACAATGTCATGCCTACCAAAGTGGAAAAATCTCTTGGTCTCCCACTGACCAAGACATTTGGGAGATGTTTCTCCATGGAGAACAAACAAGTTCCACTACTAGGACAAATCAAGGATGCCCAATTTGTGTTTACAACATTCCCAGATAAGAGGATCAAGATGACAGTCTTGGTGGCTGATGTCCCAGCCTCATACAACATCCTTCTTGGATGAAATTTTTGCAAGGATGTTGGAGGAGAAGTGAGCATGGACCTATTTGAGGTGAGGATCCTAGTCAAAGGCATTATGCAAAGAT
This sequence comes from Torreya grandis, assembly GCA_037957365.1. Classification (NCBI taxonomy): domain Eukaryota; kingdom Viridiplantae; phylum Streptophyta; class Pinopsida; order Cupressales; family Taxaceae; genus Torreya; species Torreya grandis. The sequence continues at coordinate 1,251,187 of JARHVA010004853.1, forward strand.
TACTTCCTGAGAAGGAAGAAAAATATGTTGTCATTCAGACATCAACGCCTAAAGCTCAAATTCTATTTGAGTCTTCAAGCAGGGGTAATTATTTTTTGTCCATAAAGGATGTTCATGTTTCTGTAGATGTAAGTCATGTACCTAGCAATCCAAGAATTGATTCAAAAAATACATCAGAAGAATTGGTAAGGCACAATACAGATGAAAAAGGATCTTCCCTCTCTAATGAAGAAAAATCTAATAGAAGATCAGCTTTTGATGATGTTTGGATCCTAGAATTCAATGGCATCAATTCTTATACCAGTGGTGGAGCTGAGACTGTGTTGATATCTCCTCAAAGAGATATTTTTCCTTCTTGATACAAGTTGCAGTTCAGAAACACCAACAACACTGCCAAGTATGAATCTCTGTTACTCGAGTTGAAGGTAGCTCAAAATAGAGGTGTTAAACTCCTTTATGCTAAAGGAGATGCTGAAATGATGGTTTGTCAGGTGAGGAACCTGTGTTGAACCAAGAATAAAATATTACACCATTACCACAATCTTGTATGGGATCAAATTAAAAGTTTTGAAGCTTTCAATATTTCTGTAGTGCCTAAAGAGCCTTACAATCTTCCAAATTCATTGGCTATCCCTACAACCTTCATGGTTCCTCACCCCAATTTCAAAGATAATAGGTACACTATCAAACTAATCTTTCGACTAAGTGTGCCTAATAAAGCTAACCATTAGCAGGTATCTGAGGGGGACAATCAAATCATGTGCTATACTAAACTAGAAGAACAACAAGCTATGGTAGTGGACCATACTACTGTGTGCCAAAGTTAGGAAAAGGAACTCTTCACTAAGAGAGCAAGGATTTATGGTTTTCAGATTGGAGACCATGCCTTTCCATGGGGCAAGAAGAGAAAACCAAAAGGAGTACATATAAAATGTGATTCTTGGTGGAGAGTTCCATTCACCCATCATCGATTCTGGGGAGAAAATGGTTTCTTACTCATTTATTAGGATGGAATGCCATTTTCACTATCTCACAGTGGGTGGCATCTGAAGCACTTTAATTCTTGAAGCATCAGATAAGATCATCTGCACATATGTGTATTTGTATGGTCTTTAGTTCTATTTTGTGCTTTTTATTTTCATTTTTGGTCCTTTTCTTTTTTGGGTAGCATGACTCCATAGCCCAATGGCATACTTAAAGGCACTGGAGATTCTAGTTTCTACTCCCCTCAGCTGCTTCAAAATTTCAACTAAAGTAAGTTCCCCAACTGGAGCCAGCTGTTGTTCCCAAAATTTGTCACTCCTTTTTGGGACAACACATGAACTATTTTTGGTCCTATATGCCAAAAAATTATCTCTTCCCTTCTCAAAAATTGTTTTGGGCATTCAAATTCTTCTTTATTCAAGCTTTTTTAGCTAACAAACTTTACAGGCTCATTTCTATGGACTCTATAGGCTTATTTATATGGACTATGTAGGCTTATTTCTACAGACTCTATAGGCTTATTTCTATGGACTCTATAGATATGTTTCTATAGACTCCACAAGATGGATTCTGTGGACTCTTTCAAGGCTCAAAAGACTTAGAGAAAACTATGGACTATGTAGGCTAAGTTCTATAGACTCATTTCTACAGACTCAGTTCTACAGACTTTGCAGGTTGATTTCTATAGACTCTACAGGAGGGGTTTCTATGAACTCCTTTCTACAGACTAGTTTCTATAGACTCTGCAAGTTCATTTCTATAGACTCTGCAGGAAAGAAATAATCTCTCAACACTTAGGCAATTTCAAGGTTGGTTCAATGCCAAGGTTCAACCAAAAGGTTCATTGGCAAGCTTCAAACAAAGGATTGAACCATTGAACCATTGAACCCCACTTCCAAAAGGTTCAAAGGTTCAATGGGTTCAAAGGTTCAATGACATCAGCAAGCTTAAAGAGCTAAGTGCTTCAGCAAAAGTTCAAAGTTCAACCACTTTAGCAAGTTCAACAGCTTCAAAAGACTTAGCAAAAAGAAGAAGGCTTGAACAGTTTAACTGTTGAACATTGAACCAAAATGGTTCAAAGGTTCAATAGGTTCAACAGTTCAAAGGTTCAATAACCAGTTGGTTCAATGCGGTTGGTTCAAGCGGTCAAGTTAACACAAGATTGAACCATTAAACCAAAGTTGGTTCAATTGGTCATTTCAAAGGAGTGCCCCAAAGCAAAGAGACCAAGTGCCCTTGCAGAGGGTAGTAAACTAAGGCTGAGTACCCTTGCATAGGGTAGTGAGCAAAAGTGGACAAAGAGATTTTCTTTAGAAAAATGAACAAGGTAGGAAAAGTTAGAATTCCTTTAGATTTGTTTAAGGAGAAAGATGAGGCAAATTCTTTCAGATAAAAAGTCTGAAGGAATTCCTTCAGACTTTTATCTGAAGGGATTCCTTCAGACAATCAACTCGAAAGGAAAAGCAAAAGCCTGGAAAAAATGGCTAATGCAATGGAACATTTCCTTCAGACAAATTGTTTGAAGGAATTCCTTCAAACATTTTGTCTAAAGGAATTAAGGATGAAGGACCCCGAAGACCACCTGAAGGCCACCTGAAGAACCCTGAAGGGCATATACCCTTACGGGGGGCTCTCACTGAGAAAAATGGACCTTTCTCAAGACCCTGAAGGGTAGGTCCCCTTTGGAAAGGATCAAACAAGAAACCTGAAGGAATTTCCAAGGAGGGTGACGGGCTTGAAGACATCAAGATTAAGCACCATGAACTAGTCGTTGGGATCCAGATGTCTGATGACATTCTCAAAGCCATAAAATTTAGGGTAATAAGCTAGTTTTTGGTGTTCAATTAATGATGTCCCTAAAATTGTCAAATTCATGGAAATGAAGTAGTCATTGATCTCTAAAGGCTTGAACACATAACTGAATGCAAAAGGCCAAAATGCCAAAAGGAAAAATTTCAAAGGGAGAGAGCTAAAAGAGCTAGAAAAGCTGGTAATTTAGCCTTAAGAGCTCAAATTCTAGGAAAAGACAAAACCCAAGAAGAGACAAAGAGGGAAAGCTAAAATATCTACACAAAAGTTATTCTAGTAGGTGGAATAGTCCACCAAGAAAATATTTTGGCTTGCAAACATTAAAGGCATGGCCTATTTGTTTCCCTTAGAGTAAAGGTGAGGTGGACAGCTATGTAGACATCTGGTGATAGACTAGATGACTCAGGCCTAGGAGAAGACATTTGAGATGAATCAACATGCCACAGTTAAGGTGGCTACCCTGTTCCAACATGGGCTCTTTGATAAAAACTGAAAATGCATTCAAGGCATTGAATTCAGCAGGGGCCCTTCCATGGAACAAAGTGCCAAGCCTTTCTTGGCTGCTATATATTATATTCTCTTACTTTATGCAAAAGAGGCTTTTCCATTATAAAAGTGAAACTCTACCAAAATTGAGAGGTGATTACTGAGACTTTAAGCTCAGATTGTTCATCATATTTCTTTATTTGAATGAGAAAGCAAGTGACTTTTAGACTTTGTGACATTATATCTTGTGTCATTTTAGGAAATTTTTCTTATGTCTATTTCTTGAATGTATTCTTGTTTATTCAATTTAACAAGCAGAACTAGTGGAAGGAATCAGGAAGGTGTCCTGAAGCCAACTGTGGGAAGAATTTGTGCTGACTGCAATTGTCTTTAGTGTGTTTGTTTATTTTTTGTTTCTATGTAAAGGGTCTTGGGATGAATTTTTTCCCCCATTACCCTTCTTATTTCACTCTTTGGGTAGCTAAGGTGTAGACTTTGTGCTACACTCATTCTATTGGTTACTATGCCATTCTTGTTACCAGTTACTTGTCTCTGCCTGAAATAACTCTTGTTGTTTCCTGCAAGACCACTTCTAAAAAAAGAGAAGTGCCTTCAGTGTCTTCATCAAGATTTATCCTTTTCTTGTGAACATCATCTCTGAAAAAAGAGAGATGGATGGTGTTATCCTACCCTTGAGTGTTATTTTCTGCATATATTTATAATATATAGCTCCTCATATTTAATAGGAAACCTCCCCTTGATGAGAGGAGAGATTTGTCCCCTTTTGATGTGGTAAAATTGCACATCTGGCTAACCAATCTCCCTTACTGTGGTTGATATGACCTATTTTGCTCATCAGTTAGCTGATTGACAAAATATTCACCCAATAAAAGTCTTGGTTTTTGGGGTCATTTTGTCCTTGGTTCCTTCCATTTAGTGGTTGACATTATTTTTGTTGTTGATATTATTGTTTTTATGGCTATTACTGATACTATTATTGGTTTTTTCATTGATGTGGTATTTATTATTATTATTTATTAGCATTATTATGTTATGGATAAGGATTTTGGTAGATACCTAGGTTTTAATTGGAAGTAGATGCTTTATTATCTAACTAGATTTCCCCATTTTCCAACATATTTTCAGTAAGGTGCTTTGATTGCACACAATGATGTATAGAATATCCATAAACATGATGGTATTCATAGAACTCATTATCTTTATACTTTTATGGATATGGTATACCTTTATGATGGTGTTTTAGAATAAATCAAATAATCATATCGAACACAACTAATTTATGAAATAATACTTCAATAGTCTCCACAAGGTCACTGAAGACTCTAGGAGTGTGTCTTATTCTTGGAGGAGGGGTTTGCAAAGGTTATGGTTGAAACATTTGAGGATCTAGTCTAGGTTGAGGCATAGGTTTCACTTGATGGATAGGTTGTATTTGTGGAATAAGTTGCCTTTACAACATAGGCTGAGTAGATGGTGTTTACACCCTTTGAACATGATGCGACTCAGTTAATCCATTAATAATAATTTTCTTGTTTCAATTATATGGTTTGGTTTTTTCATAGTTATTATCTTGAGCTGGTGTATATGCTTGCACTTGGATTGGGTTGGGGTTTTGACTTGGGCCTGCATTTTGGTTTTGGCTTTGATTCTAGTTTGAGGAAGACAAATTGATAATCCTTTTGTTAATAAGGGCCTTTTTGATCTATATGTCTTTCTCAATAATCTCCTTGAATGTGTGTGCACATTGAAGCTCTAAGTGGTAAGAAATTTTGTTGTGAAATTTTTTGGTAAACACAACTACCAATTGTTTATCTGGTAGGTTATGGGTGAAGTGACTAGAAAGCACTCTCCATCTCTATAAGTAGTTCAAAAAGCTCTCAATAACTTTATGCTTGGACTCACTCAAATATACTATTGAAATATCATGCTCAAGATTGTAGGATAAATGTTTCACAAACTTATTCAAGATATTTTCAAAGTCAGATACTAAATTTTTTGGCAACTTGAGAAACCACTCCAAAGCCTATCTAGCTAGACTTTGAGGAAAGAGAAGGAGTAGGTAGATGTCATTATAGTCCACTAGATGGAAAGTGACAAATAAATCTATTATATACATGTTAGAGTCTCTTTTACCATTATACTTATCAAATTTTATTGGGTTATAACCTCGAAAAAATGGTATCCGAAGATACTCCATGCTAAATAGGTATGAACACATGTCATACAATTTGAATTTATTGGTATGTTTTCCTATTTTAATGGCTAAAATTGTATCCCTCATCTATTAAATTTCTTGGGCCAATAAACCTAATGGAACATTTGGTTGTGGTTTTTATTAGGGGTCAAAGGTGATTACCTTTACTAGGGTATAACAAAGGTATGGAGTATTATGGAATGTTGTTTTGATGGACCAATTGACTAGGAATATGCATTTGTGCATTGGTATTAAGCTATTGATATTGCATGCATTATTGGTAAATATTCTAGTTTGGATTCAAAATATGGACTTTGGTTTGAGGGAATTTAGGTTATGATGGTATTATGTGTCTTTGTGGAAGGTACTACGGTTATTGATTTTGAGTAGGGACTTGTTGTTGACTAGTTGAATCTAGCTGAATAAAGGGAGCTTTTTGTTCACCAAGGGCCTATCTTTGAATATGTGATACTTTCTTAGTAAAATATAATAGTTACCTAATGTAATTATTTGACATTGACACCTCTTTATTAAACAAATGCCTATTGTGAAATGAATTCTTATTGGGTGTTTGGAATTTATCATTAACCAATAGAGATACGTTATCTATTAGATAATGTCTCTGATTGTATAGGTACATTAGACTATGCCTATTGAGGTACATTCATTATTACCTATTGAGGTCAAACATTTGTTACCCCTTGTTAAGTTAGAATAGTGTTATACATTTATTGTGGTGGTAAATTGGTATGTGTTTGTGTCCATGAAATATTATCCATCACCTATTGATATGAAATAACATTAATCACTTGTTGAGTAAAAACATTGGTTGGCACTTGATTACTTATCCCATGTTGTTGAATGATTTAAATAAGCAACTAGTTGAGGAGTAAGAGTAACCTATTATGTCAGGAAGTAGGCATTTTTACCCCTACTATTGTGAACCACTCATGGTATTGACTAGAGGCACTTGTTGTTGTGGATGATTTGTTGGTGCATTTAACTCACCTTAGCCTAGATCGGAAGACACTTGCATGTTATCCAATGTATTTGGCACATGGTCCTATGTAAAAGCCATAATCACTTCTTAAATGAATGGGACATTGAACATGTCACCTACTAAATTAATTTGGGAAAATGGGTCTAAACCTAGATTATCTTAACCTTTAAAATTAATTATCACTCCTATTGAAGGAATTATTTCTATAAGTGGAGCATTTGATATGGCCATGGCATTGAAATTTTGTGTTAGATTAAGGTAAATTTGATATACTTGTTATGTTTGCATGAATTGATCCATTATGGGTCCTTTTCCTCTTAAAATCATATTTGGATCTTGGTTTTTCATTGGTATGAGAACCTAAGGGTACTTAGTAGAGGTTTATTTGATAGTTTGGGTATAAAGTACATTTCAAGGCACTCTGACTAAACTAGGTAGGTTTTCATAGGAGAAGTCTTTTGGAAACTTGGCCCCTACCTCTACATCTCTAACCAAATAATTGTCCTTGTTTTCAATCAAGTGACGATCTAACAAGTATGGGTCATATATCGATGGCATAGTAACATAGTAAGGTTATGATTGGATTTGTTTGACAACAGATGGCATGCTAGTAAGGTATTGAGTTGTTTGTTATTAATCTTAACCTAGAAAAGGAGGTGTATTAACTAGGTAGTGTGTTAATGTATCTTAGCTTTATTCAACATATTTAGAAGTGTGAGGAGGATAGGGATCCATCTCACATACTACTTCATCATCATATGGATCTTGAACAAAGGCATCATTCATGACCATGTTTTCATAATCTAGATTATACATGGTTCCACTACATGTGTAGTGAGGTATATCCAAATCCATGACTAACATATCACTAAGAAAAGTTATAGAGTTCACCAAAACTCTTGGAATATGGTAGAAAATAGAATTTTGATGTTTCATATGTCTATAAACTTCATCTTAATGGCAAACTTGGTCTAGACTTATCCTAAGAATGGAGTTATTTTCCAAAATTGGAAATCATAATCTTGGTCTCAAATGTCCTCAAGGTCTAATTTCTTGCACATAAATGGTCAAATGAAAGGTAAGTTTTGAATCCTAATTTTTAGAAAAGTGTTTCAAATGAATCTAATCTAGGTCTAAAAATGACAAATGGTGCTAAGTCTTTGGAAACAAGGCACAAAGCTAGACTTGAAACAAACTTGGTTGAAAGGTAAATTTTAGGTATTTTTAAAAAAGACAAAAATATAGACTTGAAACAAATTTGGTTGTGGTAAAACTTGAAAGTCAATTAATCTAACTCTAAAACAATTCAAAAAACTTAGACTCAAACTAGGCACATGGATTCAAACATAAACTTAACTTTGGCATAAGAAATTCACCCTAGGCACACACCCAAAAATAATTAGGAAATTAAATCTCAAGTAAAAAAATAAGCATAATGAGTAAAGCTTTCAATCCTAAGTGAAAAGAAAGACTCAAAAATAAACTAACTGCACTTAAGGTTATACTTGAAAATAGAGTTTCAACCTTAGTTCTAAACAATAAAATAGATTAGAGGCATATGGAAAATAGACCACTTCCTAAATATAGGAAAAAAATATCTTAAAAAAAGAAAATAATTAGTACAAGTTACATAATTCAGAGGTAAGAAGTAAACACCCAATCCAAAATTATAGAATGCATAGGCATAAACCACTCAATTTTAAATTTGAACTTCACAAGACAAATTTTGAACTTGGTTTAAAAGAATTGGTTTCTCAAATATATAACATTATAGACCCAAATGGATGGCATAATGATACCAGTTGTAGACCAAATACATGCATGGTTTTGAACTCGATTTGACACAAGGTAACAGTTTTGAAAATATACTAGCAATATAATGATGTTATCTTACTCAAAAGGTATGACAATGGTTTTCATTTCAAAAATCCAAGGTAAAATCTTGGGATGAAATGGGTAGTGTAATGATTTCCTACTATTTAAATAAGTGACACACATGCGCGTGTGCACGCACACACACACACTCACACACACACACACACACACACACACACACACACACACACACACACACACACACACACACACACACACACACACACACACACACACACACACACACACACACACACACACACACACACACAATTTTTTTGAAAATGTCTAAGGAAAAAGTGTGGTATCAAACAAATAAAATAACACCTCTTAGGCTAAAGGGGTGTGAAAACATGTGATTGGTTTATGACTCATTTTAGACTTTTGGAAAAGAAACAAATTTTAGTCTTTAAAACACACATGAAAATTAAATAAAATATAAATAGCCCAAATGGTTCATCCTATTCCTACAACTAACATGGGTATGCATAAATTTAGATAAAATTTCCACCGATATACCAATGCTTGTGAGAAATTAAGTGTTAATCTAAAAAAGAAAGTACATGTGTAGGTAGAGTTTTTATGCCCCCTATGTGTCTCAATAAGTGATACATGGCATGAACTTAGAGTGAGGAGCACTCAACATTTGGCATGAAATTTCATGGAAATTTGGACTTTATCTAAAATCTATAAGTTTCACGCATTATATATGGTCCCAAGTGTGTTTAACACAAGGGATTCAATCACATCAATTAGGTTCATACTAACTAACTTACTATGCAAGGGTCTATTCCTTTCCATAGTGACTCCATATGTGTACTTCTTAGTGGATTCTAATGTTTAGCCAGACTTGATCAAAGTTTTTGTTAGGATCAGAAGGCTAGCTACTTATCCCCCTGACAATCCCAATATCATGTGCCCTTATTTATATACCCCATCATGGAACGGGTTGAAATGAGACTGAGAAATGAAATCATGGGTCAACACTTCCCTAAATAAATTATGGGGAGGCGATGAAATCTTTCCCACAAATCAAATGTAATAAAAAAAATGAAACTAGGACTCTACAGGTCATTTTTTGAATCACCCAAGTTACTCAACCTTAGGGGGAGAATAGATGACATTCCATCTAGGCTTGGACTAAGTAATAAGATGATGAACAAGACACATTTGGTCACATGAATTCCCTAAAGGGGATGGGGGAGAGAATACACACAAAGTCCAATTTGAAAAAAAAAACAAGGTAATATAAATAAAAACTAATAAATAAATAAAAAGATCTTAGTAACACTTAATAGAAGATTTTTGTTATTTTTAAAGCACTAAGTAATATGTGAAATGAAATTTGGCCCCTTGGTTTTTTTTTGGTATTTTCAAACTTTGAAAAATAAAATCAAATTAATTAGACGATTTTTATGTACCAAAATGTAAGTGTGAATGAAATTTTGAAGTGTTTAAACCTCTTTTCTTCACCTTGGTTCCTACAAAAAAATTGGGGGGGTTTCTTATCTCTAGGACAAAGAGATAATCAGAAAGAAACCTTCATTTTGAGCTCTCAATTTTTTGTTGACATAGTGCACAACTACCTATGATAGTGAAAAACCACCTCTGTAGTGCAAAATAACCTTTTATAATTTAAAATTACCTTTTATAGTACAAAATTACCTTTTGCAGTGTAAACCCACCTCTATAAAATCACCCTTTATAGTACAAAATTGCCCTTTACAATGAAAAATCACCTTTTTTAATGAAAAACCAACTCTACATAATCATTTTTTATAGTGCAAAATTGCCTCTAAAAATCACCTTTTACAGTGCAAAATTGCTTCTCTTAGTGTAAAATCATATCTCAGTGAAAAAACTACCTCTCTCATTGTAAAATCTCCTCTCTCGGTGAAAAATCACCTCTCTTAGTGCAAAATCACCTCTCTCAATGCAAAACTACCTATTTGTGCTTCAGCTAAGATCTCAATTTATTCACTTTTTTGTCACGAAATCAAAAATTTGGCATGAAAATTGTTATCAAAAAATTCTAAAAGGCCATATGAAGAGATTAATGAGATGTAGGTCCCACTAGGCATTCCATTATGTTATCAATAAGAATCCAAGAGGGCAGATTAGTATGGTATTAGTATGCTCAAAGTCAAACAAAAACAAACTAATGAAACTTACACCTCTAGCCTAGACACTCAAAGAGCAAGTGAACAATATAAGTAACTACAAAATGAAGACAAAAAAAAAAAAAAAAAAATTACCTTTAATGAGAGAAATAATTTTATGTTGGAAATGAATTTATGTGATTTTTTGCGTGATCAAAGATTCTTTGGCAATAAATCTTCTTGTACCACCTCTCCTTGTCACCTTGGTAATGTTGGGCTTGGCTTGGTTTGGATTAATAAATGGTCATGATAAAACTATAATAAAAGATATTGTTGAAGTTATATTATCATCATAACATTACACAAAATAATCTTGTTGAACAATGGGTGAGGCCTTGTATTTATAGCCTTCCAAACTGACTCTAACCCAAGTGTAGTTAGGTTAGAGTTAATTATGGTTAAGTTCAAACTAATCCTAGTTGAGTTAAGGAGGGGACATGTAATTCATATTTGGGATAGGTATCCCATTTATTAAGCATTGCTCTACATTTATAAATGTATGGTTTTAGGGAAGATATATTCAATTCCTTGACTTTGAGGATGAGACATCATCATGACCTCATTTTTATTAAAATTTCCTTTTAATAAAATTCAATTTCAATGATTGCATATGGAAATTTCACTTAAGAATTTAATTTAATTTATTTATTTAATTCATTATACTTAGCATTTTTACACCTTAATAATTTTTTAAGTGCCCCACTTTTGGGCCCTTAATGGGTCCAAAAGCCAAACTATCAATTTACTAGGTTACAAGTTGATTGGTGATGAATCTATGAGAGGTTACTATTATGTACAAGGTAATACCCCAAATAGGGATGTCTCAACATTATTATGAGCACTAATGTCCAATGTGTACATGAAATTAGAACATTTAGTGATTCCTATGTTTAATTTGCACTTTTTGGTAGAAATCAATCTGAAGTCTGGTTAGAAGCTAGTTGTTGCTAAAAATGAGGGGTGGGATGTGTGACAAGATGAAATGGGTTGGTATGCCATGATGAATATGAAATGAATAAGATAAAATAAATGTGAATAATGAGATAAAAAATTTATGATGTCCCTAGAAAATATATATGCACATGGAGTGAAAATGATGGGATCACAATTTTTGACTTGACCCAAAATGGGAACCAACCATAATGGCATGATGATAAAATAAAATGTCACAAGATTTAATGTATCCTAAAAATATATGCATGCTATGGAGAGATATAGACCAATATGAATAAGGCTAAAAGATTTCAATATATCCCAATAAATGACACATGTATGGAGAGATGTAGACCAAGATGAATAAGGCCACAAAATTTTGATGTATCTTAAATAAGGACACATGCTAGGAGAGATTTGGGTTAAAATAAGATAATGATTGGATAATATGCAATAGGCGTAGCTCAAATTCAAGCTATAAGATGAATGAGATGATGGATAATAAATGATATGATTGAGTGACCAAAGGACAAAAGGGGAATACTTAGTTAATGTGGTTGAGCTAGCCTCAGACACTATATGTAACCAAACACTATCTACATAGTCCCTAAAGGACCTCAAGCCAATATAGTTCTCCCTAAGATGGAATATTGATTGAAGGGATAAGAGAATAGAATATGAATGGATGAAAATGGATGTTGTTATAAATGTGTTGGATGTAATTGATAGTGATGGATGGACTTAAATGTTATTAATTAATGATCTATGATACTAATTATCCTAAGTTATATCTATGATGCCCCTAGTAAAGACAAATGTGATGGAGTGAAATTTGATGATAGGTGTCATGATTTTTTTATCCCAATTGATAGGTGTGGGAGATTGATTAATATATTAGGATTTGATTGATTATTTTAATTGTAGCTCAAGTATTTTACATATGCATGAGCTAAATATGGTAATGATGAATGAATTGACAACATGGATGAGAGGGAGTAGAAGATAAAAATATTTAGATTTACTACAATATAGATGTGATTATGAATGATGGTGAAATATGAGATATCTTTATGATATATTATGATGTGATTGTGAGTGAGCTAACCTTAGACATACCATGTGATTGATCACTACCTACATAGTTTAAAAATACCTCATGCCAATCTAGTTCAGGATGATAGACAATAGATAGACTAAAGAATGGTGATGAGAAATTTTTTGATGTGTTGGTTTTTAGATAGATGATTTGACACAAATTCTAGATGAGATGATTTTATAAAAAATTTAGATGATTACATAGATAATATATGACTTGCATAAATGATTAATTATTAGAGGTTGGATATTTTTGAAATGATTAGATAGATGATTGCACAAATGTTAGATGTTCTAAAGAGATGTGCCATTAGGATCATGTTATCTATATTGATGTCATTAATTTCTTTGTGACCTTCATTTACTCTTTATTTTTATTCCTCTAGACATCTCAACATATGAGAGTTAATGTTACTATTATCACTCAAAAGTGCACCCTTGTTGAGAATGTGTGCCTATTCTAACTTCTATCGATATAATGGAAACTCTCCAAGGTGTGGGACCTTATAATTAGAGAAAATTTATATATAAAGGGTTGGTTACCTTTGTTACACTAACCTACTTCTATCTAAATTTAGTCATATAAAATGCAAAATTTGGTTACTTGAGTGTGGCTAATGACACCTGATCCATAGGTCCTCCTACTTGCTGGCAAAACCTTATAGGTTTTTCTTTCACTGCTTCCCAATCATCCACAGCCTTTCAAACTTAAACCTTATAGATCCAAGTAGCTCTTTCAAGTCTAGATCCATCTCCCAGGTCTTCCCTCTAGACAATAGTTTCCAACTCAGATAGGAGCATTGAAACCCAGGGTGTCCTATTTATGGCACTGTTATCCAAGTGCAAATTTGGTTCAAATGGTCATATTTTCTCAAATCCTTATCTTAATTCATGTTACTCTAACATGAATTAATTTAATCCATGATCATTAGGTTCCCTATAAAAGGCCATTCAAATTCCATTAAGTAGGGTTGGCACTCATTTGCAAAAGATAAGCAAGAATACAAACAAGTACACTCAAGCACTTTTCCTTATTCTTTATATACATCCTTCTAATATTATTTCAAGTTTATTAAAACCCTTACACCAATCCATATCCATTTAAATTACACCCATTTTTTCATCTAGTTGTATTTTCATACATAATTACAACAATCACTTCAATTGAAGAACTACATTAGCTTGATCCCTCTTCTGAGTATTGGTATGTAGGTAGTGTGCCCACACATGAGGTGTGAAGTCCATTTAACATATCCTTTACACACTAAAACCTTCTCTCTCTTTCCCAAATTTTCCTTTAAAGTTTAAGAAAAAAGAGCTCCTAGGGCTTTTGAATACTAAAATAGATGCACAACAAGTTCTATAGACTTTTGGTCTTTGATATTTCACTGACAGGGTAACACAGACCTATTGAGTAGAACCTAGAAAACTCATATCACCTAGATAATAGTGTTGGAAAAGGACAACAACATCAAATAGTAGGGTTTCCCACTCTTAGTGCTCCTATCCACTCAAAAAATGAATTTTAAGAACCTATTTCCAACACTGTCCTAGTCCTATAACTGAATTCTCAGGCCCTATCTCAGACCAAAAAACTTAGAATAAGATAAGTCATATTTTCTTTCATTTATTACTATTTTTAGAAAAGGCAAAAATAAAATCTATTTACATAAATTAGTGGCTTAATTATTGAACATTATTTACTAATTTACTTTACTCTAAACTTGTTTATTAATTAGGAATAAAACTTCATTATTTTGAAAAACAATAAAACATTTGGTGAACTCGATTTACTTTTAATTTTGCATAAACACCTTAGAAACCCTAGGGTAAATTATTTATGATTTTTTTCCATAATTTCCTAATTTTTCCTATATTTAAAAATAAAAAATATATAAATTAATTGTAAATTTATCAATATATTTTATAAAAACCCTAGTTTACACATATTAGGTCCTTTTTTCATACAAAAACATTCCAAACACTAGGAAAAATATATTGCTAATTTTAGAAATATTTTCTAATTTTTCCTAAAATTTTCAAAAAAAATTATACAAATTCTCTATAAATTCATATCAAATTTTTAAAATTATCATACTAATTTTAAAAAATTCATTCAAAAATTCCTAGTTGCATTAACTAGCTCACATTTATTTTCCATTACTTTTTCAATCATTTTCTGAATATTTAGTTGCATATCAAAATTAAAAAATCAATTTTAAATTTGAAAATTCATAGTATTTTTCATAAATATTTTTTAAAAATTCTTAGTTTCATATACCAGCACCTATTTACTTCTTGATGTATCACCTTACATGTTTGGGAGCTCCATATCCTTTCTATGAATATTCTAGTTTCTTGTTTAGATTATATCAGTTTAATATTTTCTACTATTATCCAATTTGTTTTCCTTATTCCACATAAGTTTCTTACATATCTTCCCTCAAGATGAATTGTAAGAATTAGTGGTAATCCTCTTGAGTTCACTCAGATTCCCTTAACTTGACCATATACCATGGATAAACAACTAGAGCAGACTCCTACTATAGATTCTACACATCTAGATTACTAAAATTTGCATGAGGATAACTCTGATAATGATTAGTATAAAAATTCTAGTGATGATGTATGCATCAATGCTCATGCTTCACCACATTGGACTATCGATCCACTTCTACCTATTATTGATCATGAAGTTATCTTCAACAAAGATTTGATTTTACAAAATTTTAGAGAAAAACTTAAGGAAAGCCTAAAGATCATACACTAATTTTGAAATCTATCATGGAAATTAAAAAGGCTAAGAAAATTGAGTCTTCCATTCCCATAGAGTAGCCAATTGAAAATGGCACTACTGGGGCAACTATGTCTCAAAAACCCCCTATAGTAGTCAAACCTTCTTCTATGCCACCAGCTACAATGAGTACATCCCTATCTCTTGATGTGGAAACCTTTGTGAAAGAGATAAAATATCTTCAATCCAAGGTATAAAATCTTGAGAAAGGTGTCTCTAGACCTACAGAGGCATTGGATTCCTTTGCTTTACTAAATACACCATTGGCATGTCACATTGCTTCTACACCTTGCCACAAGGTTTTTCTCAACCCAATCTCACTCTATATGATGTCAAGGGTGATCTACAGACACATTTTTGAGATTTTCACATAGAATTTTTGGTCTATGTACCCAATGATTGGTTGTTTACCAAGCTATTTCCATGGAGTCTAAAAGATTATGCATTACAATAGTTATATAGTCTACTAAATCAGTCGATCACTACATTCAATCTTTATCAGACATGTTCTTATCACATTTTAGTATCAACATTGGTGATAAGGTTTCTTATTCACAAATTGCATGGCAAAAATAAAGGTCAAATGAGCCCCTCATGGATTATGTTCTTAGATACAAGACTATTTTGGCTAAGCTAACTAGTCCCATGGCCAATCAAGATTTATAGGACATCTTTAAACAGATCCTTCTACCATCATTTCATGAATCTATTATGTTCAAAATATTCTCTTTCTTCACTAAATTATGTCATACACTAAAGGAAAGAGAAGTCAAGCTTATTTCAATGGGAAAACTTAAGTACTCAAGTATCTCAAACACAACAAACAAGAGTATTATAAAAGTTCTATATAAGGTCAAAGTTAATGACAACAAGAATCATAATCAACCAATATTCAATGTAGCTTTATAGCCCCCTCAGTGTTTGGTTTTATTATCACCTCCTCATTATACATTTACCAATATACCAATTACTCTAGCCAGGATTTTATAGTAGTTACTAGAATGTAACATCATATCTCTCCCTCCTATTCAAGAAGTTGACCCAGAAAAACCTCTTCCATGGGGATATTATCATAATTCATTTTGTAATTTTCATAGGGCACTAGGTCACACAACAAATAGATGCATTGATTTGAGACATAAGATACAGGACTTTATAAATGACAATCTACTTAATCTAGGCACTTCTATTGAGCCTCCATAGGCAAAGCCAATATAGGATAAAGCTTTGAAAATATTTTCATATCCATTTATATATCACTCTAAATAAGATAAATGGGAAACATTAGGTGTTCATCATACATACAAGCACAACCTCTACCAATTACATACCAAGCACCTTCAGTTGAGTCACATCCTTTGAGTGGTATGATAGGTGTGTATGAATCTAGAGTTCTAGCTAGACTTTTGATATCCTTCTCAAATCAAGATATTTTGGAGGATAATTTAAATTATAATTCACTTTTTATTATAGCAGATATTCATAATTAGCCCATTCATAATGTCATCATCAATAATGGTTCTAGTGTCAACATGTACACCATTACATTATTATAGCATTTGGGTTATTCAGAGTAGGATATTACTACCACAAATATAGTTATCAATAGATTCAGTGGTCACATATAGAGTTCATTGGGTGAGATTAAAATTACTTTACAAGTTGGTCCTACACATGTGACCACACATTTACCATAGTTCCCAGTGTAGGAGTTTTTGACATGTTACTTGGTCATCCATAAATTCAAAAAATTTGAATAGTACCATCTACAGTTCACAAATTCATGAAATTAATTAATGCTAATTAGGTTATTATAGTTGGTGGAGTTTCATATGAGTTACCACTACCCACTCTAATCCATCTACTTCATAGTCAGTAGTTCCAGCTTATCCACTAGTTAAAATTTCCCCACAAGTTGTAGTTCTTCCTCAAGTACAGATTCAGATAGTTGAGGCATCCATCACTAGTATAAAAGGTTCACACACCTCCCCAACTTTGGGATTATAGATGTATTCCAACTATAGTATTCACACCTATAGTAGTTTCATTGAGATCTCATGTGTCTACACATAAAACACATGTTTAGCAAGATTTTCCTACTTCTAGATTGGTCCCTAGGATCCCTATAGTTGCATCCACTTCTCATAGTTACAGGGGGACCCACATTCAATTTCCACTTTAGAGATTTCAGAATATTTAAAAATTACATATATTTTAGCTTCACAATCTTAGACATTCAATTATGCCTCATGATCATGCATGATTCATTTATTTGATATAGGACACCATGATAAGGGGTCTCATCTGAGACTCATTGGTTAGTATCATTTCTGCCCAGTTTCTCTTGTACATAGCTTATATTAAAACAAAAAAATTAAAACTATAAAAAAATTTAAATATATCAAAATACCAAAAATATTTTGATTATATGCATCATCCATGCATTACATTACTACTATCATGCTAGGACATACATTTGTTGTTTCATGCTATTGTATGTCAATTTATCTACATTATCATGTTACTTGATTTCTTCACTCTACCCATTGAGGGGGAATTCTTACTTTAAATTAGAGACACACATCAATATACATACCCATCGAGGGCATCTTCTACATGACAATACTATCCAGGTTATGTCAATCCTACACTACACACTTTGAGTTATCATACTAATGTACATTACCTACTAGATTACATAAATTACTATATCAACATTTCACTAGTATCTATATCTTTTATATCTCTTAGCATATACCTAGTCTTGTATTAACATGTCTTGCATACTTTCACTTCTTGCTTTGATTAGTTAGATGTGTTTGTATTTCCAGTTTACTTGCTTTCATTCCTTGCTTAGCGTAGCTTGTGTGATTACATTTCCAATTTTAATTTTGCTTATTTTATTTTCCTTAGGACATTTTCCAATTTCCTTTTATTCTTTTTCATGTATGTGTACCTTTAAACATTTTCCAATGTGCCTCATGTGTACTCTTCTATGTGATAGTCTTTGTTTGTTTCAAATTGTATGTGTATGCAGCATTTGAACATGACTTGTATACATGATTTCTAGTTTGAGTGACATATGCCCATGTCCCTTATTTGCATGGATATTTTCCATCCTTGTATACTTCTTACTTCTTACTTTATATGCATGTTTCTTGATTATTTTTCCATGTTTGCAATGCCATGATCCATATCATGTATTTACCTTGCTTTCTTGGATGCCATGATGGATATCATGTTCCATCCCTCCAACTAATAACTAACAACTAAAAACTAAAAACTAAAAACTAACATCTAATAGGCAAAAAATTTAGCTTAGATATAATTTTTACAAATCTAAATCAGTCAATATTAGCAGTTTCAGTATAATTTTCTCAAAGAATCTAGATATAGGGGGTATCATGAGCGATATGATGGATCTCACTTATAGTTTTAGATTAGGTAGTTCACATAAATTTGAGATCATAATCCATATTATAGACACCAATAATTAATGGTAATGTGCATGGCACATTGGTCATCTTTTGTTTCTGAGTTTAGTTTATTACCCAAGCATTCTCATAAATTTCATGCCTTACTCCATCTATAGGTGGTTGGCATCATTTTCAAGTTGAGCTTTCATACAAGTTTAACTTTTTGAGTAACTGAGTTCTTGATTTGGCTTTCACATAAACATATTACATCAATTTTGGAGTGGATTTCATACAATCCTAACCTTCATATTTTGAAATTACCAAGAGTGGCCTAGTTTTTAGCATACATTCAGCTATCTACACCATGTTGTCATATTTTCATAGAATCCATGGGCTCCATGATACATCTCATATGACATCTATTCTATACTAGTATCACTTCATAGCTTTACTTCATAGTATAATGATGGAGCCAAAGGGCCATCCTTTGTATTCTTGAGCCACTTATTTAAAGGGACTAGACACATATTCTAAACATTAATTAGCACATGCATGATTCATTAACATCACTTAGTTGGTGATGATAGATCCAAAGGGCCTACCTTTGCATTCTTGAGCCACCTTTTGGGGAATTGAGTACTCAAATTCATTTGTGATATTATTCTTGATTCAACACATACCCAACATCATCCAACACAATCCAGCATCACAATAGATTTACATTTCATAGCGTGCTCTCTCTATGCACATCTAGCATCATAGAGCTTTATGAGCTTCTCCCTTATAAGTAAGTTCAGGTATACTTTTTACTTTCATTTATCTTAGTATTTTACTTTATCAAATCAATAAAATAAATGTGGGGGGAATTTAGTCATATAAAATTAAAAATTTGGTTAATTGAGTGTGGCTAATGATACCCGATCCATAGGTCCTCCTACTTGTTGACACAACCCTTATAGGCTTTTATTTCATTAATTTTCAATCATCCATAGCCTTCCAAACTTAACCCTTATAGACCCAAGAATATATTTTAGGCCTAGATCCATCCCCCTAAGTCTCATTCCATTTATACAATAGTGCCTAACTTAGACAAGAGCATTGAAACCTAGGGTGTCCTATTTTTGGTGTTGTTGTCTAAGTGCAAATTTGGTTCAAATAGTCATATTTTCCTAAATCCTTATCTTAATTCATATCAAACTAACATGAATTTCATTTAAATTATGATCATTAAGCTCCCTATAAAAATCCATTAAAATTCTATTTAGAAGGGTTGACACTCATTTACAAGAGAGAAGCAAGAATACAAGCAAGTACACTCAAGTACTTTTCCCTGTTCTCTACATACAGCCTTCCAATATTTTTCCAAGCTTATTTAAAACCTTACACCAATACATAACCATCTAAAGCACACCAAATTTCACATCTAGTTGAATTTTCATACATGATTACACCAAACACTTCAATGTAAGAACTAAATTATCTTGATCCCTCCTCAAAGTATTGGTATGTAGGCAGCGTGTCCACACATAAGGTGTGAAGTGCATCTAGTGTATCCTTTACACACTAACCAATTCTCTCTCTTTCTAAAATTTTCCTTTCAAGTTCAATCACAAATATCTCATAAGGCTTTTCAAGATTAAAATAGATGCACAATCAGCTCCATAGACTTCTAGGCTTTGATATTTCACTAACAAGGTAACAAAGACCTCTCAAGCAGAACCTAGAAAACTCAGATCACCTGGAAAATAGCATCAAAAAAGGACTACAATGGAAAATATTAGGGTGTCCCACTTTTTATGCTCTTGTATAATCAAAAAATTAAGTTTAGGAACCTATTTTTGACACTATCTCAGTCTTGTACCTAAATTCTTAGGCCCTGTCTCAGACCAGATAGCTTAGAATAAGCTAAGTCATATTTTCTCTCATTTATTACTATTTTTAGCAAAGGCAAAAATATAATCTATTTACATAAATTAGTGGATGAATTATTTAAAATTATTTATGATTTAATTTACCCTAGACCTATTCATTGATTAGGAATGAAACTCTATTATTCTGAAAAATAATAAAACACTAAACTATCTAATTATGTGTTTTCTTGACTAGGAAAAGGGTGGAAGGAGCAATGCTAAAGCTGAAAATGGAATTAAAAACTAAAAATTGGGGTGATTTTCCAATATTAAAGTCAATTATGCCTATACTTGACACACTTTTTAAGATAAATAACTTGAAAACATTCACTTTATCTTCATTCAATGACTAGTATTTCACATAGAGGTCTTGATAAACACTACACTAACTTGAGAGAAATGAATAATGGTTGAATTCACTTCTAGATTAGGTATAAATAAAATTTAGACACTTTATATGACCTAAAATAATTATCATTTTTTGAATAAATTTGAGATATTTAGACATAAACATATAAAAAACAATCATTCACTAAGTTACTCAATGAACATTAAGAACACACTTCCTAAACAACTTGAAAATGGAGGAAAAAATTAGCTTTTTATTACTTCAAAGGTGAGGTAGTAAAAATTTTGGTAAATTTTTACTAAGTCAAAGCCATAATATTTTTAATCCTTCTCCAAAATATAATACATATACAATAAAAAAATAGAGAGAAGATAATTAGCTCCAAAAATAGGAAAGAGTTCCACATGCTAGTCAAGTTAACTCCACTGTAACTCCAACATCAACTCAAAATTGAAATAAAATTTTAATTTAACCAAATTAAAACACAAATATTTGATTTTAAATCTTATTTATTGTAAAATTATGTGTTATGGGTGAGACGGAGAGTTGACAAGTCAATGGTCTATTCATGAATCTTGAATCCTGAATAAATTCCCTAAGATCTTGCATGCAACTTTTGATCTTCTTTAGTTAACTCTTTTTTTTATTTAAATTAGTTACTTTTGGTAATTCATGCATATTAAATTTATACTTAAATTACCATCACTTTTATCTTGAGCTTACTTGACTTATCTTTACTTCACAACGTGAGTTCAACTTGAGTTATCTTGCATGCATGTTTGGCCTCATGTCTCTTCTAAAAATAGCCCAAAGGTGGGGCATAGTACAGATGTGATGTATGTGGGTGTTTTAGAGGTATATATTTCCTAAAAATAGGTCTCTAAATTTTATCAATACCTTAACTCTACTTATCCACCCTTGCATGTTTTGAAACTCCACTTTTGTAGGGCTAATTTAAGGCTCTTTGAAGTTGGATTGTAGTTACTAAAATTGGCCCAAAATGGGGTGACAAAGTTAGAGAGAGTGGATAATGTGATTTTTTAATTATCCATTTAATTTTATTGATAATTATTCACTTGATTATGATCAAATCAACCTTTCAAACTAGTTTTCTTCCATATGCCTATCTTGTGCAACTTTGACAAGCTTCTTGAATGCACCATTAGAGCCAAAAACTTGATAGATATTAATAATTAGAATATATAAGGAGAAAAAATATGATTTTAACATAATAAACATGGTATAATATAACTTCCAACAAAATTTTGGATCCAAACTCCATGTACAACTCCAAAAACACTATTTTATGCTCTCATATGCTCTCTTGTTCTTAAGAAACCCTGATTTGGATTAGGGGGTATAAAATGAGTTACAAGCCTAAAAAAACACTCCTATTATCTTTAGATAGTTATAAATGGTTAATATATAAAATTTTGAAAATTTCCAAAAATATTCACCAAATGCCCTAAGAAAAATTCATTAAAAAGTGTCTGCTTGCTACCTAGGGGATGACCTAAAGATGTTTTTCAATGAGATGAGCCTATTTTGAATTTGTTTTATTTCATGATTATTTATTTATACATTTAAATGAATTATTCACACTATAAAATCATTTTTTTCCATTGGAAAAACTTGAAACACCCATTTCCAACTCCAATTGTGAGCAAAAAAGTGAAGAAACCTTCATTCCCTTCATGATCAGACCTGTATATTGGTATTTTATATTTCATTAGGTATATTAAGAACTTGAAAAAACTTTAAAACATATAAGGAAATAAAAATATACCCCAATGTAAAATTTCAAGAGTTTTCTTTCAAAAAACTCAAAATATGCACTTTTTGGTGTTGACTAGCTTGCCCAATTTCATTTATGAACGCTTGTAGGTCTATTTTTAACCATTTTATTAAGTTTTATGAGGCCTAAATAAATAATTATTTTTTAAATATTATTTTTAATAACCCATATTAACATTATAATAATTTCATGTGGTCAACAAACCACTTAACCCACTCAAAACTTAACTTTTCTGATTGTTTCTCTTGTTTACTTAAAACCCTAATGTTTGATCCTTTGCCTTCCTCCATAAGTTTCCATAAAATTTTGGCTTAATAAGGTTTATAAAATTATTATATTCCCTATAATATCTAACATCACATTTATTTTACAATAAATAACTCGAAAATGCATTCATACTACTTAAAATTGAGAAAGTGAGGGTTTAAGAAGGTGATTTAATTGTTTTGGGAGTATTGGAGTTTTTTTCATAATTTATTTAAGGGTATAGTATAATAAATCATTAAATAATATTAAAATAATTATAGTAATAATTTTTCTAATTTATTTTACTTTCGTAGCTTTTTGAAAATATTAATGAAAGTGGAGAAATGCAACTTAGCTTAAAACTAAATAGAGACAGCTGAGACAAAGGCTGAAATTGGCTATGTAGGACTGGGATAATGTCATGAACTAGGATATATATTTCATTTAATTAAATAATAGGAGCACCAAAAATAGGATACTTTGGGTTCCATCACTATAGTCTAGGTCCTACCACTATTGTTCAAACTGGTCATAAAGATCTAAGTTTTTTGGGTTTTGTCCATTATCCCTATGTAAGCCTACTTATGAAATTTTAGATATTGAATGTTGAAAAATCTCCTTTTAGTTATGATTTAATATCTAACCCTATAATTTCATAGTGCTTGAATAAAACTTGAAAAAGGGGGGTTAGTGTGTGTAAGATGCACTAAACATGTATCTATGCCCCGTGTGTGGGCATGTTGCCTACATACCAATAATCCAAAGAGGGATCAAGTTATGTGTAGTTCTCCCACTTGATGTGTTTTTTAAAATAGTGTTATGTGGATGCAAAAATTCTAAATTTAGAGTGTTTGAGGTAGCTAGGGACTGGTGTGAGGATTTGAATATGTTGGTAGTTATATTGGATGGTTGTATGTAGAGAATAGAGAAATTTGCCTTAGTGGTCTTACTTGTATTCTTGCTTAATTTTTCAGTATTTTTGAACCCCTTATAAATTAACTTTGAATGGGATTTTATATAGATCTATTGGTCATGGATTAAATGTATTCATACTAGGTTGACATAATAAAGAAGAGGAATTTGAAGGAAATGGTCATCTAGGCTTGAAATGTGATTGGAAAAGATTACTAGAAATGGGACAACCTAGGGTCTAGCACTATATTCTAACCCCAATGTTCCTATCCTGTAGGCTTATGACCTAGAGGGATGGAACTCACATGGGAAATGCAACCTAGCTAAGCTAGAATCAAGTCTTAGAAATCTACGGATGATTGGGAATAAGTAAAAAGGTGTCTAGAAGGGTCATGAGAGCATGCAAGAGGGACCTATGGGTTAGGTATCACAATCCATACTCAAGATACCAATTTTGACATTTTATATGAATACATTTGCCCCCCTTTATTCCAGTGATGTAGCAAAGTGAAATATTAAGATAAAGGAAAAGTAGAAATCATACCTAAACTTACCTATACGGTTGAATCTTATGAAGCTATGTGATGTTGGGTATGCATAAAGAGAGCATATTGTAAAGTGTAAATCTATTAGAAAAAACAAATAATGGATCAGTTATTATTAAATTTGCTATATCTAAAATAAGAATGTATAAAGCGGGGTAAGAGAGAGGAAGAGAAAGGAATGAATATACCTCATCAGGTTGAACTAATATAAAACCTATTTTGATGTTAAGTGATACTAGATGATGCTGAGTAATGGTAGGTATGTGTTATACCAAGAGTAATATTGTGAATGAAGTTGAGTGCTCAATTCCTCAAGAGTGGCTCAATAATGTAAAGGTTGGCCCTTTAGCTCCATCATTACCTACTAAGTAAAGTTAGGTGATCATGCATGTCCTAATCAATGTTTTGAGTATGTGTCCAATCCCTTTGATTAGGTGGCTCAAGAATACAAATGCTAGATAAACCTTTGGATCCATCATTACCCACTAAGTGAAGCTATGAACTAATACTGGTATGAGTGTGTGTTGTATGAGATGGCTCCTGAATCCCATGAATGTTTTAAAATATGATAATGTTGCATGGATAACCAAATGTGTACTAAAAACTAGGACAATCTTGGCCACTCTAAAAGGAAGAGATAAGGATTGTATGAAATCCACTCTAAAATTGGAAACTAGGCTTATATGGAAGCCACTCAGGAATGTGGAGGTTAGGCTTGTATGAAATACACTCTAAAATGATGCCAACCACCTATAGATGGAATAAGGCATGCAACTACTAAGAATTCCTAGGTAATATATTTAATTTAGAAAGAAAAGAAGACCAGTGTGTCATGCACATTACCCCCAATCACTAGTATCTGTAACATAGATTCTAATCTAGAAGTTATACCAACTTCCTAATCTAAAAGTAAAAATAAGAGCCATCATGCCATGCATGATGCCCCATATATCTGGATTCTTTGAGAAAAATTGTACTAAAACTATTGAATCTAAACTGATCTATATGTGACTAAATCTAGGTTTTTTGTTGTTTGGATAGGAACACTAAAAATAGGACACCCTATTGCCCAACATTGTTATCCATGTCTAAAATTATTTCCCTTTGTTTAATTTGATGACTATTCTATAATCATCACTATTTTTTTGGTCTATTCTTCCTAGTTTGACCTTTGATTGTTGTTTTAAGTGTTCTAAAAATTGATTTTTTGATTGGTAAGAGCTCTGATCTCTTGTGACAAAACCCATGTTTGTTTCCTCCTCTTTTGAGGGTAGGAATGAAGACCTTGAAATGACTACCCTTAGAATAAAGATCCCTTCAATTGTGTTATGTTATAAATTACAAGATTTAACAATGATAATCAATAATGATGTCTCAAGATATAGCATAGTTTTTATTGGAGATTATTAGATCAAAAAGCGAATGATTAGATAGATATAACAATGTAATAGCATGTGCAATGCACTAAATTGAAACTATAAATGGTAGTTTTTAGTTTTTAGGAGGGATGGAGCATGATTTCTATTATGGCATCCAAGAAAGCAAGATAATGCATGATATGGATCATGGCATTGCAAATAATTGAGAATCAAACAAGTAACAAGCACACAAGGCAAGAAGAAAGAAGTATACAATAGTGGCCAAGGGGCCAAGAAAACAAGGTACATGGTCACATGTCACTCAAACTAGAAATCAAGCATACAAGGCATGTTCAAATGCCACATATACACACAATTAGAAACAAGCAAGGTTGGCATGAGGGCCATAAGCACATATAAGAGTACAAGTAAAGGACATTGGCAAATGTCCTAAGGCACATACAAGAGACAACATGAGAAATGATAAATGCAATCATATCTAGCTACATAAAGTAAGGAAGGAAAGCATGTAATATGTTATAAATACAATGGCATCTAACTAATCAAATTAAGAAGTAAAATTATGCAAGACATTTACTACAAGATTAGGTAGATGTTAATAAATACACAAGTGTTATATACTAGTGAGTGTTAATAGAGAAATTTGTGTAAGTTAGTAAGTAATGTAATCAACATGATAAATAGAGTGTGTAATATAGGAATGATATAACATGTATGGTGTAATCATATATAAGATGCCCTTAGTGGGTAAATATATCAATGTATGTCTCGAATGTAGAAGTAAGATGCCCCCTTAATGGGTAGAGTGAAGCAATCAAGGATCTATAAGTCATTGTACACACTCAAAGAAGATCAAGTGAAGCATGATAAAGTAGATAAATCAAAAAACAATAGCATAGAACAGCAAATGTAAGTCTAGCATGGTAGTAGAAATGTAAAGCATGGATAATGCATAAAATTGAAATGTTTTTGGTATTTGGAGTTATTTTAATGTTTTTGTATTTTGGAATATTTAAATGTTTCTGGAATTTTTATTATATTTGAATGTTTTTATATTTTGATTTTTTGTATTGTTTTTGGTATTTTTGAAATATTTGAATATTTTTGGATTTTTGATATAAGCTATGTACAATCAATCATAAGGAGACTATATACAAGAAATTGAAAAGAAGCTATGTACAAGTAATCTAAGAAATTATATACAAGTAAGCTGAGGAAAATTATGTAAAATTAATCTAAGAAGTAATGATACTAACCAATGAGTCTCATGAGAGACTCCCTATCATGGTGTCCTATATCAAACAAAAGAATCGTGAGTGATTGTGAAGCATGAGGGAATGGCTATGAATATGACTCTGAATATTCAGATTCATTGTTGGTATCTTGGAAATCATAATAACCTGTATTGTTCCTCTCATCATTATCATCTTGATTTTGAACCAATGGAATGCTAGTGTTGACTTTTATTGTATCTAGATATTTTCCTTTGATAAATTATGTTTGTGAATGATTTGCCTTAGGATGTTCAATAAATCCCAAACCTTGGTGAAAAATATTATCAACTACTAGAATAGGAGTAGTAATGCCTTGAACATGCTTGCCCAGCCCTTGACCTTGATAATCAAACTGTTGTAGATATTTTTGACCAAACCCATACTACTTTGAAAATTGAGCCTCATTTTGCAGAGGTAGATTTGCATCTTTTTTGTGCTTTACCTATGCTTGTGGTACTATATTTTGCTCTAATTTTTTTATCATTTTATTATTCTGAGTTATGCTTTAGTAACCACTTTTATATTGTTTCTAAATTTAACCCTTTGTGAATGTGTTCTTGTGTCATTATAGATTGTTTGACCGATTTACCTTGTATAGGGTCCTCATTAGCAATTATCTATTGTATATGTTTTTTAATGCCAAACATAAATCTATGTGATGCCCATGCATTCTATGATAAACACAATAATATCTGGATCTTCTCATTGGATGTAGAGGAAGTATTTTGATCAACTTAGATTTAATAATTTCCATTAGTACCTCTCTTGAAATCTTATTTGATCATTGGATGCTTTTTGAATAACTAGTTATAGAGTTACTTTGTTATGATTTATTGTTTTGATATGTAACATTACTTGCAACCTATTGACTAGGTGAAGGTGCATATACATGATTGACAATAGGGTGCCTTTGAGGATTTTGTATTATATTAGAATTTTCCAATGTTGTGATATTTTCATGCAATAACTAATTCTGCATTTGGAAATCTAAAATTAACTTGATCATATTAGTGATTTGATCCCTTAGAGTGTCACAAGTGCAAACCCTAGTTGCTTCTGATTGAGCATGTAAACACATATGTTGAAGAGGGTTGGAATAAACTATAGGCTGAATGTATGTATTAGGAATAATAGTATAGGTGTTCTTACCTATTGGAGAGGTGATAACATGGACCTAGTTAGAGGGAAAGTATTTATCACCCTCTTGGGGGAGAGGAGGAGAAGGAAATTCTTTCTTGTGCATAAGATATGATATTGAAACTTAACAGGTGGTTTTTAGATTATGTAATGTATCCTCTAAGTATGTAAGGATTTTATTATTAATTTAATTACACATAATAGAGATATATCATGCTAAATAAGTAATGAAATCTTGTATTAAATAAAAGTAAACATGACTTTGAAGGAGAGGGATCTTACTATGTTTAACAAGAACTTGCTTAATATCATCCCATATTATGAAAAGTAAGCATGAAATGAAAAGAATGAAGCTTTTTACTAACATATGGTAAACATCATCATTCATGTACATGATAGGACCAAGTGTGGTCTCCTTATTGTTTGCAAGAAATGCAATAAATATGTGTAAATAAGTAAGATCCATTTTTATTTTTATGTGGAATTTGATTTTAGATGTAAGGTGATACCTCAAGCAAACTAAAGGACCTATTATATGCAACTAAGGTTTGTAATAAATTATTTTTAAAATTAATAAGGTAAATTTAAAAAGTAAATGTGAATATTTGATTTAAAATATGTAGGAAAAATTGAAAATTTATTGGAAAAATCTGTAAAGAATTTACCCTAAGGTTTTTAGGGTTTTTATGCACAAATGAAGTTGGGTTCACCAAATGATTTAAATCTTTCATGAATATTAGAGTTTTATTCCTATTTAGTTAAGGTTCTGGTACAATAAATCAATAAATAATATTGAAATAATTATAGAACTGATTTGTATAATTTATTTGACTTTTGTAGCTTTCTAAAAATAGTAATGAAAGAGAATAAATGTAACTTAGCTTAAAATTGGATTGAGACAACTGAGATAGAGGCTAAAACTAAATATACAAGACTTGTAAAGTGTTGTGAACTAGGATCTAGAATTATTTCAATGAAAGGATAGGAGTACCAAAAATAGGACACTTTAAGGTCTAACACTATAGTCTAGGTCCTACCACTATTGTCCAAACTAGTCATAGAGATCTAAGTTTTCTAGGTTTTGTCTGTTGTCCCTGTGTGAGCTTGTCTATAAAATTTTAGATTCCTAAATATTGATAGAGATCCTTGTAGAGATAATTTAATATCTAACCCTAGACCCTCATATTTCTTGAATAAAACTTGAGAAAGGGGGGTTTGTGTGTGTAAGATGCACTAAACATGTATCCATACCCTTTTTATTAGCATGTTACCTACATACCAATACTCTGAAGAGGGATCAAGTCATATATAGTTTTCCCACTTCATGTGTTTTATGAAATAGTGTTATGCAGATGTAAAAATACCAAATTGAGAGTGTTTGAGGTGGCTAGGGACTAGTGTGAGGGTTTGAATATGATGGTAGTTAGATTGGATGGTTTTATGCAAAGAATAGGGAAATTTGTCTTACTGGTCTTGCTTATATTCTTTCTTTCTTTTTTAATATTTTCCAACCCCTTCTAAATAGACTTTAAATGGGATTTTATAGAGATCTATTGGTCATGGGTTAATTGTATTCACGCTAAACTGACATGATGAAGAAGAGGAATCAGAAGGAAATAGTATTATAGGCTTGAAATGTGATTAGATAGGAGCATTGTAAATGGGACACCCTATGGTCTAGTGTTATAGTCTAACCCCAATGCTCTTGTCCTATAGTCTTGGGACTTGGGGGGATGGAACTAGCATGGGAAATGTATCCTAACTGAGCTAGAATCAGGTCTTAAAAGTCTATAGATGATTGGGAATAAGAAAAAAGGTGTCTATAAGGGTTATGAGAGCATGAAAGAGGGACCTATGGGTTAGGTGTCACAAGCCACACTCAATCTACCAATTTTGACATTTTATATGACTATAGAAGGGTTTTAGAGCACCTATTCTTGACAATTGTTCATAAAGTTAAGACACTATAATTATTGGATAATTTTGGCCTACATACCAAGATTCTATCTGGATAGAGAAGTTAAGCAGAGTTCTTTATTGAGTGGGTGACCAAATAATGAAGAAGAAGATCAAATGTCACTTACAAATCTTTTGAAACACTTTAAGTAAGCTTAAAGTGTGTTTTATTGATCTTTGAGAAGAAATTCTTGAAACAAGTCTAGAGTTGCAAGGGAAGAATATTTAATAGGTTTCCATAGTGTTCATGACATTTAGAGTGCATGGACTAGGTTGGTATGAAGTTTCAAAAAAACTTAGAGATTTGATAGATCAAAAGATGGCAAGATCAAGTCTAGAAGGACCAGATCATCACAACATGTCATATAGAAACAAACAAGTTAGTCTGGTTACACATTTCATAAATAAACTTGAGAATTCAAATAGAGTCAAAAGATCACATGGACATGATGCTTTTCATCCCTTGAACATTTTTTCAAATTTTGTATGTTGATGATTTATCTATCTCAAGATATAAGTATTCAAATTTGAACAAGTAGAATGAGACGTGCACACAGATGTCAAGTTTAAGCCTTGTAAAATATCTATTTGCATTCAAAATTTCCCAAGGATGAATGCAAATATCATATATTTCAAGATCATAGAAGCTAAGATAGGATCTAAAAATGAGTGGTGATCTAATGAGTCAATGGGTCTCAAAGATCTAATGGTGAATGCTCAATCGTGCATTCATATATCAATGGCAAGCTTAAATTCAAAAAGTCAGAAGATCTTGAGATTAAGTGAAGGGTTGGAAAATGGCATTATCTCATAAGATCATATCAAATCCATTAGAATGTGGGCAAAGATATATTTAGTGGGTCCAAGTAGATCAACAAAGCATGTTTACTTATAAAAAGTAGATCTAATGGTAAGTGATGGGTTAAAAGGTTAGTGGATCCTAAGAGCAAATGCATGGGTGAAAAGTGTCTTAAGTGCATTAAAATAGCATAAAATCTATGGATCACATTCATTCATAGAAACAATGATCAATAGTACAAGCAAGGTTAGTAATTTAATAGAGCTCAGATCAAGTGCAAGGCTATCAAGTGTCTAAATTTGATAGTCCTGAATCAATAAGTCAATGGATAATGAAAAAAGGCAAGCCTAAGATACTTCTAGTGGAGGTCAATGAAGATGTTTTTGACCCAGGGAAGCAAATGCATGGGAGCT
The DNA here is from genome assembly GCA_037957365.1 of Torreya grandis. Classification (NCBI taxonomy): domain Eukaryota; kingdom Viridiplantae; phylum Streptophyta; class Pinopsida; order Cupressales; family Taxaceae; genus Torreya; species Torreya grandis. Next base: position 1,282,668 of record JARHVA010004853.1, read on the forward strand.
AAATTCAAGGATGATCTAGTTTGAATAAAAATGGATATTTTAGGGATCAAGCATCACCATTAGAGCTCCATAAAGGTATAATAGGTATTTTAGACCTAATATAGATAAAAGGGTGGTAACTTATTATCGAAGAAAGGTCAAACAACTAGAAAGCTTCATTTCATCACCATTAAGACTATAGGAAAACTGATAAATGGGATTGGTTTTCATTTATAGTAAACTTATGATCAAGTCTGAAATAAGGGTAGATATGTGATAATGGATAAGTGTCTTATCTTCCAAAATAGTCATAGCTTTGACAAATAGGTACCTACAGTCACTAAAATCAAACATGGTGATGGCTCTATCAAAATTATAGATATAAGGATTCTCTTCTCATGAATAGTGAAACCAAGTGGAAGATGGCATGGAAGATCAAATAAAAGGGATCTGGTGGTTAGAGAAAGTAGTTAGAGCATTTATTTCTATTTTAGAGCCTTTAAATATTTTCTCCAATAGCAAGATCATGACTAATCATTCTCAATAGATCATTGTCTTCTAGTGAATTTCTCAGCCAATGAGAAGAGTTTGAAGACTATTAGAGTAAATGAAGGCTAATTTTTTGATGAAGGATTAGTCTTGACTGGATTAAAATGTGGTGTAGATTTCAAGAAATTTGGTGGCATCTAATTCATTTATTTTTATACTCATGCTCCCTCTTCTCTCTCCCTTTCCCATATATCACCCCATTCTTTCTCATTTGTAAAGCTCTCTCTCATATTATAGACTCTCACAAGGACTCTTTAATATTTGAGGAGCAAGGGAATCTCTAAGATATTTCAATATATTCTCCTCTTGATTAGGCTAAACCATGTTAATAATTTGTAAGAACTACCTCCTGATGTAAATAAAAACTTTCTTTACCTATATCTTGCCTTGGATCAATGTTTAGTGAGTAGTGCATGATGTCTTTGTGAAGGAGATTCTTCCATATCCATTATATTCCTTTATTGCCTCTTCTAAGGTGTTTTCAAGCTATTTACAGGTCTAGATTAGTGTTTTTCTTGAATCTAGTCCATGAAACACTTATGCACTAAACTTGATTATGAGGTTGTGTGAGCTAGCATTGTATTGTGTTGATCTAGTGTGGGTTCAAGCTTATGGTAGTTTCCCATTTTTTATTTGGTGTATCACCTTGTTAACTTTCTAAGGATCCCTTTGCCCATTTCTAACCCTTTTCCCTATATTAACATTAGTTTAGGTGATCCATTAAAAGGAAGCCAACCTTCTCTAGAGGTTCAGTCCCATCATAGGTTACCCATAGCCTGGGGTTATCCTAATATTATGGCTTAATTAGAGGGATCCTAAATAACTCTTTCCAAGTGTGTAGATTAATGTTATAATATTTTTTTGCATGCTTGATGGGATTGTACTACATTTTTAATCTCACTAAAAGGTTCTTAGTGTTGCCTTTTAATGCAATCAACCTTTGGAGGCATATTTATAAACACCAATGGCAACTCCACTATAAACATTAGTTGGTATAAGAAACCCAAGTGCCTAATCACCATTATTTGGTATATATCATCACCCATTTGATCAAAATGCATGTTTTTCATTCCTTATCCTTTATATCAAATTATCAATGTTTATGGCTTCACCCCAATTGGCCCTCTAGATTCAATGTATCAGCCTTGTTAGAATTTGCCTCTCTAGTCAACCAAAAAATATCTTTAAGGAGATATGTTTTGATCTTAAAAAATAATTAAGAGAGGTTGATAAGGAAGAAGAGTACTATAGGTAATAATAGAATATTGAACACAAAGCTTATGTTTAGGAGCAGGAGTTGAGGTTTCAAGAATAATGCTTTGTTAGGCAAGGCCAAGACAAAAAATAAAATAACTATTAGTTGCTTTTATGAATGAAAGAATCCAACCCTATAACCCAATTTCCCTCTCCTACTCTTGTTTATGCTCAAACCCAACCCCCTAGTCCACTTTATCAAGTCTCATCCTCATCAAGAGCCAAACAAGTCATTGAAAACCATTCAGCTAATGAATATGAAGCCATCCCATCTTGGATCTTCTCCTATGTCATTAACCCTGACTATGTCATACCCTATCTTGTGAAACCACCCTCTCCCACCCACATTTAGGAAAATAAGAATGTGGTTGAGCCTTATGATTTCCCCTCATGGAAATAAATTAAGGAGGGCACAAATAAGAGAGAGGAAGTACTATTTGAGATAGTCTAAGAACTAGTTCAATAAAAAGAGGTGTTAGCTTAGCTCAATAAGCTTTCCATACAAAAGTTTCATGACTCTATCTACCTCCCCCAAGAGCCATGAAAGATAGCCTTCAAAGTCCCTAGCTAGAAGGATACTTTCCTAAGCTACAAGCAAGGTGAATTTATTCACCCTTTTACCATCTTAAATAAAAAGACTTTTTTGCAAAGAATAAAGGAGGAGCTTGTAAGCGTATGTGAACTTCAAGAAGATAACACAAGTGTCTATGATGAGGAGATCATGATAGATATCCCACTCCATTTAGAGAAGGAGAAATTAGGTTTGGACCAGATATTGTGGCATGGATTTGACACTGATGAATTAGATCCTATAGGTAGTACTGATGCCTTTATATTTGAAGGGAGGTATATTCAAAATCTAGTTGAGAGCAAAGTGGATCTTGATTTATTCCAGGAACATCCATTTGGTATGGGTAAGGATGAATATGAGGATGAAATAGAGAAAAAGGAAGATCAAGATGAAGTATATCAATAGTTGTACCATGACTTCATGGACCAAATAAAGTTCTAAACTAGCCTATGCCTCCTCTAAAGCATGGAAATAAACTTATAAATTAGGTTGAAGAATCTGACTAGTCTCAAGATGAATTGTCTATTGAAGGCAATACTTTTGTCTTCAAGAATGAAGAAGAATGGTCATATCTAGAGCCATAATAACATGACATTTCAAACCTTAGATGGGTTGATGAGCTACCATATGGATCCTTTCAAAGTAAGCAAATCAATTATGGTGTTGAAGTTGGCATTGTCCTAGATAACCAAGAGGAAGCTATCTTTTGGGATGAATTAAAGCTCTTTTACCTAATTTTGGATGATTAGCCTCCATGTTCAAAAGAGCCATCAAATAAGGAGGTTATAGGTGCTCCTATAGTCCATTTTGGAGCAATCCTTAAATAAATGGACCAATATGTCTACATTGGAGACATGTTTGTCCCATTTCATCCTCTTGAGAGCATGTCAAAAGAGTTAACAATCAGGCATCTTAGCTCACCTATCATGATCTCTCAAAATCAAGGTGTTTTCCATCCTGGTCTAACACAAGTGAGTGATGCTAAATATTTTCCATTTGATCTAGGAGGAAGGTACTTATAAGTTACAACCCTGTACATATTAGAATAGTTTTCTTATTTCCTCTAAGTGCCTTGTGCACATTCTTTTCCTATTGTGTGTTTCCTTTTCCAAAGTACATTTAGCACTTTGTTTTATTTCTTATTATTCTTATTGATTCAATAGGAATTTATCTAGAGGGGAAGCCTTACATCATTCCATGCAAGCTAAGAACAAAGACTTGTGACTCCATGCCCAATGGATCAGATAAGGAAACTAGTCTAGGTTCTCAAGCATAGTAGGTATGCTTCCTATAGTCATATAAAATTCAAACATTATTAACTTGAGTGTGGATAATGACACCTAACCCTTATGTCCCTCTTTCTTGTTCTCATGACCCTCATAGGAATCATTTTCACTAATTCCTAATCATCTTTAGCATTTTAAACCTGATCTTAGCTAAGCTATATTATTTTTTCTATGATAGATTAATTCCCCTAGGTCTTGTTTGCTTAAGATAATAGTGCCACACTAGGACTATAGTGTTGGTACTACTCATGTCCACTTTTAGTGCTCTTGTCCAAGTCTATTTTTGGCCCCAATGGTCAATTTATTCTATTTCCCCATCCTTATCCTTGTCAGCCTAATGTGAGATCATTCAACCCATGACCAATAGAATCCTATAAAATCCCATTCAAAGATCATTTAGATAGGGTTGGAAAATATCACTAAGCAAGCAAGAATACTTAGACAATCTTCCTTATTCTCTACATACAACCAACTAATATACTTAAAATCTTATTCAAATCCTTACACCAATCCCTATCCACCTCAATTACATCCAGTTTAGCATTTTACATATTCATACACTCAATTTCACAAAGCACATCAAGTAGGAGAATTACATATGGCTTGATCCCTCTTCAGAGTATTGGCATATAGGTAGTGTGCCCACACAAGGGGTGTGGATACACATTCAGTGAATCTTACACACACTAACCCCCCCTCTTTCTTAAAATTGGTCAAAGCATAATGGATTATAGGGTTTGAAGATAAAATCTACTCTATAGGGAGATCTATAGCCTTCCAGCTACCAAAACTTCATGGATAGGGTCACACAGACTTGATGAACAAAACCCAAAAAGCTCAAATCATTAGGATAATAATGGTAGAGGTGGACTATAGTATTGGTGTCACTCCTATCCACTTTTAGTGCTCCTATCCAATCATAAAATGAAGGTTAGATCTTAGTTTATGATAGTGTCCTAGTCTTGCACAGTGAATCTTAGACCCTATCTTAGCTATATCAACCAGTTTCCAACTAAGTCTTATTTTCTCCATCTTATTGCTATTTTTTAAAAATCCAAAATTATAATATAAGTTACAAAAATTAGTATCTTAATTATTGCATATTTATTTATTGATTTTACTAATCAGACTCTTTAACTAAATTAGGAATAATACACTAATATTCCTAAAATTATTAAATAATTTGGTGAACTCGGCTTACTTTTTTTGTACATAAAAATCCTAGAAACCCTAGGGTAAATTTTCCAATAATTTTTTCTATATTTTTTAAATTTTTTTCCTACATAAAAAAATCATAAATTAGCATTAAATTTTAAAATTTCATAGTAATTTTAAAATAATTTTCTTTCAAACCCTAGTTGCCCATACTAGGTCCCAGTATTTTTCTAGTAATTTTCTAATAAAAATCTAATTTTTTACTTGCATATCTAACTCAAAAATTCACTTTAAATTTCAAATTTTCATAGTAAATCTCAAAATAATTATTTTTCAAAACCCTAGTCAAATATTCTAGCTCCTATTTTCTACTTGAGGTATCACCTTACATCTAACATAATATTTCAAAAATTGATCTCACTTATTTACAAATATTTCTTACATTTTTAGTAAATAATAAGGAGACCATACTTGGTCCTATCATGTACATGAAAGATGAAGTTTATCATATGCTAGTACAAATCTTCATTCTTTGCTTTTCATGCCTACTTTTCATAATATGGGATGATATTAAGAAAGTCATTGTTAAACATAGTAAGATACCTCTCTTTCAAATCAAATGTTACTTATATTTCATACAAGGTTTCATCTTTTGCTTTTTATCTCTCATATGGAAAAAAATTCAAATTTATCATGATAAACACATTACAAATGTCATAGCACATGCCATAGTTTTTTATGTATTCATGAACAAATTCATGCTTTCTATCCCTTGATTTATATCTTTCATATGGAAAAAACTTCAATTTTATCATGCTAAACACATTACAAATGTCATAGCACATGCCAAAGTTTCTTATGCATTCATGCACAATTTCAAGCTCTCTACCCCTTACTTGTTATCTCACATGTGGAATGTTCTTTATAATCATATTTATATACAACTTAAAACTCCAATTACATGCATTTCATCCCACATACATGATTTCTACCTAGATGCATATAACTCTCTTGATACATCTATGTTCAAATTATGACAATATAATGAAATAGAATCAAATTTCCAATGCATAGTTCAAATGATCAATTTCATGCTCTTAACTCTACTTTGTCAAAAGAATGTCTAAATGATAAAAATATTTCTCTTAATTCTCATATTTCAAATAAAAATAATGCATGCACTCCATTCAAGGATAACATAGAAACACATAATATTCCAATTTCACATGACAATTCATTGCATATTAGGAAAGAATTTTCTTCTCCTCCTCTCCCTCAAGAGGGTGATAGATAATTTCCCTCTAACTAGGTCCATGTTATCACCCCTCAAAAAGGTGAGGCATCCTATACTATTGTTCCTAATGCATACATGTAGCCTATAGCTTCTTCAAAACCTCTTCAACATATATGTTTACATGTTCAATCAAAACCAACTAGGGTTTGCACTTGTGAGACTCTAAGGGATCAAATCACCAATATGAGCAAGATAATTTTATATTTACAAACATATAATCAAATATTACATGACAAGATCATAACATCAGAAAATCAAATTATAATACAAAAGCCTCAAAGGCATCTTAGTTCCAATCATGTATATGCACCTTCACCTAGTCAATTAGTTGCAAGTAATGTTACATATCAAAACAAGAAATCACAACAAAGTCACTCCACAACCAGTGATTCAAAAATTATTCAAAGATAAAATAAAAGTTCAAGTGAGGTACTAAGGGAAATAATTAAATCTAAGTTTATCAAAATACCTCCTCTACATCCAGTGAGAAGATCTAGATATTATTGTGCATATCATAGAATGCATGGGCATCACACATATTCATGTTTTGTATTAAATAAACATATATAATAGATAATTTCTAATAAGGACCCTATACAAGGTAAATTAGTCAAGCAATCCATTATGACATAGGAACACATTCACAAAGGGTCAAATTCAAAAATAGTATAAAAGTGGTTACCAAAGCATAACTTAGAATTAAAAAAGGATCAAAAATCAAAATCAAATCAATAAACAGTACCAAAAGCATAGGTAAATCATGAAAAATATGCAAATATACCTCTCTAAAATGAGGCTCAACTTTCAAATTAGTATAGGTTTGGTCAAAAATATCTACAACAATTTGATTATCAAGTTCAAGGGTTAAAGGCTCAAGGCATCACTACTCCTATTCTAGCAGTTGATAATGTTTGTCACCAAGGTTTGATATTTATTGAACATCTTAAGGAAAATCATGCATAGACATAATTTATCAAATTAAAATATCCAAATACAATAAAAATCAACACTAGCATTCCATTGGTTCAAAATTAAGATAATAATGAGTGGAACAATACAGGTTATTATGATTTCCAAGATACTGACAATGAATTGAAATATTTAATATCATATTTAAAACCATTATATTGTGATTCAAAATCATGCATGATTCCTTTGTTTGATACAGGTCACCATGATGGGGAGTCTCTTATAAGACTCACCGATTAGTATCATTTCTTCTCAGTGGTACTTGTGCATAGTTTCTTTCTGCTTACTTGTACATAACTTCTCAATTTTTCTTGTACATAATTTCCTTATGATTGATTTTACATAGCTCAAAATATCAAAAATACAAAAAGCATTCAAATATATCAAAATATAAAAATAATACAATATTCTAAAATTCAAAAACATTCAAAAATTCAAAAATATTTCAATTATATGCATTATCCATACTTTACATTTCTACTACCATGCTAGACTTATATTTGTTATTCTGTGTTATTATTTATAGATTATCTACATTACCATGCTTCACTTGATCTTCTTTGAGTGTGTGCAGTTATATCTAGATCCTTGATTGCTTCACTCTACTCAATGAAGGGGCATCCAAATTCTACATTCAGACACATACCAATATATCTACCCCCTAGGGGCATCTTCTACATGACTACACCATCTAGGTTATGTCATTCCTACACCACACACTCTACTTATCATGTTGATGTACATTACTTACTAGCTTACATAGATTACTCTATCGACACTAACTAGTATATAGCACTTGTGTATTTATTAGCATATACCTAGTCTTGTACTACATGTCTTGCATACTTTCACTTCTTGATTTTATTAGTTAGATGCAATTGTATTTCCATTATTTACATGATTTCCTTTTTTTTATTTGAATGTATAGATGTGATGGCATTTCTCAGTTCTTTTTTTGTCTCTTGTATGTGCCTTAAGACATTTACCAATGTCTTTTGCTTTTATTATTGTGTGCCTTAGGACATTTGCTTGTACTCTTCTATGTGATTGTGGTCCTTGTTCCAACCTAATTTATTCAATTGTATGTGTAAGTATTATGTGAACATGACTTGTATGCTTGATTTCTAATTTGAGTGACATGTGCCCATGTCTCTTTTTTTCTTGGACCCTTGGCCACTTTTGTATGCTTCTTACTTCTTGCCTTGCATGCTTGTTGCTTGTTTTCTTTTCAATTGTTTACAATCTGATGATCCAAATCATGCATTATCTTGATTTCTTGGATGCCATGATGGAAATCATGCTCCATCCCTCTTTACCAACTAACAACTAACTAGACTTCCTATTCTAATTTAGTATATTGCACATGTTATTACATTGTTATATCCATCTAGGCATACCCCTATTGATCTAACAATCTCTCAATATAAATCATGTTATATCTTGAGATATCTTGTTGATTATCATTGTTATATAATTTATAGTTGAAACATAACACACTTGTAGGGCTCTTTATTTTGAGGGTAGTCATTATAGAGTCTTCATTCCTACCCTCAGAAGAGGAGGAAATAAATAGGGGTTTTGTCATAAAGATCAGAGCTTCTAACAATAAAAAAAGTAGCATTCAAAACACCCAAAATAACAACTAGACATCAAACCAATCAAAATAGACCAAAAAGATAGTGAAAATATCAAAATAGTTACTAGATTTGGCCCAGAACAATAGCACCCAACATGGACTATAGCACTAGTGTGACTAGTGTCCATTTTTGGCACTCTTATCCAAATCAAAAAAAAACTAGATTTTCTAAAAGCAAGAAGAAAAGGATGATCTATAAATTGACACTAATTTTTATGCAAAAACTTTACCTTGGATCATTATAGGCAATTTATAAAATATAAAAAATTAATCCATAAAATAATCAACTTAAAGAAAATTAATGCAAGAATACCAACCACATTGCATAAGAGTTGATTATGGAGTTCGTTAATGCCTACGTCTCTGAGTTCACAAATTAGATGAACCAATTCATTATTAAATATCGGTAAGTATAAGACAATACTTATAAAATAATAATGAATTCACATGTTACAGACCTTCAAAGAATCTCACAACTCTCAGACAGATCCTCCACTTTCTTAGAACACTTTCAAATGTGTATGTTTGGCCCTTCAAAGAATCTCAAAAATTTCTAATAGATTATCCACTTTCCTAAAGCACACCTCTAAGATTGCATAAAACTCATTAAGATACCTTTGAAAAGTCTTATAACTCATGAATGGACCTTCTACCTTCCTATCTTAAAAATCAATCTTGCATTCCTAAAGCTTTTTGCCAAAAGTCTTACTTTAAGACTTTAAAAAATGGCTCAAATGGACTCAAATCAGGTCTCTCAGCATATGACTGGATTCATCTCTTTCTCTAACTCTTGGCTCTTGAATCTTTGACTCTCAGTTATTTGGCTCTCAGCTCTTTGGATCTCGGCTCTTGGCTCTTTAGCTCTTCCATGAGAGCTTTGAAACTTTAGAATGAATTTACTAAATTCCAATTCCAAATCCCAATTCCAATGATTTTAAAATAACCCCTTACCCCTTTATATAATTTTTGGAGTTGTAAAAATAGTGGGATTAATCATTATCCCCACCTTTTTTGATGGGATTGGATAATATCCCATTTCACCATTTTTTATGGGATTTATATTATCCCTTTACATTTTAATATGGGAATTTTAATAATATCCCATGTATTTAAAAATATGGGGTGATAATTATTCCCTAATATATGATGGTTTATATTTTAACCATATTAAAATGGATTTTTATTTTCCACGTAACTCTATTGGCTTTTTATTTTCCATGTAACTCTATTTCCACATTACTTTATGGCCATGCCATCACTTTGACCATAACTTTGACTACTAATAACTTACACATATGAACTCCATTTTTTAGACTGTAAAAATTTTCAAAAAGCTATAAACAAGCTATAAACCATGAAACTAATTCATAAACATTCCAAGATCATCAATTTTTTTAATTTGACTAGATTTGACCACCTATTGACCTACTTTGACTAGAACTTGGACTGGCTACATAAGGAGCAAATGAGCTCTATTTTTGGAGTTATGCATACCATTATAAAGATATTGATGAGTCTTATGTGATTTTATAGATCTTAGTCTAATTTAGGAACTTTTATGAAATGATATCTAGATCATACCTCCCCACTTAGAAGGCTTTTGATCCACCAAAAGATGGTATCCACTAAAATGCCTATCAGTTTCAAAGATACTTTAAAGCATCTTATCGATCTACTTAGGTTTCATAACTACACCTACAACACTTAGAATAATTGATTGATTACACCTTCTATAATTCCTCTATTATTTCATGGCCATCAATAGTCTCTACATAGAACTAGGGTTTGGAATATGATGACTTCTTCTATTGCACAACTTCATAAGAGTCTCTACATAGATAAGCCTAGTGATATTTTTTGTTGCATGACTTCAATGAGCCTCTACATAAAATTTTAATGATCTCCTCTACTACACAACTACAATGAGCCTCTACACAAATTTATAGTGATCTCCTCTACTACACAGTTGCAACGATCCTCTACACAGAAGTCTAGTGACCTCTTTTATTGCATGGATGTAATGAGCCTCTACATAAAACTCTAGTGATCTCCTCTTCTACAAGGCTAAAATGATATTCTTAATATAACTAATATCCTTAATCTCCTCTACTACATGGCCTCAATGAGCCTCTACACATATCTAAGATTTTACACATACATCCATGTTCTCTTCTACTACACAGGCTCAATGGCCTCTACATATAAGTACATGTGGATAATAGCACATCCATCAACATCCTCTTCTACTACATAGCCTCAATAGCCTCTACATAGAATTATGTGTGTTTACCTAGAGCTTCTTGGGTCTAATAAACTATTCTCTATATAATAACGCTTAATAAAAATAAGCATACCCTAATCTGCATATACTATTGTTAATGGAAAATGACTACCAAAATGTGAGAAGACAACTTGAGTATGATAAACCTGTCACTCAATTATTCTCTACAAGTGACTCCATAACAAAATAAACTATAATTTTAATAGTGTATGTATATACAGATACAAACAGTTCCTCTTGGGTATTTAAAAATTATGCATGGTGTATGTCACAATATTTCCCACATGGGTCTTATTCATACATCTTAACTAGCACACTATTTATGCTAGTTTTATGAGCTTATATAAATGGATAAACTAAAATACTCAAAATAATTTAACTACCACCTAAGATTCCTTACCAGCCATTAAATCCTAGGGTGGGCCTAGATCCTTTAATAGTCACCTTATGTATCATTATGTAGCTTGCCTACAGGTTCTTGATGGTCACCTAGTACATATGAATCCAATGTCTAACTAGAATCATCATGACTATGTCTAAAGACCTATCCTATCTCAAACTGCATGATCCAAGTGTGATCTAGGTGAATCTCTATACCATCATCTATGAAAGATGATTTCCAAGTGAAGAGATACAAATTTTATAGAACAATCTTGTTCATCTCCAATAGAATGCTATCAAGATTCACCATATCTGAGAACTATCTTCCAACTACAAATCTCAAGGTGAAATAACATGTTACCATACCTTAGACAATACCAATCTGTGTGCCAACTATTTTGGCATATAATAGTGGTAATGTTGGCAAGCCTAATTGACATATAACTTTAATGGTCACATAGCCCATTATGATGTCCCCATCAAACATGAGTCTAATGAGACATCCCTCTAAAACAACTGTAATACTCTACCTAGAGTCTTTTGTAGATCATAAGATAATGTTTGGAGGTTCAGATGGTGTCCTCTATTAAACTAGGGATTTTGAATGCTGATTAGTACTTGGGATAGTAGGAGCCTTTCCTTTATTTGTATTCCTCTATTAGAACCATTATGGTGCATATCTATTATAAATTTGGTCCCAAGGGCCTAATCTTGACCCACTCTAATACCAAACTGATTCGTAAACTAGCACTAATTCTCATGCAAAAAATTTACCTTGGATCCTTGTAGGCAATTTATTAAATATACTAAAATTAATCCATAAAATAATTGACTTAAAGAAAAGCAATGCAAGAATAACAACCACACTGCATAAGAGTTAATTATAGAGTTTGGTAATGCCTACATCTCTGGGTTCATAAATTAGTTGAACCAATTCATTATTAAATGTCTGCAAGTACAAGGTAACCCTTATAAAACAATAATGAATTCATGTGTTATGGGCCTTCGAAGAATCTCAGAACTCTCAGACAGATTCTCCACTTTCCTAGAATAATTCCAAATGTGTGTGTTTATCCCTTCAAAGGATCTTAAAACTCTTAGATAGATTCTCCACTTTCCCAAATCACACCTCTAAGACTGCACAAAACTCAGTAATAGACATTCAAAAAGTCTTGAAACTCATGGATGAACCTTCCACCTTCCTATCATGAAAATTAATCTCGCATTCCTAAAGTTATTTTCCAAAAGTCTTACTTCAAGACTTTAAAAAGTGGCTCAAATGAACTCAAATTAGGTCTCTTAGCATATGGCTAGATTCATCTCTTGATGTAGCTCTTGGCTCTTAGCTCTTTGGCTCTTGGCTTTTCATCTCTTTGACTCTTTGGCTCTCAGCTCTTCAGCTCTTCCATGAGAGGTTTGAAACCTTGGAATGAATTCATTGAATTCCAATTCTAATTCCAATTCCCAATTCCAATGATTTTCAAATAACCCCTCACCCCTTTATATAATTGTTGGAGGTGCACAAATAGTGGGATTAATCATTATCCCCACCTTATTTTATGGGATTGGATAATATCCCATTTCACCATTTTTTATAGGATTTATATTATCCCTTTACATTTTAATATAGGAATTTTAATAATATCCCATGTTTTTAGAAATATTGGTGATAATTATTTCCCAATATATGATGGTTTATATTTTAACCATATTAAAATGGCCTTTCATTTTCCATGTAACTATATTGCCATGTCACTTTATGGCCACATCATCATTGTGACCATAACCTTAGCTAGTCATAACTTGTACATACGAACTCCATTTTTTGAACTTTAAATTTTTTTGGAAAGCTCTCAACAATATCTACACCATGAAATTGATTCATAAACATTCCATGATCATCAATTTTTCTATTTTGACCATCTTTAACCATCTATAGACCTACTTTGATTAGAACTTAGACCAGTTGCATAAGGAGCAAACAAGCTCTATTTCTAGAGTTTTGCATACCATTAGAAAAATATTGATGAGTCATATGCAATGGTATAGGTCTTAGTCTAATTTGAGAACTTTACTAAAATGATATCTAGATCAAAGTAGGTTCAATTATAATTTTGCACAGTCAGACTAGTTTAGAATCAATAGTTTTCAATACACTTTTGCTCAAAGAATCTAGATATAGGAGCATCATACACAGCATGATGGATCTCACTTCCAGATTTAGATACAATAGTTGGTATACTTCCACAAAAAAATACATGTTCTAAACACTAGTGATTGTGGACAATGTGCATGGCAGATTTGTTTTCTTTTCCTTTTTGAGTTTAGTATTATCTAGGCATTCTCAATAGTTGTGTACCTTATTCCATCTGTAGGTGGTTGGCATCATTTTGGAGTAGATTTCATACAAGCCTAACCTCCATATTTTGGAGTGGCTTTCATACAAGCTTAGTGCACTAGTTTAGAGTGGCTTTCATATAAGACTAATCTCTATATTTTAGATTCACCAAGAGTGGCCTAGTTTCTAAGATACATTTGGCTATCCATGCCAACATTGTTAGATCATATTACATTCATGAGCTTCAAGTGCCATCTCATATGACATACATTTCATATTGGTATTAGTTCATAGATTTAATTCATGGGGTAATGATGGATCCAAAGTATTAGCTAGCTTTTGTATTCTTGAGCCACCTTTTCAAAGGGATTAGACACACAGTCTAAACATTGATTAACATATGCATGATCACCTAGCTTCACTTAGTTGGTGATGATGGAGCCAAAGGGATAGCCTTTACATTCTTGAGCCACTCTCGATAAATTGAGCACTTAGCTACATTCATGATTTTATTCTTAGTACAATATCATCCAACATTACTCAGCATCATCTAGCATCACTAAGCATCATAACAAGTTTTATATTAGTTTGCATACCTGGTAAGGTGTACTCATTCCTTTCTCTTCCTCTCTCTCTTACTTAGCTTTACACATTCTGATTTTAGATATAAAATATCTAGTAAGAACTGATCTACTCTTTGTTTTCTCTTATAGATTTGTACTTCACAACGTGTTCTCTTTATGCACACCCAGCATCACATAGCTTAATGATCTTTACCCTATAGGTAAGTTTAGGTATGCTTTCTATTTTTCCTTTATCCTATAATTTGCTTTATTACATCACTAGAATAAATGGGGGCAAATTTAGTCATATAAAATGCAAAATTTGGTAAATTAAGTGTGGCTAATGACACCCAACCCTTAGGTCCCTCTTACTTTCTCTCATGACCCTCATAGGCATCATTTTCATTAATTTCAAATCATTTGTAGCCTTTTAGACCTAATCCTAATTTAGATAGAATCCTCTTTCCATGATATATCAATCCCCCCAGGTCCTGTCTACTCTAGACAATAGTACCACACAAGGACTATAGCACTATAACCACTCTTATTTACTTTTGGTTCTCTTGTCTAAGTCTATTTTTGGCCCCAATGGTCAATTTATTTTGGTTCCCCATCCTTATACTTGTTAGCCTAATGTGAGCTCATTCAACCCATGACCAATAGATCCCTATAAAAACCCATTCAAATATCATTTAGAGAGGGTTGGAAAATATCACTAAGCAAGAATACAAGCAATATTATTCAATAAATCTTCCCTATTCTCTATATACAACCAACTAATATACTTACAAGCTTATTCAAATCCTTACACCAATCCCCATCCACTCAAGGACATCTAGTTTAGCATTTTGTATATTCATACACTCAATTGCACATAGCACATCAAGTGGGAGAAATACATATGGCTTGATCCCTCTTTAGAGTATTGGTATATAGGTAACATGCCCACATAAAGGGTGTGGATACACATTTAGTGAATATTATACACACTAAACCCCCCCCCTCTTTCTTTAAATTGGTCAAATCATAATGAATTATAGGGTTTGAAGATAAAATTTTCTCTACAAGGAGCTCTATAGACTTCTAGCTACTAAAACTACATAGATAGGGTCACACAGACCTGGTGAACAAAACCCAAAAAGTTTAGATCATCAAGGAAATAGTATTAGAGGTAGACTATAGCATTAGTGCCACTCTTTTCCACTTTTTTCAATCCAATATAATCATAAAACAAATGTTAGATCTTATTTTATGATAGTGTCCCTGTCTTGCATAATGAATCTCAGACCATGTCTCAGTCGTATAGTTTCTAGCTAAGTCTTATTTTCTCTATCTTATTACTATTTTTTAAAAAGTCAAAATTTTAATATAATTTACATAACGTAGTAGATTAATTATTTAATATTTATTTACTAATTTTACTACTTAGACCCTTTAACTAAATTAGGAATATTACACTAATATTCTCAAAATTGTTAAATCGCTTCCCTATGAGTCACCAAATATGTTAGCCAATTTTGGCCCATATACCAAGATTTTCCCTAGATAAAGAAGCTAAGTAGAGTTATTGACTGAGTTCGTGACTAAATAATGAATAATAATATCAAATATCACTTACAAATCTTTTGAAACACTTTAAGCAAGTTTAAAGTGTGTTGTATTGATCTTTGAGAAGCAAGTCTTGAAACAGGTCTAGAGTTTCAAGGGAAGAAGATTCAATAGGTTTCCATAGTGTTCATGACATTAAAATTGCATAGAGTAAGTTGTCATTAAGTTTCAAAAGTTTTTTAGATATTTGATAGATCAAAATATGACCAAAGCAAGTCTAGAAGGACCAAATCATCATAGCACATCACATAGAAATAAACATGTTAGTCTAGTTGCACATTTTATAAATACACTTGGGAAGTCAACTAGAGTTATAGGATTACATGGACATGATGTTTTTCATGCCTTTAACATTTTATAAAAAATTTATATCTTAATGATTTGTCTATCTCAAGATATAAACATTCAAATTTGAATAAGCAGAATGAGATGTGCACATAGACATCAAGTTTAAGCCTCATAAGATAGTCATTTGGATTAGAGAATTACCAAGGATGAACATGAAGCTAATAAATTTCAAGATCATGAAATTTAAGATAGGATCTAATAATGAGCGGTGATCTAATAAGTTAGTGGGTCTTGAATATTGAATGACACATGTTTGATTGTGCATTCATAGATTAATGATGAGCTTAAAGTCAAAAAGTCATAGGATCTTGAGATTAAGTGAAGGGTTGACAAGTGGCATGATCTCACAAGCTCATATCAAATCTAATGGTGCATGGGAAAAGATAGAGTTAGTGGGTTTAGATAGATCAATAAAGTGCATTCACTCATACAAAATAGATCTAACAATGAGTGATGGGTCAAAAGGTCAGTGGATCTTAAGATAAAATGCATGAGTGACAAGTGTCTTAAGCACATTAAATTGGTAGAAGATTTATGACTCATATTTATTTTTATAAAGAAATGTCAATGATGTGAGCAAGGTCAATAAGTCAACAAAGCTCAGACCAAGTGTGAGGCTACCAAGTGTCTAAATTTGATAGTTTCAAATCAATAAGTTGATGGCCAATAAATAAAGGTGAGCCCAGGAGACTTCTGGTGGAGGTTGATGAAGTTGTTTTCAACCTAGGCAAGCAAATTCATAAGAGCCAAGTTTGAAGATGATCTAGGTTGAACCAAAATGGATATTTTAGGGATCAAGCATCACCGTTATAGCTTCATGGAGGTAAAATAGGTATTTTAAACCTAATACAAAAAAATGATGAAAAATTGTTGTCAAAACAAGTTCAAACACCTGGCAAGCTTCATTTTATCAACATTAACATTATATGAAAACTAATAAATGTGATTAGTTTTCATCTATAGTAAACCTATGATCAGGTTTGAAATAGGGGAAGATATGTGATTAATGGAGAAGTGTCTTATCTTCAAATGTAATCATAACTTAAACAAATATCTACATGTATTTTTTAAAAGTAGACATGGTGATGGCTCTATCAGAATTATAGATATGAGGATTCTCTTCTCATAAATAGTGAAACTAAGTGGAAGACAACATGGAAGATCAAAGAAAAGGGATCTGGTGGTTGGAGAAAGAAGTTGGAGCATTCATTTATATTTTAAAGCTTTTAAATATTTTTACAAATATCAAGATCATAACTCATCATCCTCAATATATCCTTGTCTTCTAGTGCATTTCTCATCCAATGAAAAGAGTTTGAATACTATTGGAGAAAATGAAGGCTACTTTATCGATGAAGGATTAGTCTTGATTAGATTAAAATGTGGTAGAGATTTCAAGAAAGGTGATGAAATATCATTTATTTATTTTTTTAATCCTGTTCCCTCTTATCTCTCCCTTTCCCCTATATCACCCCATTCTTTCTCATTTGTAAAGCTTTCTCTCAGGTTCTAGACTCTCACAAGGACTCTTTGATCTTGAGGAACAGGGGACTCTTTGAGATATTTAAAGATATTCTCATCTTGAATAGGTTAAACCCTATAAAAAAATTTAATAACTACCTCTTGATTTAATAAAATACTTTCTTTACCTATCTCTTGCCTTAGATTAGTATTTAGTGAGTTGTGCTTGATGGCCTTGTGAAGGAGATTCTTCCATATCCATTGTCTTCCTTCCTTGCCTCTTATAAGGTGTTTTAAAGTTGTTTGTAGGTTTGTATTATTTTTATGCCTAAACCTAGTCCATGAAAAACTTATTAATTGAGATATATTTTGATTTTATGTGAGCTAGCATTGTCTTGTGTTGATCTAGTATGGGTTCAAGCCTATGGGATTTTCCCATTTTTTATTTGGTGCATCACCTTGTTAATTTTATTAGGATCCCTTTCCCCATTTATAACCCTTTTCCCTATAGTATTATTAGTTTAGGTGATCCATCAAGAGTAATTTGGCCTTCTTCAAATGTTTAGTCCCATCATAGGTTACCCACAGCCTAGGGTTATCCCAATATTATGGCTTAGTCGGAGGGAGCTTGAAGAACTCTCTTCAAGCGTGCAAATTAACATCCTAGAAATAACCTAAGAATAGTTCATGGAATATTGAGGGAATAGGGTCCAAAAATATCCCTAATACTATTCAAACCAACTTTTATTCACCTTCATGGACCGAGCATTAGAAAATTGCATTCACTAGCTTGTAACTAGCTAGTTAGGAATAAAATAAACCTCTGTTAAAATTTGGATTTATGAGTTGTTATTGAGCATGATTTTGGCTTGATGAATATTGTATGATATTTTTAATACCCTTTTTTACCTTTAATATATGAATTAATTATTTTTTAAAACCTACACATAAGCAACTTTGACCAAGGGTGGCAAAATTATCAACAACTAGTTTGTTTATTGCAATTTTCTTTTTTTTTGGATTGTTTATTTCTTTTATTTGTATTGTCTTATTTTGTTTGCATCAATTTTTTTATTGATTTTTTATTGTTAATTTTTTTTTTTTTATTGGTTTTTTTTTTGTTTATTTCTATTTATTAGTGTTTTGTTTTGTTTATTTGCATGTTTAGTTGCTTTCATTGTTGTGCCTTGACTTGGTATGTATGCATTCTTTGGGTGATTACTTGTGCATGATACTTAATTCCATCCATATGCATACATCAAAATTTTCATCATGTTTTTTTATCATTAATGATTTTTTTAATTATTTATTGGATTAGGTGTTGGTCCTTATGCATATTATGACTAGGTCATCATGGTGTTTTATATCATGGTAAATATCATCACGTGTTATAATAAAAATTATTTTAGTAGATAAAAATAAATGGTGTCTCAATTATTATCCTTTTTCATGCCTAAAAAATTCCTAACATATCCAAATATTACCCAAATATAGAGTAATAAATTCACAAATGAATTTTAACCCTTGTTAGTTAGGATATGCATCTCCATCCTAGTAGGTCACCCAGATTCATACCTTTCCTCTATATTGACATACTCTTACTCTGTGACTATGGATTCAATATGTAATACCCATTTTCTTAACTTTACCTATATGGGTAAAAACAAATTGTATCATGATTACATCTACCCTATTGGGGCCAACCACTGTGCTAATGATTATAATCACCTTTGGGCAAAACATTGTGTTTTGATCTATCTAGATGTTAATGATTATAACTACCTTTACGCAAATCGTTATAATTTTTTTCCCTATTATGACATGTTTTCATATTTCTAATGATCTTAAACACCTTTGGGCAAATCATTATCTCTATCTACCCTCCTGAGGCATTTTTCAATATGTTAATGATTATAACTATCTTTGGGCAAATCATTATTTTTCACCTCACTATGCTGGTGATTATAACCACCTTTAGGAAAATAATCCTTTTTTATCTACCCTAATATGACATCTTACTATGCCATTGATTATAATCACCTTTGGGTAAATCAATCTTTCCCCCCTTTTCCCTCTTGGTTGCATTGTTTCTTTCTTTTTTAGTGAACGTTCATAAACCTTCGTGACCACCCATTCCCTCAAGGGGGCATCCAGGGCTCATCTTTCACCTTTTTGGGAATTAAGAATTAATTATTTTTTCATTATTTGAAAATAATTTATTATGGATACATCTTGAAAAATATTTCCAAATAGGGGAAAACTATAGACACCCCATTTTGGCCATAAGTAGCTTCCAACCAGACTTTAGATTAATTTCTACTAAATAATGGAAATTAAGACTACAAATCATTGAATATCCCAATTTCATGTACACATCATAAATTAATTCTCAAAATCATGTTGAGGCATTCTTATTTGGGGTATTACCCTATACACAGTAGTAACCTCTCACAGATTCATCTCCAGTCAACTTGTAACCTATCAAATTGATAATTTGGCCTTTGGACCCATTAAGTGGGGCCCTTAAATAATTCTTAAAGTGTAAAAATTCTAATAAAAATATATTAAATAATCAAATAAAATTAAATGCTTAAGTGAAATTTCTATGTACAATTAGTGAAAATGAATTCTTTAAAAAGGAAATTTCAATAAAAATAAGGTCGTGATGATGTCATCATCCTCAAAGTCAAGGAATTAAAAATATCTTCCACAAAGCCATAAATTTAAAAATGGAGAGGCATGCTTAATAAATGGGATATCTATCCCAAATATTAATTATATGTCCCCTCCTTAACTCAACTAGGGTTAATTTGAACTCAAACACAATTAACTCTAATCTAACTACACTTGGTTAGTTTGGAAGTCAATAAATACAAGGCCTCACCCATTATTCAACAAGCTTATTTTGTGTAATGTTATGATGCTAAAATACCTTTAATAAGATCCTTTAGTATAGTGTTATCATTCTCATTTATTAATCCAATCCAATCCAAAGCTAAATCCAAGCCTAACATTACCAAGGTGACAAGGAGAGGTGGTGAAAGAATTTCCATTGCCAAAGAATCTTTGATCACACAATTGAATACATAAATTATTTTCTAACATAAAACTCTTGCTCTCATGGAAGGTAGAATTATTTGTTTTATATTCATTTGGTAGTTACTTATATTGTTCACTTTCTCTTTAAGTGTCTAGGCTAGAGGTGTAAGTTTCATTAGTGTATTTTTATTTGATTTTGACCATACTAACACCATGTTAATCTCCCTTCATGGATTCTTATTGATCACAGTTTTCTCTTTCGAGTGGCCTTATGTATCATTATTCCATGTATGTCACCTTGATGGGGCATCATCCATCCTAATTTACTTAACATCAATGAACGTATTTCTTCTTTGAAATACCATTACTTATTTGAGTTACAATGCCATTTAATAGAGGTAAAAAATGTCTAAAACTAAATTTTCTCACTTATTCCATAGTTAATATTATCTAATATCATTTAATTTCATCTAATTTATCTTATTAATCATATTAATTATTGGTATAACACCCCTTCATCCTTCATGACATATATAAACATTACCCTCATCCCACATCAACTAGTCATGTCAATATTCTTATATTATCATGTTTAATCTTACTTGTCTAATATTTTTTAATTTTAAATTAACTTCTACCTAACTCATACCTACCCTAAATTTATCCTAATAACCACTTGTATAACCATCTCTTAATCTTTATTAGTATTACTAATGTAATATAGAGGATTATACACTATAGAATCCTCCACCACCTTCTAACCTTCTAGATTATTGCTCTCTAGAGTCCTCTGAGGAATTTTCTATTCCTTGGAAATTCATTCTCTCCTTCAACATATACACAATCTCATCTCCATGAAAACCATGATATTTCAAAATAAAATATATCATTTCATTTTAACTATCATCAAGCTATCATAATCCATTCATGTTTTTCATGACTTGAATCTACACAAGGAAATCCAACATTCATCCAAGGAGTCTTATACTTGTTAATTGGGCACACCATACACATTTAGAGGTTGATTAAGTTGCATGATTAATGTATGATTACATATTTAATTTATTATTTTTCTTCTCTCTTTTTCTACCTTGCCCAATCCAAGGTATGTTCTAGATTGGGATAGTTGTAGGTGATGATATTCATTGTTACTTTAAGTCTTTGATTCCTATTCCAATATATTGCATATGAATGGGGATTATATGATGAGTATGCATACACCCAATAGGATAACCCCCTATTCCATTATTTTCATGGAAAAATTAATTATACCATTAGAGGTATAAGTTTTTAGTCTTCATGTTTATCTCCAAGGATGAATAAGAATATTTAAATGCACACCTCATTGAGTTAAAAAGTTTAGATGATCATCAGTTTATAGTTACACAAAACCATGTTTTATACTTGAATTTTATGTGTCACCATTATAATAATTATGTTCATGAGTTCCCTATCCAATTTTTTGAATTTATCTTAACACTAAAAAATAGAATTGATAAAAATAATTGAGAATTTATAAATTTAAACCTAACTATTTGGGGTCATGTTTGTCAATATATAAGATTTTCATAATGGATCTTTTTGTTTATATACCTTGTAGGGTAAGTAGTTTGATGAATATATGAAATATTTTCACCTCAAATGTTATTTCATATATATAAAACATTTCACACTACCCTCCCTCTTTGCATTAATAAAATCATCTATCTTTTTTTTTTCCATTTTTTTTTTATGGGATGGTTATCTAGCTACAATTTCATGTGACAAAACCTTTAGTGTAGAATATCATTCCATATGTTACTATTAAATTTTATAAATATTGGAAAAACACTCAAAATTATTGTAAAATATGATTTTCATTGTAATTTATATATTTAATATACACCTCATTCCATATATTTTATTGCAATCTTAGATGCTTTAGCCTATAACCTAGTCTAGAAGCTTGTCCATGGCAAAATCCATTTTTAGGTTCCCTCTAAGAAAAAAAATATATCATGATCTAACCAAGTAATATTATACACATAATTTATTACTTATTTATGATATCTTACATCTTATTTGTTTAATGGGACAAAGTTTATGGGATAGAAGCCTCACCCAAAAAAGATAAAAATATAAACATGGACACTATGAATAGTCAAGCTGATAAAATCAAGAAGAACCTCCACATCTCTCACCTTTTCCTAATCCTTGATGGTGAGACATCACATATTTTTAATCATTTTTATAAATATTTAAAATATAATGGAATATCCTAATCAACTAAGGAGTGGACTATTCTAAAATCAATCCAATTAAATGATTTAAATTCATAATTTTTTGATATAGTGTTGAATTATAAAAATGTGCTAAGTATAGAAAGTACAATTTTAAATATTAATTTTAAAATTAAAACATGAATAAGATATAACACTTATCTTTTTCACTGATTCATAAGTGGGTCTATTAAATCTAGGTGTAGAATAAGGTAGGATGATGTTCTGTAGGGATTCACCAACTTTTGAATATTAGCTCTCTAGTTGCATAGACACCACCATTAGATTATGGATATAAGAATTGACACTTATGTCCTAGTTTTGATTTTTTTGTATACAATTAATTACATGTATTTTTATATAAATTCCACCTTAACCTATTAGGATTAACTTCCACCTTTAAAATTATCTCTTTGTATTATGTGCACAAGTTATAAAAATCTATATGTATCTCAAAACTTAAGGTTCTCTGATTAGAGATGCCACCTTTTAAAATAAGGGTAAGTGGGATCAATTAAATTTGAGATAGCCTAAAATACATCTCTATTAATGAGTATTTATTACATATCTAATACTCTAAAAAAGGACTCAGACTGATGTAGTTCTCCCCCTTATGTGTGCTTGCATGATTATGTAATATGATATATGCGAGTGCATGTAGTGATCTATATTATAACTTGAAAAATACTTCTCAAGGGTTTATATTTTGTTACTTTAGACCTATAAAAAGACTAATCCTATGACTTATGTAAAAATATGAAATAATAGTCATATTTGTAAGCTTGATAGGTATTTTTCTTTATATAAGATAGTTGTGTTCTTGATTTATACTTGATGATAATAAATGGTATTTTATTTATATTTATACCACACATTTTGAAATGATCTCATATAAGGGTTAAAATATTACTATAGGATGACCCATACATGTCGAAATATTTGAAAATTTGACCATTTGTATTGGAAGGTAGTGTCTAGAGGAATATGAAGTTGTTGAAGATTTGTAACTTCCAAAGTAAGATATTAATCAGGTTCTAAGTATACTTTGGGATACATATGATCTAGGTAATAATAATATTAGGTTTACACTAAAAGATAAACATTTAGTCATAGTGAGATGGCAAACATAAAAATTTTGACAATGAAAAGGTCCTAAATTGAAGGGTGTATCCATGAGATATTTCTCAAGTGTACAAGACTATTTTATCATATATATTCAATATTTAGTACCCACACCCCCACCCTATAATCTAGTAATGTATAAGGATTGAATTTCTAAGTTTAAAGGAAATAATGCTTACCATGTTATACATAACACACATTTATTTGACTTGAGCCATGTTTGAATTTTTATTTATTATTTCAACTAAGAGCGTGTCACAATTTAATTAGTGAATATAATCTAAAAATTGACTAATTGAAATAATTGAATTAAAGAGAGAAAGGAAGGAACACACTTATGTTTTGATACAACCATGTTTCCCATTAGTATCTTACTTTTATAATGATGTTTCTTTATTGAATCATTTGAGAGAGCTTCAAAATTGAACTGTGGGTATGTGAAGAGGAGAATTAGAGGGTGATCATTTTGTAATTTCATACAAGGGTATATTATGCCAAGGAAATCAATATTATTGAATCTCAATCATAGAAATCAAGTGTATACATCTATATCAACCTACAAAATGGAATTAGTGGTAAGGCCATCGAGTGTGTTGAATATTGATCACACTACTCAAGGGAGCACATTGTTGTAGTCCTAAAAATCTCAATCATTGTAGGCAAATAATAAAAATAGAAAATCTTGAAAATTCAAAAAATAGAGTAAGAAAGTATTCAAAATTTAAAAAATAGATAAATAAATGATTCAAAAGGAAAAAATAGAGCAAAAAATATTCATAAGGAAAATTTAAACTAGGCAATGTTACAAAAATATCAATATGAAAAAGAAAATTTGAAAAAGGCAATAAATGCAATGCACTAAAAATTCAATTTTATAAATAGAGAAATTGGAAAATAAAAATTAAGGTAAATAAATAAACATGCTTAACAAATGGTTTATACCAAAAGAGATCAAAAATCAAGAGACACTTGACAAAGCTAAAGTTTTAAATGTGGTTGCAAAGAATACACTTTTTAATTTTTATATGCACACTTATGACACATTTGATTGAGTAAATGTTACTTATTTAACATTCCTCATAGATTTTTTTCTCATCTTGAGATCATTGGATAGATTATGAATTTTCAAACACTCAAAAAAATCAAAAAAATAAAGAAAATAAAGAAAATATAAAAGCATTCAAATGAATAAAAAATACAAATACTTAGCATTTACATATTTACTAAATTTTTCATATATTATTTAATTTATGTTAATAGATATAATATTATTTCCTTTATATACACGCATGTTTCATGGGTACCTAAGTGTGATACATGCATACATTAGATTCATTATACACAACCCTAAAAAATTTGTACTTTTCCTCTACCCTCTTGAAAACTACATTGGGGGCATTTTTTTCATTGATCATCATTGATACAAGTTACATTTTTTATGATCACTTTACATTATCATATTGGGATTATATACTAATGCTTACATATTACATAGTGTGCTATATATGTTATGCTACAAGACATTTTTCTAATGCACATATGAAGTAAATCATATGGTATGCTTATGGTAGCTACTTATACTTTACTTATTCATCTTATCACATGGCTTGCTAGAATGTATTTTTTATTTAATACCTTGTATTAATTTTGGAATATTTGAACATGTTACTTATTTTTTAGCTACAATGCCACTGAGTGTTGTTTATTTGATGTGTGTAAATTTTAACATGTACTATTCCTTGAGTGTGTGGTATTTAAACATGCCTCTTGTTTTTGGTCTCATTAAATCCCCTTATTGTGTTATATTAAGTGTTATTGTGTGTGCATTTAATTATTTCTTAATATTTTGCTTGTTACTTATATACATTTCCATGATCCATATCATGCATCTTAGGTATTTTTATGATGAGTGAATTCGAGCTTCATTGATACATATACTTAGACATGATACCACTATATGATTATTTAACACATGATTGATATAGATATAACATGGTTATATTATCCATTTGAGGTAAGTTAACTATCATGTTACATTCCACTCACCTAAAAAGGGGTGGCATATCAATGGGGTCATGTCATAGATGCATGAGTCCACATGCATACAGTTGGATTAATTGACATAAATTTATAAAATTTACAATATTTAAATATACATTTGTGTTAGAATCTTGTCCATTTGGCACTAATTTTCATAGATTTGAGATAGATTTTTATGACTTGTGATAGATATTATACATAGTTTATAGAGTAGAGGTTAAATTTTGATAGATACTTAGATTGAGACACATTATAGGCTTATATGCCATGAAAATACACCAAATCAAAGATACAAATTTATATTATATACACATTTATGCACTGACCTCACCGAGATGCTCTGATTGAGATTTATCTATTTGTATTAGTTAGCTCCCTTGAGTAGTATGATTGAGATTCAATGTACTAGATGGACTTAGCACTACTTCCATTTTTTAGGTTGAGATGGTTACACCATTTAACATGGGTGAGATTATATATATTATGTATTCATTTAAGTTTATGATTAAGATTAAATGATCTTGATAGCCTTGGTAAAACTCACTCTTAAACTATATTTGGGGCACAATAACCCCCTAATTCTCCTCTTCACATCTCCAATTCTATTTTTAACCTCTCTCCAATTCTTTAGCAAGGAATTATCATTACAAAATTAAACTACGAGGGGGAACATGATTCCATCGACACATAGGTGTACTCCTTTCTTGCTCTCTTTTCTTTCAAGTATTTACATTATTATTTTTTAGATTTATATGCACTAATTAAATTATAACATTCTCTTGGTTACAGGTAATACATAAACAAAAAATTAAAATAGGGATAAATTATAATCAAGGTGTTTTTTACACACCATGATACACATTTCTTTACTTTAAACATAACAATTTCATATGTATTCCTTATTAGATTAAGAGGGGGTGTATATACAAAATCTAGATTATATATGATAAACTAGTCTTGTATAATTAAAAAATATCACTCATGGATCAACCCTTCAATTTAGTACATTTTCACTATATAAAGGCTCATGTTAAGCATCTCATTATGCCTAAATGCTTAACCTATATTTTGACCATGATTTTGATTACCTAGATCACCTGTATCCCATAGTTTATTAAAACCTATTTAATATCCTACTCTAGTAGATAAATATATTTATAAACTTAATAATCTTACAAAAACTATCATATAGATTAGGATATTAACATCAATGCTAGTGTCTTAGGTCTAATGCTAATGTCTGAACTATACAATGGTAAAATTTACAAATATTTTGACATATATGGGTTGTAAGTTAGTATTATTTTAACCTTCCCATGAGATCATTTAAAAATGTGTGGTATAAATAAAATTTAAATGCCATTCATTGTCATAAATTATAAATCAAGCACACATCTATCTTATACTAATCAAAATCACCTCTCAAGCTGACAAAATTGCCCCATTCTTCCTTATTTAAAAATTAGGCATAGGATCAATCTTCTTACAAGTATAAAGCATTCAAAGAGAAACCCATGATCATTGTTTTTTAAGTTAAAAGCTATATCACTAATTTCACTTGCATATATCATATTGCATAAATTTGTACACACAACATAAGGGAGAGAACTACACCATTTTGAGGCCCTCTTTAGAGTATTGTCTATGTAGGTAGCAATCATTTATAGGGGGAATTTGAGATTAGATTGAATTAACTTGGGCCCACTAAACCTTATGTTTTAATGTGGCATGTCCTAATTGGAGGACCTAGGGTTTTGAGTTATATATATATATATATATATATATATATATATATATATATATATATACATATATATATATATATATACATATATATATATATATATATATATATACATATATATATATATATACATATATATATATATATACATATATATATGTATATATATATATATGTATATATATATATATATATGTATATATATATATATATGTATATATATATATATATATATATATATATATATAATATCTAAAACCTATGTGCATGATATGAACATACAATTTTCAAAGTGACAATGAACCTAATAGGTGTATGTGGAATATTAATAAAGAACCTATAATTCATTATAGAGAGAAGTGTCAAAATTATCATAGAAGTGTTAATGTTAGTTTCCATATTATTATGGTAGTGTATAGGCAACCAATGAGCTAATATTCGGAATCTAAATAATCCCTATATAACATCATCATGCCTTCTTCTATAACTACATTTATCATATCTTCATGTGCATCATTGAACAAGAAAAGTGTTATTTATTCTTCATTTTTTAGATTAAAATATTTTATTTCCATTTTAATTTATATATTTATAATATTTTATAATCCAACACTGTATCAAAATATTATGAATCTAAATTATTTAATTAGCCTACTTTTAGAATATCATATTCTTTAGTTGATTAGGTTATTATATTATCTTTTAAATATTTCCAAAAAGGGTTAAATTACATCTTACTAGTTTTGTGGGGTTATAATTGGGGGTATATGGCCTTACTCACCTACATTTATTCTTCATTGATGAGACCATACATATTTATATCCATAATGGGATAAATGAAGGGAGTTGTAAAAAATAAAATAAAATCAAGTGGTTCTCTAATTTCAAAATTAAAATATTTCTTAGATGTTTATGCTAAAATGATAACCCTCCCTTCTTACTAGTTCTAACTTGGTTAGCCATTTGTTGATCAAGGATGATTTTAATAATGGACCCCTAAAAATTACTATAAAATCTTAGAAAATTTTAGAGTTCAGGTATAATTCCATTGGTGAATCTTTGGAAAAATTACCATGTAGGTATAAAATCAACTGAAAAATTCTATTAGTTTTTTAAAAATACTTTTAAATATCTAGTGAATTAAATGTCATATTAAAATAAATAAATAATGGGGAAAAAATTATAGTTGAACCCCTTTTCCCAAACACATTCATGAGACAAATATGCTTGAGATGGAATAATGTTTATGATCAAGGGATACCCTAAGTTTTTTAGAATAACTATTTTGCTTTACCTTGTGAAATAGGGGTAGTCCAACCATTTTAAACAATTAAATAAATGAATAAATCCAAGTAAGGAGGACATGAGAGATAACATGAATAATAACTATTATAGACCCATCCCAAACCTAAACCCTAAGTACGCATGTGTGACTCTAAAAAAAGTCATCACCACATCAATGCCTAGACACATATTCATAAGATTTTTTAGGTCTTGTTGATCTCTTTACTAAACAAAAAATCCCAAACAAACACAAAGATCTTGTTGATCTCCTTATCAAACAAAAAATCTCATGTGATAACCAAATTATGTCTAATATTAAGTGTTTTAATATAAGATAAAAAAGGGTTTTCAATATTTGAGAAAAGATATGATGAAAAAAATAACATGGCAATAGTTTGAATCCCTTAAAAGATATGTTTAATTCATTAAAAGTGTGAAAAAAAATTGCAAATATTTAGGGTTTGTATTTGTTACTTGGATTGTACTTTATTTTTGGCTACATAAACTCCTCAGTGACCTCATTTTTTAATTATTTCTCACTTCATTATTCCGATTAAATATAGGGGTTATATTTCTTCCTTGGATTATACTTCATTATTGGCTACTTAGACTCCTCCTTGGCCTCTTCTTGTGATTATCACTCACTTCATGATTTCCATGACATGTAGGGCTTCTATTTCTTACTTGGATTGTACTTCATTTTTGGTTTTTTAGACTCCTCCTTGGCCTCCTCTTACAACTATCACTAGCTTCATGTTCCCACGACCATAAAGGAATAAAACTTTAATAAAAATGAAATTATATGAATTTCGGTTTTAAGGTTTCATAGTTCTAGGGTTTTAAGCAATTTGAAGCACTTATGTAGATTTATTTTATAATAGGTAATTTTTTTTAATTAAAAAACCAATGGAGAAAGAGGTTAGAGGATGAGAAGTTTAAAGTTAAGATCTTAAATTTGTCATTTTTAAGTACTAAATTTGATGGCCATAAAACTTAGTATAAATTGTGTACAAACCTCTATAAGTGTCTCAAAATACCAACCAAATAATATAATAAACTTAGTATAGAAAAAATTCTGACAAAAAATTAGAGTATAGAGCATAAACCAAATATGAGGCCATATGGAAAGACAACTATCAAAAGTGAGGATGGCATAAATTAAAAAAATATTCAAAACATTTTCATAGTTTTAAAATTATAAACTATAATAAGGTTTGCCAAAATATCTTAAGCATATATATAACAAACCATGTCAACCAAAATATAATTTTTAACTTCAACATTTAAAACAATATATAGTATGAAAAACTCTCTACAATTTGTTAAGGTTGGGTGTGTTTTCAAAACTGTGAGCCTCACAGTCGATTAATCTATATCTTCTTTATTAGGGATGTACAATAGTTGTGAAGGCTATCAAATCAAGTCATCAAGTCTTCTAGCTAGTGGCTCATGTTTAAGCCTTGCCAAAATCTATAATAAGTATATGTAACATGATTAAGATTCAATATGAACCTAAGGGAGAGGTTGAAATCAATAAAAAAAATTGTTATCCTTCATGTCCCAAAAATATGGTTATCTAGGACTCTTTTTGTGTAGTAAAAATGGTAAGATCATGTGTAGTACTTAGTATAAATTAAGTATAAACCTCTATAATTATCTCAAAAGACCAACTAAATAATATAATAATCTATGTATAGCAAAAATTATGACAAAAAAATAGAGTATGAGTATAAACTGACTATGGGGCCATAGGGAAAGACAACTATAAAAAGTGAAGATGACATAACTGAAAAAATATTCAAAACATTTTCATAATTTAAAAATTATAAACTATATAATAAGGTCTACCAAAATGTCTCAACCATATCCTTATTGGCCTTTCAAATATATTTTATTTTAATTAACCAACCATGTCAAATAAATCATAACTATTACCTTAAGTTCATTGTGTCCTAAGTGGTCCTTAACACATTTGTAAAAATGATTAAAATAAACACACTCTTCCTTTTATATGGTTTTAATGACTAAAAAACTTAATAATAAATTCACACATGTGATAAAAGGTTGATATGTTCTCAAAATCTATGAAATGAGTAATTTTGGGTTACTCAAAAATATAGTTGAAATGATCATAAGGCTATGTTGCATTTATTCATTTTGTTTTTTGTGCATTATTTAAAATAAGTATATTCCATGTCATTATTTCTTATAAGAAATCAATTTCTTGTTTGTTCAAAAGAAGTATGTGGTAAAGACCAATACGTTAATATAATAAACTAAATATAACAAAAATTATGACAAAAAATTAGAGTATATAGTATAAATGGATTTCAAGATGAGCTTGAGGGAGAGGTTGAAATCAACAATGTTTTTTTTGTTTATCCTTTATGTCCCAAAAATATGGTTCTCCAAGACTCTTTTTTTGCAGTACATACAAGAAGATCATGTGCAATAATTAGTATAAATTGAGTACATACCAAAACTCACACTTTTGACACTATTGGTCAATCTAATAGACTCAAAGAAGTTTATGTAACAAGGTATTGATTCCTTGAGGTTGTATCCTCTATAAGGTCCACCTTGAATTAAATTAAAAAATGTATCTCTTCAGTGATTAGAGATCATTTTCCTTAAGATAAAATACTATAATCCATAGTTGTGGTGTACCTTCAATATTGGAAAAATGTTAGCTCATCATATTTTTAAAATAAAATCAAAACCTTGGACCAACACTTATGCAAGAGTGTAGAGTTGAATGGTGAACAAATTGAAGGAATTTTAGATTTTCCAAAGCTAAGGGAGGGTCTATTCAATTTACCACAAAATTTTTGGAATAAATTAAAGTTTTAGAGTCTGGACCATGCTTTTGAAGATGGCTCAATCACTAGACTATGGACTACTTTAAGTTTGAGTGAAATACTATATGATTGTATCTCAAAATATTTTAATCTTCCTAATTTATGCCAAACAATGATTTTTAGCTCAATGTAAGATAAGATAATTTTTAGTGCATTGTAATTTTTAAATTCAAATTTAAGAAACAAGCTTGATAATAATTTGGATACTTGCTTGAGGTTATATACAACTAGATACAATGTCCTTGAGTTTCCATTTGATATAGCTCTGTAAATTTGGTAGGTTACATCTAAAAGAAGAGGACTAACTAATAACTCTTTAAACACACTAAACTCATAGAGTTTTTTAGTACTAGATCCGAGTCCAAAACTTTTGAATAAAAAGTAATTATCAAGAACAAAATGAAAAAAATTGACATGTTAAAATTTGAAATTTAGGCATCTAAAATCTAAGGTTGGTCAGGGAAAGACAATATATTTTGTTATCCCCAATAATTTTCTATGGATTCATGAATCCATATTACATGTTGATAATTAATATTGGGTGACTCTAATTTTGATGGAAAAGTGCTAATACTTGATTAGAAAAACTTATATTTTTGTGTTTTGTTTGATTAAGAGAACGTGTCTATAACATTTGTAAACTCTATTATAGAGATGCATAAGTATAGTATGGTGTTCCCTTATTATTTTATACCAAAATTATTTGATTTATCTCTAGTGTAATGAACTTTAAGTATCTATATTGGACAAATAGTCTCACTTCCACCAATATCTTGCATAAATGTCTAGAAAATTTGATAAAATTGTCACATATGTATTCAAACAACTTTCATTAATCCCACAAGTGACATATTAGACCAACATTGAATTTTTATTTGGCCCTTCAATATGTTAGTTCCAATTTCACTAAAAATAGGGTAACATTGATCCCCATAGCTTTAATTCCATCTACACCACATTCAATGCTAGAAATAAAATATACATTAGGTTTAATAGTTTGGGATGTGAATTCATTTGTGTCATTAATCTCATTTAACAATACCTAGTTTTTTAAGCCTTGAAGACAAATAAATTTCAACTTACACATTTATAATTATAGTTTTAGTTATTTATTGTTAATGTTTTTAGTCATTAAAACTATATAGAAGGAAGAACATGTTTATTTTACTCAGTTTTATAAATGTGTTAAGGACTACTTGTGACTTAGGACATAATAAGCTTAAGGTAAATAAGTATGTGGTAAAGACCAACCAAATAATATAATAAATTGAGCATAGTAAAAATTATGACAAAAAATTAGAGTATAGATTATAAATAATAAACTAACTATGGAGCCTTAATGTAGTACTTAGTATAAAATTTAGGATTTTTTATAAGTTATGGGGATAATCTAAAAGTTAAATAATGAACGATGCACTAATTAAATACCTCAGTTATCAAATGTATGTATATGTGAATAAGATTTCAAATAATATAATCTAACCTATCTAATAGAGTAAAGCCTATAGAAGAGGCAATCTCTTGAAGGAAAGATTTTTGATTCTATCAAAGTGTTTTATCAATCTCTTGATATCTATTTTATATCTCTATAGCTAAAAATAGGTAAAAAGAAATGAAATGAAATGAAATGAAAATAACCAAAATATGGAAAAAAAAATGTAAATGAATATAGAACAATGAAAATAAAAATATAAACACTATTATAACTAAGAGCAACTAAATCAACAAACTAACATACTCATAATTCAATGTCAAATATCATAGTTTAATGGTTGATCTTAGATTAGTATTTTGAGAGACTTACAGAAGTTTGTACTCAATTTATACTAAGTATTGCACATGATCTTACCCTATGTATTTCACAAAAGTCCTATAGAACCATATTTTTTGGGACATGAAAGATAACCAAAAAAAACATTATTGATTTCAACCTTTCTCTTAGGCTCATCTTGAATCTTGATCATGTTGCATACATTTATTTATTTATTTTGGAAAGGTTGAAACATGATCCACTATGCAAAAACAACTTAATAAAATTATTATATTAAAATAAAATTAATTACTAAAACATTAAAATCCATGTGCATTTTTATAATTGTTCAGTAAATCATTTAAACATTATTCTATAGTAAATAAAATACTACCACGTATATGTCAAAACTACCAAAAATAATATCAACATACTTCAAAATATCATGACAATATTTCATAGGTACTAAGTATTAACAAAATTTTCAACACAAGAATTTAACCAGAATTTATATCAAAAACTAAATATATCAAAGGGGCACCCTTATCAATCAAGTACTTAGTATACTCCATAGAAATATAGGGAATTTCAATAAATAATCTTGAGTCCCCTCCAAAATAATCTACCTCCAACTTAACCTTTTTTTACATTCTAATCTCCATGAGTTGTGTTGAAAGGCTACTAACATGTTTCCTACTAGAAGAAGCAACTTTTTCAGGCTCAAGGGATGGAATATTAGTGTTAAGTGGAATAATTTCATTGGGATGCAATTTTTTAGTTACTTCAAGAATATTTTTATGTGGCTAAGGCAATGGAACATTTTGATTAGTAGGTGAAATGGAAGCATGCATGTGTTGAGAGGTCTCATTTGGAGTGACTCATTTGCAATGATGATTCCTCTAATGTTCTCCCCTTCATCCTCTATTTCCATGTAAATATAAATATTTAGAATGCAAAGAGTTTATAACATTCTAAAAGGTAGGGTTAGTGGCATTGAAATTTAAGGAAATATAGGTTCCCCCATTAAATGGGATAGGAAATGTGTTAGTAACCATATGAACATGAAATAATCAGCCACCTCGAGAGCTACCCTATGAAAGGATACCTTGATTATGGTGATCCTCATCACGACCCCAAACATCTCTACCTGAATTACTTGAACTTGGATTCTAGCTTACATCTAATAAGGTATGTTATAATAAGAATTTTATACAACTGACCTCAAATACTTCTTGATTTTCATGACGTTAAAAATATAATGCATCAAATTTTTAAATTTGAAATAAAATGCAAATAATACCTATATAACCATCATTATGCATATAAATTAATCATTCCATGTTATTTACAATCATACTAAAATAGCAACTACCATCCTAAGAAAACCATGCATTATTCTTTCACAATCCTCATACCACTTTCAAGAAAATGGTAAATAGGTCATAATAAAATGCATAAAACTAAAATCCATAAAAATTTATGGCCCTATGAGTTTCATATATGTATATTTATAAAAATACATGCAATTCTGTCTTCAAAAATATGAAACCAATATTTCTAATTTTGACCATGCCAAATAATCAAATACTCATTTTAAACAAAATTTCCTTAAACATTTCAAAAAAATAAAGACAAACCACTATGTCAAAACTAATCATTTATATACTCCGTTTTATCTTCAACAAGCTTTCTCAAAACCTCAATGTCCAATTTTCATATATGTATGTATGTATGTGTGTATATGATAAGGACCACCTAGGACACAATAAGCTTAAGGTAATACTTATATTTTGGTTAGAATGATTTTTTAATTGAAATAAAAAAATATTAGAAAGGCCAATTATGGATATGGTTAAGACATTTTGGTGGGCCTAATTATATAGTTTATAATTTTGAAACTATGAAAATATTTTAAATATTTTTGTCACCATTTATAAAACTAAGTAAAACAAACATGATGTTCCTTCTATATGGTTTTAATAACTAAAAATAATAATAATAAATAATTTTTAAACTTAATTTATATTTTATTTCTAGCATTGAATGTGGTGCGGGTGTAATTAAATCTATGGGTATCAAGGTTGAGATCTTGCCCTATTTTTTATTTCTCAATCCTCATGCCACTTTCAAGAAAATGGTAAATAGGTCATAATCAAATACATGAAACTCAAATCCATAAAAATTCTTAGCCTGATGAGTTTCATATATATATTTCTAAAAATACATGCAGCTGTATCTTCAAAAATATAAACCCAATATTTCCAATTTTGACCATGTCAAATAATCAAATACTTATTTTGAATAAAAGTTCCTAAAACATTTCAGTAAAATAAAGATAAAACACTATGTCAAAATTGATCATTTATATACTCTAAATTATCCTCAACAAGTTTTCCCAAAACCTCAATGTTCAATTTTCATACACACACACATATATACATATATATAATGTGTGTATATACATATAAAAACATATGTGTGTGTGTGTGTGTGTGTATGATAATTGAACATTAGGATTTTGAGAAAGCTTGTTGAAAATGTGTGTGTGTGTGTGTGTGTGTGTGTGTGTGTGTGTGTGTGTGTGAGAGAGAGAGAGAGAGAGATAGACCGAGACCACCTAGGAGACAATAAGTATAAGGTAAGAATTTTATTTTAGTTGGCATGGTTTGTTAATTGAAATAAACAAATATTTGAAAGGTTAATATGGATATAGTTAAGACATTTTGGTAGACCTTAGTTTACAATTTTAAAACTATGAAAATATTTTGAATATGTTTTTTAGTTATGTCATCCTTAATTTTCATAGTTGTCTTTCCCTATGGCCCTATAGTTTATTATTTATACTCTATACTCTAATTTTTTATCAATTTTTTTGTTATACTCAATTTATTATATTATCTAGTTGGTCTTTACCACATACTTCTTTTAATAAAATAAAAAACTAATTTCCTCTGAGAAATAACGGCATGCAAGATACTTCTTTTAAACAATGCAAAAAGAACAAAATAAATAAATACAACAGAGACTCATGGTCATTTCAACCATATTTATGAGTAACCTAAAAATACCCATTTCATATATTTTGAGAACATATCAACCTTATATCACATGTGTGAATGGAATAACTATGTGTAGTCAAAATGAGTGAAAGAAAAAAAAAATCCTTCAAGGAAAATATTTGTATATATACGCAAATTTTTTAAGAAATGAACATGCACAATTTTTTGAGCAAACATCTTTAAAGAAATGCTTTTCACAAAACTTATTATTATGTTTATGATCATTTCAACCATATTTGTGAGTAACTTGAAAATACCCATTTCATATATTTTGAGAACACATCAACCTTATATCACATGTTTGAATGGAATAACTATGCATATTCAAAATGAGTGAAAGAAATAAAATCATTTTTTTTAAAGAAAATATTTGTAGATATATATAGAATTTATAAGAAAACTAACATGCACAATTTTTTTAGCAAATATTTTTAAATAAATGCTTTTCATGGAACCTTTTATTATATTTATTCATTTTAAGATAGATGATTATGCATACAAAAAACTCTTTTCAAAACAAAAGAAACAAAAATCCTTACCTTTCGATCAAAAGTAAACCATCTTAGAAATTGTTTGCACCTTCACTTATAGCCTCTCAATCCAATCTCTCAACTACCAAGGCTTCACTTCCACCAATAGCTTACATAAATGGATAGAAAATTTGAGAAACTATCACATATGTATTCAAGAAACTTACACTAATCCTATGGGTGATGTGTTAGACCAATATTAAACGTTGCCTTTAGGTCACTCAATATTTTGACATGTATTCACTAAAAATGGGGGAAAATATCAACCTCAGTCCTTATAACTTTAATTCCACCTACTTCACATTTAATGTTAGAAATAAAATATACATTAGGTTTGATAATTATTTAGTATTAGGTTTTTTAGTTATTAAAACTATATATAAGGAAGAGCATATTTATTTTACTTCGTTTAATAAATGGTGCCAAAAAATATTTAAAATATTTTCATAGTTTAAAAATTATAAACTATATAATAAGGTCTACCAAAATATC
The DNA here is from genome assembly GCA_037957365.1 of Torreya grandis. Classification (NCBI taxonomy): domain Eukaryota; kingdom Viridiplantae; phylum Streptophyta; class Pinopsida; order Cupressales; family Taxaceae; genus Torreya; species Torreya grandis. Next base: position 1,320,517 of record JARHVA010004853.1, read on the forward strand.
TTAATCATATCCATATTGGCCTTTCAAATATTTTTTTAATTTAATTAACAAACCAAGACAACCAAAATATAATTATTACCTTAATTGTATTGTGTCCTAGGTGGTTTATATCATATACACACACACACACACACACACACACACACATATACATACACACATATATATATATGCATATATACCTAGCAATTCCAAACTAACCCTACATATCTCATATAATTCCCTGGTGAATCAAAACCATACATGCATAGTAACTATGGTGAATCTGTGTCCCAAAATAAGACCAAGTATAATTTATAAGGTGATTCTAAACCCATGGATAAGAAATTTTATAAATTGAGGCTATTTGACCTATGTATATTTTCATAGAAATAGCCATTTTCAAAATTTTAAAAAAAACTACTTATAGCCTTTTGGCTATAAATAACCTCCAAAATTTTCCTTGTTGTTGATATAAGTTTAGGAAAATCCAATAAAACTAGTGTTTACTAAGCCTAACAAGAAGTGTAATTATACCTTATCTTGTAATGATTAATTTTATCCTATTATTATTTTTTAATTTTTTAATGATTATGTTTTCTCTGATCACCATTTTGCATATTTTATTCTCTTATTTTTTCCTTCACTGCAAACTCAAACATTACTTGCCACATAGACTAACTAGCTTGATCATTTCCTGTCAAATAATCATTAGTGCATATGCAAGTGAAAGTGAAGTTAATCTAAAAATCAATCCTAACTCAAAAAAGATAAATCAGCTAACTATAATGCTAATAATACTTGGATAATTAGGTTCATCACCAATATGGATTTGCTAAATCTACCAAAGGGATCTCTTATCATATAATATGGCTAGAAAGGGTTCCAAAGCCTCTAGTCAAGAAACACCACACAATAACTCTAGCTATGTCTATAATACAATAATAAATTAAATATAATCTTGTGTTCACTAAATATTATGGCATAAATAGGGGACAAATATAAGTAATAAACATGTTAAGTAAAAATTTAATCAAGTCAATGTAGAGGTAATCCTAAGCAAGGAGAGACAATATATTTGTTAGCCATCATTTATGCAAATCTATCTACTAAATTTAATATTAAGATTCAGGAATACTTACCTTAAAAATGAACCCATAAAGTCTTAAACTCTTCCTTAGCCAATGGTGCTTTGAAAGATGTTGTTATGTATTTTTGAATAAGATAAGGATTGACAATGGACTATAGTCTAGCCAAGGACCTCTTAGTGAATCTCAAGCTTTCACAATACAAAATTTATCCTCCAAGAAGCATGAAACCTTAAGTAATGACTCCTCAAGTAGAATGGTAGAGTGCAGACCATAAAGAATCATAAATGAATGATTCTCTTTATTGGAAATGAGGTGAAAAGGAATATATATTGCCTAATTTTATCCTAAGCCCTTTCAAAAATTTAGTTGATATAGTCATCCTAGTTGACCTTGTTAGGTGATAAATAGAGCCATTAGGTCCCAAACTAAGTCAGCCTGGGCTAACTCAATCTCGTAACATGCATTATTCCTAAAACTAGGTCAACCTAATTGAGTGTGTTCATAAAATGGTAAAAATGGGTTTTGCTTAGGTGGGGGCTATTTGAGCAGTGAATTGTTTAGAGAAGCATGTGAATGAGGTGTCAAATATTAGGGAAATGTGTGAGATGGACTTGTGCTAGTTTTAGGTGGTGGTATAGGGAACAATAATCCTATAAAGCACCAAAGGTCTATCCACCCATTTCCTAGGGCACCCTTTAATGCATGCACTTAGAGAGATTGAGACTTGATGGGTTCTTGTAAGAGAGAAAAATTAGTAATTGATAAAGTTTTAAAATATTGTATGTATATATATGCCCCACTCTAAGCTCATCACCTATCACACATTTGTAATATGGGATGGTGTTTTTAGAAAAGAACATGGAAACACATAATGTTAAGATAAATAAATTACATTATAAGCATAAACTAAAATGACAAATAAGGAAATAACTAAAATAAAAAAAGTAATATATACATACCTTGACTTCCCTTTATCATTGAATGGTTGTTTACTATGTTTTTAGTTTTGATCCTAGAAGGCACATAGATTGCTTTCAACAAACCCTAAGGATACAAAACTAAAGATCAAAAACAAAAAAATGTAAGGAAGTCAAAATAGATGAAATTTGTAGGCATGACATACTTGGAAATTTGGTAAGCTAAGGTGATAATTTTTAATTTAGAACCAAGATGACCAAGCCAAAGTTAGATTAAATTGGGTTAAAAAAAAATCCAAGGATACTAGATGATTGGAAAACTCAAAAAAAAAATGTGTTCCTTAGGAAAGAAAATTGATAAACTAAATCAAACCCAAGATGTGTAAAAGTAATATGATAAGTCTAACATCAATGTTTAAATGAGTAACCAACCAAACTTTAGACAAAGATGGAAAATAAACATAAATTAAAACAACATTCATAAATGAGAAGTAACAATCCCAACTCATTCATCAATGGAAAAAATTATGTGAAGTAAAAAATTGGTGAGTGAGAAGTAATAATCTAAACTAACTCAACAATGGAAAAAGTAAAAAATAGATAAACAGACATAGTTGTCTACAAAAATAATGATAAGTGATTTTTAAAATTTTAATTAAAACTAATGAAATTATATAAATGTAAGGCAATGGTGTAAAGAAACACTCCATAGTCACTCAGGCATACTCTAATGTTCAAAAAATAGATAAAACCAAACAAAGTAATGTTAGCATGTTTTGGGATGTGAAGAAGAGGAGATATAAAAGTGGGGAAACATATTTAAAATTAAACTTGCCTATCAAAGGGGGATGAAATGGGTGGTGGGGAAGATGTAGGCAAAATTGGGGTACAGAAACTCTTTATCCAAGTCAATAGAGAATGCATAAAAGAGAACACATTAAGTTTAGAAGTATTCCAAGTGTGGATTTTGGTAAGGTAGTGAATAGTAATTTGGCCATGGGAGGAGATTTGAACCATATGAAACCAATGAATGTGGATAACATTAGAAATAGGCTAGAGGTATGGAATATTGTGCATACAAGGGGTTAACTAATTTCATAGATCACATATGTGGATATGATATGTATATTTTCAAATAATTTTTAAAAAATTGGGTTGATCAGGGGGTAAAAATTAAGAACATAATTGTTGAAATCATAAATGAGTTGATTTCTAATGTTAAAGGACTTCAAATTGAAGAAAACAAGTACATCAAGTTGACTACAAATCTAGAGCAGGAAAAGGAGAATTTTCTTATTGGAGATGAAAATCTTATGGTGTTCCAAGCCAAATTCAAAAGAGAATACTTCCCTATTCCATTTGATGATGTGGTGGAGCAAATAATAAAGTATGTAACTTTGGATGGTAGATATAAAGTGGTTCATTATTACCATCTCCCTTTTCTCAATTATATGAGGCATAAAATTCTTGTGAGTATTCTATTTTATATCTTGTATTCCCTAGAGCATTCAATCAAGGAAGTCCAAATGGGTAAGAAATCAGAGCCATTACACCATGTTATAATTTTCCTTATATATTTTTTTCGAAGCTCAAAACCCTTCTCTGTAGTACCCAATTGCTAAAAGGGAAACTGTCAAGATCAATGTCTAAGCCTTTGTACCTTATGTTGCAGATTAATATCTAGTAACATTATTATTGTTAGTATTATTGTAAGTAAGTATAGATATTTATTGAGAGGTAAATATAAAATGGGTGAGTTAGTTTATATTATCATAAATTAATACTTACGATTATATTATTATTGGTATATTATTGTTGTATAGGTAGATTATTAGAGTGGGTTGAGAGTTTGAAGGGATATGGAAATCCTTTATTATAGGAATTAGAGTCCTATATATTTGTAATGTGATCCTGTATGAAATATATACTTTAGATTTTAATATTATTTATATGTTTCATTATTTCTAAGTTCTCTCTATTTCCATATCGAATCTATGCAGAATTGAACCAACTTTATCATCTAGTATTAGAAGAGAATGAGATTTTGAGAGGTTGTAGGGGAACAACCCATGTAATTCATGGTTTCCCCTTTAGATGTGATTTTTTAATCACCAAGTTTTTAATATAATATTTATGTTAATTCTACCATATTGAAAAGTTCTCTATGTGCATTCTCATCACCCAGTGAGCACTACTTTGTCAGTGTAGAAGTATTATCTTAAGATAACTACAACCATGTTTTCTTAGCATCGAGCTCTAGGAATGCTTTGATCAAACCAAGTTATATTTGATGTCACATCATCTTATTTCATCCAACCAATTTTCATTATGATGGGTCCTTCTCTGTGTATGCACTATCTTCTAGATTTTTAGATTCTCTCTAGTCCATGTTTATAAGTCTGATCTAAATAATATGCAAAAGTTATTAACTTGAGACTCAATATTTATAAAGTTAGTGTTGTACCTTTGTATTGTCAATATCAATTTCATCTCCTAATTTTTAGATGAATTGATAAAAATAGAAGTCAATATACTCATGATTGACACTCTTATTATTATCCTAAAATTTTTACATATGGCTTGCACCTTCATGCAATTTGGAGATTCTATAGTTTATAATATCAATATTGATGGGCTCTCATTATATTGTTCTAATACAACATATAATCTCAATATTGTAGGGCTCTCATCTTCGATGACCAAGCAATCATATAGCCTCTAATTACTATGATGGCTTAGCATTATACTCTATGTCAACCACCAAAACCTACTATGCATGCTATTAAATCATATCAAATCCTTTTGATATCAATTCTAAGCTCTATCTATAGTCTTTCAATGCTTATTTATGTCTACTATAGTTTCAAGTACACCTGTGTTCCATCATCAATATTAATGGTAATAACATTGGATACTGCTACATCCAAGCCTAACATCTATTTGTATTGAGATTTGGAGTCAAGTCTCAAGCCAACTCAAACTCTTTGAATGTGTCTCAAATAGATATTAGTTTATTAAACTTTTACGTCTTGTTTATATTTATTTATGTCAATTCATTTTTAGCTATTTTATTTAGATTCTTTATCTTTATTTAGCTTAGCATTAATAAGTTTTTAAAAAATTGTCATAGGTAATTTAGGTGAAAATCATTTTAAAGTCTTTAGATTTAGTCATTTAATTGGGTTTATAAGATTCAAAAGTGTCTTATGAGCCAATAAGTCATTATAGTTAATTATTTGTGTCTTTTAGAGTTAAGTTAAGTTGTCCAAAATAGTATATTGTGTTGGGGATCAACCAACAATGTTGATTACACTTATGAAAGTAATTAAACATGGAATTAAATCAGAATGATAAGTAACTAGAATCAAAAAATAGAAAAGAACAAGAGATACAAGAAACCACCCTGAAAACTTGTATTAAACTCTTTACAGAAGGAATATAATTGAAGAAACTTCTTTTCTTCCACACCTCTCTCAGTACAGATCTCTCTCTAGATCTCTTTCCCTCAAGAGCTCTCTATCTCAAGTACAATCAACTCCAACAACCTAGAATGATTCACATATACAATTATGTACTGTTCTCTCAACATTTTCCAATACACTACAATAAGCTAAGAAGATCTGTCCTATTATATAATAATTAGGAAACATGAGCATGCATTTACAACCAATAGTTATGCCTCTTAAACAAGGGCTCTAAAATAGTCTTACTAATAATAGAGATGTGGACTTAAGACTATCACTTAATCCTAACATGCAAACACTCAGTTCTATCCATGGAAATAGCTTTTTGGACGCACAGGTAACCGATATCAGTTCATGCCTATTTGTCTGTGACCGACGTCGGCCGATCTCTATTGACACTGGCATTTCTTGAACTACTCCTAATCGACGTCAGTCGCTCCTAACTGACGCCAGTGACTATGTAAACCTGCAACTTCTTAAATTGCTCACTTGGTGAAGCTTTTAGCTCCACACCTTAACAATCTCCCACTTGGAGATAAACAGCTGCACCAGTACCTATACAGCAACATCTTCTAGCTCCTCCATCTTCAACTCAATCATGAAGACCAACAGAAGTTGAATGAAGATTCAACTTCTCCTTTGTAACCGACTTGGTTAACATATCTGTATGATTCTTATCTATATGTATCTTCTCTAGCTTTAACTCACCATCCTCCAATACCTGTCTTATGAAGTGGTACCTAAGCTGTATATGCTTTGTTCTTGAATGAAAGGCTGAATTTTTAGCCAAATGAATTGCATTTTGACTGTCACTATACTATCTGCAACTCTCTTGCTCCTTTCCTAGCTCTTCCATGAACCATGTCATCCATATCATCTCTTTGCTAGCCTCTATGACTGCAATATACTCTGCTTCTGTAGTTGACAAGGCAACAACCTTCTGCAACTTTGATATCCAGCTAATCGCCATTCCACAAATAGTGAAAACATATCCTATGGTGCTCCTCCTACCATCCAAATCACCTGCCATATCTAAATCTACATAACCATGTAGAGAAGTATCTGAACCTCCATAGCACAAATGCCTACTGCTAGTTCCTCTCAGATATCTAAGGATCCACTGAACTGCTTTCCAGTATTCCTTTCCTGGAATGGCCATATACTTACTTACAACTCCCACTGCTTGGGCAATATCTGGTCTAGTACACACCATTGCATACATTAAACTCCCTAATATAGAAGAATATAGAACTCTACTCATGTACTCCACCTCATCATATGAATTAGAACATTGTTCTTTACTCAATTTAAATGTCTAGCCATAGGTGTGCTTACCAATTTTGCATCCTGCATATTGAACCGTTTCAACACCTTGTTCACATAATCCTCTTGAGACAAAATCAACCTATGATTTTTCTAGTCTCTCTTAATACTCATTCCTAGGATTTTCTTTACTGCTCCCAAATCCTTCATGGCAAATGTGTGAGCTAATTTCACCTTAAGCTCAGAGATATCCTACATGTGTGATCTTGTAACCAGCATATCATCTACATACAACAATAGAATAATATATCTACCATTATCCAATCTCTTAAAATACACACAATGGTCAGATTGACACCTACTATAGCCATGCTCAGTCATAAACCTATCAAATCTCAAATACCACTGTCTAGGAGCTTGCTTGAGGCCATACAAGCTTTTCTTCAATCTGCACACTAACTTCTCCTTACCTTTGACCTTAAATCCTTCCGATTGATCCATATATATTTCTTCATCCAAATCTCCATGAAGAAATGTTGTCTTAACATCAAGCTACTCAAGATGCAAATCCTCAATAGCAACTAAAGACAATACAGTCCGTATAGAAGTCATTTTAACAATAAGGGAAAAAATCTCACCAAAATCAATACTTAGTTTTTGTGCAAATCCTTTCACTACCAATCTGGCCTTATATCTCATCTGTCCATTCTCACCTTCCTTTAACTTGTAGGTCCATCTATTCTTCAATGTCTTCTTACCAGCTTGAAACTCAACCAAATCCCATGTTTGGTTCTCTTTCAAGGACTCCATTTCCTCAACCATGCCATGCTCCCACTGATTCTTGAATTCTACCTATATTGCTTCTTCAAAACTCTTTGGTTCTCCATCATTAGTTAGCAATAAATAGAATAATGAAGGAGAATATCAAATTAGAGGTTTACTTACCCTTTTTGACCTCCTGATGGGCATCTGAGACTCAATCACAACACGCTGTCCACCCAAATTCTCTGACAGTGACTAACCTCGGTCACTTCTAGGCTTGTAACTGGCCGATGTCAATTTTTCCTGATCGATGTCAGTTCCTATCCTATCAACATCGATCTCTGTATGACCGACATCAGTTTATGTTCTACCGATGTTGGTTCCTGCATGGCCAATGTCGGTCTCTGTGTTTTCCTTTCTGTGATTAATTTTTCCCACGAGCTCATTTTGGATCGTCACCTCATCCAATTCTCCATTGCTCTACCCAGATTGATTCAGCTTCTTCAGCTGATCACTATACATCACTTTTTCATTGAAAACAACATCATGGCTCCTAATTATCTTGTTAGTTCCTAGATTCCAAAACCTGAATCCAAAATCATCAGAGCCATAGCCAATAAATGTGCACCTCATAGACTTAGCATCTAGCTTCTTTCTATTTTCCTTATCAACGTGCACAAAGGCTTCACAACCAAAAACTTTGAGAAATGAGAGATCTACCTTTTTACCTATCCATGCCTCTTCTAGAATTCCATCATCCAGAGCTGTAGAGGCTCCTCTATTAATCAAGTACATTACAGTGTCAACAGCTTCTGCCCAAAACTCTAAGGGCAAACCAGCATGCAATCTCATACACCTTGCATGCTCCATTATTGTTCTGTTCATCCTTTTAGCAACTCCATTTTAATGAGGTGTCCTTGGAACCATCCTTTGCCTACAGATTCCATGCATTTAACAATACCAGTTGAAATTATAGCTACAAAACTCACCACCATTGTCAGATCTAAGGCACTTCAATCTTTTACCTGTTTCATTCTCAACCATAGCTTTCCAAATCTTAAAAGTCTCAAATACATCAGATTTCTTCTTAATACAATAGGCCCATACCTTTCTTGTAGCATCATCTATGAACAAAACATAGTACTGTGATCCTCCAATAGAAGCAACCTGAGCCAGTGTGAACAAACTATAACTTATGCTTCTTCTTTGTTGACCCAGTCTTGAGAAAACTCACTCTCTTCTATTTCCCAAAAACACAGTGCTCACAAAAATCCAGATCTATGCTTTTCAAATCTAAAAGCTTGCCTTTTGACTTAAGAATTGACATTCCCTTCTCACTCATGTGGTCGAGCCTAGAGTGCCACAATTTTGCATCCACATCTGAAGTAGATAATACAAAAGGAGAATTATTAGTAACATAATTACATAAATAGAGAGTACCTACTCTCTTACCTCTGGCCATTACAAGTGCACCCTTGGTCACCTTCCAAGATTCAGCTGTGAGAGTTACTATACAACCCTCATCCCCTAACTTTCCTACAGAAATCAAATTCCTCTTCAAGCTAGGAACATGCATGACGTCTCTCAACACCCATGTGTTTCCATTCTACATTTTCAGCTGCACTTTTCCTTTGCCAATAATTTTACAAGGCTCATCATCCCCTAAATACACTATTCCAAAATCTCCATGGATATAGTCACTAAAATATTCTCTATTGGGGGTAGCATGAAAAGATGCACCAAAATCTAAAACCCAAGATTCTATATTATTATGCAAAGAGAATATAAGAGCATCTTGTGCAATACCTACAACCTTTGCTTCTTCCTTTCCTTCGTGTTGATTGTCCTCCTTAGGCTTTGACCAGCAATTTTTGCTTATGTGCCCAATCTTTCCATAATTCTAGCATTATGGCTTCCTGACATTTCTAGATTTGGATCTACCTCTCACCTTTGACTTAGACCTTGATCTCCCTTTCTTGCTCTTCTCTTTTTGCCTTCCCCTGCTCTCAAAACTTAAAGCATTCCCTGATGTTTCTTCTGTGCTTTTCCTATGAATTTCTTCATTCAAGATCACACTAACAACATCCTCTACTTTTAAAATATTTGAAGCAGATGCAGTATTACTAACTACCATTACTAAGCTATGCCAGCTTTCAGGCAAAGAACATAATATTAAAAGAGCTTTAATTTCATCATTAAACACTATTTTGACTGAACTTAATTAATTTACAATTCCATGGAAATCATTTAGATGATTAGATACAGATCCACCTTCCTGTATATGCAAATTAAATAACTGCTTCATAAGATATACCTTATTAGAAGCTGAGGGTTTTTCATACAAATTTGCTAAAGTAGTCATTAACTCTATCGTTGTCTTTGCCTGTGATAAATTAGATATCACAGTAGATGCCAGACTCAGTCTTATAGACCCCAGAGCCTTTTTATCAAGAACTTCCCATTCTTCATCATCCATGTCTGTGGGCTTCTTTGCAATCCCACCTAACGGTAAGTATAGATCTTTCTGATACAGATATTCCTCTATCTGCATTCTCTAATGTTGATAATTTTTGCCATTGAACTTCCCCAATCTCAGTTTACTTTCTTCTGCAATTGCTTCTCCCACTCAAACAGAAATCTCTGCAGAAAACCCTGTGAGTACCCTGTAATCAATACACACTAACCAGATCTGAACCACCTGTTAGTGAACCTGAGCTCTGATACCACTTGTTGGGGATCAACCAACAATGTTTATTACACTTATGAAAGCAATTAAACATGAAATTAAATCAGAATGATAAGTAACTAGAATCAAAAAATAGCAAAAAACAAGAGATACAAGAAACCACCCTGAAAACTTGTATTAAACTCTTTACAGAAGGAATACAATTAAATAAACTTCTTTTCTTCCACAACTCTCTCAGATGTACATATCTCTCTCTAGATCTCTTTCCCTCAAGAGCTCTCTCTCTCAAGTACAATCAACTCCAACAACCTAGAATGATTCACATATACAATTCTGTACTGTTCTCTCAACATTCTCCAATACACTACAATAAGTTAAGAAGATCTATCCTATTATATAATAATTAGGAAACATGAGCATGCATTTACAAACAATAGTTATGCCTCTTAAACAAGGGCTCTAAAATAGTCTTACTAATAATAGAGATGCAGACTTAAGACTATCACTTAATCCTAACATGCAAACACTCAGTTCTATCCATGGAAACAACTTTCTGGACACACAGGTAACCAACATCGGTTCCTACCTATTTGCCTGTGACCGACGTCAGCCGATTTCTACTAACGCCGACATCTCTTGAACTGCTCCTCACCGACATCGGTCACTCCTGACTGATGTCGGTCTCTCCTGACCGACGCTGGTGACTGTGTAAACCTACAACTTCTTAAACTGCTCACTTGGTGAAGCTTTTAGCTCCACACCTTAACATATTGGTCCAAGTGTTCATAATATCTAATTTTATTAATTATCAGATCAATTTAAGTAGTTGTTTATTAATGTGTCAAGTCATAAAAATTCAAAGTGTCAATATTTTGTTTTTGGGTCCATAGTCAAAAATTCAAAAGTGTTGGTTCAAGCCTAGTCATTTTGTTAAAATGTCAAAAAATGTTTAAAAGCATAAGGATGCATTATCACTTATACGCAATATCCAATTTGTAGAGAGTCTTGTCTATCATCAACCAAGATTTATTGACACATCAGGGTAAGTAGTAGATAATGGATGATGGAGGCACAAAATTTTGGAGGTCTTTCAGTGATCTCTCATCAATTGCTAATGATGGGGCCACACCAATGATATGGTGACTTTTATTTCAGTTGTGTGCAGTGTGTTTGCTTTCTTAATTTGTGTGGTAGCTAAATAAGAATAGAAGTGTTATTCCTATTCAATTAAGATCTATTTATTTTTGTAATCCTTCTAAGTTATAAAATGATGGGAATTAAATATGTACTTGCATATATGACATGGTTTGTGGTAAATCAGTAAAACCACTTGGTTGGTGGTTAGCCATGGGATAAACCATTATTGGTTATTAGTAAGTCATGAGAAAAACCATTATTGATTTTTTATTATCCATGGAAAACCATTTTTTAGGTTTGTGATCCTTAGAAAAATCACATAGTCATAAATTCATATGTAGTACAGGATGATATTCTCCCCATGTTTAGATTAAGGGGGTATGACTAGGAATAATATTTTCAAAGTGGTGAATATTATGGATTAATATCTAGTAACATTATTATTAGTAGTAGTATTGTATTTAAGTATAGATATTTATTGAGAGTTAAATATAAAATGGGTGAGTTAGTTTAGAATACCATAAAGTAATACTTACAGTTATATTATTGTTGGTATGTTATTAGTATACACATAGATTATTAGAGTGGGTTGAGAGTTTGTAGGGATTTGGAAATACCTTATTAAAGAAATCAAATTCCTATATATTTTTAATGTGATCCCATAAGAAAAATATAAAATACAGTTCAATAATATTCCTATGTTTTATTATTTTTGAGTTCACTTTATTTGTATCGAATCTATGCAGAACTGAACCAACTTTATCACCTTCAAAATAGATGCTAAGGAGTAGTATCAAACCTAAACCAAAGAAGAATGAAGATAATGACAAGGTAGAAAATAAGAAAGAAAGGTATTTTAGTAAATAGATGTTATAGGATTTAGATGCTATGATTGATCTTGAGGAGATAGACAAGGCTGTTGGTGTTGATAAGAATACTCAACGTGAGGTGGAATAGGTTGAGGAACATAATATATATATTGACACTCACATATCTTAAATCAAGGCAGGAATAAATTTGAATCCTGCAAGAAATAAAGAGAAGTTCGACCATGTAGAAATAAGAATATGGGATCCTCATCCACAAGTTTAGGTAGACTTTGATTTGAATTCTTTTAAAGATATTACTCAAAATCAAAATAAACTGGAGCTTTTAGAGGATGAGGTAAATCTTCACAAGGAATTTATATGTTGGTTCATGAAGGACCATTAAATATTGAAATATGAGGTTAACAACTTCAATAAAAAATATGGATTGTATTGCACTTGAGAGAGGGAATTTGAATTGGCTTCTCAAATTGAGATTATGACTGACAAAATTAATAGGCCAGAGTAAGAAAATATAGAACTTAAATAAAAAATTAATATTCTAGTCAGTGTTAGTAAAGTAATAGTGAATAATATTATGTAGAGAATTAAAGGTTTATCTATGTTTTTAAAAATACTAACACAAGTGAGAACAATCCTAGTCCTAGGAAAAAACTTAAAGGAGTGGCAACTACATCTAAAAAGGAAAAATTGGTAAGCAGTTTGGAGAAGAACTTTCAAAGTATGGCACAGGAATGAACTACAACTTATGATGAATGGAAGAAAATTCATTGCTCAATCTCTTTATTTTGTAATGGATGTTATGAATCAGTTGTTTTTGTGTTGTATCTTTGTTGTGATTATTTAGTGAACTTGTATGTTCTTCCTATGTTTGTTAATTCTTTGGTCTATGTTACTATCCACTAAGATGGCACTTTTGTATGGATAGTGTCCCTCAAAAACCCACTTTTACATATAATAAAAAAAGAGGACTTTCTACATTAATAAATCTAAAGAACATTTCCTAACCAAATAAATTTTAGGTTAGCTAATGAAGTATAAATATCATCTCATGAAGATTATATGCATAAAAATTAAAATGGAACTATCTTCCCACAATGTGTTCCCTATTCCTCAAGACCCCTTATAGAGCCATCAATCTACTATGAATATTGGGTACTTTTGTTAGAAAGTAGGTAGAACTATAAAATATTTTGAATTCTCCTACCCAATCTACTGGCATAACACACCCCAATGGACCTCAAGTATATTATGATGCAAATTATAGAGTTTGATCTTAGATTAGGAATGGAAGATATGTTATGAGTCTCATATTTTCTTGTGATTTTGAATTTTTTATTTTTATTTTTTCCTTCTGATCATTGACTTTTATAAATGATTTGTCTTGTAACTTTTTTATGGCTTTTTATATTCCTCCTCCATATATATTCAAAGAGTCAAACATGGTGGTAAAAATGATTATCATTCTAAAATTTTATATTCAGTAGCTAAGAAAGAGGACTTAAAGAACATGGCATTTAAGAGTCTTGTTTAGTCATGTTAAATAAAAGTGTTATTTTGACTTTGACCCTTTTTTTTCAAAGTGGAATGAAATTAATGGAAATAAAGGGAAATCAGTATGAAATGATTTGAATTACCTCAAATTGTAAAAAAATGTGACAATGTGAAAGGGATATAATGATAGGTAAGCATGATTCTATATCATAAGATTATATGTAAGTGTAGGGAAACATGATAACATAATTTATCGTGCAAGATTTATCCATAAAATAAAATAAAAATTGAGGTTGAGAATATGAAATCATAAACCTTTAACCATTTCTTTAAATTATAAAAAGAACGCTCAATTTTTTAAAAATAATATATAAATTTTATGAAGAAAGTTTGGTCATATCCATGGTCTTATACTACAACTCATAAAACATAAATCTAAGTAGGTGAAAAATATGAAAATGGTATTTGTGAAGAATGTATGGTCCTATCCATGGTCTTAAACTGTAACTCACAAAAGAAGAGAATGAAAATAAAATTTTGTAAAATAACATACTATGATCAAAGATAAAAAAATTAAAAATGGATGTATGAAATAAAAAGTATTCATGAGGAAGATTGGGTCCTATCCATGTATTATAATGTAGCTTATGAATTAAATGAAAGGAATAAATAGAAACTAAAAGATCAAAGAAAAGGACTAAGTTTTATGTATAAAATAGATTGTTGAAAATGAGAGATCTTTGGAGAAGTCCTGAAAGAACTATTATTATTTATAGTATATATAATTATGAAAAGAAAGGATATATTCAATCAAAATATTTTTATAAAAATTGTGCATTGGTGGCTTATTTTAAAATATGTTGCTTATTAATTTATAGATGATAAGTACTAGGACCAAGAATGTTTTTTACTAAGGATCCCACCACTTGTGGGCATATTTTCCTTCTTTGTCATGTGTATAATCTAGTTTGAGGACTAATTCATCAATATTAAATGTTCGTACTTTGACCTTTCTATTATGTTGTTTAGTAATGTGAGCCTTGTATTAGAGGTTATGTTATAAAGAGGCCATACGATGTTCATCAAGAAAATATAGAGCATGAAGATGAGATTCATGTAAATACTCATAAAGAATTATACCATGAAGAGATATATGTAGATATGGGAGTTGCACTTCTAATGGTAATACTGATTCAAAACTATATACAAGTGAGAATGGTATTGCCCCAATGACAATACATATGCTAGTACATTAAGCCCAAAGTATAGGATATAAATGAAATTGCCAATCAATATGAGTTTATTGGATATTTTTTGTAAGATTTTATTTAGAATTTTGTTATTAGACCCTGCTTGACCATTACATTTAGGATGGTAAGGTGTTGATACTTTGCAATAAATTTTAAATTTGGCACATAATAGTTTCATGTCTTCATTTTTGCAATTGCCACCATTATCAAAGATGATGGTATGGGGAACTCCAAAGTGACAAATGATTTTGTTAAGAATAATTTTTGAAATATTAATTCTTGTGACATTAATAAAATGAATGGATTTTATCCATTTGGTAAAATATTCAATATTAGTAATAATAAATACATGTCCATTTTGTGATCAAGGTAATTTTCTAATGAGGTTTAATCCCCACATAGAGAATGGCCAAGGAGACTCCAATATTTAGAGCTCAACCAATTATGAGTGGATTATATCATTATGGATTTGACAAGGATTAAAAAATTTAACAAAATTAATAGCATCCTTTTCTATAATAGGCTAGAATTAACCCATACACAAGCATTTATGGGCTATAGCATGTCCACTATAGTAACTGCCATAAATTCCCCCATGTGCTTGTTCAATGAGAGTAACAACCTCTTCTTGCATTACACAATGGAGTAAATTTACTTATATATTTTAGTATTAAAGGGTGTTGTATCAAAATACATACTTGAAAACTTGTTTATGTATTCAAGTCTTTTCATGAGAATCCCTATTTGGAGGGTACATTTGATGTTCAATAAATTGAATTATGTTTTTATACATGAGCTTTGTCAAATAGTGACATCCTCAATCTGATAGATTAGTTATTCATTTTGTTTTATATAATAACATGATTTTTTGATTTGGATAAGAAATTAGGAATCATGAAGTACTTGATGAGGGTGAAATAAAGATGTTGATGAAGTAAGATAATCATCTATGGTATTTTAATCTCTTAAAATTGTCTTAAAGGTAAAAGAAGCAAATTATTTTGCAAGTGTAATATCCATTTAATGATATTAAATTAAATTTTCACTTTTACATTGATAATCACCATTAACTTGGCAACAAATAAGTTGTGAGTGACCCAAAGCATGTAAAATGGGATATCTAAGTCGATTGCAACTTTCATGCCTAATATTAGAGCTTCATATTCAGCCATATTATTAATGACATAAAAATTTAATCAAAATACTAAAGGTATAATCTTACCATGTAGATTCATTGGAATATAACCTGCTCTAGCTTCTTGGAGGCATTTTTCACCTTCAAAGTGAAGTGTCCAAGTGCATTCATGAAAATCAATGGTAAGTTCAAGTAATTCTTCAATAATAAATGTAGATTTAGTAGTAGAAGGAATAATATTAGTATCTTCATGATTTTATTTTAGATCAATAGTGAAATTATGAAAATAATCTTTGAAAGAGATAGATTGGTTAAGACATTCAATATAAAGAATATTTGAGAGAGATATATTATCTTGAAGGTGATTTGTGGTTGGTAAAGATACCACCACAAGTTGGTCAGTGATGACTTGTCTTTTGATAGATTTTTGTGTAATAATTCATAGATCAAATTCCATTAATAGGATCATCCATTTGTAAATTCTATCTCTAGGTAAGAATACTTTGGATAAGAAATGATGAAGTAGATTGGAATGAACAATGATATAAGTGGTCTGGTATAGCATATAATGATAGAACTTTTCAGGTATAAAATATATATCAAGGCAATCACGTTCCACTTTGGTATAATATATTTCATAATCAATGAGTCCTCTACTTATGTAATAGATATTGTACTCTCTACCAGTGTCATCTTGATGGGGAAGATTTTCCCCAAATTATATGAGGGTATAAGAGGTATATAAAATTAATTGATAATAGTTTTAAGTTGGTTGAAGAGTAAGAGGATGGAGAGAAGATTCCTTCATATTATCAAAATATTTTTGGCATGAATCTATCCACTCTAGAGCATTACCATTTTTAATAAATGAATTAATAGAATATATATAGTAAGCCATTTTTAGGATAAACTATCAAATTTCCCCAAGTTTCCCAAGGTAAGTGTGTATGTCAGGAATGGAGTGAAGAATAGTCATGTTGATAATGGTACTTATTTTGGTTGGATCAACATCTATGCCTTGAAGAGAAACTAATAAACCTAAAAATTTACCAAATATACCTCCAAATACACATTTTTATGGGTTAAGTCTAACTTTATATTTAATTAGTCAATTGAAATTGATAGTTAGATCACTGAGGTGCATTGTATGACTTTTAGATTTGGTAATGAGACCATATATATAGGTTTTCACTACCTTGTGTATAAGATCATGGAAAATGTGGGTCATTTCATGTTAATAAGTTGCTCTAACATTTTTAATATCGAAAGGCATTTTGACATAACAATAGGTGCCCCACTCTATAGTAAATATTGTTTTATGTTGGTCTTTAAGAGCTATGTGAATTTGGTTATAGCCTAAGAAACTATCTATAAGTGATAAAATTTCATATCTAGTAGTGGAATTGACTATAACATCTATTGAAGGTAAGGGAAAGTTGTATTTTAGACATGCTAAGTTAATATTATGAAAATAAATGCATATAAGAATAACCATTATGATTTTTTTAAGAATGGGAATGATGCTTGATACCCATTCTGAGTAGTCAATAGGTTTGATGAATTTGGTATGAAAAAGTTTAATGATTTCTTTGTGACATAAGGTAGAAATTTTAGGTGGAAATTTTCATTATTTTTGTCTAACAAATTTGGCATCTAGGTAAGTGATTATATTTTTCATGATAATGATAGGATCAAAACCTATCATGTCTTCATATCCAAGAAAATTATTCATGATACTTGTCAAAGAGAAAACTAATGTTATCATGCTCTTCTAGAGTGAGTTATTTAGAGATAGTAATTGGTCAAGGATATGTTGGTGTACCATATTCTATTTTTATGGTTTCTTCAATGAGCATAGCATTTCTATCTTGGAAATGATATGGAGAAAGAGGGAGAGAAGAAATAGTATTTGTTGTAGGATCCACAATAGTAATGAAATTATTAAAACAAGGATTTTTTTGCATAATTTATCCAAGTTTATGATGTTGTCATGAAGCTAAGGTTCTCAAGCATGGAGTAGTTCAAGTATTACTTCATCACTAGGAAGCATGGGTAATGGTCCATAATATTCAGCATATACCTTAAGATCAATGATTTGTTACCATTGTGTTTATATTTAGAATGTATTTGTTGTACATTTGTGGCTTTAACATCTAAGGTAATTTTATGTGTAGGTTTGATTTAAATGGCATTAAGATGAGTAGAGTCAACCAGATTGGTGATAGGTGTGTTAGTTTTTATTTTAGATGAACATTCAGTTGTATTGAGGTGGATATCCTTAGTGGTATAAAATAAAGATGGATGTTGTAAAAAATTTGGTTGTGTAGAAAGTGTACAAGGTTTGGGAGTTGAGAGTTCTTTAAATACCCATGGGGTATCTGATAGTGGAGGATTAAGGGGAGATACATAACCTTCATGTTCTAATTCAATATCAATTGATATGTGAATGACATGGACATCATGGTTGAAGGCATGTATTTTGGATAATGTTTTTTGATAGTGTTATACATCTAAGTCTTGTGATTGGGATTGGTCCATGATATAATTATCATCATGTGTGTGGTAAATAGTGCATGTATCTAATTTTTAGGGAGAATTAGAAGTGCATGTGCTTAAGTTTCTAAATTTTCATGAAAACATTAATAAAGGATCTTGAAATAATTTTGCCACTCAATACTCATCACATGTGAAATTATCTTCTTTGTAAGAAGCTTTGTATGTATGACAAGGACGAGGAGTTTCAATGATATCATCAAATAAAATAATGGTACAGTTATGTGGAAGTAAAGAAGGAGGAAGGCATTCCATAATCTAAGGAGGTAATTTGGTGGTATTATAAGTATTTTGTAATTAATTATATTCATCATCTTTAAAATTGGTGAGAGTGACCTATAAATATGGATTTGTGTTAACAAATTCAGGTATCAGTGTACTATTAATGCATGAAATGGTTGGAATTCAACATTGAGATTTGGGGTTTGGTATTTGTAGATTTCATGGATTGGGATCAACCTCATGTTTATATAATTTACTATTATGGATGAATTTAATACATTGACTACCTATGGAGGCAATATCCCACATATGATGCATCTATGGGTAACCTAGGAGTATATTGTAAGATAGTGGTAAATCAAGAACCATAAGCTTAGTGTATATTATCTTGGGTCCAATAGTGAGTAGGATCCAAATAAAATCAAGTGGTTTTTGATTTGTTTTATCAAATCCTCTACCTATGAGATGAGTTTGTTTAAGATTATCTTTAGTATATCCAATATTTTATCTCAACCAAAGAGAATTCATGATCTATTATCTACTAATAATTTTTGAATAACTATTATTGATTGAAATGTTAATAAAGAGGGGTGGATCATTGGCTTAAAAAATAATTTCATCTTTAATCATGTATTCTTCAATAAATTCTATGGATAATTTAGAATATGCAAAAATAGTTTCAATAGTATGTACTTTTGTATGTGAAGGATCTTTTGGAGGACTTTCCAAATCAAGGGATGGTGGTTCTTCAATGTCTTGTAATTGTTGTATCAAAAATTTACAATGATATGGAAAAGTAAAAACTAACTCCATGAGGGGAATTTTATAAGGTATTGAATTGAATTCTTCCAAGAAATTCCAATGTGATTTAGAAGATGAAGAATTAACATGAGGTTTATAAAGTATAATATTTTTCATACTAATGTGAGAAATAGAGTGGGGTTTTGGTTGTGGGAGTGTTTTCTTATTTGGTTTTGAAGGTATGGGTGTGATAGTTGTGGTATATTTATCTAGTTATTCTTCAATTGATAGCTTTTTGGGTTTAGTGATGGGATCTTTATGAACATGTTTGCATTTATAATTGATTTTAGCTATGTTAAAATATTAATAATTGGTATAATATTAGTCATAATCATCATTGATTGCACAGATACCATCATTTGAATGTTGTGGGTTAGAAATAGAGAAAGATTTTTGAGGTGTATATAATGAACGTTTGGTAAATTGTTTCTTTTGAAAGGCATTGACATAATCATGATGATGTAATTTGTTCATAGCATCATGGTCAAATGTATCTCATAACATAAAATAATTATAAAATTTAATAATCCCATAACATGTTTCATGATAATGACCCACATTAGCATGGAACCAAAAAAAATTGCTAGGGTCATACTATGAAGGTGCGGAATTATTATAAGTGAAAGGCTTAGAGAGAGATAATAGTTGCTTCATTTGTTGGAATGTTAATGGCGTATGGGAAGTAAGGGAATTATCCACTTTGAATACTACTACTTTTTATTAAGAGTGTTAGTAATTACATTAGTTGAATTTTGGAAAGATTTCTTGATGGATTTATGATTTGACTCAAATTGTTTTATAATAAAATCTTGTCTTTTAACTTGATTAAATACATCATTTAGATTTTATGGAGAAAAAATTAGAACCTTATATTGAAGAGAAGATGTTAATGCATTTATAAAGAATTTAAATTGATTATTATAATTCATGTTATGATATGCTTTATGAGCCAAAGATTTCCATTATTTAATGAAATCATGACCTGATTCAGAGGGTGATTGTTTAGCATTGATAAAATGGATAAGATAATTTTTGGGAAGGTCATTTCATTGAAATTCCTTGACCAATTCATTAACCAAATATTTTAATTTCCAGATAGAATGTTGATGTAATCAGTTATACCATTCTAAGACATCTCATGTAAAAGTTTTAACTAAAAGATTGGTGGTAGTGAAAGATATGTTTGAATCCATTCTTTGTAGATATTATCAAATACCTTAATAAAAGATGAAGGGTCTTTAGTCCCATCATATTTTATAGTTGGAGATATATTTCTAATATTAATAGAAATAATGAAAGGAGATAAAAGTTTATTTTTGATATTTTGAAGCATATTGTTATGCATAAGGGGTTGCAGAATGATATTTACATTAGCATATCTAAGAGGATGAGGGATAAAATTTTGATTATTTTGAGGTAAAATAAGAGGAGGTTGATTAGTCATGTGTATTAATTGTTGTTTCACTTGCATCATTTGAGATGTATTTTTTGTTTGCATAACATTCATTTGTTGGATTATTTGTGTAAGGATTTGATTAGTATCAATTTATACATTTGGATTATTAGTATTTAGAGGGGAAAGGTTAGTGTTGGTCTTAAGTGGAATATTGGTGTTATTAAGAGGAAGAATATTATTCTTTGTAGGAAGGGTATTCCTATAATTAGGAATAGGGATATTTCCTATTAAAGGATTTCCTATAGAATTATTTATTAGGTTTGTATCAATTTATCCTACAATGTAATAAGTTAATTTGGATAGGGTGATGTATTTAGAAGTGTGAAATGGATCAAATCAATCAATGTCATCATCTTGGGTAATTTGAACCATATTACAATCCATAGATGAAAGGTGATAGAAGGTACATGAAGAGAGAGTAAGGTAGGAAGGAAAGAACAACCTATGTATCATCTAAATGGATTAAGGTTATCCAAAAAGATTTTAATAGGGGATTTTATGATGTTTAAAATATGAATCTAGGAAGAAGGATAAAAAGTATGAAATTTGGATAAAGTATACAAGGTATTGTATGGGATCAGAGAGATAGTATTTTAGAAAAAGAACTGATTCAGCATAAGCATACACAATTGACCATATCGTATAAAATCAAACTAATTGACTAAGTCTGCAATAAAAAATAAAATAATATGTAAGAGACCAAGTCGATCAGGTCAATTGAATTCTATGGGAAAACAAACATAATAGGCTATAAGAGATTGAGTCGACTTTGTTTTGTAGGTATAAAAAATTGAAATGTTACAAATTTAGAGAATTGAGTGGTATTTTATAGGGAAATAATTTAAACACATAGGAAACTAGGTCAATTGGGTTGATCTAGTTGTAACACATAACACAAACCTTGTACTAATGCTAGTTAATACAAGTTTTGTAATACAAAATACAATTTTCAAATAGCAAACATCAATTTTGAAATATAAGTGTTAATCTAATAATCAAACATTCCTGATGTATTTTAAATTATGATTTAAAATGTGATAGGACATTTCAATTTGTAAGGGAACTAATAAGAGGTAATCTAAAGCTAGTTTTATATTTGTTAATGATGAAAATATATGTATTAGTGATGGTACATGCTTGGGATTATGGCTTACCCCCTCACTTCATAATCCTACAATGATAAGGGTGTTAGGTGATTTTTCAATATATAATCAACCATTTTTTATACTCAATTAGAACACTGAGTTGGCTTCCCCCTTGGTGATGAAATCCAAGTAGGTAGACCTGGGTAAAATTATTTAATTGCTTATTTGATATTTTTCATGATTTGGTAGTGTGTGAGGGAAGAATGTGAATAAGTCGATAAGTTAACCTTCCTAGTTATACTATGTGAACAACTTAAGCAAGTAATCAAAAAATTTAATTGAATTAATTTCTATCGATGTAGGTTAATTCCCCTTGCTAAAAATATACAAACTACTGAGTCGGCTTCCCCCTTGATGATGAAATCCAAGTAGGTAGACCTGGATAGAATTATTTAATTGCTTATTTGATATTTTTCATGATTTGGTAGTGTGTGAGGGAAGAATGTGATTAATTTGTTCAATTAACCTTCCTAATTATATTATGTCAACTACTTAAGTAAGTAATCAAAAAATTAAAGTGAATTAAGTAGTATGTCGATTGAGTTGACCTAGTATGCAAACAATACAAAAGAAAGTTGATTTGGTTGACTCAGTCTATTGAAAGATAGTCAAAAAGAAATGTAGTTGAGTAAGTTTATTGAGTTTCTTGGGAGAAAATAATTTACAAAACTAAGTCAATCCAGTTGACTATAAGGTTACAATTTTTTAGCACTAAAAAAATGGAAAAAATAAGATTGAAATTTAACTTTGTAAAAATAGTGGGAAAATAAATTTGAGAAAAGTAAATAACTAGGTTTCTTAGAATGAACTTGATAATTAAGATGAAGTCTATTGGACCGATGTAGTAATGTGTTGAAGATTTTGAATTATTATTTTTAAACTATGTTGTCTAGATGAAGGTTTGAATTTTGAAGATAAAATATTAAAATAGATTTGAACCAGTCAAATGAGTTTGCATAAAAATGAATAATTAAAATAATAGAAGAAAATATGTCAACAAAATCAATCTAGTAATCTAAACATAACTTACAAGAAAATAAAGATGTCAATTAGATTGACACAGTTAAAAAAGAAACAAGATGAAAAATTAAATTGATATGATTTATATAGTGTGTTAAGATGGAAAATCTAATCACAAAGACACAAACAAAATTGATGGGCTTACCTCAGTTGGAAATTTTTTAAAATAATACCCTAACTATGTTTATAGAATTGGCAAAGTATAAGATGACCTGCAAAGAATATTGAACTGTTAGGATTAGTTTTCACATTGTGTGAAAATAAGTATTTGCAGAAAGGTAAATAGTAATTGGTTGAGTATTTACCATAAATTAAATAGTACTTATGGTTATGTAAGTTAGTAAATAATATATTATTGTTATGTAACAATAATATATTTTTTATTATATTGTTCATTGTATATATTGTTGGTAACAACAATATAATATGTATGAGCTATTATAGGAAATTGTGTGATTATTTGGGAGATATTATGGGTAGTATGTTTTCATGATTATAGGATGGTATTCCTATATATTTGTATTTTTTTCATATTTAAATTATTCAAATAATAAAAGAGCAAAAGATTATTATTTTGATTGAAATTTATCTTTGTGTTCAACTCCATTGGTCAGTGTATGAATTAATTCTTTGAATTGGCTCCTCTAATTCTCAATAATGGTATCAGAGAAAGTATGAATTAGACTAGAGCTATAGATATATAAGTAATATAATGAAATTATAAATACATCCTATGGCTAATCCATAATATCTTTGTGTCTGTGATGGAATTTTAGTGTCTTTGTTGATAGGTATTTTTTTAGTTGCAAGTAGTTTGGAGTTTTGTGATCTACTATATATGGGTGAATGGTGAATGGAGATTAATCATTGTTTTTTGATCAATAATACTCATGTATCTATATAAATCTATAGATTCATCATCTTTTTGCCATTTCTATTGAATGTTAAGTGATGTTTCACTTTGCATCATGAAGTTATCAAAAATCAAAATGCAAATTTATGAAAGGTATGACAGAGAAGTATAAAAGATATCTATCAATTTGTTATTATTTCTAATGTTCATGAGATCCATATTCATATCTATCAAGCATGAGAAGAATGTTTATACTATAAAATTTAGATTTATTCTATGTACCAATCAAAGAATCAACCTTGCTTGATTTTGGCAACATAATTCTATCTATCTAGAAGTTCATGATCTTAATGCATGATCTACGCATATTTTAGATCTATTATACATTAGTTTGGCATTCATCTTGGTTGATGTCAATCACATTATTGACTGGCATAACATTTTCATCAACATTTGGTCTCATCTCAATATGTACCTACACCTACTGCAATGTAACTCTCATTTCTACAGTGATCATCCTAAATATCGAACCATGTGTAGTTTCATTTAGACTAGTATTAGAATCATGAGAAGTTTTTGATTTAATGGTGAGCTAGTGCAAAAATAGAAATCTTGATTCACATGACTTTCACATGCTATTCAAAAACCAATTCCCTCACCATGCATGCCTACTAATCCTCTTGCCATGTACTACATGTCAAACTCAGATTATATGTTGACTTAAGTTAAAGTATTTATTAAATATAGGTTCTTAAGTCATTTTATTTGTTTTAGTTTTAAATTCTTTGTATATAGGTTTGTGTCAAACTAATTTGGTATTATTTTTAAAAGGTTTTTAAGGCACTGCATTATTGTGTCAAGTCAGGTCTATTATTATGTGGTCATATGAGGATTAAAGTTGTCTTAGTATAGGTTATTAAGTTTTTTAGTTAAATTGTAATTAAGTCCTTTAGTTATCAAAATTTTGAGTCATTTTATTAAACATCTATTTATAAAGTCATTGGTAAACATAAGTTTAATCAATAGGATTAAATTTATTATAGAATTTATAAAGTCATGGGAATCAAAGAGTCAATAAAGTTTGTCATATATATAAAAATATAAAATTTTGGTCTAAGTTAAGTCATGTCAAACTATTAAAAATATGTCAAGAGTCATTTTTATGTCAAAAAAGTCAAAGTTGAGAGTTAGAGTCAAAATTGTGAGGGAGGGGGGAGGTTCCCACAGAAAAATCATGTACTTAAGCTACATCAACATACCAGTTGAGTGAGTAGTGACATACTGGAGGTTGGAGGATACATGGAGGATGGAGGTCTTTTAATGACCTCTCGTTAGTCACCAATGACAAGGCCACGCCAATGATGTGGTGACATTTTATAGTGTGTTTTTTATTTCTATTGTGTGTGAAAAATAAGAATAGTTGTACCTATTCACTTGTGAATGATATGCCCATGCAATCCATTTTGTATATTTACATTGGATAATATTGATCTAAAAAGCATTGTAGTAATCATGCTAAAAGGTTAGTGGTGAACCTGAGAAAACCATTATGTAAGGTTAGTGGTGAACCTGAGAAAACTATTTTGTAAGGTTATTGGTGAACCTATGAAAACCATTTTGCAAGGTTATAAGTGAACCTAGAAAACTAATTACAGATGAGTGTGAAGGAAGAGATGTGTGATGGCACATGTATGCAAATAATATCATGAACACAAGAAGGTGCCATGTTACAATTAGAAAATGAGATATATTTTACCATGTAAAAATTATGGGGGGAATGTTAGAATTAGTTTTCACATTGTGTGAAAATAGGTATTTATAGAAAGGTAAATAGTAACTAGTTGAGTATTTACCATAAATTAAATAGTACTTACGATTATCTAAGTTAGTAAATAATATATTATTATTATTATGTAAAAATAATATATTTTTTATTATATTATTCATTTTATATATTATTGGTAATAAAAATATAATACCTACAAGCTATTATAAGAGATTACAAGATTATTTGGGAGATATTATAGGTAGTAGGTTTCCATGATTATAGGATGGTATTCCTATATATTTGTATTATATCTATATTTAAATTATTTAGAGAATATAAGAGTAGAAGATTATTATTTTGATTTAAATTTATCTTTGTGTTCAGCTCCATTGGTCAGTGTATAAATTAATCCTTTGAATTGGCTCCTTCAATTCTCAACATGAACTAGGTTGATCAAATCGATCTAGTTATCTATATAAGAAAATGACCTACACACAAATTTGAACCAATTTTATTTCATCTATGGAGTATTAATACATATTCATAGACTATTATACTAAGTTGACATAATCGATCTAGTAGTTTAGAAATAAAAATTAAAAAAATTCAAGTGTTAGTTCATGTCAGGTTCACCAGAATGTATACAAGCAAACATAAAGTTGATCTAAAAATTAATCCTAACTCAAAGAGATAAATCAAATAACTATATAGATATCAATACTTAGATAATTAGGGTCATTACCAATATGGATCTGTTAAACCCACCTAAGGGACCTCTTATCATATAATATGGTTAGAGAGGGTTCCAAGTCCTTTATTCAAGCAACACCACACAATAACCCTAATTAGGTCTATAATGCAACAATAAAGTAAATAAAATCTATTGCTTACTAAAGTTTGTGGCAAAAATGGGGGATAAACAAAAGTAATAAACATATAAATCAAAACACTACTCAAGTCAATGTAGTGGTAATCATAAGCAAGGAGAGACAATACATTCATTAACCATTATATATATATATATATATATACTAAGATAGAATAGTAAGAGTTATGAATACTTACTAAATATGAACCTTTAGAGCCTCAATCGCTCCCTTGGCCAATGGTACTTTCCCAGAGGTTGTAGTGTATTGTTGAATAAAATAAGGATGGGCAATAGACTATAGTATAGCCAAGGACCTCCTAGTGAATCTCAAGATTTCAAAAGATAAATGTTCTCTTCTAAGAAGCATGAAACCCTAAGCAATAACTCCTCAAGTATAATGGCGTAAATGTAGATTGTAAAGAAGTGAAAATGAATGTTTATATCTATTGGAAATGAGGTGAAAGAGGGGTATATATAGCTTGATTTGACCCTAAGCCCTTTTAAAAAATTAGCCAATGTAATAAACTCAATCAACCTTGTTAGACAATAAATAAAGGTATTAGGTCTCAAACTAAGTTGGCATGGGTTAACTCAGTCCCATAACATGTGTTATTCCCAAAACTAGGTCTACCCAATTGACTATGTTCAAACAATGGTAAAAACAAGTTTTGCTTAGGTGGGGGCTATTTAAGGTGATGAATTACTTAGAGAAGCATGATACTGAGGTGTCAAAGCTTAGGGAAACATATGGGAAGGACTTATTTTGATTTTAGGTGGTAGTATAGAGAACAAAATTCATATGAATCACCAAAGGTCTATCCACCCCTTTCTTGGTGCACCTTTTAAGGTGTATACTTAGAGAAATTGAGACTTGACAGGTTCCTGCAAAAGAGAAAACATCAGTAATTGATAAAGTCTTAAAATATTATGTGTATACACCATGCATTACAATAATTTAAGGAAATATTATGAAAAAATCAAAAATTAAAAATTAGTCATTACACACACACACACACACACACACACACACACACACACACACACACATGCCTAAATTAATATATATTTGTATAAAGCCATTCTAATTGTGATTTAGACACAAAAGTGTCGAATTGGAGTGTCTAAAACTAGTTTATATGGTGTCATATATTTAGAGTATTTAATGCATAAGTGGGATCAATTGATTTTTATCTTACCTTGGTAATTAATTAAATAATAAAGTTATATTTTTTTAATACACACCAATAATTTTAATGGATTTTGGTATGGTTGGACCTATTGGTTACAATGGTCACCTTCCTTCACATTTCACTATAAATATAGGTTTACCCCTATTGTAAAATATTACAAATTGGTACATTCATATTTACGTGTGGAAAATATTATGAAGGTTTTGTGAAGATTGTCTGATAAGTAATAAGAAGATATTTGTACTAGGGTGATATAGTTTCTCGATTATCGAATATTAAATACTATGAGATTTTTACCTCCATTGGAGGTTTTCCAACCTAATTCTTTGTGTTATGTGTTATTGATCAGTGTACTCTTTGATTATTAATCTCATATCTAGATCATTACATACATACTATATTGTATATTGTATTCCATATTTTTTTTCATGGTCTTAGAGCTTGGGATACAGTGTCTTTAATCAGAAAGAGTTTGACATTTTTAAGAAATTATTACTATTTTTTAATCTTGAGGAAGTGGTGTATAACCTTAGAAGAAAATGAATTATTTTTCAAGCTACTAATGCTTGGATCTATGGTTTAATCTTCAAATCTTTCATTATATGAATCTAAATACCCCAGGAAGAATTTGCTGATGCTTAAGGTTGATTTATTCTAAGGAAAAATCTCCCATAATATGGCCTATGCAAGAAATGTTTTTAGAAATAATGTGTTTTCATCATTTTTCAAGTGGTCTGTAGTTTTGAGAAGGTATTTCATATATACCTTTAACACTCAATCTTCAATCAAAGAATTTAAGACATTTTTTAAAGCTTCTAGAAATATTTTATCTCCATCTAGGACACCATTACTACCCACGTATGGCCTTTGGTGTCTAGAAAAAAAATTAAAAAAATACATTGCTTCTAGTTTTGGTTTTAGGTGTTTAGTCACTAGAAATTTATCATCTTAGCCTACCAAAACCTCTACTAGACTCTCAAAGTGATTTTAATCATTTTTTGAATTTTTATAACCTCTCACGTGGTGTACCTTAATGGATTGGGTGATTTGAAATACTATTTTATACATCAAAAATTGTTTTTTGAAGGTTCAATCTACTTTATCTCAACATTTTAGGAGGATTAGTAAAATTTCAAGTCTTCTAGTGGTCTAAACAAGCCTCTGTGCATTTACCTGCTTCTACAAATGTGGTATTATTACCTATAGGAAGATGCAGAGGTTAGTATAGTTTTTTTTAAATATTTAAAAAATGTTTTATTTAATTAATTCTTTTATTTCCATGAAAATAAAAAGGGGTCCCATCAATTTCTAAATGTTTTTATCCAAAAGTTAAAAAAAATTAATTGATTTACTTTTTGAATTAATATGCACCATATATATTTCTATTTCTATTTCTATTATTTTTTAAAAATTAGGTAAAAACATATAAATTCAAATTAGTGCATGTAAAATATCAAGTAAGCTCTTAATTGAGTTTGTGGCTCTAATTTTGTTAAAACCTTGTAAGGAAGAGGTCTAGAGTTCAAAACCCACCAACTCTTTATTTTTTGGTCAAGTTTATTTTTTAAATTTGATTGATTTTGAATTTTGTTTTTTGTTTTACGTGTCAATCTTCTCACATGAAAAACCATAGACATGTCGACCTTGTTACGACATTTGACCTAGTGAATATTTTATCGAGCATAGTCATGTGACTAATCATTTCCTAGGTTTTGGCACATTTAAATGTATTGGTATGGTTTAATTTTTATTTTGAAACATCTTATTATAGATTTTACACCTTTTTTAAATCATAGTGCTTAAACAATTATTTTGGTGCAACTTTTGTGACACATAAAATAGAGTATTTTTCTTCAAAAATTTTGCATTATTTAGCATATATTTGAATAAATTTTAATTGTTTACACTTGTAATTTTATTTACTTTCAAATAAATTTAAAATTAATATTAAACCTAAATTAATTATTCTTTTAATATAACTAAGTATATGTTTAGCTTATTTCCAATGATTCAAATATGGATCCTGTATAAATCTAAAAGCAACACCAATAACATATGAAATATCTGGTCTAATAATGGTTAGATAAATCAAAATACCAACAAGATGTCTATATAAATTAGGGTTAGATTTTTCATGTGTAGGTTTTGGATCAATTTTTACACCAATTTCAATAAGAGTAGATGTCAATTTATAATCAAACATATTAAACATAACAAGAGGATTATGTGCATACTAAGATTGTGATACAACAATAAAATGTTTATCTTAATATATAACCATTCCTAAAAAATGATTAAAAATGCGTAAATAAGTCATATCAAATATTTGACTTAGTTTATTCTTATATTTATGAATTAAACTAGTTAGATCACTAGTAATTAAAAGATCATAAACATATAAAATAATTAATATAATGTGACCATTTTCAATTTTAAAAAATAGATCATTATTAGAATAACAGTTAAAGAAACCTAGTTCTTTGAAAAAAAAAAAATTTAGAGTACCAAACTCAAGGAGCTTGTTTTAAATCATACAAAGATTTTTTTAACTTACACACAAAATGTTATTTGTTAGGATCAATGAGACCTTTAGGCTGAGTCATGTAGATTTATTCGTCTAAATCAAAATTTATAAAATTAGTGTTGACATCCATTTGGTAGATAACCTGACCATTCTGAGTTGCAAGAGAAATAAATAATCTAATATTACTTATTTTTTATATAGGAGCAAAGGTTTTAGCATAATCAATCTTGGGTTTTTGATTAATACCATGAATGAATAATATTTTTTAAATTTATCAATTTTACCAATTAAATTATATTTTATTTTATAAAACCACCTACAACTAACAATATGTCTTTTAGGTAGAGGTGGGACAAGATCTCAAGTCTAATTTTTAATTAAAGAATGTTACTCATCTTGCATAACAACTTTTCATCTATCATCTATAATAAATTCCTCAAAATATTGAGTTTCACATTCCTAAATAGTCATTAAGGTATGATAATAATGTTGTCTCTCAATTTATTTATTAAGATTATCAACATTAGAAGATTGGATAAGGGATTCTACTCATTTAGATATTTTAGTTTGAACATGAAATTCAAGGGGTTCCTCAGACTCTAAGTCATCCAAATATGGATAAAATTCCTCTAGGGCATCTATTTTTACATAAGGAGAAACATGAGATCCATGTTCATCAAAATAATAACATTTAGGAGGTGCCCCATAGGACTCACAAAAATATTTTTTCAAGAATAAGGACATTATTATTCCTAATGATCTATTATTTAGATGGATCATAAAATCTTAAACCTTTAAATTATTACCTCCTTAACCTACAAAAATATAATAATAGGAGGTAGAATCAAGTTTATTTATTTCAAATTTAGGAAGAAATATGGATTAGGGATACCAAAGATCCTACGATGAGCCACACTAGGTTTATTTTTAGACCACATTTCTAAAGAAGTAGAAATATGCAAGGCTTTGGTATGGACTCTATTCAGATTTTGCATAGTATTATTCATGGTTTAGAACCATAAAAACATAGGAACATTTATATAATGCAATATTGTTCTATCCATTTATATAATAGTTTGGTTTTTCTTTCTAGTAATATCATTTTACTTAGGGGGATAGGGAATTATTAGTTAACTTTGAATACCACAACTAATGCAAAAAGAATCAAACTATTTACTAATATATTCATCACCATTATCATATATTAATATTTTAGTATAAAAATAGAACTATTTTTAATAATAGCTTTAAATTTTTTGAATTTAGACAACACTTCAGTTTTATTTTTAATGAAATACGACCAAATAATTCTAGTATAATCATATATAAAATTAATATCATACAAATAACCATTAAGAGATACAAATTAATGAGATCCTACAACATCACCATGAATTAATTCTAAAGGATGAGAGGAATTTGCACCCTAATTATTTTGAAAGGATTAGCATGTTTCTTACCACACAAGCAACCTTCACAATTTTCATGATGGAAAGAGATAGAAGGTAAACCAACAACAAGATTATGAGAATACATATCATGTAAACTCATAAAATTAAGATGTCCTAATTTTTCATGCCATAATTGAGATTCATTCTTACTATGTGATGAAAGTAAACATGCAGAAGAAGTAGTAAAAATGTATAAACCATTCTTTTAGATGCCTTCAATAATCAAATAACTAGATTGATTTCTAATGGACCAACTATCTTTAATAATATTTACAACGAAGTTATCATTCATAAGTTGATAATAAGATTAAAAAAATTATTCTTAAGTTTAGGTACATGTAAAACATCATTAATAACAACATTTACAAATTTTGTTTCTCCTTATTTAGTTGCTTCTAAGAATGAATTATCTCCTAATTAAATATTTTTAGAAATATCTCTAGTATTAGATAAAATATTAGATAATAAAGTCATATGGTTCAATGCACCACTATCTAAAATCTATCCATTCTCATTAAAAGCAATCAAGGCAGCATATAAAACAATAACATTAGAATTTTGTTCTTGATTATTATTTTGATTAGGATTTTGATTCTTCTAATAGTTTTTATTAGATTTATTCCCTTTGTTATTTTTATAAGATTTATTGTCAACTCATATTTATTTTAATAAAAAAAATTCCCTTTTATGATCAAATTTACCACACATATTGCAATTCCCATTAAACTTAGATTTATGATTCTTATAACGAGATTTTTTATTTCCACTTTTGTTTAAAGAAGAATTAAGGTTATATTTTTAGTTTTTATTGTTGTCAAAAACAAGGTTAAGAGTGAGAATTGATTAAGTGGAATTATATTTAGATTAAAAATTATACATCACTTTCTTTTCTTATATCAGAAGAGTTGATAGGGTAGTGAAGCCAGCGATAACTTGTTCTATTTGTTATTTTGAATTTAGAATTGAGATAAAATTATGATTTTTTTCTTGAATATTAATCTAAATAATGAAATATAACATTTTATCTTAAATTAGATTACAATTGCATCGATTTAATTGAGCTTTAATATAACTAAGATTTAAGTTGATTTAAGTAAACTTCATGTGAAATTTTTTTTTTTGTACCCCAATACATAAAATCATACTTTATAATGGAGAAAATTATGTTATAAAAGGTTCTAAATATGCTTAATTGATTATTCATGAAAAACTGTGAGATGTAATCTCAAGATCATGTTAGCCTAAAACTTACCTTGAGTAGTTTATGAATTATAATTCCTTTTGTTTCAAAAGGTGACTTTAACATGATAAAGGTTTTTAAATTCTTCAAATTTATGCACAGTATAATTCTTTTTTAAGG
Source organism: Torreya grandis (assembly GCA_037957365.1). Classification (NCBI taxonomy): domain Eukaryota; kingdom Viridiplantae; phylum Streptophyta; class Pinopsida; order Cupressales; family Taxaceae; genus Torreya; species Torreya grandis. The sequence continues at coordinate 1,353,733 of JARHVA010004853.1, forward strand.
TGACGATGACTTTTATCCCCACTTAACATTAAGGGGAAGTGTTAGAGCATTTAATGTCAAGTGGGCTTAATTGACCCTTATCTTACCTTGGTAATTAATTAAATAATAATAATAATAATAATAATATATTATTTATTAACATGAGGTAAAAACCTCATAAAAATAAATAATAAAGTTATAATTTTTTAATACTTACCAGTAATTTAAATAGATTACAAGATGTTTGAACCCATTGCTTACAATGGTCACCTCCCTTCATATTTCATTATAAATAAGGTTTTGTTCCTATTTTAAAATATTACGAATTGGTAAAATCATATTTTCATGTGGTAAATATTGTGAAGGGATTTGTGGATATTATTTGAGAAGTGAGAAGAAGAATATATTTGTATTTGGTGATATAGTTTCTTGATTATTGAATATCAACTATTGTGGGTTTTTTTACCTCCATTGGAGGTTTTCCCACAAAATTATCCATGTTATGTTTTATTTATCTATGTACTCTTTACTTATTAATCATGTATCTATATCATTGTATACATAATAAATTGCATAGTGTATTCTATATTTTTCATCAATATATAGTCCTACTTTTTTTTATTTTTGAGATTTTAGCAACACTTGCCCTCTTAATGTGGATATGATGTAAAAAAACTTGATGTTTTTGATATATATCATTTTTGCAAATACATCAAGTTATTTTTACGTCATCTCCACATAAAGAGGGAAAGTGTTGCTAAAATATCAAAATAAAAATAGGACTAGATATGACTACCTAGAAACTAGTTGTAGACACTCCAATTTCATCATTTTTATGTCTAAATAATAATCAGAATGACTTTCTAAAAAAATCATGAATTTAAGTGAAAATCATCAATTGATCCAAATCATCTATAGAATTATTTATTTGATCATGAATCATGATGACACATCCCTAATTAGGGAAATGTACCATAACACAACATCAAAATAACAACAACATCCTAGATCAAGTCAAAACTTTACAAATGTTACCACATAAAAATTAAACGGAATGTTTAATTGATAAACATTTAAAATTTTATATTAATTCCCATGGCTTATTAACCCTTTCTAATTAGGCCTAATTATCCTCTACTGGGAAATTCCATAGATTTTTGGAGTTTCCTATTTACTAAAATCAAAATTGGATTATTGCCTCACCAAATATGACATCACTAAGGAAAGTGTGAAATGAAAATGTATAATGTGATCTTACAAGCCTTTTACACACATCATATCCTTATAATTTGAAACTCTTACATACTTCATGCTTCTATTAATGGAGTTTATTATTAATTCACCCTCTAGTTTTTTTAGGATGAGTATTGATCCTCAACCATTGATCTTCCTCTTGGATTAATGGCTCATATTTGATATAAAAATATATAAACTAAGGATACCTCCCTCTTATTCAACAAGATCTTGGTGCTAAAATTACTCTACTAAAAATCCAAGAAAATCTTCACCAAATTCTTCATTGCTTAATCAAAACATGCATATCATAAGTGGAGATGCTTTTAGAATAGATCTACATAATTAAAAAATACTTCAAGCACTATATCTAGGCCAATAAAAAATTTATTATGGTAAGGAAGAGAATATAAAAGGAAGTTATACAATTGTGTTTTATTTATTTTCCATTCCATTTATTTTTCTCTTTCATTGATCTTTCTCAATATGAGGACATGTGATTGTGTTTAAGGTTGTATGTGTATCATTTTTATTTCATAATAACAAGTAACTAACTTATTTATAATCATGTGATCACTTATGGCATGCGTAATGGGACCAACACCCCACAAATTCCTTTGAAATGTTATAAAATTCCTTTAATCAATAAATTAGCTAATTTTTGATATATTTTTCTCTTCATTTTCTTCTTATTTATCAAATTTTTGTTCACATATTAGCAGTGAGAACTCTTTGCTAGTTGGTGGGATCACTCCATGTAATTAGTGATATCACCCTAATAATTGACGATATAATTTTTGTTTTATTTTATAGTTTTTTTATGTTTTTAGGAAAATGGTGATATTGACTTATAAATCAATGAGATAGCTCTGTAAAATAAAGTATTTTATCTCATATTTTATACAACTATTATTTTGTAAAATTGGTAGGATTGACCTAAAAATTGGTGGAATTGACCTATAAATCAATGAAAATACCCTAGTAACCCCTTTTTCCTATATTTTTGGTGATATTTTTATTAGATGAAATATTTGATAATATAAACAATGGTGATATCACTCTGAAAATCGATAGGATTGCTCTATTAAATAGTGATATCACTCTACTAATCAGAAGAATCATTGGTTTTGTGTTTGTAGGTCATCAAGATTACTCTTTGAAACAAAAGTATCACCTTACTAAATGGTGGGATTGCTCTGTTGTAAATTCTCAAGGCTAAAACAAGCATTAATTCAACATCCCTTGTTAGTCAAAGACCATAATTCAAACTGTAATATTTTTTTATGCACGTTAACTTGTCAAAGAAGTGGTTATTGACCAAACAAAAACTTTACAAACAAACTTTATTTTAGTGTATAAAAATAACCAACATTTAAATTTGGTGTTATAAAAAAATACTTATGTTTTCATTGCTTGTGTGTTTGTATTTATGATTTATTTGTTAGTAACTTATCATGTGTAATCTCTACCCTTTCCCACTTGTGGGACCTTGGCTAACCAAAAACACATAAGTTACTATTATCTTTTCTTGAAGTGTAACTAGAGTATTATTTCCTCTTTCCCCTTTATGGGATCCTAAGGATCAAGAATATAAAAACTTCCCTTTTCATTTTGGCTACATGAGTTGGATTTCATCACCATCCATGAGTTTATAGGGTTGGACGACTGATATTTAATCCCCTAGTGTAAGTAATAACCCCATACATAGGATGGGGTATAAAAATTAAATAAATTTATCATAAAATCATATAAAAATTCCACATAAATGGTTTTATAAAAACAAGGGATTTATCCCTAATGCTAAGCTATTAGACATCACCCATAGAGTCCAAATTTTTGTTAGCATTTCACTGAGATACACAACTAAAGTGGTCATAAAGGGGATAAACTCTCCCATGAATTTCTATTTATTTTCTATTTTTAAATGTATTTTGAGTCCCACATACCATAAGGTATATTGAGGACCATTTAGAAATCCTTGTCAAAATTTTAATTTAATACCTTTTGAACATAAACTATTTTTAGTGTGAGGAAAACCAATTGTTAGAAATAAGATGGTTGAGAGTGAGGGAATGAATTAGTATTAAAAAAATTAAATTCAATTCCACTTAAATATGTATGAACCATTTTAACATGCATGTATATATTAACAATCACAAGAGCATGAAACACATGAACACAACATTTACGTGGGAAACCCTCAAGGGGAAGAAAAACCCACTGATGAAGCAAATGGACTAAAGTATTATAAGATAAACATAAATATTAATTTAATCACCCAATAAACTTGGAGAAATAACCCCAATCTATCAATCACCAACTTGATAAATTCTTTAGCTGAGTACCAACCCAGTAAGGATCACCAACCCCTAATTTACCAATCACCCACTTGTCTTTAGCAAGAACCAACTTGTAAGGAGGCACCAACCCCATAGATTACTCAACACCAACTCATGTACCTGATTATTTGATCACCTTCAAAATCACTTGTTTCTTCTACAATAGATGGTGATCTTTTATTTCAAGTTTTTGCTCTCTTAAGTCCCTCTCAAATTATCTTTAAGCCTTATTCCCTCAATTAGCCCTCTTCATGGCTTGATTAGGTCTTATAAACTTTATCCATTTATGCATAAACTTTTTTAGATATTCATAAAACTTTTCTTATGATCTGCATGACCTATTTTTTATCATAAATGATCTATCTCATTTGTTTATCCTCTTCTGATCTCACTTTCTAAGCACACCCAAAATAGGCCTAATTGCCTTACTTTTATACAAGTCACTTGATCATATCCTTCAAGGTTGGATACATATTCAAATAAATTATATATGTCTTATAATATTAAAATAACATGACTTAATCATGAATATATCAATATAATAAGTTAGACATACATCATTTAGCCCTTACTCCTATTTTAAGCTTATGGAGACCTAATAGGTCTTTTTAACAACACATTACCCTTTTATCCTTCTTGAAACATATAAAAACACCTTAAATCAATGGTAACACATCATAATACACTTAAATATCCCTTATCCAACTTTAATTTAGGTCTAAAACACTTTTTAGGTCCAATCACCACTTAAACCCTTACTCAAATCATTACTTATAAAAGGCCTGCATATATACAAAAACTTTGTATTGAACAACTGAGGTATATACTCAATTTTTTCCAAAAAAAATGGAAAAAAATTACATATTAAAAATCCTCATGAACTTAGGGTCATCACAATCTTCACTCAGGGTAAACAAGCTCAAACACTTCTTTGCAAGGTGTTCACTCAGGACTACTAACTGACTCTAAAACATAGTTAAGGAAATATGAACATCTGACATATGATTGAATAGATTCAATAGATTTAAATGAATTAAAATGATCTTATAATATCCTTATATAAAACTCAATCATTATCATGAGATCTAATGAGAATTATTGGTCTTAAGACCAATATTCTGACCTTCTCTCTCACAACTTCTACTCAGTCAGATAAGCCATTTTGGATTCAATGTTTTAACCTCTTTCACTAACTTACAAGCTTATAAAAATCATGTATATATCATTCAAGACACAAAAAACATCATCATTTATTTCAATTCATTACTCTTTCATGAAAACATGTCAAAAATCATCTTCTCACTTCTACCTGATTTTTGTACTATCTGCACCACAAGGTCTATTCAACTACCAACCAAATTTGATCATCAATAACACACACCTAAGATATGGAACCTATATATAAAATTTCATGAACATAAAATACAATTCTCACACTTTTATCTTCATATATTTATCAACTTTGACTTGGTCAATGTTGTCTACTATAATAAATATTTGAAAGATAAGCACTTTTTTGTAGGCTCTTCTCACTTACGTGAGAAACCAATCACACCTAGAGATTAATGTGATAGTTTAATAAAGACTTAAATCACTTTTTCGATCATATAAAACACTTATTATATCTTTACAATAATATCTTTAATATCAGGTCACAGTTAGGGTTTTATAAAGGTTTAGACTATCTTCTAGTCTTAATGATCATTCATAAAACTTAGCTCCTCTTTCCAGAAACAAATGCTTGTAAATTTTATCTATAACCCTTCCTTATATACCATTAATATATTATGTTCTCATGTATATTATGCACGTTCCAATGAGCACTAATAAAAATTTCTTGGGTAGACAACTCTTCATTATGTGCACTCAAGAAACCTTGAAATACTTTTTAAGCCTTTTTCTTGTAAACCAAGACCTAAAACTTCATGAACATACTTAAAACAACTTGACTCACCAATATAAATGTTTACCTACTCACTCATTCCATAGAAACTAATCATGTTACCTCATTTTGACACCATCTCTCTTCTTGCTTTCGAAACCCAAACATGTAAGTCTTAATAATCCTTGAATCTGACCTTCTAGACACTATGTAGATTTAACCTTGAAAATATCATATGTTTCAATGTATATTGTTTATTTTCAATAAAACTCATACACTCACTCATCTCTGGAGCTTCAATGTAACTTATTTTCAACTACTTACAGATATTTAAAGCATGATTGGGATCTTCATAGCATCTTTAAAGATGCAAATACAGACCTTAGGCGCTGACCTTTTAATCAATTTCAAGGTCTTAAAAACCTCATGTATAACCTAAAATAATCTCTATCATGATCAAAAATTATTAAGTGTTCTTTAGATCATTCTCATCTTCATAGCTCATTCAGAGCATCTTTAGAATTACTTACATAAAACTTCAGAGCACATAGCTTCTTCTTCATAGATCACTCATATCATCATGCCACCTAAAAATATCATCTTACAAGGTCTATATAAAGCATTAAAAAATAATTTAAACTTTATATACTGACCTATACTCACTCATTTCACTTCTCAATGATTTCACTCAAGTTGACATTAGAACATTATTCAAATAATATTCTTTCATCATAACAACAACACTCATTCATATGCATACCTCAAGACTTACTTGACCAAGCATTTGCACAAGAACCTTTGACATCAATGATATTATATTGACATCAATGAAATTACCATTCATCTTCATAATAATCTTTGACATCAATGACAATGTTCAATAATCTCCCCCTTTGTTATTGATGACAAACACACTCAAAAAACACTATCAATCCCTCTTGTGGTAATCATTTATTAGACCTAATTCTTACCTTTTCTTATTCTTTTTTGATCTTTACTATATTTCTCATTTTCTGATATTTTCTCCCCCTTTGACATTAATTATAAATGTCTTCCAAAATTATCATATCTTTCAAAATAAACTTAGATTACAAGATCACTTCAACACAGATCTGGCTCAGTCAACAATCTAAATAGCTCCCCCACAAACTAAGCATCCACCATGATTTTTTTAGTATTAGATATAAAATATCAGCTATAAATACTGAAATAATACTCTTTTTATGATCTTAAATACATTATATGACATATAGTCTTCAAAAAATTATGACAACCACTCTCAAAAACTTCTCAATTAGGTCACTCTTCCAGCTGATTCATCGAAATATCAACAAATAGAGTCTATGAATAATCTTAGACACAATATATCCTTATCTCCATGCATATATAAAATAATCACTTTATTGATAAATAAAACAAAGCTACCAAGCTCCCCCTTCGACTATGCATATCTTCTTTTAAAGAACTAGGAACTCAAGATCACATATCTTTCTTGACATGGCTGAAGACGATCAAACTCTTGACCATACTTCATACCAAATGATATTAATTGATAAAAATTATATAAATATTGACTCCCCCTTTTTCTTCATAGGTCAATCTCAACTATTCATAACTAATAGATCTAAGAAGCTTACCTCTTATATACTAGTTTGTCTGCATTTTATCTTTGAAGCTTCTTTGATTACAACCTCATGCTTCTCCTGATATAATAATGTATCCATGAAGCTTAATGGAGCCACCCTTTTTTATAGGGAACTAAAATAATATGAACTCAAGAGATTCCTAGATCTCCATATCTTTACAAGACTTAATATTCTTCAACATTCTTTTGTGCTTGATTGGCTCTTTAGGCTTGATCTCAGCATCAACCTTGTCATCCTTATTCTTTTCTTTGACTATCTTTTCAACACATATAGATAATAATTATTCTTAAAAGTCCTTCACTTTTGAATAATGTTCTATAATATCAAACATTCTACTTTTGTTTATGATCTAATCAGGACTCACCTTGTCATTATTCTTCTTCTTAGCTAATTCTTTATTTTTACTACTTTGATCAACAATATAAGAATCAAGACTTCTCTTGTCTCCTAAAATGTGGCTTGAAAAACCAATATCTATACTCTAAGATTTCATAGAATCTTATTTTTAGTCTTTTACTCTAGCTTTACCTTATCTACAAGGTTTGTCTTCTTGATCCATTTCTTAGTGGCATGACTATGAACCTCCCTGTCTTGACTAAATGACCTTTTTATTTTGTTAGGATAAAATCTTGCAATATATCCTACATTATTATAGTTGTAATATACCTCCTTATATATACCATTTTATTTACGATGATTATGATCTGCCTTTAACCAATTTATTATCTTTTCATAGTTCCATGAGTACCCATTCTTGGAGGGTCTTCTACATTCTCTTACTCTATGTCTAAATTGACTACATGCAAAATATTAACCATTGAAATAATTATCATACCTTATAGCATCGGCCTATCTGATAGGCCTTTTTATGTTGACCTTCTTGTCTTCAATAATCTTCTCTTTGACTTTAGGTGCCTTATTTTGGTCTTCTTTTAAACCAAGACCTATATTATCACTTGAATACTTCTGACTGCTCATGATATCATCTACAGCCTTAGTTCTCTTTTCAAATTTTACAAAGTTATTCACCTTACTAGATGCTTGATCCAACTAAGATTTTAGTTATTTTGTTTCAATTTCATATCTTTTGCAATCTTCTTCTTTAGCCTTTAAGCTTCCTACCACAATATTTATCTGGGTTTCAACTTATTAGATGATCTCTTCGTATTATTTGTAGGTGTTACATACCCTTTCCTCAAATAATCCAATTTGATCCTTAGAGTCCTCAACTAATTAATTTAGTTTCTTATTCTTCTTATTCATAATCTTTAACTCTTCTAGGGCACCTACCAGATATGTCTCAAGATACACTTCAGCTTCTTCACTGTCATAGTGTTTTTCTTCATCTAATTCTGCATCAATCATGAGACCTTTCCCATTAGAACAACCCTCATTATCTAATTTTATGCCTAAGAAGAGGGTTTCATTATTATCATTTTTATATTCATTTCTATCATCATCACTATTAGATGTGTCTAAATCACTTACATTTGATGAACTATCTTCTTTGATATATAATCTCTTCTTGTTATTGAATAACTTCTTCTTTCTTTCATACCTTCTAAAACTCTAATTTCTCTTATCAAACCTATAGGATTTGTTTTCTATATCATCATCCCTAGTATTCTACTTATGAGGATACTTTATTTTAAAATGTCTAATTTCTTCACAGTTGAAACATTTGAAAGGCAACTTACCTTTATACTTAATTGAAATTATTCTTATCTTTCTAGCAAACATGGCTATGAGTTCATCATCATCAATATCTAAACATACCTCATATTTGTCCTTCTTAGTCTTTTACTTATTTTTAACTTCAAAATTTAATTCCTTCTTAAGAGGTCTTCTTTCATTTATTCTCATCTCATAATCAGTTAAGATGCATTGAATCCCATCCATCTCTAGCTTGTCCAAATATTATATCTCTTCTATTATAGAGACCTTAGAGTCAAAATTAGGAGTTAGTGATCTCAGTATATTTTGAACTATAATAGAATATTTCACTTCTTCTCATTATCCTCTTATGATATTGATAACTTCATCAACCCTCAACAGGTAGGATGTAATGGATTCATTTTCATTCATCTTCAGGCTTTCAAATGGTCTATTTTATGTCTATAACTTGGTCATATTCACCTTGGTGTCTATTTCATAGATGGTCTTTAGTTTTTCCCATATGTCTTTGGCTAAAACATAATGCATTACATTTACAAGCTTTGTCTCTTATAGGCCACACATAATGTCATTCATTGCCTTGGAGTTATTCTCACTAGCCTTCTTACCTACTACATTTGCTGGTAGAATTAGAGGTGTAATATATCCATCCATAACTGAATACCAAATGTTATGTCCCTATGACATCAAATATATATTCATTCTAACATTACCAAAGGCATAGTTAGATCCATTGAATAATAAATCCTTACTGGTAGAGAAACCACCTTGAGCTTATTAACTAGTTGATGCAGGGGCAACCCATGATGACCACAAGTTAGATTCATTTATCGTCTTAGTTTGACCTATTATGTGTTTTTATAGGTGATATAGGTCATTATTTTTCTATTTGTGAAGTCTAGGGTGTCATATAGTGCATGGAATTTAAATTGTGGATTTCCTTCCAAAACTACCACTATGTGAAAATTTAAATTTTTGAAACTTGTTGAAAGGTTTCCACGCATGTCAAGAGGGTAGAAAGGTGTAGAATCATGTATAAAAGGGACTTAAGTACATTTAAAGATATTAAATAACATATTTAATCTATATGCATGGGAATAAACTATATTATACCAATATCATAAGGCAAAAATATATCATGTTGTATGAAAATCAAGAACATTGCAATGTAACCCACAAGCTTCAATGTGGGAATAACCTTCAAGATTCAGTTATGCATGTTTTAGGTGTATTAGAGTCAATTTTTTTAATTTATATTCATTTCATCCAAATAGATAAGAGGGTAGAGGAAGAACATGTTTTTTATGAAGAAGAGATATTGTAAACTCTATTGCTAGAAGAAAAAATACACTCCTCTATATGGGAGGTCATTTTCTATAATAAATTGTATGTTTTTTTATCATTAATGAGAAATTAATTATCTATTTAGATTATATTGAATTTTTGAGACAATTTTTTGTTGATTAAATTATTTTAATGGTATATTAAATTTTTTTATGATAGCTTTGTTTGAAACAGTGTAACAGGCCTAAAGGTAGAACATATACAGGCAGAATATATATAAGAGATATTAAAATGAATGTAAGTCAGGTAAGAAAGGACCTAAGAAATTTTGTAAATGGTTTTTTTTATATTAAAACCTACTACATTAGGTCATAACTGAAGACCTCACTTTGGAGTTGAAAACCTTAAGAAAGAAGACCTACAGTCTTTAGACCATGTTTTATGATTACACTTTTTTGAGTCTATTTCTTTGAGAGAAATATAGGGAATTGAATGAATTATATCTCAAGTGTATTTAATGTGAATATGTATATTTATATGATTTTATGTGTTTTTAGACATGAAACTTTATTAAATGTGTTTAAGATTTATAACAAATTGAGTTTTCATTCCCAGTTAGGGTAGAGATTCAATGGTTTAGAAGAGCAAGAGTAATTTACAGAGCAATATTTGATTGAATATATGTTTACACAATGTATATAGGTTGGTACACCCATAATTTGATGTGAAACTTAGTTAATATCAAATAAAAATAAGATATATATTTTTTGGTTTATGTAGACTGTGACTGTATATAGAAACTGTTGAAAAATTATGAATTGTGAAGAATAAAAATGTTATGGAGAAGGTTGAATGCATGGGAAAGAAATGTTGAGGTCATACAGACCATATCATATAGTTTTTGTGACATTAAATAACCCAATATGAGCTTGGATATCAATTAACCATTCTCAGGTTGGTGATAGTTAGCCAAAACCTTGTCTAGGGTTTCCACACTAAATTGTTGATAACAAAAGATTGAACCAGTCAAAATGCATAAAATTTTGTATGGAGCTAGGGTTGATTATATACAAGAAGTTTTTAATGGTTTAAAAGTTATTTTTTACCTTTTATTATTATTTTTACATAACTAAGAGTAAAATAGGGCCTAATATAACCTAAGATACCTAATTGAGGGTGAACAATGAACTATTTGGGTTTAGAAAAAGGATTGAAAGATTGAGTTGAGGCTTTAAACTTTGGGATGAGAAATAATAGGGAAAAGGGTATCTAAAACAAGTTTCAAGTTTCCAAGTTATGAAGGTATAATTCCATATATTTTAAGAAAGGTTGAAAATAGGGTTAGTAGTATTGAGACAAAGAAGGCAAAGTTGGGGAAAAGATAGACTTAATGCTTGGAAAGTGTAAAGGTTGTGTTGTAATCAAATTGTGCACCCTAGGACATTCTATGAAATTCCTTAAATTTGATGCAACATTGAATCATCCCTCAAGTTTTTTGGAACTTGTAAGAGAGATGAGTCTCTAGGATTGAAAAGTGTTAGCTCCCTAAATTCTTCTCTAAGGGTCTATCACCTAATCTACTGCTTGTTCATAAATAGAGTTGAGAATTTGCATAAAATATAAAAACTATGGTAAAGAGGTGATCCACCAAGAATTTATCCCACTGACTATCACACTTCTACTAAGTAACAATGTTTTCTAAGACTAATTCCATGCATTGAAATATACTAACATAATGTTTCAATGTAAAGGTAACATGCTTGAGACAATCAAAAAGATAATCAACCTAAGGGGCAGATTACACACCATAGATACAATTGCATACTTGAAAGAGAGTTTGATACATTCAACACACTTCACATGATGTATTAACTTTAGAACCTTTGTTCAAACATGAGGGATAAAGGGATTAAAGATAATGTTATCACTCAGCTCCACTATACATCACTCACATACTCAGATAGAAATTCACAACTCAGAATTGGTCTTATATTTAATGTTTAAAAGAAAAGTATAGTGTCATTTCATTAAGGCTTCACTATACCAAAAATGTGCTTATCTACAATGGTCAAAATGGCCTAATTTATATAACTTTGAGGAAGATCAAGAAAGGAGAAGCTAAAGATGTACAAGGACATGTGTCATAGACATGAAAATTAGTTATAGATCCATGAGAGAGATGGATGAGTGAGCCATACCATGTCAAGAGTCTTACTTGTCCAAAACAAGTCATGAGAATGGTGTCAAGTGGCATCAAACCTTCAAGAGTGGCATGAGAAACTACTTCTATTAAAGATCATCCATGAGAGTTCAAAACTAAAAATAAAAAAGTTGACACATCACACACTAGAACTCATGATGGCAGTTAGAAAATGCTCTTTCTAACTACTAGTTATTCTATGGACACTTGTATTTTTCAATTTAATAGAAGCTCCTTATCTTGGTCAACTATCAGCAATGAATCACTCTGTCAACCTATCCATTTTGATCACTTATTCTACTTCAGATGCTTGAGATTTAACCATTTGCCACCTCCATGTCTATTCTTATTTTCTCATCAGGTCTTTTGAATAGTAACAACTACTCTCCATAGTTTAAAATTGACTTCCTATAGGTGGTCACTCCTTTGGGTATTTTCTTTGGAATTTTATTTGTAGAAATTTTCTTTGGATAAATTATATGTGGCTATTTGTTTCTATTTACTTTCTCAGACCTTTTGTCAAGTCTTTTCCTTCAGTCTCCAAAATTAAGTTCATTATCAAAAATGATAGTATAGGGGACCCCACATCTTGTTGTGACACTTTCATAAAACTCCAAGAATTTATTTTCATTTGTCTCCTTCAATGCAACATCCTCTACCCACCTTTTTAAGTGGTCAGTAGTAGTTAATATCCATTTGTGTCTAGCACTTGATGGAGGGTTGATCATACCAATAAAATCAAGGCCCTAATTACATGAAAGGATGGTCCACTTGGACAAGATTCAATGGAAGGGTTGCAAGTTTTTATTTGCCTACAAAGAAGGTACATTAAGGACACCTCCTAGCCCAAGACTATAAATCCTTGAAAAGGCTAGGCCAATAATACCTTGCCCTCACTATCTTTATAGTTGTTGTTTCTGGGGAGAAATGACCTCCATCTACACCATTGTGAAAATTTTCTAGCAATATGCCAAACTGATCATTATCAACACACCTTATTAGTACACCATTCACATCCTTCTAAAATAGAATACGATCTACAAGATAATAAGGAATGGTTTACAATCTAAAATACCTTCTTTGTGACTTGTTCAAACCATTAGGATAATCACCATTTTGGAGGAAACCAATGATGTCTTGTGTCAAAACTTTAAATTGGTATGTGACCAGCTAGGTAGGGATGAACTTGATTGACCAAGACCTCTTCCTTTAGCCCTTGAAGATCTAAATCTAGATGTTCACATATCCCCTTTCCTCTTACCAAGTTGGTTACCTTGATATCAACATCATACTCCATTACCTTTGTGATCCACCTAGCTCTCTTCTCATTGAGGTCTTTGCTTAAAAAGAACTCTTTGGTGCTAGGATGAGAGACTATGACATGTATCTTATTATTTGAAACCATGTGCCTAAAAAATTTCAAACCTATTATGTTATACCCTTAACCATTGGTGTGTCTAGGGATATGTGTGGCCAATTTTGGCTTACCTACCTCTTTTATTTACTTGTTACATTTCTCTATGTTCTTAGATAGGTCAGCCTATGGAATAACCTTGGGTAAGTAGAATATATATAGAAGGTAGTGTTTAGTCTTTAATCATCATGTGAATTATTCTACTATTAGTTCATTATTGTGGAGGTTTCCCCCTCAAAGTGGCTTTGTTATATTATCTAGTATTCTATTCTGCTATCAATTATCACTATGTAATCTCTCATATTTTCTTATTCTATGTAATATAACATCATTCTATTCAAATATCTAAGTAATTTCATTACAAGTGGTATCAAAGCTTTGATTTGGGAAAGTTTCCTATGACATTTTTTTTAAGATCTAGAGAGGTTTGGATTTTAGGAGTAGTGAAAGCGAAAAAACATAACTTGCAATCTGGGAAGAATTAATTTTTTTCGTCAGCACAATATTGCTCGAAACACTTTTTTGAAAAAAAATATTTTTTTTAAAAAAGTTTGGAAACAAAATTCCCCTTGCACACTTTTAGTCAATGGATTGTTAGGTTGTGGAGCTAAAAGCTTCAATTATGCAGATGAAGAGGAGGTTGCTGAAGTTCCAAAAGTACCGGCATCAATAGTATAATCGACGTTGGTCATGATGAATGCAAAAGGAAATCGGCATCAGTAGGGAGTTGGCTAACGTCAATCAGAACTAGTCAGATAGGGACCGACGTCAGTCGCCTGTGTGTTCTAGAACTATTCGTTGCACGAACAGTTAGTTTGTTGAACTGATTGTTTGCATGTAAAGGCTATTTTGAGTCTTGAGCTGCATGGATAATTATAGTAAACTAAGAGTCTAAGTTATTGTTTAAGTCGAGGATCTATTTATAGACCCATTAGCATGTATTGTAATTATGAGCTAAAAAGGAAGGCAAGGAAGATCCTTCCATTGTAAGATCATTGAGTTGCAGGTTGTTACAAGCTCATAGGAGATGTACATGTGTAAGTATGGTCTATTGAATTACAGGTTGTAGGTTCATGGGAGATCTACTTGAAGTACTTTAGAGTGCTTGGTAGTAGCAGGGTTATTACTGACTGGTTGGAGAGGTGAACACCAATTCTATGTGTGAGTTGTGTGTTGGGACCATTTTTGGTATGAGAATGAACTTTTGAAGAAGAATTACTATACACTTGAGGTGTGGGAAGCCTCTGAGAGGTGGGAGAAGAAGTGGCATCTTCTTTATTGTATTCTTTTCTATACAAGTATTAATACAAGATTGTGTATTGTCTCTCATATTCTATGCTATTTGTGAATTATAGTTACTTGTACTTCAGTGGGAGTAGAGCAATGATAGAAGAAAGTAAGCTATGAATGGAGAAGTTTAATGGCAAGAACTATCAATTATGGAGGATGCAGATTGAAGATTATCTATATCAAAAAGATTTGTACTTACCATTGGGTGGGGTTGATTGTAAGCCCCAGCATATGAAGGATGAAGAATGGGAGGTTCTTGATCGGAAGGCTCTGGGATCTATAAGGTTGAGTCTTACATCATCTATGATTTCCAACTTATCACACGCTAAGACAATGGTAGAGTTGATGGAATCTTTGGCAAATTTATATGAAAAACCCTCAACTTCAAATAAGGTATTTCTTATGAAGCAATTATTTAATTTGCAAATGTTGGAAGGTGGATCTGTACATAGTAATCTTAGTGATTTCCATGGTTTGGTAAACCAGTTAAATTCAGTCAATATTGTTTTTGATGATGAAATTAAGGCTCTCTTAATCTTATGCTCATTACCTAAATGTTAGGAAAGTTTGGTAATGGCAGTTTCTAATACTGCGTCTGCTTCAAAAATCTTAAAAGTGGATGATATTGTGAGTGTAATCTTGAATGAAGAGATACGCAGGAAAAGCACAGGTGAATCATCAAGAAATGTTTTGAGTGTGGAAAGTAGGGGAAGAGATCAAGGTCAAAGATAGGTAGGAGATCCAAGTCCAGGTATGGGAGAATAACCTGCTAAAAATGTGGAAAGCAAGGGCACTTAAAAAGAGATTGTAGGTCAATTGAAGATCAGCATGAAGGACATGAAGAAGAAATAGATGTTGCAGATTTCATTGCACAGGATGCTCTGGTATGTTCTTTGGATAAAGTAGAATCTTGGGTTTTAGATTTTGGTGCCTCTTTTCATGCATCCCCAAATAGGGAATTTTTTCATGAGTATGTCCAGGGAGACTTTGGAGAAATTTGTTTAGGGGATGGTAATCCTTGTCAGATGGTTGGCAAAGGGAAAGTGAAGCTGAAATTATAGACAGGTAACATATGGGTGTTGAAGGAGGTCATGCATGTCCCAGTTTTGGAGTGGAATTTGATTTTTATAAGAATTTTGGGTGATGAGGGTTGCACAGTAACTCTCACAGTAGACTCTTGGAAGGTTACCAAGGGTGCACTTGTTGTAGCAAGAGGTAAGAAAGTAGGTACGCTTTATCTATCTACTTGTATTACTGATTCTCTTTCTGGGTTATCTACTTTAGCTGTAGATTTGAAGATGTGGCTTAATAGGCTTGGTCACATGAATAAGAAGGAGATGCATGTTCTTGAGTCAAAGGGTATGCTTTCGGATCTGAAAGGCATGAATCAAGATTTTTGTATGCAGAAGAAGAAGGTGACATTTCTTGAGGAATTCGATGTTTGTGACAAGAATAGGAAAGCCTTGGTTTTCAAGGAGAAGGTGACGGATAGAGTTCAGTACAAGGGGAAAAAAATTTTGAGCAAAGCAAGGTTGATTTGGACAAGAGTTTGATCCAAAAGGAGCTCACAGGTAGAAGTCAGTTCTCATAAGCAAAACACAAAGACCGACATCGGCTAGAAAACTGACGTCGGCGTCCAGATAGGGACCGATGTCGGCTATGTGTAGACTAATGTCGGTGACTCAGGACAGATAAATACCAGTGTCATCCAGGGGGAACTAATGTCAGTGATGAGGTAGTCGCATGGAATTGATGTCAGTTGGGTGCAGACTGAGATGTGACCAGCATCAGTCACTGAGATGGATTTTGGGCAGACAGCAAGCTATCAAGGAGTCTCAAGCACCCATATGGAGGACTTAAAGGGTAAGTAAGCCTCAAATTCATCATTTCCCTTCTTTACACTACTTATTACTCACTGATGGTAAAGAATCAAGAAGTTATTAAAGAAGCAGAACAGGTAGATCCAAGAAATAGTGGGAGCTTGGCATGGATGAAGGATGTGATTCCTTGGAGAAGAACCAAACAAGAGTTTTTGGTGGAGTTGCTAGCTGGAAGTAAGCATTGAGAGATGAATGGATGTTCAGGATGAAGAAGAGCAGAAATGGATACGTGAGACAGAAGGCCAAGGTATATGGTCTTGAATAAGTTACAGGACAATGGAGGTTTGATCATTGTGTTTCTCTTTACCAGGTTGGATAATATTAGCTACATTATCCTATTACTGTATGATGTGCTTGTTGTAGGGTTACATATAGAGGGAGTTGTTGAACTAAAGGTAAAGCTAGTTCAGAGGTTGGTCATGAGGAATCTAGGAGCAGCAAGATTCTTTGGCATGAGTGTGTTCTAGGGACATGGAAGGTCACATGTTGACTTTGTTTCAGGATGATTGTGTGAGACTGATTAGCATGCCAATGGTTAGACAGTTCATAGAATAGTGTCTTGATTCACATAATGAGGTTAAGTGCATGGTATGTACTAGACTTGAGTTTTCTCAAGCAGTGGGAGTTGTCACAAGTTTGGAGCCAATCCAGGAAAGAAGCATTGGAGGGCAATTCAGTGGATTCTTAGAGGGACCAGCAGCAGGTGCACATGCTATGCAGGGTCAAGTTATTTTCTACATGGGTTTGTAGATGTGGATGTGGTAGGTGATTTGGATGACATGAGGTGCACCACAAGATTTTTGGTGGTTAGTCTTCAAGGGTGATCTTGAAGAGGGATACAAAGCCAAGGGAACAAACTAGATGATGTACAGGTACAGGTACAGTTACAGCTATTTATCTCCAAGTGGGAGATTGTTAGGTTGTGGATCTAAAAGCTTCAATTATGCAGACAAAGAAGAGGTTGCTAAAGTTTTAGAAGTATCGGCATCAGCAGTATAATCGACGTTGGTCATGATGAATGCAGAAGGCAACTGGCATCGGTAGGGAGTTGGCCAACATCGGTCAGAACCAGTCAGACAGGGACCGACATCGGTCGCCTGTGTGTTCCAAAACTATTCATTGCATGAATAGTTAGTTTGTTGAGCTGATTATTTACATGTAAAGGCTATTTTGAGTCTTGATCTGCATGGATAATTATAGTAAACTAAGAGTCTAAGTTATTGTTTAAGTCTGGGATCTATTTATAGACCCATTGGCATGTATTGTAATTATGAGCTAAAAAGGAAGGCAAGGAAGATCCTTCCATTGTAAGATCATTGAGTTGCAGGTTGTTGCAAGCTCATAGGAGATCTAAATGTGTAAGTATGGTCTATTAAATTGCAAGTTACAGGTTCATGGGAGATCTACTTGAAGTACTTTAGAGTGCTTGGGTACTGGTAGGGTTATTACTGACTGGTTGGAGAGGTGAACACCAATTCTATGTGTGAGTTGTGTGTTGGGACCATTTTTGGTAGGAGAGTGAACTTTTAAAGAAGAATTACTATACACATGAGGTGTGGGAAGCCTTTTGAAGGTGGGAGAAGAAGTGGCATCTTCTTTATTGTATTCTTTTCTATACGAGTATTAATACAAGATTGTGTATTGTCTCTCATATTCTGTGTTATTTGTGAATTCTAGTTACTTGTACTTCTAGATAATTCCACATGTTTAATTGTTTGTATTTGGTAATCATATTGTGCTCTTTTTGAGGAGCAAGATCCTAACAAGTGGGATCAAAACAAGGTGTGTTGTTCTTGGATTCCCCAACATGGATTCATCTCAGTGAGATGATCACAATGGTATATTCTGTTGATACACTTTTTTGGTACCAAAAATTTTACTCTAGTGTGTAAAAGTAATCATTAGATTCATCTTGACAAGGTGATTGCAATGGTACCATTTCTTGGTACACTTTTTTTTAGGTTTAAAACCCTCCTAGGGTTTTTTTATGGTATGTCCTTCAACTCAAGGAAGAAAAGGGGCACCAAAAACTCCTAAGACTCCTATCGATGACATGGAATCTGGAACTTCAGATCTAGCAATTTATTAGCTTTAAGAGGACATAAAACTTGGTGAGGCATGATGACTTTATTGTAGTCCAAGCTAATGTTTCAGGGATGCACAGAGAGATTAATGGAGTTCATAGTGAATTTCAATAGATCACTACATAATTGGCTACCCTCACATCTTAGTTTTAGCCTAATAACCCTTTACTTCAGCATTCAAATCCTCCTCTCAACAACTCCCATACTGGTATGAAATTGATGTTACCAAAAGTGGACATGCATAAGTTTGATGGTAAGGATCCTTTCACTTGGATTAACCAAATTGATAATTTATTTGAGCTGCATCAAACTCTTTATTCTTAAAGGGTGATGGTGGCATCCCTGTATATGGAACCTGAACAATTCATTTGGTATCATTGGTTATGTGCTCAAAAGAAAAATAATGGTGATCCTATTACATGGACTATTTTTACTAAGGAGTTGATAGATCATTATTATAATAATGTCTCTAAGAAATATTTTAGCCAATTAGATAAGCTACAGCAAATAGGACCTATGAAGGATTATATTTAGCAATTATAAAATCTCTCTTTATGGGTTGAAAATATCACTGAGAGAAATTTGATGGATCTATTTTTGGGTGGCCTCAAACATAGCATCCAATACAAGGTTTGAATGTTTGTCCCAACATCTATATCAGAAGTTATCCTTAAGGCATGCATGATAGAAGAAAAAGAGATGGTCAAAAAGAAAACATTTACTATTGGTTATGATCGTAACTTTCTAGCACCATCATTTCCACAACCCACTAGATTAACACAATGAAAAATTGAGGAGAAGTGAGACAAAGGGTTGTGCTATGGTTGTGATATAAAATGGATAAAATACCATCATTATGCTAAAAAGAAGTTATTTTACATTGAAGGTACCAATGATGATGAAGATGATGCAAAAGTACATGATGCAGAGGTAGAAGTTCTTGAAGAGGAATCTAAAGACTCTCAGCCTACTATTTCATGCCACCAGGTATTAGTACTCCCCAAACTCTTAACGTGATGGGTTTCCTTAAGAAATAGAAGGTCACTATCTTGATTGATTTTGGGAGCACACACAACTTCATCCACAGTAAGTTGGCTACTCATTTGAATTGTTTCAATGATCTAGCTCTAGAATTTTAGGTTATGATTGTAGATGGTGGTGTTTTCAGTTATTCAATAAAATGTCATAGTATTAAGTTGGCCATGGGAGACTACTTATTGGATTCTTCTATGTTTTCTATTCTGATGGGTGGAGCTGATATTGTTCTGGGAGTCAAGTGGCTCACCAATTTGGGCACTATTGACATGAATTTTCAAGAATTATTCATGCATTTTCATTCTAAAGAAAGGACATTTGAGCTAAGATGATTAAAGGCTAAATCTCCCCAACTTGTTAGCTCCCATAAAATGATAAAGATTCTTTGTAAGGGTACTGAGGGATTTGTAGCTCCCTTGTTTCCTATGGAAGTACAGCCATCTCCACTTCTTGATATAAAACAAATAATTGATGCTCATTCAATTGTTTTTATAGACATGCCAAAAGGACTTCCACCTAGCCACATGCATGATCATGTTATCACAATTATTCTTGGTAGTACACCACCCAACATCAGGCCATACAAGTAGCCCTATGCCAAAAAAAGTGAAATTGAAAAGATGGTACAAGAAATGTTGGATACAAGAATCATTCATCATAGCCAAAGTGAATACTCTTCACAAGTTGTCATGGTGAGAAAGAAAGATGACACTTGGAGGATGTATCCTAACTACAAAAAACTCAATAAGTACACTATCAAAGATAAGTTTCTAATTCCTATCATTGATTATTTTCTTAATCAATTGAATGGTGCTCTTTATTTTATCAAGTTAGATCTACATTCTGGGTAACATCAAATTAGGATTCATGATGAAGACATACCCAAAACCACTTTTAAGACTCATGAGAACCATTATGAGTTTTTGGTTATGCCTTTTGGCCTAACAAATGCACCATCTACTTTTCAGATTTTGATGAATACTTTTTTTAAGACATTTTTGAGGAAATTTGTTTTGGTATTCTTTGATGATATCCTCATTTATAGTAAAATTGAGCAAAACATTTACAACATGTGAAACAAGTACTCTCCATTTTGGAGAAAAATCAATTATATGTCAAACCTTCCAAATGTACTTTTGGGGCTGGTGAGGTTGAATATTTGGGTCATTTGGTGTCTTATGAAGGAGTGAAAGTGGGTCCTAAAAAAATCCAAGCAATGGTGGACTGGCCAATTCCTAAGACACTCAAGCAACTTCAAGGATTTTTGGGCTTACTAGTTACTATCGTAGATTTGTCAAAAATTATGGTAGTATTGCAACCCCACTTACCTCTTTGTTAAAGAAATACTCTTTTTAGTGGACTGATGCAACTACCCAAGCATTTAAACAATTTAAATTCGCTGTGTACTACTACAGTATTAGCCACTCCTAATTTTTCTAAGACTTTTGTGGTTGAATGTGATGCATATAGGTATGGTATGGGTGTTTTACTCATGCAAGAAGGTGGACCATAGACATTTTAAAGTCATCAACTCAAGGGTAAAAATTAGCAAAAATACATCTATGATAAGGAAATGATGGCCATTTTGCATGCAGTCAAACAATGGAAACCTTATTTGATAGGTCATCACTTTTAGGTAAAAACTAATCATGATAGTCTTAAATATTTTTTATAACAAAGGTTGTCATCTAAAGAACAACAAAAATAGGTAACTAAGATGTTAGGCTATGATTTTGAAATAGTCTACAAAAAAGGCAAAGACAATGTGGTGGCAGATGTACTATCCAAAAAAGATAAATCAGTTGAGGCATTGTTATGTGCCATAACCATTTTGCAGGTAGATTGGCTAGAGGAAGCATGATCAGAATGGGAACATGATAGTATTGCTCATGATTTGATTCAAAATCTTCAGCAAAGTTTAGATGGATTTGAAAAATTAACATGGAAAGGTAATGCATTATGGTACAAAATAGATTGTACCTATGTAAGAATTCTCTTCTTAAACAAAAAATCCTTCAAGAATTTCATGCAACTCCAACTGGGGATTATTCAATATTTTTGAAAACCTATCACATGATCAAGCAGGATTTTTTTTGGGAAGGTCTCAAGGGGGATGTACAAAAATATGTGGTTGAATGTATGATCTATCAACAAAACAAAGGTAAAAACTCTAGGTCTTTTACAGCCTTTATCTATCCCTAGCCAACATTGGGAAGAGGTATCTATAGATTTCATTATAGGGTTGCCAAGATCTGATGGTCAAAATTTTATCATGGTTTTTGTAAATCATCTTAGTAAGTATGCTCATTTTTGTTCATTATCCCAGCCATTTGTTGTTAGTACAGTAGCTTCTACTTTTCTCAATACAATTCAAAAACTACATGGGACCCTAAGATCATTGTCAATGATAGAGATCCCATCTTTATTAGTAATTTTTGGACTAAATTATTTACATGTTTAGGCACTCAATTGGATCATATTTCATCCTATCATCCTCAATCTGATGGACAAACTGAGGTAGTCAACAAATTTTTGGAAGGATATCTCCATTGTTTTATTTCTGATAAACAAGATAAATGGGTTCATTAGCTACCACTTATTGAATGGTGGTATAATACTTATGTTCATAGTTCTTCCAAAATGTCTCCTTTTGTGGAACTATATGGATATCACCCTCCATTCATCACTTCAACCTTGAAGGTCCATCTTAAGGTTTGTGCATTTGAAGAATATATTCACCATCAATAAGAGGTCCTTGCAAGTTTGTATGAAATTTAGCTATGGCCCAGAATCACATGAAGCAATAAGCAGATCAACACAGAAGCAAAAGGATTTTTGACATTGGTGATTGGGTCTTTATTTGCTTACAAACATACAAATATATGTCATTGAAGTAATAAAAAAAGGATAACAAGTTGTCCCCTAAGTATTATGGGCCTTATCAGATCTTGCAGAAAATTGGCAGTGTGGCCTACAAGTTATATTTTCCTTCATATACTTGCATACATCTAGTATTTACTATTTTATTCCTAAATAAATTCATTGGACACATAGTTACCATTCAAATAAAATTACCAAAATTATATGAGGAAGGTATATTTATTCTTGATCCTGAGGTGATCCTTCAATGGCACACTAAGAAACTACATTCTAGAGCAATTATAGAATACCTAATCAAATGGAAGAATCTTCCATGTGAAGATGCCACTTGGGAGGATCAAGAATTTGTGCAGTAGCATCTAAAGTTGCCACAACATTGAGGACAATGTTGTTTTGAAGGAGAAGGGCTTGTTATGCCATTAACCATTGGTGTGTCTAGTGATATGTGTGGTCGACTTGTGGCTTACATACCTCTTTTATTTACTTGTTACATTTCTCTATGTTCTTAGATAGGTCGGCCTATAGAATAACCTTGGATAAGTAGACTATATATAGGAGGTAGTGGTTAGTCTTTAATCATGTGAAGTATTCTACTATTAGTGTATTATTGTGGAGGTTTCTCCCTCAAAGTGGTTTTTCTATATTATTTAGTATTCTATTTTGCTATCAATTATCGATGTGTAATCTCTCATATTTTCTTATTATGTGCAATATAAAATCATTTTGTATGAATATCTAATTAATTTCATTACGTCTTATCACATCTAGAGCTTTCTTCTCAACAAATGTGTACTTGAACTCATAATCTTCCCATCCTTGACTAAATAATGTAATGGATTGTTCAATTTCCTCATCATTCTTTTTCATAAGCATAGCAAATATTATGTCAAGGTTATCAAAAGTATAGAGTATGAAATCCTTTCCAAAGTTTGGGTTCAAGAGAGTAGGATATTGGGCAATTGCTTGTTTGATTGCCTCAAAATTGTTCTTACCTTTCTTTTTCCAAGAAAAATATTGGTTCTTTTTTAGAATGGTTGTAATAGGCTTCACCAAAGTAGAAAATCCTAGAATAAACCTTCTTACAAAGTTGATCTTTCCTAACAAACTTTTCAAACCTTTCTTGTATAGAGCCAAAGACAGGCCTAGAATGGCTTCAATCCTTTCAAGATCGATAGACAAGCCTTCTTTTGACACAATGTGACCTATTAATTTGCCTTCGTGAATAGCAAAGATACATTTTTTTGGATTAAGAGAAACTCCAAAATCTCTATGCTTCTCAAAGACTTGCCTTAGATGTTTCATATGGTCATTAGCATCCTTGGAAAAAATAGTTATGTCATCAAGGTATACAAGCAAAAACTCATTGATCAAACCTTTAAAGGCCATGTCCATTTCCCTTTGAAAGGTAGAACCAGCATTAGACAAACCCAAAGGCATCTTTCTATATGAAAATGTTCCCCATTTTTTGGTGAATGTTGTCTTGAATTGATCCTCCTCATTCACCAATATTTGGTTATAACATAAATAGCCATCAAGTAGTGAAAAGCATTGATAACATGACACCACTTGAAAAATCTACTCCATGAAAGGTAGTGGATAATGGTCTTTGAGTGAAACTCTATTTAGATCCCTAAATTCCACACAAAGTCTGATCTCTCCACTCTTATTTTTAAAATGTATAAGGTTAGCTACCTAAATTGAGTGCTTGATAGGAAAGATAATCCTAGACTCAATCAATTTGGTAAGCTCTCTCTTCATGAGTTCCTCTATCTTGGGATTGAAAGGCCTCTAATTTTGCCTAACTAGTTTATCTCTAGGTTCTAACTCAATGGTGTGATGAACTAGACCTGGGTCAAAACCTTTCAAATCCTTGTATTCCCAATAAAATATATCATGAAATTATTTACACAATTCAATGAAGGCTTGTCTTTCAAAAAGAGAACATATCTTACCAATTTTCAAAAATTTGTCCTTAAATATCAATATTCTTTCATATTTCTCTTCCTCTGTAGACATGCTTACCCTCATCTTCCTTATTTGATCATCTTCATTAAACACACTTTCCAAAGTAACTAGCCCCTTTGGTATCTTATTTGTCTTTAGCTAGATAACTTGTTATTCATATTGATTGTGAAGCTTCTTTTGCTTCTTTGAGGAAAATTTTGCTTCATTTTGAATGAAGTGTATAATGTGTTTATCACTCTTAAACACTTTCCAAGACACTTCATTATTTGGAATAGAATGTCTCACAATGACCTTAATGTGAGATTGGTCTTTCTCTTTGCTTACATCATTAACTATATCAAAATGTGCTCCTATCATAGCCAACATGTCATCATGTTTATTTGAGTCTCTTGGTATAGGTTGGATATTGAAAGCATCAAAGTCCTCAATTAGATCCCACACCCTATGCCTGTAATACTTAAGCAAAGGGTTCTTGGTTTTAGCTTGGTTTCTCACTTGATGTATAATCATTTCACTATATCTATATACATTCAAATTCTTGATTCCATTTATCTTTACCCATTGGAGGCCATGAACCAAGCCTTCATATTCAACTACAGTACAAGTACAAATAAAATGGAATCCATATGAAGAATAATACTGGTTCTTTGAAGGAGAAACCAACATGACACTAGCTCCTACCCCTTCCTTGCTTTTAGAGCCATCAAAAAACATTTCCCATATCCCTTCAAGTTCATGATCTTCATTAGTGAGTGATGGTACAGGAGTGTTCTTCTCATGCATACAATATACTCCTAATTTAGTTTCTTTTATGAATGCATAGGGATCATGCTCATAAGTTTTAGTACCATACTCATCAAGAAAAAGGTTAGAAATACCTTCAAGGGGAAAGGATGTTTCACCACCAATGGCACCTTCTTCCTACTCACTAATCATACAATTGTCTCCATGCATGGTTCAATGTGAAACCTTGCCAAAGGCTATGTTCTTATAGTTACCTTAGATCCATATCTTGTTCTAAAAGCTAGAAAAGACCAATCAATTGTAAGGAACCCTCCAATCTTATCCATGAAGTCTCTTGACAAGCAAATAGCAAAATAAGCTATAAGATCAACCACCACAATGGCTTGTAGGATGGGGAAGCTTGGACAATCATGCAAGATAACTTTGAGACCTTTAACCAACCCCATAATCTTGGCTGGAGTTCCATCGAGTTGTAACACACCCTTGTTATAAATCTCATATTTTAGTCTCAATTTATAAAGAACCACTTTAGGCATAAAAGTGGTACTAACCCCACTGTTCACAATGCAGTTGTGAACCAATTTGTCTCCCATAATGAGCATAAGGTAGAAAGGTGGAGGATTTTTAGATCTAGTGGAGGGATCTAAAATATAATTAAGAGTGTTGGTAAGGGATACACCATTATACTTTGGAGCTTAAGGAGTTACATTGATAGTAGCAAGTTGTTCTTTTAGGATTTCTTTTTGACCAAGCATATGCAATACTTCCCAAAGAGAAATGATAGTTTTGGTATTCTTCAAAGATTCAATAATATTTATAGATGAAGTATTCACCTTGTCTTGCATTCTTAAAGGTAATGAGGGAACTTAAACTTGTTATACTAGGGCTTTGTCAACTTTTCTCACATTTTGACTTTGAGGAGTAGTGTAACTAGTAGGATCTACTACATTGGTACTTAAACTTTGTGACCTTAGATAAGCACTACCTAAAATCACTTGTGTTGCTATAATATCTCTCAAATCCCTCTTTTTATCCCTTTTATTAGTTTCAATTGATGTATTTTTATTCAACACATAATCATCTTCTACTGGTAAATTCATAAAACTAGTACTTTGGTTTTTACCTTTTCCTTGAACATCTCTTTGCATGAGATTTGCTTCTTCTGATGTAACATAAAGAGTAGCTCCTTCTTGAGTTACCAAAGCTTGATTAACTCCTCCACCATTATACATAAACTAACCTTGAGATTTCCCCCAATGATCTAAATGATCCTCTCCTTAAAATAGATTGGTGTGGAATGGAACAATAACCTTTGTTGATGGAAAGGAATTAGGATTATAGGCATCAAGTTGCCTATTGAAACCTTGTTGGCCTTGTCCTCTTCCTTGGTTAGTGTATTGGGGTGGAGGTCTAAAGCCTTACTGAGGATAATATTAAGGATTGGATGGAGAATTTGTATACATTTTTGCTTGCTTGAGCTAGTCTTACAAAGATTGAATCATCTCATGCTTATCTATAGCATCATCCACCTTCTTGGGAGTAGTTCTCAATTTGGCATTAGTATTGGGAAATTGTGCTATGCTTTGGGATTTAATTGAATTATGAGACAAAAAAGGCATGGAGACTCTTAGAGGTAGTTTCCCAGCCTATATCAAGTTATTCTCAACTTCAATGTCTATCTCATATGCCTCAGGTAAAGTAAATCCTCCCATTGACTGTAACATTACTACTACATCAATGCCAATAGCCTTAAGATAGGTGGGGAATACAAAGCTTGGAGGAGGCCTCATAATAGATGGCAGCCTATGCCATGTTCTTTTAAATCTCTCATTTAAATATACCATGGATTCAATAGGACCTCTCTTTATCACCTTCAATTGGTGAATTAGTGAAGTATGGTCACTCTTTTTTTCAAACCTATTTACCAACAACTCTCCAAAACTATCTCGATTAGTAATACAGCCACCTTCCAATGTCCTATACCAATCAAGTGCCTTCCCCTTTAGAGACATGGCAAGTAGTCTAATAGCTATGTTAGCTTGGGTGATATTGTGGAAATTTTAAAAGTTTGAAATGTCCCTAATATGTTTAGATGGGGTAAAAGGACCCTCTATATTGAAATTGGGGAGATTTTTGGTAGCATTAGGAGGAATAGGATCATACGTAGGTAGGTTAATTGGATTTTGGGTGATGAAGGCTAAGAAAGGATGTTTTATAGCCATTTATTTTTCCTCTCAGTCCACTAACTCTTCAACCTCCTCTTCTTCCTCTTCAAAACCTTCTTGTTTAGTATCTCTAAAGGTTAGGAATGGTTCAAGGTGGTGTTCTTCAAGAGGAGTTTCAAGTTGAGGAACTTGATTGAAAATCCTACTAAAATATGATCTAGTGAGGACCATGAAGTATATTATGGAAAAACTAATCTACAAATAGATACTCTCACCTTTTAGAGTTACCAAATGCTAGATTAGAATGCTTCTACAACTTTGGACTTGTCAAGGGCAACATTCACCTTGAATGGAAACAATTAGGACCAGCTATCCCACCGGGCGTGCCAGAACTATTGTCATCATATTATGCACCCTAGGATGTTCTATGAAATTCCTCCAATTTGATGAAACATTGAATTATCCCTCAAGTTTGTCAAAACTTGTAAGAGAGATGATTTTCTAGGATTGAAAAGGGATAGCTCATTGAATTCTTCTCTAAGTGTCTATCACCTAATCTACTACTTGTTCATAAAAAGAGTCAAGAATTTTCATAAAATAGAAAAACTATGCTAAAGAGGTGATCCACCAAGAATTTATCCCACCAACTATCACACTTCTATTGAGTAACAATGTTAATGTTTTCCAAGACTAATTCCATGCATTGAAAGATACTAACATAATGTTTCAATGTGAAGGTAACATGCTTGAGATAATCAACAAGATAATCAACCTAAGGGGTAGATTACACACCAAAGACAAAATTGCATACTTGAAAGAGATTTTGATACATTTAAACATTTCACATGACTTATTAACATTAGAACCTTTGTTCAAACATGAAGGATAAAGGTACTAAAGATAATGTTATCACTCAGCTCTGTTATACATCACTCACATACTCAGATATAAATTCACAACTTGGAATTGGTCTTGTATTCAATGTTTAAAAGTAAAGTGCAATGTCATTTCATCAAGTCTTAAGCATACCAAAAATGTGGTTATCTACAATGGTTGAAATGGCCCAATTTATAGAACTTTGAAGAAGATCAAGAAAGGAGAAGCTAAAGAGGCACAAGGACATGTGTCATAGACATGAAAATTAGCTACAAATCCATGATAGAGATGGATGAGCAAGCCATGCCATGTCAAGAGTATTACTTGTGTAAAACAAGTCATGAGAATGGTGTCAAGTGGCATCAAACCTTCAGGAGTGGCATAGGAAACTGCTTCTATCAAAGATCATCCATGAGAGTTTGAAACTAAAAATAGAAAAGCTAACATATCACATTGTTGGAACTAATGATGATAGTTATAAAATGCTCTTTCTAACTACTAATTATTATTTGGACACTTGTATTTATCAATTTCATAAAATCTCCTTGACTTGGTCAGCTGCCAGTAATGAATCACTGTCAACCTATCCATTTGCTCACTTAGTCTACTCCAGATGCTCAGGATTCAACCATTTTCCACCTCTATGTTTGTTCTTATTTTCTTATCAAGTATTTTGAATAGAAATGGCTATTCTCTATAATATAAAATTAACTTCCTACTGGTCATCACTCTATTGGGTATTTTCTTTAAACTTTTATTGCCTAACATTTTCTTCAAACAAATTGTTCATGGTTATTTGTTTTTGTTTACTTTCTCAGACCTTTTGTCGAGTCTTTTCCTTTGACATCATTGGTTTTTAATTTCCATTGGACAAAAACTCTGAGGGAATTCTTCCTCTTTATTTCCTTTGGATAAAAATTTTGAAAGAATTCTTTCAGAGTTCCTTTCTTGTGGCTTTTTGAATGGTCCCTTCGGAGAAGTTGTAATGGTCCTTCATCTTTTGGAAATGGTCATTTGGGATTTTGGAAATGCTCCTTTAAAAATGCAAGTGCCCCTTTGTAAAAATTAAAGTGACCATTTTTCAATGAAAATTCCCTTCGAAAAAGTTTCAAATGATCCTTCGAAAAAACTAAAGTGGACCTTTTCTCGACAAAAGATACCCTTCATAAAAATGAAAGTGCCCTTAAAAAAATTACAAGGGTTCCTTTTGGATTGAAAGAGTCCTTTAGAGAAATTGTAAAGTACCTTCAGAAAAATTATGTGGACAAATTCTCAAAAATAATTCATCACTTGGATGGAAGAAAACCCGAAGAAATACTCTTGAGTTAAATCGTCAGATAAAAAGTCAGAAATAATTCATCAAAATGCTTCAGACAAAAAACTTGAATAATTAGGTAAAGGCTTAGAACAAAGGCCAAAATGGATTTTCCAAAAGAAATAACATTTCTTCTCAAGAAAACTAATAACTGAACTTGGCCAAATTTGAAAGGTGCAAACCTGGGGGTGGAAATTGGCCAATAGGTTGATCAAAGGTAGATAAATGAATGAGATGAGTATGTTTAGGTGAGTTTGAGAATGAAAATAGGTAATAAACTCAATTAACCCTATAATCTTATAGCCAAGTTAACTCATAAGCTATTAAGAGAGATAGGGAGATACAAGCTCATAAAGAGAGCTTGAGAAGGAGATTGAACAATTTGAGTTTATGCTCTGCATCATTTTGGTATCAAATATTAGGGAAAGATTTGTGGAATATTGAAAATATTTGGTAAGATGTGTTTTAAAGTGAAATGTAGGATAGGTAACTAGGTACAGTGATCCATGGAGAGAGCCAGTAGAGAAGAAGAGGATTTGGTCAGAATGATGACCTAGATGATTGCTCTAATAGTGATGAGAATGGAGGATATTGAAGATACTCTTAGAAGGAGATAAAAAATAGAAGAAAGAGAAGATAGGTAGCAAGGTGAGGCAACACCTTTATAATCAAGAATGAATGAGAGAGAGAATAGAGAGGTGGCTCAAGGGAGACCACAAGTGCATGTAGCAGATCAAGAGGGAATGGGACAACACCATGCAAGGTAGGTTAAACAATTTTTAGGTCATATAATGAGAATATATGAAGATCAAATGAGATAAAGACCAAGACATTAATTTTAGGGGAAATGTTGGAATTTCCAAAGAGAAGGACACAGGGTAGCAAAGTGTCCAAAGAATGTAAATAGAAGTATGTAGTAGTAGAAAGAGATGAATGATGATAGAAAACAAGAGACGAATGAGTCATTTTTCATGAGGAGAGTCCTATTATAATAGAAGTAAGGAAAGGAACTGTCCCAAAGGAGAAGTCTATTAAAAAGT
Organism: Torreya grandis; assembly: GCA_037957365.1. Classification (NCBI taxonomy): domain Eukaryota; kingdom Viridiplantae; phylum Streptophyta; class Pinopsida; order Cupressales; family Taxaceae; genus Torreya; species Torreya grandis. The sequence continues at coordinate 1,384,658 of JARHVA010004853.1, forward strand.
AGATGCAAGGTATATGTTAAGGTATGCAATTTATTTATTGATGGTGGTATCACTAACAACATTATTTCATTGGAGATGGTGAATAAGTTGAGGTTAAAGAGGATGTCACATCTAAAGCCATATAGAGTTTCATGGGTGTAGAAAGGACATTAGATATTAGTAACTAATCAAAGTTGGGTTGAGTTTTAGATAAGAAGATATAAAGATGAAGTTTTATGTGATGTTTTACATATAGATGTATGTCATTTATTTCTAGGTAGACCATGGTAGTTTGAAAGCATGTCATACATGATGGGACAGACAACACATATACCATTAGGTAGGATGGATAGTCATATACCCTTATTCCATTAAAGGGTGATGAAGATAGAAAAGATGAAAGAATCATGGTGATGATGTAATGTTGGAGTAAAACTCTGGAGATCTTGGGTTTGACCAAAGCCCCTAAAGAAGAAAATAAGGTGAATTGTGTTGAGTTACTTTATATGCAGGAATGTAAGTCCACAAAGATGGACATGAGGAAGCTAGAACAATATTTCAATCATTGAATCCAAGCATATATGAAAGAGGACAGCATAATAGTGGAAGAGATTGTAGCCAAGATGGATGAACAATGGTTTGGTATAAACACCAAACAAGAGAAAATGGAGATTGAAATGAACAAGGTAAAGGATCTGAGTTTTGTGTCTAATGATTTTTTTTGTGAAGAAAATGTAGGTAAAGAGCAGGCAGCTAAGGGAGGAGTGAAGGATGAACTTACATGTTTGAAGGAAAGTATTGAGCAAGAAGAAAATGACAAAGAAATGAGCCAATGTAGTAGGCCTATGAGAGAGATCAAGGAGGTAGGAAAATGAAAGAGAATATACAGCCCTTGGAGATGCAAGAGATTGAGGGTATTCAATATGTTGAAGATGTACAGTAGTAAAGTATGAATCTACTTAAGCATGAGATAAGCAAAAACCAAGAAGATGTTGTTTATGAGGTAGAAAAGGTAAATTAAAGAGTTTTGATGAGTGAAGAAGCATTCATACTTGTAGTGATGGTTGATCAAGGATTTGAGAAGGAGGAGGGTCAATTTTCAAAGGAGAAAGAGTGGAATACACTTGCCAAACTAGAAGGAGATAGCACCAGCTATGACTTATTTAACATTGTTGCTTTGTGTGTAGGTATGTTGATTGAGTAGGTTAAGCAAAAAGGGCCTAAATGTGGGGCCCAAGAACATGTTTATCATTATAAGAATCAAGTGGAATCAGATGCCTTCAGTGAGAAGGTCCATTAAAAACCCAACTAGTAGCATATGCCAAGTGCATCATTCAACACATGTGGTAAAGAATCTTCCAACTTGGTAGTATGATACAGGGGCATCCCATGATGACCCCAAGTTAGATTCATTTTTTGTATTATTTTGGCCTATTAGGTGTTTTTATAGGTTCTATAGGTCATTATTATTCTATTTTTGAAGTTTAGGGTGTCATATAGTACATGGAATTTAAATTCTAGATTTTCCCTCCAAAATAAACACTATGTGAAAATTTGAATTTTTGAACCTTGTTGAAAGGTTTCCAAGCATGTCAAGAAGGTGGAAATGTGTATAAGCATGTATAAATGCCCTTAAGGTTATTTAAAGGTCTTAAATAACATATTGAGTTTGTATGGTCTTAAAGTGCATTAGACCAATGTCATAAGGCAAAAATATAGCATGTTGTATGAAAATCAAGAACATTGCATTGTAACCCACAAGCTTCAATGTGGGAATAACCTTTAAAATTTAGCTATGTATGTTTTAGGTGTGTTGGAGTTAGTTTTTTTTAGTTATATTCACTCCATTTGAATAGAGAAGAGGTTAGAAGAAGAACAAGTTTTGTATGAAGAAGAGGAGATATTGTAAACTCTGCTACTAGAAGAAAGAATACACTCCTCTATATGGGAGGTCATTTGTTGTTTCAAATTATATGTTTTTTGCTAATGAATGAGAAATTAATTATCTCTTGAGTGTATATTTAATTTTTGAGCCAATTTTGTGTTTATTGAATTATTTGAATGGTATATTGACTTTGTTTGTGATAACTTTGTTTGAAATAGTGTAACAGGCCTAAAGGTAGAACATATATAGGCAGAATATATATAAGAGATATTAAAATGAATGTAAGTCAGGTAAAAAAGGACCTAATAATTTTTTTAAATGGTGTTTTGTGATGTTAAAACCTACTACACTAGGGCAGAACTAAAGACCTCACTTTGGAGTTGAAAACCTTAAGAAAGAAGACCTACAATATTTAGCCCATGTTTTGTGATTACACTTTTTTGAGTCTATTTATTTTAGAGAAAGATAGGGAGTGGAATAAATTATATATAAATTTTATTTAATGTGAATAGGGATATTTATATGATTTTTTGTGTTTTGAGACATGAAACTTTCTTAAATGTGTTTAAGATTTATAAAAAAATGAGTTTTCATTCCCAGTCAGGGTAGAGATTCACTAGTTTAGAAGAGCAAGAGTAATTTGTAGAGAAAAATTTAATTGAATATATGTTTACACAATGTATATATGTTGTTAAAACCATAAATTTATGTGAAAATTAGTGAGGAGTGAAGAAAAATAAGATACAGAGTTTCTAGTTTATGAAGATTATGACTGTGTATAGAAACTGTTGAAAATTATGAATTGTGAAGAATAAAAATGTTATGGAGAAGGTTGAATACATGGGAAAGAAATGTTAAAGTAATACATACCATATTATATAATTTAGGTGACTTTAAATAACCTATGACGATCTTGGATATCAATTAACCCTTCTTGGGTTAGTGATAGTTAGCCACAACCCTATTTAGGGTTTTCACACTAAACCATTGATAACAAAAGATTGAACCAGTCAAAAAGAAACAATTTTGTATGAATCTAGGGTTAATTATATACAAGAAGGTTTTAATGTTTTTAAAAAATTTTCATACCTTTTATTATGGTTTTGACTTGACTAAGAGTAAAATAGGGCCTAAAATAACCTAAGAGACCTAAGTAAGGGTGAACATTGAACTATTTGGGTTTAGAAAAAGGATTGAAAGATTGAGTTAAGGATTTAAACTTTGGGATGAAACATATTAGTTAAAAGAGTATCTAAAACAAGTTTTAGGTTTATAATTGATGAAGGTACAATTATATACTTTGTAAGAAAGGTTGAAAATAGGGCTAGTAGGATTGAGACAAAGAAGGCAGAGTTGGGGAAAAGACAGACCTAATGCTTGGAAAGTGTAAAGGTTGATCAAAGGTGGATAAATGAATGAGATGAGTATTTTTAAGTGAGTTGGAGTGTGTAAATAGGTAATCAACTCAATTAATCCTATAGATAAGTGAACTTGTAAGCTATTAAGAGAGATAGGGATATACAAGCTCATAAAGAGAGCTTGTGAAGGAGATTGAAAAATTTGAGTTTGTGCTCTATATCACTAGTCATATTTTCTTCTTAGGATTTATTTTAGGTTATCAGACCTATCACAAAGGACTTGATTTGATACCAATTATTAGAAATAAGATGATTGAGAGAGAGGTGAATTAGTCTTCAAAAATTTACATTAAATTCCAATTAACTATATATGAACCATTCTAACATGCATGTACATCTTAGTAATCATAATCATTAAATCATAATATCATGAAACACATAAACACAACATATCCCTAGGAAACCCTATAGGGGTAGAAAACCCACTGATGAAGCAAATGGACTACAATCTTATAAGACAAACATCAATTTTAAGTTGATCACCCACTCAACTTAGAGAACCAACCCAAATCTATCAAGTACCAACTTAACAAAGTCTTTATCTAAACACCAACCCAACAAGGATCACCAACCCTTAATTTACCAAGTACCCAGTTGGATTTAGTAAGCACTAACTTGCAAAGAGGCACCAACCCCTAGATGACTCAGCACTAAATCAGCCACTTGATTATTTTATCACCTTCAAAACCCATTTTTACTTATAAAATATATGATGATATTCTCTTTCAGCTCTTCACTCACTTTAGTCCCTCTCAAACTATCCTTCAGCCTTCTTCGCTCAACTAGCCCTATTCATGGCTCGATTAGGTATTTTGACCTTTATCCTCTTATGCATAACCTATGTTGGATATTTATAACAGTTTTATGATGGTCTTTATGACCTTATTCTACTCACAAATTATTTCTCATTCACTTATCCTCTTCTACTCTCACTCTCTAACCACACCCAAAATAAGCCTAACTGCCTTAATTTTATACAAGTCACTTGATCATATACTTTTAGGTAGGATATATATTCAAATAAATTAGGTCATCCATGAATAATTATAATCATATTAAAATATCATACCTTAATCATGAATCAATCATTACAATAGGTCAGCCATACATCATTTAGCCCTTACTCTTCTTTTAGGCTTATGTAGACCTAATAGGTCTTATTAACAACACGTTAACCTTTGATACTTCTTGAAACATATCCAAACACATCACATGTAAATAAAACATCATAAACCACTTTAATATCCCTTATCCAACTTCAATTTATGTTTATAACACCTTTTAGGTCCAATCACCACTTGAACCCTTGCTCAAATCACTACTTATAAAAGGCCTACACATATATAGAAATTCTATCTTAAACAACTAAGGCATATACTAATTTTTTTCCAAAAAACATGGAAAAAAAAATACATATTAAAAAGCCTCATTACCTCATGGTCATCATAATCTTCATATGATGCTTCAACTTAGGGTAAATAGGCTCAAACACTTCTCTACAAGATGTTCACTCAGAACTGCCAACTAACTCCAAAACATAGTCAAGGAAACATGAATATTTAACATATGATTGAATATATTCAAGTGATTTAAATCAGTTAAAAAGATCTTATAATATCCTCAAAGTAACCTCAATCAATTATATCATGAGATCTAATGAAAACTATTGGTCTTATGGACCAATCTTCTAACCATCTCTCTCACAGACTCTACTCAATTAGATAAGCCATTTTGGAGTAAATATTTTAACCTCTTTCACTAAATTATAAGATTTTTTAAATCATATATATATCATTCAAGACCAAAAAAACATCATCATAAATTTAAATTCATTACTCTTTCATGAAAACACATCAAAAATCATCTTCTCACTTCTACCTGATTTATTTATTGTCTGCACCACAAGGTCTATTTAATGACTATAAAAATTTGATCATCAAACTTGCACACTTTATATCTGAAACCTCTCCATAAATCTTCATGAAAAATAACTACAAGTCTCACACTTTTATCTTTATCCATTTAGTAACTTTGACTTGGTCAATGTTGTCTGCTACAGTAAATCTTTGGAAGTTAATCACTTTTCTATAGGGTCTTCTCACTTACCTAAGAAATTAATCACACCTAGAGATTATTTGGAGAGTTTAATACAACCTCCAATCACTTTTATAATCATATAAAACCATTTTTATCTCTTTATAATAAGATCTTCAATATCAGGTTGTGGTTAAGGTTTTATGAGGGTTTAGACTATCTTTCAGTCTTAATGATCATTCATAAAAATTATCTCCTATTTCTAGAAACCAATGCTTATAAATTTTATCTATAACCATTCCTCATCTACAATTAATATCTTAGTTTCTCATGAAAATGTTTCATGTGCCAATGAGAACTGAGAAAACCTTCTTAGGTAGACAACTCTTTATTATGTGCACTTGAGAAACCTTAAAATATTTTCCAATCCTTTTTCTTGCAAATCAAGACCTGAAACTTCATGTACATACTTAAAAAAACTTAAATCACCTCTATAAATGTTCACCTACTCACTTATTCTATGGAAAATAATCTTTTTACCTCATCTGCCACCATCTCTCTTCTTGTTTTTTAAGCTTTGACTTGCAAGTCTTATTAAGCCTTGAATCTGACCTTGTAAAAACTGTATAGACTTTACCTTGAAACTATCTTATGTTTTAATGGTTTTTTTATATGTTAAATAAACTTCATACACTTACTATTCTTTGGATCTTCAATAGAACTTCCTAAGAGCTACTTACAGATCTTCAAAGTATGATTGGGATCTTTGTAGCATCTTCAAAGCTGTAAACACAGATCTTTGAAGATAACCTTTTGATCTATTGCAAGGTCCTCAACACCTCATTTATAGCATCAAAAAATATATATCATGCTAAAATATTATTGAGTGTTCTTCAGAGCATTCTCATCTTCATAACTCATTCATATCATATTTGAAATTATTTACATAGATATTTGGAGCACATAGCTTCTTTACAGCTCACTCATATCATCATGCCACCTAAAAAAACCATATCACAAGGTTTATACAAATAATTACAAGATGCTTTACACTTAATATACTAACATGTACTCACTCATGTTTTTTCTCAATTATTTCACTCAAGTTGACATTAGAACATTCTTTAAACAGTATTCTTTCATCATAACAACAACACTCATTCATATACATACCTCAAGGCTTACTTAACCAAGTATTTTCAAAATAACCTTTGACATCAATGATATTATATTGACATCAATGACATAACTATGCATCTTCATAAGAACCTTTAACATCAATGACACCATTAAATATCAAAACTCAACACTCAAATACAATGCTTCAATAATCTATCCCTTAATTAATGACAATGTTCAACACCAACCTCCTCTAAGATCTCATGACATAAAACTTGAATGGAAGGTTAATATATTAACCTACTCCTACTTCTTGTGAGGTATATACCTGGGCTACAATCATGTTACACACATGTTTCATCACTAAGATAGGGCTTAATTTGAATGGGTGTTATTGAATTTGTATTGTCTTATAATCGTCTTTCATGATATAACTTACACATCAAACATATAAAAATTATCCCAATTCCAAAAAAAATCCATTACACATTTACATGATAAGGAGTTACTCTATCCAAATCTTGAATCATTTTTATCCCCTTCTAAACATCATATTATCCCATTGAAATGGTACTTTGTTAGTATTATACCATCATGCTACCTATTTGAAATAAAATATGAATCAATTTTGTTTTGAACCAAAATCCAATTTCAATTCAAATCCAAATTTAAAATCCAATTCTAATTCAAATCCAAATTTCAAAATTCTAATTCAAATTCAAATCATTCAAGTTCCCTAAATTAGTCAAATATTTCAATTTAAATCAAGTTAAAGTCAACTTAAATCAAAGCCAAAGGTCAAATAAAGTAAAATTTCAAACCAATTCAAAATATTCAAACATTTTTCAAAATTCAACTTCTAAGGTCAACTTTTCCAAGTCAACAAAATCAAACACTTTCAAAAGTCAAATTCGACCTTCCAAATTATTTACTCAAGTCAAGCATCTTAAGTCAAACTAAAGTCAATTCTAATCCCAAATTCAAAGTCAAAATTATAAAGTTCAAAGATCAAAAAAGTCAAGTTCTTGAGTCAAACATTGAAGTCTAAATCAAAATTCAAGTCAAAATATGAGTGTTTTCAAAATCCAATGTCAAGTATTAAAATATTCAAAACCCAACTTATAATCACACATCTTTTTGAAAAACACATTTTAAATTTGAAAAGAAACTTGAATTATATAACATTCCACATTGACATTTGACAAGTCCAATAAAACATGTTACTTTGACCAAGACACATTCCAATATCACACTAGGTTACAAGTTAACTTAAGCAAACTTTTCAAATTTGAAATTCAACTTCTAATTGATAAACAAGGTCTATTATAAACACTCAAATCCAATCAATTTGAACATCAAATTTTGATTCAATCTGAAGATTAACAATCCAAACATGCCAAAGTATATATGAATAATGGATTCATAAAACCTTTCTCTAGATGAAGAGTGGTCTTACAATCCACTTGGATATTTTTGAAACAATGAAAACCCATAGGATGAGGTACATCAACCTCATTACGAGGATGTGCCACTCAGAATAGGAGTACGTATCCATGTTCAAATTGAGTAAATACCTCCAAAGTTAACTTCCACTCATGAATAAGACCTTGTACTAAGTACCAATAAAAATTAAGAATCATCTAACAAATGGAAAAGGAAACTTTGAGATCCCTTTCAACATAACCAACTTATTATCACCCAATTATGGTAGACTAGTCGACTTTTCGATTCATTAGTTACTATTTCATTTAACAATCTACTACCTATAAATCAAAATCCACCCCTTGAGTAACAACAAAAAAATCCATTTTTTAATCTTCCATCAATCATAGATCTATTAAAAAATCCATAAAATACACCTCTAGTGGATCCATTGTTACAAGCTACTAGTGATCCACAATAACAAGTCCCTTCTAGTTTGCATCAAATCCCTCTTAATTCTAAATAAAACCCTTCCTCTATTCCATCATAAGTATTCCCTAATTGGTATCAATTCCTCTCTAATTCCTAAAAAATCCCCTCTATTTCATAATAAGTCTCTTCTAATTTACAACAAAACCCTTATAATTCTCAGCATATCCCTTCCAATATGCAATAATAGGTTACCAATAGTCCACCACTATAACAAAGTGTAACCAATATGTAACAACAGGTAATAAATCCTCTACCACAAGAAATTTTAATCAATACTCAACTAGTTCTTATTAAGCCACAATCCTTCCCTTCTAGTTCCCACTGAATCCCTTATAGTTTACAGCAAGTCTCCTTCCAACAGCAAGTCCCTTCATGACAAGTCACTATCTTTCAACAAAAATTTCCCCCATATTTTTAATAGATTCTTACAACTCAAAAAAAAAATTCTAATCCATTTTAAAATAATATCCAACAAAAAATATGCTATCAACAATAAAAACTTTTTTATAGGTTAAAAAAACCTAATAGATCGACATAAAGGGTACCTATTCCAACTTAGTTCAATCCCAATCCACATATTTATTTAAAGCAAGCCAATACCCATTTGAATAATCAAAAAAATGCACATCCTAAATCCCAAAATTCTTCCACTCTATATGAATTTCAAGAGATAAAAGGCATTTTATTAGGACTCCAAGTAGGAAATCATGATAAGAAATAAAATTTTGATGAGATATGCCCACATCCATTTGACATGAGTTTCCTTCAATTACCTTTCTCGTCTCACTTTGAGGCACCTAAATTTGAGAAGTAAAAGGGAAGGGTTGATCCTATAGAGCACCTAAATTAATTATTTTTGGCATGTCAAAAAGTATCCTATAACAACATTTATCTACTTCACTTGTTTCCACACAGTTTGGGTGGACAACCCTTGGAGTGGTTTATTCATTTACCTAAGGGATATGTCAGCACCTTTGATGACTTATCTAAATTTTCTTAAATAGTTATCCTATAACATAGAGCATAATTTTATGATGGTTAGCTTATAATATGATAAACAACATTGTGGGGAAATTTTTTTGGCTTACCTACATTGATGGATAAGTTTGGCTAGCCTATTTCTGCATAACATTCTAGGTAAGCGACTAACAAATATATTCACTTCGAATCTCAATTTATAAGTGGCCCATAATCTTAGAATTTATTATCCTAATACATTTTAAGATATTATAGATAATAAAGTGTAAATTTAAAAGGTCCTTATAGGTAAATTCCTAGTCAAAATATATTCTTAGAATTGGGCACAAGCTCACACTCCAGTGCAATCACAGGTAAACACATCTAAGAATCCCAAAGTATTCAATAGAAATAGGAAAGTTGTAGGTAATGGATTAACTAAATCAAGACATGTAAAAATGGCAAAACCACTTCCTATACAAAATACTCCACCTATTCAATCTATTATTTTGCATAGACCCTCTCCATAAAGGAATCAATATCAAATAAGATTTTTCTATGACCTTGGTGAGCCTATAAAGGCAATGTTCTAAAAATTGGTTATGCAAAACATTCTCATTTGGAAAAATACCAAACCTTTTGAATAAACCCAGCATAATCATATATGGTGTAAAGATAATGAATATTATGATTACCATTATGTTAAAGGCAATGGCATTTAAATATGTGTGAAACTCAGGCACTTCATACAAGACCTACTTGAGCATGGTGACATTGAGTTGGAAAATGTTGCTTCTACTTCGAATAAAAATATGTGTATCTACAAATACCCATTTCTAAATCATATATACAATAATCAATTCCAACCTAATAATTAGATTTAGAATAACCACTTATTGAATAATCAGAGTTGGAACCAAGGTCAAAATTAGAATCACAATTGTAATCAAGATCAAGATTCCCAAACTAATCATATTAGATAACATGATATCTCACATGACTAGAATAATATTATAGGTTGTATTAATATTAATTATGTATCCACTATTAAAATATATCATTTTTAACCTTCCAACATACTTTAATGTGTTACCCTTCCATTTTAGGACCACCCCCTTCATATCCTAGTGGCCCTTTTCCAACTTAAAATATTGTTTTTGTAGCTAAACATCCATGAGTCACAATTCTAGGTCATGTATCTTCTCCTTATAATTCCTCTTCTAATAATCCTCTTATGACTAAAAATTATGTTGTTGTAACTTCATGTCCACAAGTTACAGTCCAAGGTCCTTCTCCACACCCAAATAATAATCCATTCCAAAACACCCTATGTTGGCTTCTTCCACTAGAAATAAATATGACCTTTTGGAACAATTAAATAAGACACTAACACAAATTTTTATTATATATATTTTGTGTACATATGAAGTCCACAAGGAAATATTATATGAACTTTTGTGTATGCACTAGGATTTCTATATGCATCTTCACTTAGTCAATTTGTGGCAAACAATGTTACACATCAAAACAAGAAATCATAACAAAGTACATTTACAACTAATGATTTTAAAGGTATTCAAAGATCAAATATAAGTTCAAGTGAGATTTTAAGGAAAATGATCAAAGTTAAGTTGATCAACCCACCTCTCTACATCCATTAAGCAGATACAAATATTATTATGCATAATCATAGAATGCATTAGCACCACACTAATTAATGTTTAGAATTGAAAAGGAAAATATAATAGTTACTTGATACAGATGACTCAAAAAGTGACACATCATCTAAATAACATACAATATCACATGTATAAATTCAAAAAGGGCCAAATTCATAAATAGTACAAAAATGGTTACCAAAGCATAACTTAAAACAACAAAAGGTTCACAAAGCAAAATCAGATCAAGAAACAGTACAACACGCATAGGTAAAGCAAGTAAAATAAGTAAAGGTATTGCAAGTGAAGGATACAAATATACCTCTCTACAATGAGGCTAAACTTTTTAAGTAGTATGGGATTTGTCAAAAATATCTACAATAGTTTGATAATGAAGGTCAAGGGTTGGGAAAACAAGCCCAAGGCATCATTATTCTTATTCTAGTAGTTGATAATGTTGGTAAATAAGGTTTGGGATTTATTGAACATCCTAAGGTAAATCATTCACAGATATAGTTTCTCAAGGTAAAAGATCTAGATATATGAGTAATGTTACAAAAAGATCAAGAACTTAAGTTGCGCATTCAAAATTAGGCTAAGCCAATAAGCATTATCAAAAGATGGTTTCTAATAAGAGAGTCTTCTAAGAAATATATACTATATTGGATATAATTTTAGATGTAAAATCCTAATCAATAATCCAAACATTGCTAATGAAAATGAAGAAGATGATTGGAATAACCCAGATTGTTATGATATAGACTATGCAAAAAGTAAAGATTCCACCTACGTTATACAAAATCATCCCATCGATGGCATGTGGGGATTCTAGCACCATTCCTTACTATCACACATATTCTTATCCATATAACTCTTCTTTACATAGTTTCATCCATTCTCATTTTACTTGTACATAACTTTCTTACCTTCATCCTTATATATAGTTTTATTTTCATGATTGTGTGTGCATAGGTTATATACTCAGAAGACACAGAAATAATATAAAATGTCCAAAATACAAAAACATTAAAATATTACTCAAAAACACAAAATTTAGATTGTTTGCATATCCATGTTTACATTCTTTATACTTGTTAGGTACTACATATGCTATCCATCTCAGTATAGTCATTTTTATCATACATACATGCTTCACTTTTTCTTGTCAAGTGTTTGTATATCCTTATAGGACTTAGGTCCATCACACAAATCTAGATTTGCTACTATCTACCCACTATGGGCACATACACATATACATTGATTTAGCATTGATACATTCAGCCATTGGAGGTATCTCATACATAGTTTCCACTTTACCAGGTTATATCATTTTATATACTCAAATTTAAATTTCAAGCAGTTAGATTAAATGTGTGGTTTCTATTTCTACAATTTCAATCCATATAAGAGTGTTTCAATTCTTTCAAGTGTGTTTCAATTATTCAAGTTTAAATTTTAGCAATTAGATTAAAGTTTATTTCTTTTTTACCTATGGATTCAGTTTACTTTTAATAATTAGGTTTTATTTGATTTAATTATTTGCATGAGTGTGTTATTTACATTTCCAATTAGAAATAAATATTACTTAAATATTATTTTCCCTATTTCATAGCCTTTAGATAGGGTACCCTAACTTGATATTATTAATAAATGAAGAGGATTGATGACCCTAATTATTTTTAGCATTATTTTTTAGGACTCTAATGTTAATAGGGAATTATCAAAATTGATATCATTGTCAAAATATTTAGTGAAGCTCTCATTGGAATAGTATTCCTTGCTTTGTTAAAGTATAGAACTCATCCTGATGTGAGAGGAAACATATAATTAACTTTGATAGTAAAAATCAGTTTTGTCTTAAGGGGATATTTAAGAAAATAGTTATTACAGGTGTTTTTATTTTTTGGTAAAATATCTAGTAAATTTTCCAAAGGAATTGTATTTCTTTTGTTTATGACTTGGAATTAGTAAAATGTGATGTGGGTTCTTCCATAAAATAGTAATTTTAGTTATTTTTTGTCTTTTTATAAAATTTATAAATTTGAACATTTAAATAGACAAGAGATTCTCAATAAAGATCACCCCACCTGAATTATTTTAATATATATATATTATATATAGAGAGAGAGAGAGAGTCTAATCTTGTGTAGGTAAAAGTAATAACTAAGAATATTATGAAAAGAGATTCATTCATAAATGTTAATGCAAGGTGGAATACATAATTTATTGCTACAAACTAGGAGATAGTAGCCGTCAAAGCTATGATCCATGACCTACAAATAGGAAAAATGATGCATATTGCAACTACACTTACAAATACAAAAAAATAAAAATATAACATGGTAAATGCTTATGTTAGAACAATAAAATAGGATGCAATGCATGTTTTTTATTAATGGTAAAATTCAAGTTTTGAAAGGGTCCCACCCTTGTACAAAGGAGAAAAAGGTAAAATAAAAATAGCCCAATGAATCTCCTCTTCCAGCAAAAAGTGAAACTAGTTGAAAATATGTCATGACTATGTTGCAGCCCTACACTGTATTAAAAACAAATGATCTTAGACCCTTCTAAACTATTTTTTATTCAGGATCTAAGGGTCATGTTCAGAGGTTCCAATTTTTTTCTTCTACCTTTATTTTTGCTGCTAACTAATGTCAAAACTCCTCATTCCCCTAAATTTGATATGATGGGGATGAAGTCTACAAGATGATACATTGGTTTGTGATTTTTCATAGATTTCCTAACTAAAAGACCTTCTTTTGAATCCATAGAATAAATTTTTTCACCAACTCTTCCTTCTACAAGTCTGCATTTTTTGGTCTAGAGACTTAATCTTTTCATCCATAGAGACATCAGTAGTACCTCAAACCAATTCTTCATATTTTATTTCTTCTTCTCTTAAATCAACCTCATCTTTGCTATCATAATCAAATATTGTGATATGGTCAGGAAGGGAATCCTTTCACCAAGAGGTCCCTTTCTTTGTTATGGATGTTTGACATGAACCTGCCAAATACCCTATAACAAAACATTTTCTACATCTAAATGGTACTCCTTCATAGTCAAGAACTTGGGACCAAATCCGATTCTAAACCTTTAAATCAATGGAAGTAAGGAGCTCAGATACATCCATAGAAACTAGGATTAGAGCATAGGTGGTTTGGAGATAATTTGTTGTAGATTCATCTGCAGCCAATAATTCTCCTAAAGTCATGCCTGTAGTTGATAATGTAAATTTAGACCAAAATTAAAGGGGTAAGTAAGGAAGATGCACCCAAACTAACCTAATATTAAAAGATTTGGTTAAAGGGTTGAAGGAAGAAATCCATGGCTTCATCAAGAGGATATGTTGATCCATATACCAAATCTTTTCTTTCATGATCAATTTTTGATCTTTAGGAAGATTAAAAACTTCTATGAAGAAACCTCTAGCACGAGGGTAGATCTTTAAGGTATGTTTCATGAAGGGTTACCAATTTCTAAAATCCATTTATGGAGCACTAGAAGGATTGGCAAGAGCTGGTTAAATCTACATATAATCCCTTTATCATCAAACCATTCTTCATTTTCCAACACACTTTTAAGATCTTTCTCCTCAAAGGAAATAGAGAAGCTTCTCTTGGTAGGTCCCAATGGCTAGTAAACCCTCTTGGATGCCACTTCTATAAATGTCCTCTCTCTAAAATTAAATTTATTTCTATTCACACCCACTACATGTTTGGTTACCTTTGGGTTGATTGGATCAAGTTCCCCCAAAGCCTCAATACCCTTTGATTTAGCAATCCCATCTAGACTACAGGTCTTCTCCTCCAAACAATGGTACTCAAACCCTAAATTTTTCTTTATCTATGATCACTATGATAAAATACATGTATCATTTACATGATTCAAGGTTTAAAACACCTAGGATGCCTCCCCATACATAGTGGCCTCATCTCCCAGGTCCCTTACTTCACACAAGTCTAGATCTACTAGCACCACTTACAAAACCTCATCTTTTGAAGTGATGGTAGTAACCCTAAAATTGTTCATCTTATGCAAGGAATTTTAATAAGAAAATATTTGCATCTAAATTTTGATTTGTTGATAATCAATTGGTAATTATTCATACACATGTTGATGAACCTTAACTTGTAGTTTTTGTTTCTCTATTTGTTGGTATAAATAGTCAAATTATAACTCCTACACTTGAAGAAGTTGAACCTGTAATGCTTGGTATTTCACCTCTTGTCTAGATGATCCCAATCATAGTAATTTCTCTAATCTTTAATCTTGAATTTGTTGTAATCACCAATCTACATCGATCATTTTAGCTTTCAATGAGGAATGGCAATATACAATAACCTTAGCATTATTTAACAGATTGCATTCAATGAATTATCCTATTGATGATAAGAGTTAGTAGATACTAAAATATGATTATATATATCATTTTAGTATAGTACAATTTAAAATTTCCAATTAGGACTCTACCTTCTAGTTCTAGACCCTCATGTTGCCAAAAGGCTCATATTCACCATCTCATTGTGCCTAATTACTTATCTTATAAATCAACCCTATCATTATGATGACCCAAATCACCTATACACTATAAATATATTAAAACATGATTTATATCATTCACTTTTAGTATTTTTCTACCCTATCATACACTTGTGTTTTGTAAAGGGACACTAACGTTGATGCTAGTGTTTAGTTTCCTTATCAAATATTTGTATCATAAAATTCATCCAAATTGTAAATATTTCAAAAATTATGTGTTAGCCTATTTGCCTTATCTAACCCTTCCAGAAGATATTGTCAAAATGTGTGGTATAAGTATAAATCAAATCCTAAACACTATTCATCTAGAAAATACTAAGCAAGCACATATTTAATCTCATTCAATCAATTGCACAACTAAGTTATAGTTCCCTATTCCTTCATATTTATATATTAGCCATAATAGCATTCATATTACATGTCTAAATCATTCAAATAAAAACCCATGAGAATTATTTGTCAAGTTACAAGCTTTATCATTGCATTCCTTTTCATATAGCATACTTTACCCTTGTGCACACACAAAATCCCAAACATAGGGGAGAATAACATAAGTATGATGCCTCATTGGAGTGTTGACTATGTAATTAGTGATTAGTTATAGAGGGGTCCTTGATTTTATCTTGACTTTGTGATCCCACTAACCCATTTTTTGCAAGGTGACTAACCTAAGGTGAATAACCAGGGTTTGATATATACACAATCATATAGAGCTAGCACATGCGATACAGACACATCAACAGATTCATGACATAAATGCCTAATAGGAATACAAGGTTGTTTTTAAATATATTAAATATTTCATACATGGTAGAAGTGTCAAGCCACAAATAGAAGTGTCAATGTAAGTGTCCATAGGTCAACACAAGTGTCTAGGTCTCCAAAAAAAATATTTTCAAAATGTTAAAACTAGATCTTGAGCTTCAATTTGCCTATTCTCATTTCTACAAATATCAGATTAGCCTATATATCTATAAATAAGATAATTATTATCTCTTATTTATGTTTTAATTATCATAATATCAATTGGCATTGTACTTTCTATATTGGGTAATTTTATAGACTCAGTATATTGTATTATTTGAATTAATTTAATTGGTCTAATTTAGAATAGTTTTATTCATCCATTTGATTAGGATAGTTTAATCCTTGAAAACTAAATCCAACCTAAAAAGGGTTAAAAATTTTATTAACCTAACCTCTATGTCTTCTTATGCCAACCCTAATTTTTCCTAGGATTACCTAATTTCTATTTCTTGAATTATAGATATCTTTAAAAAAATTAAATTTGCATTTATTACAAAGAAATCAATCATGCTCAATATGGATATATATAGTAGATATTTCATTGATAAGTATATTTAAATATTCATTATTTATTATTTACCATGCATTGTTAAATTTATCAAAGTATAATCGAATGGTTCAAACAAATTGGTCAAAATAAAGAAATTGACTTGCAATAGGATAATAATCAAGTTTCTATTTACAACTCTTTTTGAAATAATGTAGAATTAATATCTATGCCCCAAAATGTATGCTCTCAAGTTTTTTCCCCTCATATATCTGACTTGAGGGATAGCTACCATCTGATTCTCATTATTCTCCCATGGCTTATATTGGACTTTACAGTCCATGTTGTTACAACATGAAAAAGAAAAATCTCTCAACCTATCCCACCTCCTGTTAATATAAAACAAGTCCCTCCTAAGCCTAAACTAATTATTATGGCTAAATTATATGATATTTTTGACCATTTATGTAATACACATGCTAATATCTCAATCCTAGTGCTTTTGGAGTAGTCAGTTATCTATAAGGATATCTTATATGAAGCATTGCATTAAACTCAAGTAACAAGTGATATAGATCCAATTTATTTTGTCAATGTTATGTAATATCTCAAAAATAAGGAACATATCATCATTTCTTATCATAAATATTTACCCTCAAAGGATATCATTAATCAATATTTGCCTTTATTCATACAAGTTAGCATTCATAATAAAGGAATCAAAATAGTTTTGGTTGATAATGGATCTAGTCTAACATTTGTAACATTGAATTATTAGAAATAATGGAAATTAACATAAATATTCTTTAAAAACATGATATGATTATTAAAGGATTTGATAATTTATGCATCCCACCAATAATCAAAATCACATTAAATGTGACATTGGGACCAAAAACTATGCAAACAACATTCTAAGTAATGTCTCAATCATTGCAATATAACCTACTCTTAAGTAGACCTTAGATACACATCATGGAATTTGTACCATTTTCATTACATTGATACCTTAAATTTATACATGATGGAATATTATAGACAATGTTTGTTGATGATGAATCTTTCAAAAAATTTAAAATGTTACATTCTGACATAGGAGTTCCTAAATTGATACCACATAAATATTATATTCCACTAGAGAGCATATAAACTTATGATATGGGTGAGTCTATAAAAATAAATCATTTATCTCAAGATACTCATAAGGTACTAACCACAGAACTCACATAAGCATGAAGTAAATACTAAGGAAGCAAAAGATAATGCTAGCTCACACAATCTCACAAAACATAGATAGTTTCATAAGTGTTTCATAAACTAGGTTAGGAATCAATGAATTAAGGCAAAGAGGATTTTTAAGACTCACTGAGAGATTGCATCAATGATAGAAAGAACACTAACTTAGACCTGCAACTAACTTGAAGACACCTTAAAAATGAGCAAAAAAGGACAATGGGCATGGAAGATTATCCTTCACAATGCCATCATGCACAATCTTTGATACACACAATTCAAAGCTATAGATAGGTAAAGAAAGTATTTATTACTTAAATAGGTCTTTCATATAAATTTTGACAGAGTTTAGCCTTATCAAATGAGATTCTCTACTCTTCCAGAATTGAGAGAGAATTTCTTATCAAAAGTGAGAGAGAGTTTACAATGTGGAAGAAAATAAGAGATATATGATAAAGGGGAAGAGAGAGGGGTATCACACCATTCAAGATCATTAAATGAGCTACCACAATATTTCAATGAATTTTCCACCATATTTTGATCAAATCAAGGTTAATACACCATAGGCAAAATAGCCTTCATTTGCTCCAATAGTCCCTGAATCTTCTCATTAGCCGAAAAAATGCACTAGGAGACAATAAAGTGTCTTAGGATGATGAGTCATGATCTTGATATGAATAAAAAACCATTAATCACCCTAAAAATCTATTAAATGCTCCTATACTCTCTCTAATCACCAGATCTCTATCTTGGGACTCTACGCCATCTTCCACTTGACTTGTTTATGAGGACAAAATGCTCATATCTTGAATCTAATAGAGCCATGCTATGTTTGTTTTTAACAACTATAGGTACCTAATTTTGAAGCTATGACCATGTTGATAGATAAGACACTCCTTTTATAATCAAAAACCTACCCCTATCATCATATCTAAGCACCGATCTAATTATAGATTGAAAACCAATCCCATTTATTGGTTTTCTTATAGTTATATCCATGAAGATCTTACAGACTACGTAACATCATCCTTGAACCATATTAGGTCTAAACAAACCTATTATACCTCTAAATTTTGTGAAATTCAATTGCTTATTGTATATAATGTTGAAAACATAAGAAAACTAAGTCTACATGTTTTGGATCCTCTAATAAAGGCCTTGATTAAGCTTTAATGGCATCCCTTAAAATATCTACCCTAGTTTGACCTGAGTCAAATTTGACCTCTATTTTAAGTCCCTAGATTTTGACTTTTAATGTCAACCATCGATCTCAATTTTGTCTTCTCATAATGTACTAATTTTCATCTCTCCATTCATTCTCGAGACCTTGCTATTAGCCCTTTGACTTATTGACCTCATGCACACCTTAGATCTCCCTTTCTATGAATTAATGTGAGCCATAGATATTCTCCCAGTCTAACATGGTTGAGAAACTTTTCACCCATGCATTTTCTCTTAAGATCCACTGACCTTTTGACCCATTACACACCATTGATCTACTTTGTACAAGTGAACATGTATCATTGATCTTCTAGACCCACTAACCTTGTCAGTCAATGTGCATCATTAGATATATATTATTCTCCCAAGATTATGCCACTTGTCACTTGCATGTTCACCTTGGATATCCTTTGACCTTTTGACTTTATGCTCACCATTGATATTGGATGCAAGATCAAATGCACTCTGTTAGATCTTTTGGGCCAGCTAACATCATCAGGTTACCACTCATTGGTGGATTTGATCTTAGGTTCTAATAATATGATACATGTCAAATTTTTGTTCAACATGGGAATCTTTTGAATTCAAATGGCTATTTTACAAAGATTAAACTTGACATCCCCATGCATGTTTCACTTTTTAAGTCTAATTTTGAAGCTTTATAACTTGAGATAGATAAATCATCAAGTTATGAAATTTACAGAGGATTATCTAGGAATGAAATAAATCATGTCCATGTGATCCTTTAGGCTTGAGAGGCTTCCTAAGAATACTTATAAAATGCATAATCGATTTGACCAGTCCATTTTTGCATGACGTTTGATGATGGTCTGGTTCTTCCAGACTTGTGTTTAAACTATTGTCCCTTTAGAAGGCTCTAATGAACTTCTAAAACTTTTTTAAATATATTTCATGCCCTTGAATGCTTGAAACACCATGAGACCATATTAGTCTTTTTTTTTATTTCGCAACTCTAGACATATTTCAAAACTTGTTTCTCAAAGATTAATAAAACACACTTTAAGTTTGCTTAAAGTGTTTCAAAAGATTTATAGCAATATGAGATCTTATTATTCTAGTTTTGGTCCACTCACTCCATCTAGAACTCTGCTCATCTGATCACTCCATACCAAGACCTCTATAAACTGATCCATCTAAGAAAATTGGCTAACATTTTTTACAGCATCTTGGGGTTGCATGTCTACTATGCAATAGATTGGTTGCCTTTAATAATCCATTGGGTACATGAATTCATAGTATTTCCTCTCAATTTATGTGAAAATGACTCAAATATGACCCTTTTTGAAACTTCTTAAAGCAAAAGGGAAAAAATATCAAAACAAACAACTATACCCAAGGCACTTATTGACAGGGGAACACATAACTAAAAGGAAATGTGCATAAAGAACTTAGAGGAAAGCATATAAAACTACTCTAATATGTTTCAATATCATACAACAAATTTAAAATATTATAATAATAAGGCTTTAAATGAATTCCATTGATTGGGATGGGTAATACATCTCTATCTAGTTGGGCAAGCTAAAAAGCATTATGTTGTTTACATCCATAGATCAAATAAGGACCACTCCACAAGCTATCAAACTTGGTATGGTTGTTTGGAATGGCCTAATTTGAGTCTCATTTGAGGATTAGGTCCCTTTCTTTGAATTCCTTTATTGTGGCTCTCTTGTCAAAGGCTTTTTTAACTTGAGCTTGGTGTGACTCTAATGTCTTCATTCTAAGGTCCCTAGTTTCTTCAAGATCCATGAGCTCTATCATTCTTACGTTCATAGGCTCACTCTCCATCAATTCAAGCTGATGGACTAAATCTAATGTAGGAAATTTAAGAGAAATAGGTAATTTGAATTCCCTTCCATATATAAGACATATAGATAAATGTCAATGGTAGCTTTGGGAGTCACTTTGTTATCCCACAGGGTTGTCCTTAGTTTTGTATGCCATGTTCTCTGATTTTATTTCATGGTCCTCTTGATAATCCTTATCAAGTTCTTGTTTTTGGACTTTGCCAGTTCATTGTCTTGGGGATAGTAATTTGAGGATATACTAAGGTAGATTCCTATCTTAAGTGCCCATTCACTTGTATTTATACCAACAAATGTTAAGGCATTATCTAAAATTATAGTAGTTGGGATACCAAACCTAGTCACTATGTTGTCATAGAAGTCCAATGTTATTGTTTCATTATCATTTTTTAAGGAAATTTCTTCAACCCACCTAGTGAAGTAGTTAGTTATAGTGATCACCCATTTATGCCCTTCATTTTAAGGTGGATTTATCATACCTATAAAGTCCAGCCCCCATTGCATGAAGGGTTAATCCACCTGGATTGGGTTGAGTGAAAGAGCTTCTAATCTCTACTTTCCTAAAAATAGAGCACACTTTTGGAATTTTTTTACCCATCATAGGCATATTTGAAAAGGATAGGCCAATGATATCCAACTTTCATTACCTTTACTATTATTTTTCTTAGATCAAAATGGCTTCCAAAAGGTCCATCATGAAACTATTCCAAGAGCTTTGTCACTTGATTGTCATTAATGCACCTAATAAGTACCCCATTGAGGTCCTTTATAAAAATAACACCATAAACTAATGCATAAGGTATGGGCTAAAGCCTAAAATACCTTCTTTTTGCTCTATCCAAACCTCAGGGGCATTCTCCTATCATCAAAAAATATGTCATATCTTAGAGCTAGCTATTATGAAGTGGAGGTGCATCTGTTTGTGAGTTGTTTTGTCACCAAAACAGCTTATTTATATTATTTAAGGTCATCCACCATATGATCACATGATCCTTTGCCTCTTATCATCTTGGTGATTTTGATCTCCACATAATACTTTGACCTTGGTAATTTATCCTGCTCTTTTCTCATTCATATCCTATTGAGGAAAAAGTCCCTCACTCCAGGATGAGACACCATAAGATGAACCTTACTATTGGAGATCATTGGTCTAAACTTTTTTAGGCTCCTTAAATCTATAAACACCTATTTTTGTATAAAAGTGTACCTCACCTCATATCTTTCTAGCCATTGACTAAAAAAGGTAATTGGTTGCTCAAGTCTTTCACCATTCTTCTACATCATCATAGTTGATATGTTTTCAACATTGGTAAAGGTGTACAATTTGAAATCCTTTGAGAAATCAAGATTCATGAGTGAGGGTGACTGGGTAATGGCTTTCTTGATGGCCTAAAATGTTGCTCTACCTTCATTTAACTAAGCAAAAAATTGGCTCTTCTTCAACATAGTAGTGATGGGTTTGAATAGGTTTACAAAACTAGGTATAAACCTTCTCATAAAGTTTATCTTCCCAAGTAATCTCTATATTCCTTTCTTGTGCTTAGGTAGAGATAGTGCTAAGATAGCACTTATTCTATCAGAGTCAATAAATGGTCCTTCCTTTGAAATAATGTGACCCAAAATTTTTCCTTAATAAATATAAAACATACATTTCTTGGTATTTAAAGAGATCCCATACTCTCTACATATTTATAAGATAAACTTTAGATGGTCCATTTGCACACTAGCCTTCTTGGAGAAAACTATGATATCATCCAAATAAACTAGCACCATCGGATTCAAGTAACCCTTGAAAAGCCATATCCATGGCTCTTTAAAAAGTGACCCCATTATTTGACAATCCAAAAGGCATTTTTTGGTAGGCATGTGTGCCCCAATTTTTGGTGAAGGTAGTCTTATATTGATCTTCCTTACTTACCATCACTTGGTTGTAACTTAACTACCCATCCAAAAGGGAAAAACATTTTGAACCAGAAACTATCTAAAGGAGTCACTCCATGAATGTTAAGGGGTAATGATCTTTCAAAGAGACCCTATTCAAATCCCTGAAGTCAACACATAATCTGATTTACCCACTCTTCTTCCTCATAGGTACCAAATTGGCTACCCGTGAGGAGTACTTAATATAAAAGATGATTTTAGACTCAATTAATTTAGTCAACTCTTTCCTCATAAGCTCTTCAATTTTGGGTTTTATAGGCCTTTCATTCTACCTAACAAGTTTGGCATTAGCCTCTAGTTCTATAGTGTGTTGGGTTGGCTTGGGATCAAAGTCTCTCAAGTCACTATATTCCCAAGCAAATATGTCTACATATTTTTTATAAAGTTCTTGTTGGCCAATTTTGGCCCACATACCAAGATTTTACCCATATGGTTTAGGTTGTTAATGTATGAGTAGATGGACTAGAGTTGTAGAGACCCTATGGGATGTCAAGAGTGACTATAATAGGTATAAAATTCTATAACATTCATCTAGTTCTTCATTATGTTCATTTAGATATATTGAGTCTAGTGGCATAAATTATGAGTAGGCACTTTGTTGACATCATAATTACCACGTGTAGATGAGTTGGGGAGAATTGGGCATATGGGTTTTTTCACATTAATACCAAGTTTCTACATGCTAAGTTTTAGGTCATTCACCAAAGCAAAAAATAAGTTATGCATGTTCAAAGTTGGTTCCTCAATCAAATTTCATTAAGTTTCCCATACTTAGACAAATGAACTAGACCATTGTTAGGACGTCATGTGGGAATGAATGAACCAATAAACTTGAGAATTTTTTAAACACACTTATAAATCTCATAGGAATAGAAAATCAAATGGTTTCATCCCTTTTAGTATCAAGAACATCTCCTAAAAATTTAGTGCCTCCATGAATTTTACACTTCAAGTTATAGGCCTTTGAAGTTAGACCTACAACATAAGACGTTCACACTAACATCAAAATAAAGCTTAGGAAAAAATTGATTAGAGCTTAAAATTGATGGTCTATGGGACATCAAATAATTTTTTTGATATGTCAAATATGGTATGTGGGATGTCAAATTCAAGCTTGTAAAGTAGCCATTAGAGTTCAAACAATGGGTCCCAAGTAGATCTAATGGCACGTATTCGATCATACATTCAGATCTAATGGTGAGCAAAGGTCAAAGGGGACAATGAATCTCAAAATCAAATGCATTTTTGACAAGTGTCAATAGTACATTCAACTGGTAGATGATCAATGACTTATGGGCATTTGTATGGATTAAGATCAATGGAGTGAGCAAAGGTCAATACGTCAATGAGCCAAGTTAGATATCCATAGCCCATTAGAACAAAGGCAAGCCTAGGATTTTTTTAGAGGTTAAGAAGCCATTTTTGACCATGAAAAAACAAGGTTTTATAGGGTCATCCTATTTCCAATAAAACTCAACTAAATTCCATTAAAGATACATAATGATGTACTCAATCTAAGTAACATATATGGATCACCATTAGGGATAAATATAGACCTCTAGTTTGACATTTTTATGGCTTATAGGGTTCATTCTTGTGACTATGTTCTCCATTTCTAATAGGTCCGCATTAATATGGACAACTATGGGAAAACCAATGACCTTAGATTGGTTTTTCATCATAGGTGGGACCTATGATCCAAAAATGGCAATGGAGTAAATATGTGGTTAATGCAAAATGGTTTCATCTATCCACATCAATCCATCATTGACAAATTAGGTATAAACTATCATTCATGGCATGGCCCTATCAGTTTCAAGATTCAAGGTTGTGATCCTCATGAGCATGTCAAGTGGACTTAGGGTCCCAAGGTGGTGAATTAGTAATGGGAGAAGTAATTTAGGGCATTGATTCCACTTAGATAGAATTATTGATCATGAAATAAACCCTTATCTCTAGTAGGACACTCTCAACTAATGAGAGGATCTCAGGGACTAATGGGATAAAAGGAGGTCTATTTATTGATTAAGACATGCATGTAAAAGCTAATCAATGAGCTGACACCTCACTTATTAATCAGGATGATCTTTTATCCATTCTCCTATGCATTGTTCCCATCTTTATTTCTATTATATATAGAGGCTTTTGAGCAAAAAAATGCATCCTCTCTGTATTTTCTCTACTCCCTCTCTTGGGCATGACTAAACTCTACCAAGATGGAGCTTGTAACCTCTTGATATGAATACAAGATGGTTTTAGATTTCATTATTTTGGTATAGTGTGTACATGTAAGATTTACATATGTGGTAGAGGTTTCTCCCTTGTCAAATTATGATCTCACCTAGTTACTAGTTCATCTTATTATGCAGGTCAGTTTAGTGTTCTACATCTCTTTATTGAATCCCACATGTGGATACAATGACTGGTTAGTGTCTTGATCTAGAACTCTCCATCATTTCCCTCAACTTAGATAATTTGGTGAACCTTTTCATTAAACACTAATGTATGATAGATATTTATAACCCTAGATCTAGTCTTGTGTTTATTTCATTAGTGTTTAAGATTCAAGCAAGGTGGATCAACCCATAATTTAGGTGCATCACCATTATTAGCTTAGGTTTCCCTTTCATGTTCTCTCTCTCTCCCCCTTTCCTTGGTCATTAGTAGGTTTTAGTAGTGAGAATGAGATAAAATGATGCATCAGAGGAGCTAGCCTCATTAAAAATCCTATAGGTCTGACCCCATTATAGGATACCCATAGCCTAGGGTCATTTCCATGTTGAGATAGATTTAGAAGTAGGACTTGAATACTTCTACTTCCATCTAGGGTGTAATATATATCTATAATAGTTTTTGGCATGCCCTGTGGGATAAAGGTCCAAAATAGTGGAAAGGTCTTGGTGTGTCTTTCCTCTGATCAGCTTTTGGAAGTAAGCAAATCAGCACCAATGATGACTCCAAATCAAAACTTCTAGTTATGAGTAGATCAGGTATGTCTCAATGAAGTTTTTAATTACTTTTTTGTATCTCATTTTAAATATTATGTCAATATGAATATATATGGTGAATATCCCTATTATCCACCTCCTTATTAACATCTCCAATATGACCCTCATAATCCATATGAGCCTAATCATCCCTACCAATATTTTTGTCAAAGTTATGAGGATCCTTGGCAAGTTTCTCATGATCTTTATTATCAAGGGAATAGATCTTACCTTCCTCATGATCCTCACTAGAAACATGAGGGCCTATTTCAGTCATATATGCTAGAATATTTCCCTATTCCTTCATATGGATAGAAAGCCCATCATAATACTACTCCTCATCAACCCTATTATGAGCCATCTATACTGGCACTTAATAAAATTTTAATAATCCTTGACAAGCATGCACTAGAATTTTTATCATAGAAATATTATGGCCAAGATGTCCCCACTCACTTGACTCATCATGTGAGAGAGTCATTACAGTGAATAAAAGAAGAATGGACACCTGTTAAGAGATAAAATTAGAATAATCTCATAGGTGAGATGATGGATATAGGTGGTTACATTCAAAAACTTGAGGACAAGCTAAAAGGCCTTGAGGAACATTAAGTCCAACCTCACCAATCTCATGTGCCTTCATATACACCACCTCAGCCTTCTTATGTGCCACCTATTCCTCCCCAATAGACCATTCCAAGTAACCCTTTGAATCTTTCCATTTCTTCATATATTCCTTAGACCTTTCCTTCTTGGAAATCTATCCAAGAGAGATTTCAAAGAAATAAGGAGATTGTTGTGAAATAGCCTTTTGTTAAGGTTTGAGATCCCATTCTTCCTCAAGAACCCCTTATGAATTTATTCAAGGTCCCAAGCTAAAACCAAGTGGTGAAGTCATGGGGTAGACAAAGTGAGGCAAATCTCAATTTTAGGACCCAATATAAAGGAGGATCTGAACCTTTGAAAACCTCTCTCATCCCTCCTCAAAAATATTCTTGTGTTCCTTATCTTCATGAAGCTACTAACCACCTTAAAGACAAGATATTCCAAGAGAGTAAGATAAGCAAATCAAAGAGTTGGAGTAGAGGACAAGGAAAGAGGAGGAGAACTAGAATCAAAAGTTAAAAGTAGAACCTCTATCTTTTCCATCTTGGAACCAAATCATGCAGTCAGACAAATCCAAAGCTACTCAGCCCCCATCCCTCCCTCATCAAGAATCTAGGTCATTTCCATCTTGAAAATACATCCAGAGTAGTATGCAAAATAAGGAAGAAGACATGACTATCAAAGACAAGTAGTTAAACCAAGGAGGTGTCATATATGTCTCATCTCCCTTAGATTCATCTTAATAAATCATATGCCACTCCTTGAAGAGGTAAGCAATGATAATGATGAATTGTTAGAGTCAGAAAGCATATCAGTATTGACACACCACTTGGAAAGGGAAAGCATGTCTCATTATTTCATAATGTCAAACAAGATGAGATAAAAGAGTAAGTGTAAGTTGGAGATGAGATCCAATAGGAAGAGGTCTCAGATGTGCATCAAGAGGTTGCTTCTCAAGAACCTATTAATCACATATCAGTTGTCCAAGATCAAGATTTTTCTAAAGACCCTATGATAGTTGATATGGGTCAACTATAGGCTCATCTTTCTTTGGAAGGTATCCATGAGGACAAATCACATAGAACCATTGTTAAGGCAAACAACATTCCTAAATAAGAAGACCATTGGCAGTAGTTGTACCATGATTTCATGAGTGAGATTGGTGAGCTCAAGATGGTAGACTTGGATGATGGGATAGTGCAGTAAGTTGGATCTTATAAATATTTCATTAATTTTTTAGATCATGAAGAATACTAGCATGATGACCTCATACATCAAGAGGATAAGACTGAACAAGTGGTGGTTCTATATGACAATGAGGACAAAGATGATCGATACTTATAAACTAAGTTCTTTTAAGAGCTTGAAGATATTTTTCAAGTTAAAGATCAAGTTCTTGAAAAGGTGGAAAAAGAGTTTCCCATGAAGAAAAATGACCAATATTGGGCAGAATATGTAGATCTCCTTAATGAACATGAATATTTTTCATCAAATAAGAAGCCTTGACTTATTGAGGACACCATGGAAACTAAGGAGGTATGCCTTGTTAAACCACCATTGGAGGTTGCAATTGAGGAACCATATGAGAAATTTGAGACTATCTGGATACACATAGCTAACCTATTTGGAGCTACTTGGTTCTCATTAAGCATCAAGCCAAAGAAGTTGATAGTTGTAACAAAGAAGAAGTAGGCATCAAGATCAAGGGTTAAGGAGCTACATGTTTTATTCAAACCCTCATCTCATGATGTAAGAAAATTTTCAAATTTTCTTTTTGATCTAAGAGGAAAGGTACACATAGTTTTAAGTTGTATATATGAGGATACTTTTCTTCAAATTCCTCTAAGTGATAATTTGGCACATTTTTTTGTCGTCCATGTTTTGTTCAGTAGGTTATTTTCCCTTTCAATAAGTACCTTGGGTACTCTATCTTATTTTGTTCTCATTTTGGTCCTTGTTTTATTTCAAGAGAGGTTAGAGTAGGAATGGTAGTTAATATGTTGGATCTAGAGAAGAGACTCCATGCCCAATGGATTGGACTAGGCACATGGTCTGGGTTATTTTGCATAGATAGTCATACAACCCCAATGAGTTCCCAAAGATGTTGGCCAATTTTGGCCCACATACGGATCAGGTTA